>JAWNMD010000273.1:4906230-7359345 GCA_035044365.1 Drosophila neotestacea | reverse complement strand
GCACACCCACACACAGATACACACACACACATATACACGCATGAAGAGTGAAAATACTTGTAATAAAGGAAATTGTTGGCAATTTTGGTGGCTGTGTGTGGTTGTCTAATAAAACTAAGTGGGCACAGGAACAGGCGCACAGATAAACGAAATTGATATTTAATGCGAGACCCGCTTCTGCCACAATCTCTGCCTCTGCCCCTGCCCCCGATCCTGCTTCATTATGCGCCTCAGTGGCAACAGCAATTCGATATACTTTCAGCTTTAAAATTTGAGGCCTGTCCAATGGCATTCCATGTCAATGCGAGTGTCGCCTAGTCGCGCGTGGCAAAGCATGTAAATCAATCAGTTCGGCCTGCCTGACTGACTGACTGGTCTCGCATTCTTATGAAAGAAAAAGAGTTTACAAAATGCCAGCCTAAATGTATGCAACATATCGTATCATGCCCCAACTCAGCCACACATAGCAATGAATGACGTATTGATGTACGTCATGCATCATTGATGTAGAAAATGTTTTAATGTTATTATTGACGACGAGCAAAGTGAATAGAGGGTGGAGAGAAGGCTTTGCTGCTGCTGCTGGTGACAGTTCAGTTTTATTGAATTTTATTTATAAGCCCTCAGCGTGGGGCGTATGTGAAAGGGTTGCGCAACAGGCGAAAAGGGCTTCATAGAATCGCAACAGTGACTGCAGAAAGTATGTGAGCTTATTGAAAAATTTGTAAGCCATTCAAAGTGTATTATTGAGACAGTCACTAGTGCCTGGGGTTGAAATGAAAAATTTGTAAGCGATCTGATAACATACGAGTTCTCAGAAGCAACTTTTGAATATCTGATTGAGATGAATTTATGAAATGTTGAGAGCTAGAAATTTAAAATCGAATCGGGTAAGAAGCCGATCTGAAAATGATTAACAAAGCGTTATTATATATTCACTCTTTTTTAGTGGGAACATTAACACAGTAAAGATATTTGTATACAAGAAAAACTATTTGATTTAATTTAAAGTTGTCTTATTTAATGATTATGAAACTAATTTTATAGATAAGTTAAATTAAATTATACAAAAACAATTATGTTCATAAAATTATCTTTCAATTGACATTTTGTTTTGTTTGCTTATTTTTTTGTTTACTCGGGTAGAAAAGATTCAATTCTTGAAATTAATAGACTTTTTAAAACTGTTTTTAAATTGGTTTATTCATGAAATTTCTTTAAGTACATTTACTATACTATAATGTACATAACTATGTATATACAAAGTTAAATGAACTATAAAAATTTACTGAAATGGTTCTCAAACATTAACTGCTTGTAAATATATTTACTACAATTATGACGAAAAAAAAACGAGTATAAAGATGAGCACATTCTTAAAACAAATAAAACAAGTTTCTATTAAACGAAGTATATTCACAATTTGTGATACTATTCGCACCCGCATTTATTAGTAAATTTCAATAAAATGTTTTGGGTTTTGTGTTTCTTGGGTTTTTGATTTTGAAACCCCATCAATTTTGATCAGGGAATCAAACAGGCTTATATTCAAATTAACTTTACGTGGTCCCCAAATCGAATATCTTCCCATTCCCAAACTCCGTCTCCGCCTCAGCCTTAGCAACCCTCTTCTTGAACGTTCAAACACAATTCTCCGCCTCGAATACATCAGAAACATACAAGAAACAGAGAAGCTGGGCATGAGTTGCAGGAGAGGCTTAAGTGTGCTCAGCAGACCCTTTTAAGGATGCATCGAGGGTGCTTAACTTGCCTTGCCAAAACCTTAGCCAAACCTACAAAACTTTATTTATGCGTAAAAAAGTTTTTGGGGCTCAAAATAAGGCGACGAACAAAATACAAAATACAAAATACAATACGAAATATTGATACTAAATATAAAATGCCCCTATATCAAAATTGTCGACATATATTGCCACACATATCAAAGTTTTTTGTGGTATGCTAGTAGGTAGGGTATACTAAGGCATGCACTGCTTTATAAAGTGGCTTGTCACATTCATTCGATAAAAGGAAAGTTTTTCCAAATCTTTAAATTTTCCCCAAGATCTCTTTTAGTTTTCTGGTGGAAGGATATTTTTAAACACTGAATTATACCATAATTACTTTCTCAATTTGAATTTCACAGATATGAGTTTTGTTGATAATGGAAGACAATCAGATTTTCTATTTACAAACTTTCTTTCATACATATTTTTCATTTTAAGAGTATTTAAGTGGTTGGCTTGATTACATTTTGAGTTCAACAAGATCCACTCATTTTTATGAAAGCTGCGTCCTGTGCGTGTTTGTCTGTCTGTGTGTCGCTTTGTCAGTTGTTGTTGTTGTTGATGTTGTTGTTGGTGTGTTTGGCAACTTTCTGCAGTAAATGGTATTTATGTTGGTTTAGTAAAGTTTGACGATAACGTCGCTGGCTCTCCGGGTAATATCGAAAGGGGGAGAGGGCTGCAGCAACGAGCGTTGCGTTGACGACCTCAACAACATCATGTAGAATTACGAGTATTTGAAAAGTTTTACAAGTAATTTATTTAGGCGCAAGTTTTTAGAAGCGCGGTCAGAGCGTGAAAAAAAGGCGCCAGCATCGAGCAACGGAGCATCGAGCATCGACAGCATCCGGACACAGTTCCGTTTAGCTTGTTCTAGTGAGTTGAGTTCCGTTCAGTTCAGTTTCAGATGAGTTGAGTCTGAGTTCCTCAGATAGCTGCGCATGTGTTGCGGTTATGTGCAAACAAATATAAAAGTATCCCACTGAAATAGCTTACAAGTACATCAAATTTTCATAAATTAGGCATGCATAAATAAAATGAAGCTCTCCTTCGGCCAGGCCAAAAAGGCAAAAACTTTTTTGACGGCCAGCCCAACACATGGACGTAACACCATAAGGCACCACACAAAAGAGGGATATATATGTATATTCCCATGAAGGGACTCTACGTCCCGGCTCAGTGCTGAGTGTCATGAGCTGGCAAAAATTATGTAACGCATAATAATTCATCAAAAAAAATAAAGAACAGAAGGAAAAGGAAAGCTTGGACTTGTGCTTCTGCAAATTGCAACAAATTTTCAGACTAAGGCACAAAAATTAAATCAAGTGAAATATTGTTGATGATGTAGCCATACACTTTTCCTCCTCATCTACTTTTTCACTTACTTCCTCCTTACTGCTGGGCTAGTCTCTCTTTCACATGGTCGATACATGGAAAACTATAATGGAGAAAATGGACTGTGCAGCTGCCAATGATGATGAAAGCTTGTTCAAAATGTTTCAAGGCTCTTTCGCATCAAAATCTTTACAAGTTGTTGGGCTAATCAAATGCCAAGGCATTAGTCCGACAGGCATCTGAATCTGAATTGAGATAAGAGCACAGCTGCTTTAGAGCTGAGGCTGAATCTTGCGAGTAATTGACGTGGGAGCTTTTCAATTGCAAATTCTTTGAATTGTTAGAAAAATTGCAATCTAAGTAGGATAATTTGTTTATTTCATATTATTAGAAATAAAAACCGTAATACGCTTATTGTCTGAACTAACTTGTGTTTGTTGTCAATAGCAAAAATTCCTTCAGTGAAGATAATAAATACATAACTACTTGTTATTAAATAAAAGTCCACTCCAATGGAATTGTTATAAAAAGTACTTTCAGCTAGTATCTTTAAAATGAAAATTTCTTTCTCAGTACTGATATTTTCTGAATAACACACTTCTGGTTAACCTTGAAATTTTGGTTTTCGATATAAACGTAATATTGTTTGATATCGTTTCAACAATTTGTGAAAGTATTTTTTTCGGGGAGTTTGTCAGACTGAACAGATTTCCAAGTTTTTCACATTTATTTACTTTTATGCAGAATTATTTTGTTGTTTGGGTTCAACTGTACTGTCCAATTTTTATTCAAGTTCGCAGAATATTTCTTTTTGGAATTTATACAAATGCAAGCAAAAGTCTTAATGTTATTCCATTAAAAATTACAAACAATAAAAATTTCATATTACTAAAGAGTGAAAGAAAACTACACACATTATTATTTGCAATTTAAATATTAATCGTTTTTAAATTAAATATTTAAGCCAAGTGTTAACTCCTGATTTTCCCATCAGTTCGTTGAATGAAGTCAAAGTTTTTTGGTCTTAGCTGATTTGGCAACAATTAGGCTTTAGCCGCTAGTTAGATTTATAGGATAGATTTCAATTTGTAAAGCAGCTGTGCTGTTCCCCATGTCCTTTCAAACGATATTTCCCATTTGTGTGCTGTCAATTACCTTTGCCTAATATATCCACATTCCAAGTCCAAGTTGTTGTGTTTATACTCAACTCAAATTTAATGAAACGAAACCAGAACCCTTTTACGTTCAGTAAGTAAATAAACAGCTTTCGCCATTAATCCAAGAGGCACGCTCACAAACATACACAAGGAGATATCATATATGTATGTATATCTGTGTAACTATATATATATGTGTGTGTGAGTATCTATGCATGTCAGCTGTCTTGTGCTTGGGTCCCATATTAATTACAGTCTTGGCAGAAAGTTTCCGCCGCAGGCGACACACAGGATGGACATCAACACAAGATGGCAGCTCAACGGAGCTCAGCTGACAACTGAATGTAATTAAAATTAAATCTCAAACTAATTATTATTGAACTTGGATGTGATCTATAATATATATGAGTGTGTGTGTGTGGTTGTTTATATTGGCCAGCGGTTATTTTTGGCCCATACATTAATGAGTTTTGTCAAGGTTGGACAAAGTTTAAAGCGAGCTGCTACCTTAAAACTTTTGCCATCGTTTTGGGAATGTAAATCATATTTACAATGTCTGTGCCCAATTGCCATGTAAATATGAGAGCGCGACATATGTAATTACACCCAATAAACCAACAATAAAAACAACAACAACAACAATTAAATATGTATATATGAATTTATGTGCGAGTCGGCACAAAATGGCGTCGTCGTTGTCGTTGTCGTTGTTGTCGTCCTCGACGGCAGTCAACGAATCATTAGGCGACATTTGTTTGCGCTTCACTAATTACAACAACGGCAACAACAACAACAATTAGAAAGTCCAAAACAACAGCAACAACAACAACAATAACAATAACAGCAAAACAAGCAACAACAACAGCTGACAAGCCAGAAAGCAAGCAGCAGGCAACAAACAATGGCAACTGCAATCGCACCAAAACAATAAAATCTAATTGGGAACATACACACACGTACACACACACACCCACCCACACACATGTGAACAGACATAAACACGAACCTGGCCCACTCAAGAGACCCCCAGAAGAGCAGCATGAAAGAGCAAGAGAAAAATAAAGAGTAAAAGAGATAGAAACCAAGTGCAAAACAAAAGTCAGGGACATTTTTTGTTTTTCTCCATATGCAACTAAAAGAAAGCAAATAAATTTAGTTTTTTAACATAGGTTAGCTAAATTATATGGAATCATTGAGCATGACATTTGTATTATTTAATTTGGAAATATTAATGTACATTTTTAAAAAGTAATACACAAAACAAGTTATCTTGAACACAAATATTAAAAAACTAATATTTATTATAGCATATGTATTAAGTAATAAAAAAAAGTCGAAATGTCTTCAAGACGTTAGTAATTGATTTGAAAGATAATCAAAACTGCTTAGAATAGCTATTGAAACTGTTTTTTAACTTAAAAAGAAGGACTTTTCTGAAAATAAATAAATAAATAATAAAAATAATATTCTAATGATAAATTTATTAGATAGTTTAAATGCTATTTGTAAATTGCTTAATAAATAGTTTCAATAGTACAACACTAAACAAAATTCATATAATTTTCTTAAATATTTGTCAATGGGTTTTTCAAAATGATTTTCAAATTGTGAATGAACGCCAAATTAACCAAAATAGGTTTATATTAAATAACAGCATTATATTAAATTAAAACAAGTGCATTTTGCAAATTCAGCACAGTTTAGAATTGTATTTTTGAAATATATTTCTTACTACAAATGTCTATAAACTAAATCGCAAACTAAATATAATTTAAGGTGAAATTTATCTTCGCTGTAATTATCTTTTATTTCTTGTAAAATTATTACTTTTTAAAAACACACTTAGGTATGTCAGAGCGAAATGTGTAAATTATTTGAATAATGAAGATATATTGTGAGAAATTTAATGAATTTCAGAATGATAATGATTTTGGAAACGCCCCATTTCATATGCTAATGCATTTGTCAATAATTAAGCAAAGTTGTGAACAATGTAAACATTCCATGCTAATTGTTGTTGTCCATTCTGTTGTATACTGTTTATTATTGTTCGCATATTTTTGTTGTCAAGTGGAAAATTGTACAAAATATTAAAGGTATGTATTTATCTTTCGCATTCCCTCTGTTTTTTTTGTTGTATCCTTGCGAGTGTTGTTAATTCTCTTGCTGCATATTTGAGTTTATATAGCGCACAAAATGTTTATTTATTAAGCAAACACATAAATTTGTATTATGAGCGCTGACTAAATAAACAAACAATTTTTGTTTTTTTTTTGGTAAATGAGCGAATGGTTGTGAATATGTTCAAGTGTGGATATAGAAGTGGATCGTAGCATAACCTGGTGTTATTTTCATAAAGAGCTGTGGTAATTAGTTAGTACGCGTGGCCAACGATAATATAGCATTTTTGTTTGTCTCACATAAATATTAACAGACGACTAAGTAATTGGACTACAGTTTTAGGGACTATCATAAATACAGCACATATGTATATAATATTTACATATACATACATATTTACATTTACTAAATATAAAGCCAAATACATTTCCTTTCACTTTCCAATTAGTATGAATTAAATAAGGAATTGGAGTACATATATAACAGAGTTGTAATAAAAAATATATGTAATTTAAATACTGGTTAATTGAGTTGTCATGTATGATAATTATTTTACGCTTACTAAGACCCATTTTTTCAATGTCTATATAAGGTCCCATATAACAATCCGTATGACTAACTGACGTAACACATAGGAACTAATGTCAAATTTATATATAATAATCATTTCTCTGGCTATATTAAAAAATAAATAAAGAAGGAATCCAAAAATATGAAAAGCATATAACTTAAATTGTGGTAAATAAGGTTGTTGTTAATAATAATTTGTTTTTGCTCACTAAATGTACTCTCTTATATTTAAGTAAAATATCATTATAATGTTGAAATATGAAGTATATTTAAATTGATAAACATTTTATTATTTCCAAGATTTTTATTGGCAGTCTATGTCCGCGTTCAGTTTGCCAAGGTACATTAAAAATGTTTTAGCCACCTTGCTAACTAACTGTATCTGCTGAATCCATTTTATCAACCCATTCCCCCGGAATTTGCCACGCAACCGTCTTTAATTAAACTAGCGACACTTCAATTGGATTTTCGAGTAGAAAAGAGGGTGAGGTCAGGGGTCGACTCTCGCGTTAACCGCGCAACTTTCATCAAACTTCATTTTCGATACGCAGCCACATTTATTGTGTTGACAGTTTGTGGACCCGTTGGCCGCTTTTGGTGCCAACGGCAAGTTTTTGATCCTTGTTGAGAGTGACCCTCTCTTTCTCTATATCCTTCTCTTTGTCTCTGACTCTTTTTCAGAGTCTTTAATTTGACATATTAACGCCGCAACGCGTTTGGCATTTTAAAAAAGGATTTCTCTTGGTTGCTCTCATACCTAGCTATGCCACGCCCCCCTCCTTCACTTGCCCTTTTTCCAAGTCGTTTGCTCATCAAAGGCAGGCTGGCAGGCAGCTCAGCTCATCGGCACAGGAAGTAGAGTAGAGGAGATGGAGAACATCGGTTGAAAGCTTTGCGTTCTCTTATTTTTCATTATTTTCTTCTTCTTTTTTTTGTTTTTCACCATCAGCGGCATTAATTGGATTTCAATCTGCATGGGAAGGAATCAAAGGGGGGGGGGGGTGTGGAATCTGTTAGGGTTGTCGCCGCGCATAATGAGTAAAGGAAATTTCAACGACTCGGCAAATGTTTCAATTTCATTGGGCGTTGCCTCCTTTTTCATCCTCGTAGGTTCAAGTTTACTCACGTTTTTCCCAGCATTTGACACATACGCCGCCATTTTTGTTGCTTTTCTTTGTGTTTCGACAGTTTCGCTTCGTTTGCGCATTAATTTCGCTAATTTTGACAGGTTTGTCAGAGGGTATTGTGAGAGGTGCGGATGGATGGTGGTTGACAAGGGCTATAAGGCAGCATCAGTACTTTTCCTTCGATTTGTCGCACGGATTTCCTTGTAATTTATTTTTAATTTCGTCTTAAGATCCCCGGGATTCCAGCATTGGAAGACGTAATTATGCGTCTAATGAGACAACAAAGCAAGGTCAGGTCACATACCCAAAAAAAGGGTTCTTGCGTAACCAAGAATATATAAAAATATAAGCAAGTAAAAAAGTTTAAATTAAAAGTGATCTAAGAGTAGATATTCTAGAGAAACTCTGATAGTTCAATACAAAAAGAATTAAGATATTATATTAGAGTTTAGATATTATATTAAAGTTTATTTGATTGATTAAATCTCCCTATTGACAATTATTTAACTTATAATGTTCCTCTATATGCGTTACTTTACTTTGCTAGATGATTCTCTGATCTCAACAGATCCAATATTATGTATACTTTTATCTTAGTAGATAATTATAGTTTAATTCGTCAGTATACTTAGTAAACTCAGCTTAGATATACCCTTTTTAAATCAACTTAAATGTATAGGGTATAAGGTATTAAAAATTATGTATACCAAGTTTCCAATTTGCATAATTGCACTGATTCCAAATTTATCTTTGTTTATATTTTTTTTTTCCTTTCAGTTTTTCCGTTTTTGTTTCTTGGTTTCGACGCCTTGACAAAATCGTTGATTAATTGCTTTGACCGCACACCAAGTTCAATTAACTGAAGAGAAAAACAGCGAAAAACTTTTGGGAGGTTCATTAACAGACAAAACTATGAAACGAGTTCAAGGCATTTTTTGTTTCTGTTTTGTAGCGCTTTTAATAGCTGACATTTATTGCGTTCATTTGGGCGGCAACTTAAGAGAGAGAGAGAGCCAGAGAATAACAATAATAAGCGAGCCACAGTTTTTGACCAATTTACTTAATGGCCATAATATTTGTTTAGTCAAAGCAAACAATAACAACAACACTAACAACAACAACCACAACCACAGCAGACCAACGTAATGACTCTTGGCCCATAAAAAAAACGAAAATACGGAGACCATAAAAATAATGCATAAATAAAAGCAAATAAATGACAGCATGTAAAAAAAAGAAGTAAATATAATTCATAGAACGTAGAGAATATAATAATGTTCGGCACTGTCCAATGAATGTCAAAATTGTTCGCCTTATTAATTGTCTTTAACATTTCGAGTTTCGTATATGTCCCAAACACTAATTAAGACTAAATGTTGTGGGCGGTATGTTGTGTTCCAACTAACAAGCCACCCATGAATGCCCATGAAAACCAATTAGCGCCACTGAGAAACCAAACCACATTATTGGGAATTCGCCAAGAGAGAAGCATAGGGAGTTAGGGAGTTTTAGAAAGCTCTTCGATTCGAAAATCGAGGGTAATTAACATACTGTGAAGTTGACGCCATATTTATGATTAATTTGTAGTTAATGGTGTCTATTAAATCATAAGATTTAAATATCTACTTTAATGTCAATTATCTATTAACCTATTATTTTAATGCAGATAATCTAAGTTTCTTTTTCTCATTCTTTTCTTCTTCAACATTATGAAGCTCAGAACTCTTTCCTTCATATCTGTCATGTTTTTGAACAGATTCAAAGTCATCTAAAATCTTTTACTCATTCTATTAGCTTCTCTTTAGTGTTCCAATAAGTTCAGCAGGGAAACTTAAATGGCTCTTTCTTTTACCTACATGTTCAGCTTTGTCACCTTAATCGCTCACATTAAGCCACCTACACCATCTTTACTCTCTTACTAGAAAAACTGCCTGCTTACCTATGCATATCTCACTTTAATGATGTTCTCACTCTTGTCAACTGCAACGACATGTGCTACATGGTCACTCTAATCATTGTCAGCTCACTGGTCCTTCATTTATTCTGAATCCCCAAATAACAACCAACATTTTGAATCAGTACCTCGAACTCCACGCACTCTCATCCTAACATTGGTAGTTGTAAATGCATCTAAAACAAGCTCAACGGATCGTGTTGGCATTCTAATCACTGCCAATGAGGAGTCTGTAATTACGCCTTATTTAAATTACAAATTTGGCAACTGTACAACAACGGCAACGATAGGAAAAAGGATGCAGCTGAAGCATAAGTGCTGGCCACATGCCACAGGCAGGAAAATTTAAACTCTAAACAGGCGCAAAAACAGACAGCGGGACCACAAAAATCGGGTCATCTCGAATGACAAATGTGCATGAACGCGGCTGGCTGCTGAATGTGAATGTGAATACGAAATTTGTGAATGGGAAGTTGTTTGGCATAGAGAAATATACATATATATACATTTGTGCACCCCATACATAGTATGTTTAAATGTTGTGTCCTGTTGCCTGTTCTGGTTTGACTTTCAAAATGTCAAATACATTAAACGTTCATTTGCGTGGAGGAAAGGTTAGTTGCGATTTGGTGGCCAACCAGCCACAAAGAGATACACCATCTGATAGAGAGCACAAGCGGAAGAGTTGCTAAAAGGGGAGAAGTGAGGAGGACTAAGGGGGATTGTGGACCAGGCCAACAAGCACACAGAGTCGTTTAGCGTGCGACAGTTGAAATTTACCTTTTGGCCATAATGACATCACGTACACAAAAGGTGTGCGTTCTGTCCTCTTGTGTTCCACTAATACATATGCTATTTGTTGCATACTTTTGTGCGCACCAGTAAAGTGTACGAGGGGGTGGGTGTGTGTGTGTGTGTGTATGTGTGGTTGCAGCTACGCGTTCGGCTAATGTGAATTCAAAATGAAGCCAATGGACAATCACATAAAACAAATTACACGAAAACTTCAACCAAAGCCCGGAAAAGTATGCTACAAAATGCAAGTGCAGGCTGCTCACGGTAATTTAGCAGTGACTTTAAGTGCATAACGAATATTGAACACTCTGAATATATATATGTATATTCAAAAGTGAATTAAGCAAATTTATGAAAACCATAAATAGTGATTGAAAACTATAATTGATTCATAATAGAATAGTTCTTGAAAGAAAATGTGTTAACACAGATTACTAAAAATTTAATAAATTGTTTAGCTAACATAATAATAGCTTGCTCTTTTTTAATAAAATATTACTATATGTATATCAAATTGCATTAAAATACTTCTGCAGGTTGCTATTGCCAATCATAAAGTATCTTTAAGACATTATATTTCCATGTCTCAAGAATATAGAACTTTGCTAATCAACCATCTGATAAATTGCCTATTAATGCCAAATCTATACTTTATCATTTGGAATTCCCGTCTCAAATTGCTCTTTTAAATCCTGATACCCTGCCAAAGATAATAAAAAGTGCAAGTGCAGGTTGCACAATGACAAGGTAAGTCGCAAGCGTTTTGGATATATTCATTGAAAGCGTTGCAAATCTTTACAATCAACGAATTTTTTTGTTGGAGTGTCGACTCGAGTAGAGTGGGGGGCGTTTGGTGTTTGTGGGCGTGGTCGATGTTCGCCCAGTTACCAAACTGACTGTGAGATAATCAAATGAAAAAACGTAAATGTCTCGTTAAATTGCACAGAAATTAGATTTTTTCTCTGTTCAACGCCCAAGTGCGAGCGCCATGAAAATCAGAGCATGACCACTGCTTGTAACGGCATACGAGTGAGTGTATGTGTATGTGTGTGTGTGTGTGTGAGTTGTGTGTGGGGGTTCGGCTTGGTATGTTATTGAGGGTAAGAGGGGGCTGGCTGTGTGAAAAATCAAATTAAGTATACGTAAAACGCGAACAGCAGACAGAAAGGACAACGCCAGGACAACGTAGCTGGAAGCCACGCAGATTGCACTGATGCTGAAAATCAAGGCGAGTTGTCGATTGGTAAAAGCTTTTAAGGTGACCAGCTCATGGCAATGGCTGGCCAAGCGGTGGCCATTGTGGGGGGATAAGAGGGAGGAGAACAGCCGGACACCGCACGCTAAAAGCCAACTACAGTGCTACCTTTAATTGGATTACAAGTGTGTATATGAAAGAGAGACGGAGAGAGGAGGTGGAGTTCGTAGAGAGTGGACATCCATGCAGAAGGACTATGGACTGTGGCCAATGCCAAAAGTTGTGAAAAGCATAAGTTTGCATTTTTATGAAGCGCCAAGCGAGTGTGCCATATGCCAACCAAGCACATTAGACACAACAACAGCAGTGCAAAAAAGGAAAAAAAAAACAGAATCCAACGTTAAGCAAATAGTTTGGAGAGAGTCAAGATTGAGATAGGGAGTGAAAAACAACAGCACAAGGTGTTTACTAAGTGTCCTGCTGAAGGGTAGCTGAAGGTTGAGGTGTCACTATGCTCAAACTGGCTAGGGGAGAGAGTTAGAGAGGGATGGAGATAAAGGTAGATGCAGCTGATACTAAGAAATGAGAGTTAAGAGAAACCTTGGCAAAGATTTGTCTGAATTGGGTACACTCAAGGAAATTGCCAAAGTAAAACTAAAGCCTGTAAACTATTTGGACTTGGGAGAAGGCTTTAGGAATGATTAATTTATATAGAGTCTATTTTCTCTTTAAAAAAAACAAATTTTAAAATGCTAAGTACTTTCACTTGCTTAAATGTATGGATAACAATTAAGCATTTTTATAAATACTACATGCCTTAACATTAAGTCAATAAATATTCTTTGGGAAAGGTTATGAGAAATCGCTTGAATCATAAAACTTAGAAAATAAATCCATTTTCTTTTGTATGGTTTGCCAACATTAATGAATTTATCATCCACTGGTGAATGGATAAATAGTAATTTTATCATAATATCTTTACAGCTCAGGTTGAGAAATATCAAGTCTTCTTCAAAAGTATTTCTCATAAGTGAATGGCTATGTAGTATATTATTATTAATTCATTCATCAGTAACTAGGTCAGCTGCAGCTCAAATCCCTCGATATCTTGACTGTGGAATTTCTGATCAGCTGTCACAGTCCGTTTAACTAAATTATCATTTAATGGTCGTTTGTCGGTAAAGAGGTCTTCTGACTTGATATACTGTGGAGTGCAAGGGCCTTTGCTCAAATATTTATAAATATAAATGAAACGCCGGACAAATTCGCATACAAAGCGAATTGGTTATTAAGTTTTTGGGTGCACGATACAGGTTGCGATGCTGCACAGGAGGAGAAGGTTGTTCTCGTTTGTGGACGGTCGAATTTGGCTGTGCATTTTAATTTAATTAAAAGTTATGGGAAATGTACCCAAAAAGGGGGCGGTGAAAGTAGTAGGGTTGTTTGGGCACCGACGCTACCAATAATAAACCAAATTATTGCATGTATAAATGAATTTGTGAGCGTTGCGTTTACGTTGCCTGCAATTAGGCGCAGCTGCCGCTTGTTGGAAAAGCAGGAAAAACACCCGCCCAGAGACCAAGAGACCTTGTGTTGCTGTGTGGCTTTTGAGCTTTTTGCGCCAAACATTTACCCAGGCATAATTGAGTTAGGCATTTAGCACACACGACGTATACACAACATTTATGAGTTGACTTTTGCATAGAAATAACTTATGAAACTGCTAGCAAAAGTTGAACCAAAGGCTTTTGTTTATGACAGTTAAACTAATGTCAAATTTCGCATAATTTGACTGTTGTTGTCAGATATCAAATAATTGGCTTTTGTGGTGCATACTTTTAGTGCATAATTTGATATGAGAGACGAATTTTCCAACTTAATTGCATTACTTATGTGGCACATTTGAAGATGCAGTACACTACTGTATAATAGTATACTTTTGCCTTGCTCAATTAGTAGTTGTTAATGATTGATTGCATTCTGTGGACTTGTAAACTTTTGTTCTCCAACTTGAACAATTCTTAAGCTGTGCTTCAACTTGTGTAAGCGGCTTTACCAGAGGCTGGCATTAAAAGTTTATTAATAAGCGCTTTTGTAGTTGCATTCGGGATTTGATCAATTAGTTCAATAACCAGAGATTTTAAGCTATCTTCAGATATGCAGAATATTCATTGGCAGTTGTACGTGTTCATTGTCTACCTTTTGCAAGTCTTGATTAATTCTGGCATGTGCCTCAGCTAATTAAG
This sequence comes from Drosophila neotestacea, assembly GCA_035044365.1. Lineage (NCBI taxonomy): Eukaryota > Metazoa > Arthropoda > Insecta > Diptera > Drosophilidae > Drosophila > Drosophila neotestacea. Next base: position 7,345,061 of record JAWNMD010000273.1, on the reverse strand, counting down.
CTATTGAATACCATTTCAGACCAGACCAGACAATAGGCAACATTGCCAGGCAAGGACAAAACAAAACTGAGTTGAATCAAAGGCAAGCCTTGCCAAAACAATTGCCATTTACAATTTGGTATTCTGATAACGCATCTCATAATTTTGTTTGGTTTTGGCATTGCATGTCTACTATTACGAAACAAAAGGAATTGCATTTGATTTGTCAACTTTGTATTCTGTTGAAATTCACTTGAAGGACACTCAAAAATCAATTAGACTCATAAGCGCACTAGGACTGTATGCATAATGCTTTCAAATTGGAATTTATCAACGATATCAACGACTAAAGATAAAGGGATTTACAATTTATAAATTCAAAAATCTATTTCTAAATTTTTATTAAAATCCAAGAATAATCCAGAATCACATTTGAATTGTTTCCTTAAGGACAGTAGGTATAGAGAAAGAGTGAAAAAGGATTTAAATCTTAAGATTTTTAAATTATTATACGAAATAGGATCACGACATAATTCAGACTGATCGTAGTGTCATATAAAAACCAAAAAACATAGAAAGGATACATATCTTCCCATAGTTTTCCTTGTAATAAAATAATTCTAATTATAATTTAAATTGTTCAGTTAAATTACAAAGTATCTACATTTATTGTTAGGTTGAAAACGTCCTTTATTATACGAACGTTTAAGGACACGTATGTAACTATCAAAATGGAAATGTCAGCTGTCATTTCCGGTTTGCAAAGTTCAGTTCATTAGCCGAGGAACATCATATCTGGTCCTGTCTACATTCATAAACTGCACTTAATTAGATTATTATTGAAAACACAACCGTTCACAAAGATAGACAGAGAGAGAGAGAGAGACATACACAAACAAAAGTAACAAACAAACCTGAGCTAGACACAATAGGATACACCAAAAGCCAAACAGTTATCCAGGAGCTGGGTCACCGCAACAGCAGGAACAGAACCTAGAGGCTTGGGGAAGTGTAAGAGGAGATGGAGAATGAGATGGAGATGCATTGGTTGGACCACAACAAAATGTGTCTGGTGCAAACACAATGCCTGAAAATGTCTCAGACCACAGAATGTCCAGTGGATCGAAAGGGGGTGAAGAGTAAGGGTGCATTTTAGGGAAGGGTGTAGGCCAACAACTGTCTGCATAAGTTGAAGATAAACGTAAACCGCATGCACGGCACAATAAACAGACATCCGTGTGCATTTCCCTGACTATTTGTCAAAAACATTGCAATAACAACGAAGGCCAGCGACGGCAACCAAAAACCAACAACAGATAAACCAACCAAACCAGCTAAGGGACAGGGACATTCCAGGATGCAGGATGCTCAATGTTTGCACTGGCAATGCCAGCGATAATAAACCAACAACAGTATAACAACAGCATCAGCAACACCACCAACAACAACAGCAACAACAACAAACCACGCGAAATGAGAAATGCAGCATAATATTAACCACAAACTGAGATTACAAGCAGGTCCAGGCCCAGGACCAGGCCCAGAACAGGCGACCACGACATAACAGCATTGCATTGCATACAAACAGGCGCCCATGCATGCAGATGCAGTGAGTCCTCCTCCAGTTCCACTTCCACATCCTCCTACTTCCCCCCTACTTCCTTCTATTCCTATTGCTCGACTTGGCATGGCCTTCACACGGCCACGACGACTTTGTGTGCGGGTTTTTTGATTTCCAGAAAGACAGAGGAACAGTAAGAGAGGTGGAGGTATAAGGTATACGGAAATGAGCTGCTGCTGCTGTTGCCACGCCCACGTCCCTTACTCATACCCAAGCACGCCCACATCGTAATAACAAACCAAACACTGCATAAATTCAAAATCGAGAATTGGCGCTGCATTTCAGTCTAAGCCCACTTGGTATTTGGTTAGAGCTCAGTTCCCGAAAACTCTGTCCAACTGTCTGTTTGTCTCTTTTGTCTGTCTCTCTGTCTGTCTTTCTGTCTGTTTGCATTGCTTTGGTCATGTTTCGCCCATTGCCAGTCCGCCTATTGTTAGGCTACAGCTTTTGTTCTGTTAATTTGCACTGCGGACCAGTCGACCGGCCTAGTAAACTTCCAAGCTGGATTGCCTTACGATGAGCATTGCCTATTGCCAAAGCTTGAATTGGTTCATTTTCGTTTCAGGCGATTCCCATAACTAAGCTACTTTGAACCTATCGAAAAATTGCCAGAGATTATATTTCAGTGAAAAGTGGCAAGAGTGAAAAAGGGTGGAAGCCGTTGCCAAAATTAAAGCTGAGAATGGTAACAGCAGATAGCTTCAACTAGCGTATGAAAAGTGGCAATAAGAGGGCCGATTTATGAGTTTGTCAAATTGGTATTTTTAACAAATCACATTTATTTAGGGTTAACATAAATAATAATATTTATTAAACCAAATTTGAGGGTCTGAGAGACGAAACAATAATATATTTAATTGTGATTTTTCACTTCCAATAAAATCTATTTGAAAGTAAATTATATATAGTAAAACTTAAGTGAGGGAAAGGGAGTTAAGGGAAATTTCTTAAGAAAAATTCAATAACAATTTCTTTAAGGCTGGACCCTTACCTATTTCTAAATCTGAGTTCGAAAATTTAAATATAATTTAATTGATTTAGGTTTACAAATTTCAAAGTGATTTTCTGATTGTTATAACATATAACAAGCTAAATTAATTAAATGTTTATTGCTGGAAATAGTGTTTTATTTTGATAAATATGATAAATATTATTGACAAATAAGTCAAAGATAGATTGTAAAAACTTTTACATTGTACAATTTTTTATATTTGTAGAGATTTGCGATAAGTTTTCGATTCCAAATGTCATATAAAGTACAAAGAAAACACTTTGAAAAAGACAAAGAACTCTTTTAGAAAAATATAGGGAGAGTATCTCGTCTTATTTGAGTTTAATGGGTACACAAATAAAACTTAACATGAGTTACTTCAGGAATTTCTCACGAAGAAAATAAAATGACTAGCATTTTTTAATAATTATTTAAAAGTTTGCAGAATACGCTCAAATTAAGTTCTTATTATTCATTGATATGTTCCTCTTGATTAAAAGTTTTTAAACTACCCGCTGATGCGTTTTGTAGTTGAACAATTGATGCATTTGGCATTAGGGCAATGCCCATAGCTCTAAGCCCAATCCGAAGCACTCAACGAGTCTGGGAGCCCTTTGGGGCATACTTAAACCAATTTTAATTACATGCATGGCGATTGCTTTGAATGCATTCAAGGCTCAGGGACTCATACAGGACTTAAACATAGGAATGGGTTTGGGAATATGAGGACATATCAGCATCACATTTATGTAAAAAAAAAGTATGTAAAGCTAATTGAATATTAGAGAAAGAGAATGGAACTAGGCAACGACAGCTTGGCATAAGCCTCTTGAAGCCACAACGACAACAATGAGAATATTCAGAGAATTCTGTGTTGAGAGATGAGATTGAGGCTGAGGCTGAGGATGAGGATGAGACACTAATGGAAAAAGCATCAATAGCTTACAAATGAAAAGCGAGTGGCGACAAAAATTTATGGATTTTTACACAGTGAACCGACCTGTCGTCGTATTTGCAGATTTGTTAGTGCCAAGTACCTTTGAGCCTTTGAAAAGCAAAAAAAAAAAAGGCAAATAAATGGAAAATGGCTAAGACCAGTTCGAACTCGAATTGAAATGTACTTAGTAGTAGTAGTAGTTGAATACTAGTATTACCTATAAAAGGTAACACTCGACGGCATCTGCAGCGTTTTAAAATGGTGCTCATGACGCAAACAATAACCTTATAAACTGTAAGGCCGATTTTGTCCCTCTCTTTTACCTCTCTTGCTGTCTCTCTCTTTCTCTCTCTACTGCCTTAACTGTGCGTGTGGGCGTGTGTGCGCTGTATACACAAATAAACATTCAAGTGGAATTATTGCAACGAAATTCAAAGGATTACGACAAAAGCACGTTCACAGGATTCAGCAGTTGCTGCTGCTGCTGCACTGCAAGGCACGGCCATGGATCGAGCAGGGCCCAGCTCCGTGTCCGGGTCTGAGTCTGGGTCCGGGTTTGGGTCTCGGTCCGTGTCCGGGTCTGGGTTCGCGTCCGTGTTGCCAATGACAACAATGCGGGTGGAATGGCAGACGGCAGATGATGAAGATGGTGGGCGGCAAGTTCGATGAAGGAAAATTATGAAGACTTATTTATTGTTTATGCGTGAGCATAGCTCATGGAGCGAATGAAGCTCTCTGCTCCTCTCTTCTCGGTTCTCGCTTCTCTCAGCTCGCTTCAGTTGTGTAATTTGTACATATGCCTCCCAAAGAGTCCCATCATTTTGTTGTAAAACGTGCAACACACTTATGTTGGGATCAATGGTAACATATGCTGTTTGCTGTTAGGTTCAAGTAGGTCATCAGCACCTTCTATAAGTGGTTTAACAGTAATTTTAAGTACTTTGTAGACCACACAATTAAAAATTCTCATCAGGTTTATGCTGCAGCTTAATAAAACAACTATTTCGATAAAGTTTTTGAGGGGTCACTGAAAACAACTTTGAGCTGGCGATATAATATCATAAATTCCAAACTCGTTATATGAGATTATTTCTTCTCTAAAGTGAATGACACTGTTTGAAACATTAAAATTTGTACATACAAGAACAATTCAAGATTTAATTACAAATCAGCAGATTCATCTATAATAACATATAGAGTCTATAATGAATAAATTTGGATTTATCTTTAACCTTTCAACTTTGTAATACAGTATTTTTCTGTGTTAAAGATAATAGCTTAACCTGCAAAATATAGAAAAGCTCTAAATAACATTTGTTATCGAAATGAAACTGAATTAAAATAATATTCCCAGAATTATTTAAATCCGCTCTCAGAATCCTTTGTAATGCTAATGAAAAAAAACTGTTGTACAATTGTTTCATCTTCCCTAGAATGTGTAAGTTTTTAGGCTCAAGATTTCTAATCAATGTTTAATATTTTTTAGTTTGGAAAACATATAGGTATATTTATTATTATTAGTGTATTTTAGATTCGTTGAGCATCGTTTAGTTCATTGTTTGTGGGATATTGCGGTGGGTTGAAAGGGCTACGGAATCCGGAAAGTGTGAAGCAGAAAAGAAGTGGACAGAGGGGGGAAAATACAACGAATGTGAAAAATTTGCACAAATAAATATGAATTGCACTTTAATGCATATTAAGCGAATTGGGGGATGCGCAATGTATTTCGGAATGAATGAAGGGAACGGGAGGAGGGAGGTGGGGAATATGTGGCAGTTTATTATTAAATAAAGTGCCTACCCACTGTGCACAGTGCACAGTGCGTGCGTCATGTTTGTTTGTATTCAATATTTATTGTTGTGTATAATTGAGTGAAAAGTATATGTTTGTGTGATTACACGAATGCTCGGGTAAATTCAATATTATGCTTACGCAAATAAAAATGATATTGAATTGTTGAAAATTTTTATTAAGTGTATCGCCCAATCAGAACTGCAGCCCGGATACCAGAGTAAACACTGGTAATTGGGGCCGAGAGTGTGTATATCTGTATATGTGTAATACATTGTGTATGTATGTGTATGGAATGCCATAGTATGATGAATGGCAATCGGTCCCACCCAATCCAGTAGTCCAACCAGACAAAAGTAGAACTTACCGTCGAAAAGTGTACAAAAGTATTTAAAGTATGGCCAGCTTCAGTTTATTTGCAGTAAATATTAAACTTACCTGAAAAAAGAAAAGAAATTTAATAACAATTAATGCGCTGTATGAATATAAAGGGAAAGAGTTATTTAAGCTGTATTTAAATGTCTCGGAATGTCTATTATAGTTCTAAGACAATAAATAAGAAGTAACCCCAGCAAAATGTGATATAATAACTATTTATGGTAAATCTTATTAAAATATATATATTTTATTTTAATATTAATAATTAATATATTTTAGTTGATATATTCATTTTATTCAGATTGCCATACACAATCTGTTGTATTTTTTAAATGTTTACAACTTTCAATTCATATATTTGTTCTCAACAACTTTGATAATTATGTAAAGTAGACATAAACTCGGGTTTCAAAACCAATTTTAAAGGCTTCAAATCAAAGCACAAATGTAATAGTTCAATTCAAGAGCCTATGACATGTTTGTTATATTGCAACCAGTCGAAAAACAATACTTGGACCTGGACAATAACAACATTTTCGAATGCTCTCAGCTTATTTATACAGAATTTCAGTGTGTCTAGATTGGCTTTTTCCCGAAAATTCCATGATGATGAGAGTTGCTATCTTTGTTGTTTTGACTACAGAGCGAGACGAGAGAGAGAGAGAAATCAGCGGCGTTGTGTTTTGAATTATTTTGAATTATGCATTCCGAAATTTCGTTTCGCGTTGCAAACTAAATTTATTATTAGAGTAGCTGCCGCATTACGTGGAGCGGCGAACGATGAAAGTTTTCGTGTTTGTTGCTGGTGGTGTCTGATGTTGCAGGTGCTGCAGGATCTAGTTGCTGCTGTTGGTTGTTGGTTGCTGGTTGCAGTGATTCATCAGAATTTATGCGGCAGGAACAGCAGGCAACGATGCAAAGGACCTCTTGCGTCTCTCCTGATGCTCCAGCCAGGCTCTGTCATGATGTTATTTCTTTTTGTGGCCGCCATATAATTTGATATGCTGCCTGGCAGTTGCATTTGCTGCTGCTCATAAATTCCCACCATAGGTGGAGGTGGAAGAGGAGGAGCAAGCGGAGGCGGAGGCTATCCGACTGGGAACATTTGTCTGCTACTCTGACATGCATGGCATTAACTGACGCTGTGGATTAATGAAGTGCCCTCGAGATTAGCCAGCCAGGAGCTGAGAGATGGGATATGGGATATAGTATAGAGAGAGAAAAGTTATTGACAAAACTGTTGTTGGTCATAAATTTTGTTATGGCCTCGCGAGCAGCAGTTAAATTAATTGCGCGACTCGTAAACACCTTCTCTCCAAGGAGAAGGCACAGCACCCACATACATAAACACACACACACTAACACACACAATTTCAACAGCTGCATATCGCGTGCATATTACCAACTCGACTCGCCATGTTTTTATGCCGTTTTAACACTTTTGGCTAAACAGCTCACGTGCAAATGTCGCCAGAGCGAAACGAAGCACGCGAACATAAAAATAATAATTATAATAAGCGGAGCCGAGAGCCTGAGACGAGCCGACTTTAATCATAAGACCATATCAAAAACTAGAGCATGCTATAGAGTGGGACTAAGCAGGTGGTTGACGTGGAGAGTGGAGTGAGAAGAGGTTGCCATTCACTTCCGCTGTCGACTTGTTTTATGCTTCCGGCCAGCGGAAGTGTTTGCCTAGTTGCGCGCTAGTTTTGTCGCCTGCAAGTTTCAACGAACGATGTTGACGTCGTTCACTTTGATTTGCATATTGCTTTAGATCTGGCTAAGGCTAAGGCTCAGTCTCAGTCTCACTCACAGGCTGAGGCTCAGAAAGGACTTAGGACAATGGACTCGGCTCTTATTCTATAGCCGGCTCGTTGGTTGGTTGGTGTCCTTGCTGCATGCACAACACGTGACAACAATGCAAAACTTGCCGAGTCAATTACCCAAGACACATTTGCAGCTGCGCGCCTGCTGCCACCTCATGCGTTGCCTGGTGACACAACAAATCTCAATGCAATTTCCTATGCACAGTGGAGCAAATGTTAAATGAGAGTAGGAACATATACCAGTCGATTAAGAGACACACACACAAATATCAAGACAGCAAATTAAAAAACATTTCATTTTTGCCTAGTTAGTTCCTTTCAAGTCTAATTAAGACCATCGTTAACTAAACTAAGCAATAAAAAAACGTGCCAAAGTATTCATCATTATACCCTTTTTGCTGAATTAAATGGGTTTCCTTAAATCGTAGATTGTAATTTCTATTAATCTATAATTTAAATATCAGCAAATGAATTTTTTTAAATTTGTACAGAGCTAAAGAGCTTAGTTTTTGTTTTAAACTACATATTGGCTCTTCTTACTGTGCAACAGATTAATTATAATTCATTCATTCATGAATAATATTAATATTAAAGTCAGTTCAATATACGAAACATATTCTTGATATGAAATCAATACCTTTCATACTTATAGAATTCATTTTAATAGTTGTTAGTTTGTCTAGAAGAAATAGATTTTTAACAAGATAGTTTAGTTTTTATTTCAGTGCACAGGAATTGATTCCACAGTGCCTCAAGATGTCTGAAAGATATCATCCGCTTTCTAAGCTGACAACATGAGTGAGAAAACTTGTTGAGCGAATGGCACTAGCTGTGAGTTTGCAAGCTGCAAGTAAGCCTTATCAGGAGGAAGGCAAACTCCTAAAAACATGCTGCACATTATGTACAACTCATTTAAAGCCGCTGACTCCGAAAAGTTGACGATTTTTAAGCAAAACAGGAGCGACGACAACTTTGTAAAAGTTTCTTTAGCGTTTCGTGCAAAATGACTTGGAAAAAATTGAAAAAAATTATTTATGCTGCATTTGCCCGGTTCTGTTGAAGCTGTCAATAGTCTTGCCAAGATGCATCACCCCCCTGAGCAACACCCCTCCCGCCGCCATTCACGGTCTATTCTCAATGCATACACAAAGTTGTCGGGACAGCATGCGCTTGCATGCAAAAGTCTACTTTGTTGCCTTAAGTACTTATGCCGACGCAAGCAGGACGAAGCAGCACGGACCAATGCCAACATGAAGATGAAGATGAAGACCATGACGATGACGATGAAGACAAGGACGAGGACGAGAATGTTGCTCATTCGCCATGGTGTCTACTTTGTCTGGCTGCGATTTTCTTAGCGTTGCCTGCAAAAGCTTAGCATAATTTTAGGCAAACGCACGTTGCTTAGTTTATAGGCAGCGGCGTCGAAGTCGCAGTCACCGTCGACATCTCAGTCGCCTCACTCCTTGTCACTGTTTGCAAAATGTCAACTGTTTTTAATTGCCTGACAGGACAGGACAACGCGCAAGCAAAAAGATGCCCCAACATTGTCAGACTCCTCAGTGTAGAGGAAGGATACTCTTTTGCCTTGGCACGTCTGAGGCAGCAGGCGAAATTAGCTCAGGCAACTTAAAATAACTGTAAAATTGTGTAACAAAAGGATTTTCATAAGCTTCGCTCATAAACTATTGTGCCGAGGCGTTACTCAGTCTTCCCTTCTCAGTCCACAGTCGTCGTCAGCCGTTGTTCAATTTAATGGCATCGTCGTCGAACTTTGCACAAAATGTGCAAAATGTGGCGCTGATTTTCCTCAGCAACATCAGCAGCAGCAGCAGCAGCTGGGCTAAAGATTTTCGCATAAAACTGCTTAAAATTTATAAATATTTAAAGGCCACGCTAATGCGTCTCCTTTTCTCTTCGCCATAGATGGTTAGGCAACAAGTTTTCTTATTAGCCAACAACGTTAAAGGTTTTCATTCCATTTAAGCACAACTTAACTGAAACTTCAAGGTTATCTCAAAATATTATTAGATTATTATAATTTAATTAAATATAGAAGATAATTAAGGATAATTTCAGGCCTTAAATTGACAAATAATTAAAAAATATGTAGAAAAAAATAGGAATCAAATAAATCAATTTAAAATAAATAAATAGTTTAAAATATGTTATCTTGTTGAAAATGTAATATGTACATCCATGCTAATACTCATTTTTAATAATTTCCCGGTATTACTACTTACCAATAATTTTAATACCTCATACTTGATGATACCATACAACTGCAAATACCAAGGCTTATACTAATTAAGTAATCGACTAAACGTTCAGTTTTATTCATTTCAATCGAATTAGCTGCGTGGTTGAAGTATTTTCTGCACAAAACATCAAGTGAATTCTAAGAAAACCAGAAAAATCGCTTAATGAATGTCTTTTTATCATATTTTATTGCCACCAATATTCCCCCCTCTCTCTCTGCTGTCAGCTTGTTCGAAATTCGAGCAATTACCAAATGCCTATGCACATGGAAAACTCTTTGGAAAAGCTACGCCTCCGCATTCAGCTAATTAATTTAAATGCGTGAAATTTGAAGCAATCCTCAGCACAAAAAACATACAAATTGCAAAAGGGTTTTTCAGTCTGAGCGAGTGAGAGAGGATAAAGTAAAAGGACAGAGGGGCGGGAGGCGGGTCAAGTGTAGTACTCGACTGCGACGGCGGTTGCTGTTGTTGGCTCCTGTGCGTGGGTTAAGCTGCTTATCAAGTTGAGCATTGAAATTATAGCCGCCAGCTAGACACAAGCACAGAAGAGAGAAACAGAACGCAGCACTTTGTTATGGTGGTGATGTTGTTGTTTCTGTTATTGTTGTTGTTGCTGTTGTCTCCTTGTTGTTGTGTGGCAAGCAGCTGTAGCAGCAGGACGACGACTACAAAGGCATCCTTTTAAATTTCCTGTCATTTGCCACACAATACGCTAGAGAGCAGCGGCATCGTTGCTGCAATTGTTGGCCAACGTAGCTGCAATCCGGCTTCGTCTTCTTCTCTCGCTCCCAAAGAGTATCTAGGGAAGAAAGGGGTACAGAAGAAGTACAGGGGAAAGAGGGGAAAGACAAGTCAGTGCCGAGTCTATTTGTCTACTCATACAAAACGCGAGCAGCACTCAGCGCGTCGCTTTGCTTGTTTGCTAGAATTTAGCCGCTGGGAATTTGCATTTTTCATTACGCAGCCAGGCAGAGAGAGAGAGAGAGAGGGGCAGGCGGAGAAACGGTCAGAGGGAGTAGCAGTGGGAGGGGGAGGAGTGGACTAGGGGGAACAGCAGCAGCAGCAAGCGCCATATTAACGCCTAGGACCCGTTCATGGGGTTAAAAGCTAGTTTCCGGCGGAAGTGGCTGCTGCGCAGCGTTTCCCCAAATGCTCCCCCTTCCCTTGCTTTACATCGTACAGTGCGCCATGTAAATAAATTTCTGTGCGAAATGAAATGAATGTGATTGCCACACGCCTTCTCACTCTCTTCAACTCCCTTCCTCTCTCTCTCTCTCTCTCTCTGGCACGCTGTCGGAAGCAGTTATTATGGCAACAGCATATTTGGCAACAGCTCTTGGGTTTTTGGCTTTCTGGTATTTTGTTGGTATTTGAGCGCTTGCTGCTCTACAAAAACGTTGCTAATTCTAATTGACTTGGGATTTTTCAGCTCACCGCCTTGCACTTCATGTGTTATTATTATGCCAGCTGATATTGTATTTGGATTTTGGTTTACAATATACTTATGAGTGTGTGTAAGTGTGTCAACAGTTGAACACCTTTGACATAATACAACACACAATGACCACATATTTATGAGCAGCATTGTCCAAAATAATAAAAAGCAAAATATATTCGATTGAATGTGCTAAACAGAGTCAAGTAGAAATTATGACAGAAATTAGTTTATTAACATGTGAATTAAAGATAACTTTAACTAGTTTTAGTTGGACGAATTTAACTTTCGTTTATTAGTTCTGTTAATCTCCTATCTTCATTTACCTTTTTATCATGACCTTCGGTAAGCAGTTTTCTAAACCTCTTTTATATTTTATTAAGCTTCCACAAAGTCATATAATCGATTACAATCAGGGGAACCACAGAAAAGCAAACCAACAAAGTGACACAAATATCAAATCTCAATTCTCTAAACAATTGTAGAAAGATTTAATAAAACTTTGAGTTAATTGAATAAAATGTAACTATTATTTTTGTATTATTTAAACGACAAAGGCAAGACCTCGGAGATTTCTGTGGCACTTCTGAATATTATTTAAATAACTTCCTTTCTAGTATAAGTTTTAAATATGAAATTTCTAAATACTTAATATTTTTACAAAAATTCTTATTTCGTTTTGGTATTAATGATTTCTCTTATAACTACAGATTGTTTTTAATATTTGGTAGACGTTTTATTTACTACATTTAATTAATTCAACTAATTTAAGATTTGAAGGCCTTATTAGTTGCTAGAACTCCATGTATTACCCTCTCATAGATTTAATATTATATCTATTTAATAAAAAATAAAAATAAAAATAAACTAATTTTAAAAATTAAAGCAATAATAAGATTCAACAATATTTAGTTTGGTAAGGTTCAAAGCTCAGCCAACCCTACAAAACATAGTTAAAATACACCTGGTATTGTTTCCAAAATTTGACCTCTTTTCAAGCTGCTTGTAATTGATGTATTATTTGTGTAACCTTGTAATGTTGTTACTACTTTCTACACAATACATCAATGTAACTAGACACCGCACAAAGAACCACAATGTCATTTCGTTTATGCAGCACATTAGCAGATTTCCAGAGCGAATACTTTTCAGTTCCCTTCTCTCTACACCCATTGTTGTCGTGGTAGAACTAATAACTTGTACCTGACTAAAGGGCACATTATTAATCAAAGTCAATGCAATAACACCCCGTAGTCCTGAATCCTTCTCCCTCCACACCTACCCGACGTTGATTACAACAGCGATTTTTGCGCCTAATCAATTTGGCAAACGTCACAGGACGAAACCGAGCAGCCAAAAATAAAAGAAGGAAGCCGTCCAAGCGATTCGACGACTGCTCGACAACAAATTTATTTCATTTGTGTTAGCATTTTGCATTTCATTAGGTTTTCATTAAATAAAATGTTGAATTACACGCATAATTTATTCGCTGGCAGGCAACGGTTTTGCTTCTCTTGTTTTTCCACTCTCTCTCTCTCTGCTCCTTTAGCTTCTACTTTTCCGTGCATTTTCTCGTAGATTTTTCTTCCTGCCGAAGCCTGTCCCCACACTCCAACACACACACACGCAGAGGCAATCGAAACAAATTACAATAAAAATGCCAAAGATGCGTGCTAAAAGATTAAAGCTTGGCACGAAATGAAGCGTAGAAAGAAGAAACAGGAATAGAAACTGAAAGGGAAATTGGAATGGGAATGGGAATGGTAATGGGGAATACGATTTGGGCAGAAGATTTCCATATGCTAGTTTTCTCTTCTACCGCTTTTCTATACACTTTTTTATTTGGTGTGTGTGTTGTCGTTTGGCCAAGAGTCGAGAAGGCAAAATATTTATACAACTTCGTAGTTGAATCAAAGGTTGCTCCATTTCTCAGCTCTCAGTGCTCCGTTCTGAGCTCTCTGTGTGTGTCTTTGGCTTCATTTTGACCCTAATGATAAATTACTTTAATTAATGCCGCCATATTGCCGCAGCGACGAAACATTTTGGCCCTGGCCATTATGCAAGTTCATTGGGTTTAATTTGTGCGTGTGGGCGGCAGCGTCGTCGTCGTCGTCCTTTGGATTGGTTGCTCTGCTACTGCTGATTTATTTAGTTCCGCATTTTGTCTTCTCCTTTTTTTGTGCTAATTTTATTTTGCGCCATTCGCCAAAGAAATGCAACAGGCGCAACGTCGCTTGTCGCTTGACATATTTGGACCTTAACCAAAGGCGGCTTAATTAATTGGCTTAGTTGAACTCAAAGGTCACACACACACAAAGCACACTGGGGCAATGCGAGTGAGTTTGAACAGCTTTAAGTCCGTTTTTGGCTGTCTGCCAATGAACTTAACTTCTAAGTTCTCGGCAAACTATCAAATGACACTTTTACCTACACAAAACCAGACCCAACAACTGACTTGGCCGGCTCATACATACACGTGACCAAAATATACAAAACTCTGACGTTGATTGCGTGTGGTGTGGTTTTTGGCTTACACGCAACAAACACACAAAAAATTGAAGCACAAAAAAGAAAAACAACTTCAAGCAGATAGTGGAAGGAAGAAAAATGCCATCAGAGATACAGGTACAAGGGAATGATGAGTTACACATGGCAAAATATTTGGAATTACAGGGTGACTGGATATGATGGAAATATATCTATTGGTATATAGCTTTGATATTGCTATCAAGACAATTTCCAAGTTATTCAATATTTTAAATGTGATTTAAATAACATATATTTAGTGTGTATATTAAACGTCTGAATTTGCAGAAATTATTGAATCTTAATTGTATCTTGATTAGTACTACATATTAATAATTAATCAATAATAAAATATAATCAAAGCAATTACCAGCTTTAGAATAAAAGAACGGTCACCTGGAATTCTATATTTAAAATATATTAAAAGTACGATATTTATAACAAAAAGATCCCATTTTAAACATAAATAGTTTTTTGTATACTTTTGGAATCTGTAAAACAAATAATGATTTTAAATTACAATACTTAATAAGCCTCAACAGATCGGTTTAATTATATGGTCTATTGCTTATTTATTTGTTCCCTTTATTTTTCATTTATTTCGTATTTTATACAATTGTTTGTATTATTTTTTATAAGAATGCTTGTTAAGTGCATTTGTAAGGAGCTCTAGTGAGCATTTCGGAAGGACACCCGCTGCACTTAAGTCGTCGTTCTCCCGAAAACTACATTTAATTCGAAATTATGCCCTGCTAATATAATTTAAAATTCCACTGGTGTCCTCGTCGTCCTCGTTGTTGCTGCTGTTCTTGTGCCCTATACCAAATCGGACAACGTATGAAGCTTACCGTACCGGAAGGAAGCGGAAAAAATCTTAAAATGAGCGCTCAAGTGGCAGAGCACAAACACAAGTTTGAGGCGCTTACAATGGAGACATTGGTAAAGAGGGTTGAAGAGAAGGACAAAATAAAAAGAGCAACAGAAAAAGGAGAAAAAAAATATATATGGAGCTCACATTCACAACGTACGAAATGTTAGATATATATATATATAAAAATAAAATTAATATTAAATTAATTCTGAACATGAAGTGTGTGAAGAAAATTGCAAAAGTCGCAGCAGCAGCTTTCCAATTCCATAAGCGAACTTCAATTTCAATTCAACTTACGTGCTGCATGCAGCAGCAACCACTGTGAAGCCAATTTTATACAAATGGTCAGTATGCTGACCATGAAGGCCAGCTCTCTGTTGTCGAAGGACATGTATATACATACATACACATACACATATGTGGTGTGTGTGTGTTATCCTTAAGGCGATTTATGGACAATACTTTTGTCTTGGCCTCCATTGCATGACAAATGCGACTCCCAGTCGTAGTTCATGTCCAACTCAAAGAAAAGTCGCCACTGCACTTTATTATGCTTTCCAAAATTAGCAACTAAAATACATCTAAGAACATAACATACACATAAAAGCAAACAAATGTCAGTTGCAGTTGAAAGCAGCAAAACTAAGCTGCCTCTCTCTCTCTCTTTTTCTCTACTGATGTCATTTCCAGCGTCCAATCAGAAGATTCGCGAGCGTGTAGCAAAAGTCGCACTGAGCCACAATTCAAAAGGTTGAAGCCAAAACCTACAAGCCAAAGTATCTACGAGTACTTGCAGCTGCTGCTGTTGCTGCTGTTGCTGGTTGCCCCTGGCAATCCTTTGCCATGTTCAAAAGGCCTCGCCCACTGCATTAAAATCACAAGACAAGTGGATAAGCGTTACCAAAAGCGTTCCCTCTTCCTTTCGACAAACGGAAAAACCACAGCAGTCGCAGGCAGGCTTAAGAGTTACCTGATGCTATACACTGCCTCTCCTTTTTATACTCCCCACCCTTTCATCTTTCTCCTTCTCCTTCTCCTATCACTTACAACTCGACTTGCCATTCTTTGCTTTCGTTTGCTGCTGTTTGGTAGCCATGGCAAATTATCTTCAGTTGGCATAAGTTAACAACGACAACAATTACCAGTTGTGCTCTTCTTCCCTGCTGTCGTATTTCTACTTATTTTTTGGCCCTGACTAAGTGGGGCAAGTAGGGCAGTTAAGGGGTTCAGAGGGTCCAGAAGAGGCAGCTCAAGCACAGCAAAGCAATGATGACAAATAAAAGTTAAGACCTAACCAATAGACAACAACTTGGCATTCTCAGTGTCACAAGCAATATTTATTGTGATCGCTTACAGACTAAATTATATTTTGAAAGTATATATATTTTGAAGATGAAAATTTTATATTAAAACGCAATCAGACAGCTAGAATTAAGTGCTGCAAAGATATAGTTTATAACTAATAGACATAGAAAAGGTAAACTAAACTTGAAACTTGCATAGCTTTGACAAAACTCAAGCTATTTTTTATAGGGAAAGGCATTTTATTCATCATTTAATCTGTGAGTCTCTGCGTTACAAAATAGTTTGATTTAAGAAATATTTTGTTCATAATTTTGGTTAGTATAGTTAGATAGGAAATACTTTTAGAATTTTTAGAAAAAGTTTCCTATCTTATACTTATTTCAATCATGAGAGTTTACTTTGTACATCACGACCTTTTATAATGTTATTTAAATTTTGCAAATGATATCATGCCTTTATTTTTAACAAACATTTTCAGTTCTATAATGAACGATTATACATTCTTCGTCAGTATCACATATCTTGATTTAATAGGTCTCCAAACGCTTGAGCAGTAACAACAAAAATGTAAAGGTTATTACATATTTTTATAATATTAAGAAAAGCCTGATGTAACAATTAACCTTTATCTTTTAGAAATATGTACCAATGGAAAGTTATATCGAGTCATTGAACCTTATTGTAAATAAATGCTTACACATTACATCATTGTACTACATTTTTGGTTTGGTTTTGTTTAATTTTGCAGTCAAACTGATCGCTTAATCACAGCCTGTCTGGCTGTCTATCTGGCTGTTTTGTCAGGTCACTGGGGCATGTCTTGAGAACAGTAAAAAGTCATTTACAAAATAAAATACAAAGCACAAAACAAAAAGTACAAAGTGCAAAAAAAAAAAGAAAGAAACTTATCATTTCTTGTGATACCCACAAGGGGCATCAAGACAAAAGTAACAAAATTAAGAAAAATACAACGAGGTGTCAACAATTTGCTGCTCATGCGATGCTTCCCACTTCCGCTTTCCATATGCTGACTTTTTATAAAGTGTATTAAAAGAAATAATACAAAAAATGAGACAAAAAAATGAAACAAAATAAAATAAATAAAGGCAGCAGATTCGGCAAAGTGTAGCATTATATAAGTTATTTATGTTTATATGAACAAAAAGCAAACATAATGCACGTGAGCGGGGCAAGAAGAAGCAAAGTCTGAAGAAAACAGAACACATAATAAAGCGAAAGTCATGTCCCTTAGGGGAAGTCAGTTAGGGGACTGGCAAAAAATAAAATAATAAAAAAAAAACAACAACACAGCCAAAGCTTTTCAATAACACGTAAAAATCTTTAAAAATTGAAATTTATTATTTAAGCAGGTCTTTGGAAGATTCGACTCGAGAGTTGGGGGGTTGATTGTCGGGGAAGACAGGAAATGCAGTGCAAGTTGCTTAACATGTCTGACACTTCGAAGAGGAGGGGTATTACTTTCAGGCGGAAGCGTGTACCCTGAAGGAAAAAATTATTGTATAGATAATAATAAGATATTAAGAACTTTCAACGGAAGTTTTTTTCTCTTTGTTTGCCTTTCTTAAAGTTAATGTTATGTGATGGGCAAATTTATAATTTATGATGGATATTAAGCAATGCGAATTTGGGGCGAATTTCATAAGAAGCTCAAACAAAAGGGGAGAAGATATTTAAATTTCAGAAATATAAACTAAAATAAGATTAAATCTGCATTAGCTGGATCAGAAGAGATGTGCAAAAGTTGAGTTTGATTTAGTTGAAATTCACTTTATCTGATAAACACAAAAGGTGTGAGTAGTGATTAAAAAATAATAAAATAATAAAAAGATAAGGTAACAAAATAAATAAAAAATGTGGTACATTAACTCTGATCATTTGCGATATTATATATAATATGTAGAGCTGCAGGGAGAAGTATGTGATAAATTTTAAAAATAGTATTATCTGATTGAAAAGTAATTTTGCAGATAATAAAACTTTAAATAAGAATATTACTAAGAGTAAATGGAATATATTACTTATGATAATTATTAACAAACAATTATAGAAAATTATAATGAAATTGTATATTGAATTAAATATAATATAATAAATGAGTGTCCAGCTAATTAATATTAAAGATAACTTCAATAAACTATGTACTTATGTGTATTAAAACGTTACTTTGACATTTGTCCTAATTAATTTGTTAATCTGAAATAGATATACGCTTACTAATTAGTATCGCTTACTAATTAAATTCTTACATACTCTAAACGAAATATAAATGTTTTTTGCTTGTGCAAATATTTAAGGAAAACGCCATGGAATTCAAGGGAACGTGTGTCTCCTTGGAATTGCAGACCCTTCAGGTTATTATATTTATTGTTTTTTGTGCATTATTACAATGCCACTTGTTATTGTTCCTGCCCTTTGCTGAAATGCTTTTTGTCTTTGGTATTTTATTGTATTATCATTGCGCATTGTTTTATGTGCAATTCTCCCACTCTGAGTGTATTTGTGTGTATCTGTGTTTTTGTGTCTGTATTTGTATCTGTAGAGTTGCCTAGTTGCTTGGCTGGTTGGTTGGTTGGTTGGTTGGTTGTTCGTTGTGCCTGCTGGCAAGTTATTTCAAGCAAAAGGTAATAAATTTTAAGCAGCTTAACACTGTTGCTCGCTGGCTTGTAAATGCTCTGACGGTCATACAATGCTTTCCATAAGTATACCAACATCTGGCCAAAGTAAACAATAACTTTGCAAGTGTTTATAGTTTGATGGCCAGCATTGTCCGCACTCTCCGCACTCTGTCGAGCTGCACCTGTTTAAGACTCCACTAAAAGCATTTGATGCTATTTAATCCAGTTATTTGCGAGTTTACACAATAAAAAGCATGAGTCGTCGTTAGTTAGTTAGTTGAATGTAGCCAAAGTCTAGTTAATTAATTATCTATGGAACATAGCTGACATGCCAAATGGATGAGTTATAACAAGGTAGCGAACTTGGAATGCTACTGTGCAGTAAGATTAGACCTTCCCCTTACATCACAGGACAGGTGGTAGGCAAGTACTTAGACAAGACTGAGCCCACAAATAATTGGAGGATAGCTGGAAAATTTGTATACAATTTGGCAACTGTTGGAGGAAGTAGTTGTGGCTGTATTTAGCAGGTAATAAATTAAAAAGAGTACCAGAATTTCATTTATTAGATTTTAAACGACAAGGTGGAATTGACTTGATTTCAAAAGAAAGTTTTACTATTTTCCAGGATTTAAAATAATTTATTTGTATTTATTTACATATGCATGTATATTTAAATCCGCCATTGTTTATCTAAAATTTAATAGAATAATTCTCAGCAAACACAAACAGAAAGGATAAAGATTAGCTGCTAATTTAAATTTAATTAATATTCTAGATAATATATTGAAAACGTTTGCGGAATCTTTAAATAATTAGAACCATTACAAGAACAGTAACACTTGAATACACTTAAGAGCTAGAATGTTGTAACTATTGTTAACTCGTATTGCCACTCAATTATTTATGTTGCACATACACACACACACATACATTGCAATGTGGGCGTGGTCCAATCTGTTTTCAGCTTGTGCCGCGCGTATTTTTTAGATGGCACTTGTGTATATAAATAAGTAATAAATACGCTTAGTTGCATCAAAAAGTGGCACTAACCGAAAAATAGTTGACAGAAAAAGAAGTACAAGAGAGAAAATATCTGATGGGGTGCTCGTTTGTCTCTCTCTCTGTATGTCGCCTCAACTCGTCACATATACTATATATATAAATATATATGTAGAGACAAATACGAGTACGAGTTTGAGCTGAAAAAGTTTTCGAGTTGAGTTTTCGTTGGTTACCGGCTTGTGGCTGACGACACATGAGGATGCAGAGCCGGACCCAGGCCCAGGAACTGGGCAACGGGACCAGCCTCATATAATTTTAAAGTGCTTCCGTTTGTGGTGACAACGCCCAGAGAAAAAGCAACGATAGAGCGGGATTCCAGTTTTGGTTAGAGAGCTGGGCAAACCCGAAACGACAAACACTGGCGGCATTAAAATATACTAACGAAAATAAAATTTAAAACTAACTGCGCCACACTCAGAAATCATTTCATATGAAAAGGGCCAAAACAACAACAACAAACGATTTTACACAAATTTTGCAAGCATACTTTTTGGGGCTGCCAAAGCAGACTGACCCAACCAACACCTGTGGTTAGTGCGCTTCACACACCACACCCACACACATCTCTACTCGTAAGCCATGGTATACTATATATGATTTATGACTTCCGGTTTTTGGTTTAACCTACGCAGCTTCGCCAGCAGCTCTCTAGGAGTAGTAACTGTTGCTCCTTGTGGTTATTTTCTGGCAACAGTTGCAAAAATTAGCATGTGATTTCATACAGCTCTTGTAGCATTAAAGCTTTGATTTCATGCCAATTAGATTTCGGTCTCGAGTTGCTTGTCAATTGATCGGGCCTGCCATTCAGTCAGTCAGTCTGTCGGTGTGTCTCTCTGTCCGTCATTCAAATCGAATAATATTGATCTAGTGTGACTTTTGGCTTGTGCTCTTTTCACCAGCTTTGGTGTCAATTTGTGCGCTATCGTCTTGACAATCATTTGCTACACAGCTGATTTCCATCTAAAGTTATACGACAGAGCATCGCTAAGAATATCTTTGTAAACACAAACACATACAAGTACATACAAGTATATATTTATATACTTTTATGTCACAGAGACACACACACACACACACACACACATACACATATTCAGCTGCGACATGGGGCAAGGTGGCAGATGTCAATAAGTGCCAGGCACAAAAAGCAAAACAGAACAGAAAAGAAAATGCAGTAACAAAAGTAACGTTTGACACCCAATTACGGCGTGAAATCAAAAGGAAATTTCTTTGGGGAGTATGTGATTTGCCAATGCCCAGAAAGCTACAACAAAAACAAGAACAAAAACAACAGCAACAGCAACGGCAAAAGCAAACGCTGATAATAAGCATTGTGGGTATTTCAGCCAAAGTTCCTTAGAATTATAAATTAAAATGTAATACGGCATAGATGGTCTGTTTTAAAATTATGCGACATTTTTCCCTACTTAAAATAATTAGGTAAGCTTTAGAAATTTTATCTTGGATTATATTATTATTAGGTAAAGTAATAATTAAACATAATATAAATATTAACTAGTTAAGCCTGTAAATCTGAGTATTGCAAAATACTGATTTTAGAGTCGTTTTAAATATGCTACACAATTTTAATCAGTTGAACGAATTTCTATTATATTACTACTACAAATTTTTAAGATTATATAAATTTAAAATTTTTAATAAATTAAAAGTACATTCAATATTCAAAATTTACAATAATTATTATAACTACAGCAATTTCATCACATTACTTCTTATAAATACGTATTTTGTTAACCGTCGAACTGTCTTAAATATTCGTTTTTTCCTTTATATAAATTGAATTTTTTTGCTTAAAAAAATTGACTTCAGCATCCCTTTCCCTTTTTGGTTATGCAAGTTTTACATTAACAACCTACAAACTATTTTTATGAGAAATCATTTAAATGGAAACTGTAATAAATGTAGCAGATACTCTTGCGTAAAATATACCCTTGCAGAAGATATTATACATTGTTGACTAAATAAAGCGTAAGCTGTAAGGTGAATATATGTATAGCCATGTCATGATATAGCCATGTCCGTCCGTCCTTTTCCAAGCAAACAAAAAAATGTATTTCAAAATTATATACATAAATCGTATTTATCTTGTTGTGTTTGGTGTAAAAATTTAAAAAATAATGAATGTTGTAATTTTTAAATACATAATAGAATAGAAAACTACGGTATAAAGTGATCGGTGTGCTTTAGATAACTTTTCTTTCATGTTATATAAATTTTTTTGCTGGTTATTATGTAAACGAATGTATTTACAAATATGACTTCTGATATTGGCAGCAAAAGCATTGCGCAAAGCTTGGGGCGATAATGTTGCCTTTTGGGGAGAATATTTGACATATTAATTACTTTTCGCAATAAAGCAAATAAAATACGAATATGGAAAACAATTGAGCTGAAATTGAATAATAAACTGTAATAAAATATTGTTTGACTGATTTTCAATAGTTGACCGACAGCGCAACCAAGCAGCTCATTTAACTCAATTAAAATATATGTTTAATTACGTTTCGTAACAAAATATAATGTATAAGCCGCAGAGATCAAACGCATAAACATACATATTACATTACAAATACTACATACAGTTGCAGTTGGACTTTCCATGTACAGATTGAATTGAACACTTCTCATAAATGCTGCCTATGCAAGTGACCAATGTCATTGCAACTGTATTTCCGCTTTGATGCAAACGAAAAAGCCACTAACGATGCTAATCACTTCAACTAACTAAAACGCTTCAACTAACAGCAACAAACAATGACCAACACCAACAGCAACAATGGACAGTTGCAACATTTCAAGGTGGCTGACAGTCGACAACTATCCAACATATCTCAGTTCTAGAGTGTGTGTGTGTGTGTGTGTGCGTGTTTGTGTTGGATAGTGTGTGCATTCGTGCGATTTTGATGAATTTGACAGTTGTGGGCGTTTGCGCTGACAGCTGCTGTGCATCGGCATGGCAACGCCAATGGTAATGGTAACAGTAACGTTAACGCAAATGGTAACGGGAACAGCAATGGTAACTGTAAAACGGTAAGGCTAAAACGGGCTGTTTCATCGCTTTGGCAACTCTTCAAACCGCAACCGACGACTTCCGTTCGCCATGTTTTGTTTGCACTTGTAGTGGTATGTGTATATACAGTTGTGAGTGCGTGTGTGTGCGTGAAAATGTTGCTGCATTTGCATTAATTTTGAATTGATTGCTTACATTTCAAATGGCGTTCTGGGTACACTAATATAATTATAATGTCGACCATTTTCGGCTGCTGCGGTTTTTCGTTGTCATCATTACCCAACCATTGTTGTTGTTGTTATTCCGCTCTGACTGTCTGTCTGACGCTTGCATATTGCGGTCAACACACAGTCAGCCATCAAGGCCAAAACATTGAAACAAACGGAGGGGTGAAGAGACAAGAGTAACAAAATTATACCCTATTTTCCCCTGCAATTATCATGCAACATGCATGAATTGTATTCAATGCTAAAACCACAAAATTCATAAAACACCAAAATAATGTCAATGCATTGAAAGACATTTTATGCATCCATGAACTAAAGGTGGTTAAAATAAATATGGTAAAGAGATTCAGGGAGCTAACAGGAGAATAGAGTTAGTTTTTGAAGTAGTAGAAGTAGTTTTTACTGTCAAAACTAACAATAATATTATTTTGATGTAAGATATTTAATGTTTACGCATATGCAAAAAAATATCTTTATTATAATTGAAAACTGCTATCAAATATACTGATTAGAAGCAAGAATTTTTATAAGATTTGTTGACATTGCTTAGCAAATTAGGGGCAATTAAACTTATTGGACAAAAACTTAATCAATTCTAGTTCAATTTTAAATAAAAAATATATATTTAAATAAAATAACAATAATTATGAAAGACTTTTTCCTACTGAAGCATGATACTGCTAACTGACTTAAGTCTTTCAGTATATTTTAATCCAATGACTTATCATTATATCTAGATCTCTGAGCTAGCAAGGTTATCACAAATACTAAGAGATTAAATTTATAGTCCGACAAATAATTATAGTGTCTTTTAGCTGACAAAGATTATGTCTAAAATATTTGTGAAACTAAATGTAAATAAATATTATTAGATTTTTGTTGATTTAAAGATTAAAACGCTGCACATTATTTGGCAATTAATTATAATGCTTGAGTCAATAACAAAATACAAGAGAGAATAATAATAAAAATACAAAAAAATGATACGAGCAATGTGTGCATAAATAAATATATTTTTAAATATGAAATCAATTTAAAAAATTGAAATAAAATAAGAATTGCATTTTCATAAGTTTGCAAGTGCAATGGCAACTGCGGCAGATCATGTCAGCTTGTGTGTGCAATTTGTTTTTGCTGAATATTTTAATTAAATTGTTATTATTATTTTTCAGAGCGCATTTCCCGATGTTGTTGCTGGACTTACGTGCGTGCCATTGCAACTGATTTTGTTGTTTTGCCAGCAAAGATTTATTTATTTATATTGATGTCCAGCACACACAAACACACACACACACACACAAGTACACATCGAATATCTGTTTGTTTGCATAAAGAGAAAGAGGTGAGGAGCATTGGGGGGTTGTGTCAGGTGAAAGGCTTTTACAATGCTCAAGGCAATTGAAGCGTACACATAAAATTACATTTTGCCAGCCGATTCTCGTTGCAGTGATTTACGGAATTGTTGATTTATAAACAACATGTGTATTATTATTATTATTATTAACCAAAAAGTGCAGCATGCAAATTAATTGTAGTTGAAATAAAGTGTAATTAAGTGTCTGTGTGTGAGATGGCAATGAAACTCACTCACTCACATCTGATCTGCTTTGCCACAGAATGTTGGCTTGCAATTAGTTTAATTGGCAAGAATTTATATGTATATATAGATTTTAAAGAGATTTTCCCCAAGTATGAAGGCAATTACAAAGGCTTACATGGTTATAAGCTATATTAAGAGTCATGCATTCTGACTGTAAGCCTTCAATTAAGCCCGTTTTCAATTCAATGTGCGACTCTATATCACTCACATTCAACAATTATTATACCCTTGCAGAGGGTATTATAATTTTGTCGCGGAATGGCTAACGCATTAAAGGAGGTCTCACAGACCCCATAAAGGACATATATTCTTGATCAGGGCGACGAGCTGAGTCGATATAGCCATGTCCACGTGACTGTCTGTCTGTCTGTCCGTCTGTTTCTATGCAAACTAGTCTCTTAGTTTTTAAGCTATCTTGATGAAACTTAATACAGGTCCGTCTTTTTCTGCACGCAGTTCATATGTCGAAACCGACTGGATCGCTTTTTCATATAGCTGTCATATGAGTGGCCGGTTCGAAATCAACATTTAGTATGAAAAACTTTTTTGTTTTTCAGGATATCTCAACTTTTCTCACATATTGTGTGTTTTGTTGAGTTTTATACATCCTTACTGAATTTGGTTCAAATCGGACACCTATATCATAAAGCTGCCACATGTGAAGCGATGTGCTGTGATGCGATGTGTTCAAAATCAACATTCAATATGAAAAACTTTGTTTCTTCAGATATCTCAACGAAAGTCAAGGATTTTGTTTTTGATACAAATTTAAATAGTCTGACCAAATTTGGTGCAAATCAGACTACTATATCATACTATATCAGTAGCTCTACAGGTAAGTACAACAAGACTCAGGTGACTCTACAATATGTATATTCGAGCGTTAAAGGAATTTTAATTAACATTCAGTTATTTGGTCTAGACATTCCCGGCTCAATCAAAATCCCTCAATGCATTGTATTGGTCCCTTTGGTCACAGTATATATGTATATGTAGATATCTGAAAACTTTGCATATCACAAGGCGGCGATATTGCCATCGCTTTGCTGCACGCAAATATTTGCATAATGCATATTGGATTAAACGCTATAGACTTCGATACACACATCGAGATTTCACATTGCCGGCGAGGGCAAGGAAAAACTTAATATCGCGCATACGCCATGTTGACGCTTAACGCCTCACTTGCATTGCCGTTTGCCACGCCCACTTGTTGACCTTTTTTGCAACAGAGAGGCTTTCAAATGATACAAACAACAAAGAACAGAAAAAAAACAACACTTTGCGACAATCAAACCGCAATGGCACGCCCCCAACTGACAGTCCAGCTGCCGCCTACATTGCTTTCTGCAAAGCTGCACCTGCAGCAGCAAAGACAGTGAGAATTTGCGGCTTTAAATTAAAAATACTAAAAACAAAATTAAAAAGAGTAAAAAGTTGAAAAGAGTGAGATAAAAGAGAAAAATAAAAAAAAATAACAAAGTTGAATGCGGCTGTCGTCGCTCTGTTTAATAAAACTTTCAACAAACTCAATTAACAAAACTTTGTGCTGGCCGCAGCAAGAAATGCAAGAAAAGTGGCATAAACAAGGCAAACAAACAACCAGAGCTTTCTAACTGGCCAAGGGGAAGGAGATCAGTGAGAAGAGGGAGCGGAAGTGGAAATGGGAGGGTTAGGAATTCCAACTAGGCGCTGATTTATTGTGCATTCTGCAGAAGTGTAAACGGATATGCTAAGGAGACAACGTCTCTTCGTTTTGCATCTTTTGGCATTGAAAGTCCATTTAACATTTTGTCATTTACAGTTTTGAAATAGTTTTGAAAAGTTGACACGGCCAAAGCACAAAACAAATCTGCACAGAGCGACAGCTAGAGAATCAGAGAAAGGGAATGCAAAAGAATGAGAATGAGAATGTGAAGATTGAGAAATACACAGCAATAAAATTGCATCAGAAAACACAGGAAACAATTGTTGACAGTCAGCAAGTGATAGACTGAGTGAGACAGGGATATCGAGAATGAGACGTGAATTGAATGAGAGATTTGAACTAGAGTTTGGAATATGCCCTCAGACAGTTCCCACTGTGATATTAGGATTGTCAACAAGCGCGTTATAAACTTTTATAGCAATTGCAGCAACAGCAACCGAAATGGTTAACTTTTTATAGTCGTAGTCGGAAATGTTGCCAGTGTTGCTGCCACAGTGGAAAGTAATCGAAAATGATGTGTCCACAAGGATAGAGCCGCAGTCCAGTGCAGCGTAAATTGGCTGCGAAATAATAGAATGAAATGAGGCTCTTGATGCAAATTGATTTGGATTAGAAACTTTTAATACTCGCACACACACTCACACACACACTGTGAACGAAAGGCCATCAACTCCCACATGTGACATAGCTAAAAAGACTCTCAGCTGTCGTTCAGCTGTTTGCTTTGCTCGGCTCAAAAAGTGCATAAAAATTTATCACCTAACAGCAGCAGGCAGAAACAGCTCGGCAAATGCAGTTCTGCTAAAGCTAAGGGAGCTCTAGAGAATTTTAGTACAACAAAATCAATTTGGAATATAAGCACAGAGCATAGAAATGTGTTCAATTTAAAGTGGATTTCATTTTGGTATTAAGAACAAGAAATTCATTTCAGTTCAGTTGAAATTGTTAAAGAAACTCCAAACTAATTTTCATGCAGGCAGACTTGAAAATATAACAGTACACATGGTTATATATGCAACTGACACATTGAAGAATATTCTACTTTTATACAGTTGCAATAAAAAGAAGAGCATTAATATGCGTTCAAAATTCAAATAAAACACTTTAAAGCTGACCAATTTGTTTAATGAGATAAAATAAAAATAACAATAAAGATCCATACAGTGCAGCCAGCTCAACTGTAGAAGGCCCTGCACTTATGAGAAAGAACAAACTCTTTTTGTTGAATAGCGCTTGCTTTAACCATGCTCTTGTAATTCGACTAATAGAAGCTAGAGAAACAAAACTTGGTATGATGAATTCTATATATCCAGCCCAGATTAAGTTTACTTTAGAGTTTCGCCATTATTTTAATTTTATATAAACGCTGTTACAGGGTATCGATAATCGCGTAGACTCGACTGTACCCTTTTCTACTTGTTTTGATTGTTGTTGCTGCTCTGCAGCTTGACAAAATTATTAATAAGCTTGCCCGCTATTCTGGGCAAATAAATGGCCAAGAATGTTCTGAAGGGAATAGGAGCGGGTATGACAGCCACACAGTAAAAGATAGAGAGAGAGAGAGAGAGAGAGAAAGGGAGAGAGAGAGAGAGAAGGAGAGGGGGATAAGGAAGCTAACCAATGAGAATTGGAAACAGGGGAACGAAGTCCTTCGTGTATGCACAATAATGAAGTAAGCTGTAGGGCATGTTGTGTCCACTCAAATGTATGTGTGTGTGTAAGTCTGGGTGTGTGTGAAAAAGAAATGGCACACACGCAGCAGGACGATGATGCAGAAGACCCGACCCTAGCTAGGGAAAACTACTACGAATAACAACAACACGGAGGAAAAGAAACAACAAACAACATGTCACTGAAGGACACTTGAAAACTACTATTTAATAAATGAGCGCATAGAGTAATACATATACACAAATACACACACACACACACAGCTGAGTGGGTGTTGCTATGCTGGACTGTTGCCCCTAGTGAGAGATGAGTCGTCGTCGTCGTCGTCGTCGCTGGGTAAACAAACAGAGTCATTTTGCAATTCATGCATTTCCTGCGGCAACTAATTAAAAGAGTCATTCATCACAGGCGGGCAGTGATGGTGATGTGATGGTCTCTCTATCTATCTACCTCACTCTATCTCTTTCCCCCTCTCTCTCTCTCTCTTTGTTTGTGTGTTTGGCTTTACAGGAAGAGCAATGCCCATAAAAAGGATGAAACTCTGGTTCTGGTTTTGTATGCTGCATGCTTATTACTCTTTTGCTACGTGTTCTCCTGACAATCTCACTCCCTCTCTCTCTCATTTCAACCAGCTTGTTTGCCTTTACGTTTTTATCTTTTGATACACTCAAACAAACATGTGCGACTCACACACTCACACACGCAGATAGACTTACATACACACACCGTTCATTATTGCTCACTTTGTGACGCAAGTGAAACTGAGAAACCTGCCAACATTTTCGGCTATGTTTTTATGTCTGTTTATCTTTTTTGGTCATTTCAACACATTTAAATGACAACAGCAACAACATAAATGTGAGTGAGAAAGAGAGAGAGTGATTGAGAGAGAGAAGGATAGAGATATCAGGTACGCAATTTGTTTTTTGCCGGACTGTTTGAATATGTACGGCAATGGCAAAGGCTTATGAGCATATCCACAATGTAAACACTGGGTTGACTTTTTGAACCGAAATATTGTGTTAATTGTCAGGAATTGTGAGGAACGAGTGCTTCAAACTTGAACTGTCATTAACTCTCTGGAAAGCTAGAAAGTTAAACTATTGAATAACTTTTATAGTTCAAAATTAAAATATTAATTTTTAAATCACTTGTTAATATATAACGATAAGTAAAGTTTGTAAACTTATTTATTTATTGATTAACTTAAAATACAAATATGCCGATTAAAATATAGAAAATGCTTTTAATATACAAAAGAATTCAAAATTTATTTAAATACGACTTGATTTATTTAGTGTTAAAATAAAAACCTATACTCAATCAATATAAAATATTACGTATACGTTTTCTCTGTGATAAACAGTTGCTTCATCTTTTAATTTAGTCAGCAATTTGTAATTATATAAACCCAATCAACACGTATTTAAATAATTTACTAAAAGTATTCCATCTTTATAAATTATTACGTATACGTTCGCTCTATGAAATGCAGTTCATGATCGTACAGTAATTAACTATACTAAAAACTGATTTATTAAGTGTACGTAATTTAACCAATGTGAATATTGCGTATACGCTACTTTTAAGTCTTAAGCTTATAACAATAATTAAAAGATCTACTATTATTCTAAACCTTAATTGTTCCTCTACAGAAAATAAAGAGTTAGAAATATGTTTGTCAATAATAGTATCTTTAAAAAAAAAGTCACCGAATTACTTTATTTACAATGCAACACACAATTTTTAAACTAATTTAACTAATAGCTATTAAATTTCATTTATCATAGTCATCTGTATATACTGTATATGTTCTCCGCGAGGGACATGTCATATAAAACTATTTTGTCATTCAGAAACTCTTCAGACCACATGACAGGCAAATCGTTTATGCTGACCATATAACTTAATATGCAACAAGCAATTAAAATTATATAAAAATTGTCAAACTATTCAACACTAAAATCAACAACAACAAGAACAACTTGCAGCGTTGACAATGGGAACACAACAACAATATAAGTAAAAAGCTGCTGTTATATAAACGTGTTTTATTTTATGATAGCCCTTTGTCAGCAAAGACACATATACACATATCCACATGGACTGTGCTTGACAGGCTACTGGGGAACACATGGAAGGAGGGGTGTGTGTGAATGGATGTGGACACGGAGACGGAGAAGGCAGCACAAATAGACCGCACCAAGTGAGACCAGACTGACAGAGAGACACACGCACGACATGACTGTAACATGTAATTATTTTTCAATAAAAACCCAAGGCAGCACAAGCGCAAGCAACAAAACAACAATAATAACAACAACAAGAACAAAACGGCGAAAACAGCGATGACAACATGGCGTATGAGTGTCCACAGCGAAAAATAAAGGAAAACTAAAAGAAGATAAGTCTTTCAGTGGTACATATTCGACTCTTAACTACTCTCATTGAATGGACTGGAAATGAATTAATATTTCTACAAGTTTATTATTATGATGGATTAGGGCCTCATCAATTTCAAATAAATTGTATTTAAATTAATAAGAAATAAAGTATATACATACAACCTATTTAATTTATGTGTAATATATTCCACACATGTTATACATATGAAGATGTCAGTACTTAAATTAAAAATG
The DNA here is from genome assembly GCA_035044365.1 of Drosophila neotestacea. NCBI lineage: Eukaryota > Metazoa > Arthropoda > Insecta > Diptera > Drosophilidae > Drosophila > Drosophila neotestacea. Next base: position 7,314,563 of record JAWNMD010000273.1, on the reverse strand, counting down.
TAATACATTTTATAATTTGTTATACTATAAGAAGGTACATTAATTAATATTATTTTAAAAGCCTGAAGGCCTCAGTTGCTCTGGCTACATTATTGTACTATAGAATTAATTCAAAGTTACACTTAAAATAAATAAATATATAAATAAATATTATTTTAAAATCTGCTAACCTGCTGATAACCTCTTGGACTCTTAAACAAAACAATTGTTCAGTGAATAAAAAAAATCATTTATATATTTAATTAATAACATTTTTAGCAATGGAAAGATTTTCTATTTAAAATTATATTAACAAGCCTTTGAACATCTTTTGAAAACGTAATCGACACATTATCAACCGACTCGGCTTTTGGCAGTGTATAGAAATATCATATATGATAATAAAATAAAGTAAAAATGTCTGACATATATGCGTCAGCAACAGTTACGCGTTATAACGGCTCGCTGTCTGCGCCTGTCCAGCATTGTCCAGGCAAAAACAATAAAAATAAAAATATTAATTTGCGCGAGAGCGGAAAAGTGCGGGGGGAAATATGTGAATGTGTGTTTGTGTGTGTGTTTGTGGAGATGGGGATGTGTGCCAAGTGACCACAGCATTTTAACGGCAGCATTTTTATTAAAAAGCTGCTCCGTTTGCTTGTTGTCTTGATTTGTTCTGGGCACGCCTTCTTACAGATGCTACCATTGCTGTCCGCCTACTTCAGTCAGTTTATAGAAATAAAAACAAAAGGAGCCGCGGCATGGCATGAAAACTGCATGAAAATTCCGTCGAGAAATGGCGTATGACATGCATTTCTTCCCCTCCGCGGCTCTCTCGTAATTTCCATGTCAAACTTTTCTTTTAGTCGAGTTTTTCCTTTCTGTGGTTGACAGCAGCAGAGGCTGAAGCTGAAGCAGAAGCAGAAGCGACTTCGACATTGTCGACAACAACGGACGACAGTAACAACATTTAAAGTCTCACAGTGAGAGGCATTTTTATTGAATAAACAAATTTATCAAGACTCACACGCATGCAGAGACACAAAGCGAGGCATAATTAAATTTCATTTTGCAAAATCAAGGCGCTTATTGTTTGCTGTTTGCCCAAAAAGTCAAAAGGTTTTATACATACTATGTGCAGATGAAGAATGCGGAATGCATAAGGGGAAGTGGGAAGTGGAAAAAGGCATGGTCAAGGGCTAAAGTTTGCAGGATGAATGCAAAATTCGAACGGGTTGCCAAGCAACAAATACACAAAAGTCACCAGCTTCAAATATAAAAGGTGAGAATTGAAAAGAGAAGCCCCATGCAGAGAGTGCACAAAGAAGAACTGAAGGGATTGGACAATGAAATTCTCCATATTACTCAGAAAGGGAATGCTTTATAGAAAGATGAAGAGAAACGGTGACAAATTCCAGAGCTACAAATACTTTACAACTTAAAGAATTGACATTTAATAAGAGCAAAATAGTACAGATTTATGAGTTGAATTTATTTTACAATTTAGTTTTCTTTTTCCCATTTCAATGTAATAAAAAATAATGAAATACGTACAAATAATATGTACCTACATATCAAACAAAATCCAGATAAATTTAGATATCCAATAACGAAACTATTATATTCAAAGTGTGCACAATAGACAGATGATTGAAATTCCATACAATTTGTCAGATATGTACTCGACTTGGGTTTGACTTGAGTTTCAGATATAGTTATTTGCTACTATATATGTAAATATAATATGTATAGAATCGGAAAGTATACATCAACATTATTGTCATTTTAGTACAGCTTTTACATATTTAAATTGAATTTTTTGTATAGTTTAAATTCTCTTTAAAATCTGATTTTCCTGTGCGTTCATTTAAAACAGATATTGTATTATAAATGACAATTATCATTATTAATTTAACAAATGTACTTTACATATACTAAGCAGATCCTTTAAATTATTTCTATCTTTATCCAACAGATATAAGATCATGAAGTGCTAATGCCTTATCGCTAGTCAAAACCAACCACAACATTCTCAGATTCATTGCTTGTTTCGTGTGAAATGTGGAGACCGGAAAAGTCGAATAACAAAACGGAGAAAAACGCTAATTAATTTCATGCACATACTCGTACATGGCAAAGAAACTAATTAAGCTACAACTCTGATTAACAGCAAAAACAGTTTGTGTGTCCTTTCAAAATGACGATTATTTTTTTTCTGCTTTCTGTTTTCTGTTTCAACTTCATTTAGTGCTTTACCCTGCTCCCTGCTGTGCTGCATACTTTTGTGCGCATCAAAGCGAAATAATCAACAAATGTGCCAAGCGGACATACAACACACAAACTAACAAATACAGAGAGACGCTTACTTACAAAAGGAGAAAGCAGTGAGCGCTTACAAATGTCAATGGCAGAGTGCTTAAAAAAGCTGCTTGAAAAGAAAGGGTTTTTTTTTTTTTATGATAACATGTACTTTAAATAGGCAAGTATCAAAGAGGGAGGAGGAAGAGAAAGTACAGAGTTACTGAGGCTATCCAATTCATTTACAGTTCGGTCAACGCATTTTAATTAGCGTATCGCTAAATCCTTTGACCTCCGAGTTCCACCCGGTCTCTCTCTCTCTCTCTCTTTCTCCCAGAGCCTTTTCACGTGCCTGGCATGCATAATGAATGTCTGTCAATCTATAAACCGGCAACTGCCGTCAATAGTTTAATCATAAAGTATAAGCGCAATGGGTAACGATAACAACCATTCAACAGAGAGAACCCCATCCGTAGTCGGGAATCATTCGAGTATGTTTGTAGTTATGTATGCACAGATGAGGGAGTGTTAGGTAGGGTATTAGGTAGGTAGCCTGTGGTCCATTCATTTGGCAGCTTTGGCATTGTATTGAGCACGATATCCGTTGCTCACTAAGTCTATTCAATGCATAGTTCAATGGGCCAATACCAAACAGCGACTAAATGCCTTTTGTGTGATTCCCTCATCGACTCATACTCTGCTGAATTTGCGCTATTGAAAAGTCTTTTACCTATTAATGGACCTACCATGGTCAATCCAAGAGATTGCTCTATCCTAGATCTGAGAGTGATTGGTCAATGGCAAGTTCCACTCGAATCTCGCATTCGATGCATTGAATTATTTATATTGAGAGAGCTTAGCTCAGTGTAATTTATGGCTGCATTCTCATCCCACGAGTGTCAACCACATTTAGCACAAAGCTAATTAAATCTTAATATTTGCTCATCGAGTGCTTATTCCTTTAATGGTCTATTAAATTATATAACAAGTGATGGTTCAATTTTCAGTTGAGCATACTTACGAATCAAAATTGCGTTACTCAAATTTGGTATATTTTTTGACTTACCTAAAAATGAAGAGAAAAACAGAAAGAATAGATTAATATTTTTAATTATTTAGTAAACTTATAAATAATAAATATATGATATAATTTAAGCAATTAAACAATTTTAACAGCTAAAGAAACTGAATTTGGCATGTCACTTTTAATATTTAACTTTTTGATGCCACGACTTTTCCCTTTAAAAAAAAAAAACAATTTCAAGAATAGTTTAGGAGCTATATAATGATTTAGTTTACACATATCCATGTTGGTGGTAAGCGTGAATCTGTCCTAGATTAACGCAGAACAAGGCACACGGTATCTATTAATAAAGTACTTAATAATAAAGTACTTAATAATAATTTAATAAAAATATTGTGCAGCTTTTTCAACAAATTTCATTTTAATTAATCAAGTCAGCAATGTGTTTTAAAACCCAATTAATAAAGTTAAACATCTATGCTATCTAATTTAAACGTTCATATGAATTCCTCTTAATAAGTGAAAAAAATCGTACAAAATATCTTTTTTATTAGTTTCTCGACCAGGCGCACAACAGCTTCAAAGACAAAGCATTAATAGGGGGAAGTAGAGAGTGAATCTCTGGGTAAGGGGGAGTTAGAAAAAGAACCTACGCAATTTCCCGTAGCGAGCATTTTATGGTTCTCTTGGCAAAGTCAAAAAACAGGAAACCCATGAAACACGCGTTACTAATTAAATTCGAATGAATCGCTCTACTCAGGCTCTGGCAAATGTTTGAAATTTAAATTAAGCCGAAGCAACGCACTCATAGATGAAGACAAAGCGGTGAGGCAAGTTGGTGGAGGGGAGGTGAGGTGGCAAGGTGGCAAGTTGGCAAGGTGCAAACAACAATGGTGACTATTCTGGCTGTGGCACACACGTACGCAGACATATGTGTGTGTGTGCCTGGCAAGGACATGCCGCGTATGTGCTCGCCTGTCGCCATGTCACTGTCGCCGCGCCGTTTGAGGTTAAGTTTTTGAGCTGACAAAGCATTGCAATTGCAGCAACAGCAACAGCGACAGCAATAGCGACGGCGACAGCGACTGAGACGTCGGCAGAGGCAGCGACGCAGAGGCGTAGACCACGACGTCGGATATCCTGGCAACGTGCTCCTAGCTCTCTAAGTGATTGTCTCCTCACGTGTGCTCGTCGGCCAGGCAGCTTTTGGCCAGGCCTGACTAAGAGATGGGGACGGGGCGGGACGAAGGGGATTGCCATTAATTCACGACTTGTAATTTCCTCACTTCAACTGCAAGCCACGACAATATGATGTTGACGACGATGACGTCGCTTCCCGTGAGGATCCAAAACTGTTTTTGACTATCAATTAAAGACAGTCAGGCTGTGGCTCCTACATACTACATATACATATAAACTATGTTTTCAGGGAAAACTTTTCTTAACTGCAAAAGAAGAGAACACTTTGCATGTGTCACCTAATTAAAATTTTGTGCAAGCGACCATTTCAAGTCTATTAATTACCTAGACTCTCTCACACACAACATAGACCAAGACAAAGTCCTGTTCCTCGTTCGCCTTTTGTTGTATGTCCTCTGTGTTTCCCTTAGCATCCTTCTTCGCTTCTCGCTTGCCATGTAAATCACGTTGAGGCGAGGCCAAATGCAATCACTCGCCTTCAATTTTCACACCCATTGTCAACAAAAATCTGTGCAACTGCGACAGGACAGGACAGGACAGGACTCCCCATCATTATACCGTGTGATGAATGTGTGACTCTGCCTCTGTATGTGTGAGTCATTGTCCTAGAAGCGTACGCAACATTTCATTCAGATGTCGTCGGAGTCGTCGTCATCGTCACTTGCAGAACTTGGCAGTAATTTTGAGTTGTGCACACCAGCGAGTGCCGTGAAAGAACCAGGGAGGTAGAAGAGAGACTTTTAGGAACCAGGGAGGTAAGGAACAGGGTACAGACCAATGCGTGCAGCCGCAACTTTGTCACAGACGGCTAAAAGGACAAGGGGCAGAGGTCAAAACTGCACTTTAACTGGATAATGCACTGCTCGAATGTAAAGCTAAATAGTTTTATGAAGAAGATTTTCGATTGACTTTTAGAGGGTTCTAAAAAACATAAAGTCGTTATGTCGAACAAAGCTGAAACTTTATAGAAATTAAGCGACTTCAAAAACTCAATATGTCGATTTTGTTTTTGAATATCAATATAGGATATACAACTGGTTTAACTTTAAGTAAGTGAATAATATAAAACGAGTGATATAATTTAAAAGGAAGTGCTTGTAGCATTAGGATGTAAGTTAATAAAATTAATTATTTATTTTATTTGTTAGTAGAGTATGTATACTTCCTTAATTAAATATTGACTTGTATTTACATTTTTAAAAACCAGTTGATGAATCAGAAAGTATTTAAATATTATTTTAAAGGAATAATATATATTGGGTTGATAAATTTTAATAGCCTTTAAAATATTTAACAATATCATTACAACTTATATATTTAAATTATATATTTTCTGAAAATAAGATTTACTAAATTAAGTTTCAAGAAAGAGAAAAAGTATTCCAATAAAATAAAACAATATCGAAACTCTTCTACAAGTGACATAGTCACGAAGTATTCCACAAATCACATAAAATCTGACAGGATCTAGTATTTTATTATTGAATACTAAATACTACCCTGTTTTTAATCGAAATTGTATTGTTTTACTAAAAAATAGATTAAGTCCGCCCCTTTAATGCAAAGTTATACAAATGTTTCGCATGCCCATTTTTATCAGTGCATTTTTGGTACTAAGCCTTTGACATAGTTCAAAATGTGTCGGTGATTTACAACAATGTCGCCTACACAAATTTTCCAAATGTGTTTTTGCCACGAAAGCAAACACACACACTCACACACACTCCACGCACACACACAGTTATTCATTGACACGCATGTTGCAGTCTGTGTGTAAACTGCATGCGAATGCTGTGCGTGTGTTGTCCTTGTTGCCCAGCACGTCCTTTGACTCCCCGTCGTCCTAGTCTGTGTCACCCACATACACAGTCATACACACGCTCCTGGAGTGCGACTTTATTAGCGGAAGTGCTTTATTTAAGCTACACAGCCAGGGATAGAGACCGAGGAGGCAAAGCCAGATCCTGGGACAGAGGCAGAGGCAGAGGCAGGCATGAGTACAGGACAAGGCTGGCAGTCAGCCAGGATTCAGCGTGAAGTCGTTTGTAATACGGCCACGTAGCTGGTGGGGGCCAAAAGCGCATGGCAGGCATTTTACTTGAAGGAAATTGCATTTTCGACATTTTTCACACTTGGCAGCAACAGCAGGAGCAGGAGTTCGAGCAGGAGTAGGATCAGGAGTAGGAGCAGGAGCAGGAGCAGGAGCAGAAGGCAGCACAAAAGTGTTGTCAGCCAGCAAAAAGGCACAACAAAAACCAAAACAACAACTGCAGCAGCATTAGGTTGTAGATGGAGGTGGCAACAGGAGGCCACTAGATACTTTGCATGCAGGTGGCAACAACAGGAATTGCCTCTTATTGTTGTTGTTGTTGTGCCTTTCGTTTTTGTCACACTTTGGCCAAAAGGTGTCAAAGGTGCATTCGATGTTGTTGTTCATTGCTTTTCTGTTTGCTGCCATTGTTGTTGCCGCTGCGTGTGTGGCATTTCCGTTCATTTGTTTTACTTTGCCAAAGGGAAATGCGCAAAAAGCGCAATCAAAGCGGAAATGAAATTTGCAGGAAGTAGCAAAAAAGAAAATACTGAATTTTAAGCACACACACACACAGACACACACACAGGAACACAAAAGACGCGACAAAGGACTAGGCAAGCGCCTCGTAAAGCGTTCGGGATTTAATACAATTTTGAAATGCTTTTGGCCTTCTAGGCCAATTTGTGTTAGCCAACTGGCGTGGCCAGGCTGCATGGCAGCGATAACACACCAACAGAACTGCCATGCCAAGTCCAAGTCCGCTACCAACAATTTTTCTACTCTGTACAGTGCATTAGAACGCAGCGAGGCGTCCATTGGGAGAAGAGGACAAAGAATGGATTGGAGGCACATGGCAATAGGCATGTCCTTCTGCCTGCCGACATTATTGTCAACGCTTTTGAATGGCCGCAATTGAGGGCGTGGCTGCTGTCCGGCTAGTGCATTGCCAACGCGATACATTTTTGCAATAATTTGCTTTGACTTCTGGGCATTTTGATTTGCGTGCAAAAGGGCCAAAAGGAATCAAATGACGGCTGGCCATTGTATAGTGTGGTAGTGCGATTGCCTTCTACAGCCTTTTAAACTGGCAACAGAAATTGCTTTTCAAGTTGACAGAAACGATAAATGTAACTAAAGCAAAACTATAAAAAATAACAAATCTATTCACGCAGCCAATATTAAACAAAGGCTATAAGTTTCAATATATTTTTAATTGAAGTATGAAATAGAATATGTTATATACATTGTAACGTATACAAAAAATCCTTTATCTACGAGTAACTATTATACAAAATAATATGTTTAATACAATACATTCATTTGTATATTGGACTAGTAAATTCTAAATTGTAAATTTTTATTTAAATTTATCACAATTAATATAAAGCTCTTTAATTTCAGAAATAATAGTTTAAACTTTGTAATAATCTTATACGATAGCTAACTTATAAAAGATTATTTAATTTTTAATTTATTTAATTTTATTATTTCAAAGTATACAGGGTATTTTTAATAACTCAATCTTTCGCCTATATCACACTGGCTAAAAATTTCCATATTTTCCAGAAGAAACTTAGAAAAATACAGATAGTATACAAATCTAAAAGTTCACATTAATGCCGTAATAGAATTTATAAATTTGAGATATGTATATGCTAAAGCATGAATCAAATAATTGCCCACGTAACCCGCCCATATTAGCCACATATTATAATATTGCAGAGACTTTATAAGCTACAGATTTCAATCTGTTCTGAATAATCCATTATTCTATTCCCCTTCAAATACAAAAAACTTACAATTGCTATTTAATCCGAGAAAAGATATTTAATGATTGCATTAAGTTAACACGCTATAAGTTGCAATTTAAAACTGGTCTATGGAATTCCAAAAAAAAAATAAATAAAATTGTCTTCCAATAATTGAAAATAAAGTATTTGCATTTATGCCAATAATATTGGAAATTTGGCCCAGTGTGCATATGTAGTGTAGCGTAATCAGAGCCATTGGCTTAACATCAAAATTAATTAAAAGAATTTAATAATAATCCTGCATCTCTGTTTCGTCCTTTTCCATAACATTTGAGGGTTGCTGTAGATTGCCTTAAGCTATATTTGTTGCATGTAGCTCACTTATCCCCTCCACTATAAAGTCAAATGCAGCTATATGACAAACAGACAGAACGACAGACAAAAACAGGCAACAACAACAAATACAAATGGGTGTAAAGAGGAAGGGATGGGAACATGTGTGTGTGTGTGTGTGTGTGTGTGTGGAGCAGACGACAGGCGTTGAGTTGGTTGGACATTCTGTGAACTGCTGCTTTTATTTATTTATATGAGTACGAAAGGGCAGAGAGAAGAGAGCGGGAAAGAGATAGAGAGAGTGGGGGCAATGCAACATTGTTGTCAGCAGCAACATCAGCATGTTGCATTTATGAAATCCTTTTATCTTTTAGGTTTAATGCTAGCAAACATAAATGGGCATTGGGCGTGGCAGGACTATCACAAAAAGCTCTTTTTGGCAGCAATATTGTCAGACATGGTTACATGCCAACTGAACGTATCTTTCTCTCTCTCTCTCTCGCTCTCTCCCTTTTCCTCTCTACCTTTCTCTCTCGCTATTTGTTCACTGATGCAACAGCAAACAGGGTTGTCACCTTGAGTGTCATTAATGCATGTGACATTTTCATTATAACTTCTCTTTCTTTTTGGTTTGCTCGCTTTTTCGCCTGCCAAAATATAATAGAATTGTGTCTCACAGTTAGTCAAAATTATGAAATATGAGACAAAAAGAGCAATATAAGAAACGATTTTTTGAGCGTACCAAAATCTGCACTTGAAGCTTATTTATTATAAGAATAGCCAGGAGTTATCAGGAATAAAAGAGAATGCTTTAATATGAATACAAAAATACTTTACCATAAATATTCTGTGTATAACTTTAAATTTAATACCTTTTTCAATTTCTTACTTACTCTATCTCATCTATTTATCTCGGCGTAAAGTATATTAATGAATCAAAGAGTTTGTTTTATAATCTTGTAGCTAGATAAAAAGTTTATCTATAATAATATAGTACTTTTTTTATTATTAATACAATTATTTTATCGTAAAGCTAGAATCTAAAGCTTAGTAATTATGACACTAGTCAGTAATAGATATATTTTCAATTTAATTATTATTACAATTATTTTTAGTTGATAGAAATTTACAAATTATTATAAAACTTGTTTTACATTTTATTAACATATTTTATGTATTTATTTTATATTCGAGTCTTCATTTTATAAAGTGTTATTTTCTATTTCTCAAACTTGATTCTACCTTTAGTAAGTTGTTTTATTATATAAATGGTCAAATTTATTATGCGCTTTCAATTTCTATTTATTTACTTAACCTTTAGTCATGCATCTTTTAACTTATCTTTTGATCAATTTTTATGCCAAACATTGTGATATCCAATCCCTATTGTTATTTAATGTCATTATTACATCTGGCTTAGTTTGTTATACCTTCTCTGCTACCTTCCAATCAATTGTAATCGACGATGGACGCTACTACGTCAGAAGCTAGCTGGGGGCCAAGTCAATGCGTCAGCTTCAATCCCAAACTAAAACCCAGCTATAACCCAGTATAAGCCAAAATCCCTTGCGCAAATAGCCAACAAATAGTTTTACTGTCTCTCCACTCATCAAAAGGGAAACACAAACAAAAAACTATTGTCGAGAAAGAAGCCAAAAAAAACAAAAAGCCGAAAACAATAACAAAAACGAAAATAAACTTGGCAATTGGCAAGAAAAGTGGGAGTCAAAGCAACTGCCACGCCCACGTATCTCACACTTGAACGCATTTATTTGCTTAAGTATGAAATTTACATTCCATTAAACAAATTATTTTCTCAAACTGCAGGGCGAACTGAGAAGGGGAGAGATACAGTGTGCACTCCATAAGGCAACTAATACTTTTTGCATGGCAATTATTTGTTTTCTATTTCCACAACCTCCTCCTATTTTCACTCCTCCCAGTTGTCAGTTGTCCTTGTTCTATTTCTTTTTAATAACTTAAGCCAACACGTCGCTTTTACCCCTTGGCTTGGGCTTGGGTTGTTGTTCTTTACTGTCCTGTGTTGTTATCCTTTCTGCGCCATTGACAATGTACGACCACAAGTTGAGCGGGCAAGCGTGTCCTGGGCGCACCTGCAATGTCAACATTACTATACCCAAGCACACACACACACACACCTCCTCACACTCAGACACACTTACATACGCACAGACACACACACACTCGCACAAAGAGAACCTTCCACGTCCATGCTCGTAACGTTCTCGCACGCCTCAATGGTTCAATTGTCTTAATTTCCTTGTCCTGGCATTTTGTTTGTCCAAGTCCAAGACGAGCGCGCTTCGTCAGCCAGCGTCTGTCCTTTCGATTGCGTCCTTGCGGTTACCGTTTGCATTGCCAGCCGTCAGTAGACATCCTCTACCCTTCCATCGACCATGTCCTTGCTCCAACATTGCGCCGTACGTTTTCTGTTTCGGACAATGTGGCTCCAATTTTGACACATTCAAGCGGCGTCGCCGGGACCAGAGTCCACCCACGAAAGAAGGACTATCCACCTACTCATCCAGCCGTCGCCTCGTCATTATTTTGCCTGACACAACGCCACCCCTTGCCATTCTTCCATTTTTCTCTCCTGATGCGTTATGGTTCCTTCCTTCTGCTGTTGCCCATTCATTATTTGTCAATGTCAGAGTTGGAGTCAGTCCGTCAGCTTTTGCTCCTGCTCCTCCCTCCAGTTCCTGTTGCGTCTTCGTCTGTGTTTGCGTTTTGTCAAAATGGAAATGAAGAAAATTTGCACGGTCGCTGCATTTGTGGCATTTTTCCAACGCGGACGTTTAGGTGTTCGCATGTCCTTTTTAATCATTTCTGTTTTTCCTATTTTTTTTTTTTTGCTCACTTTGTTCGCTTTCGTTTTGGTTCTGCATTGTTTTTGGTGCATTTTTGCACGCTCTTTACTCTTTGTCCCTCGCTTGTCATTTGTCTTGCATTTTTATGCGTATTTCAAAAAGTCCTGTGCAAGTCCTGTGCGAGTCCTGCGCTCATTTGTTGCGTGCAACCATTTGAAATGCGACAACTTTTTACACAGCAAACTGAACAACGTTGTTTTTGTCGTCGTCGTTGTTGTTGTTGTTGTTGTTACTACTTTGCTGCTACGTGCAGTTCATTTATTATGTTGACACTTTGAAATTAACTAAGGAAATGAAATAAATTGATGTGACTTTATGAAGTGCGCGAACTGTCCTCCCAACCAAACTGTCCCCCTTTCCCTTTAGTATTATTATCAGCAGCCCTAGCCAAACTGCTTAACTGACTGACTGTTTGACTGAACTGTCATTGCCAGAGTCTCCAGCTTAAAGTTTCTACAGTTCAGCTCTTGCCTCGGGTAATTAAAGATGCTGATGAGTTTGCAAGCGAAGAAGAGTTGCATTTCCTAATGACATAAAGTCATTTGAATGCCATGCTCTGAATTGAATTTTGCTACTTTTCTAACAGATTTTATTTATTTATTTATGGACTTACTTTCTAGTGATATAAGGTTTCCTTATATTTAAGGCACTAGTCACAATTAGTATTAAATAAAATGCATTATGATCTGTTGCCAAGTTCTTACTAAGAACTAATGTATTCATCAATAAGTTGACCATTTGTTAATGGATTTCCATTTTAGAGATTCTTTTCAAAATTCGAATTTATTTTATTAATAAGAAAAACAATGGAGAAAAGCTATATATGTAGTATTCAGAGATTGTTGCTCTTTAGCTTTAGCCACCAAACAAAATCTTCTTCAAGTTTATAATGTTTTGTATTCTTTTTCGTCACATTTTTAATATTATAAATAAATTGTTGCACTCTATTTAGTTGCTTTCATTTAATATTAGAATAATTAAATATATTTTAGGCAGCTTTTAATTAATTTGAAATGTGATAACAAACAAACAACATTATAATAATGTTCTAATCAATCAGTATAATAAAGCAAACAAGAAAATAATGCAGCAATAGGTGCTTAATAGACTTTTCAAATCCAATTAGTTGCCAAAACTGTACACACATTAATTGACAATTAAATTGTTGCTAATTTAGTTTAAAATTGTTAGTCAAACATCCAAAATACATTAACAACAAAGCACTGACCGCTGACTGTAATTAGAACACAATAAATACCTTTTTTAGTGGGTTAGCCACAAATCTCTCTTAGTTTTGCATAAAGCAATGACACTGAGTGAAGCTCGCAGGTAAAAGACTAATTGTAGGCAGTTTTTAATAAAGAACAGACTTATATATATATATTCCGACTGGTTTTATTATTTAAAAGATACATTTAAGATGCCCAAGCTGACCACTGGATTAATAAATTAATCCCCTGTTATTGTAGCCCACTTTCAGCCAATGTCACGAGAGTTTGTTGGTTGCCGCTATTCATCATATGGTCCAAATGATGTCAGGCTTCAATTAACCACACAGCAAGGTTTGGTTTTTTTTTTTTTTTTGGACTTTGGCCTAATCTAAAATGCAACAGCTAATTAGTGTGTGCTTGGCTACTAAATGCGGCTTTCAACAAAACACACGCACGAGTTTGGTTAGCCTGTTCGGCCTGGTAATCCCCATTAAATAGTTAAATTCAAATTAATTAAATTGCCACAAATCAATTATAAATAAGCGTTGTAATTAGAAGACCTCAACGGTGCCCAACCCAAATCATTATGTGCAGTTCCGTGTTGTTTCTCTTGCCAGTTTCCAGTTGTTGCCTGTTGCCTGTTGCACGACATTATGACGCGTTGTTGGCGCCACTTCAATTAGTTTAACAAGCTCAACGCAACAGGCCAAATTAAATGTAAATGTTTTGAACAAGGAAAGTAGAAAAAAAAAACAAAAAACATAACAAAATTAATCCCACGACACTTGGCCTGGACACGCAATGTAAAATTGGAATTGCACTTGACCCGACAACGACGACGACGACTGAGTATTTCCCAAAGATCGACACAAAGTGTTTGAAAGGAATCGTTTTTGAATTCAAATACATCGAATTGAACACAGTCTCTCTCTCTCTCAGTGACAATGGCAGCTGCGGGACATTGACATCAACAGGAGGACAACAGTTGACAACAACTTAATCACTTAGCATTATGCAAATTTAATTATTATCACTTCATCATCGGCAACATCAACACGAATGAAAAGCGCCTGTCGCCTTTTCTATACCCCTTCCCGTATTTCCCCCTCCTCTCAGTCATTCTCCCTGAGGTCCCTGGTTCGTGTTTTGTTCATGGCATTGATGGCTATCAGGCAAATGGCTACAGGACACAGCAAGGGGCAGGCTGTACTCTATGGTTGAATGCTGTTCGAATTGGGTCTCTCTTGCCACTTGTATTGCTCATTATCATTGTATTTTGTTGTTGTTTCTGTTTAAGTTGTTGTTGTTGTCGTTTTTGTTGCTGTCAATACAATCAGCTCTTGCATTTGTTTATGCAGCTGTTCAGGCAACACTCAATCCATATTACAGTCAGAGTATTGCACAATTTTAATTAAATTAGCTGCTTAAAGTTGCTTAGCATTTCAATTCGAACATTTAATAATTATGTTGCATTTAAATAATTTATTTATAGAACTACAAATGTAAATGCATTTAAACAAATATATTTTGTCAGCTATTAACTACTAAATTGAAGAGTTATATACTCGTTAAATTATATTGTATAATTCAATTATTAAAATGGACAGGTGCAAAAAGAACAAAAGAAGATCCTATTTAAATTGGTAAGTAAGTGTAATAAATAATAGGCAAATAAATAATAAATAACAACTGAAATCCAAATAAAAATCTAAAAAAAAAGTTCGATGGATCAGACTAATCTTTCAATACAGAACTACAGTAAACTAAATATTATTATATTGGTTGAACAATTCATAGTAAAAATAAATCAATAGATTCAGAATACTAATGTCATTCCAGGATATGTATGACACACAAAAATTATATAATTAAAGTGTTCTTTAACCGAGCAGAACTATAAATGCAATATTAGAAATAGAAAATTAACGCTGTTTAATGGAGAGAGAGAGAGAGAGAGAAGTATTGTTTTACTGAATTCAAATACAGTTTATGGAACCAAATTAAAATTTGGCTTTTAGTCTTTAGAATTTACTGTTTTTGTGAATTCTTCGAAGGTAATTTTCACTAATTTCTGGCAATCTCATTTAAACTTCAAGCTGTAAAAGCCAAGAAATATCCGCCTTGTTTATATTTAATATTATACAAGATTTTAGCGCATTGAAAATGGCCTAGTTTAAGTATGCTATTAAGGTCTGCAACGCATATGTATTAGCCATCATAGCAGTTGGTTTTGTCTAGAGTCTAGGTCTGCTTTTATTAAGTTTAGCGTGTCCCTGCTCGCGTTATGGGCACCATTTGGGCATTTTATTTGCACATTTGGCGCAGCAATAATCTACTTGGACCTCCATTAAAGTGGCTAGGCTAAAAGTGGCCTCTGTACAATGGTATATGGTATTCAGTTTTTTACAACCTCGTGTAGTTTATTTAAAATGCCATTAAGTGCAAAACAATTTCAGTATCCGTTTGCTGTTGCTATTCTTGTTTTTATGTTGATTATTAGAGCAACGTAAAACAAGTGAAATTTACGTTAATGAACAATTATGGACTATGAAATGCCCTAACTGAAATGTGCTGGAATAATTAAAATATTAAATGAGAATAGTTACTCTACTCGTTGGAGTAACAAAGCTTAAAAAGGATTTTTCTTTAGTATAAATATTTAGGGAAACACATATTAAGCATAAGAAGCGATATGTGAAAGATATTAAGTACATTTATACATTGTGACTGGTGTACTTATATTCATATAAGGAAGATCCTTTTGTCGCTAGGTAATGTAAGATGTAAGATTGTAATAAATCAAGGAATTGAGCGCCAATATGTTACCTGCCTGGGTAAAGAACTAATATGCACTGCTTCAATTTCAAGACTACTGCGGAAATAAACAGTCCAGAAGCCAGTTGCCAGTGTGGCACAAGCATTTTGATTTAAGATCGCCAAATGAATGCAGTGATGGTGCCAGGGAAATCATGATATACAACTACATAGCAGAAGGACCCAGGCGGGAGCCATTAAAAAGCGAGTCCATTCACAAACATAAACACAAAAACACCAGTACACAGTACACACACACAAGGTGAGAAAATATGCAGCCAAAAAGTGGCAAGCAAAAATAGTGCCGAGTGCCAAATGTATTGTAGTAATAACAATAAAAGCAACTGCCACAGGCTGGCAAATGGCAAAGAGGGCAAGGAGAATTTGGCCCGTCCTGGCTTGCCTTGGTTTGGCTTGGCTGGGTCGGCTCAGTGGCAACAACAAGTTGCACGTGCTTTCAACTTAATAACGTGGCTTTTATTTTTACGGGCTGAGCTACAGCAACAACAACAACAACAATGAGTAAAGGAGCAACAACCAAAGGTTGTGTTGTATATTAAAACCAAGCTGAAAATATTCCCCACACTTCATCTTACTTACTCTCTTATGCTTTCTCTTTCTCTTTATCTCGCTCTCTCCATCTTTCTTTCTCCCTGTCAGAGACTATCAAAACGTCAGCATCGACAAACTACCAGCAGCAGCAACACAACAACAACAGCTCTGTCCACACTTTTCGCACCTTTTTTGCATTTTACAGGGTGTACGGATGGGTTATAAAGCAAAAAACCAAAATACAAAAAAAAAGCAGGAACAACAACAACAACAGTGGAGGGCAACACAAAGAAAGCACACACAAAATGGCGTAACGTTGCGGATTTTACGCACGGCAAACAAACTACGCGCGCGTACACAACAACAAGAAAATGCACTCAGGCTTAGTGTCGGTCGACGGCGACGTTCCCAACATCCCAACATTCCCCGTTCCCCGCTAAATCCCCCACTGAACACAACCCTGTTTCCACCATCGTATTGCTGCTGTTTGCACCTTTTTATAGTCGTAGCGGACGCTTTGGCATCAACCGTCGACGTCGTCGTCGTCGTCGTCGACGATGTGGGTGCAAACTTTTTGAGGTCTGCTTTGGTAAGTGCTGCTGCGGACCGCAGCTTAGTTGCGTTGAGGTTGACTGCGTCTCTTAGCAGCAGCAGCAGCAGAAATGAGAGTAACAGAGAAAATGTGAGAAACAGAGACAGACCGAAAGAAAGTTAGAGTTACCTGCAGAACGTACAAACTCATAACCCATGCCCAGCGAAATGCGGTTAGATATGGCAGACAAAAGCTCTGTAGGTGATATCTGGGCTATTTCGGAAACAGTAAAAGGTTGGACAGATCGCGAATATTATTTGTGATTCTAAAAAGGCGGCGATCAGTGAGTAATGTAAAATAATAATAGCAAATAAGCTTAACAGTTTTTAAATTATAGAAATTAATTCTAAGAAAACATCAGCGTTTACAAATCGAAATCTCTTAATGAGTACGAATTCTGTGTTGCCATTTTTTATTAACGTTCAAAGTAAAGTTATTGTTGTGTCTTGAGTTTCTAAATATTACTATTTAAAAATTTTAAATAGCATAGTTATCTGTTTTTTTGTAGACTACAAGGTTAAAGTTTAAATTAATATGGTATTATATAATATAATTTATATGGTTTCACTTAAGATTTCATTTTCTAATTTAAGTTTAATCTTCAACCTTTTTTTGTTACACTCTCACCCTGTCATAAGACATATCGATTCCCAAGTACCAAGCACATTTTGGCTGCGCTTCGCATTGTCGCCTGGAAGTAGGCAACACATTTGCCACCTGGCTCTTTGGCCTTATAGTTTACAGTCAGCCACCCACAGATTTATGTTTGAAATAATTTATAGAAAAAATACAGAAATTAAATAAAATGGAATTACGGAGAGTGCGCTGCAAGGTGTTTGGCGTAGACGCTGACGTTGACGCCGGCAGCGATGTCGACGTTGACTTCGACGTCTATCCTATTAAATGTCCATTTGGCGTTTTGTTATGCGAGTTGTTGGCGCAACTTTTATCCATTTAATTTTTATTTTATTTTGCGCTTTTTTTTTGTTTTGTTTTGTTCTGTTTGTGTGTTGTTGTTGTTGCAGCTAGCGTCCAACATCATTAAAAAACTGTCATTAGCAGTTGAGTACATGAAAACTGAATTTTCATTACGTTGGTCGCAGAGTACCAAGGCAAATAACAACAACAAAATCGAATAATAAAAAAAATGTTTTAAAAGCTATAGTCATGGCGGGGCAACAATTTGCTTTATATATTTTTTTATTTTTTACTTTCATTTGCTGCCATTTTGCTTTGTAATTATTGTTGCTGTTGTTGCTGTTTACATAATCGAATTTTAAACGAGTGAATGTGTGTTGGTCGGACACTCTATTTAAGACATGTAAACGCACACCTGTCGCACTTTGTCAAAGTAATGTCCACTAAGAATGCAAAAAAAGACTGTTTTTTCATAGCTGAATGTGTGCTTATTTAAAAAGGGAGATATTAAATAGGAAATTGAGAGAATTGGTACAGTATACACTTGTCTTAAATAAAAATTCTGTTATTAATTAGGCATATATAATTAACTTACACTAAAATCCTATATTTGTGATTATTAGCTTAATTTGTGGAGAAGCTTAAATTTGATAATACACTTTAAATAATAATCAAATAAATAATTATATTTAAACGAGCTTTTATTAAATTGGACTATAACTCACAACGATTAATTTTTTATAAGACTTGACACACAGTTAATAATTCAATTTTGTTAAGACAATGCCATTTTAAACTATCAGCTTTGAAGCAATGCAAACTATTCTTATGGAAATAATTCTAATATATATTATGTTTGACTTGTATAGCTGTCACTTCTACACTATCGAAACACTAAGTTTTCGTTTTCGTCAAATGTTGCAGCTAAATGAATTGTGAAATAAAGTTGCCATTGGCACGACGACTAATTAATGTGCGAGACTTTAGACAAAAAACTTAGTCGAGCAACATGTGAGTTAAGTTTTATGGTCGTGTTTAATGAGATGTTGCCTATGCTCAAACTCTGGGCAGTTGATGGAAGTGCTCAAGTTGACAGTTCCTGTTGTAGTTGTTGTTGTTGTTGCTGCTGGGTTGTCAGTTTATCGTCTTTACACACTTTAACACTTCCGCTTGGCAGTCGTCAAATGTAATTAATATCCTGTTACACTTTGTTTGACTAGCCCGAAGCGTTTTTTAAAATTAATTACCAGCTGTAGTGTGCAGACAACATTGAAAATGTTGACAACGTTGTTACTAAGCCCTAGACATTTTACATACAAACACAATCTACAATCCATGCAACTAATGCCAAGCTGTCAGCTCATTATTATCAACACTCTGTGGCCATTGTCGTTTGTCGTTTGGCAGAGTGACTGTCTCTTCTTCTATATAAGTATAAGTACAAGTATTCTACATATAAATGTATGCATGTAGATGTATATTCAAGTGGTATATGTATTCAAATCGAGCCAAAAACCCACTCAACCAAATTAACACTTTGGTAGCGATAGAAGCAGGAGATACACAGATTGAGTGAGAGACAGAGATAGGGACTGAGAATGAGACTGAGAGAGAAGGAGGCCAAAGGGCAGCATGGCAGATAATGCTCAAAGGCATTATTGTCAATATCAGAGGAAAATGTTGCAATCTTAATCTGTAATCAACATAAAATTCAGTCAGTGGAAAATGTCATCACGGCGATTCGAGATAGATAGATAGACAGATGGTTAAAGATAAAAAGAGAAAGAGTGAGAGTAAGAGTGAGAGTGGGAAGGGATGTTAGGTAGACAACTTGGGGTTACGACAATTCAATCACAGCTTGGTCAAATCAACAGTCGACCATTTGGCCAGTCAGGCCCCCCATCAGCCCCATCAGTTAGTCCCTTTTCTCCACTTCCAATTCGGCATTCAGCAGCCTAAGGCAAATTTGTTGCGGTTCTTTGTTACTTTGATTTCACATAGATTTTAAGCTTAAAGCGGTCAGAGATGGACAACGACAAATGGATAGAAAGTGGAAGCCAATATACCCTGTAGTAGTAGGTGATCAATCTCTGGGATTACAGTGGTGGAAGTATGTTTTCAAAAATCTAAATGATGAATATCTTAATCTATTTATTTAAACTATGAATCAGTCATTAAAGGAAGTTTAGAATAAAATATTTTAATATGGACATTTGCAATTATTAGTGCCTTAGTTAATTAGATTTGTCTAGTAGTGTTAGATATAATTCATATTAAATGAAAAAATAAATAAATAAACAAAAACATACATAAAAAACAAATTATTAAACAAGTAAATGAACAGATAAATAAATATGAAAATTATAAAATAAATTAAAAAATCAAATAATTAAAAGTTAAATTTTAGTTTGCAGAGTATCGTCTAGTATATATATTCATGTTGTTTTGAATTTCTTTTGATATTGAGCCTGCAAGTGACTTTTGTTGAAGTCAGCAGACAAAGCAGAAAAGTTGCCTGTAAATGATATGAGATAAACAACAGCAACAACACTGCGACAGCAGCAGCAGCAACAACAATTAAATCAAGTGCAATTTCAACACAAATATTTTAAAGTTTAACCACATACACTCACACACACACACAAACACACAGACTTGTAGCCACTGAGAAGTTGCAAAATATTTGTCATGCCTGGCACGGACACACACACTCACACAGGCACACCCAAAACACACAGGACACAACAGGATACGAAGAAGTCATCGTCGTCGACGGCATCGTTGTCACAGACACCCTGTGGCCAACCGCAAAGAGACATGGCCGAATACTGACATGGCCTTACTAGACAGTTGTCAAATGCATACAAACACACACACAACCCGGACACCTGCACACACACACACTTACATACACGTGTACACTTACACTGGAGCTGAATTTCTCAGAATATGTTATGTATGCATGTATGGAATGCTTAAAATTCATTACATTTCTGTACAATTTGTTTTTGATTTTTCATTTCATTTCCCCGGCAAAATGTATATGACGAATATCCGTCATTTCCCTTTGCCCACTCCTTCGCTTCCTTGTTGATTGTCTGCGCCGAAAAAAATGAAATGAAAAGAGAGGAGAGGAGAAAAAGAAAAAGGCGCATCAACGTGAACAGCTTCGTCCTGTCAGGTATCAACTCATGGCATGCCGCAAAATATTCGTCGCGCTTTGTGTCCCCAGGGAAATCAAACATTTCATAATTAGTCATTGGCATTGCCGACGTCCTGACGGCACTCCGACCGTCCGACCATCCGACCATCCGACCGTCCGACCGAGTCCCATGGCTGAGTTATGATTTCATATTTTCAAAAGGAGCGAATACAGGACCTCTGATGACGACCCTGAGCACATGGCAATTAAAAAACCGTTGCGCGCGTGTTTCTCGATCTACCCTCTGAGGCGCATTGAAATTGCTTCTCGAAATGCAATCGAAATTGGCACTGGACACGATAAAATAGGACCAGAGGACTGTGGACTGAGGGATAGAGGACAACTAAACTGCGCAGGGGACTAGGTACGCTAGCCAAAGCCCAAGTCAAAGCACAAAGTAAGCGATTTGCTCGCGGCGGCTGTATGGCCAACATGCAAAACTAAAGGGAAATCTAGTTTAATTTTTTAATACAAACACACTCAAAGAGTTCACCTGAAGGGTGGCTAAAAAGTGAAATAGTCAAGGGGCTGGCGAGCGGCAAAGCGAAACGAAAGCTGCCCCTAGCTGAAAAGAAGAACATAAGTAAAAATATACAGCAGAGGCGTATGTAAACTCCAAAAAGGGGTTTCATGTGCATAATAATATATACATATCTTATTTAAAATACCTAAGAGCAATTTTTATGATTAGTTATAATTCGCTTGGCTTAATAATTGATTGATGAATATACATAAGTGTATGTAAATATGTGATCCAATCTTCACTCGGAAGAATCTCTTTATTATATTCATAATCATTCAAAATCGGTTAAATTTATTGTACAAAGAGAAATAAACTAATTGACAGAATCAATCGTAATTCATAATTCAGCCGATTCCCAATTGATCAAATTGTTTATTACACATTATGTAATAACAGTATAATAAAAATTATAATTATCTTAAAAATGGTTACCAATTGCAGATTTCAAATAGAATTAATATTATCCCTTTTAAAATTTGTTGAAGTGCCACTGCTCAATCTATTTTACAGTGATTGCCATTGAATGCAACTCATCGTTCGATTTCACAACTCGCTCCCCAATGCCCCACAGCAACAGGAAAGTTGATTTGTTTTGCAACATGCAAAAGGATTTCACAACAACAACAACAACAACTAGAATGTGAGGAAATCGTTTCGTGTGGCGACATAGAAAACAGTCAAAGTGCCCACAACACGATTTCGATTTTGTTGACCAGTGTCGAAGGGTTGATTGAGGGGTTCGTTCAAACGCCAATTGCCAGTCAGAAACAGCAAAAGAAACCGACTCCATTTGCAAAAGGCTACAAATCTCAATATGATTTCTGTGTGTGAAAATATAAACTAGAAATGGCATATGTTAAATTAATCAACTTGGCTATACCAAGTTCTTTTGATATTTATGTAATGCCCTTGATTGTGCTTCCTTACCCACACTGCAGTATTAACTATATTAAATTAGTTGGTTCTAATTGGTCACTACGCAGTTATCAGGAAATAATGTCGCGAAGATATCTCATTTAAGTAATTAAGTCAGTTTATTTAATATATTTGGGAAAATTTCTTGAATACTTGAATTACATTATACTTTAGATATCGTCTAAATATTTTAAATTATTTTTAGTATTTGAGATATAGATGATATAATAACGGTTACCTTATTATCTCGCCTAGGGTTCGTTTTCTTTATATTTTAAATGATTTGAGCTATTATATTAGAATTATTAATTCTTTCAATATCACAGATCTTTTCTTTCCCTTCACACATAACTTTTGACAAGGTTTCGATGCACTTATTTACCCATTTTCAATTGGAAAGCTATCAACACAACTCAAGAGCTTTAACAAATAATACTATTGTAGTAATCCTACTTTACCGAAAAGTGTCAAGAGCAGTTTTAAATTTTTTATGAAGCATTTTCAACCAAAATATTTGTGAAAATCATCAAAACATATGGACCAAAGTTATATATATATGAAAATTGCTAAGCAATTAAATGAATTGCTTAGATAAATGTAGAAAGGGTGTGGGTGGCATTTAGAGTGGGAATAAATGTATATGACTGTGTGCGTGTGTGTTGGAGTTTTAACTGCTGCTGAGGCTGTGCAGTCAACTGTTGCAGCGACGCAGTTGTAAGCCGGCGCACTCACTAATAGTTCTAATTGCAAAAAGCAATTAAAACTTTCGCCGGCTCAAGATGCACACACACACACACACCCACACAGAGAGAGAGAGAGAGAGAGGCACACACGCATACAAAGAAATTGTTAGAGACATCAAAGTCAAACAGTGGCAAGAGGGGGAAGTCGAGTGTAGCCAAAGCACATCAATCACAAAAATTTCAAGTGTGCAAAACTTGTTTGCCAAAACGCTGCGGTGCGTATCTCAATCCTGTAGCTGTAGCTGCAGTTGTATCTGTGAGTGTCTCTCTTTAAGTGGGTGTGTGGAAGGAAGACACACACACTTTATAAATTGAATTGGCATTAAGCATAAGGCAGCGCTGCTAAGTATGCTATAAAAAGACAAGGCAGAAAAGTGCTCTCCCCATGTACATGTGTGTGTGTGTGTGTGGCTTAAAACTGAGATTGTTGTGCTGTTTGGCATTTGAAGTGTGTGCTTGGGATTTGGATCTCAAAGAGTTTAAGGTTAAGTGGTAGATTTTATACAAGTAGAAATTGCTTGGAAGAAGTCACAGCAATATAAGTACAAGTTATTAACTGAGTATTGCAATGGATAAAAGCGGATAAATCCGAATACTTTTCTGTTTAAGAGTAAATCAATTTAAATGATGAAAGTGTCAATAGTAAAATGTGTGACATATATTCCAATAGTGTTAAGGAGAAAGTGTATAAACTTATTTTGAAGATTCACATAATAAATAATATTTACATTCATTCATTCTTAGCTATTTAATGTGAAAAATCGATCACCTGTAAAGATGCTCTGGTATATATGGTAATTACTTCGAAAACATAATTTAGTATATAGTTTGTAATATTGTGCAACTTAAATTTGTCAACTAAGTACATAATATAATTAACACATAGTGTAATAAATCAGTGCCAAAGATATATATTATTCACTAAACAAATTTGTATTTCAATATGAACTATTTGTGTTAGAAATACAAAAATGCTTCTAATATTCAAATTTACCTTCTTTACAAATTCTGATTGACGTTTGCCAAATTGCTCTATTTATTTGCATAAACTTTTTCATTTTCACCTATCTCAAAAAAGTCGAGTACAGACTGGTCAATGGTCAATATTGGAAACATAAAACTGTACAAATGCATAACCAGCTTGAATCATCAACCGACAGACAAGCACGTTACATTGAAAAACCACCCACAAACAAGAGAAGCATCAGATGAAGGAACCATCAATCAGCCAGACGCAGTCAAAGCGCAGCTATTGGTGTGAAACTGTTGCAAAGAATGGGAGTAAAACAACAATAACAACAACCAGTATAATAACAACAACAACAACAACAACATCAAGAAGTGCAACTGTGGCTGAAGCAGCAGCATGGCAAAATTGTAATACATTTAACAGAATTTAATGCATTTGCCACAGACATTAATCACTGTGATGCACAGACAGGCCAGAACAGTCACAGCCAGAACCAGAGCCCAGCATCAAAACCAGAAACAGAAAATAGAGGAAAACCATAGACAGGACCAGGTCCAGGGAGATATAGCCCCAGACTCGGACCCAGAGCCATACACTGGGCTGTTGATTTTTGCCAAAGCTTCTGTGGCTGATGTGGCTTCTGTTCAGCCTAAGGCCAGCAGCCTCGCACAAAGTAACAGATATTGAAAAATTGAATGTTGCATGTCCAGCAACATATACTTGGTAATACATACACCGAGAGAAAATGGGTTGAAGAGAGAGATAGAGAAATAATAATACTGAATTTTCAGATATATCAATCAGTTTGTATAATTTACTATTTTTACTACAACCTAAACAAGAATTCGTTTTTTTTGAATAATCATGTTATTCAAGTAACTGATTTATATTGTTACACTTTCGCACAGTGTATAAAGTGACTGCTGCCTGATGAGCTGCATTGGTGCATGCTTTATTGGCACTATATGCATATGCCAAGCGCAAGAGAAATGGGCAGATTCTGGACACGATTGAATGCACACTTGGCTATGAATGATTTGTGTGTAAAACTGATGCCTCGTTGCAGACGAGTGTAAGTGTGTGTGATTTCACAGAGTTTGGCAACATAATTGCATGTGACCATATACATAGTAAGTACATATTTCGTAGAAAACTTTGTGCTAAGTTATTGAGTTTAAAAAAGGTCGCAACGCTTTCGACTCGAGGGTGTGTGTGTGTGTGTGCAAATAGTCAGAGAGTAGAGTGAGGCGAATTGCAGTTGCAATATGAAATTTAAAACGCTCAAAGGCATATCCATAACCAGTCATTCAGTCAGTCAGCAAGCAGGCAAACGTAAGTCGAAGGACAAAAAAAGGACATGCGATGCCATGAGATGCGATGAGATGGGATGGCACTCGTTCGTTGAGCAAATATGAGCACTTTGGCATGATAGACGACAACGAGGTTGAGAATGTCGATATAGGGAGGGACTGACTGACTGTTTGTATATATGCTTGTGTGTGTGTGTCTGTGTGTGTGTGTGTATACATTCAAGTGCCGTTGCCATTGACGACTTGAGCTGCGCTGCTCGGCGACAAAGGCAGCGACGTCGCGTTTATATAGTTGATGCTGAAGTTGAAGATTTTTGACTTTTATGCAACAATTCGCATGCGAACGACAACGACAGCAAGCCAGCGTCGACGTCAACGTCGACGACAAGATATGTTACGAGCAGTTCTCAGTCCCTATTTGAGGCACTACTTACTCCACAATCATTTTTTTCTTTACAGCCAAAGTTGGCGTTGATATCCTCAGGCAGAGAGGAGTCTGCATCTGCCAGTGACATGCCAAGTGGGTTGCCGTTTGCCAACTTTTAGTCATAGCATACTTTTCAGCGCCCATCCACATCTACACTAGCACTCACACACATGCAAAGCAGTGCACTATGGGGTAGATGACGATTTGTTTGGTATGAAGAATATATCAAACTTGAATGTTATGTAACCAAAATGTACACATTCTTTTTGTTAAATTAAAGTGTTTCACAACAATCTAATTTCTTTCTGCAGTTATTAATTTATTCTACAAAAAACAGTAAACATCCCATAGTGCAGCGGTGCCCCTCTTACATATGCTACGTGCCCGCACTGCGCTTTTTATGCGATTGCTTTCCCTTCTCTCCTCTTTCTCTCTCTCTCTCTGGCTCCATTTCCATCTCCAGCACTTCTTATCCAAGTCGTTTGTTTCGTTCCATGCAATTAGACTTTGGCAGCAACTGATCGCTATTACCAAACGACGAAAAACCTTGAAAACTTTGCAGCTATTCAAGCGTTAAGCATTTGGGTTGCATAGTTGCAAATGCATCTCAAAATTTTAGTGTCTTTCTGAGTGTGTGATTGTGTGTGAGTGTGTGTGTGTATGGCAGTGTGAGTCAGTGAGCAAGAACTTAATTAAAAACAGGTCCTGGCATAGGCAGATGAGCAATCATAAGCAGCAAATAAAAGATGCCTTGGCCAATAGATACAAAGCCACTTCTAGGTGCACTACGTAAGGCAGATGATGCAGTCAGCCAGGAAAATGGAAAGGGGAAAGAATAGAGATTGAAATATGAGTAAGAGACAGAGGAGAGACAGAGGTTATGTGTCCATGTGTGTACCCTATGAAAACTGAAGTATATTGAATATCAAAGAGAGGTCCTTTTCAAGTTTATTAAAGAAAATAAATATTGAATGTGTTATAAGTTATTATATTAAAAATTTAAGAAATCAAACAGACGGTCTATTATAGAGTTGATTAAAGAAACTGAATATTCGATAAACAGATCGTCCCTATTTCACTTATGAAATAACAAGTTAAAAATTAAAGGATGATGATTTCTGCTATCCTTATTTGACTCTTTAATAAATTAATTGCATTTGAAAGCTACTAGAATTATACTATAACAATTAATATTGTAATACTAATATTCATATATAAATTAAATTTTCTGAAATAAAGCAATAATTACTACTTTGATACACAATAGCAAAGACTGGATCAATAATAATCCACAATTATTTGAACACAAATTTCTTAATTCAAAGGAAGGAAACTTGCGCTCTGTAATTGCATAAAATTTATAAAGAACTGCATTCAATACTCTTCGAACAGTTCGATTGCTTCAACAGAAGTTGTAAGTTTTCTCTCTGTGTGCCAAACATTTTCTGATGAATTTTGCAATATTTCAATAAACGAATACGAATATTCAAATTTAGGTGGAAGAAATAACAATTTCCAACAAATGTAACCTAAATCCAGCTTTGTGCAGATAATGCGCCAGATGGACACGTGTGCAGTTGCCTTCAATCCATAGTTGCCAGGACATCAATTATATGCGCATTACAAAACCACAACACACACGCACACTATTACGTATTTGAACAATGGTTAGGAAAACCAAACAATATAATTAAAAAACTATGACTGGCAAACTTCATATATCGAAATTCAAATTCAAATTCAAATTCATACGAATTACGAAATTCGAATCACGAGTTAGGACTATGTGGCAGTTGCAAGTGCAACAACACAGCTACAACAAGTAGCAGTACCAAGAGTGGCAGCTGCATGTGATGCAACTCAATGCAGTCGTATTCGCTGCAAGCAACTATTTTGCTATCAAATAACATATACGCACATACGCCCCGTTGTCCTGGTTGAGTTCTGTACTTACATGCCAGGCCAGTTTTGTTACGCATACGTTGTGTTGGCCATGTCAGCTACTCTGTCGACGTCGTCGTCACCGTCGCTCAGGCCTGGCAGGCAAAAAATGTTTGCCATTATTGCATACACTAATGAAGCTCATGTTACCAAGCCGAACAGAAGAGAGAGAGTGAGAGAGAGAGGGCGAGAGAATGAGTGGATTTGATATCCTGTATGGAGCCTGGAGGCTTCTGCCTGCTTTCATGGCTGCCGTGTGCACTGGACACGCATGATTTTTGCATGTTGGAAATTCTGATTAGACTTAATTACTGTGTATGGCCGTGTCCAGTCTGTCCATCAAGTTGATAGGTATTCAGTTGCTTCCTTCTGTTCGTTAGGCATAGAATATACATATGTATGTATGTACATGTACATAAATATGTATTTGTATGTATGTGTGTGTGTGTGTGTCGGTTCAGTCCGATCAAATGTTACATTATATTTTTAATTAAAAACTTTGCCAGCTGCATCATTTGCCAAATGAATGGACAACTCGGCAATTAATGCAAAGCAAGCAATAGCAACAACAACATCAACAGCAGCAATTTTAATTAATCTAAAAGCAAAAATGTGCAACAACCACTGGATTATATAGGAGCCACAGCTAACTTTCATGGACAACGCGTTGACATACTTGTCGTTGTCGTTGTCCTTGTTGTCCTTAGCTGGTTGTGGCTCATCCAAGTTTTAAGCTCATTGCAATTCGCCCCGTCGCGGCTTTCATCATTTGTCTTTGGCCTGACATGCAACTCAAGTTGATTATGTATACTCGAAAGTCTTTACTTTTGATGTGCTTCTCATACCCCATACTTTTGTAATAAAGTGACTCCAATCACACATTTGTACAGGATATTTGGTTTGTCTAGCACACCTAGCCCATTCAAAATGGGCAAGATAGAGAATTGTAAATAGATAAATTTAGATAGCAAAGGGACATAGGTCGTCAGGCGTTTATACTGAATGTAGGGTATAGCATAGTCGTGTTGTCTTGAGAGTGCTCTTACTTGTTTCATTTGCAAATTTGATGGATCACAGACGGTCTAAGTTGGCATTAGCTGTTGTTGGCCAAGTTGCATGCTGTTAATAGCCACAGTTAATGGTTTTGTAATGGACTCCAGCGGGGTGACTTACTCGATTGTTTTTTGTTTGCATTTTCTACTTACTAAATTAAATAAAAGTGCATTCACAAAATTGCCGGACACTTACCTGAAAAGAAAAAAAGATGGTTGAACATGAAAAACACTTGCATTTTAAAACCCTTTACTTAAAAACTAATCAGATTATTATTATCTGTTAAGAATAGATGGAAAATTGCTTAAGTAGAATGTCTAAAAGTTTAGTGTTCAACAGTAAAACTAAGTACCAGTGACATAATTACTTTTTAAAATATGCACAGTAAAATATGGCTGACTTAAAGTCTAGTTATGAAGCGCACACAACACATGCCAAAAAACCAAAAAGGAGCAGGACTTCAATTATTGTCAACAAGGGCTAAATATTTATTATTTATTAAAAATTTTGGTTTACAAATAAGGCTGGCTTATTCATATATTTAACGAATATTAAGACTTTTAAATTAGCTACAGAACAAGACAAATATGCATTGTTAACAATTTGCATCCTTTTAAGTATCTTAATGTACTTTCATATTCTAAAGTACTTTTATTCACAACAGTCATTTCTCATTACAACTAATACAACACTTTTAATTTTGCTATTTCCAGTACTGAGAACATTTCCTAGCTAACATTTAATCGGGTTTTTCAGTGCAATTTTGATTCCTACTTCATTAGAACCACTGCACTGAGTACACCACAATTATCTGACCACTAACACTAGCTGCCACTGTCGAGCTTTTGGGAAAATGCATTAATTTACAAATATTTTTAAGCTGTTTTTTGCTGGAATACCTTTAGCTTCAACCGGTAAGCCTTTGGGGCAGGCTTAAACTCAGCTTTTTCTGCTTTTTGCATCGCACTTTTTCTTTTTTTTTTTTGTTAAGACTACTTAATTCCTTGCATATTCAAGGGCCGCAGAGCTGAGACCAAAAAGCAGTTGTCGCTGGCAACCACAAAACTAGACACGAGTCAATGGAAAAGGATGCTGCATAGATATTGGCAACGAGTATTGGCCCGGATTTTGGATACGAGTTTGTGGGCTGCAGTTTCGTTGATGTGAAGCGCGTTGTAAAGCTTCGAATGGACACTTTTTTAAACATTTTTTCATTTCATTTTTGTATTTTTTTCTTTATTGGGGTATATGCAGAAGGACGAGTATATTGAAGTGTTAAAGAAAAATGCAGTCGAGTGTGGCGAAAGGACATTACTGGCTTTTAGCGACCAGCAGGGAGAACATGAACACATGCAACGGGACGGAACGGACCGGGGAAGACTCGACACAAAATAAAATGAATGTTATATGGCAGAGGCTGAGTCAGAGATGTGGAGTCAGAGTCGGAGGAGTCTGTGGAATAAGGCAGCAAGCATATTGAAGTGTTGAAGTCGAATCACAGTCAAGAGGGGAGAAATGGAGGTGGGAATTGAGAATCGGGAACGCTGGGAATCCAGGGAAACTGAGCGACCAGTCGATGAGCACGCCTCACTGAAGTAGTAAGTGCCGTTCGCCACTGGATGACAATAAATTTCCATTTAATCGGATTTATTTGAAATTCTTATTTCTCTCTTTCTCACTCCATACATATATACGAATCTGTAAGTGCTCCTACTCTCACTTACTTTCTCTCTCTCTTCCCTCTACAACCATTTCTCCATGACTGCTGCGGTTTTAACAGCAGTCGCGTGGCACTTGCTCCAAATTTTCTTCTTTCATTTTTTATTGTTTTTAACGATTTCTCGGCCCAAATGACGTTGTTGAAAATTTTTCATTCACTGTACGTCATATTTTTTGTGATTTTAATTTCATTTGATTTTTGCACAGTCAATAGCGAGAGACAGAGAGCAAAAGAGTGTGCGAAAAGAGAGAGAGATATTCTCTTGATTTTGTTGATTTTTTATGCAAATGCTCTTGGGCAGTGCAAGTAGTTAGTGAAGCGCAGGGGGTACGGGCGATTTTCGTGGGTAACTGGCGTAGAGCAATTGCTTTTTGGCATTTTAATTAAAAATTTAAAATGCGTTTATTTCAAGTACCTAGTAGATTAATCGTTATATGTAGGCAAACGAAAGGTTATCTGATTTATAATTGGAAAGCTGACAAAAACATGCAACGAACAGAACAATTAAGCTGATGACATATTATTAATTGTATATGTTTTTGTATTACTTCTAGTATTTAAAAGTATTTTATTGATTAATGTGGAGTTGGTAACTTTAATAAAGCACTGAATTTTTCAGAAGAGTAGAGTTTTAAGTAGCAATACATAAAAAAAACTTAAGTCTTTATCAACGACTAAAACAATTATTGTTATTAATGGTTAATTATTGTTTTATTTTACTTGTAAAATTTTAGAAGCATCCAAAATGTTGTTCTATGTTGTGCTTAAGAGCAAGAGAGAACCAAGTTAAACTTGATTGTTTATAAGTATATTGAATAGATGATTATTATATTTTACGTTATTACGTATACCTTCCAAGAGATTGTTTTAATTATATATTTAATGTCAGATTTTAATATCTGAAAATTTTTGGAAATACGAATAATATCGCTTTTATATTAAATACTTAAATGAGATGCTGTCTTTGACATTTTCAAAAATATTCTATGTACTTATATCAATGTATTCCTCAGAGGAGAACCATAATAAGTTGTTATAGAGAATAGCCATAGCTCTTGTCACGCTTGTTATTGTAATTTAAAGTCACTCAAAGGACAGTTAAATGGCATGGATATGGACAGTCCAGCTCAAGGATGAGATCACCACACATTCAAAGAGTAATAAGAAATAGAGCTGACGTGTTAAGGACTGCCTCGTTTTCCGCACTTTCACGTGCAGAGTCATCAAAAAGCGTTGCAGCTGCTGTTAAAGTTCAACTCCTCCCCGCAGAAAAGTAGGAGCATGTTCAACTCTGGTTCACACCATGAACTCCATCTTGCTCCATGATGTTGTTGTTCCCTTCGTCAATGACCTCAGCTGTTTGGCAGCTTTCCCAACGTTGAGCGGTGTGAAAATTGCGCGCTTTGTTTGTTGTTTGTTTTGGTTGACACGGACGGCAACACGGTGGTGTTGCGGTGGCTGCTTTGATGCTCAACGCCAGCTGCACCACCACCAGTTAGTGCCTTAGTGGTTTGGTTACTGGCATTTCACTTAGTCCCGGCCAAACACCTACACCTTCATCGACTTCTATTTCGACTTCTACATCGAGTCTCTACTCTCTACTCCTACATCTGCTTTCGGCTAGTCAATGGCGCACATTTTTATGCTTTGACATTTTTATGCTCGCCATTTTTACGGCAATGGTAGCTGACTGACTTAAGACTAACTGTATCTTGAAAACTACCAAGCGTAGGTTGTCGTCCTTGGTAGTACTTGTTTCGCGATGCTTTCCCGTTTTGCTAATAAAGTTCTTCTTTGGCATCTCTCTCGCTGTTTTTCTTGTCTTTGACTTTAATGCGCTTTCAATAAAATTTTATGCGAGTTTTGCTTGCATGCAAATTTTATGTCTCTCTTTCCCCCTTTCATTTCCATTGAGCCATTCTTTGCTTCATTCCCTAACTCCACCTATGACTAGAAATGCTGGCAAACAAAAAAAAAATATATGACAATGCAATTTTTTATTTGTTTTGAGTTGAATGCTTTTTTTGCCTTCTTCATACCCTGTAAAAAGCAAAGGTTCAGTCGGTATTATAGATAATACGCTCTCATTAACTGATCACAATTTCTGTCTTAAAAGAGATTTAATATGTTCTTTCCCGATAACCACAGCAAATACATAAATGCAATGAAAAATTCAGTAAGTAGTAATATAATTGATACGAATACTAAAACTAACTAATCCTAATACTTATTCCAACTGATACGAGTACTAAAGCTAATTAATACCTACATCTATGTTAATACTAATGTAAATCATATCCGAGTTCAATTTGAAATACTTTATTTATAATTATCCTTTCAATATTAAATTGAAATTTATTTTTATTTTATTCTAATTATTATGTAAAGATTTATTCTTAATTTTATGTTAAACTCTTATTTACTTGTGATCAACTAATAAATAAAATAATATGTTTTTTAATAGACCTGGAGTATCAGATCCGAAATAAGATATTAAAAGTATCAAATTTATTTTAACTGAAATCAAATTAATACTAATGCAATTTTTATACAATTTATTTAATTTAATTTTACTTTGGGTATTTTCTCTATGGTATTATCAAGTCCATCATACTGGGTATTAAGTATTCCTTACGTGTTATTTTCCTTTATTTTATTACATCTCTGTCGCGAACAAATTCATTGCAGTTGTAACGGTTCTGTTCTGTTGCCTGCCTTGCACACCATTTTGCCGCATTGTTTTTGTTGTTGTGCGACTGTAAATTGCGCTTGTTATCGATAAATCATGCAACCATTATTTATGGTGTTCTGATGTGTGTATGTATGTGTGCAGCAGTTGCATGCATATGTGACTGTCGTATGCCCTACACCTCACTCCT
The DNA here is from genome assembly GCA_035044365.1 of Drosophila neotestacea. Classification (NCBI taxonomy): domain Eukaryota; kingdom Metazoa; phylum Arthropoda; class Insecta; order Diptera; family Drosophilidae; genus Drosophila; species Drosophila neotestacea. The sequence continues at coordinate 7,281,288 of JAWNMD010000273.1, read as the reverse complement.
CTCCAGACGCACCACTCTCTCTCTCTCTCTTGCTCTCTCTATGTTTGAAAATTATTTTTCAGTTTTCGATTTTTCGCTTTGAAATACCCATTTCATGTACACATGTTCGTATGTGTTGGTGTTGCCCGTGTGCCATTGCCGTTGCCTCAATTTCTTTATTTTTTATTTGCATTTTTTCTTTCTATTTTTATGGTTTTTTTTATATATTTTTTCTTTGCACTCACTCAATGCGATTTTTCGTATTGCACGCTTTTTAGCATATGCCATTGGCCAATGGCCTCCCTCTTTTCCCCATCCCCGACTGTCCCTCATTTTCCTCACAGCTTTTCATTGTGTGTAAGGTTTTTCACTTTGGCTCTTCGTTCTTTTTTTTTTTTTTCTATATTTCTTTTTGTTGTTGTTGTTGCTGTTTTTTAGCATTTAATACAGTTGAGTGTCTGGCACAAATGTTTGGTAGAAATCGATAAACTGACAAATTGCTTGTTGGACTGCATATGTGTGAATGTGTGTGTGTGTTTGTGTGTGTGAAAGTGTGGGAGTGTGGATGAGTGTGGTAAATGGTTAAGAGCTTGGTCGGATCGGTTGGTCGGTTTGAATCGGTTGGTCGGGTTGCTGGCTGTGTGGCAATGCCAAAAGAGGACAAATTGTACAACTGTAATTGTTGTCATATTTAAAATGCAGAGCATTAGTTACATTTGTAAAGGAAAAATCTGCAAGTGTATCTAGCTTAAAGTCCTCAAATGACTTAAGCTCTTTACATTTCAATTGGTGAGAGTATTTAAGTTATTTTGTTTGAATTTTAGAGACTTTTCAGAGGAATTAAATAACATATAGAAACAAATGATTAAGGTGCAATCTATCAGTAATTCAATGCTGTTGACTACAAGTCATTAATATCATATTTTCAAGTTAACAAAAACTCTCAATAACCTCAAATGACTTAAATGACTCTATACATTTCAATTGGTGAGAGTATTTTAAGTTATTTAGTAAGGATTTTAGAGACTTCTTAAAAGGAATTGAAGCTTTAACACAGAACAAATGATTAAAGTGCTTTCTTATTTTGAAATTAAATACTGTTAACTACAAGTCATTAATAAAACATTTATATGTTGTTAAAAATTGTAAATAAACAATATTAAATATAGTTAATATAGGCTATCTTTGGTTCGCCAAACTTACGACATGCATAACTTTGTCAAAGCTCATTTAATTTTTATGTGTTCTATAATCTTTAAAATGTTTTGATCTAACAATTGATTCTACATTTACAAATAACTTTAAAATTAATATTTAAAATACATTCGTAAAGTGCCAACTGAGATCATTGGATTTGCAGACATGTCGTTAAAGCTTATCAGCCATAAAATGCAATGTTATTGAGTGATTGAAGGGAGCACAGCTGCAGAGAAGTTTTCCCGATAAGCAGCTGTGAACAATACTTGAAGCACAGCTAATACATCAAAATCTTGCAAGTACTTATATATTAAATACACAACTAAGAGTACAACAGCAAAACAAACAAAGGCTGGTCGTCATGTCATCAATTTGACCACAAGAGCTGCTGACCAATAAACCGTTCACAATGAGATTTACAGCCGAAAAGCTGCCTAATTACACTGAACAACGATGACAAAATCCGCAGCTAATGCACTGCAAAGTAAACCAAAGTCAAAAATATCAACATAAATAACACTTAAAGCTGACACAAACACACACACACACACACACACACACACACACACACACACACAAACACAACATCTCTCTCATTCCGATAAAGCTAAGCAACCTCTGTGTGTTCGTTCAAATAAATTAAATTCAATGCAGCTGAGCTCAACGTTGGCAGAGACGGCGGCAGAGCAACAAATGGTTTTTTCTGGACAGTGTCCAGACAAGACAAATGCCAACGGCCAAGTAAACGGCCAAATGGCCAAATGTGTTGAAAGGCAGGACACGGGACAATCACTGAACGAAGAAAAAAAAGATACAAAGATAGAGATGGAGATGGAGAAAAAGAGAGAGAAAAAGCGCAGCCAAATAATATCGAAAACAATTTTCAAGCACTTAAGTGCAGTCTGGAGGTCGTGGTCATATATGTATGGTGAGTCTGGTCTGGGATTTCGATTTGCTCGCCCGCAGGCTGCTTTTTTACGGTTATAAATTTTCGACTCTTGCACTTATCGATAATAGATTAATCTACTTGGGGCATGTTTGGCATATAAAACCAATCGTAGTGCCGTTGCTGCTGCATCTTTAAAGTCTTTTTATTTGGTAAAGAGAAGCGAAGAGTAAGAAAAAATGACTTTAATTGGAAAACTCATAAAATTGGCATTGCAAATATTTGTTAAAAACAAATATGTTGTCTGGCATTTCATCATCAGGCCAAAAGGCATTTTGCTTTTGTTTGTGCAAGCATGCATGCATTTTATTAAAATTTTGCGCAAAGCAATCAATGCAAATACAAGACTGACTGACAGTCAGAAACTGAGAGACAGACAGATACTCACACTGAGGTTACCTTGACAAGCGTATCATATTTGTCTTCAATATGTTGGTGACAATCACCTGAGGCTATCAAAGTGCTGCCAATAACATGACAACTCACACAACACACACACACGCATACGTTAACACAGATGCAGATTCAGCTTCATATTCATATTCAGATTCAGATACATACATAAAGATATATATTCACAGATACAGATACATGCCAGCTTTGTGGCTGCTTTTTCGTTTATTCGTTTGCTCTTGTTCGTTATGTGCGTAATATTGAAATATTAATTTTGAATCTCTTATGTTGCCTGTTTATTATTATTTGCTTTCACCCAAGAATGTTTCACATTGCAACTGCACTGCACTTGTTTATCTGTTAAAATTATAGATAAATTCGAATCGTCAGTGCATTTGATCGACAACAATTTGTTGTGCTAATAATGTGCTTATAGTTAATAATAGTATTGATAAGAATTTGAATCTCATTGAGTATACAAATATCCACTTTAAATGAAAGTAGCTTTTGTAATTAAACTATTGGTAAATACAAAGTGTGTTGCGGCTTTAAATACATATTGATTATTATCCTAGCAAAATAAACAAATTCCAAAAGAAGCGATTTTGTAATTTGATAACATTGGCAAGGACAATACTCAATAACAATTCTATATCCTTTAAATCAAAATAATCAATGTTCAACAGATTTTTATACTAAACATATTTAAACTTTCATTTTATGCATCAATTTATTTAACAATTCCATTTAATTCAAGGAGTAGAAATCCTGAATTTTTTGGCACTATCTTTAACAGTTTATAGTTAGATTAATTTGTCTTATTTTTACACTTTAAAAAATCACATTTTACATGCTTCTCTGACCCGCAAAAATGAAAATTGTAAAACCTTATCGCTTACGTACAGCGCTGTTCACTTTTCTATTTTCTCAATTGCTCAATTTGAATTTTTTCCACATTTTTATGCAACTGCAAACAATCGACATATTTCTGTGCATTTATTAAATACAATTTTGATTTTTGAAATGACAATCTGTTTCTATCTGTTTTCATTTTCGTATATATGTATCTTTTTTTGTATTCCTTTGTGATATGCAATTCATAATGCCTACAAAATCACACAATTTTACAAATCTCACGCTAGTCACGTTCCAAATGTGCAAACACATGAAAAATGAAATATAAAACTGACCAAAAACAAGGTTGCACGTAGAGAACAATTGGAGTAGAGAGTTTATGTGTGCGTGTGTGTGTGTGTGAGTGTGTGCAGGGGGCAAAGGTCACAGAATTTTTGGTCTGTTGTGGACTGTGGGTCTATTTGGTCGTTAGCCGTTAGTCTATGGCGGCCATGATACTAACACAAACATATAATTTTCATCAATAATACCGTTGTGCAGACAAGTGAATTTGATGAAGCCACCGCTGTTAGTCCCCTCAGTCTCTCTCAGTTGACGACGGCAACGTCATGGGAGGTCCTGAAGTACACACACACACACACACACACATACAGTCACCAATTCGCATTCACATTCACATTCACAATGGGACATCGCCATGCGCTGACGGCCAACAAATGTTTTGGGGTATTTTAGAAAAATACGTTACAAAATAACCAAAAACAGCAAAGGGGAGAGTCAGTGAAAAGAAATACTATATACTGAGTAATAATGGTATTTATTTCTAAATAAAATGCCAAACGACACACAACACACACACACATACACACACAGAGATAAAACTGAAAGAGGTCAAAGTGCTATAAGTCCCATGGTATTCCTCCTCGTGAGCTGGTGTCAATGTTTGGACATTTTTTGTAGCTGTTTTGAAAAATATAAAACCCTTTTTAGCCAAAAACAATGAAAATCATGCGACACACACACACACTTATTTATTTGTTTGTGTGCTATGTGTTAAATTGTGTTGGTCTGTGCCATAATAAACTCGGCCATAAAAAATGTTCAATGCTCTACAACTGGTGAAGGAATTAAATGACCACAATTCAACAATTTAGCGTCTAACATAAGGGTTAAGATATTAGAGCTTAAGGTTGTTTTATGGAAAAATAGTTAAGGTATAAACAGTAGCAATCAGCACGACTTCATTAATATTTTTAACACTTGAAATATTTGAAAAATAGGTGTTTTTTCCTTTTTCCTTTGTAGCACAAAGTTCTATCATCAGTTTTTAAATTACTATTTTGATGAATAAAATATACACATTAATCAAATACTTAATTTCAAACAAATCAAATTGCCCTGCAACATTTTTAGGTTGAGTATAAGATTCTTGTACTATCGACGCCTTAAAATAAACCAATGTAATTAATGTAATAATTTGACCCTAAGTCAATTAAATAAAAATGCTGTTTTCTTGTAACGCTTTTGTGTCTTCAACAATTGTATGCATTAATAAAGAGCAGGATTGTTTTAGTCTCTTCTATCCTTATAAATTTTCCTACTACCTACTAATTTATTAATAAAGGAAATTTATCAATATTGCACTACTTAAAAGTTAAACAAATATCATTGCATGGCATTCTTTTTTTACTTATGTGCAAGTCAATAGCCGTAAAATGAACCAAAGTAAGAGTTTAGAAAAGTTAATTATTTAAATATTCTTATTTCTTGTAACGTTTTTGCATCTTCAACAAAGTTATGCATAAATAAAGAGCAAGATTGTTTTTATCTCACTTCTATCCTCATCAATTTTTATACTAGTTACTAATTTATTAATGAAGGAAATTTATAAATATTGCACTGCTTAAACATTCAAACAAATCAAATTCCATTAAGAATTTTTAAAATGATATATTACTCGATGCATGCCATATATGATTGTTGTGGTATTTTGATTGAAGCCCCCATTTATGGGATTGTTGTAGTTGTTTGCCTATCGACGCCTAAACACGCGTTCACTGCATATTTTTGGATTTATTTTATTGGTTTGCTCTTTGTTTATTTGTGTATTTGTTATTTACTGTTGTGCTTTATAACTTTTTCATACGCTCGGTTATATGAAAAATTTTCAATTTTCACGCACTGCAATAGACATAGAGAAAGGGAAAGGAAAGAGAGATGAGAGAGAGAGTCATGAAATAAATTGCTAGGCTTTTGTTCCCAAAAACGTTGCAGACAGTTATCAAATGCATTTTAGCATTATGGCTGGCTATAAATTATTGTTGTTTGGCAAATAGTTGAAGAAATCGGCTTATATAATGGGCGTGGGAGTGGGCGTGCCACGCCTAGCATTTAACACATTCGAGTGTGGTGTGTTGTGTTGTCGCTGTCAGTGCAGTACAGCCAAATGCAATTCATTTTTCATATTTGCGAGCGAACAGCAAAAAGTATAAAGAAAATAATATTAAAAATGAAAGGGAAAAGTTGTGTGAGTGTTTGTGTGTGTTTGTGTGTGTGCGGGTTGCAAAGTAATTTAACAAATGGATTTCTAAACAAATACGGAAGTTTAATTTGTAACCAAAAGGACATGCGCATGGCGGAAGCAACAGCAACAGAAACAGCAAAACCAACAGCAACAACATCATCAACAGCAATAGCAACAGAAAGAGGAAGCTAAGGAAATGTATGCCAATGGCAGTGGGTGGGACAAGTAACAGTTCCTTCTTCTGTGTGAGAGAGGTGGAGAGAGCGGAAAGTGGGTAAAGTAGGGAACTTGGAACTGTTAGCTTGTAACTTGGTAGCTCTGTCCACAGACCGCTGCCACTAGAAGCGAAAACCGCAGGCCAAGCAAACGCAGAAGCCGAAGCTAAAACCAACACGACCGATTGTGAGTGTCAGTGTGTAAGTGTGTATATCCTGTGTATATTATAGTGTGTGTATTAGTGTGTGTGTGTGTGTGCTTGTGACATGGGAGCATATTCGCACTTCAAGATGGCTTCGATATTTCTTAGTCAACAAAATGGCGATTGCAAAATTGTCGTCCTTGCTGCGCAACGCAGCGTTAAGAAATTACTTTACTTGGCCAGCGACATTTTGTGGTGTAGACCCCCAAACACCTCCTCCTCCTACTCCCTCCGGAACCAAACACCCACTGACAACACCCCCCAAAGTTGACACAGTTTACTTTGTTGCCACATTTCATATAGCTTGGCTGGCAGCTTTTATGGCACTTTAGCTTTTGTCTTGAGCTTGGAGTCAACTCAAGTCGAGTCGAGTTTGAGCCAAGTCAACGGAAATGGCGGCCGTCGTAATTCTCAATTTGCCAAGGCGACAATTTAATGGGTTTTCAGGTGTGTGCGTGTGTGTGTGTTTTTCAAATTGAATTGAAATTGCAGAAAATGACATTAAAAATTAATTAAATTGATTGCAACGCACAGCCGGCAACTGTCACAAGCAGCGAAAGACAGCTAATAAGAGACTGTGCAGAAGAAAAAAAGAGAGAAATCACAAGAGGCACAAAAAGTTAGAGTTGCATTAATTTACTACTTTACTTAGTCGAGTGCTAAAAGGTTAGACTATTCTAACCTTTAATACAGCATAAGAAATAATTCTTTTGTATTAAGAAATAATGTTAAAACCGCATTATTAATTAATGATTAACTTGTGTTTTTAGATAGATTTTCATTGTGTTCCTTAATGTTAGATTTGTCGCTCTATGTATTAAGTTGCTTTCCCAAAGAGTATCTAAAGTTCTACAAGTTGTAGTTAGAAAAGTTCCCTTAACTGTTTTTGTTTGCATTTGCAATTTCATTTAATTGCCCGTGCCATGCCCTCGACAGTCAAGTAACGTCTGTCGGCTTTGATTGCCTGACTTATGGCAGCCATTTAATTGGTTGCCTGCCACGTCAAAGACAGTCCAAATGAAGAAATATTATATGGGAATCTTTCCCACGCACCCCCCTTCCCACCCCTGCTCCTTATTTCCGTATCCTTGCAATGTTGCAAATCAATTTGCTTTTCGTAAGTTTTTCCTACCTGCAGCTTACATTTGCACATTTGTTTGTAGAAAACATAAGGAAAAGTTTCGCTTACTTATTGGCAAAAAGTCGTTTGTTGGCCCAAGAGTTTTGCCTTAGCCGCCTTTTGTGGCATTGAGCTTAAATGAGAGGATTGGGCATCGAAATTTAAGCCACTGGCAACTTCAGTCGTTTTCTGATGTTGCCAAATATATATAAATATGTATATGAAATTCAACTGGAAAAAGAACGCAAACAATTTGCTGTCAAGCGGTTGCGGTACAAGTTTTGACAAGTTTTTTCGGAGCCTCAGATGCTCGAAGGCAAAGATTCTAACTGACCAATTTGTGTCTGTAGTTGACAAAAGACAGACTGACAAATAAACAATTGTGGAATTAACATGGATTGTCCATTGGTAGATATATCACAGCAGGTGCAGTATAACGAGTGAATGCCTAAGGATAATATCTATAGTCAACTGCGTAGCATATTTTTCTGCAACATTACAGCTAAAAGTGTGAACTTTTAACTAGGGATAGGTATATGTTTGTTAATTTAACGTTAAATAAGAGCAGTTAACAACAAATCAAAATTGTAGCCAGTTAAAGATGATAAAAGAGAAGATGTTAAATTTACCAATAGGCACTAGAAATAAAATATTATGGTAATATTTCATTTAAAATTTAATTTTTAAATTTTTCTAAATTACAATCATACAATTTTGTCTAAATAAAAAATAAATAGCTGATTGAAATAACTGACGCTACTGTAAACTATCTGACATTGTCTTAAAAGCCATTAGTAGTCTCAAAGGTTGTTAAGCTAGACAGAATGATTAGTAACAACATTAAGGTTGAATCCTTGAACACCACAAGAGGCATAAGAAATTTCATAATTACATGTTTGTTTACGTCTGTGTAAACACAATGAACAGGATAAAGAAAATAATGAAATGGCGTCGCTTGCAGATCCACATCAGCCAAAACAACAACAGCAACAACAAGAAGACATACAACATAACGTAAGTAGAGTCCCAATCCTTCACATTGTCACGTTGATCAAGCAGCCTTTTTTAAAGAGCTGACATGTCCATCGACAACGTTGTTTACGTCGCGTCAACAGCAACGTAATTGTTGTTCTTGTTGTAGCTGTAGTTATTGTTGTTGTTGTACTTGCTGTCCTGCAGCTGCTTTAATTAAATTTTAAAATAATTTTTTATCGCTTGTTTATCGTTGCATGTCCTTTTTGAGGTATATGACAATGTGTACGTAAATTAAAATTGCATTATATATAAAAAAACTGCAAGCAGCTACAAAAAAATGAAGAGCACGAGATTGTAACTTGCCTGCATAATGGCAGATTTTTAATTGCCAGACCAGAAAATGTCTCGGCATGGCCACGAAATTATCATAATGAGCTGCAAAAAAGAACCCAAAAATATGAAGCGAAACCAAACCAAACCGTAAAAGGAACCTGCGCAATCGAATATTGTGCAATATAACGTATACGACACTTGAACCGTGACCTGCAACGTCAGCAACGAAAGTCAAGTCGCGACCTCGGCTTTGTGGCTTGAGCTTCGTGGCAGCGGGAAAGACAGTTATAGTAGTTATAAGTTGGTCAAACATTTTAGAGTGGACCCAAGAAAATATACAATTAAAACATAAATAATTGAATAAATAAATAAATAAAATCCTAATTGTTTTGGGTTGTATTTACTATAAAATATAATAAACTTATTGAAAAGTTGAAGATTATAACCAATTAAAATAAATAAAATATTATATTTTAAGCAAATAATTTAATATATTATCTATAATAATATTAATCAAGTAGAGTTATTATTTTAGTGTTAAGCAACAGCCTAAGATAGTAAGCATATGATTTTGCTTTATGAGTCTTGCTCAGTTGCAGTTGACTGTCGACTTTTTGGTCATTTCAATTGCCAGTTTCCTCATTTTTATTGAAACTGACGTCAGTTTGGAAAGGAAGACAGAGGCAAAGGACATCAGCAACATTGACCGCAGCATCGCTTTATTTATGTGGCGATATAATATAGTAGGCGGCATGGTCAGGACATATAAAGTGGAAATGGAAGGAGGTTGCTCCACATAATTATGCGCATTTTTTGTAATTAAATATTCCTTGTAATTTGCATGCGTGCGCGATGGAAGCAATGGAAGCGATGGGAAAACGAAGCGACTGTATATGTATGTACATATATATTATATAAGTATGTAGTATGCTCGCCGCCTCTTTTGTTGTCAATTTTAAAGGTAATTGAAAAATACAATAAAGCGGTTTTTATAATTATAGGCACCGTCGTAGTATGGTCGGCATTTAACGAACCATGGCGTGTGTTTGGCACAAGCTTAAAGTGCTTCACAGAATCTGTGCTCTCTGCTCGTGAATCTTTGGGCAAAAAGTTGGCACAGAAACTTTGAGCAAAAGCAAAGAATAACATTTTTGTTTTTTTCAATTTCCGGCTTAAGACAAACAAATGTACTCTCCCGAGCGGGCAAATGACGGGCTACACAGTTTACCCTCTGCACAGGCAACGGAAGTTGCTGCTGCTTGTTTAAAAAAAAAAGCACACTGAGCATATCTTTTTAGACCCAGTACTTTAAAAAAGTACAAATGGGTCTATTAAGTTTGTGCAAAAAAAATGTGCGTAACAGGCAGAAGGAGGCGTGGCAGACCCCATAAAGTATATATATTCTTGATCAGCATCAACAGCCGAGTCGATATAGCCATGTCCGTCTGTCTGTCCGTCTGTCTGTCCCTTTTTTGAACACCTATATCTCAGAGACTATAAGAGCTAGAGCCACCAAATTTGGCATGAAGGTTCATTTATATATTGCATTGATGAAGTTTGTTTTAGAATTTTGCCACGCCCCCCTCCGCCTCCGTAAATTTGAAACAAAATTTCAAAGTCGAATAACGAAAGCACCTTTATTGCTAGCGATATGATTTTTTTCACACATGATAAACTTTATAGTCCAATGCTGTCCTGAAAGTTTTATCCGGATCGGATAATAAACGGATAGTATACGGCTGATCGAAATTTCGAAAATATGAACACCTAGATCTCAGAGACTATAACAGCTAGAGACCTCAAATTTGGTGTGTAGGTTCATATATATCTCCCATTGATCAAGTTTGTTTAGATTTTCGCCACGCCCCCTTCCGCCCCCGGAAATTGAAATACAAAATTTCGAAGTCGAATTGAAGGAGCCCCTTTAATGTTAGCGACTTGATTATTGATATATATAATATACACTATAGTCCAAACCTGTCCAGAAAATTTCATTCCAATCGGATGATAAACACGGAAGTTATTCAACTAACAATGTTAAAGGCAAAAGGAAGAAGAAGAGACGCTAGCGACCTCCGTGTTTATTAACTTCGTAGTGGCGCCATCTATTGTTTGGTACGCATTATTGAAGAACAATCAATAGTGAACGGTTTGCACTCAAAAAGTACTGGGTCTCCTACTGTCGAGCTTGCTCCACTGTAGCTTACTGTATTTTTTTATATATTTTTTATTTACACCGGATATTAATTTTATAGCAGACGGCAAGCGAGGCGCAAAAACTTGACAAAGCGTTGCGGGCTTTTGATCTTTATAACACATGAGTTTTCTTACAATAATTTCAAATTCACGCTTCCGCCTGTCCAACTGTCCAGCTGTCCATGTGTGTTTGTGTTTGTGTGAAAAAGAGAGCTAATACTTATACAACTTCCGGTGGCGGAAGTGTGCAAGTGAGCGGCCATTTTGTCGATGCCAATGTCGTATGCGACTTTTTCGATATGCTAAAAGCTTAAGTCTATCCACCCAAACTTCTTACCTCGACCAGGTGGAATACTCGCTGATTCTGATCCTGATTCTGATTCTGAAGTAACCCCAAGCAACTGGGCGAAACGCATCAGTAAACACCTCAACCGACTTTTATGTACATTTTCTTTTATGTCTTGTCAGCATAAAAAATGCATGCACAACCATCCAGGGGTAAACAAACAAACAAGACGACCCCCGTTGGTGTCAACCAACGTGCAACGCTTTGTGTGCACGCCCCCTCACCTTTGACTTTACACTCCCTCTCACTCCCCTGGTTTCCCTTGTATATGCGCTTTACAGCAAAGCAAATAAACAACAGGTTGATCTCGAAATTTATTTAGAAACGGCAAAAAATATTCAAAATTTATGGTGTCGAATACGCAATACCCTAAGATTATCTTCAAGAAAGAGCATGAAACTGGAGTTTCCTTTACTGTGTAAGTAAACGTTTTAAAAAGTTAACCTCCTCTTAGGAAAATGTCTTGTTACTTTGTGAGTTTATCAGGCATGCATCAAATGTATGCAATGCATTCTTAGCTAGCTGCTGTTGTAAACAACCATCTTCATTCTGAACACTTTTTTGCAATGCCTTCTTTTTTGCATTTGGTTTTATATAGGGGTTCCTTTTGGCCTTTGTATTTGCCATTGCACTGCATCAGAGCATCGGCCCATGCTGCGTTTAATGTGCTTATGAAAAACAGGAAGCTGTTGCCAGGATGCATATCCTTTCTGTGAGTCGTGAGTCCTGTGCGTCAAGTAAATGAAAAATGCTGCAGCTGCTGTTGCTACCCACACCACATCAGAATGGAATGCTGAGAAAAATGTGGTACGGAAAATATGCTAAATCAAATTAATTACATCACAAAATGGTAAAAACCTTTTTGTGCATGTAAAACACACCAGTGGCTTTTACTTTAATAAACAAATAAAGTTTGTAACAAATAAACAGAAATATGTGCAATGCATGACATTTCATAAAGGGCAAAAGCGAAATGTTTTACAATTAAATTAAGTCATAAAATACTGTGGCCAACCATTGAATATTTTGCCAAATGTAAATGCACAAAAAGTAGCAAAGTAAATCAAGTTATGCTATAAATTTGTTGAATAGTTAAGCATCATTTCAAATTGGATACGCTTTTAACAAACATTAATAGTTTTCACATTAAATAAAAATGAAGTCTAACATTTTGTAAAAATGTAAACTCGTTAAGCTAGTTTATTTGTATTTACCAAAATGTTTTCAGCACTGAAAAATCAGAATAGCATTAAACTAATTATGTACAATTTTTCAACCAACTTCGTAGTTTCAGCTTATTTGTAAAATTAATTTAACTAAATTAAGTTTGACAGCATTTACAAAATAAAAATAATTACATATGCATCAAAAAAAAAAGTACCAGCCAACTCATTTTTACGATATTAAATTAAATTAACAACTTGTATGACAAACAGTGTGAGAAAGAGAGAGAGAGAAAGAGTCAGTGAGGAAAACAGATGCAGAAAAAATATATTAAATTACTTATTTATCATTTTGCATCAATTTGTAAAATTTACTCATTAATTTAATTAAAACCAATTAAATGAAATTGTCACTGTCATTTGGGCATCGATTTTCAGGGACCTGCCTGGCTTTTGCCGAATGTGGTTTTTCTGGTTTTGGGTGTTTTCTCTTCCCCACCTCTCTCTCTCTCTCACACTCTCTCTCTGCTTCTCTTTCTCTCACTCTACTCTTTTGCTGACTCGCTTGTGATTAAACGTGAAGCAGAATCTCGTTGCCGCCTTGACAATTACATATTTCACAATGTACAAATTACAAACGACTGTTGTTGCGGTAATTTAATAACTTTACATTTAATGAAGCGACAGCTGAGGCTCCATGACCGTGTGCTGCTATACACACACTACTGTATAGGGCGTGTCAAGGATTATCAAGCTATTTTGTTCATTATTTATGACAATTTTCCGCTCTTTTTCCTTTCTCTTTGCCGTTTTTATTTTTGTCAATACAAGTACTCGTACTTATTGAAAAAAAAAGAATTGAATTATTTGTACATTGACATGTTTCATACGCATGTTGTGCATACGCAGCGTTGCCAATCAAAGAGTTGTCCTGTTTTCTGCTGCTTTCTGAAATTTACACTCAATTAAAGTTTATTGCATACGTGAAGCTCAACTCACAATTTGCTCTGTGTAATGCAATTTATCTAGTGAAATCAGTATGAAATTTACATGCAAAATGATTGCTGAAATTTATTTGCTTGACGTACAACAAATTGATAATGATACCCTTGTATTTATCAACTCTACCAACAGATTTTCAAGTCAAAATGGTTACGAAAACCAAACTTACTTTAATATTTTTTCTTTTCCTTTTATCATTGTCCGTTTCCCTGACATGCTATCAACAGAAACCAAGCTCCTGCAGCCTTAAAGGGCTCAGTCATTGAGGCGACACTTATAGATAACACAACGCAAAGCATATGACACTTAACAAGGCACAAGCCATTAACTTTTCACGCTAGCAGCCTCTCCCCTCTAGAATACTCAGTTGTTGCCACGCCCACTTGTCAGTTGACATGCATAAATTTTATAGCATCTCAAAGCTGTCAGTTCGAAGCGTTCATATGAAAAATTGCCAATGTCTTGGAGTTGGCAAAGCTGCTCGTAGCCCTTCATGTTGTTGCTGTTGGTGTTGCTGTTGGTGTTGCTGTTGGTGTTGCTGTTGCCTTTGGTCAGTTCGAGTGGCTGCAAACGAAAAATCAAAACTAATCAAAGGCTCACACAGTTGTCAGATGGGGCTCAGGGGCCCTAAGGAAATTGGCGCAACAACGGCAAACAACATTTCCATTTGAACACATAAATTTTCGCAACAAATTCAATTTCCTCTTTGATTTTAGCAAACGAGCAGCAGCAGCAGCAGCAACAGTAGCAACGGCAATGGCAAATAAAATAAATAACTTCCCGGGAGCGCAACAGTTGCCTAACAAAACGAATGCGGAAATGCAGCACACACTCGTCCTGGGTATGTGTGTTGGTGTGTGTGTGAGTGTGTGTAAGAACAAATAGCAAATAAGTGCAAAGCAACCAATTGATAAAGTAAAAAACACTTGAAACTGCAGCCACATAGCATGTAACAAAGGCCGATGAGTGTGTCGAGTGCTGAAACCAACAACAGCAACAACAACATCAACAAAAGCAAACACAACAACAACAACAAGAACGAGGCAACCACTTCATAAATAATTCATTTCCCGCCTGCTACGCTAACTTCAACAGCCAGCCTCCTATGCGTTTTTTTCTACATTCTTCTGCGGCGTATGTGGCGTATGCGCAACATATGCAGCAGTCAGAGAATGTCTATGAGTAGGGAGGAGAAAAGAGAGAGAGCCGTCGCTGCCGCAGACGCCAAACTAACGTGAAATAGACACGAACAAAGGCTTTTCATGCCTTTGCAAGCATAAAATTGCTTTTTTGCAACAAATATCCTGGCCAGGCAGCCGAGAGTCGAGTTGAATCGACTCGAGTCGAGTCGAGTTTGGAGTCATAGTCAGAGTTGAGTTGATTTCGAGGTCTACACCCCGCGCTCTCCTTCTCTCACTATTTCTCTGTCTCTGTCTCGATCTCTGTCTAGATATTCCGGCTTGTTTGTCTATGAGCCAGTCGTGGGCTATGGTTCTGGGTCTTTTGCTCTATTTGTTTGCAATTGCATGCGTATTTGATTCAATTTCTGCAATTTATTTGCAATTTGGCGACGGCGCCTTCTTTGCTTTTTATCTCTTTGATGATTGAAAGCACACGTTTCGCTCAGCACCAGCTACCAATATCACTTACCAGCAATGCCAGTGGCAATGGCTGTGCTCTGTGGCTTTGACTGTGACTGTGACTGTGGCAGCAACAATTGTGGCAGTCTATTAAATTTTTTAAATGCAACCAAACTCTGCTTATTCAACATATTCATGCCACATTGTTATAGTTGTCAGTTGTTGTCAGCCATCCGAAATGCATAAATTTAACACCTAGTAAGCAATTCACAGAACTAAACTACACACACATTGTCAGTTACTGTGGCTGTCACACAGATACACACACACAGACAGACAATGTGCAACACCCAAACATCCGTTTCCGGCCGCATCCGCTTTGGCGGTGCGTTGGCCATTTGTTTTGAAAGCGGCAACCGCTGCCGGAGTTGCAACACTCTCTGCATATATTAAATGTCGCTAAAGCAACACATAGCTGAATTATAATTAAATGCATTCTCCTCCATGCCCCAAAGGAGAGATGCCAAAGGAACCAACCTAGCACAGTAGCCAATGCGTTATACCACATGCTGCCCAAAGTGGTGGGGGGCAACCAAGTGAGCATTGAACCACCAACAACAACAACAACTTGCCACTTATGAAGCGCAGCACAAAAGACAACGTGGGTGGTCAGTAAAGTTAGCTAAAAGTTGAATACGTAACTTATGGTAACAACAATTACAACTTTTATAATATGTATTATTTAAATTGCTGATGATACCAAAAGATAGTCAAGGGAATTCTATAAGCTAATGAGAAAGAGGTATCTTTGACAGATTGACTATATTGACGTTGATTCAAGTTGTTTCTTTGGTAGATAGCGAGCTGTAACATAGGAGAAGTTAGATAATATTTTGCTGCTAATGTTTATTTAAATAACTTTGTTTCAGCAACTAATTTGAAAAACTTAAATTGTAGCTCAATTAATGAGTTAAGTAATAAAATAATTTATTAATTGTTAACAGAATTAATTAATAGAACAAGACTTGTAGACTGTTACCTTTAAGATTTAAATCACATTACATTATTTAATTACATTTGTATTAATTTCTGTCACCGAAACTTCTACATATAAATATTTGGATTAAAATACTTGGATGTTATCTCACTTTCTGTTACAAATACTAATTTTTCGGGAAAGTTAGCAGGAGTTCAGAAAGTTCTTCAGCGAATTCCCTAATAATTCTTTAAAACTATACCCTATCTATATCTTAAGTTTCATGTCTGTATATATATACCTTAATCTCTTTATTAATTGCTATTTATAATGCGAATATTACTGATACAATAATGGTAGGAACTCAGTAACATTATCTTTTGACTGACTGATTCTACATAGCATCCTAGTTCATTGGTTTTGAATATAGCTAAGCCAAATTGACTAGAGTTTAAGTTGCAGTTGCTGAAAAGGCGCCAGAAAATCGACACATTGACCGGAACTTGGGCGGCCTTAAAAGAGCGATGCGAACTTGGATGATCCTTGTTGGAGCCATATCCAGACAGTTAGCGCCGAGTCCAGGAGTCGCCACAGAAAAGGAGTAAACAAATGCCAAACGACAGCAACAGCAGTGAGAAGAGATGAGCAGCAACAACAACAATAAGAACAACAAAAACAATAACAAGAAAAGCAAACACTATGATAATGAAGGCATTCATTATTATTCCGATTACTGTCTCTGGCTTGAATGTTGCTGCTGTTTTTGTTGCAAGCTGTTGGCGCCAAAGAAGCGATTAAATGGAATTGTGTCACAAACAAAACTCAAAACTGCATTCTGTACCAAATTTATTCATATGTGTGTGTGTGCGCGGGTGGATGGATTGACAAAGATTTCAAGTTCTATACTATTCTAGTAGTTATATTTTGGTTGTTGTTGTTGTTCTGCTTCTTCATCTTGTTGTTGGTCAATTTAAATGCAAACGTAAAAATAATGCAGCAATTGTAGTTGAAATTGCAATTGCGCTCGTTCGTCACTGATTCACTGAGTGCCACATGTGGTACAGGCACAGTCTAATTCATGTCGAGGACACCCCATCCCTACACTCCACATTCCCTTCCACACCCCCCCACTTCTATGACCAGCAACTGACGCATAAATTGTTGCTACCCAATTACGAGCACTAACAATGGACACGCCCCTCTCTCACTCTCTCTCCCTGTCTCTCTCTCACTGTCTCACCTACATCCCTATGCCCTTTGCACCCTTCGCTACGCCTGACTGCAACTCTGGCGGCGTTGACCATTGTCTAAGCTGTTGTTGTTGTTGCCAATTTTAGGCCAAAATGTTATCATGTCAGTCGCAGTCGTCGTTGCCGACCAAAAGCAACAATTCCCTTTTTCCCCACTTCATCTTTCGCCCACGATTTGAGTGCGAATTTGCGTAAATATAATTTATTTACGCACTAGCACGGACCTCTGTCTAACTCTGGTAAGTCTGGGCTCCTCTCACAGAGGCAGTTCTGATTACATAAGCCTAACATACACACACACACAACACACCCAACACACACACACATGCAGTTTATGGTGTCTGGCATAGGCGTGTCATTTAAGGCTTTAAAAATAGCCGGACTCTGTCAGACCAAGCCGGAACGTTTAATTAGAATGCGGCCGGGCTTTTGGAGCTGTCTCAAAATGTGCCGGCCAAAATGCCAAATAGCCAGACCAGCAAGTTGACTGGCCAACGAGAATGTGAGGCTGCTTGATTGCCGTCAGTCAAATTGAGAAATTAACGACTATCGGACTTGGTCCTCTATCAATATCCTGAAAAGCTGACAAGATATCAATGAAATGCGGTTTGGTTAAATATTTAATGAAGTTCAAGTAAGTTGAAGAAATACATATTTATACTTAGTTAAAAAATAAATAAAGTAAACAGAGAAAAATATATTAAATAAATTATTTAAACTTTAAAAGTCGTAGAAAGTCAATTAGTTGTTTGAGTATTCACTAAACGAAGTAGGATTGTAGTTTTTTAATATTAATTATAATTATAATACTTTATTAAAGATCTAAATACTAAATTATGTGAATATAGAGACATGTTGAGTATTTCACATTCAGCAAGATTTTCGCAAGTCCTTTCTTTTAATGTTTTAACTTAATTTAAATATAAGCCTGATAAAGCGAAAACATGGTTTGGAAGTTAGAGAAGCAACTATAGATGTTCATCAATCAGTCTTTTCAGTTTAAACTCGTTTTGTGGCAGTCACAAATCTTGTTTTCGTTCAAATCTTTAATTGAATACAAATATCTATAGCAATTATCTTATTATTCAACCAATCGAGAATTAGCCGCTGTGTCATAATTGGGAATTCATAACCCGCAAAATCGTCTCAACGCAACTTCAATCAAAAATCAAAGCTACATCAAAACACATCACAACGATTGAAGTGTAGTGAAGTCCACAATGGGGATAACGCTGATACCAAAAGCAGGGTTGTCGCTTCACGGTTTATGCGCTCCCGCTGAGGGTGGGAGTGAGAGTAAAACGATGGGTGGGAAAGAGGGAGTGGGAGTTGGAGTGGAAGACACGGACACGCAAGGATGTGCCAATTGGCAATTGCAATTGCAAAAGCATTTCCTTTCCACGTGTATTAACATAATCAAATTGGATTTGTGCACAGGATAATGATGAGCTTCATTATTGGTTGTGTTGCTTTGCGCAGTTTTTATACCCTGTAAACTTTAGAAGGAGGATGCAGGGTATAATAATAGTGTAAAGTTTAGCCAAATGATGTATGCTATGCATTTAAACTGTAGATAAATATATTTAAAGAGTAAATTCATTATTGATGTGAAGAAAATACGTCAACAAAACTATTTAAGAATTTGTAAGTTTTAAATTTATAGTTTTTGAGATTATGGAAAAGTAATAATGCATTCTAAAGTATAATTTATAACCCATTGGGATAAAATTTGTAATACTCTTTGATTACAGTATTCTGATATTATTCTATTGTTCTGTAATAAGAGTATTCTTCTATCTGGTTAAAGTTGCAGATATATTTAACACGTTTCACGTTTGCTACAGAGTATCTCGCAGTCATGCACGCTAGCTTCTTGCTATTGCATTGCATGTGTGTAGCTTATGTGAATGTGTGTGTGTTAGATTTTGAGAGGAACTTCAGATCATGTCCTTTTTGTCGTTGCCGTCGCCGTTGCCATTGCCGTTGTTGTCGTTCTTGTCAGCGTTGTTGCTTATTATAAATTATAATGAATTTTCTACTGCCAGCCACTTGTTGTCAGCGACAACCAGTCGGCAGCTCTTGGGGTCGGCTACATTGAAACTTCCCATCTCCTACTACTTCGGTTGCTGCTCATTCCGCTGGAAAATTAACGCATATGAAAATGCTTCACTGACTGGCTGTATGTTCGGCATAATCGAAGCACTTGGCTCGATATTTTGTTGTTACCTGTCAGACAGCTTATAAACCTGTCTCGGCATGTGTCGCCATCACCATCATCAGTTACGATTTTCCAAGGATTCGTTCTTTTCTTTTTTCCCCCTCTTGAGCTTGAGGCATCACATTTTGCGCTTATTATGTAAATTTTTTGGTACGCTCCAAAAATGATAGCCTAGAGCTGTGAGCGTCTACAATTAAAATTTAAATCAAATGCGAGAGCAGAGTTTTCAGTTTTCAGCTTTACACCGGGCTCCATCTAATTTAATTGAGCCAACAATGATGCAAAGTAACCAGTGAAAGGAAACTTGGCTAACTGACAGCCCTTGGCTATAATGGCACTTCGCATTCTTTTTTTGGAGAGGGAGTCTGAGTCAGAGTCGAAGTTGGAGTCGAAGTTGGAGTTGATGTTGCCTCTCCGCAACAATTAACTAGCAATTTTCAAATAAGCGTTTTTCATAATTGAGCTGGCTTCTCATACCTTACCCCCGCTGTAAAAGTGTAATGAAAAGAGCTGCAAAGAATAAACGCAGAAAAGATTTTGAATTGGCATCGTCATCGTTGGCAGTCGTAGCCGCAGCTGCATTATTATTATCGTTATCATTATCATTGCCTTCATCAGCTGCCACATTATCGCTGACTGCCTGCTTTTAATTTTTCGTGCACTCCAAGAGAAGAGAGAGAGAGAGGGAGAGACTGAGAGAGGGAAAGGGAGAGACAGAGAAAGACCTTGCTGCATCAGCTTACTTGCCACTTGCTTTTGTTGGATCTCTGCAAGCAGAGGACAACGACGTCTACCCATTGAAAACAGCAGCCAGAGATTGGGATATTGAGAAAGAGAGAGAAAGAAAGGGAGAAATAGAGAATAAGGGGTTTGAGAATGATTGCAATTGTTGCCAAAGAGAAGTTGAAAAGCCAAAGTCAAGTCCCTTAGCAAGGTGAACCAAGTAGTTGACTCGCTTGGAAATATGCCAAAAGAGTTTTTATTTTGTATGTTATTTCAGTTACATACTTTGTGCTCACATTTTTTAAGGATTATTTTAATTGCCTATAAATGATTACCAGCAATGACCAGGACTTGTCATTTTGATTACTTATGTATGGTGCACAAATTAAATTCTTTTTAGTTATAGAAAACCATTTGTAAAATTGTTGACAGTTTCTGCGAATTTCTTCATTTAATATATTGTATATTTTCTATTTTAAAAATATTAAAAACAGCGAGACAAAATAATATAAGTATATTTTTAAGCGCAGAATTGATTTGATTCAATATATACAATATTTTTACAAAATAATATTTAATATTGACACATTAATTATTTTATATTTTAATACGTCTATTATTTAAGCAAATCTACATTTTTGAATGTATATCTCGGCTTGCATTATTCATTAATAAAAAGAACTGAACTGTAATAAAATAGCCGACATTATCACTCCTAACTGATTGCAGTTAGTTTACTAATTATAATAAAATATCATTATGCTATCTTGATATTCAATATCTATGTACATTAAAATAAATTATTTACATTATGCATATTAAAACACATAAAAATAATGCACGAAAATCGAATAATGTATTTAGTTTTACCAAGCAGTCAAGTTATTGCCGAGTTTTTGGCAACGTTAACAAGTTAACAAATGGCACATAATGTATGGCAAGTAATAAGCTAAAATTGGCCAGGCCTAAGCACTGTTTAAGCCAATCTGAAAGGGTCTTTAAATGCAACAATTTCGGACAGCTAAGCATCGGCAAAAGCCGCAGATCACATCATACCACAAGACAATACACACAAACACACATGAAGCATTTACGGTTATGTGTCCCGTGGGCGCAGCATTCGCCAGATGGCCCAAAAACCCAGCTACACATCGAATGAATGAAGAGGAACATTGAGTGTCTGTGTCTGTGTCAGTGTCTGGGTCTGTGTATGGGTCTGTGTATGGGTAACTGCCAACACTTTAAGGCCGATAAAAGTCGAGTAAAAAGGGGCAAAGCGGAAAAAAATATCTCTATGTATGTGAGGCAGGCTCTCAATATATCTGTGTGTGTGTGTGTGTGTGTGGATGTTGTAGCAGACACTTGAGGTAAGATATTAAAAATACATGAGCATGCAGAGAGGATATGGAGGGATGGGAATTGAACGCTCGACCTGCAGACGCTGGCTGACTGTCTACTTGAGTTACAAGTGGCTTATTTACCTTACGATAAGTGCAGCCTGGAGTGCCATGACTGCCAACGAGGCACCTAACCCTGTCCCCACTCCCCCTGTCCAACGTCCCTCAACCCATCAGCGTAACCATATTAATAATTATTTCTTATACGGCAAGGCCAAAATGTTATTGTAATGACTCTCCCGAGCCTAATCAACTTGAATATGGTGTGTTAAGCCTCAATATTTTGGAAGCTTGTTTGCTTTTGTTATTGTTAGTTGTTTATTGGACTCACTTTTGATATTTAAATTACATGCGTAAGTAATTGCTTATGTTGTCATTACATGCAAGGATTTACCCTTAACCCTTACCATCCTCCAACCAACAGGACCATCATTCAATATCACATCAATATGTCATATGGACAACAAGCAACTCAACCAACCTGAGGAGAAAGAGACAGCCTACAGTCATGGTCAGATTTCAAGCCTCGTTTTGCCATATGATTAAGTTTCTGTCTGTGGGCCGCCTATAAATCAGGTGAAATTTTCAATAAAATGATGTAAACCATGTTGACGAGCCCATGATGTCTCCCCTCTCTCTCTCTCTCTATCTCTAGAGAAGGTTGTGTGGCAGCTGCCATTGATGATTTATGTGGCCAGGCACAATGATGATATCCAACAAAAATATACACCAAAAGTTGCCAGTTGAAGGACTACAAAAATGTATATTGCAAGGCCCTGATAACATTGCGTATACGTCATATTAATAAACAAGCATATGAGTTACGCGTTGCCCTCGACACGACACAGAAAAAACGGCATACAATTTGTATTGGCGCTTTCAATTAAAATGTCAGTGCAGCTGTAAAATAATTTGATTAACCTCACAGAGTGGACACTAAAATATAGATAAATGGTATAAGAGACAGTGAGAGGCAGAGAAAAAGAAATTAATAAAGATGATTTAATATATCATTGGGAAAAGAATTAATTTCCAACGAGAGGCAAGTTAATTTAATGAATACCAAATTTTAACTTATTTTAATCAATTTATTGTATTTACTCAAAGTATTTATACTCATTTACTCTTGTTTACCAACTCATTTAAACATAAGTAGCTAAGAGAACTGTAAATAAATACTAATTTTTCAAATGGAAATGGCAGAAATTAATTTGAATATGTGCACTTGTGATGGAATAAAATATAAATTAAAAAATATTCTGCTATTTTATTTGTTTATTAAATAATCAATTTAAAGGCTAATTCATTTCGAAGATATATTGACGGATATGTATATATATATATGTATATATGTATATGTATATATGTATATGTATATATAATTTCAATTGACAGTTTCCCCTTGACATTGACCACAAACAAATAGCAAAGTTTCTGATATTATTATTCATTTATTATTTTCCCAACAGTTTCCAAGTAACTACAATCTACTCTTCAGTTGCAATTCATCAGCTTATCAATGCTTTTTTTATTACATGGGAATCAAGTCAGATGTTGCCCGATTAAAGTCAAAGCAAATGCTTGTTTTATTTCAAAGAATCAAATCACAGCAAAGGGTTTTACGCTTCCACACACTTCTAAGAGACAGCGGTTGCTAAGAACTAAGTATGGGGCATATAATTTCAGTAGCATGTGGCATGTCCCTGGCAACTGTCTCATAAGCAAATTATTTGCTTTTCGCGTTAAACACATTCTTTTTTTCTGTCTTGCACAGATTCATCTGCTTCTTTTTCGTTCATTTTTCCATATTTATCAACAAATTAATGAGATTTTTATGAAATGTCGAAACATCAAAAAAGAATTCAGCGGCTATGCTGTGCAGAAAATTAATCTGGCTTATTATGGAGGGACCCAAAACTACCACAGGATGTCATTATACAAGTACCTATATAGATAAGTGCTTAAGCATATGTTCATCCAGTGGCTGAGAGGAGTTTCTGACTCTTAGAGTAGAGGAATAGCTCTTTGATTCATTACACTGATAGCAGTTTCTATGAAACACTTTTAAGATTTTCAATATTTGTAAAAATTACAAAAGAGAATATCTTGTTTGTTCAGTGATTTTCCCCAGTAAGTTTCAACTATACTATTGAAATAGAAAAATAAATGAATTTAGAAGGAAATTGACACATTTCTTACAAGAATTTCAAATTGCAGGGCATTTAGGTTTCGGCTTTTTCTGTATCAACATATGAGTCTATTTGTTTTCTTGTTGTTTGGGTTTCATATACGATGTCGTTGATGCTACCACGGCATTGCATATTATCCTCAATTAGCGCGCTTATTGTTTGCCTTTGTGGCTAAGAGCCACTTTTCAGTACGCCAAGCATCTCTTTTTCTCTCTCTCCCTATCTATTTGTGTGCATGTGTGTGTATACGTGTCCAATTACGTCTCTCTACTTTCAATTGGCAGCCCAGCTTAGGCTTAAGCACCTAAAGTTAGGGGCTTGCCACGAAATGCAAACTTTACATTCCGACTGTCAACCAGTGCCAGACATTAAACATAAACTAAATCTCTATCTATCTATGTATATTAATCTCTTCCTACCTCTCTCTATTTCCACTTCTCTCTCCCTCTCTCTTTCCCACACTTCATTTCTCAACTTCATGTTGTTTTTACTTGTTATGCATTTTGCCCGGAAATTGGAGATAATAAGCATATTGTTGTGCGAAAACAATGGCCATGCTAATGATGTGCATTTGTGTGGGTTCATCTCTTGCATATGTGACTGCGTGCATTTGGGTGTGTGTGTGAGTGTGTGTGCGTGATTGTGCGCGTGTGTTAATAACTGCGCACGTAGCAAGCCATCTTTAGGCAGCTTATGTCGAGTAGGAGCTCTTAAAGCCAATCCCTAAACCTCTTGTGGTATTTCTAAATACTTAAGGTCCAAGAGATGCATTTATTCAAGCTGCTCTTAATAATCTCTGCTTATAATTAAAATATACTTAAATTGTTTATGGCTTTGTACAAATGTGTGAATGAATTGTTATCAGAAACTAAACAAAAATGTTGAAGTGTGTTTGGCTGATTGGCCATAACAAATAAGTCTTTAGGTGATCTTAAAAATATCATCACGATCTGATAATTATCTCGGAAGTTATTCAATATAGTATTTAAGTTGGCTAAAGAAGAAACAGAAGAATGCTGATCGTGAATGTTTGTGTATTTAGTGCTTAAACATATAAATAGTTGTGGATATCAAGCACCTTGACTAAAACGTTTTTACTTCTATAATTATAATTTAGTATTTATTCAATTTTTACTTCATATTTGTAAAACGTGTAATTATTATAATAAACGTAAATTATTTATTATAATTATTATTTAGATAGTTTATCAATTAATATAAGACATCTTTAGGAATGGAATATAACAAATAATAGTTTGCATTATATATATAAGCATCTCAGTAGTATCATTTTATATTTCAAATAGAGCAAATGCGATGTTACGTTTACGTATGTTGTTATATCTGATCATATTTGAATTTCCATTTCATTAACTGCTAAGAGCAAAACACAATTAAAGTAGACTGTCCGAGAAGCCCTCAAATTATTTGCACTAACACTGCAAGAACTCACCCTTAAGGCAGTTGAAGCAGCAACCAACCTAACGGTAACCACAAACACACACACTCACACAGAGTTAGTGTGACTGCCAACCAGTTGCATTGCCTGACATCGTAAAGCCAAAAAACGCCTCTTTTGGCTGACTGCCAGGTCAGCAGCAGTTTGGATTTGGTAGGCGTTGCCCAAAAAAAAGAATAAAAGGAAACACAAAACACAAAAAAAGAAACCCCAACTCCTGGGGCATGGCACTAAGCATGCGCCCCAAATAAGTAGGCTATGAATTTTATTGCCCGAGATGGCAGAGCAGCAACGCTTATGTTTTGCATTAGGTTGAGCAAGGGCTTAGGAAAAGTGCATTACAAGTGCGACTGTTATGCAAAGAGACAGAGACAGAGAGTGAGAGAGAGAGAGAGAGAAAGGCCCAAAAACTCTATGAGTACAATGCAAAAGAAGGAAGCACACGGAGCAACTAATTGAATTAAAAGTAAATGCAACTTTTATCCTAAGCAATTACGGGCATGTTGGAAGAAGGTAAAAAGGAACCGAAGGTGAAACAAACATCAAGCCATAGAAATTCATTTTCATTTTCATTTCTATTTCATTACAATTTCATTTAAGTGAAGCTTAAAAGCGCACCAAATGGCTGCCAGCCGTGGCAATTATTTTTGTAGATTTTTGCTGTTCATGTTGTTGTTGTTGTTTGTAATTGTTGTTGTTTGTTATTGTGTTGTTGTTGTACCGACAAACAATGGCAAGAAGAATAAGCCAAAAGCACCTGTAAAACAATGACCAAGGCAAGAAACAGAAACAGAAATAGCAACTAAGCAAATACAACAGAGGCGTGCCCTAAGATTGAAAAACAAGTTAATAGCAATGGTTGTTGTTCTTGTCGTTCTCTATTACCCTCTCTCTCTCTCTCACTCAATCTCTCTCTTTCCGTATATTCTCAACTCGGCTGGGCTGGCAAACAAAAGGAATTTTCCAATTTTCACAAAATGTTTTTTTGCGTAAACAAAATCAAGGTGAAGGCAGCTGGCAGTAAGCAGGCAGACAGGAGACAGGATGCCAGCAAATGCGTGTGTAGAGCGCTTAAGTGAAGTAATTAATTTACTAAAACACATACATACACACACACACATACAAGCAAGTTGTATAAAAGATACATACTCAAGACACGTGGCTCAACTGTGGCTGCCCCATAAATATAAAGTCAAACGTGGAGCATATTCAATATTTTATTAATTCGTTGCCATTGCTGCAACGCGTGCCAATTGGTAGTCAGTCAGCCAAGTTAACTGCCAATGGGAATGGCAACGCCAATGGCAGTTACTGGCCTACAGTCTACGCTAAAAGTTTTACTTACGCATCGCATCTCTTTAGTCTCATGTGGCATTCACATTTTTAATTGTCTCTCTGCCGCGGCTATCAATTTGTACCTAAAGACTTTAGGTCATAAAATTTCAATTGCTTTTTAATTTGCATAGAATTAAATTCACTGAGGCTTACCTCTACAGTAACAATAACAATAGCTGAAAGAACGTCGCTCTACTAATTACAAATTGTTAATGAATAGCCACCTGGCACTTACCTGCAAAGAAAAAGACAGAAACAGACTCAGTATGAGTGAGAAGGAGAATGAGAAAGTTTTTGTGTTTGCATAATATGTACATAAATTTACGAACAAACTTTGATAATAACAGAGCACAGCTCACAATAAATAAGACACAAATCGAAGGTTATCCTACAGGTAGGGTTTAAAATTCAAGTATAAACAAAACGACAGCAACATATTTAATAATATAGTATGACTTAGCTTAACAAATAACAAATGAACTCAAGTACAATAAAAGTGTATCTATAATAAAATAAATTAAAACAACGAACAAGTTTGACTTGAAGATGTGCAGCCCTAAATCTAAATAAATAGGCTACATTAATAATAATAGCTAGTTTGGTTTAAAATTCTATAAAAATATCTATAGAAATAACTTAGCCTTGGCCTTTCCCCCTTTTAACAATAACCATCACTCTACAATATTTATGAATGAATAATTTCAGATCAAATAATCTGTTCTTATCAAATCTGACAGATAGCTTAGTTAAATCGGCTCAGAAAGGACATTCAGGACTATTACTGCATTTCTCAATACAATTATTAACATATTTTATACATACTTTCGTTTAAATTGTTTTTGCTCAAATTTACTATTAACACAATGTTTTTCTAGGTTGCTGACCTAACAAGCAGCGATATAGTAAGATTTTAATCACTTCTCAAACAAATTGCAACCGAAAGAACATATAATGTACTCTAAAATCTTAATGAAGCCCGATTTACTGGTTTAAGAAGCAAGCAGTAAGCTTCGTAAATAATTACATAACTAAAAAAAACTATAATTAGATTTGGTAGACATTAGACTTATTTCAATATCAAACTTTTCCATTCGGTCGGTTATCAAGTAATTTTCAGCCCAAACTCCCAATTATAAGCACATTAAACGTTGTCTAGTCGCAAATTATCAATAAATTACTTTGGCTTAGCTCACTGAATTGGCAACTGATGAGCTGAGCCACTAAATAAAAAAAAGGATACTTGTGCAAATTATATGCTGCATTGAGCAGGCTCAAGTACACACTCAATGCACACACTAATAGATACACAGACACGCAGACACACACACACAGACACACACACGCACCCTGGATGCAAATAAACAAAATAAAAAGTTGTAGTTAATTTTGGGTTACGTGGTATGACGGGCAGACACTCATAAACCCAATCATATCACCACTTGCCTGCTTAATGTGCCATGCAGTAAATTTTCCCGCACAGTGCAAAAACCGCAGTGCGAAAAAATGTTGTTGCCCCCTTGGCCCCCGCTGAAGTCTTGCCCTGACCACGCCACACACACTGTGCGTGTTTTGCATGCATGCATCGACAAGCAACAAAAACAACAAGCAACAGCAACAAAAACGTATATAGAGTCGTAGGCGGCTTCACAAAGCGTTGCAATTAACGTTGCTGCAGCTCAGCCGAGCAGCAACCGCAGTGGCAACCATGGGCATTGGCTTAATTTCCATGGACTCTCGACTCAACTTTGCACGATTCAACCGGATTCGATTCGACTGCTGCTGCTGGTCGAGCTGTTTATCTTCTGTGCGTTTGAATATTTTGGGTCGCACAAATTGAAAATACGCAACGATGCACGACGCATGACGCACATATTACGTATACGCAATGTAGAGAGACAGAGAGGGAGTGAGAGAGAGAGATCGCCTGGTCAGTGCAATAATCCATAAGAACAATAGCAAATGCTCCTCCTCATACTGTTCCTGCTTGAAAAACAATAAGCAGCATTGATTGCAGTCTATTGGCTGACTCTCTTTCGAGTCAGTCTCTGGCTTGATTTTAATGCCATGCACGCGCAAATGCACTTGACTTTTGTTTCATAAACAACCCACACACACAGAGCCAAAAGCTGACGGACTGATCAATTATATCCACATTGTTCTTCACAGTCCACAGCTAATTAATTAAGTGATGACTTTCTCAGATATCCACAGTTTCAGTTAAAAAGTTTTCAGCTTGATACAATTTACTTTTTAAGCAAAAATAATTGCATTGTATTTTGCGAGCTCCACTGATAAACCGCTTAGCAAAACTATTTGCAGGCAATTATTTCTGCATTAAAATTCAACCACACACACACACACACACATGGAAAACTATGCTGCAAGCTTCAAGTTTATGTGCTAAAAGATCAAGAGGCATTTCATAAAATTTACAAATTATTCCCTGAAAAATATTTCAACATTCTGAAGCAGCTCGCTCTCGAGTGTTTAACAACTCAACCAGACACAAGTGGCATATACTTAGAAATCCAAAGGATAGAAGAGAGATATATAGACAGAATTTGATAGAGAAAAAGAGTAGAGGTGGGAGTAAGCAAATAGCGTTTTATATGTATGCTCAAAATGTTAATATGCTGAAAATGATTCAACTTTTGTTAAAAATAATATGCAAAATGAGTTGGCAAAATAGTTAAGCAGCTTTCTGTTCGGTTGCTTTGCGGCTAAATCAAGTGTGCGTTTGTCTGTCTGTATGTCTGTGTGTTACTTTCGGTGCGTAGGTATGTGTGTGGGTATGTGTGTGTGGCTATATGGGATTTAGTTTGTGGGTTAAACGAGGATTGAGTGCTGCTGATATGTAGCTAATGCATATGTTGTCGGTATAATATTAAGTAGTTGTTGGAACAACACAATGTTCGGAATACACTGAAATAAAAATCCTGTGTTTTCTGTAGATATTGTAAATATTTCATTTTAAAACTAATTATTTCTTGCTCCTAGTCTTTTGTTTACTTTCTTGAAACTTGTTTAATTCTATGTTTTTCTATTTTAAATGTGTAAGCACTATTTTAATTATTATAAATATCTTACTCTTTTTTAATTTAATTGATTGATAAATATCCACAAGGGGAGCTAATATTTTCGTCTTTTACTCCATATCTTATTTTTTTGCATATGCTAAGCATGTTTTTCTAAAATTCCATATATAGGATTTGTGGTTTATTTAACATGATAGCGACACAAGTTATGATAAACTTTTGGGGTACTAGTCATAATGTATTAAGAAGGATGTACTTAAATATTTGAATTACAATTAAAAAATACTTAGCATTAATTTTTTTAAATAAAGCTGAATACTACTACTATTTATTTACTTATTTATAAATTAAAATCGCCTTTTTTATTTGCTGATCGTATTCTTTTTTTGATTTCCCAACTATCTCGCAGTGTATTCTGTCGCTTTCAACCTGTCATCTTACATCCTTCTCTGAATATCTCTCTCCCTCAACTGAAATGTTGCTATAGCTTTTCCTCACAACACATACAAGGCCATATTTGTTGGCTCAGCTGGCCAGGTAATAACTCATCCCAGTTTCTAAAAGGTATTGCACCCGAATCTGGGCTTCAATTTGCTAGCATTGCTTGGTAACCGCAGCATTTCAATTGTTAAACCTCAGAAAAGTAAGTTTCTCTCAGTCAGTGAAAAACTTTGGCCAATGCAGCTGCAGCTAGGCAAATATTTGGCCTTCGAGTTGAGCATCTGGCCAACGGCAGTTAAGAGCCAAAGTCCAAGTGAAGTTGTGTCCAGCAAACTGGCAGAAGGTAGAACTACATATCCGGCACCGCAGGCACATTTTTCACTGAATACTGAATACTGAAACGAGGAGTTGGGAGGGAGATGGCAACAAGAAGGTAGTTGTAAAGTTAATGCTGTGGCAAGTGCACCGCAAAACATTTCACTTTGCTTTTGTTATTAAAAAATACCTAAAATTACCAAAGATAAATATTAATAACAAGCCGCCGCCGCAGTAATTGTTGCTGTTGTTGTTGTTGCTGCTGTATCTGCTGTTGATATCCTTGTTGTTGTTGTTACCTGAGCTATGGTATTTTTTAATTTGCCTGTCGTGGCGCACGGAAGCAGCAACTCAAACAATTTGCGGTTTTCATTAAGTCAAGTTTTTTTTAGACGCCGTTTGCAACACGCGCATTGTGAGTTTATTACATGAAATAACTTGCAAAGCGGTATGCCAGGACAGCTGTCATTAAATGCAGCAGCAGCATCGGCAAAAGCAAGGAGAGAGAGTCCTTGCTTGGTCCTTGCTGCTTTCAGCTGTCTTTGGTTAACATTTGAATAAACTTGCGTCTTTTTTTTTTAATTTTTTTGGTTTGATGCATGTTGTCAAAAATTACGGAAAAAATTGCAAAGTAGAAAAGTGCAGGCAGGTCGAGATTGTGGCAGTGCGTTTAATAGTTTCCATTTTGTTGAATTTCAGTGCTTTGCGGCTTTGACGTTGGCACTTCCGTTTCCGCTTGAATTATCGCGCAGCAGGCGGGTGGTCCCAGAAAATTGCATTAACTGTGCAAAAGTCGCCACTGTACCCCGCAATCACCACTTTTGCTGCTGCTTCTCTTGCTGTGGCTGTCTGCGTTTAATATGCAACTTTTCAGAACACTCACACACACTTATAAACACACACACACACATACATCCTCGTGCACTGTGCCTGCCTGTCTTGCGTCATTTTGAAATATTTGCGGCATCAAATGCAGTCGTCAACTTGATTAAATGTCATGCATAAAGCAACAGAAGCAGCGCTAAGATGCAAATGGAGAACGAGAATGAGGCAGAGGCTGAGGAAGAGTCAGAGTCAGAGGCAGGAAACGCCGACTGTGGCAAGATAGAAATTGCAAGGCGTTTGTATAGAATGAAAAGGCTTAGAAGAGCCTGCAACAGCAGCAAAAGCAGCTGGAAAGGGACTAAGGTACGCAATCTCGACCTGACAAAAAAAAAAAAAAGGAAAAGGAAAGAATCTGACACTCTGATTTGTAACTGAAAATATACTTTATGGATTAAAGTTTTCTAAGAAATTCTGTGGAGAAAAGGTGTAAAGCAGGCAAAGTAATTTTACAATTAGAAAAATAAAACAAATGAAGTGTGAGAAAGCAAAAATAAAAGATTACAACTTAGACAAAAAGCTACAAATATTTATCATATAATATTTAAGGTAAAAAAATTTGAATAAAATTAAAATTAAAACTAATATAAGAAACTTTTAATAAGTGAATGAAATTTAATAAGTTGGCATTTTATAAATATTATACATAAAAACTATATATGAATTATACAAACAAAGTAAGTGAACTTAAAATATAGAAAGTTCAGCTTCCTCACAAAATAAAGTACTGTAAAATAATTTCTTTATTTCAGTAAGTAAATTAAACTAAAATATTTTTACTTTAACATACAACAACTTAAATAATAAAGTTTAAGTTAAGTTTTTAAAGTCAATAAATATACCCAACAAGTTTAATAAATGTTGATATTCTGCAATTTAGGCTAACTATTTATTTAAATTGAACTAAATAGATAAACACAGAATTTATTTTCTCAGGAGACGAAAACTGTTTTCTAAAAAATGGCAAAGCCAAAATTATATTAAAAAAATATATATTTCTCTCAATTCTTAATAATATTCAAAAGGCAACCGCAACAAAATCTTCTGAAAATCCTTGCAATCCATCTTTATATATGTACATATGTATATGTGTCTCATTTGTCAGCGTTAGCTTTCTCGAGCCGAGCTACCTTTAAAACACAAACATTTGCATAAGAAATGCAAATTTGCATAGTTTATCCTGCACAGTTGTCAGCACCTGGGCGGAAACCATCACAAATAAAAGTGTGCTCGAAAAATTATTTAAATGAATTTGCATTTGTTGTTGAGTTATGCAAAATAAAAAGGGAAAAGAGGATGGGTGAGAGATGAGGGGAAGAAAAGTACGATATCTGTAAATTAATTAAATTTATTTAAGCTTGCCATGCACGCACTGAATATTACACATACGCTCCGATGACTGAGAAAGTCATCAAGTGTTTTCTTCCTGACACTGAGAAATAATCATTGCTTTAATTTCTTTTGACACAACCACACTCAAACACACACACACACACACACACGCACATGGATGCTGCTCAAACAATTCTCGAATATACTTGTAAATTAAATCAATTTATTTGCAATTCCTTGGCCAGGAGACTCTTTCACTCATTTGCCACATGATCCCAGCTTCGGCGCACAAAAATATGCAGCAATTTATTTTCAGAAACCCAAGTGACGACTTCGAGTCTCCTCTCTCCCCGCAACTCAAACACCGTTCCCGCTTACTATATTCTGTGCATTTGATTGAAAATGCGTATTACTTATATATATACCAAGTATTTGTACGTTCAGTAGTATAGTATGTATATAGGGCGAGTGGCAAATCTAAAATCAAATCAAATCAATTTTCTCAAATGTTACTTGGCAGTCAGTGGCAGCCACAGCCAGCTAGCGCATCCTCTGACTTTGACGTTGCTTTCTCTCTCAGCCTCTTAACCTGACCTCCTGCTATACCCTCAACCTACTTCAAGTCTGCCAACTCTGATTGATCGAATTTAAATTTTTGTGGCACATTTCAGCCGTGCTAGTCAATAAATGTAAATCGCTGACGGCCTGCCTTTAATTACGCCATTCTTTCTGGCAGTCTACTGTGTTTGGGGGTTCGAACATCTTCCAAGATTCGATTATGATTTTACTGGCAATTGGCATTGATATATAAATATGGAAATCGTATTTTGAAGAGCTTTTATAATTTAAATCCCTTAAAGGATTGTTGTATTAACTGTCATCAGACAAAATCTTTGGCTTTGAAAAATAGCATCATCGTATTTTGTATTTTCTTTTAACTTTTTAGTCATTATAGAATAATGTTATTATAATTTAAAAAGTAAAGAGATTATTAACTTAACAAATTGTTAAACTCGGGCTGTACAAATCACATAGATATTTATTTAAGTCAGTGCAATTTATCTGAATCTTTTAAGAAATTAATATATTTTTCTAGTTTTTGTCTGTGGAAAATACTTTTTTTACTTCTTGACCAAGACAAACAACCAAACTAGCTTAAAAGCTGCTACAAAAACTGTCCTTTCAACTGCATATGAAAGCGTAGGGAAAACCCTTCCCAAAGATAAATACTTCCTCGGGTATTTAGACATATTCAAGTATCCAACTGCTTGTACAAAAATATCTTCAGCCAACTACAGCACTTGTCGATTGAAGAAGGCAACTTAAAAAGTTTCGACAACCAGTCAGTCGTCAGTCAGCATGCGTGCCACTCGAAACCACAGACACACACACACACACACACAAAAACACTTACTAATACAGATAGACACAAAGGGCAACAAGCCGCAAAAATGTTTGAAATTTTACAAATTGCAATTTCATTGAGAGGCAACCAGCAAAATATGAAGCAAAACTTGTGACTCTATTTGAATCTTTCTGTCAGGGTTCTTGTATCTATATGTGAGTGTGTAGTTGAAGAAGTGCGTGTGTGTGTGTGTGTGTGCACAACCAACCAGACATAATTAGCTAAAGAATTTTCTCATCAAATGTGCAAAATGGTTCAACAACGAGCGGGAGTTCGGCTAAAAAGGAAATCAGAGAGGCAATAAAAATTCATGCCAAACGCGTAGACAACCAAAAAGCGCAAAGAAGAAGCACTCGCAAACGAAAACGAAAAGTTGGCCAGTAAAGAAAAAAAAAAACATTACAAGAATCAAGAAAAAATGTTGAAAAAAAAGGAGAAACTTTTTTTTTATGATTTCAATAAAGTTGTTAACTTTATTAAAATTTTGTGCTCAGCTGAAAAGTTGGCAAGAGTCAGTCGAGCATAGAATTACTATGAAATACTTTTGCCAAAGCAACCGACGACGATGCCCATAAATTGACAATTTAAGTTCGTTCGTTCGTTCGCTCGTTGAGTGAGTCAAGTAACTAAAAATGCAAAAAATACGAAATGCAAAATGTACAAAGTGAAGTAGAACAGAAAAATATAAAACATCTTTGGAAGAAAAACGCGCATCAATGAAGCATAAATGCATTATGCCAAAGGCAAGTCTAACTAATAAATGTTAAGCCGTTAGCCGTTAGCTTTTACCAACAAAACGGGCAGCCAGGCTTAGAGCCAGCTGCTGACCTGGGCTGGGCATCCAACAAGAGCATCTCAGGCATCCATCCCCACTCGTTGTTGAGCTAGCTTTGGACCATCATCGTTACACGCTAAATTACACGCCAAATTGCGCACGGTTTGCCTTATTGATTTGAAAATCCAAAAAATAAGAGAAGAAAAAAGAACTGCAGAAATCTCCTTGAATTGCTAAACGTATCCTTAACTCTCTGGCTGTTGTTGCCACTTGTGCAATAAACAAATCAAATATTTCTTTCATATTTTACGCACAACTGCATCAAGCATCAGCCAAAGCAGCATGAACATTTTTGTGTTGCATACATCAAGGGGCAACTCTCTCTTTCTCTCTCTCTCTCTCTCCATTGAATTCGAAGCTATTACTTTGACTATAAATAGGTGTATCGGTAGTCGCAAATCGCTCACGTATTTAACAAAATGCATAGTTAAAGTCCAATGCCTGCCAATTTGTATTGGCATTTTTCATCTTTTCCATTTCCCATTTTCCATTTTCCATTTCCCATGTTCTCGTACTTCATGGCACAAACTCTCATAAATTCATCACTAAATCGACAATCGACAAATCGGCTGATGGCCTCGATATAAGCAGAGAGATCGCAGTTTCACGGCTCAATGACTAAGAGATTTATTGACCGCCTTCGTTTGGTTTTGGCAATTTTGATTTTCAAGTTGTTTGTTGCTAAATCAAAGATAACTAGTTGACGGGCGAGTTAAGCCAAATGCTAATGAAAATCGAAATCATAGCACAGCAATGAATTTGAAGTGATTGATTTAATTTAAGAGAGCAATTTGAGACTATTTGTTAAAAACATACAGTACAAGTTGTTAAAAATTACGACTGGAAAATTTTGAAGAAGTAATGCACAGAATTGAAAATGTTTATCGTAAGCCAATTATGCTAACTTTTTAAGATTCATATTTCAAATACCTAGGGCATTTTTAATGTAACTAAAAAGGAGAACAGAGAAGTGTAAACTCTTCATCCAATGTTCATAAAAAGCTCTGTCAATGGGCATATTTTTATATCATTTTGTTACAATATATTTTAGAAGTAATTAGTAATTAGTAGTAAAATTAATACTTAAATTCAACTATCTAAATACTATATTCATTTGAAGTTCCCTTTTTAAGTATTCAGCAAGTAAATCTTAATTAAAAACAGTATCAAATTTATTTTACTCATCCCAATATTTGCAAATTGATCTAAAATACTTCATCAAGAGCCACATTTTTATAAGAACCTCGATGAATCAAGAATTTATTACACGTCCTTAAAAAATTCCAGATCGAACATGCACTGCATTAATTTTTTCCCTGAATACCCCTTTTTATTGTGCATTATTATTTACATTGGCTTCCTCAGCTCAAATGTAATTATTAATTAAAGTTTTGAAACTATAATGAGTTTGCTAACATAAAGAGTTTATAAATTCAATTCCAAGTATTTCGAAAGCTTTTCGATGCACAGATTCCAAGAATTAATTTGAATAGGAATTTTGAGGGTTTTAACAGTGAGATTGGTATTTATTTCTAAATAGTTAGTCGACGGCAAGCCATCTATGCCACATAATTAAAAAACTCAACTTTATCAGTAGATAAACAACAACAACAAAACCCGTATAAAAGGCGAATTGGCAGTGAAAAACATGGCTAATACTGAGGCAAACAACTAAAAAAAAAAACCAAAAAAAACAAGGTAAATAAAGGTAAAAATTATGAAGCACTTCATATTGCCGTTTGCAGAACAAGAGAACAAACTCAAACCAAAGTCTGGGGTGCGGGCAATCAACACAAAACGACCTCGTCAACAACTCAGCTCAAGAGCAAAAATATCAAAAGTAGGAAAAAGGAAGAAAAACGAAAAAAGCAAAAAAAAAAAAATATATGCGGCAGGCAACAACCAACAACCAACCTCGGAGGTAGCAGCATCATCACCCATGGCAACTTTGTTGCTGGCAGCATAGTTTGGAAAAAGTTCCTTGGCCCAGGGTAGAGCAGGGTAAGGCTGAGGGACAGTTGAGAGGGTGCTGCTGTGCTGGGGGTTTGGGTTTTGTATGGGCGGATTGGCAAATTCGTTGGAGTTCGGTTTGAGCTGGGATGTTGCTAAGCAACGCAACAGTTTGCCATGGCTATAATACGTTATAATTTGTTATTGAGTTTTGCACAGAGCAGCTGCAAAAATGCAGGAGTACGTTGGGAAGACCAAACAAAAAAAACACGAAAAAAAAAGTTAACAAAAATGTAGGAAAAAAACCAAATGGTTAAGCTTATTTTATTGAACCGAAGTCTGAATTCTCTAAAAAGTATAAATATATAATTAATATATATACCATATATATATACAAAAGATTTTACAAAAAAAAACAAATAATTGATGGACTGTAATTGTTGCTTCATTATGAAGATTGCCAAGTTTTTCTATCTTCTTAGAATTATCGAATATTGTGTCAAATGACAAATGTAAATTACCCTTCTGGGTATAAATAAAACACACCAACATCAAGACAAGGACACTGACGGTTCTGTGGGTCTGAGTCCCGTCATAAGTGCGCTTGTTGTAGTGCCATTATCCTTGTTGTTGCTTTGGCTCGGGCCTGACAAGAAAAAAAGGAAAAAAAAACGATGTCTATATGATTGGCAACAGCAGCTTTTTAGTGTGGCGCGTCCCTTTTTCTTCCTGTTTGTTTGTGGCCCCAAACTCAACATTTTGTCGATTTCTTTTTTATTTATTTTAATATTTATTTCATGTTTTTCAACTGCCTTTTTGCCCCTGCACAACACAACAACAGAACAAAAACAAAATATAAATAAAGAGGAGAAAGGAGAAGAAGAATAAAAAAGTAAACTTCATCATATTCTATTTTGCTGTTGCTTTTTCCCTCTTTTTTTTTTTTTGTATGCTTTATGAAATTGATGCTCGAAAATCGCACTCAATTAGTAGGGATTTTATATTTATTTATTTATTATTGTTGTTGTTGAAGCAACAACAGCAAACTGGAATTCGAAAGGGACTCATATACATCGGCACGTGTGTCAAGAGCCATGGTACAACAAGAATGCTGAGTGTGTACGGGTGTGTGTGAGTGTGTGTGATTGTGTGTATGTTGGGTGTTCTCGGACTAAGCTTGGTAGAGCATTCCGGCTCAAAGGGTGTCAACTTGTATACGCTTGATTTAATTTATTGCTTATTTGATTTGAAAGCAGAGCAGCATTTTATGAAATTTTCAAACTCACTGGGAAATGGCAAAAACTACTTGAAAGTTGCTCTGTAATTTTGGCCATTGTTGATTTTGACAAGATATTTTCAGAAAGGGCTTATTGAATTAAGTTTTCCAACGTTTCCAAGTGTATCAACCTCAAAAGCATTCCAATCTACTACTAAATTTACTTCAATACGTAAGAAACTTTATTAAACATTATTGAGCCTATTTCTGAACGTCATTTAATATAATATAGCATTTGAAGGACATTTGTTTTACATAATAATTTCAAGGATTTGAAATACGAACACAGTTTACAAGGACTGTCCGAATTCGAATGTCCCGTTAACGAAGCCAATTAAAAAGAGACCTCTAAGGTTCACTTTTCGAAGCTAAGGCTTCATAGCTATAA
The DNA here is from genome assembly GCA_035044365.1 of Drosophila neotestacea. NCBI lineage: Eukaryota > Metazoa > Arthropoda > Insecta > Diptera > Drosophilidae > Drosophila > Drosophila neotestacea. The sequence goes on along the minus strand of JAWNMD010000273.1, from coordinate 7,242,855 downwards.
ATATAAAAAGCTTTACCGGGCTGCTACACTTTGAAAGTTTTAAAAATGTTCAAGGATAAGAGCTTTAGTTGCCATGTAGCATGTGGAAGAGCTTTACTCCGAATTTCATACAAATGTAGTTGAATCATGAAAGGTATTCAAGCTCCTATTATAAAATACTCATATCTTTGGGAGCCAAAAACTACAACTATCAAAGCTTAAAAAGCTTGTAAGCTTACAGGACTTAAATGGAAAAAAAGCTAAAATTGCAATGTTTAACGGTTATCAAAACTTGTGTCAGCGCAAAAGCTCAAGGCTGAAATGCTTTACAGTTTAACCGAATTTTTCGAGCTTAACTGTTATACAGTTTTCCTTTCCTTATTTAGAGAAGAACCAATTGCTTATTTATAACAGTTTGCTACTGCTGTTGTTAAGAAACAAAACTGTTAAAGAACATTACAGAGTCATCCAAATACAAGTTAGCGGTCAATTTTAATTGAGTTCAAGCACTTATTTTATTAAGTAATGAAAATATATTTTATTTATTGGAATTTCAAATTAGGCTAAATGAAGAGAAATACTTATTTTAACTATAGATATATAACATAGCTCTTAATTTAAGAACATACAAATTTTATTACATGCTTAACTGGCTTGATTGAAAGTAATTTAATGCTATTTTAAAACGATATCAGAAACTTTTCAGATCTTAAGCTAGTTTAATTTATCAAAAATTCGCTTCAGCTGCTAAATTTCGCATTCATAAAACTTCAGAAATGGAGTAGGGCTGATTTGCCAACACTGTTCATATAACGACTTGATTTTGTGGATGCTTGCCCCTCTTTGTAACAACATACTCTAACGAGTGTCTGGATGTACGCTTAAACACAGGACATTTATTTTATATGTTCTTAAATGACAATACAGCTCGGGACGAGGGCAAGAAGCTAGAAGCCAGAGCTAGCAGCAGCAAGTATCCAAAACGCTTGGCATAACGATTACATTAGAAGCGAGTAAAATTTCATAAAAATGCGCTACGTGCGTTGCCTTTTTGAATTTGTAATGATGCCATGAAACCGAGTGCAATTTTAGCACGCACACACACACACACTCACGCACACACTAAAATACTCACACAAATCGACCGCAAGCGCTAAAATTCCATTTGCGGTTTGAGCGGACAACTTTATTACCACCCAAAAAGTATCCAACTAAATCAAACAGAAAAAAAAAAATAGAAATAAAAAATGCAAAATGAAACATTTTACTATCAATTTTCGGGCTGGCATTAATTTGTGCAAATTTTTCGGCACTACAACAGAACCAATTGTGGCCGTTTGGACTCACGCACGCCTTTGGTTTCCACCGTCTGGTCAACCTGTCAAAATGCTACCGGATTTCTGAATGTTTTCAAATCAACGAGTGCACAATGAACAGTGATACAAAGTGCTATGAGTGTGAGTCTAAATTTTGGCAAACAGTTAATGATAATTTAATATACTATAGATCGGTCCAACAATAGGTTAACTGGCATATATTTAATTTAATAATTTAGTTGTAATCCATCAATAGGTTAACTATTGTATAAAAATTATTAATTTAGCTGCAAATGAGTTTCAAGGATAGCAAAATTTCGAGTCTAGGTCATAAAGTCATAAACTTTAAGTAAATAAATATTGTAATGAATATTCTGTTAATGCATAATTTGCGTAAAAATAAATTAGGTTGATCGTTTGCTTTTTTGAAAGGTAAAAATTTACAATGACATTTACTTATAATAAATGTAAGTTCCACATGGTTAAAATAAGCTTATGATAAACATTTTAAATTAATTCAATCGAAGGAGTTATTAGAAAATAAGCAAATTTGCTAAAAATTCACTTATAATGAGATTTATAAATAAATAGTATCTAAAGAGTTATTATATGACGATATAGTAATTTAGATAAAATATGCTTACAAAGTAAAATACATATACTAGAGTTTTGTCAATTAGGATCAACATTGGTTCAAGCAAATTTTCATAATTGAAATATTTGCAACACTTATGAAGGTTTTGAACCACAGTGCAGCGTCTGTTTTTCAATTCAACTACATAGAGTTGACCAGCTCTGGCTGTTGTAGGCGGCTGCGGTTTTCATTACATTTTCGATTTTGTACATTTTGCAGCAGTCATCTCCCTCCCTTTACCCACCAACTAGTTACAGGGTCTCTAGCCATCGCTCTTTCAGTTACTGGGTACGACTTAAGCGGCTTTGCTTTTTGTGCCCCGGACGACGGCAATTTAGCTAAAACGGTGCACGCCTACCTGGGCCCACAAAACGCACTAGGCAAATTACTATTTATGTGAGTGCCAGACTGCCTAGACCTGTTTGTGTGTGTGTGTGTTGGTGCGGTTGAAATGAGCAAATTGTATGCGATTGTGGCAAGAGGCAAGCAATAGTCAAAAGCAAAAAAAAAGAGTGTGCAACTGCCGTCTGTGAATGCAAGAATTTGGGTCACATGGTCGAAATTTTTCAGATGTTTTTCGGTTTGGTTTGGTTTGGTTTCTTTTTTTTTTCAACTCAAACTTACTTAAAATAAATTAGTTTTACTAAACCACAAAAGGGGATGGATAAAAATGAGAGCGAAAGAAATAGGAATACAACTAAAGCAATGTGGGAAAATAAATGTGAAGAAATCAGTGCCAATGCCCAAAGGATGCCCACAAAACAAGCAAACCGAAAACGGGACCAGAACCTCAAATGGACATAGGTCTGGCCTTGGGCCTGGACACTGCCAATTTTATGGGCAGACACGCAATTTTCACCCAAAACCAGCCCCTTAACGGTGATGGTGTCTGTGTGGGTAGTGTCTCTGTGTGTGTGTGTGTGCGTGTAAATGAGGCAAAAGACAAAGGACAAGAGAGAGAAAAATGGCCAACTATTTGGCATTGAGTCACAAGGGGGGTTCACACTGGGCCGGACAATTCGATTAGAGCCCCAAGCGTTAAGCAGTTAAAGCTGCCAGCAACCAACTACACACAGCTGCCACTTGCCAGTTTGTGCCACAGAGTTTGAGTTTGAGGCATGACGTCAGTCAATGAATCGCTTTTGGACGACACTGTGAAGCGGCAAATGAAGTGCAAAAATGACTGGCAAAAATGCGGCCAGCACAAAATGTGTTCATGTGAGGAAGTGAGACGCAGCGGCAGACAAATTGCATATATAGGAACAGTTTGAGATATTTATAACCAGTCCTCTGCCAACGCGACACAACGCCCCAGTCGCCCGAGAGACTTGACAGGCAATTTGGCAAGCAAAACTCGCAAAGCGTAACTAACATTTATATTTGTCGCCAGGAGTGCCGTCTAAACAAACAAATGTCACACATAACACGACACGGACGTCGACGTCGACGTACGTGACTGCCAGACGACTTTGAGGTTTCGTTCCCCCCTTATATCAAACTCCTGCTTTTCTGTCCCTGTTGGCTCACATGCAAATCAGCGAGGCGACGCGATGTATAGGCCTGGCCAACTCTTCCCTGCCTCCTAATTCTCCCTTCCTGGCTGACTGTAGTGCATGGTTCTACAAACGCGCAAACAAAATGCTCAATTTGATGGCCAACTGCTGAGTGGCAACATTGCTGAAAAGTTCCCCTTTACAAGTAAATACGACCGCAACAACAGCGACTCTTAGGACGCGGACACAAAAATAAAGGGGGCAACAAGTTTTAAACGCTCCATTGCTTAAATAATTGAATTAACCGTAAAATACTGAGCACACGCATAAGTAAAAGTTGTGAAGTTCCAACTTCTTAATATGATAGGATAAAAAACTGTTAACTGAATGTTAAATATAAGAAAAATTTGCTGTTTCAAAAAAATCAAATTAAATCTAAAATTAAAATGTCCAATAAACTTCTAGCAAACTCTTCTGCACTTCTTGGCAATGTTTTTGTAGTAGTTTATATTTACAACAAGAAGTAAAAATTAAAAGTCAAAACAACAAAATTAAGAGTAATCAAAATTATTATTTAAAGTATCCAAAATATCCAAATTAAAAGTCAAGCCCATTATATCATTGTATTAATTGTAAATTGTGACTAGTGCTTTGAGTAGAAGTAATATAAGCCTATAGTAACAAAGAAATAAATACTTTAATAAATAAAACTATAATATTTTTAAAATTCTTTGAAAGTGTAGATTTTAAGCTATTAAAGAAAATGTATTTTAAGGATCTAGTAACCTGTACTTCTCTCTCCCCGCAAACAAGTAATATAGCGGAATGCACAGTTCTTTAGAATTTTGTTTAGATATATTGTCATGATTTATAGATCACCGTCAAATATTCTGAAAAACTATGCAAGAGCTATTGCTAAGTCTCGCTTTGATCTGTTTTATTACTGCAGCCTACTCCAATTTCATATATATTTAATACGCTGTCATATATCATTTTTTAAAGTCCACAACAACCAATGCAATAGCACCCCGAAGACTACAAATTCAAAGCTAAACAACAAAACTCTCAATTCATTTTTGGTAGTGTTCTTGTCGTTCTTGTTGTAAAGTAAACAACAAGAACAACTGCAAAACCTTAACCACCTCATCGCTCAAAGTGGTGCTCAATGGTGGCAATAGAATTCCCAGACGCATTTAGTTGTATGCCGGTTATTGGATTTTTCTGGCTAACACCGCATAACTAAATAAAAGCCGTTCACTTAAAAACAGAACCAGAACAGAACAGAACCCAAAATAGCAACTACAACAAACCGCTCGCTTGAAACTCAATAACAATAATAAAAAAAAAACACACACACAATTGAATTTGAAATACGAGCGTGCCGCGCCCGAAATGCTCAAAACAAAACTGAGCAGTTCCTCCAACCTTGTTTGGTGTTTTCATTTGTTTTTGTGGGGCAATCTATTGCCAAAGCAAATTAAAATTCAAATACTTTTGAATGTTGGTTAAAAAACGAAAACAGCTAAATAAAAGAAAGCAGTGAGAAATTAAATGAAATAAATTTTCGGTTGCGATTTTTAATCAAAAGTGGAAAAAAAATAGATACATATTTTTACAGGCAACTCGAAAAGAAGATTACTCATACGCACAGTGAACGACCGCACCCCCAAACATGCAACTGCTGTTGGTGTAGTTGTTGCTGTTGTTGTTGTTGTTGTTGCTGTTGTTGTTGCTGTTGCAGCATTGCAATGCAAAACTGTCCGGCATGTTTGATGTAGAAATCCCTCAACTGAAATAGATTTACGTCACTAGCAGCCGGGCCAACTGCGTTTGTTAGCCATTTTTCGGCTACTGCCTGTCCCTTTCTCTGTCTTTCTGTCTCTCTTTCACTCGTTCTATATCTCTCGGCTTTGGCAATTTATTTGCAAATATTTTTCAGCATCAAAAATATGTATGCCTCACTTGTACCTTTCCCCGCTTGGGTTCCCCATAGATTCTGCTGCAATTGTGCATCAGTTGTTAGTTTTTATTTCTTTTGTAGTTTTTTTTTTTTTGCTGTTGATTTCAGTTTTGTTTTGGCCATTTCCATTTTTGCCTGGGCTTAAACTCGGATTTTAGCCTGCTGCCAAATTATATTACGCATACGCTACGTTGCAGGAACTTTCATAAAATTTAAAATCCAAACGAACAACAACAACAACGAGAACAACAGCTAACAAGAGAACAATGAACACAATTGAAGCAGGGCTGTCTGTTCAAACCATTGGACCTGTTGTCCAGCCAGTCGGGCACGGCTTCGGTCTGCTCTGGTGTCCTGCCACTCAATTGCGGCACCATTGACTAATCTCGCTTTTGATTTTCCAAAGCCATTAGCACACACACTCACACACATCGATGAGCCGCTTTGGACTATGGAAAATATGACAATAGCGGCGACACCTGCACGGCAAGGACACTCGTCCAGCTGGACACTAATTCGGAGCACACAGACAGACAGAGAGAGGCGGACAGACAGATAGTCACAGTTGGGGCAAGGCAATTCACTAGCCATTCCCTTTGGTGCGTTGCCTGATGAGTTGTCACATGTCGTCGTTCATCTCTCAACATTTTGTAGAGCTGATGATTCTGCTCTGTGCCTAAGTGCCCGGCTACTAAGCTGTCTCTCTATCCATCTGTCTCACACTGTCCAGTCCATTTGCCTGTCCGTTTGCCAAAAACAGTTGCCCGGACTAAAAACTATTGAGTTGAAATTATGCAAAGTTTTTGGCTGCAAATATTTTTTAATTAAAAGCATTTGTACAAGCATCGTTCGAGCCAACTGGCCGCATAGCTTGTTAAATGTCAAAAACACGCCTCACTGATTTGCCAAAAGGGGTAGTAGGGAGAGTGGAGAATGAAGAGTGGGCAATGGCACAAAAAAGAGTTGGCATCTGCAAAAATTCATCTGGCAAAAATTCGATTGTGTTTCTTCTATTTTTTTTTCTCCAATTTTTTTTATTCTATTTCTCTCAGCTTTCTGGATATAGTTACGAGAGAGTATAAGAACATGAAGAATAGTAAAAACATGCCGCATTCGCATTCATTCATTTTCATTTACTGGCATGTTAAGCATACGCCACGTTGTGTGTGTGTATGTGTGTGTGTATGTGTGTGTGTGTCAATGACAAGGCTATGTTGCTGTCAGACTTGAAACGAGATTTCCTAGAATAGCCAATGCGATATTTAATTTGCTTTGTTGTGAAAAAAATATGTCAAAAGGCCAATGACAAGCACATTCTACAATGGTATTCCAATTGTGATATAATTTAAATGATATGATTGATTGATTAAAAGTTATATTTTTGCTGCTACAAAGCTAAAAATATATGTTTCTTAATTTGATTGATAATTTTTTATTTATAATTGTTTAATTCATGGAAATTAAATACCTAATTGAAGAAAATGAAACAAATCCAATATTAAGTTCAAATGTAACGACATTTAAATAGTTGATAATAAAAAGATTGTTTTATTCTTAAGCTACATAAAAAGTATAAAAGTGTCATTTTAAATTCCCTTTAAGTTCAAGAGAACTGAAAAGATATTAAGATAATTTGTAAAACAATATTAATAACCTCTTATTTAATTTATTCTATTTAATATCATCATCTACTTCCATCATATCCTTTAATAAATTTGCTTAATTGTCAGCCCTTTATAATATTTCTTTCCATTGTGCAACTCAAGAGCCCTGTGAATGATAAATTATGCACTTCCCAACCAAGAAACAAACAACAAATAATAAAACAAAAATCAGAAAGAGGGTAAATATCTATAGGCGTGTCCAAGTAAACAAAACACATAGAGAAAACAAAAGCCAAAATATTGCCCAGCTAAGCGCCTCTTTATAAAAGTCCGAACAGAAACAGAGAAGGACACATAAAAACCAAACAAAAGTCTGGCCTAAAGCGACAAGACACAACACGACATGGCCAGGACAACCGACAGACTGTTGACTGGGCCATGTGCTGCCTCAAGGCACATTGGGAACGATGAAGTGGACTCAGCAACAACATCAACAACACCAACATCAACAACAACTTGTCCATTTATAGCGCTTCATTTTAAACAACAAACACTCAGCAAACGCTTGCCACGGCACTGGCACGCATCACTTGGCATGATTTTTAATTGTGCTGCTGCGCATTTCAATTGAAATATGGAAAAAGGCAAACAGAGAGAGACCCAGCGGGACTCGGGACTTGGGACTTACAGGACGCACCAGAGGAAGGAGTGCTAAAAGGGAGGAGAGGAAGAGATAGAAGAAAAAGGCAGAGCCAGAGGCAACTTCTCAGTTCTCAGTTCAGCAGTTCATCCTTGGCTCTCTGGCGTTGTTCAACAGCTTGTCTGACTGTATGCCAGACAGTCGTCAGAGGCTCGACTCACAGTGTAGGCCTTTTGAAGCATAAAGATAACTTAAGTTGTCCCCACTGGAGCACACAGAGAGCAAAGTTCAGTTGCAAAACCGACAACTCAAGCGACGACGACGGCGGCGGCAAACAAATGACACTGAAGTTCACCTTTTTATGCCAAGTGGGTCGGGTTTGGGTTCGAGAACGAGACAGGGACAGGAAGAGGGACCCGGGCTGGACCGAAAGTCTTTCCTCCGGGATCCCCCGACGCTTACATAATAAAGTAACTCAAGTGCGCTAAGCAGTGAAAGGCTTTGTAACGGGTTGTCACTGCAAGGAATGAGTCTAACTTGGTTGGGAGTTGAGCAAAACATTAAAGAAATTATAAATATGTCGACGTAGCTGGTCACGTATGTGTGCAAGTACGTGTGGGTGTGGGTGTAAGTGTGTGTGTGAGTTCGTTTCCTTGCCAGACAATTAAAAATTCCATTTGTGGCATTTAAAGCATTGCACATGAGCAAATTACACGTTGCCCTTGGTTTGGGTCCAAAGAGAACGCCATGCGTATGTGTGTGTGTGTCTGTGTAAAGAGGTTTTGTGTGGTTAATGAAATGGCCAGCAGTGTATATGAATATAGGTTCATATATATAGAATGGGAGAAAGGACTCAGCTTTTGTTCTTTCAGAAGGTTACAGCAAATGAAATCATAGAGAATGGGTATGGTAATAGCAATTGAAAGAGGCAGCTAATTATTTACCTCATTAAAGTTGAATATGTGTTTAAAAATGAGTATCCTTTTTGTGCTTAAGGTTTTTCAAGATAAAAAGACTGATTGTAAGAAATTAATTAATTAATTAATAAAGAGTTGAAGCACGAAATGGAATGTTATTTAAAGCAGAGGTTAACTTTGTTTGTGTTAACTTTACATTTTGAACTTTAAAATTAAAGGTTTTAAATGAAATCTAGTAATATCTCACCTTACAGTCAGTCATAAAAATACGAAAGCATTTGATACAATTTATAAATTTAGAGCTAAAATGACATAGGCACTATCCCAGTCGAATTTGATTTCCTGCAGTTGGTTTATAATCGCTTTTTAAGTCGCAAACATGATCAAAATTCCACCAAGAAATCCACAGTTGCAAACTTTAAGGCCACGCAGTATTAATATTGAAAGGCCAACAATCAGAAGAAGGCTCCATCTTATCAAAATGCCATATGTAATGCCAAACAGACCCACAAGATCTGAGGAAATAGCCAAAGTGACGGCTAAGCTAAATAAACGATTGATTAATCTTCAGGCTCGAGTCGCAGAATGGAAGGCTATGAAGGAAGAATAAATAATAATAATAGAAGAAAATAATAACATTTTTAATCGAGGTAATCACATCAGGAAGTGGAGCTCAAATTACAAATATGATGAAATTTATATTGATCAAATGCTTTCTAAAGTTTTAGTTAAGAATCGAAATCTCAATACACGGTATTGAGACTTTTAATTAATCACAAAGCTCTTTTATGCTTTAATAAAGATTTATCTAACTGCTAATGATTCTTATACCGGTGTAGATAATAGAGATGAATGTAATTCCAAATAACCAACAGTTCTCTTTCTAATTTGCATTACATTTTTCACCAATTATCCAATTTTCATGGACATTGCTCACTTATTAATCGGCATTTAAAATAGTAATTCACAATTCGAAATATACAACAAAATGTGCTTAAATCACTTCAAAGCGGTCAAATCATTTAGCCAGTTCATTAAATTGTCTGGCCACATTTCACAAACGTTGGTCATTTCAATGTTTTATGTATTGGCCATGGCACATAGAGCTTATGCGTTGCGTTGCAGGCTGAGTTAATGGTATGTTTTAGGCCCGAAAAGCGCATAATTGATTTAAATTGCACACGCAGTGCGAAAATAACAACAGACTGGGCTTCGGTATCAGAACAATTCCCAGTGGTGAAATTCGTACGCTTATCGCAAAAAGATAATGAATGGCATAATGAAGGGGCCCAAACTGTTGATTAGTCATTCCATGCAGGCTTATCCACATGGCGTATGTGTAATATGCCAAGCAAATACAAATAGAGCCGTAGTCTATAATTATGCACGCCCATTTCGGAGAAGGGAGGAGGGAGGGACACCAACAGAGGATTGATTGAACGCCAAATCACTTAACCCAATTAAAAGCCATTGGCAGGAACTTGGCAGTATAAGAAGCATTTTTTCATGCAATTCTTTCTGCCGCAATCGAAGCTGACAAATGGTCGATTGGCAGCTTAATGGCAGCCACGCTTTCCGCTTTGGCATCAGCTAAGCAGCCAAGCAGCCAGATGAAAAGAAATACCAAAGACCAAAGACTGAGACTTGGTCTTGCAGTGGGGCTAAGAAACATGCTAAATAGCAAAATGCCTCTGTGAGGCAGCAGCTGCTACAGCAACTGCTGATGCTGCCCCGTTTTGTATGCTATATAAATTTTAATTTCCTCTGCCTGGCGGCTGGCCAAAGTCAAAGCCATAGCCATAGTCATAGCCAAAGCCAAAGCCGAAGCCAAAGTAAGTAAAGCAACTTCAAACTGAAATTCAAACTGGAATTGCAGTGGAGAAACCCCAAAGTGATAGCTGCTGCTTCTCTATTTGGTGGCTTGGGCAACAATTGTTGCTGATTTAACACAAAATGCAGCCAATCTGCTATTGGCCCCCAACTGGGGAGGAAGGTTGGGAGATTGCCGCTTTGGATATTTGTCAATGTCCACAGCAAACAATTTGGCACTGGTATTGGTAGTTTCTATGTGCGTGTGTATTCGAGTTGCTTTATAGGTTTATTAGTAAAGTCTGCTTTGGCAATGTGCTCGGCAATGATTCGATGCATAATTTATGCTGAGAATAACTTGGCGTATACTTAATATTTGTCTACTTAAGTGACTGGGCAGCAGTTGTGGCTTATTTACTACAAGTTAAATATATTTGCTTGACTTCTTATTGGTTAAAAGTAATTAAATCAGCCAATAATAAGAGTTTTTTATGTGTCTTTATTAAATTTTATTTAATATTAGTTTAATTTTTAGTAACATAACATAGTTAAACTGTAGTTCAACTAAAAAGTATCAAAACTGCACCTTAGCATTTAGTCTTCTAGATGAGTTTTTGCAAACATCTGACTTAATGCAACTTATTAAATTTGCATTTTGCTAATTTACTGTCGTATACTTAATATTTTTGAGGAGTGTTGTGTTGGCTTGGGGATCAACTTTTTTGTGTTGAAAAACTTTTAATGCTCATATGTTTATCGGCTTTATTTCATTTTTTCAGTCGCCTGTGCTGCCTGACGTCCTGGTGCTTTTGCTGTTGTTGGCTTTGGCTTTGTAGCTGACCGCACATAAAACAAACTTTGCGGTTACTTAATGAAGCTGAAAAATTGCCTTGGTTTTCTATTTTATTTGCACTCGCTCTCGCTTTCACCTCTTGCTCACACTATGGTATCTCTGGCTATTGCATTTCTTTCCTGCTGTTCTTTGTAATTTTCTTCTCGTTTTATTTTGCTCTTCCAAACCACAGACTCATTTTAAACGCTTTGTCGGTTGTGTGGGTGGAGTAGATCCCCATGCAGTCGCATCAAGTCTCTGCCGTTTGCCTTCTATTTATGCTGAGTGACTGTCTGCCATTAAAAAGAAGCAGCCCACTCGACACTCGACTCACGACTCTCTCTCTATACACAACTTGAGCAAGAACGAACTCCTCCAACCTGGTGAAAGTTTCGAGGCACTTTTACAGCTTCTCGCGCAGTCATAACCACAGTCTGGTCCTGGTCCTGGTTCTGGTCCTGGTCCCCAGGCCTCAACTTTTCGACTTTATCATACCAATTTTCATTTGAATTTTTTGCAACATTTCATTTTTAACTGCTGAACTTTTGCATAACATTTCTGGGGGCCGTCAAGTTGTTTGAATGGTCTCTTACTGCTTATTAAGTGGCCAACTCGATGCTGATGACACCCGTGCGTGCAATAGAGCCAACCTTTCAATATGCAAAAATTAATTAAGGCTGCTTCTCTTCACTGTTCATGTGAGTTTCAGTTTGAGTGTATGTGTGTGTGTATATGTGTATATGTGTATATGTAGGTATCCCATAAATAATTGCCGCTGATTTGTAAATGTCGGCGGCCAGTCGACGCCTCAACTCGACTTGAACTGGACCTCGACTCGTAACTGTAACTGAAATCCAAACTGTCCGCCATGTTTGCCACTTCATTCATCTGTCTTAAGTGCTTACATATACGCAGCACACACACACACACAAATACACATACACATATCCATGTTGTGCTGTTTCGTCTGTTTGAGCTGGTCGTCCTGGCGCCATGCAAAGTGCATGTGTATTGTATGCTTTGCTAATTGGCACTCCCCAATTCCAACCCAATTCCAACCCAACTCCAACCCAAACCCATCACTTCCCTTCAGGTCTTTGGTCTGGCCTGACCTGGGCCCTGTGATTGATTTGTTTGGCTTAAGCTATATGCGCGTGAAACTCACGATAAACGGTGTAAAATTAATTAGTCACTGCTCCGCGCGAGAATAAACCAGAAATATTCGTATTCGTATTCGTTTTCGTATCCTTGTTTCTCACATTTGCCTGCAAATTTGTACGACTTACTCGTAAAGCGGCGTCAGCCTGTGTCGCCTGTGTGACTGTGTCTGTCTGTCTGCCTCCAACACTTTCCCACTTCGCCCCTCTTTCTTGTCACTTGTGCTTTGTTTATAAATAAATAAATGAGCGTAGCTTACGTAGCCGCCCCATTGGCCTGGGCCAATCAATTGCAGTCACAGCAAATGGTCGGCCATTTGTAGTTGCCACCCGCTACTTCTCTTCTTGCTGCACTTTCATTTAAAGTCTTTTTGAATTTAACTGCAGTTGTGGCGACTCTTAACAATTGTCAATTGATTTAGTTTGATACGAAACTTTTTGCCATTTCATCTGTTGGCCAAATAAACACAAACTTTGCTACAAAATTATTGACACGCCGCCAAACAACAAGTTGCGAGTTGCCACCACTTGCGAATTGAGTTCCAAGTGGCAACTACAAGTATACGAGTATCCTCGTATATGTTGCCACACACACAGCCACAGCGACACGATAAACATTTTATTTCTGAACTACCACACATAGTAGTAGCATTGTGTGGTGAAGAGGGGGAAAGGATGTACAAAAACCATCATCCTCATTCTGGTCAATGTGGTCAGCAGATGGGGCAGATAATTTTCTGACAAGTCGCAATTGTTCGAAAAAAATATATATATATTGCCAAACAACAATTTCTTCTTTGGCACCATCAAGTTTATTGTTGTTTACAGGAGTTTCGCTTTATGGTTGAAATTAAAAGCAAATACTTGTTGAGAACTTCAAGAATCCGGTTCGAATAAAAATATGCAGTAAATAGTTGTAACAAAAATGATAGCAGCTAAAATAGTTGTACTAAAAATCGAAGTCAAAGGTGAATTGAAATCAATGGATATAAACATTGAGGAATTCGGAAATACGGAATTTATTGCCAAGACTGTAAAAATTTACTTTTGTTTATCAAATTACATAAATAAAATGCAATCGTTAAAAAGAAAAGTACAAAGCAATACTAATAGATATTTGGTTTGAATTTGTGAAAGAATAAATAACTTACAATAAAATAATTTTATTGTTTGGAATTTTTATGGAATCTTCAAATTTTTATACAATATTTAAACAAATAAAATTGAAAATTACACTTTGAGAATTGATAGTTTAAGAATTCTTATCAGAATTTATAAGACGAATATAAAATGTGTAAGGTTCTTTAAAAATTCGTAAAAAAAATCTAACTTTCTTTATACAAAAAATTATATCTATGACACCTAGTAGAAAAATTTTTGAGGTAGGCTAACATTAAAAAAAAACATATTAATTTTAATGGCAATAGCTTGTTTTCAGCCGCTTCAATCTTAATTCCAATGATTTTGATCCTAAAGCAAAGAAAATAACCTAAACCAAGTCTTTTTTATGATAGCTTAAAAGCTGAGACTCATATATGGTTCCGATTATTTTGGTATCAGTTTAGCACTCGTTTAATTTGTTACACATTTGATGACAAAGTTAAAATACTCTCATCAAGAGTACAAAGAATTCCTACTGAAAGTATGTAGCTTACCACTAGACATTTTTCCTCTTTAAAATACCTATTGGGTTTCTTCTCCACACATTCTTCAAACATGCCGAGCTCTCCATTTAATAACTCTCAAATGGTTGGAACGCCTACAAAAAAGCCGCAGGCCTCTTGCCGCCACTTTGTGACATTCATTGTGTGGCGGACGACGCCTAGGCGGTCTCCTGCACGCAATAAATCAATCAATATCCTGCCTAAATATATGGTCGACTCCTGCCAGTCTGCTCCTCAGTTCCGTCTATCCGTCAGCCACGTCTGCCACGCTGTCTGCGAATACAACGTAGTCGACTTCGACTTCGACGCAGACATCGACTTTAAGCCCAAAAATGTCTAACGTCTGCGTGTGTAAGCCCGCCTGCTTTTCCGTAATTTAGCTGACAATTTTTGTACCGTTCATTTTTTGTTTTTTTTCTTGTCTTTCCGTTAAGGACATTGATAAACATGTGTCCCCATGAACTTTGCAGTTGTCTTTTGTTTACCGCAATGTTTGCCTCAGCCTGTGCTTCTTATTTGTGGGCAGTAGTTGAATTTTTGTTTTTCTTTTCTCTTTTCCTTTTCATTTTGATTTGTCTTGGGTTCTTTTCAGCTTGTTATCTCACTTGCAAATGCTCAGACAGGATATTATTGTGTGAGCCTGTATTCAAGTCTTCTTTTTGGCTCAGAGTGCGTTTTAAATCAAATGTCAAGTGTAATGAAACCAAGCCTTGGCAGGACTAAAAGCAACAAAATATTGTACAATTCTCAGACAAAAAACTAACGAGAAAAACAACAGAGGTTTTTCCAGAGATTCAATAGTGTTTCATATACGAAAATCAACTCGAATGCAAAAGAAAAGGAAGAAGAAAACAACAGTGTACAATATAGAATAATGAGGTGAGAAGGAATACGTTGGATTATACTGGCTTTAAAGAAATTTAAAGGGTAGGCCATATGGCCTAAAGGAAACGGAATGAAATAAAAGGATTCAGAAAGCGTGGTATCTTAGAAATTTCATTTCATCTCCGAAGACTTCAACAACAATATATAAAGATTTCTTCATATTGTCCATAGACTATATGACTAAACTATTAATATTATTACTTTTAAATACTTTTAAATAAATATTTGTTTTATATATAAATAATATTTCTACTCACTTATTATATGCGGAGACATTTGTAAGTTATGTTTAAATAAAATTCACACTTACCTGTAAAAGAGAAAAGAAAAGTATATTTATTAGCAAATTTGTCAAAGTATTTGAACATGCCTAGAAGATAAGGAAAAACTTATATCTACTGTTAAAGTTTTTAAAAAACTTTTCTTATTTCAAACATTTCTCCAATAACTATAACAATTAAATCGAGTTTATTGAATCTTGGTCCATCTGTTCTGCATGGTTATACCTTAAAGCTGTTGAGTGTGCACAACAACAAGGTACCTACATGAGCCCAATTCGTACCTAATTCCCACATCATCAACAATTGACAACACATGAGCCGCATTTTTGGCATACAAACGAAAGCAACCCGGGCACACAAATGGCAAATATGCATAACGGCCTAAACCAAAACTATGCCCCTCGTACCACCTTGTATCCACTGCCACGCCCCTCAATCCGCCATAGTCTGAACTATCTACTGAAAGTATCTGGCAAACCCAAGATGAAAACAAAAACCTGAAAAAGCGATAACAAAACAATATAAAAATACAAAGAATTTCTGGCACAAGGCCAAGTCGAAGTCGAAGGCAAGGAATATCGAAAAATAGGAGGCAAAGCATAAAATATTCCGAGACCGAAAACAGCTGAAGGAAAGAACATAAAGATGGGATGGGGAAGGAAGAACAACAAAAACAAAAACCTAAGAATTACTAAGTATTTTGTATTGTTTTCAATTGTTTGTTGGCAGCCAAGCATAAATATGATATTGATGAGGATGCATCCACAGTTTGTGTGTGTGTGTGAGAAAACCCAGAGAGAATGTGTCCCAGGCATATGTGTTACCATTTCCTTAGTCTGCTTCTCTATCTATCTATCTCTCTCTATCTTTCTTCTTTCTATTTGGGTATTCATGAATTTAAGGTAAGGCCTTTAAGGCAAAGTGAAAACAAAAAAAAGAAGTTCAATCAATTTTGCTGTTAAACCGCATGCAAGCAACGAATGCAACCAAGCACAACGTGTAGAAACACTTCTAATAGCCCACCAGAGTCACCATAGGGAATAGCAGGCAAAATGGCTATGGATGGAATATAGAAGGCAGATCCAATGATTCGTCGTCATCGTCATCGTCGTCTCGTCGTCGTCGTCGAGGTTTGATTTATTGCCCGGCCACACACCCGCGACTCTGTGGCTTTTGGGTTAGCTCCACTTGACACTCGCCGCTTTGTGGGGCTCCAATCAGCGTAAGTTGATTGAACTCTGCATAATTTAGTGCAACGAGCAGCGAGCTGATGTACAGGACACGCAGACAAGGACCAAACGACCAAGGACGATGACGATGACGACATTGCTTCACTTTAAGTGCAACGGCGCCGACGTCAACGTCGACGCTGAAGCTGACGCCGACGCCTTTGGCTGTTGACTGCTGTCATTAACAAAATTGTGCAAACTTGCTGGCTCTTAGCGCCTTAAAAGGAAATCTTAAGTAAGATATTGAACAAATAAGCATTAAGCCTTGAGGTCGAACGTCTTGCAGAGTGTCAAGTTGGTTAAAGTGAAATTGATATACTTCCTAAATTGGAACTAGACATAGATAGAAGTTGTCTGGTTTTTGAGTCGAGTTTAAAGCGACAATCAAAGTAAGCTAATAATAAAGATGATACCTAATAACTGGTATAAAATGAGCTTAATTCTAAATAAAGTAGTAATAACTTGTGATATATTCTGCCTCTAATAAAGAATATATAAACACAAGAGAGGAAGCTAAAATAAAAGATATGAGTATTTACTAAATTACCTTGAACTAGAAAATCATTATTCATCTTATTTAACTGTGTAAGGTAATATATTTGAGTAGTAAGTAACCTTAAAATAAGCTTAAATATAGCTAACTATTAAAAAAGAGAGAACAAAAGTTTCTACCTTAGACCAAAATATAACAAAGATATCTTCATCCTTCTAAAAATCCCATTATTTAGTACCGCTACAAAAGTTTGTACTAAATCCATGGCTTTTCGTAGTTTACCATGAAAAAAAAATGAAACTTGCAAATAACGACAACTTTTGGCGCCGACATCGTTAACCCTTATGCGACGCAATGCCGCGGCAATCGATCACTGGGGGTTAATAAAACACAGCCAAAGGTTTCTAGTCTCGGTGTCAACTTGAAGTCCAACCAAAACTCGAACCACTGACTTTAACTATTATTCTGGGCAACTGCGGCGCCCAGGTGAGTGCGTGAATGGAGAAAAAGAAAAAACGAAAGAAGAAAAAAAGAGTGGAAAACTTGATATCGTTTCAGTTTTTACAGCCATAAAGCTACCCTGGTATTTACAGCGTTGCAACAAAAATAATGTTGCATACTGTGCGGCGCCCCAGTGATTTATGCGAGTGCGAAAAGGGTTCAAAGTTTTAAATGCCAGAGCAACAAACGCATATGGACTATGAATACCAGTGTTTGGCTACAAAGTTGGGAGCTAAAAACCACGCCCCCCTTCCTCCCTCCCACTGGGCAAAACGCCCACAAATACCACCTAACTAAGCTAAGCAAACTCAAATAAAAACTTGATTAAATATGCACGCACGAACGTGCTCTCAGTTTTGTCAAATGTAATTTCTATATACACACACCAACACAACCCTCACACACACACACACACACCTACCAATAAGTGTAAGTAAAATGTGTAATGCTGGTCTATAATTAAACTCCATTCGCGCGGATACTAATATTTTTTCAAAATGCCAGTAGTTCAAATATAAATAATTGCACTCCACGTATATAATTAAAACTGGATTTAAATGACCGTAGCTTTCAGTGGAAAGTATTTTAAATAAATAAAAAACAATTTAAAATTTAATTGTGCATTGCAAAAAAGTCTCTTATAGTAATAGTCTAAATAAAAATGATTTCAGTGAGCCAAAAACTAAATCCCAGATACTATACGAGCTTGAGATACCAAATTGGGTATGTATATTCCTTCAAACATGTTTTAGAACTTTGACAAAAATCAATATTCCAATTTTAGACCAATTTTTAAGCTAGAAACATTATTGTACATAATATATACAAAGTCTGGGACTGTTACAAAAACCGTTTGACATTTATTATTATTATTTATCCTAAGTTCTCTTATACACCAAACACGATAGCTACTCAATTATAGTTATTTTCAATTCAAAGTCAAAGCCACAAATTGATTAAACATTTAATTTAAAATCTAAGTATAAGAAAAGACACATGAAAACTTCAGTCAATTAGTATATAACTACATAATTCAATTTATTCCATCATTTTGCAATCCACTGACAGACTTAAACATTGAACTTCAAAGTGTTCCCAAATGTGTCAGAATGTCAAAAATGTGTGCATTCTTTACTTTTAGTTGTAGCTACTTTAAATTCAAGTCCAAGTGCTGAGCACAAATCCTGGCTCACGCATCACAGCAAAGGGGGGTAGAGAGGAAGGATCTACTGAGCAGGACTTGTAAATTGCATTTGCAGCCAATTTACACAAAATTAAATTGAATTTACGCTACGCTTGCACAAAATATCAATGAATGTCATGTAACAACGGTGCAAGCAAAACAAAAAAAAATAAAAATCCTTAGACGAAAATATAAAGAAAACAGACAGTATAGTGGGAGAGTAGGAAAAAGGGGGAGAAAGTGTAAGCACTGTACACTGTACCGTGTACAGTTGTAAGGGGATGTCCGCCCACAAAAAGTCAAACTGCATTTTATCAAAATTCAAATGGTATTTTCTCTGGCCGTCGCCAGCGTCGTCTGCTTGTTTAGCATGCGTGATAAGCAGCTAGCAAAAAGCAGCAGCAGGAACTGCAGTGGCAACAGCAGCGGCAGGACATGGCAGCAGGACCAATGGCGCCCACATGCAACTTGTCTATGTACTAGTTTGCTGCATGTTGCATAGCTAAACAACTAAGCAATTGAGGCATGGGTGTGGGTGTGTGTTTGGGCGTGGGTGAGGACGTGTACTAGCCCATGTGGCATGAACAACAACAAACAACAAAGCAGCCGCGTGTTGCTGTTGCTGTTGCACGCATTTTGTAACGCTCTGACGAGCGGACAATGCGACACCATGACTGACTCACTAACTGACTGACTGAATGACTGACGAGATTGCAACTGACGCTTCAAACTAAGTTGCAAAGCAAATCACACGACTTCTATATGTACGTGCAGCAAATGAATCAAAACTTCAAGCAGCAAGTTGGTGCCTCAACAACCGACAAGTGTTGAAATGTGGGCGGTTTGCAATTGGTAGTAAACCCCCTTCAGAGGTAGTTTGAATATCTGATTGTGAGTTAAGCCAAGTTTAACAGCAGGCAAAATTATTTATTTGTTACTCTGTAATTTCGAAAATTAGCTAAATATCAATGTAATTTTCAGTTACTTAAGGCTATTCAATTATTGTAATAGTTTAGGTAAAGGTTAAAATAAAAAGGATATATAAAAAAAATTTAAATTTAATATTGAATAACTAAATGTGAAATGTCAAATCATAAACCAATGTTGTTGAATCAACAGAAAGTTGCATGTCGAGTAGACCTAACAAATAAATGAAACTGTTTTTAATTAAAAAGGAAATCAATTGCCTAACACAACTTTAATCTGTTTAATTCGCTATATTGAATAATCAAATATATTTAAAATGTAATTGCAAGTTTCTTGTTACAATACAACTAATCTTTCCATGCCTTTCCTGACCAGTTTGCTATATTGGCTTTGTTAGCCTAAACTGCTCTTTTATTTTTTTAAATATACAAATAAATTCCGTTTTCTTTTACTCATTTTTTTAATTACCCGTATATCTCAATATACTACAAATGTTTTTCTTATTGTTAATATCACTACTCATCCTATCCCTTATTGAGCTGTTTGTTGTATTGTTATAGATATCTGGGTTAAACTGCCTATTAAAAGTTGATTTGTATTTAAATATGCAAATAAATTCCTTTGGCTTTGACTCAATTTTCCAATTACTCGCATATTTTTGTGAGCCAATTAAATATTATTAATTTAACGCAGCTTGTTTTTCACACTAATTGCCCATCTGGAGCAATTCATAATGTGCTTTACTTATCATGTTTACATATTTTCCCTATAAATATTGATATTAAATGTTCTTAATGCGCCGGCCCAAACTCCACCACGACCCGCTCCCATCGATCAGATTGAATTGGCATTATGCATTGTGCGTATATCATGTGCTTAATTATTTTTGTCGCAATATGATTTTAAAATTTTTATTGTCATAATTGTTAATTTTTGTCATAAAGAGCAATTAATTTTTTTTACTGTTGTTATTGTTTTCTGTCTTTTATGTAGTGTGTTGTAGTTGTAGTTGTTGTTGTTGTTGTTGTTGTTGTTGTTGTAATGTTTGCTGTTATTTACGTTGTCTGCGGTTTTAATCTCGAATCGCTTAAAATATGCAATTAATTGCAATTGTCGCCGCCACTTGCCCCAAACGTGGCAACTCTTGTCGTAGGCGACGTTTGTTTACCTTTCTGCAACAGCAGTCTCATATTTTTTGCATATGAATATAATTAAATTGTTTAATTTCACAATAAAAAAAATGCAGTAAGCTACAGTGGAGCAAGCTCGACAGTAGGAGACCCAGTACTTTTTGAGTGCAAAGCGTTCACTAAAGATAGTTCTTCAATGTTGCGTACCATCAATAGATGGCGCCACTTGATAAACATAGAGGCCGCTAGCGTCTCTTCTTCTTCCTTTTGCCTGTAACATTGTTAGTTAAATAACTTCCGCGTTTACCAACCGATTGGAATAAAATTTTTAGGACAGGTTTGGACTATAGCGAGTAATATATATACCAAAAATCAAGGCGCTAGTCTTAAAGGTTCTCTTGTAATTCGTCTTTAAAATTTTGTTTTTCAATTTCTAGGGGCGGAGGGGGCGTGGCAAATATCTAAAACAAACTTGATCAATGCAAGATATAGATAAACCTTCATGCCAAATTTGGTGTCTGTAGCTCTTATAGTCTCTGAGATCTAGGTGTTCATATTTTCGAAATTTTGAACAGCCGTATACTATCCGTTTATTATCCGATCCGGATAAAACTTTCAGGACAGGATTGGACTATAAAGTTTATCATGTATGCCAAAAATCATATCGCTAGCATTAAAGGAGCTTTCGTTATTCGACTTTGAAATTTTGTTTCAAATTTACGTGGGCGGAGGGGGCGTGGCAAAAATCTAAAACAAACTCGTTTAATGCAAGATGCAGATGAACGTACATGCCAAATTTGGTAGCTCTAGCTCTTATAGTCTCTGAGATATAGGTGTTCAAAAAAGGGACAGACGGACAGACGGACAGACGGACAGACAGACGGACATTGCTATATCGACTCGGCTGTTGATGCTGATCAAGAATATATATACTTTATGGGGTCTGCCACGCCTCCTTCTGCCTGTTACGCACTTTTTTTTTGCACAAACGTAATAGACCCATTTGTACTTTTTTAAAGTACTGGGTCTAACAACAGGAACAACAACACGCACAACAACAAAGAATGCCATGAAACGCCCCAGAATGCAGACAGGCGTTAAGCAAAATATTTTTGCATTGTCATTAAAAATTGGGAGTGAAATATAGTGACAGGCTTGTAGATATCCTGACATATATCTTCCTGTCACAAATACCTATTTATCTTATCGAATACTTTTGAAAATAGAAACAGCTTCGATATTACGAGAATTTATCGTACAAAATGATCTATTAATTGGTTAATTCCTAGAAGAAAGGTTTCTCAGGTTCAGCCAAGTAAAGAATGGGCAATGTTAATCTGCAAGTTCTGAATGTATATACCCTGTTGATCAGTTATATTTGAGAGGGTAAGCAAAAGCATGCCAAGCATGCGACAGGTTTACAATGAATAGGTAGTTCAACTGGTTAAAAATGTTGACAGCTAGCAATATATTATACTATATAGGTCTGCAGGAGTATGAAATTCTTTAAGTTGGTTCAATTATGACCAAGCCTTAGTTAAGGGTACAACTATCTATGTTATATGGTATTTTTTATGATTGAGTACAAGATAATCCCAAATGAATCAGAAATTACATGTAAGCATGAAAAAAACAATTAGCTTAAATTGTTTTCAAATTAGTTTCTAGACAATTTCTTTAGGCAGTTAAAGTACATAACTGAAAGCATACCGTAAATCGTACATTCGTATGTGACAAATAAAATCCAATTATAGGCACCACACTAACTACGCAACCCACTAAATGAGTCATTTGTGGCAGCAACTTTACCGACCTCCATGAAATTGAAAGCAATTGGGAGCATATTTGAACTTGTTGCCACGTCTGACGTCACGTAAACCAATTTAAGCATAATTAAGCTTATTACCAAAGGCAGTTAGTGTGCGTTTTCAAAAGCTGGACTTGATTTGTGCCATGGCAAAAGCCAAAGTTCAGCCTTAAGGTCAGAATACTAACCGAAAAAATGGAATAAATGGCACGTTAGAAACCCAAAGAGAAAGAGTGCGAGAGAGAGGAGGAGAAAGGTGAATAAGAGATGGAGGGTAGATGCACAGAATGTGAAGGTGTAGAGATGCAATCCCTGGCCCTGGTCAGACTGTGCCTGTTGGCGACACTCTCGTTTTGGTATGCGCACGGAATTCTCAATTAATTTTAATTTCAAGTCAACACCTTGCCGACGATTGCAGGCAGAGCAAATGGCAGCGAGTGTAATTATCCTTGCATTCCGTTTTGTGGTCTGTAGAATTTTTCTACTCCATCTCCACCTCTTCTCTCTTCTACAGTGTCTCTCGATTAAGCGAAAGTATGTGATGGAGAGACACGCTGGCTTTAAGCTTTAAGTCAATTCGACTAGACTGGACATGGGGCATTTACCTGTGGGCACACACGTGTGCAGTGACTACAAATCACAAGGACGTGGACGTGGATGTCGATGGGGATGTGGATGTGGATGTGGCAGGACTGGACAGCGTCTTGTTTGGCATTTACGTGATGCACATTTAAACGCGTTCTGTACAACAACTTGCAACTTGCAACATGAATTATGCTTCCAGTTGAGAACTTTTGCCTAAATTGGCTAGGCAAACTGCAAGGCAACCGTTACGTGCATTTCGCGTAAGCCTAAAAGTATGCAAAGGCAACCGTAAAGGCTGTAACGATAACGATAAAGGCAACGGTGAATGGGGAACGGGAACGGGAACGGAGTTCGACTAAAGGTTTACAGTGGGTGCGGAGAGCACGTGCAGAAAAAATTGATTGATGATTGAAGGCAATACAAAAAACGACGTGTGCCACACGCCATGCCACAAGCAGTCACAATCTATCCCTTTCTATCTCCCCGCTCTCCTGCTCTTTTATAGCCAATTACTGCACAGCGAAAAAGAATATACGCCTTAACTAAACGAAGAAAGAACATTTAAGTAGACTAAATTATTTTTATTCAAGTTGTATTTTCAGTTCTCTTTCTCTTTTAGTCCTAAAGGAACTCCAAAGTACCCCTTAAACTAAATACTCAACACATTCAAAGTCAAAAAAATCGTTAAAATTTAAAATGTTTAAACAAGTGAATCGGTTGTTTTCAAAAGTCATTCTTTGTTAAGCTTTAGAGAATATTGGAACATACCCAGATAATTTAAACAGCTTTCAGTTTAGACCAAAATAAATAACATCCAAGACAAATTGTAGAATTGGCAATATTTTCAATTGCTTTCAATTATGCATTAGAGATTTTTAAAAAATTATTGTAAGCTTTTAGGTCAATTGAGTCTTTAAAGATATATGTATATATATGAACAAAAAAAACTAGTTGGAAGATTGACTTCGTTGCTTTACTATTGATATATTTTTTACAAGTTGAGATCTCTAAACTTAAAAAAGAAACTAAAACTGTAAAAAAAATATACTTAATAAAATATTTAAATGTAAATATTTTTGTCAAGTGTATTTCTTAACTGTTCCCTCCATTCCCTGTCTACTTTTCTAGGGCACCTGCCCACGTCAAACGTTGGGCAAACGGAAAATGGCAATTCAAAAACTCGGCAAAAGGCACAATTTCGCATATGTGCCGCTGCTGCAGCCGCTGCTGTGAATACCCCCTGTTTCCCCCTTCACACAATTTCCGGGGCACAAATATTCATGTGCAAAACGCCGTTCTCTTTCACCCAACTTCTGTCTCCCAATTCTCAATTCTTGCTCGCTCTCTCTCGCTTTCTCTGTCGCTCCTGTGACTGCGACCAAATTTGCATAAATTTGGCATTTGAAAAGCTATTCAGCCTGATGGAAATGATGACGACGTCGACGATGATGAAGAGCTGAAACTCAACTTAACTGAGCTGAGCAGAGTTAGGCGTCCTCTCTTTTTCCCCTCCCAACAACATACCCCTCTCCTGTACCACATGCGCTTTGGGCGATTGTATAAAGCCATTAAATGTTTGCGCCACACAGTCATGGCATAAAAATGCCAAAGCAGCCCACAAAGTGAACAAAGTGGAGCTCCCATCAGTGAAATATATGCGTCAAACATAAAAGTGAGTTATAATCGACAGTGATGACGAGATAAGGCGAGTCCACAGTCACAGCTGCAGCTAAGAGAAGTGAGAATCTGTAACAATTCTTAATGAAAATAATATGAATAGAAACGCACAGTAAGCTACACTTCAAAATGAGCAAAGTTTATATTGAAATTGTTAAATTAACTTTAACAATAATTGATTGTATGCAAGATTAAAGTATTAATCTGAGCTGAAATGGGCTAAAGATGAATTGAATCATATAATACAACTGCTTAAGAGATGCAAAAGGCATTAAGTATTTGTTTACTCAGTAACAAACCCAGCTACTAAGATAACTAATAAAAGCTCTTGCTAGAAAATTAGTAAATAATATATATACAAATATATAAAAATAAATAATAATTCAATTTGTGTACCCTGTATTTATGGAGAAGAATAACCAAATGGAGAATAACTATGTTGAAATATAGGTAACTGAGAAATAAATTTCTTGAGACAATTTCCTTGACACAAGGCAATTTTATAAGAATCTTTGTATTTAAATCTTTTTGACTATATAGTTTTGTAAAGCTTTAAATTGTATAAGATTGCCTCCTTGAAATCAGTTACTCAAAAACTTTTTAAATGAATATTGTCAAAAATTTAATTAGGAATAATTATGTTTTCAATTTAAGTAATTTTTTAAGTAACAGATTTCAACACTTTTCTAAAGACTTCTAGCTTTAAGTGCATAGCATTTATATTTTTAAAGTTTTAAATCAATTTGCATCAAATTGTGGCTTTAAAGACTTAAAAAATGCCTGTTCGCACTTAGTTTGGCTTGAACATAATATTCCCAACAACATACACATAAACACAGACATATGTATTTATACACACGCAAACCCAGACATACTCATACACATACATATATGGTCGTTTTTATATAGACCAAACTATATAATGGCCACCTACCAATTTGTTTTGACTAATTTGCGTAGCACACGGCAATGGAAATGGAAATTGTTGTTGTTGTTGCTGTTGTTGTTGCACTTGCAGTTTTGGCCATTGTTGGGCTCTAGCTGCTGTTGTTGTTGTTGTTGTTGTTGCAGTAGTTGATGCTGTTGTTGTTGCAGCTGTTGTTGTTGTTGTTGTTGTTCTAGCTGCTGAGCTGTTACTACATATTGTTGTTGTTCCCGATGATGTTGCTGTTGTTGTTGTTGTTGCTGTTGCTGCTGCTTCGGTTGAGGCAGTCAATTGCTGTTAGCAAATTGCATGCGTTTTGCAAATTTCGCGCAAATTGCTGCGACTTTTACTGATGAGGCCAAGGCCTGATGATTGCTGTTGTTGCTGCTGCTGCTGCTGCTGATGTTGCTGTTGTTGCTGCTGGTGTTGGTGTTGCTGCCGTTGGGAAAGACCCAGACGGGCATACGGGCGACCATAGAGATGGCGATGATGAAGTTGTTGCTGCTGCTGCTGATGTTGCTGGTGTTGTTGCCAGCGCATGCGTCGCACGCTCAATGCACCGCAAGGATACGCAACCTGCAATTAAATTGATAAGAGTTTTGGAAAAAGACAGAGAGAATAGGGGAAGAGAGAGAGAGAAAGAGACACACTGAGGAACACAACAACAGCAAGTGGAACAACTGCCATTTTGTCAAAAATATTTGTGTACAACATCGATAAGGAAAAAGAGCAAGAAAATCAATCAAAGGTAAAAACAACATCAAAGTAACAACATACATATACGAATTTATCATCTTTCAACATCAATGAACATATATCAATCAATAAAAATCATATGATATAGAAGTATTTTTGTAGTACATATGTTGTTGGAGTTACGGTTTAGTTTAATTTAGTAGTAGTAGTAGTAGTAGTAGTAGAGTAGTAGAACAACATCAACAACAACAACATCAAGTATAGAACAACATCAATATATGAAGTCAATAACAACATCGATTTATATTTTAAATTGTATATTGATTGGTGTATTTTTGTTTCGTTACGTAACATTTGTTTCAAATACAATTACACGAGTAGATGTAATTGAAAGATTTAATTACCAATAAAAGGTAATTCAAACAATATTACCATTAGAATTATTAAGTATTCTGGACATTTCCTAAAACTCCTGTGTCAAGAACCGATATATAGTTTATCTGATAATTAAACTTGCTTTATGACTTATATGGACATTCAAAAAACAGACACACACATACACATATTATACTCACCATATTTAATTGATATCATTTATTATTATTAAAAATGTTTTAATGTGCAAAAACGTTGTTCGATATATACAAATATTTACAGAATAAAAGGTGATGCTGGCACATGCAAAATATTTTAAATAGCAATGTTTTAAATTAAATTAATAAGCATGCAAAGCTAATTATGTGGGAGGGAAGTATTTAGGTAATTATAAATATGCTATCGACAAATAGGAATTGAATTTATTACCGCTATCTCTATTTTAAATTAAGTTTATATGACTATTTGTGACCAAAGCTAATTTTGAATCTAAGCTGCTAAATAAATACTAAATATACACTTTATTGAAGCCATTTTACTTAGAGCCTTAGAATAAATATTTAATATTTTTAACAGGTTTAAGAATAACTATTCTATGTCTTACTTTTGTTTACCAACTTATCTTTTTGTTAACTAATAAAATAATTAATGAGTTACGTAATATTGCACTATAATAAAATCGATTCTAAATGTACTATATATATTACTAACAATATTGAAAATCAAGAAATTTGTATATGTAGTAAGCTTAATTTTAAAATGAAAATCAAAAGATAAATCTTGTGTTTAAAGTATTCATGTACACTCTATCTATACAGCAAAATAATTTATGTATACACAAATATTATTATACATATTACTCAAATAAAATACGCACTCAAGATCTACAAAGAGATCCATCTGCTATTTATTATGTTTTCAGGCAAATTACTCAACTGTCGCGTAATTTATGCTCCACAAAGAAATGACAACGAACCACGCACAAAAAAAGACAACTCCGACACTTTCAATTACTCAAAATGCGTGGCAAAATAATTTTAACAGTCACACTCACGTATGTATGTAATATGGTATGAATATGGTATATATATTTATACTCTGTCCTAAATAAAAAGAGAAAAAAAATAAGTCACTCTGCACGAAGCAGCAGCATAATAATTTATATATTTAAATTTATACAAATACGAGTAAAAGTACCAGGGACAACAAACATCTGCTTTTTGGCCTTTTGCAAAAAGCAACGGGTCAAAGGCAAACGAGCATTTCCGGTCGCTGCTCACTAAAAAAGTGAAAGAGCAAAATAAAAAAACATTTAACCGGAAACTGCACGCAAATAATTCAAATTAAAATGGCGTTTGACCATTGCAAAATTGAAATAACGTAAAAATAAACTGAAATAAAATAGTATGCCATAAAATATCCGAAACAAAAATATGTTCGCTTGTGGGATAATCGAATAAATGAATTGGATGTACAAATTATAGCTTGAAACTGCCTTTTAAAGGAGATCTATTTATTAAATATTGGAATGTGGAAGAAATAAATACCGATGTAGAATGATCCTTCAACTACAACACCTGCTCAAGCAACATTTATTCAATGTTAAATCAGCTTTAAATAGTGCACTTACTCTTCCAGTGTAGAGCATTATGCATAAATTACAAAAAAGCGTACAAAAAATTACATTTAAAATTCAATAAATTACTAAATACATTTTTCTATCCAACTGTCATTTTGCAGCCACATATAAAATTGACCATCTGTTTGGTGTTTGGTATCTGGTTGCTGCCTTTGTATTCGACTTTTGACCACTTTTGGTACACACTCATGATCTTTTATTTTGGGCTATTGTTAGTCATTTATGGCCATGGCTTTGTCTCTAGTTTCATCCATTTTTGGCAGCGAACAAGTTAAAGCTGAATGCAAATTTAAGGCTTCAAACGGCAACAGCAACAGTTGCCACTTGATGCAGTTGTTGTCGGCAAGTTTGTTGCTGCTGTTGTTGTTGATGACAATGGGGTGATAAATATGTCAAAAGCACCTTGTCAGGCATCCTTTTAGGCGCCCAGACGTCGCAAGGATTTCAACATTTTTATTACAGTGTCGGGACAACGCGCTGTACTATATGTCTGCCTGCCTGCCAGCCAGCCTGTGCCTCAATAAAAATGTCGCTTGCGCGAGTATTTTTGAAATGCAAAAGCGACTCACGATTCAGAATGGAGGACTTACTTCTGGAGTCGTGCAGTCCTTGAGCATCCTCGCAGCTCCTAATAAAATATATTTTTACATATGCGCTTGCATAAAATATTCTCTTTGTAGTCGAAGCGACCACATTTCATGGATTTGCCAAAGTTGAAAATTGCTTTTTACACACACTGCAAAGCAGACAATTTTTATGGCCCGTTGCGGTTTAAAGTGTAGCATACCGAAAGGCGAAAGCTACTCACATTAATCAAGCTCCTCTACGTTTGCCTCATTACCAAACCATTTTTTCTACATTTTTCTCTCTCTCTCTCTGTCTTTAATCTTTGCGCTTTGCTGTGTTTTTGGTTCGCTCTGCTCGACTCTTTGACTTTTTATCTGTACGCTTTATGCTTAATTGCTTCTTTTGCCACTGTTGCTCTCTTTTTTCTCTTTTTGCTTTATTTTTGCCTCGTATACATTTTCATTCGAGTGCGCATTTGGGGGAACAGGCACTTTGAAATCGAACATAATGTAACCACCTTACCCAAGCGTTATTCTTTTTGCGCTTTTGCATACATACATATATGTATGCCACGTAGAAAAACTCACTTACTCACTTAATGCCCACAGAGACATCCTACTCACACAGAAAGTAAGTAGCATTGCAGGCATATTTTGTGTCTTTTTATGTTGGGGCTGCAAAAAACCGCAAAGAGCAATTCGTTGGTCATAAATTTGCAAAGCGGATTTAATTGCGGCACCAGCCACCAGCAAAGTGCAATCCCTTGTCCTTTTTACTTGGGCGTATGGGACTGGGCTGAAGGCGTGCCAGACAATGTCAGGCATATATAAAACTCATTACAGCATTATAAGTATAAGAGTGTGTTGTAAAGTGAACTTATTTAGTACCTGATCTTTTCAGTAGGCCTATGAAAATTGCCTCCGTTCTTTAAGAAATTTACAATCCTACAATCCTAGGTATCAAATTTGTATACTTGACAAATTAGTAATTAGTAATTAATAGCTACTACAAAATGAAAGGAAATACATTTAAAATTAAATGTCTTTTATTTTCTAAAAAGTATCTTAAAGAAACTTCAATTACTCTTTCATTGAAATCATCTTCTGTTTTTAAAATTAACAATTTTACTATTGATGCATCAAATAAAAAATATGAATATTTAATTGAAAATTAAGTAGTGTAATATAAATCAGAATAACAAAATGATTCAATTTCATTTTCCTTCCGTAGACAGAGTCTTAAATAACCTTTAACTCTTTTATTGACCATTTCTTCTGATATTAAAATTTACAAGTCTACAATTAATTGCATTAAGCTTAACATATTAATTGCTACTACAGTATGAATCAGAATACCTAAATTATTCAATTTCTTGCTCTTTCCGTAGACAGAAACTTTAAGAACCATTCAGACTCTTTTATTTTGAGCAGTTTTGTGATTCACACACAAGTTTGCAGATATTTTTATTGCATGCCTCTCACTCACATGGTCGTTTCAGCCCTTAAGCAATCTCAGTCATCTTAATTAATTAACTGATTTGCAAAAATAATAATTAAACTGTCAGTCGCAACCATCGTCAGGAACAGCAGCAACAGCAACAGCAACAACTACATCCCGCAGCTGTCACTGCCCAGCTGGTTTTGTCTTTTTTTAATATTATTTTGCACATTTCCGTTCTAAATGTTAAATTCCTCACGGTCAGAACGGAGAAGACACGCCAAAAAGGCTTTGGCCAGGCGCCAGTAGCACCGACGCCATCGTCCTGGCTTTGGTTACAGGCCCCAACACTTAATTAAAATGGTATCCGGTCGCGGCAACAACAACAATAACACCAACAACAACAACCACTACAACTGCAAAAGGGGGAAGAAAAAAAAAGAATCGAGGCATCCACGTTTGCCTCTATCTTTCGTTCGTGTGAGTAAGCGAATTCATTTCCCGCTTTTGGCCGTTGATTGATATGCCAATGAAGCGCGCCGAGTGCAGACACACAGCTCCAAGCCTCCGAAGCCTCCGAAGCCTCCAACAAACCTCAAAGAACGAGGAAAAAATCTAGTTCGTTAGCTCTTATGCAAAGCGAACAATAGCATACATTGCGGCGTAGTCGCCGGCACAAAATCAACAAATGCAGATGGGCCAGATAAATTGCCAAATTGAAGCGGCGTCGACGGTGACGGTGTCGGTGAAGGCAGGCAGCAATGGCTACATCGTCATCCTAACCAATCCTCCTACTAACAATCGCCTAAGCCTGACCAACTAAGTCTGAGCTGAAGCATCCGAAATTGTTTGTAATTTTTTTCGCGTTGCATTGAGAAAAAAATTATATGGCAAGAGATTCAGAGATTCACCCAAAACAAAAGGCAAACAAATATACCCATGAACATAGTGCTCTGGTTTTCTGTTTCGAAAAAAGATTTCTCTTTTAACCATCTTGCCTTGGATTTAGTGCGACTTCCAATGCTCTACAAAGAGTTAAGTTAGTAATTTGGGCGTGTTTATTAAGACATTCTAATATAGAAATAAATAAGATGAAATTGTGGGGAAGTAAATATAATTGATTTGAGCTTGATATGCAACTTTAATGTAAAGATATTGTAAAAATTATTAAGCTAAATTATGTAAAGCTCAGTTTGTATCATTATTAATTTATAATTTATTTATTTATAGAATTTATTGAATGACTTGCAAGTCTATTGTTTATGTAGACTGCCGAAGAGTAATGATTACGCAGTCTTTAAAAATTTGCTTTGATTGAATGGTTCGATAGCCAAATGAAATAAGAGAACTATTATTTTAATGTTACTAACAAACAGAACAGTTGAACTGTACTTGGCGTCTTGGAAGGACAAAATGCGAAAGAAGAAAATAGAAAGTCCATTACAACAAATTCCTAAACTTGTTTGATTTAAGAATTTTACAACTGTATAAATTTATATATGGGCAAATAATATATAGAAATAATTAAGATACATTTTTGTAGCTTTTCTATATATTTTATATATATTATTCAATTTTTATTTTCTGTTTAATATTTGTATGGGCATATTTTTGATCAGAGTTTATGTCACACACTGAAAAGTCAATTAGCAGAGCATTTGATGGTCGTAAACATCCATCAATTACAGGCTCTACTCCTTCTACTTGTTAGACATGGGCGTGCTTGATTAATTGCAGACTGCGGTTAAATTTTTTTGTGCTGATTTCGGCAGTTTTTCTACAGATTTCATTTTCGTGTTATCCTCGTTTTTTTTTCTTTTTTCCATTTTATTTCATTGGTTTCATTGGTTGAGTGTGTGTGTTTACATGGCCACGTAAGCAAAAATATTTTACAGCTGGACAGAGAGGCCAAGTGGAACGACTGAAGCCAAATGCACATACCTATGCAGTATAAAGATACATTTGAAGTGAGAGTCTTCTATTTTTTTATTGCCAAAGCGGAGAATTAGTAAAGCCCTTGGCTATTAATCAATGGTGCAGCTGTGGGCCGAGTTTTTCATCCTTAAAGTATGCACTTTATTATTTACTGCATATATCTATTTATTTGGGTTGCTAAAAACAGATAGCAAGAGGATGGGGGTTATAAAGGAAGGGGAGAGGGGTTCTTACACCACTTGGTGTTTTCCGCTGGCATTTCTTTGCAGACACTTCCTGGGCCCGTCGACTGCCTGCATGGCTGACTCGCTGGCATGTGTGCAAAGTTACTGCCCACATCCTGTGCACTCAGCTCTCAGCTGCAGATATTTTTCATTTCGAAAAAATTTCCGTTATGATTTCCTTGCATTGCATTTTGCTGTGTGGCACAAGTTTTCCACCCACACAAACACACTCACACACACGCCCAGTACAACTCACATTGCTGTTCGACTTTTTAAATAGAAATTTGAATACGACAAAGCAGCGTATAAGATTCAGATAAAGCTGGTCCGACTGCTTGCCTGCCAGTTGCCAGAGTTGTCCGAGGATTTCTCTATTATTTTTCTTCGCCTCCATCTTTTTTTTTTTGTGTATTATTTTTTTCGGTGCAACTTGACTTTTCATTTTTATGCTAAACTGTTTCCTTTTGCGGACAGGCGCATTTCATTTGCACAAACTTTGGCAAAGTACGTTGAAGCGGAAACGGAAGTTATACTCCGCTGATAAGTTGGAGATTGCAATTTTGACCAACCAACAAACCAAAGCATGAAGTACAAGTATACTTGCATAAGAACTCTAGAGAGACTCTTGAATCTCTGTCTCTCACCACTTGTTAGTTAATTAAAAATTGCTTCAATGAATGAGCTATTACATTACACAATTGATTATGCAAAAGTATTTGCACTTCCTGTCTGCCTGTCAGCCTGTCAGCCCGTCTACAGGCACTACACATACCCTGTCCACAAATACCCTGTACCCTTTCAAGCCGATATTAAAATAACAAAGAGCGCACTTGGGTCAGAGACAACAAAAAGTAAAGCAAGTAAAAGCACTCTTATTCTCTTATTCTTGTTGTCTCTCTAAGAAAATTTTAATAAGTAGCACAACAACAAGAACGGGAGCAACAAATACAAGTACAACAACAACAACAATGCAAAAGAGTTGGAAGCAAAGTTGTTTCAAAACTGCTGCCACACAAGTGGCACAAACAAAGTTCTGAATGAGGTAGAAAGTCTTCTTCATCTCCCTGATTTCCTTTCCTACTTTCCCACTTTCCTTTCACGCACAGAAAATGTAATAAATTTCTATACAAAACGACCACAAAATCGTTGTTAGTATGTGTATGTGTGTGTGTTTTTGTATATGTGCGGGTTGTAGACAAAGAAAATATGAAAACAAGAGCAAAAGTAATTCAAGCCAAAAAAGCCTGCACTGTATTCATTTTAGCTAGGCTGCGGCTATCTATCCATCTATCTTTAGTTCTATTGGCTAAAGCATAGAAGGGATAGAGGAGAACTGAGGGGGTTTCTTTATTTTTTCTTACAATGCATGATTTGCATATTCAATAAACTTGTTTCTTTCTGTTTGTCGTTGCAGTTGTTGCAACTGTTTCATGTTTGCCTTTTAATATTTTATGCAAAATTTAATTTCAGTTATGAATTTAGATAATTTATGCAGGCGACGTTTTTTGTTTTGAATTCCTTGGACCAAGAGCAAGTGAAAAGAAACACACAGATATTTTTTTTATAATAAAAAAAAATTACAAAAATATAATAATAATTAAGTTTTTCACACTTGTTTGATCATTGCTTTTAAGAGTTCGGTCCTTGGGTAATTTAGGTTAAAACTTTGTTTTAAAATAAAAGAATTAACAAAATTTGATAGATTATACTTAAAAATGTAAATGTATTGGCTTTAGGACAACAAAATATATCGATACGGTCCCGTCAGCTCAAAATATCCAGGTTGCTAACTATATCCATGCCAACTTTTTTTGTGGTTTTATGTTGCTTCAAGTTTCTTACACTTTTTTCAAAATATTTAACGATTGCTCTAAATATTTAACAAATGCCTTATATATGTTCAAGTATATACAAACTCTACCGTATGTACATATGTTCAATAATATGTTTGCAATAATGATTAATTAAGTAGACTATACATTACTTTGATTTATGTATTGAATGGTAGAGAATTAATATTAAACTGTTACCCAATTCACCTAATAAATACTTCACTTACACCTGTTCTGTGTACACACAATTAAAATAGAATTAGCGTTAATAATAGAACACCAAACAGTAATTAACAGAGTAAAGTTTCAATTAGCAATCGCTTGGATGCAGGTATATCTGTATGGAAACCTAGCAAGAGTTGGCATATTTTTGCCTATAACCAAATAGTTTAGAACCAAATATTAGAAAAGAAACGCTGTAAACTGTTCTTAAATCGAACCCAGCAGAACAGCTTTCTTAAAGAAAGGTTTAAAAATGATTGCAGTGCCTCAGAGGCTCTAGAAATCTGTTGGATATCCAAGGCAGCCTTTAAAAAACTTTATAACTCATTCAACAAAAATAAAATTTAAAATTTTAAAATGTCGCCACAAGTTGCGTTCAAGGCAAACAGAAGAGAGTTTGTTTAAAGGCCTAAAGGAAAGAACGATCAATGTATTTATATTGCCATCGAGTCATTGCACACAATTTCAATTATAGGAAAATTTCAGCTAATGCATTTTAAATTCGTTTCTCGTTGCCGACAGCAGCAATCAAAATAGAAAACCGAAAACATACGTTAGTTCAACGTATTTACACATTTACACGTGTTCGCCAGCAACAACAACAACAGCAGCAACAAATAACAACAACAGTGGCACATTGTATGCAAGGTCCTTAATTTATTGACTGTGAAAATTGTTATAAATTTCCAATATTCATTTACATTTGGCAGCCATTTGCCACGCCCACACACGCACGGACGCATACGCCTGCTGCTAATTGCCAAAATCAACACAATTAGAGAGAGAGAGAGAGAGGGAGAACGATAAATAAAAGGACATCGAGTGAGAGAAAGAACACATTTTACAAAAATAATTAATCACAATTGCAACAAGCTGCAGTTACAACAATAACAACACAAATTACAATAATGCCAACGAATGCAGTGTAGAACTTTACAGTTTTCATGCAGTGAAAGTTTGCACAAGAAATAAATAGAAACAATATTAATAAAAACAAAATAAATAATTAGACCAACACTTAAATTAAAAGGCGACTAGGACATACCCTAGTTTATCCTTTATTGATGCAAGTCTGATAATAAAGTTTACTTAAACCAAACATAATTGTTCAGTC
Organism: Drosophila neotestacea; assembly: GCA_035044365.1. Classification (NCBI taxonomy): domain Eukaryota; kingdom Metazoa; phylum Arthropoda; class Insecta; order Diptera; family Drosophilidae; genus Drosophila; species Drosophila neotestacea. The sequence goes on along the minus strand of JAWNMD010000273.1, from coordinate 7,207,186 downwards.
AGTATTTAAAAAAATAGATTCATTTAATTTGGTACAATCATTTAATTGTCAACTTAATAAGCGCCTATAACTATTTTCGTCAATTTAAATTTAAAATCTGCTAATTTTAAAAATCTCCAATCATCTCTAGTGGAATTACATAATTTATCTAAAAATTATGCGCACTGCATAAATTGCAATAAATGGAAACAAACAAAACAGATGCAGTTAAAGCCCCACAACCTAATTGTGCTTAGAGAAAAAAAAATTAATAAATATACATAAATAATAAAACTTTTGCATAACTAATTTGTTGACTGTAGTTTTTGGCTTTTGATTTATGGCAAATATGTACTCGTATGCAAATTGAGTAAGCAAATAAAAATGTTTTCATTTCAGATAAATTTCAAAAGTGCATACACATAGACAATTGTGTAACAAACTGTGTGTGTGTATGTGTGTATATGTGTATCTGTGTGAGTCTGTCTACAGAGATTTCTAATTAAATATACAGATTTAAACATACCCCAGTTATGGACTGTTTGTCATTGTAAAGCGTTGCCTGTGTTCCAGATGTTGGTGAATTGGCAGCCGTTGTTGAGCTGTCCGGACTAAAGTAGGTTAGAAAGGCGCAGCCTGCGATAAAAAAAAGAAGGTTTAATAAATTAGAAAATTAATGCAAGTAAGTTCTGTTAATAATGTTGATTTATATATTTATGTCAATAACACTTGCTGATACTGAAGATGTAGCTGGCCATTGACTAAAAACTGACTTAATGTGTGCTTAAGAGATACTTAACAAGTTTGCTTAATCAGTTTTGAGTTTCCTTAAAACTTAAAAAGGTTAAAATGTTTGTAACATAGTTGTTTAATAAATTAACATCATATTTTGTTAAAATATGTATATTATGCAAATGTAACATTATTAAAAAACTAAATATATTAAACGTTGTGGCAATACAAGCTCTTGGCTAGGTTCATTCAATTGTTTAAACACACTTAAAGGCTTTGATATGCCTTCCACACATATTCTTTTAGATTGAAAATTGTAATTTATCGTAGTATATTAAACAGAGGTTTTTTTGTCAAATCTTTCTGTTTAACATACAACATTCCTATTTATTATGTATTAATTTAATATATTATTTTGTCTTACAAACAAAATAATGCTCTGCTTATAAAACTAAACTAATTTCACACCAATTCAACTTGTCTTCATATGAAAAAGTTGTCTATGTTGATCGACCATATTGTCATGTTAAACATGGCAAAACATTTCGTTTTGTGGCTCAATTATAACCTTTGTGTGGTTTGGTGCTAAGTAGGCAGTCGTTATTAACCCACCACGCCCCTTCGTGGCCAGAACTGCACATAATTTCATGGTGCTTTGCGTGTTAGGCGCGTCAACGTGTTTAGCACCGTTTTGTGGCCATTTCATAAATCCGTGTAATTTCTTTGACATTATTCATTTTTATGTGCCTTTTTTATGTGTAGAAGGTTGAACAAGTTACATTTCGACGATTCTGTTCATAGGTGGAGCTTATTGAATATATTAAAATAATAATGCTTACATTTAGTATTTGTTTGTTCCTACATAAATGAAGATATATGACATTAATATGACTAGCTTATAATAAATAATTGCGTATCATATCTACACTTATACAAATATTCATTATTTCCATGTTAAATAAAATACTGAATAATTCATCACTTATATGAATTTAGTTCAAGCTATATTTCAGCAGAAGTACAAATATTTCTTCTTCCCCAATTAATATATTTTAGTCGTTATTTTTGAACTCTTTACCCATTGAAAATGTGGAAGAAAAGACAATAGTTCTGTGGAAATTAATGTAGGGCATCTTCTACCCTAATAGCTCATATGTTATTGATCAATATAAAAAGTGAAGTCGTCTTAGGTTTCTCCGACATTCAGTTCATTAATAATCTATCTATATCTATAGAATTAATCTATACAGCTGCTATAGACCATTCTCTGAACGTTAGTTTTAATTTTAATATTCTCTAGATTTTGTTAAAATTGCATGAAAAATTTTTTGTTATGTTTCTAAATATTATTTTGGGGTAAAAATAGTAAAGAAGTTTCCTGGCAATTAGTTGCTTGATAAGAGTACTTAAATTCTCACATAAAAAAGGGTTTATAAGCTAAACAAAATATATATAATTTCCGTAACTGCTAATCTTTACCTTTGCTTATCTCTGTACCGAACTCTCCCCCCTTTTTCTAATTAAGCAGCTAGCAAACGGCGCCACTGTACAGAGTACATTATACAGTGAGAACTAAACAGCATATGTCAAGGAACAACAAGACTAACACCAACAACGACAGCAACTTTCATAGCTTCTATGATATGTGGTTCACAACGTGACACAGCACGGACACGAAACCAAACCCAACTGTCTGCTGTCATCGCCTCTGTCTGTGTGTGAGTGTGTGTGTGTGTGTGGTATCCCTGGTCTGGCCTCAACAGTGTTAACCAGCTAACCACAGCAGCAGCAACAACAACAAGAACAACAACAATTATATTTAATTTTTAGGCAAACTCTAGTTAGCACGTTTTGACTCTCCTCTAGTTCAACTGGTCTGTTCACTTGTGCCTTTTGTCTGGCGCGTCTCGTTGCCTCATGCAACACGTCAAAAGTTGAACGACAGTGGCAACAAAAGCTGCCAACGAACCGGCGACGCAACGTCAACTGCTGTTGCTGCTGCCAACAAGCAAAAACGTCTAAAAACATAAAAATTGTCGGCACATTGTTGAAATGCCAGGAAATTATGTGGCAGCAAGGGGTCAACTAAACACTCGTCCACATGGCACCTGCCAGTAATTAAAAAGAGTAAAACACAGTCAACAGCCCAACAACAACAACAACAATAGCAACAACAATACTAACAATGCCAAGCCAGGCCTAATGAGTTTATTAATTAAAAATCACTCATATATGTATAGTACATATCTCTGTGTGTTTGTGTGTGTGTGACTGTTTATATGAGTGGTCGCTTTCAGAGCACGCTCCGTTCAACGCTCACTAATTGCAACCAGTCTCGGGCAAGAAATTTGCTACAAAATATATTCTAAACACGGCACCCACAAAAAAATAAACAAAACTTTCCAAAAAAAATCGGTTGAAATTAGTTGGGTATGCCTGGCTTAATGATACCAAGTAGTTATTTCTGTTTGAAATCATTATTAATATGAATTTATCGCTCATCAACTAATTTAATAATCAATATAAACTTTTAATTATTACTGCTAACATTTCATTATTAATTAATTATACTCAATCAATTATTGATTTATTTTTTTGGCTTTCTTTAACTATTATATTTTCTATTAGCTATCCTCATTTAATTTAATCATTAACTTAAGCTTATTTAAGTTTTGTTTTTACAGTTAATTTCAAATATTGCAACAACTTTTACTTATACTAATATGTGGTATGGATTGTGTCAATATTTGTTAGTGCGATTTGAAAATCTATACACACTACATATAGTATTTTGATTTCTATGCACCTGTGACCTATTTTAAAATTAGTTAAATTATGTCACTTTGCAAGTTCTTCTAAGCAAGTTCCGATTTTACACGTTTCTCTAAAATATATTTCTGATAAACTTTAAACTATCATTACGAATATTTATATGTGTTGCAGAATATATTAACTATTTCATATGTATAAAGATTACTGATAATTACTGACAGGAAATCAATATAGAAATTGAATGTACAACGATTGCTCTTATTTATCCAATAGATAAAAATTTATGTATCTCCACTTTTGTTAAACTATATCTAATTGAAGCAAAAGATATTTAGTTAATAGGATATGAAGATAGTAGATAGATATCTTTATGTAGATGTAGATAGGTACTAGGCTATTACGTTTATCGGGGTACTTTGCATTCTACATATATCTGGGCTTCACTGTATAGTCTATATGGTCAATTCCTGTATTTTCTCACGCACATTGGACAAAGCTTATTATACCCAATTAATCGCTTATTGCGACGAGAGGGTATTAGAAAGAGGACAACAATTGAGCGTCATGCGTGCTGTGGCGCGTGTGTGTCGCATTTGCCACGTCAACAGTAACAACAACAGTAACAACAACAGTAACAACAACAGTAACAACAACAGAAACAACAACAACTACAACAACAATAGCAACATCAACTGAAGCAACAACATAACAAAATGGCGAGCGAATCGCTTGTCAACTCCTTGCCGCACAACTCGCAATGACAGGCAGCAAAGCTGCTAATGACTTTTAAAATACAATTTTTATAACGTGCCCGGTCTAGAAAATGGCTTTGACTCTCTATTCTCATTGTTGTTTTTCTGTGCTCTGCCTTTCAACTCACACATTTGGCGACAATTTGCAACATGTGCGTCGTCGCCAGGCACTTGAGTGCCTTCTTGTGCCCTTCCTCCTCCTTTAGCTTCTAGTCCTCACAGTTCCTCATGGTCCTAATAGTCATAGTCCTGTTCGCTGTTGAGTGGCCTTCAAATTGGCATCGTTTAAATGGCTCCCCGTTGCAGTGGTTAGTCGGGTATAACAGCAAACCGTTGTTAGCTGCCTGGTCAAAGCAATTAGTTACGCATTCGTAGCGTTTAACCCGCTTCACAACTGGCAACTGTAGCAATAGCAGCGAATTTGGGAAAACGAAACGACCCAAAAATGGTGCCCAAAACAAATTAACAAAATGACAAAACTTTTAAGCAAACTAACCGTAGCGAATGCTTTTAATTGTCTTTGGTCTGACATACTCGTAGTGTCATCAAAGCTGTACATAGCAATTGCCATCAAGTACTTTTCAATTAGTGCAGGTATTTGGATTTTAAATTCATATATTTTATTTTATAGTTACTGGGGAGTTCTCAGATGTCGAATTAAGATACATAAAAAGGCTTGAAATTAACTTGTAAGAATATTATTATTTAGATATTTAGAAGATATTATCCTTAACATTAAATAGTTTTGATTATTATCAAATTATTCAAAGAGTGAAATTTAAATTAATTAACATCAATTTAAACAGTCTTTTTACAATGCTGTACTTCTCTATCCTGTACCCTTTAGCTTTTTATCCTCACATTCATTTAGCATATGTTGCCTGCGTTTGTTTAGGCCTAGCATGAGAAGCTAAACTCGATTGGCAGTTCCCTTTCCTTTACAACTACCCCTCTTAGTTTGTGTCCACTTCAAAAACTAGCTGCATCCTTGACTAACTACAAGGCCAAGCCGCCAATTTTAATTGCATCTCATCAAAGCGGCGTTCTCTCAGAGCCGAGAGTAGAGCACTTGAAAGAACTTTTTGGTAACCACAAAAGTGCGACTTTAATTCGCTGAACGTAGAGAATGTTGTTTAGTGAAATAGAATTGGGCTGGTTTTTTTTTTTGGACTGACGTTCGCTTTTTCAAGTTAATTTTTTATGCATGCACTGAATTTGAATGACTTTGACAGCAAAGTACACAAGTGGCCGTCTCTCTCTGTCTCTCTCCTCTCCGTTTGGCAGAGAAACTGAGCTTGTTGCTGTTTTTATTCCTTTTGCTTTTTGTTGTCGTTGTTGTTGTTACTTTTTGCCTACTTACTTTTGCCATTGCGTTTGGCGAAATGTTTTGCAACTTTTAATAAAATAAACTTATTTGCACAATATAAATACATACATAAAACATGCGGGGCCGTCGTCCTGCTGAGTAGGACTCTTTGATATTTCAATTTGTTGTTTCACGTTTCGCTCAAAAACTTATGCTAATTAAATTCTTGCAAGTCGCTTGGCATTTTTCGCTTTTCACTTTTGCATTTGTTGGTCCCCTCCAACCACTGTCACCCTTCGCTTTCTTTTTTTTTCCGAACCACAGAGAGCATAAATTTTGCCGCACCCATCAAGTTTTGAGTGGTTACCGTCTCGCTTTTTTGTGCATGTTTGTGCTTGTTTGTGCCGGTCGCGTTTATAGCTGCGGTCAGCGTGGCAAAAATGATTCATTAACGTGTGCGTTCATGTTAATATCCTTGCTAAATGTCAGTTTTTGGTCAGCCACAAAGAGATATGAATGAGTTACAGATGGGCTGCCAAACCTCTCAACCCTTTCCCTTACTCCTTGATTTGTTTACTTTATGCGAAATGTGAAAGTGAAAAGTTTTCGTTATGCAAGAGCACAAAAGTATGCTATGGCAAAGGGCATAACGAAACCACATGGCGTATGCTTTATTTATGGCAAACAAAAGTGAGTGTAACCTTTACTGTGACATTGAAATGAATGAAAAGCAAAAGTGCTGGAGGCAAATGCTAAATATTAAGTTAATATGGTTTATTCTAATGTGGTTATTTTAATGAAATCAAATGGTTTAGGATATGAGTTCTAGAAGAAGCATCAATAAGAAAAGCTTTTAAGTTTACTTTATACAAATCTTATTTACGCTAGTAAAAATCTACTTTAATTTTATTATATTCTACCAAGAATATTACAGCCATACGTTCTGCCTTAAAGCCTGCAATTTAGTTACCAATCTAAATGTGTTTCCGTACCAACTTTTCTACCTAGTATTTGAGTCCCTCTGAAAGTAGTTGCCTAATCCCAACATTAACTCACTGGCAGCTTAGAAAAGTGGCCTGAAAAAATACAATAAAACTTTAGCAAACTCAATTTAACTCGACGGCTTTAGATATTGATCTCAAGTAGTAACTACTTTCAAGTCTAAGCCGCCTTAAGACTGTGGAAAAAAGGACACCCTGCTGACAGCAAATTAACTTTAACACACGTAAAATCCAGTGGAAACAAATTTGTAATCAAAAAGACTTAAACTGCCAAAAGGAAGAAAGAAATTAACTCTTTGTTTTTCACTTCAATTTGCAAAACTGTTGGCCAAGACTCAAAACCAGTTAGAAAATATGTATATAAAAGACCGCAACTAATAAATTATAGAATAGCAAACGTTTAAAGTAAGCTAAGGGTAAGTACAAAAGGTGCCCAAGAATACAACACAACACAACACAACGGGAGAGCAAAATACAACTAAAACTGAAAAGCCATTAAACATAACAATTTCCGGAGAGGGAAAAATAAAAATAAGAGGCAACCACTCTAGAAGGTGTGCAACAAGCGAAGCTGCACTTAAGACGTTTAACAAAAGGTAAAGTCAGATCAAAAGGGAAAAACCAGCCCAGGACGAGTAGTCTGACTCTCCTCCCCTCTCTCTCCTTCTGTATAAGGTATGTGTGGGCAACCAGAATGTAACATGGGCACTGCCAATAAACAATAAAAGCTGAGCACCTCTTCGCAAGCCCTTAACATCGTTGGCATTGTGTGAGCTTTAAACACATAATAACTTAATGAATAACTTATGTAACCCATAATACCTGGCAAATTACGTGAGCGTAGGCAGTAGAAATGAGTAGAGGCACACAGAGAGAGGGGGGGACAAGGGGACACAGCGTCAATTATTTAACTAGACGCCGGTGGCATATTAGATAATATGAGAGCCGTGCATAATTCATAGTTGACTAATAAGGCGGCATTTAGAGGTGCCTCCAACAACAACAACAACGCCTCCTTGCATGTTATGCCGAACATTTCATAATTTTTCGTTTCATTTTCAACCTATATTCTTTTATTTTCTTTTTTTGGAGGCCTTTTTTGGCTACTTTTTTTGCACAACTGGTGCTTTGTTTGAGTGCCACTTTAAAAGTTGAGTGGCACGCCCTACAATTGCCTCCTTCTCATCATTTTTCTTCTGCCTTTTTTTTTTTTTGGTTCCTTTTGCCACTTGCCAGCGTGTCTGTGGTTTGGCTACGACTTTTGGCCATGCCAGGCCTCCTGTTACTTTTTTGTTGGTTTCTTTTTTTTTTTTTTTTTGCATGTAATAAAGCAAAGTTCAGCGGCCATTATCAGCGAGCACAATCGAGCCAGACAAACCGGACGTATAGACAGCACTAGACACACACAGACAATAGCAATAGCAGAAGCGCCAAAAAGTATGCTTTTACTTTTGCAGACTGTAAATGGTTGTTGTTGCTGTTGTTGGCACTGACTTCTGTTTTGGCAGCCGTTTTACGTGTTTGTGGGCTCATCCCCTTTTCTGCCACTGTTATTATCGTTGTTGTTGTCGTACTTTGTTGTTTGGCAGCTTATGAAATATTCAATTGAATTTAATGTACACGACCGACTGACTGACTAAGCTGAGTTCACAGCTAAGTGCAAAGAGTTCAAACCAATGATGACTGCCGGCTTTGCCTTATTCCTCTGACTGCCTGTCTGTCTCTCTGTCTTTCTGTCTATCTGTCTGTCATTTGTGCTCTTTTGAACTGGTTACTTAGTTCATTTTATCGATCCGGGGTGTATGTACTTAGCTGATATGTCGATTGTATTTAATATCAAAGTACTTCTCTCAACTACAATAGCAAGAGCAGATACTTTAAGTATTTAACTTAACATATGCATTATTTATTTATTAATTAATTGTGATTTCTAGTGCTATAATCTAAGGCACTACTCACTATCAGAGCCATAGAGGTAAAAATATTAAGATTTAACATTTCAGAGTTTCAAAATAAAGAAGAAATTATAAATTGACATACAAGATTATGACTTTATTATTAAGTTGAGTCCTATTTAAGGTGGACTCATGTGTAAAATGCGAGTTGGACATTATAATGCCACTAACTAATGCAGTTTTCTTTTAAAAAAATATGTCTTGTCTTACAGTTACAAATAAATTATTTTATTTATTTCCCAAACAGAGTGTTTAAATTACCGTAACAAGTTTCATACAAAGGACTTCAGAACTGTTAGTTACTATAGGTCAAACTTTTTTAAATGTCCTGTAACTCACAAATAAATGTAACACTAAATTACAGCTTAAATAGTACAAAATCTGGTCGTTTTTAATAAAAATGACCACAATATCATAATCATATATTTAAAATGTTACTTATTAGGAAGCTTTCGTACCAATCGAATTTTCTAATTTACTACTACAACTCACTTTTAGTAGTTTTAATCCTAATTTCAATATGAAATTCTGTTAAAGTTCTCAAGAAAAGAAAGTCCATGCTGCGTATGTGTTATATCTTTGCAGGCAAAAGCATAAAAAGGCAGTCTGGTAATTTTTTGTTTTCCACTTTTTTTTTTTTTAATCATAACATAATGGCGTGGCATTACAGTTAATGGATTGCAAGTGTTGCCAGGCTGTGTTCTGAGCTTTCGGTCGCTTTTTTAGCTTGCAAAAACGGCACAAGTCGGCTTCGTTCCCCTTATGTCCCAACTTTGTGCCCCCCTTCAGTGTTCTTTGGTTGGCTGGCTGGAGTCCCATATGAGCAGCTGGCTTCCAAAGCACATTGCTTAATGGCGCTAGTTGCCTTTTAAGTGTAATTGCCGTGTCCCAAGTGTTTGTAATGTGTACAAATTTCTACAATTTTTCCTGCCAACCAAGAACCAAACTCAGACCCAGAAACATACCCATACCCCATAGTCCGGACCATTCCGTGGCCGTCTGTGCTTTTAAAATTATTACTATATTTGTAAATATGCCTTCAGACCGAACCTTAAAGCTTAAAGTCTGGGTAAAAATAAAAAGCAAATATTAAAAAAAGTAGTGTATAGTTTTACTCACTGGCAATATGCTCGTTGTGAAAGGCCAACATGTTTGTTCGAAGGGGTTTTTAACAGCTTTTCCCAATATTGTATTGTATTGTAGTATTTGTTTGTTTGTTTTAATGTCCTTTTTATGGGGTTTACGTTGCGTTCGAAAAAGCTCTCTAGACCAGCTGGTGCTGCATCCGCTGTCTGTTTGTCCGCTGTCTACAGTTGCTGTTGTTATTCTTGTTGCTGTTGTTGTTGTGTTTGTTGTTACGCGAATTTTGCGGCCGCGGCGAATTTCACACTTTGATTCTCGATATAATCGCACTCGTATTTAAAGCCGCAACAATTTGTTGTCGCAATCGCCTGAAAAGAGAATAAAAGGATTTCAGCGTATTATTATAGATAGTTTATGCATCGTAAAGAATAATCAGTGAAACGTCCAATGCCCGTCGAGGATTAAGCGATACTCTTTTTTAGAGTTTTACCCATTTCAGCTAGAACTTCAGTCTTTTTTCATTTTATTCATCTGTTGTTTAAGCAAAAGAAAAACTTGAAATGAAGCACAAAAAATGAAAAGACTTATATTTCATTCAGAAGGATTGAAACATAGAATGTATTGTAAAAGTCTTTAATACGGAATAAAGGATTAAATTTTAAATTTGTTAATAAAGGCATGTCTATATCTAAGATGCTCAATATGAATGTCGACAAATATTATAAAAGAAATACAAATTTAGAAGCACAAAAATAGGAAGCATATACAATGTACATATATTAAACATATTGTATTAATTTAAATGTACATTTATTAGTAAATCTATTTGTAATACTTCAAGTACGAAGATCTATTAATTACGTAATTTTGAAAGAAAATAATTTAATCTATTAAACACATTTAAAATTTGGCTCTTAAGCCAGATCCGTATAATTTTAATACATTTTAATAGATAAATCAAAATAAACTATTAATAATCATTGTCTCGCCTTAAAAATATTACTATAAAAATTTACAATGTTTCGAAATTTTTAAACCCGTTTTGGTCTTTAGACATAACAAACCCTTCCCTCTACCTTTAAAAGCCATTTATAAATTTACTTGTATCTTTTATATTCCAATTAATATGGCTTTTACTGGTTGGACTTTAGTTTGTTTCATTCATTTTTCTTGTTTGCTAAATTCGCTATGCCCATAAGCCAGAGATTTATTATACTCCCTATAGCCGCCATATATATGTAGTATATGTATTACTTACGCTACCCAATTGCAAGGCCTTTAATGGAATATGATTTACAACACAGAAGAGATGCTTGGCTGCCGAAAAGTTAAGACCATGGCCATTATTTAGGGAATAAGTTTAAACAAAAAATAATAAAAAAATGAAATAGTAAACAAAATACACAAAAATTGCATTGTGCACGGCACTTTTTGCTTCCTGCCCTGTCCTTGTCCCTGTCCCTGTTCTGTTCTGTCCTCTTTTCGGAGTTGGGCTCTCTCTATTTCTGGCGGCAGGCGGCTCAGCGAAGCGCACACACACCAAACGGAAGCACATGCTGCGGAAGTGAATTTCTTCACTTCCGTTTTAGCGCCATTGCATTTACGGCTGCACATAGAAAAGCGCAGGCGTGCAACAATCAAAACTAAATGTCAAAAATACTTACAATATACCAGTTGGGCAAGTCCAAAAAATATACTTGTTTGACAGCCCTGAAAACTGGCAGTCGAAACAATCATGGCAGTCAAGTCAAGTCAGTCAGTCAGTTAGTTAGTTAGTTAACTAGTCAAAGCTGTCAACTGGCATGTCGATTTGAACTAACAGCAAAATAACTAGTATACTCATTTGAGTTGTGACAACTTCATATAAGTAGCTGAAGCTTTCTAAGAAATTGATTAAATTGATTGCCTTGACTTAGATGTTGATCCACATTGGACGTGCCAAAAATCCATCGTTAATCAGTACTTTTTTACTGATACCTTATAAACATCTAAAATCGTTGTAGTGTAACAAAAGCTATTCTTAATCATCTGGAATATGTCTTACAACTGATTCCTTTAATCAGAATATTCCTAAATTTAAACACTTTTTTGAAGATAGAAGATATCAGGCAGTTTGAAAGAATGAATGTAAAAATGTTCAACTTAAATTACGGAACTATTAAAAACAATTGATGTATTAAATAGCAAATAAAATGATCACTTAAATCAAAATTCAAATATAACAAAAATAAAGCAAGTTTGATAAGATTCAATAACTATATTTTAAACTGCTTTCAATGTTGACACAATTTGATAACAGGTTACTCAAAAGCTCTTTATGTTTATATTTAAGAATTGGAATATAAAATATTACTTCCAGGCAATTTTAGTTACTGATCTGACACATGATGAAAAAGTGTTTTCCAATTTAGTTACTAAACATAAAATTGAACAGCATGTAACTTATTAGTCATTTGCATTGAAACAAAGGGTATACAGTTAGTTGAACAAATTTGCAAGTTATTTAGAAAGTAGCCAGACTCGCTATAAGTCTATAAACAACATAAAAATGCTATAAAAATACTTTGGCATTACACAAATAAGCAACTCACTCGACAAAGTCGAATTGGAAGTCAACTTCGTTGTTGTCGTTGCAATCGAAGAAGTCAACAGCAAAAGCAATTGTGTAAGTGTGTGTGTATGTGTGTTTGTGTGTGTAGAATTCAGTGAGTATGTCTGACTGCGCGACTGTGTAGCACTTCCGCTTCCGCAACGGAAGCTAATGAACGTAGCCGAGCAGCAGCGACGCGAACAAAATGGCAGCGACTCTAAGAAAATGCCAGGCAAATGTTAAATTAATAATAGAGAAGCAACCGCCGAACGGAGCGGAAAAACTTTCGAAACCCAAAGCCCAAAAATTGTTTCCAGCACACTCCTTCTTCGCCTTGTTAACAACAACAACGACAACGACAGGGACAACGACATTGGCATCGGCATCGGCATTTATGTGACTTTAATTTAAATAACTTTGGTTGGCTTTAGAGCGCACACTAATACAATTTTGGAGAGTGGAGAAAACATGTTGCAAGCTTGCTCTCGACGTGTCTCTTCATAACTGAAATATGCCAACCATTTTCGCTGACATGATCTTCAACGCTACCCCAAAAAACCACAAGAGTCTAAAGCACCCCTCAAGCAAAGCCATCATCATCATCAAGTAGGGAGTAGTCGGTTGTCAGTAGGCGGTAGACAGTGGGCTACTTAAAGTCACGACCTCTGGAATTGTGCGCTGACTGGCACAAATTAAAGTTGAGAAATGAAATTTGTAACGCTTTCGCTTTTCAATTATAATTTGGCTTGACGAGTTTTTTGATTGCTTTTGTGTATGCTTGAGCGAAATTCGTTGTTATCTGTCTGTCTGTCGTCCTGCCTGCCTGCCTTGTCTTCGACTGACCTCAATTGAAAATACTTACTATGACTCAACCCAATCCAAACCCTCAGCACCCTTAGCCACAAAACAAGTTTCTTTACTTTGCGGCTTTTGGCTTAATTAGCAAATTGACAGCATGACGTTGAGTGAAAAGCATTTACGACCACAGCCCGTGAGTTGACTGTTGCCTCTTCACCTAACAATGGATGTGTCTAAAGTCGAAATATGTCTAAAGTCGCAATCGAACAACATCAAGGTAATAAAAGGTAGCGTTGGTTTGAGTAATATACTTGAAACTTGCCAGCCTAGAAATATCAATTAAAACAAACAGCTGCCAATTTTAAGTATCGATTTAATTGCGCAAAATTGTCAATCGAAAGAGAAATACAACGCTTCCGTTTTTATTAATAGAGATAAGAAATAAGTCAAGGATGGTAAACATTGTCTAAATAATTAAATTGTTTTAATGAATGTGATGAATTGGTAGGAAAATCTAAGCTCTATCACCTTCTAATTGCTACTGATAATTCCAATTAATTAAAAACAAAAGCCTAACATTTGTAAGTATCGATTTATTTACGAAAATTGTCACTCCAATGAAAATTTACATTCTCTTTAATAGATATGAAATAAGACAACGATAATGGAATAAAATTATTATATATGAGAGTGAAAAATTATAATTCTTAAAATTCTTAATTGCTGTTAAGCAGTTCACAGAGCTTCGCTGAATATTTAAGCTGCACTTATCTTTGGCTAATAAACCACTTTAAAATAATTTAAATGTTATTTGTATTGTATTTGAGCACGCTTTAAACTAACACACAAATTTGTACTGAGCATATGTACATAAGTCTTTAAACGTAATGGATGCGTTGTATTGGCAGGAAAATCTCAGTATTATCACCTTCTAATTCCCATTGAAACGCACATGTTGCCACATGTGGCAAAGAGCTTTAATGAAACGCATATTTGGAGAGCATTGAAACTTTAATGAGCCCCCCAAAAACAACAACTTTGTACGAAAGTATCGATTTTGCTTTTTGCTAATTTTCAGCTCGTTACTGTTGTTGTTGTTGTTGTTGCTGTTGTTGTTTTTTGTACTCAGTCGCTTCAACGTTTGCCACATTTTGCTGTTGTTATTGATACAGACACACACACAGTTACACACATACCACCCTCAAAATACACACAACACCCACACACAAAAGGAAAGGTAGTCGCTACTGAGTTGACTGGATAGACACGTGTGCTTTTGGGGCCAGACAAATGTTAAGTTTTGTGTTTTTGCCTTGTTTTTTGCCTCCGACTCTGACTCTGACTATGACTTGGCCTCTGCCTTTTACCAATCCCCATGGCCATGTGGGCTTTTTCAGCTACATTTTAGCTGCTAGAACTTTTCTGACCATTCAAGGAAAATAGTCGGCACATTGTAACAAAAACAAAGAGGCCTCTGAACGTTCCTGGCTGACTGACTTGCTGAGTTTTCTCATTCCTTCCCATCATCATTGCCGTTGAATTTTCCTTTTTTTTTTGTCTTCTTCTTGCTTTTCCCCATCTTTTTTGTAGACACAAACGTCAGACGTAGTCAGTTTTAGTTTTGCATTTGCAAGTCTGCCCCCTTGAACCCCCGAGTTGAACCTACTATCAAGAGTTTTATAGACCAGTCAGTCACCAGTTGGTGTGTGTGAGAGAGTGTGTATTTTGAGTGTGTCTAGCAGGAGTTAAAAGATTTTAAACCCTTAATGATGATGATGATTCTGATGATGAGGACGAATCCGTTAAAGGTATCATGTGGTGGCGTCAACAATGCGCTTTGTTCTTGTTTTTCCTGTTTCGTTGTGTTATTGGCTAACTGCTGTTGACTTATATTACATGAAGTTTTCATTGCTCTATGTACGTTTGTATGTCTGTATGTATGTATTTGTGTTGACGAGGCCAAAGCTAAAGCCAGAGATAATGCATTGTTTGGGTTTGTTGTCTAGCCTCGATGAGCTGCACCTCCGACCGGTTTACAGCCTCCTCCTTTTGCTGGGCAAACATAATGGAATTTTCATGTAAACAATTTGCATGTTTTCAGCACACACACACAAGCAAACAAGCCAATACAAACACACACAAACATACATATATGTAGATGCTGAAGCCATACAGAAGTGTGTACTCTGAACGAGGGAAAGGGACAGAGTGGGTCGTATTTTTACTTCATCAATTAACACATCAATTTTTGGTCCTTTGTTTTGTATTTGTGTTTGTATTGGTATCTAATAAAGATAGCTTAGAGTTTATTCTATACGTATTTGGGATATTCAAGCCTGTTGTTGAATTAAAAATTCAGAGAGTGTAAAGAAAGATTAACAAAATAAGTTTGCACTGAAAAGCAATTTAAATTTACGAATATTGGACAAAATTTGATCCAACAGTCTCTTGTTAAAATATAATTTATTTACGAAAGCAGGTCGTTCAGTTCAAAATGAAGAGAGTGTAAAGCTCGATTTGGAGAACTATGCATTCAAAAACAATTTCAATTTACTAATATAGGAGACAATTTGATTCATTTATGAATTTTGATCAAAAATTTTAAAGTCAAGTCTAATCGCATTTGGAATATTCGGAGTATTCAAGCAAGTTGATGAGTTAAAATGTGCAGAGAGTGTAATAAAAATGTAGAGAATAAATTACATTAAAAAGCAATTTAAATTTACGAATATTGAAGAGCACTTTATTACAAAAGCAGATCGATCAGTTAAAAATGCAGAGAATGTAAAGAGTTTATTTTGAAAAGCAATTTTAATTTTCCCCAAAGGATTCATTGACTTAAACCAAGAGATCATTGAATATTGTACGTAGCACTCACAATTTTATAAAATAACAATATGCATAGTTACGAAAGCAGATGGTTCAGTTGCCAGAGTGAATACTGTTTAAAATAAAGCACATTTGCTTAAAGTATTTCCGGTATTCAACATATTTGTTGTGCTTCCTTTGAAGTCATCTACTTTGTCTGTAGAACCTTATGATTGACCACTAAACACGCCGTCATTAAACCTAAGCATGTTGTGTTATTTTACTTCAACGAAGCACTTAACTCACATTACGCATACGCCCCCGTGCAACACAAGCAACTAATTGCTGGGCTGCTTTTGTGTGTGGCAGAATGCTTTATTGCTTAATGCTTGCCGCTTTCTAATTAAAATTATACCAACTAGGTAGGTATAAATAGTAGGTAACTGCGAATATTTACCGTCAAATAGAAAAACGAATTTAATTAAAATGTATGTGCCGAGTAGAATATGCATACATATTCTCAACAACAAGGAACAACAAATATATATATATGTATAAGGCAAAGGCAATTCGGCGGCTTTCATTAGGAATACGACTACGAGTGGGGAAACTCTGTGTGGGCGACACTACGTAATTTTTAATTACTCGTGCTCAACTTTCGAAAAACTGAAGCAGGGCGAGCTCATTTTGAAAATTTTCATAATTACTCGACGCTCAACGATGTTAGCAAGTCAGTTGACTCAAATGCAGAATCAGAGTCAGAGTCAGAGACTGAGTCTGTGGACTTTTGTGGAAGCTGGACTCAGACTCAGACCGTGACCCAGACTCAGGCCTGAACTCAGTACCAGGAGCAGGACCCGGTCGACGTTGCCTCAAGTGCACTCACATGCGCAGCGACCAAAATTAAATGAACTTATGCACACAATCACACATATATAACTGTGCCTGTGTGTGTGCCTGTGTGTGTGTATGTGTGTGTGTGGCTTCGCTTGAGCACCTGTGCGCACTTGTGTTGGGTTTCCGGGTGGTACGTGGTCCATGGTCCCCATTGGTACCATCTTACCCAATACACTATCCACAGCATGGAGACGGTTGATGAGAGCTGCGCGCACTTGAAACTAAAGGCTAAGTAGGTGCATTCATATAAACATTGCCCACATGCACATTTGTATCTGTGTGTAGTTATATCTCTTTCTCTGTGTTGGTATTTGTACATTTACATACAAACACACACACAGAGTCTTGCATATGCTGAAAAGTTGAGTTGCTGCAGTTACGAGTGGATTGCCTCCCTTGTAATTAAATTTATTTCATTATGTTATTATTATGAGAAGCTCCCTTTTTTAGAGGATGATTACCTTATAACTGTGATGAGCCGCTTAACGTGCAGTTAAATGAAAATAGATACAAAATGTAGTTTGATTTTTAAGCTGTTTGCTTAACAGTCCTAAGTTGTTTTACATTTTGGTTAGCTTTAATTAAGTTTAAGTAGATTTGTGAAAAGTGATAAATTTAAGTTTGTTGAATCCTATCCCAACTAAGTTTCATTTCAGGCAATTGGCTAAGTACGAGTATAATTGCAGACAATTTCTTTGCGTTAATTTATTTGTCTAGCTAAGCATTGAAATCGTTTGATTTGACCTGGGTCCAGTTCAGTTTACACCCAGTAACATCGTTCTTTCTATGCATCCCTGACATGCACTCGACACACGTTCAACACACACTTCAATTGCTGTGCAAATATTCTTCGCGCATTCCACAAAACACCAAGTTCAATTGCGGCCAAGTCTCAGACTGTCTGCAAGTGTGTAAATAAGTGTGTGTGTGTGTGTGTGTGTGTGTTTGCTGGGAACTCGAGCATGAATGTCTTGTCCTTAAGCACACATCAATTTCAAAACAATAATTGAAAATTGCAACAATTGGAAATTTTCGTTTGGGTTTTCTGCGCCACGTACGAAAAGAAATGAAAGTGCATCTTGCCGTGGCACAAATGCACAAAATGTAAAAAAGAAAATAGTCAAAAAGGAAAATGCCAAGAAAGTATAGCAGGTTGTTGTTATTGCTTTGACTCCCTGTTGCCTTTGCTCGCTGAACCAAGTCGAAATAAAGTTGTGCATTTTATTGTTGTGCTGTGCGGTTTGCAACTCCAACTGCAACAGCAACTACAACAACAACTTTAACTTTAATGTGACAACAGCGGGAGAGAAATTCTGAAAACATTCAACTCGTTCCTTTCTCTTTACTATAAAATATATTTTTAAATATTTCAACATTTTTGTGACACGCAAAGTTGGCCAGCCAACCTGTCCGTAAATAAATAATATTGGCCAGCATGGCAAATATGGTCAAACACATAGAAAATGAAATAATAAATACAATGTTCTATAGATTTATTATTTATAATTTGTTAAAACCAAAAAAACAAAGAATAATAAAATAATATTGCTTTTGCTTTGTTTCTGACGCTCTTTGCATTCCAAATGGAGTTTGTTTATTCCGTGATCAAATTGGCAAACATCAAGTAATGCCAGTGAATTTGCGAGAATTTAAAAAAAATTTATAACATAAACGAAATATATTTAAAGAATTTTCAATAAAACGAACAATTTTTTTAAATTTTTTGTCGTATTTTTTTTATAAATTGCATGGCCAGGAATTTAATTGAAATACTTTAGGACGAAATAAAATCTCATGCTGAGAACATTATAACAATAAGATATTAATATTAATATTAATATTAACAACATTTATTATGAACTTTTGAAAATTTATTTATTGTCTGTAATTAATTGAAATTGACAGTGAACTTATATACCTTTTAAGCACATTTAAGAATAAATAAAAACTGATTAACAGATCTAAAACAGTTTGCCACATAATGTTCAATTAAAATATATCTAAGTATAATACTTAAGTTAGTAATAAAATTGTATTTTTAAATACACTGCAAAAGAAAGCACAATAATAATAAAAGTTTTATTATTAAATACCAAAAAGTTTAATTAAATTTTTTAAACATATATAGAGTATGAATTTAAGCTTTTGCTAACTTCAGGTTTAATGTCCTTCAATATCAATGATTTATATTCTTTCTATTACCATTTCTGCCCACATTTCAATTTAAAAATGGATAGTTAACAAATTAAAAACAATTTGAAAATGTTAAAGGGAACAAAATTATTATGTTTAATAGAAATATATAGAAATATTGTGATTTCATAGCCAAAGACCTCTGTAGTCAGTGCTACTTTACGTCTATGTTAAGTCAGTAATTTTACATTATTACTTTACTATACATAATAATCATAATAACAATGTCATTTCCAAAGAAAAAACATATTTTCCATTTAATATGTTTTATATTATTTAGTTTAGGCGTGAAAAAAAACATATTTCCATTAAGTATGCGTTGAATTACTTAGTTTACGAGTGATTAACTTGTTTTCTATTCGATTATCAGCGTTAATCGTCAGAGTATTTTAAAGCCCTAATGTTGTACACACATAATTATTGTATAATTTTTTTGTTATTTAGTTGTAGCTCGGCAAATATTTATGATTATCAATTAATTATGTGACATGTCGACTGACAAGAGCAATGACAGCAGAGTGGCCCTTTTGTTTGTTGCTTTTACTGTTTTGACGTCAGTCGCCGCCGCCACCGTCGACGTTGTGTTAATAAAATATTTAAAATTTAATTTTCAACGCGTTGCATTTGACACATTTCAATAAAAACAATTACTATAACAATTAAGTTGAAAAGTCGCCGCAGCCATTGCCATTTTATTTGCTGTTTTTGGAAAGTTACAAAAAAAAAAAGAGGGCTTTCCCTTAGTCCCTCACTCACAACTTCACAGGAGAGCAGCCCTTTGTCTCTGGGTAAACATTTATGCAATTTTAATTATAAATGCATTGTTGCTTTTTAATGAGAATTGCCAAATGTCAACAGGATTGGTCAAACAATAGCAACAGCAACAATCAACGAAAACAACAACAGCAATATGAACTGCAGCAACTGACATTAGCCGGACAGCTGTTTAAATAATGTATAATCAAGTGGAAATTGCTGATATGATTCAGTTGAAGCGCAGACTTAACAAGGCTTAAGCATGTATGAAGGGTCAATGAAATGTTAGTTTGATATATTAAATATATTAAATAAATAATGTAGTCTAGTCTGAACAATTTGACTAGTAAGTTCTTCATATTGTTATATGTGAGTACATATTTAGACGATCTATAGTTATTAAACAAAAAAGATTTGAAAATTAAATAAAACTAGTCATAAGACAAGTTGATTCTTTCTCAAATGTAAGTAATTAAAAAATTCTTAGACATCATTTGTAAAATTCATTAAACAAAGAACTTATATTTACATCCATATATAGAACACCCAAGTCGTATACTTAATATGTAAAACTAGTTAAATAAAGAAACCATCTATCTTTCTAACTCAATTTCACTTAAATAACACATACATGCTATCTCTTATCTTGAGCAACTACTGAGCAATGTAACACTAAAGTCTGAGGAATGTTTCACCCACTGTAAAAATTACTCTTACTCCGCATGTTGCAAGTGGAAGGAAGGCAACTACAATAAAATGCCACCAGTTGACCCAACAAACAAGCATAGACAGTGGCAAGTCGAGCCGGGCTGGGCCGGGATCCTGGAGCCACAGGGCCATCCATTGTGATGCCATTCAAGTCAATGGCGGAAATGAAAATTGAATTTTATGCAAACACAAAAGCCAATTGAAGTCAATTATTGTTTATGTAACTAATTTTATTTAAATATAAGTCAATTCGTATGCAGCAATGGAAAGAGACGCAGCCCGAAGAAGGAGAAGGAAAGCAAAAAAAAGAAGAAATGGAAAATGCCGAATGGCATAGGAAAAGTGTAGGCAAAACGAACAGACGAAGTGCCAACAAATTGATTGGAAATGAAGGCAAAAAAAAAAAGAAAAAATACAAAGAAAAAGGAAAAACTATGTGCATTTAACTGCAGTCGAAACTTTCGACAGAGACTCTTATTTACAAAGGCATGAATATGCATAAACATTTACTAAATGACTACGAAATATCGTTAACTAACTAATTGTTGAACGTCGCGTCGACCAAATATTAACTGACCCATTTTAGAAGAATCCAAATTTAGCAACTTGATTCCCACGCTTTTTGGCATTAGGCCAAAGTAAAAGAACACAGTAAAAAGAGCAACTAAAATGTCCTTGGCCCTAGTGGAAAATTGTTGGGGCCATCCATCAGCTGTTTGTTTTGTAGAGCGAAGCGTTTCCAGCTTTTTGCCGTTACGCTTTTCTTTTTTGGTCTCTGTGTTTTTCTCTCAGAGACAGCGACAAAGTGCAGCTCGTAGCTGAGCGATATTTTTTTGTTTTTGTCGAGGGTGTGTGTGTGTGTGTGTTAGTTAGTTTTGATTGATTGCATTGTTTCGTGTAACAAATTTATTTCTGCAACGCCCATCAAGCACTTAAAAGCCAGAGGCACAACAACAAAAATTGGGCTGGCTTTTAATGGGTTTGCCTTTTGGATAGCTACATCATTGTCACAGGCAGGAAATTGGTAAAAGGCCGCCACATGTATGTAGGTAACAAGTTTAAAGCCAAAACACATCATCACCAACAGCATCAGCAACAGCAACAGCATCAGCAATCAGCATCCTTCGACCATCTAGCTTCATCTTTAACGCAATCTCAATGACGTCTTCTACTTCTTCTTCTTCTCTTAGCCAGCATCATTAGTGAAAATGATTTCTTATTCAATGCTCGCCTTTGCTTTTGCTTTTGCTTAGCTGTTGGCTGAGTTTTTCTTTGCTTTTCATTTTCTTTTCTTTTCTGGTTTCTTCGCGCTGTTGTCATGCTTCATCGATTTTTTATGCTTTGCTGGTTGAGTTGATGGAAATTCTTCTTTTTTCTTCATTTTTTTTTGGTTTTTTAGCCGCCTGCACTTCAATAACAGCCGCCGCATTCGCAGCAGTGGCATCTCAGCAGCCTCAGTTGACTTTGGTAGTAATAATGTTGTATTTGTTTTCTACCCCCGAAAAAAAAGTTAAACTCTGCTGTGGCATTTGCTTTGCTTTGTTATCTTTAATATTGATTATATGCAATATCTCAGACAGACAAATCAGAGAGTTGCAAAGACCATTCAAGATATTTCCCATTTTTGTTGGCTTGCTGTATGGAAAAGCTGAGCACAAGAAAATGTCATTCAACTAAAATAAAAGAGAGGGAAAAACCACATTGTTTCCAATATCCTGGTGCACACAATTTCAACAAAACAGACAAGGCTTCTAACAAAAAAAAATTGATGGAAATCTCAATCTCGTCTCAACTTGTACAGACTAAAGCCAAGTGTTGTTTATTTTGTTATAGACAAATACTCGACAGCTATTTATTATCAAACCTTATAAACGAAGTATACAATTGATATAAGAATATATTTTGCTTTCACTTATTACCGCATAATTCATAACATACATTACAAAGTTCTATCTACCCAATTAAGACTTAAACAAGTTACTCCAATGGAAGCGCCTAAAAAAGCTGGTTTCACTTTTGTCAGTATCGTTTTCCTTTACATAAAAGTACGTTATGTAGGGAGGTTCAAATTTTCCCTTCGAGGTGTAACCCATAATAAACCCACAACGTTTCGACTTCGTGCAGTTTAAGGAAAATGTTGGCACCTCTTTCACCACATCCACAATTAGTTCAGCAAAGTTATCTGTATTATTTGGAGAACTGCGAATCTTCAACTGTGTGTCAGCGTATTGATATTTCTTCATAAAACGCATAAGTGAAAAGTCCTGTGGCATGTATCCCCAAATGAAGGTTTCCCCTTGCTTCAGATCTAGATTATCAATCAACATTGTCGCTTTATGGGAGGCAATCAAATTTAAAGGTTGACGCAAATGATTCATGCGTTGATGTGCCGAGTCCTTATCAAAACGCTTATCCTGCAACTGCTGCTCCTTATTGTGCAGAGAGGACATCAATCCATTGTGCTGGAATTGAGACTGACCCGAACGTATAAAGTACAATAAATAGTCTCTTGCACAGTCTGGCATCTCAAAACTATCCCAACGACAACATCTCAATTTTACATAGGATTGCAAAAGCCAGTCTATGGGCTGATCATTGAAGAATATCTGCACATAGGATAGAAATGATTTGAGCTCCGTTGTGTGAAATAATTTACCAATAAATCCCAGATCACAAAAGCTCATCACAATCCAGTTACGATGATGACTTAGACGAAAATTGGTATGCAAGGCTGCCAAATTGATTATGTAATCGAAATATCCCTCAGTCGGTATAATATCATCCTCCAACTGTAGATAATAATCACCACGATCCTGAGCATAGGTCATTAGGAACATGTAATCAAAGGTCTGTTTAGTTCGCCAACGAACACGTGCTGAATCATCGTGTAGGGTTATGTAGAGTTTATCAAAGTCGGGATAATAATTTACTGGCGGCGTTATCACATCAATCAAACCATCATCCAATTCCTCTCCAAATGTATCGCTTATCCCTTGCCAAATCTGCTCCACAATTAAAGAGTTCGTTTCACCTATGTAAACCACAATTAGGGAATTGTGACGATGAAAGTCATTCATATTCTCCATCAGTTGTGTCAGTGTCTTCAATAGATAGTTGTCACCAGAACGATAAACTGTAGGTACTCCCAACACATATGGCACATCTTTGCGTCCTTGACTAAAACTGGATCCCAATAAGAGAGGAGTTCCTTTCAAGATACTCTGCCACGTAGTTTCTTTACGTTGTTTAAGCACTCGCAATGGTCGATATGTGGGTCTGACTAGTTCTCTTTGAATGTTGGTATTGTTCTTACTTGTCTGAGGAATTTGTCTGCTTCTCACAGTTGACGTTGGTCTGATTACAACATCTATAGGTTGTGATCCATTGTCAATCAGAGTAATCAGCAGAAATGTCAGCAATAGGCACAGAAACACTACAAAACCCATACAAATGTCCAAACGAAAGTTGATAATCTTCATGATTTTAATTTATCAATGATATGAAAAGAAAGAGTCAGTTTCTAGTCTTCAAGCAGCTTTTACAAAGATTGCTTTGATATATAAAAAGTGGAAGTTTACAAACTTCTTTGAAGTGTAAAATAAGAGAGCGTTGGATCGTTAAATATATTCCGTCAGGAATAATACATATTATTAATAAAAATCCTCTAACCTTCCAAAAACCATTGTTTATATTGTTAATAGCAATACCTTGTTTGCTAACAATTTATTTAACAAAAAGTAAATTAAATAGAAGACGATAAGTACAAGAAAGTTTAATTGCTCATAGCTAAATAATTTTAAATACAAGTAACTCCATTTTATTATGAATTAAATCTTTCCCTTCTTTGTTTATTCAATACTTCTTCCCTTCTTTGTACTGCAAAGCTTTAATGAAAAATGGTGCTAATGCTAAATCCATGACTTCTGCACTTTTTTCTGTCATTCTACATTGCTGGCTTTTCAATTTCTGCTTCAAACCAAAGTGGACGACACAGAAAAAAACATGGAATGGCAAAAGACAAGGATCTGAAGCACACACAACAAGATACAACATCAACAATAGACACACCCATTCGCTATTCATAGGCACAGCACATAAAACGCACTGAGAGTTGCAGAAGGCGGAGACAAAATTCCCAAAAGCAATGAATTTTTCGAATTCCGCTGCCATTTATGAGCACGCCCCAGAGACAGACAGAGAAAGAGAGAGACAGGAAGAAAGGGAGATTGCGAGAGAGAAAGAACAACAAAAAGGCTATGCATAAATAAAGCACTCAAATTACAATTTAATGTCATAGAGATTTGTGAGATACTCGTGAATGTTGGCCTGAGCTAAAAGAGCCATTAAAAAGCATCAACAACACATTTGATTTAAAACTTAAATTAAATTCGATTAAAACTTTTTTTGTGCCCCTCTTGACAGACCCTACCATTTATAAGTATATGTGTATATGCATGTGTCTGTCCCGAGGTTAATGTTACTGATTATCTGCATTATTTATAAAAATTCGCACGTGATGATACAAATTTATGCATATACACTTGTTCAAAGACACCTTACCGACTTCAGCTCCAGCATTTTTTTTAAGGTTCTGGGACCTGGATTCAGATTCAGCTTTCGAGGGTTGCGCGTCAAATAAATAACCGAAAAACTTTTCAACTTTCATGAATATTAATAACAGCAGATTTTAAAATAAAGTATATGTATATGTATGTAGGTATGTGTGTACATGCAAAGCATCAACGATGGCATCCAAGTGACAGAGTCAACGCCACATTGCTCATACGCCGCGATGTCCGCACAAAATGTAAAATGTGCATTTAAATTGAATTCCTTAATGAATTCGTGGCAACGCCTGGCCACGGACCACAGACTGAACAGCTCCAACTTGCTGAAGGTGTTGCCCAATGCGACCGTCGCGTTTTTATCAGATTAAAAATTATATATATTTGTGAAATAAGTACTCTTATATGGACTATCATCGCTATGTTATTAAGCTGGCAGCGTAAGAATAAATGTATGGATTTATTCCCTGAACCATCGAAAATAATTTATGTTTAGTCCCACAAATAATATGAAAATATTCTATGCATTATACTAATTATATTAGAACCACCAACATCATAAATTTAATGATCTTGAATCCATATTTTAGTTAACCAAGATTTGGTTTTATTTTTATTTTTTATTTATTTAAAACAAGTGTGTTCATAAATTTAAATTTATTTATTTAAATTTGAACATAAAGACAACGTCTCTATTAAAACAAAGCTTGCTGGAACATATAATTTTGATGTCGAACATAAAGAATATAATGACTAGAAACCAACTGCACTAAATGTCATAAGGATTTAGTGTTTTCAAAGTTAAAAAAGTCGACAGGAACAATTTTATTTCAAGTTCAAAGAATATTTATATTTTGAGTAATATTTTATGTAACAAATAAGTTTGTTAACTATATATTTCATGTTTAATTATATAAAGCAAAATATATTAAAATTTAATTTGATCAAATGCCTGAAACAAATCTTTGACGTTGACTTACTGAATAATAAAATCGTATGATGTATTTTATATTACATTTTTATGTGTAGGGCATAAATTTTTCGACATGATGAATAAAAAGCAATTCTTGCTTGTTCATTTCGTTACCCGATGCACGTTTCATGGAAGAAGCTAAGGGGAAAGGGAACGAATATAACTTTTTGGGCGCGCAGCGAAAAATTATGCAAAAATTCAAAAGCATAAAGTTTGGCGCTCGGCAGTTGCAGTTTTCGCCACAAGCAGCAGAGACCACTAGACTCTTAATTAAAATGCATTAAGTTGGGACGCAGGGCGACGAGCACCACAACATGTGACCTCAAGTGTTAACATAAAATGTTGGCTGCATAATAAAAAAAGAATCTAATCTGTTAAATCTAAAATTTTGAATATAAACAGCCGTAACGAACTGCTATTGTGCCTGCCGAATCATAAAAGACCAACAAAAATTTAATAATAAAAAAACACAAATACAAATAAACCTTTTTTTTGCATCTGCACTGATTAATGGTCTTGTGCACTACAAAATTAAATGGTACACCACATGAAGCCGCAGCTATAACTAACTGATGTGCCTATGGCTGGATTTGATGGTCGCTTTTGGCATATGATAATGGTCAAATTTTTGCACATATTCTTTTACATTTTTTATTTCATTTTCTCTTTTTCAAATATATATATATACAATTTTGGCAAGCCGACAAATATAACACGTAACATGTGTTTTAGTTTTAACAACGGGCTAGCAACAACAGAAAAATAACCCATCAAAAAATAATACAAAAATTTAAGGGCACATAAAATTCAAACATAAAACTGTTGGACAAAAATATGTGAAATTTAATTTTCGTTGTGCTTGAGTAATGATAAATTTGTGTACACTATACTGCAGAATGTTCAGACTTGATAGCTGATCTTTAAATAACTTTTAGATAAGTAAACATTTCTCCTAAATTAAAAATTCAAGTAATCTAGTTTTAGCACTCTAAAACTTTATATAAATTTTAAACATAGGTTTGAATGAAAATACATTTTAAAAGGTCGCCAAAACACTTAAGAATTTATCGCCATACATTTTCATACATTTAAAGATTAATAATTAAAGATAATAATTGTTAAAATAATTTTAAATAAGATAGGTACCTAAAAGTTACTTAAAATTAATGAAAAGTTAAACCTTTCTAGCTTGTGCCGTCTTCAAACTATTCAGTTTTACTAAATACCCATTTATTGCAGTGCATAGTGCTCAAAAATATAAAGCCTGCATTGGCTCACACATGTAATCTAAGCTAAATAACCCAACATATATGTACATATATACGAGTAGGTATAAAAAAAGAAAAAAACACCCACTAAATTGACAAAAATCTACGGCGCGTGAAAAAATGTTATAAAAGCTTATGAGCCTTGCCCTGATGGCAATTTTTTTGCAATTTCTTGCTGCTTGCTTTTTTATTCATTTTATTCTCTTTTTTGCACTGCTGCTCACCGCTGACAAAACAGTTTTCCATGTGTGTGTGTGTGTGAATAGTGGCAACCGCAAAATAAGATAAATTTCACACCGACAAAATTAATAAGTTTTTAAAAGGCCATAAAAATTGAGCTAAGCCAAAGGGCGACATAAACCGCACTCTACACAAATCGCGCACATAATTTGCACATTTTTCATATATTATTACGTTTTTTTACCGCTTGTTGTTGTCAATTGTGTTGTTGCTGTCTGTTTGAAAAAAAACTAATAAGAATGTGCCTTGGGGTCATAAATTTCTTTCAAAGCATTCAAAAATTAAAGTGCTTTCGCCCATTGAAGCAAGTCCAACAAGTGACAAAAGAGGCAAAATTTGCACAAATAAAATAATAGAGCTAAAGCTCGAGCGATGGAACATCGCTGCACGGGCACGGGCATGCGGAAGTGCTGAATCACCGGAAAACCATTAAAGGAAGTCACAACTATTGATTATGTCGGCGGCAACGGCAACGGCAACGGCAACGGCAACGGCAACGGCAACTACGACGTCGACGTCGCCATCGACGTTGGCAGCGTCAGCGGCACAAACTAAAAATGGCTTTGTGTGTGCAAGCAGCGGAAAAATTATGATAGCACCCGGTCCGGTTCTGTATAGACCGCCTCCCAAAAACACAGACCCAGCATAGTAGAGACGATCCCTCGGCCTCGGCACATATAAATTTGCATTGCTTTGGCATTTTGGAGTCGGGTGAGCTTCAAATTGAATTTGATGGCTTTTATTTGCAACTTTAATTGCATGCGACTGTTCTCGTTGCTATTCAATTGTTTAGGGTATATGAGCTATGT
The DNA here is from genome assembly GCA_035044365.1 of Drosophila neotestacea. Lineage (NCBI taxonomy): Eukaryota > Metazoa > Arthropoda > Insecta > Diptera > Drosophilidae > Drosophila > Drosophila neotestacea. Next base: position 7,179,001 of record JAWNMD010000273.1, on the reverse strand, counting down.
GAATAGCTCTCACGTCTCCAAACAAACTTTCAAATTTGTATTGATTTAATCTTGTTTGATTAAAACGAAAGCTATTGCCTGTAGAAATACTTATAGATTGGCCAGGTAAAAACAATTAGGAAAGGCTACAGTCGAGAGAACACAACATGAAGAGACTCTTTAATCATCTACTCTATATATTGTATATTATTATTCGATTTTGATGTCATTTTTAATGGTGATTCGGAACATATATACTTAAAGCTGTTAAGCTACAATTGCATATGTTATTTGATCTCAAAACAAACGTTATCTGATAACCTCTCACAGAGAGCACTACATTTTTCTTCCATTCGAAATAAGCCTTTATAATATCTAAGTACAGGGTCTAAAAAAACAATCTATAAATATTTTTCCATCAACTCTCACATCAGTTCAAGCCAATACTCATTTAGTGTATATAAAATAATAGAAATTATTTAAGGAAATATTTTTTTTGTCTAACATAATCAGTTGAATAAGTTTGGCAAGCGCATGCAAACGTCGTTTCATCAAAATTGAACACGGCCTTTTATAAAATTTTGCTGTTGTTTTGGTCGTTTGGTATATGGAAAAAGCGTCGGAAACGTCGCTCGACGGCAGAGTTGAAAATCATGGCGAGATAAATTGCCAAAGATAGCAATGGATGGAGTCGCCGCTCCATGCTATTGTTCAAAATCAATTTAGTGTTGAATTGGTGCCAAGAATCTCATTTTCAAAAGCGCCAACGTCGACGTCAGCAGCGTCAACTGAGCGCATAGGAAATGAAAATACCGGAAACGCCGACATTTTCCTCCCAATGAAAGTCAACTAACCAAGCCAAACATAGAAAAGAGCTCGCGGATTTTGTCACAGCAAAAGGACACGACAACGGCAACGGCAACACCAAAGGAAAAAAAAAAATTGGAAAAATGTGCTAATAACTTTCAAATAAATGTTAAGCCCAAAAAAAATGGTATTGCACTCTGACTAGTCTCACTGACTAGCTTAAACCGGCTCACAGACAGACAGACAGACAGGCAGTTCTATTCTACGACAAACTCTCATGTGTGCGTCTCTATTTCCACACATAACTCAGGCTCTTAATCCGGCCGAGCCAAGGCCGTAAATTCAGCCGAAGAGTCGCGTTTCAGTGGCTTAACTTAAATGGCGTCGGCGTTGGTGAGATCTGAAGCCAATTTTAAAGTTGGCACCAGTAAATTCACTTTCATTCAACTGATGGGCGCTAAATGGTCGCTTAATTGTTAGAGAAACTCAATTTAATGTTTGACTTTCTTACTCTAATTGTGCCAATTAATTGTATTGTTTAAAAATTTTACTTCAGCCGAATTTTGCTACAAAATGAATTGCTTAAAGCAAGCTACTTATTGCTCATCATTAATGTAACTTTATATAGCAACTGAATCTATAGTTTAATAATAAATAAAATTAAAAGAAACTAATTTAAGAAACTTATAAGAAATAAATCCGAACATTCTAATGTTCGAAACAAAATACTTTCAGTTTGACTAATGCAGTCAATTTAATTTTCTAAAAAAAAACTCTTAAATCAACTCATCAGTTTCCAGTGTCATAAACTTACTTTTTCTTCAGACTTTAGACAGAGAGAGGAGATGTTTATCACAAAACACTTTCATTAAAAATTGTTCGTCCACAAGTTTTGGTCGAGCTCGTGCTCAGAATTCTTCTCGCCTGAGGCGCATTGTGTTGTCCTTTCGCTTTTGCTCTTTATGCCATTGCTGACATCATATTAACTTTGATTCCAGTTATATTTCAACTTTCGTTCCCAAAAACGCCTTTCAGCGTTTTTTGAGTGTGTCTTAAGTTCAATAACATTAAATTTTAGTTTATGGTTAAGCTCACTTTGGGCTAGACAAACAATTTTTAAAATGCTTCAAATATGACTCAATCAAAACACAGAAAAACTCGTCCCATTTCTGAGCGAATAACTAATTAAACAATGCGAAGCATATCACATCGTTATCTATGTATTTATAATTATATCAATGCGCACTCGCTCAATAAAATTTGCAAATTAATTTCAAACTGTGTGTAAAATTGAGCATGAAAATGCAATTAACATTATTGGCCAGTGGATTACGATTGCACAAAACTATGAATGCAAATATAATGTCAATGCAATGCACAAAATTTGCAATTAATTTTAATGTCTTTTCAATGTATGTATATGTGTGTGTGCCTGGCTACTATTCTCTGTATACAGAGGCTCCAAAAAGTTTGCGCTTCACAAATATTGACCATAAAGTGCCTTTGTCTTTCACTTCAAAACGTCTCGAGAAAATGATTGTGCATATTAACAACTTGGTTAGCCGCAAAGCAAACAAAATGGCTTTTAATCTAACCATTATAATGAGCAAAATGTCGGAGCAGCACAGCACACAGCAAAGCACTGTGGTGGTTTTGGACAATAGCAATACCACATGGCGTATGAACAACGTGCGATCAAGTTAAATGAGTCTCTGAATCAAATGAAAATTGAATGCGCTTAGAAAGTTATTCCTTAATTAAAATTAACAGTAGCTTAACAGATATCAGACGAGACTGGTAGGAAATAAATATTAATAAGAATATGCTTATTTCGCAATGTTAAATTTAAAAAGGAAAACATTGCATTTCAATATTTTAAATCTGACAAATTATAATCTACAAATCTTATAGCCAATTTGTAGTATCCTTAGTTAGGGTATATGGACATGGACACAAAGATAAACAAAATGTAGTGGAAATTTAACTAAAATTCCATGGCCAGCCCGAAATCATTAATTCATAAAGCTATAATTTGCTTTTGGCCAGGCCAACAGTAGCAGAAGCAGCAGCAGAAGGAGCTTCAGCCAGACAACCTTTCGGTCATTTACGCTGCAAATTACAAGCAGACAAATAGTCTATACAATCACACAGACACACCTAAATATATAGTATACACAAAAGCATACCAACAAGGATATACTTGTATGTGTACACGGTCTATACACCATACACCTACAACAAAGTCGATGGCACAAAGAGCCAAAAACTTATTTGCGGTTGCCCAGCTTGGCCGAGAAGGTTTGCAAATGCAAAATTTTGTTGACATGCCTTGAGCCATGATATGCAACCAGACCAGACACACACAGCAGAGTGCAATAGCCGACTTCTCTATATAGAGTGGCAGAAATTTCCATGTTTGTGGCAGGGCGTGTAAATGATTTTGACATATTGTAATGACAAAACAAAGGCTATTTCATGTATCTCTGACTCTAACTCTGACTCTGACTCTCTATCTCAATTTGTGTCCGTCTTTGTGTCTGTGTCTGTCTTTGCTCAGCTTTGGTTAAACTGTTTGGTTGACTAGCTGACCGGACCAGTTCTTAGGTCTGCCAGTGTCAATTGTTGTCGCCAGTTTGGTTTTGACGGAAATTAGAAATCAAAATGTTAAATTCAGAGACAGTCGGTTCAATTGGTTGAATGTTGAAGAGAAAATACGTAGAAGATGACGAATTTAAATCAAACTAAGTAGTTGAACTTAAAATAAGAACTCCTGCAAAGTAAATAATAACGCTACATAAATGAAATAAAGTTTAACTCTGAAGAATTTATAGTTTAATGTACAATAACATATCTAAATAAGCAAAATGTATACAATAAACAGTTGAACATTTTAAATAGTTACCTTTCCACCTTTTTTGTAATCATCAAGTATATAACTTAAAAATTGGATAAACTATTTGTTGGTATGTAAATTGGCAATTCATTTCTTTTTCCCCACTGTTAATATAGTTTGTAAAGTTTTGGGAATACAATTTTGACTTCGTTGCTCATAGCTGAGTTGAGTCATTGACTCAACCCGCATTCACAGCAAATACACTCATTCCTTGTGAGTCAGCACAAATGTTTGGCATTCTGTGTATTGTCAAGAGCTTTGTTACAACAGCATTGACAGACAACATGTGTAACAAGTAGGAATGCACTTTTTAAAAGTAGCTGGTTTACAGATACTCTATATGTTAATATCTAAGCTAAGTAGAGATTATATTACATTCAATTATTTCATTTTTTTACTTAATCGTTTTGAAATTTTAAAAATATATATATTCAAATATATTCTAATTGCTGTCTAAAGTAAAATTAACCCAACAGTTTCCACAGTTAGAGAGTATATAAAAAATCGCTTATAAATTTAGTTGTTGCTGTTAGATTTACATTACAATGCGAAACGTAAGCTACAAGTTGTCTTTATTGAAATTCGCACCCTCATAATACTGCTAGTAGACTCGTAATTATAATTAACATGGTAAACATTTGGCTCTCAATCACAATGCAAATGGAAAACAACAGAAAAAGAAACTCAACCCGCAGGCAACAAAATCATGGCGTATACGTAACATAGAGCAAAACCAAAAGCAAACCCCAAAGGACTATTGAAATCTCACTCAGCTACAAAATATTTCATATTTATAAAGACCAAACGAGAGAGAGGGAGAGAATGAAAGAGAGAACGAGAAAGCTGACAGCCTGCAACACAACATCATACAAAACAAAAACAACAATTACAAGGAAGCAAGGTAGGGTCGTTTTTGGAAGGGGGGGTTTTGGCCCTTACCTTCAGCTAAATATCCAGCTCCACTATGCGGAATGTTAACAATAACAATGAAACAGAGAAAAAGCAACAACAACAACAGCTACAACTAAAACAACAACGAGAATTGTAATGATGAAATAAAAGTCAAGTTAATACAATAGCTAAAAACCGAACATGAAAACTGGCGCGCGGTGAATAACGGAAATACGACTACCCCTATTATCAGGACAGGGTCTCATGCTCAATGTTATTGTTCTTGTTGTTGTTGCTGATGTAACTGATGTTGTGGTTGTTGTTTTTGTTGTACGTGTTGTTGTTGTTTCTGCTGTTACTCGTTAGCGTTACATGAAAGTGCAACTTTTGTACAACAGTTGCAGCAACAACAATTGTAATACACATAGTTATAATAAAAATCAGCTTGTTTCACTTTCCAACGAAGCACCAAAGTTCAGAATACCCTCCCTTACACTACCCCACTCTTCTCCCTTTCCCATCACTTTTTACCCCTATATGAAATGTTTTGTTTGTTTGTTTGTTTCTCTGTGTAACTCACACTCAGCTCAGCGTTTTGGGTAGCCTGTGCTTTGACTCGGCTCTTGCATGCAGGTTCAAAGTTGTTGCCCCCTCTTTTAACCTCTTATCCCCTTACTGCTCACCTTACTAACTACTAACTACTAACTGCTAACTGCTCAACTCAACTGCTCTCCATGTTCGTGTTGCTGGCATCGAAGCTGGCAGCAAGAGAGCGCCGCAGGTGCAAAGTGTAAATGAAGACTGATTGCAGTGCACATGATTTTGTCGACACACAAGCCCACACACACACACATACATACACAACTAGAGACACACACTCACAGTACACAGTGTCTGTGTATAAGGTTGAGGCATAAAAAACGTTGCAAGGGCTGCTGCTGCTGGCCGGGTAAACTCGTTCTTGTTTGCAAAGGGGGTAATTGTGGTTAAGTGCTGGTTTATTGGTTTGGCAAAAGGGCTTAAAAGATATATGCATTTTAACAGCAGGCCAACTGCTTGCTAAACTGGCTAAGGTTAAGGCCACCCCTTTTTTTTTGGGCAGTCAGGTACTCTCTCAACACAGTTACATATGCACGAGTTTTTGACAATTGTTAAGGCTTTTTCTTTTATTTGAAGGCCAAATGTTGAGTTGTGTTGTCCGAGCATGTTGAACATGCACATTCTTGTAATGATAAGGTTGCTGTTATACAAATAGGGTTGCCGAACAACTATAATACATGATAGTTGCAAAGACATGTTAGGAAAGTAATCTACTTTTGATCACCTGAGTCAAAGGTGTTGCTGTTGCTTATAAAACTGAAAGTTTTGTTGCAGTCCTGCAAAGTGTGAAATATTCTCTTTTCTTGTAAAATGTAATAATGAAATTAATAATAAAAGTATATCATAGATTAAAGACACAGGTTAACAACCCTCAGTATAAATTGAATTTAAGTCAAATTTATTTAAGTCAATATGTTTTTCACTCAAAATTCAATCTATCTAGCCAAGTCTCACCTTCATTCAATATAAGTTTAAAGGATTACAATAGATCTAAAATGTTAATATTACCTAACAATAACTACAATTTAAATATCCTGGAATCTGAACAAGATTAACTTTAAGTACTGGAATGATTCCTGAGATGAAAGGTCATGTTTATCAAGCACTTTATCAAGAGCGTATGAAAAGTTTTATTTTATGTGCACTCACCTGCATGAGAGCCATAAATATATCATACACATTGCACATTAGAATAGCTACGTCACGAAATTAATTTCTTACATTTCTAAAAATGTTACCAGGTTTCCCCCCTCATCATCCGTACCACCCTTAAAATCCGCAGCACAGCAACTCGCACACACATTAAAAAATCGTTTTAATTGAAACACAAGCCCCTTGGCAATCAGTGTGCACGCAAATGCCGCACTAACTCGCAATGCCTTCCTACCTAAAAGGGCGAAGATAGGGGGGCGTTTTAGCCACAATTTTACCTACACACATGCCACTAGATAGACAAGAAGGGGTGGTAAGAGAGAAGGGAGGGTCTGTCGCTCACTTAAGTTAATACGAAAACCAAATGTCACTCAACATTATCAACGGCAAACGTAATCAGTTAAAACTTTTTTGCTGCTCTAGGCAGGCCAAAACCAGCCAGCTAAACAGACAGACAGACAGCCAGACAAACCGACAGACAGAAAGGCAGGGAGTTGTTGCTGCTGTTGCTGCTGCTGTTGTTGTGAAGCGAAAAGTTGCCAACATGTTTGTATTCTATTTCAATTTTTTATGCGCTCTGAGAACGAGCATCGCACTGAAGTGCAAAAACAACATGCAACTAAATAAAAGGATCAACAAGTCGCAGTAAACATACCCTTTTGGAACTTAACCTAAATACCAAAACTTTCTTCTTTATGTGAATAGAGAAAAAGCTTCCAAATGAATTTAAAAATTGTCTAACTTTCATATTTTCACAACAAATTCAGTTGGCAATGGTTTGAAATAGATATAGATATATGAATATTTTCTGATGTACATAGTATATCATTAAAATATGTTTGACTTTTTCAGATAAATTAAATAATATTTTAATAAAAAAGTTTTAAATCTAGTTTTTAAGTCCGGTAAAAAGAAATTACGTCCTAGTAATTAAAACTGTTTAGAGTCAATTATTAAATGTTATATAATATATTGACTTATAATAAATTTTTTAACCATTTATTTAATTCAAAAGTCCAAAGAAAAGCAATGAAGAACTTATATAAATTTAATGACAAATAGAAGCATGAAAGGTTTAAATATAAAGAAGCAAGCTGCCCTATTTACCTATAATTCCAAGAGTTCTTTCTGGTAATTTTATACTCATTCAGTAAATATTATAGCTTGTTGTTAGCTCTTATTCAATTCTATACAATGCAATAAAAGACCGCAACACCCAATTGAAATAGAGCATTAAAATGCGCGGCATGTGTTTAGCACTATGCAAAGGTCCAGGTCGCAGTTTTCCATATCTCAACATGGTTTCAAAGCAAGCAATGTTAGGCCTACAACTACAAAACAAAACTTTTTTTTGTGGTATGCGATGGCATTTTTTGGCTTTTGACTGCAGAAACTAAAACTGAAAATGTCTAAATTTTGGGCAGGTCGCTATGTATATGTATATGTGTTTGGTGGTCGTAGGTGCTAGCGGTTTTTGCATATTTCAAGAGTTCGTCTATGGGCAACGCACAAAAGTAGGCAACAAAACGAGCCGTGGGCCACTTGTCAGCCGTTTAAATGCATTAAAAAATTACCGACCAAACTCGCCGAAAAATAAAAACAACAATGCGAATGTGGAGACTGACGACATGTCAGTGTAGGAAATTTCACATGCGAAATTGTGCAAGGGACACGCCCACAAACAAGGCGAGCAAAATCAAATCAACAGAATGGCGTGCCGCAATGGAAGGCCGTGACAATGGAAATGCCGGATGCGAACACCGTCCGCTTGTCGCCAACGACAGCAAAAGGGTTTGCCCGAAAAACCAGATGGAGTCGGAATTGGAAGAGATGGAGACACCAAGCAAATTTCCTGATGGGGCAAAAGAAGGAGACGGCATGTGGCTGGCAGGCAGTTGAGTCTGTGAACCAGGCCGACTAGTTAACGCAAATTGAAATCGTTGTAGACGGGGACAGCCAAAAGACGTTTTGGCAGCTTGTTCGTGCATAAATCAAAGTGTAAGGCCTCCTCAGTCTGTGAGTGAAGGGATCGACGACGAGCTCAGCAGGGGAAAAGGGACAAAAGGGCCAAGCCAGTAGCCGAGCCAGCCAAGCTGAGAGCTGCAAAGTCACTTGGCATTTTACAATGGCAATTAAAAAGGCTTTGGTCGAGGTCTAACTATTTAACTGCGAGTACTTCATGTTTAAGAAACTCTTTGAGGTCATTTTTGGTTGAAGTTCACACAGCGTGAGTTAAATTTGGTAGTTTGGTAGTTTTCTCACTAGTTTCTTTCACCCTCTCTAACTCTTTCTCACTAGCTAAATTTGAACAATGTATAATTATTCTAACACTGTGAGTTTTATATTATACAGATTGCATACGATCCATATTGTATAAATGAAGTCATTTTCTACAGAGTTTTAGTTATATATAACATATTTAAAATTATGTTATATATATACATGTGCCTCTTATCAAATCGTATATCTAATTGTTAATATACTTAAGCACATTTACTTATTTCACGATAGTATATACGTGATTCTGTTTAACTATAAGATATTCATGTACTTCATTTCATTATCATCACGCCGAACTAGATTGCGAAAAAGTTTTATATCTCGATGGCATTTAAAGTACGAGTAGAAGTTTCAAATGTCGCCTGCTTACGGTCTCAGTCCACAGATTCACAACTACTCGCAGTATATGCAAGTTGCTCCTCAGGCAACTGCTGTCACACACGTCGTATGAGTTATATGCCTTCGCCAGCCATCGCACATATGCATTCATGCCTGCCTGACTTGCCTGCCTCTGTTGTAGACGTAGCTAACTTTTGCAGCCTTATCTGGCATAGACTGCACTCCAGGCATGAAGGCTATGATTTAAGCGCAAACTTGTTTCGCCTGACTTTGTCTTCTCTCTGTTGCAGTTGCAGTTGCAGCTGCCGGTGCTGCCACAACTTCAACTTACCGCCAGGAACTTGAACAATTAACTATATTTTAATTGGCCCTACTTGGCGTCTGCTGTGGTAATTTATTTACAATTTTTACGCTCATTTTGCTGACTGACAGGGCAAATACCAAAATGAGCACAAAACCACATTCCACATACGCGTACACGTACAGTGAAACAGCAACATGACGGACATCATCCGACATATATCAACACAGACAACGTCCGACTTTTGTAACGCATTACGCATGCACTTTGCTCAACACTTCTGTTAATTTTATGCTACCCGTTTTTCTCCTGACCTCTGGCAGGTTGGTGTGAATGTGTGTGTATGTGTGTGTGTGCGTTTGTTTAAATATTCATTGCAAATTCCAATTGCATTTGCGCTTAAATTGGCAATGCCAACAACAACAGCAGTGGCATCTGCAGCTGCAACTGAACGAATTTGTTTTTCTTTCTTTTTTTTCTACCTTTCAGTATTGTGTCGGTTGTTGGTCAGACTCAATTTGGTCGAAATGCCTGACCGTTTGTGGTTCGAGTCGTTTGAATTCGGTTTCCCGATTGCATAGTTTGCTTAAACGTTTTTCAATTTGCCTGAGAGAAATTTGTGAGAAAACTAAATGAGATTCGTATGCAAGGAAACTACACGGAAATAACTTGCAAAAATTGCACCAGAAAGTCATCGATTAGGCCAAGTAAATGAGAGCTAAAATATATGGGAGATCTCAAAGGAAAATGTACTGTGAAATTTTAAATGCTTTCCTTTTTTTGATAACACAAGAACTTATTTGAAACATTTCATTAATGAACTTTAAGATGCAGTCTTGAACTGCTTTGCTGGATTACATTTAAAATGTTAGAAAACTTTTTTCATAACAATATAGTTTCTAAAATTATGCTTTATATATTTATAAACAATAATTAAGCAAGAGTAAATCCTTGGATATGAAAACTAACAATCAGAAAAACCTCTCTATGAATATAATAAATGTTAAGTGTGACTTTAGACATTTATAAAAATTACCGAAATGCTTTTCGCTCTCTAATATAATTTAACTATAAATATACAAATTTTTGCAATTACTTAAACTAAATTTAAATGGAACCACATCAATTTCAACAAATTAATCCTAAAAGCACATAAATAAAAGAAATCAGTTCTATGCAATCTCAGCATTAAAATGTACGTAATAAAAAATGGTTTTTGCAAAATTTGTATAAAAGCAATAAATTAAATTTGCATTTCAATATCAATATGCAAAAATATTTTGGCAAAAATAAATGTTTATCCAAAATAAGCTGGGACTAATTTTAAATGGCGGACACAAACGCGCTAAACCTCAAACAGAAAATGCAATTGGTAATGCATAAATTTAATTGGTCATAAAATAGGCAAAGCAAAGGCGATATATGTATGCTAAATAGCATTATATGTATATATGCATGTAGATAAATTAATTTAAGCTAAAGCTTTGGCGACAGCCAAGCAAACCAATTAATGTACCACGCACACAAACCCGAAAACCATAACCAAAATGTAAATTCAAAGCCAAAACACCAAAATGACATCAATTTGCGCTCATATTTCATAGGCGCAGCAGCAAAGCAAATGCTATTAAAGGCATTACGATGAACCCAATGACAACCTACAGCCAGAATGGGTCCAGAGATCGTAAATTATACCCAAGGCAATCGAATACGACTCCTGACTTCCCATTGTGCCTGTGTCTCTGAGTCTACAATGGCAACAAGATTTATGTCTTTCACTGCACTCTTACTCAATGCAGCGCCAGCAGCATAAAGCAGAAGCAAGCACAGCATCAATAAATGTAGTTCCACGCTGCGTATGCGCAATATTTTAATTATGCAAGCAATTGAAAAATTGGCGCACACACACACACATACTTAATACAAGGCAATGTCCTTAACACTTGTGTTGTTACCATGCAGTGGGTACAAGAAGGCGAAACTGAGTTCAAAGCTCAAACGACTTTCGCACTGTGTTGCATACTTTCCAGCGCACTGACTTGCAATGTTAACTTATTGAGCTGCTTTCAGCGAGTCTGTGTGTGATATGTGTAAGTGTGTGTTGCAATTAATGAGCTCGCTTCATCAATGTGAGTGCGGGTGAGTGCAAGTACTTGCTGTTGGCTTCAAGGATTTTTAATCCATTAAGGCTTTTGATACATTCACGCCTCGCAACGCGTTTGTGCACTTATTAGAGTGTTCCCAACACCAAGAAGAATATTCATTTCATATAATCGAATGTTGAAAATGATTTATATGATAGATTGTTACTAAGTGAAGCACAAATTATTTATATTAAAATGAATGTTGACTTTTTTTGTAAAGTTTTGTCGTAGTCAATTGTTAAAACAAAATAGAAGTTATTTAAATTACTCAACAATCAAAATTTCTTTTAATACTGTTTAATAAAATGCTGGTAGCCTAAAAAAAAATTGATATTTTCAGTTGCTTTTATTTCTTAAGGAACTTGAGCGAATAAAATTGTTTAGTAAAATATATTACAAATTGTTTTAAAACGTGTAACCCAAGATTACTTTTAATTTTATTAATTTTATTTATTACTTTCTGATTTTTTAATCAAACACTCAACTAATGGCGTGATACAAATTGGTATGAAAGCGTTCAGGTTTGATAATATTATTTTGTAAAGTTTTTTCTTTAGATAGATAAATGTTGTGATAACAAAAGATTGCAACAATAAATAGTGGAAGCAGACAAAAGGAATGGGACATTCGATCAAAATTATGATCGATGGCAAAGGAGATAGTAATTAAATTAATAAAATGCCGACCGAATTCAACGGAAATCTTTATTAGGATATATTATATTCGTTAATAGTTATTTCTTTTAATATTTTGTAATTTTATTAAATTAACAATATTATCCTTTTTGGGAACAGCCTTATTTTAAATGAATAGACAAGCGTTACCAATGAGTGACTTCGAATAAGGAGGAAATCAGTCTGAAAGCAGTTGGCTTGATGACAGAGAGAATGAACGCTTATTCATTGATTCGTATTGAGATGAGTTGAGTTTATGCCAACATCAGCAGCAACAGCAGTAAGTGTGGCAGCAACTGTTGCAACCAGCAGTGAAGTGAATGTCCGTCTGACAGACACACACAAACATGCACACTCACACACACAGAGACACATTCAGTATGTATATATTGATTAAATGAAGATGACAACAATGATTGACATCGTTGACTTAAGTCATTACATATTGTAGGCAAGCTGTTGTTGCAACGGCAGCAGCTGCACATAATGCAAGCATTTGCATATGTATTTATATGTGTGTGAATGTGTATATATCTATATATATATGTATGTGTCTGTTGGAAGTACAAACAATGCTGGGCGCTTAATTTGTTTGACTGCTGCTGCTGCTGCAAATGCTGAGCTGCGTTTTGCTGGCAAATTAATTATTTTTAAATTAAATAAAAAACACATAACCCAGCAGTTACACACAAATACACACACACACTCACACTCCATACACTCACATACACTAGTCGCATACACACAATTTATCACACAATAAATTACAACAAATAATTGCCAATTCAGCAGCAAATAATTTATGTGACACACACAATTTGTTGTTGTTATTGCTGTTGCTTTTGCTGTTACTGTTGATGTTGTTGTTGTTCTTATTTGTGTTGCCGTTTCTGTTGTTATTGTTGTTGTTGTTTGTACCCTCAGCTTATTTGATTTCATTGCTTGTTTGTCGCTCGAGTTGTTTTCGCCCCGTTCGTCCATTCGTTGGTTTGGTCGGTTACGCTTTTGGGCTGGTTCGGCAATAGCCATAAAGATTATGATCTTGATATGGTCGCCGAGCTGTGGCTACAAATATTGGCACACAGCACACAAATTGCTCTCACACAGACACCAACAACAATCCCAACAAAAAATAAAAATAATAATAATAAGAAGTTGAAAAAGGAAAGAAGAAATCGCATAAATTCAGGCACAGCTCGCATCAAACTCGCCGTCGGGCATAAACATTTTTCTATAAATATTTTCGTTTTTAAGAATGATGAAAGAGCACTACGTGCAGTGGGTGTGTATGTTGGGTGTGTGTTGGAAATTTGGAGTGTGGATGTTGGTAAAGTGCCACTTGAACGTTAAGTGAAAAAAATTTGTATATATGTGGGTGTGTGTGTGTGTGAGCCACAAATTGTTTTAACATAATTACAAGAATGATACGAGCTGCCTGACAGTATGTGGGTAGAAGTGTGAAATATGCATATGAAAAGAAAATATTGTTCACATTAAAGTGAAGTTTTTTGGAAAAGCAAAAGAAGATAGCTTATAACTATTATCATATTAAACTCGTACAGACTAGAGACTCTCGAAAGTACTCCATTTCTTTTTAAAAGGAGTCCTTAGTCTAACAGAACTTCTTTAATATTTTTTAGATGGGTTGATCGTTACTCTAGCCAATGTAAGCTATCAAAAGAACACAATATTAATGCAAGATCATGGAACCAAATTTTATATGTTTTAATAATAAAACACTCTTAATTTAATTTGACTGCAGTTCTATTGATTTCATATTTAAACTGTTTAATACATTATTTAATTCTCGTTTACTATATTAGACAGAAGAGGACCTAACAAACCTCATAACGTATGTATGTATAAATATCTTTAAACAGCCACTGTCTGTCCGGCTGTCTGTTTGTCTTTATGTTCTTCTGCATGACAAATAGCTCTCAAAGACTCTGCTTTCATATTTACCATATGTACAAATTGTACTTCAATTAACTATATTTACACAATTACTGAGTATAGATTTATTATTCAAAATAGTTTCTATTTAAATTTTAAATGGATGTATGTAGAACAAAACTTGTACAGAAACTTTTATATTATTGATTTTTTAATAGAGTCCCAATTTAAACAATTACGCTTTCAAAATTAGTTTTCTATTAAACTGAAAAATGATATTGAAATTAGTTGCGCGCAATTTATTTGGATAAATCAATTGTGAAAACACTAGCGTGACTTCCAACATTAAGTGCTTATTCATAAAGTCTGGATATGATTTTACTAAAACGTTGTTTATATTAGAGTATAATCTACATATATAATTTTAAGTGAGTTCGATGCTTTAATAGCCTTTAATTTGTAGTCGAGCTTAGCACAGCGAAGACTACACTTCGAAAGTGCTCACAAAATGTCAAATGACAATGGAAGGTCATCGCTTGCTACATACAAAAACACAAACACTCGTAGCCAACATTGTATAAAAACTAACCGAGAGTGGAGCCTCTAAAAATAATAAAATACAAAAAGTAAAACCAAAAAAAGGCAACAAAAAAGCGCAGCTAGAAACTAACCGAAGACCAGACCAGAGTTCCAAATATATTATAATAAAAAGGCAGCAACAATAAGAACAACAACAACAGCAGTAGTAGAGGCAAGAATAACATCAACGAGAGCAACAAAGACAAGAATGACAGGCTACTAATAGAGGCCAAACCAAGGTCCGAGGGACTCGTTCTCGGTCAGTTTTCGCTCAGGGCAATGTTGTCTGGGTTAGTGACCAACGACAACGACGACGACGACAAAAGCCATGAAGAAAAGGCGAAACAAAATTTGGTTGAGTCAATGAAAGCTTGTCAAAAAAGGTTGAACAACAACAAAAAGAAATAGATATATACATTTGAATGCCGTTGGCAGATTTGAGGCATTAGCTTAATATTATCAGAAGAAACGACTAAAGTGATACTCAAATTAGATACGAGCACCTATAAAAGGTAAATTCGAAAGCTGATTAAACGGCAAGCGACTAAATTATATTAAAATTCATGGCACGTGTTACACGATACAAGAGACAAGTGTTTTGTATCCATCCTCAATCTCTTCTATCCACTTTTAGCACTCTCTCTCTTCTCTCTCTCCTGTTTCCCGTCTCCTGTTTCATCTACAACAATAAAAAGCTCGCCCATAGACGTGTTATCTAAGCACAGTTTCAGCTTATTAAACACATTCTATTGATTTTCTTTGCATCACCCACGTAGTACATACAATACAACGCTTTTGTATCTATAAGATGCTTTAGCAATTTAAGCGATAAACACGAATGCGACGTTAGTTGCTCACAGCTAGTGCATACATGGCATACTACTCTATGGCAGATACCTACACGGCGTATGCACAACGTCTCGCTTCTTTTTGTTTATCACCCATACGACAGGCAAACGGCTGGCTAACTTGTTTATGTTGTGACGTGAGCCAATATATTTTATGCCAAAGCCAATCAAAATGGCTCATAAATCTCACAATAATCTTGCAAAATATAAAAAAAATTGAAGAAGAAAAAACATATGAGAAACTGTTTAAAAATAAATGCATTGCGAATTCAATAAGCGGCAGTAGATTTACTTAAGTATATGCACTGTATATACACTGGCAGAAATGAGTATTACTATTTTGACAGCCTGTATGTATTGCATTGATAGAAGGAAAGTTGAACTAATATGTAAATTAGAAAAATTAATATGGTTTAAATATTTTACAGAACAAAAACTCATTAGATAGTAAGGTCCTATTTTTAGAAACAAAAAATCCCTATGGGTAGATTGTGTATATCATAAAGTAATTTTAAATTGTAATGGATCGAAATACCATAAAATAAATTAAATGTCAAATTAAAGGATTGAAGTAGGTAATCAAAAAGATTTATCCTACCCAAACACCTTATCATAAAGTATATACAATTATGTTTACCATATAAAAGTTAAGCAAGATCCAAATATAATTACAGTCATATCATTAAGTTAAGTAAGATACCAAAGAGTCTGTATACCATTTAAATTAAATATTATAACTATTGTAATATAAACATTTGACAATGCAATACTCTTCACTATTTGACAGATTAGTTCAAACAATCTTAGCTCCAGAACCGTTTGACCAAATGCCATGTGAAATGATGTGCTCTTGAATAGAGGCAATTTATGAGTACATCGGCAACATACATAAATGGGCCAAAGTTTCGTAAACTGAATGTTGGATATTCATAAATTGGCTTGCGGCTCCAGCAGCAGTTGCATGGCGCCACAAAAGGCAATGTGCAACCGTTGCTGAAGCTGCTTGCGATTGTAGCAATTGCTGCAGTTTGCAGTAAACTGCTTATTGCAGCATTATGCGTATAAACTCTGAGGCGATTTGAATGCACTCAGCAATGAATTCACAACATGATTTAAATGGACTCAACAATCCTCTTCGTTGACAGATTCTTGCGATTTATTTGTAATACGTATAGGCACATAAGTATATAAAGTAAGTTTGTTAATAGTAAGAGCTTGCGCTTAATAGGTACTTTAATAAGTACAAAGGAAATGATCACATAGATCGAAGAGACTATACCAAGCGTGGTATATTGGCTCCTGTATATCTTGTAGAAAAAGAAATTCCAAGAACAACTTGTGGCACATTTCATTAATACTGTAGTTCGGATCTTAACTGAAAGTTTAAAACAAAGACAGATACTGTAACAATCTACACCTTTTATTGATAATAGGTTAGGGAAAATATGCCTAAATCCATCTATCAATCAAATCCTGATAGGGAAACCATCCTCAAGCCTGTGTTATTTCTTAATAAGTTAATTAAATTATTTTGTTCAAGAATTTACATTATTTCAGCTCTTTAAATTTCAGTACAACCAATCCGAACATTTGCCTTCATTCTCAGCTGATGCAGCATACATTTCACTTAATGTTAGGCAACATTTAAATTTATGTTTGTATAAAAGAGGTGGGGGCTTGTTTATATGTATTTAGTGGGAGTATTATGAACATTAACTTAACTTTTAGCCATCATGTTTTTACAGCTGCTCATATAAACACGACCAAACAGCATCCTGAGCTATATAAAATGATAGAGAAACCCTTTTAGTAATTTTATACACACCCAAAATATTGAATAACTTACAGCTGAGGGCTGAACCACAATTCCTGAGTATACTTTATCTCACACTGAGATAAAGTTTTTTGGGTGCGAGAGTGATTGTTTGCGAGTGTGTGTGTGTATCTGTGTGTGTTTCTGTGGGTAGCTCATCAAAGCAACGCGTCCTTGAAAATGCTAAACAGAAATACGAATGCGATTGCGAATGCGATTGCGAATGCGAATGTGGAATATTTAAAAGGCAAGCGAAAGACGAGAACGAAAATGCTGGCAAAAGTTGTTTTTTGGTAACAGGCAAAGAATCCATGCGATAGAAATGAAGTTGGAGTTGATGCCGAGGATGGTAAATGGTAAGCAGGGAGACCGAGTTCCCCAGAGTATAAACATAAACATGTTGGTTATTGTCTGCACGTTAAAGCAACGATATCAGATACAGCTACAGCTGCTGTTTCCCTGGCATGGAGCATGGAGCATGGAGTGCTCTTCATTCTCCCAATTTGCCAACTTTTCAATCAACAGCCGAAGCGCAGCCATTCGCCATTCCATTTCCCCATCCTCCCTTTCACCATTTGAGTCGCACAACCAGCAAACAATCAGTTATACCCAAAAAGCTTAATCGATTTTCAGCAGGTAGCTCTTCATCCGCAGGCCCGCTGGTTTAATATGGAAAAATGTTTTCCCAGCCCGCAACAAGCAAAATCTTTTGTCAAATACATACACACAAACATACACACATACACACACGCTCAGTGCTGTCTGTATTCAGCAGGCATTAAAAAAGTAATTTGTTATTGTTTTTTAAGCCGCCCGAGGATATCATTGTAACGAATTTTCAATATGCGCCCAACATCAGTGGCAAGTATTTAAGAGTGATTGTTGTTGGGCTTCAGAACTCCCTCTCTGTTTTCATTGTTTTTGTTTTCATTTGTGTAAAAGTACCTTAAACTTTTGCTAAAGGGTATATTAACTAAACCAAAATGTTTGTTGATGCTGTGAAAAAACCTCTGTACGAGTTAAGTGTCTAGTGCCGAACTTATACTCAATATCAAAAACTTCTATAAAATTTGAGACGAAACAAATTCAATTTATTATAAAAACTTTTCTAAAATAAAATATGGTATACCAAAAATGCCAAGCTATTTTTTGTATATTAAAAAACTTCATACATTAAATGTTATTTATTTGAATTATATTATTGAAGTCTTAAACTACACTTAAATAAATATCTAATAATAAAAACAGTGCAACGAAGGTTTTTTTATAACCCAAATGTTATTAATATTTTTTAGAGCATACAATTTTCGTTTTGTTTAAAAATGCGTTTTATTCTTGTTTTTCATCTCTGATTTTGCAGCAGTTTCGGTTTCATTTGCCAGACAAATGAGAAATTTTTTAAAAATATACAAACAGAGAGACAGGAAAAGAATGTAATTTGCTTTATGTATTTACTTTTCATTATATTTACAACACAATCGTATGTAATGTATTTTGAATTTCCTTACTCATACATTCATGCATCAAGTGCCACATTAGGCGTATGTACACACACACACACACACATACATACATATAAACAAATACATTTAACGCATACATGTGTTTGTCGTTTGGAGGCACTTGACCTGTACTGTAGGATGACCCTAATGAACACCAAATATGCAATTAGCAAAAGTTGAGTTATTTGGCATAAATATTTGTGAACAGCAACGATACACAACAACAAATAGCAGCAGCAGCAGCAACAACAATAGCAACAACAACAACGAGCATAATAATAACAACAGCTGTAAATCCATTGGTAGCAATAATAATGACCAGCTAGTGTTGTTTGTGTTGGTTTTGGTTTTTGATGTTGTGGGTGGTTTTTTGGGTGTTGTTGTTTCCTTTATGCTCATTGTTTGGGTTCGGTTTGCATTTTCCAATTTGTTTTGTGGATTATGCAATTTATTTAGTTTAACTTTGCATGGCCCAAAATGTCTACGTGTGTTTGCGCTTGTACCCCGATGATAAATTCTACGGCCGCACGTAATATGGAAATTAAAACGCAGTACCAGAAAAGCCCCCCTTTGTTACCTCCTTTCTGACCCCCTTTTAAAAGTACAGCAGACTGAAAACCAGTGCAAGCACAGTAGTAAATAGCAACAGCGAACAGCGTGCACATTGATTTAATTACTTTGGCCCCCAGGAAGGCAACACAATGAAGCAACAACAACAACAACAAGAACCACAACAACAACAACAACAACAACAACAAGAACCACAAAAAAAAACACCACCAAAAACCATTTGAACCGTCACAAAGTCACAGGTCAAGCATTGGGTGGGAATTGTATCAAGTCGCAGTCTACGGACACAATACAAAAATAACGATTTTGGGGTAACACTATTAAAGGTATAGAATTCCATTGGTTGTAAAATTACTGTGATTTATTATTTACTTAGCTGTGATGTAAGAATATACAAACAATTATAAAACTTGACCATTCCTTCTGATCATCAATTAACGTATGTACAACGAATTACGTGATTGTGTTCTTGTTGAGAATATTTAAAGGAAGGTAATAGGTAATTACTCCTTCAAATAATTTTAAAAATTACAAGGTAGTAATAATAAGAAGATAATTTCAAATCTTAATAGAATGATAACTTCATATCTTTATAAAATGTTATGTTATACATTTTCTTTCTTTAGAAGTTACACATTTCAGAACTTTTGAGCACTTAACTATTACTTATCATATCTTCTACTTTCTAGTTATTACTATACTATATTATTTACTTGATTGGGAGTAAAGCAGTCTATGTTTAAGTTTTATAATTATTACCCAAATAGTTTTTACACATTTTCAGCAAACTCGATTATTATAATTATTTAAAAAGTAGACCATAACTTTTAGCTACTATATATTTTATTATGGGCTATTTTAATTTTCTGCCTATTCAACCATTTACCTGGACACCCTGTATGCGTCCATTTACAAAATAAAACATGGACACAACAATAAAAACAGTAGAAACTAATGGTTAATAGCAAGGACTAACTCCCCAAACTGATGACAAGGGAAATAGTTGGTCAGTCGTATATAAAACTCACTGTCTGAAGCAAAGGAAGGCGCTGCTAATTAGAGCAAAATCATAAAAAAGAATTAAAGAACGAAAGAATGGACAGCAGGCAACATGTGAAATAATTTGCAAAGAAGTTTTCGCTTATCAGAATAAAACACACACACACTCACACAGAGACTACATAAGAAGTAAAAGAAGAGAGTAGGAATTGAGTGACACGCATAAAACTAAAGACATAAAGTCGTCCCAAGAGTGAGTTTCTCCTGCCACCATTTGTGGCACGCATAAAACTAAACGGCATAAGCGACCATGTTTACAACAGAGAATATTATGACTGAGAGTTGGCAGGATTGTTGAGAAGAGGATTGGCAGGAGGGATGATTGGGAGGATGTCTGCCACTCCTAACAGCATCATTACCAAAGCGGCTTCCGTTTGGCGCTACGTTTCAAGTTGAAAATGAGCATGTAATTAGAAATGTAAAGAGTAAACCAAGTCACAGACCAAGTCAACCCACAGTCAGTCAGCTTGCAGTGGCAAAAGTCACGACTATGTCGCACAGGAAATGTGCACACGCAAAAGAAAATTGCAAATGAAAATGAAATAAAATGGCGCAAATGTAAATACACACACACAGAGACACACTCATATACACATACACTCTCATACTGTCACAGGCTCATTGCCTATGGGGCGTATTTTATTCTTTTCCGCCTCAAAGTCTCAACAATGAGCAACATAAAAAGTTATGCATAAAAATCTTTTGCTGCTGTTGCTGCTGCTACTTTTTCGCTTGCATTTCCGTTACAAGGAAAACTGAATTTGCATGTGACATTTGCGGTGGAGTTTTGTAGGTTTCAGCAGACGAAACGGAAATGGGAGCACCTGGTGGCAGGGATAAAGGAAGCCGAGAAGAAAGGAAGAGAATAGGTAATGTGTAGACGCCGCGTAGTTGCCCGTCAGCTACGTGAATTAAAGAGCAGCAACATAAAAAGTTTCTCTTTTCGAGTTTGTGGCAAGTGGTGTGAGTTGCATGAAAACTGCATAAACTGAAAAGAGTTTTCATTCAAGAGACAGAGAGCATCACTGTTTCAAAGTAAGTAATTTGCCAATGAATGAACGTCGAAAATTTCTATATATATAAAAAAGTTTACCCTCGACTAATTAATCAACTAAAATATGCCGATATATCTTTTTATAAGTTCACTAAAAGTAAAACGTAACTCACAGTTCATCCTCTTTAAATTAATCAGTGCTCAAACGAGCATAAATCGAATGAAATATACAAATGAATTTTAAATGTTAGTCTATGAATACCTTTAAAAAAAACAATGATTTCAAATATCAAATCAAATTTACATTTTTGAGAAACTGTTCAAACGTAACAATAATATCGTAATATGCAAATATTTTATATGCAATTGAAAAGCAAACTTACCCAAGTATATACGAATAAATTTATTATCAATATATTTGTGTTTTATTTTCTTTATTCAAGTTATTGCATCATTCTTTCGGGCAAATGTTTGTTACTGCCTATTAAATTGTATGCATTAATGGTCAAAAATTTGTGCAGAATTTGCAATTTTAATAAAGCTATAACAATTTTTTTTTGTCGCAGCTCTACTTTATTTGCTCTTGTTAATATGCACGACGGCTTTGTTATGTTTACTCAACTTATTATTTTTGTTATCAATAAATAAATATTGTATACATCTATGTGTATACGTGTTTTATTTAATACCGTTAATTTTGTAATTTTTTTCTGTTAAGCTTTTTATGAAATTACTTTATCGCTTTTACATGATATTATTACACATGGCATTAGGCACTACATTAATTCCTGATTTTTATGATGATGAAATTAATTTATAAAATATTGAAAAGTTTACACGACATTTGAGGGTTTTATGCAAATGCTTTTGCTGATTTGTATCTTACTTTTTTTCGTGTCTGTTGAAATTGTTTTGTATTTTGTTATTTTGTTAAATAAATAATGATGCAGCTAAAGTGAATTTGTATTTTTCGACTGGATTACTTTTTCATATACATATGTATGTAGTTTATTAAAGCGCTGTAAGCAGAGCATAATTGTTATTTTGGTTTGAGTTGTTATATATATTTTTTTAAATTAAATTTTCAAAATATATATGACGATAATAAACATGCATAAAAACAATAAATTTTCATATTATCAAAAAGCAAAAAGGGAACAGCAACAACAACTGTAACAACAAATGTGCAATTAGCAGCAGCAGAGGCATTAATTTCCATTAAAAACAGAACACACAATACGTATACGCCATGTGCAACGCGTGATAATTATGAGCTTTAAACACGCAGCTCCGAAATTTTTAAATGTATACCCCTCTTATTCTCTTATTTTCTTGAAAGCGAAAATATGGCGAAAGGGAGGAGCGTAATCAGGAAGCTAAGAGGAAAGAAGAGTAGCTTTCAGTCAATGGCAGGAGTAACTTTGACTGACTGAAAGCAAAAACACAAAACCCAAGCGCAGAAAGCCAAAGAGCTCAGACTTTTGGCTGTTCTACTCCTATATGATATATAGAGATGTACATGTTTATGCTTATATACATGTATATGTAGTTGTATTTGTATTTATATGTATACCTGAGTGTCTAGTTTATGTGCAGAGGCGACAAAACAAAAAGTCAGCTGTGTAAATTGTGGGCGAAAATAAGAGCCAAAAGATGGAAACGACAGTGAGAGAGCAGCACAAGTTACAGAATAATGATGATGCTGATGATGCTGATGATGCTGATGATGGTGATGATGATGAGACTTGACTGGGGCAAAGGCGCAACATAAAAGAGCTTACCCAAAGGAAAAATTGTCAATGTAGTCAGTTTTAAGGTAAAGTCGCTTTAAGCCCTACAATACAGTTATAATTTTGATGAAGTGTTTAATTAGAATTTAAAACACTTGGACACGTCTAAATCATATTTATGGTAGCTTTCAAGAGTAGCTAAATTATGTTTAAATTCACAATGGCTGTATCTTTAAAAAGTTTACAGACATTTTCTTTAACACAATATTTTAGGGAATCAAAGCAGTATTTAAATAAACAAACTTTATTTACTTCCCAACTCAAAAATAAGGTCTTTATACAAATTTAAATAAGTGCAAAAAAAT
This sequence comes from Drosophila neotestacea, assembly GCA_035044365.1. Lineage (NCBI taxonomy): Eukaryota > Metazoa > Arthropoda > Insecta > Diptera > Drosophilidae > Drosophila > Drosophila neotestacea. The sequence continues at coordinate 7,155,588 of JAWNMD010000273.1, read as the reverse complement.
CAGATTTTAATGTTCAAAGTTCATTATTAAATTGCAAATATAATGTATGTAAATACAATAACCATAACATAAACACACTTAATTTTATGTACAATAATTTAGCACATACTCCAGCACTCATACTCTCCTCAAAATCAGAAATAAGCAAGCAAACAAACATTCAGCATATTGCTCATACGCCGCATGGGTCAAAGGCAAAAAGTTTTAACAGCCTACGCGACTGTCGTCGCTTCAAAATTGTTCGCTTTCTCATTCTCATTCACGTTGTTGAGGAATCGTCGTTGGCAGCTTAACATTTATGCTCTTTTTATGTGTTTTTTATTTTAGTTTAGTTTTACTTTTTGCTTTTTATACCCAGCATACAACATAACGACTAAAGATATATTAAAGCTGAGTAAATGAGGAAAAAGAGTCCTAAGACTGTGCTGTTAAAGAAACCATATTTTCAGTCTATTAGTTTTAATTTTGATACACAATTAAACAAAAACTATGCTGGGATGTCAAGATCGATTTAAATGTAAAACAATGGGTATCTGCTAGCCAAGTGCACCCGCTTTAAGTATTTTATCTTTTATTTATTTTGTCTGCTGCAACGTCAACATGTTGTCTTTTATGTTGTTTTAACTTTTACGCTTTATTGAGTCGCACAAGGCGGCGTGAAAACGCCTAGAGATACAACACACACACCCATCATCACATACACACACCCATCATCACATACACACACCCTCCCACACACACACTTATACATATAAAGTACAAAAAAACGAAGGCCGCTTAATGCTGTCCTTATTGCTAACTACCAATACAAAGCTGACTGTCTATCTATACTTGTACATACATATTTATTCTTTTTTTATTTTTTCTTATCTTTTTTTTTGTTTGTTTATGTGGCACACATAGTCTTGTATGTGTGGAAAGACTGAGGCTCTCTAAGGCATTGCCTCGTCACTACTTTCACAGCATCCTTTTGCCTTGTGTGTGTGTGTTTGTGTGTCTATGTTATGCTCTGCTCCCCTATGTATAAATAAAATAAATATAGGTGAAAATATACATAAATAATAGCCACATGCGCTGCCTTTTTATGAAGTGTGTGGCGCGGCGCGGCGGCGGCGGGGTGACGTCTGTGAAAATTATAAAACAGACGAAACCTATTCCACATTTCCACTTCCCATTCTATCAACTATTCGCCTTTGACTTTGTGTGGGGCCCAGGTCAGGTATATGAAGCTTGAGGGTTGATTCACTTCGAGTGTTTGCCACAGTCGTAGGCGTGGTAATATCAGAAGCGCAGTGAGGCGTGCAACGAGTCATGAAGTGGGCGTGGGCGTGGTTGGGTGTATAAGATATAAAGTGCAGGGATTATTGGGTAGGCAGCTCGGCAAAGGAAACAACTGCCGGGCAAAGCATGACAAATACTTTTCTGGTTACACGCTGCCTTTGACATTATGTACTGCGAGTCCTGAGCAAGGATTGCAAGTAAAAAGTGTCTTGTTTTTCACGTTTACAATCAATAAAAAATTAGAGCACTTTAAGTGAACTATGTATATATTTTATAGAACAATAGCACATCTAAGAAAAAATAATGTATAAAATTTAATAGACTGTAAGCATAAATCAATAAATTCGAAACAAATAAGAAATAAGATTAAAATGACATGATAAATAATATTAATTGATGATAAGAGTAAAATTTTATTTAAAAGTTAATCTAGCGATTGTCATTAGCACATTTTTTTAAAACATGTAATAAAAGATAATTAAGCAAACAAATGACAAACCACTTAATTTACATCAATATTATGAAAGTCTCTAAAGCTTCAAAGTAGTCATTATCTTGTATTTTATGGACAATACATTGAAAGAGTAACCACAACTTAATCTTTAGCTTGTCTGTCATTCAGAAGATGTCAAACACAAAAGCGCAAAAATCCGAAGAACCAACAAATGCTCAAAGGAAATTGTTGCCAATCATAAAGCGTGCAACATTTTTTTATATATTTTGTAATTTCCTCTTATAATGATGGCGACAACAATGCGTTGCAAGTGGCAAAAAAGCGAGAAAGACAGCAACAATAATAAGCAAATTACAAAGACGCTACTGCACACACACTCCCGCCTCTCCCCTCTTCGTCTGACAGGAAGTTGCCCCTCAGGCTGTGATGTGGCAAGGAGAACGCATTTGCATATATGCCGGCGCATAAATATATAGAGCGCAATTTATGTGTGCATCTATTTAAAGTTCTCTTCTTCGTCTTCTTTCTCTTTTCGCTTTTTTTTCCTATTTTCTCTATATAAGTATTTTCTTTATTTTTTTTTTGGTTGAGGGACGCCTGCACTTGTCACACGTTGTCTTGTTCCACTAAATGTATGTGAGATTATTTGCATGTGAGTGAACGGGTGTGTGTTTGTTTGTTTGAGTGTGTGTGTGTGTGGTTTGCCCTCGTTGTGAATGCAAAAAAGCGCAAGCGAGATAAATAAAAAGGGCACAAAACAAAACTTGCGAAGAGGAGCAAAACAAAAAAAAGGCGGCCAGGCAATGCCTTTGGCAGCTTGAAACAGGACAAATCTTAGTCAGAGAGACAGAGACAGGGTTCAACTAGTCAAGTCAGTTCTCTTGCTCCTTCTACTAAAATGTAATCATCTCCTTCTCTCTCTCTTTCCCTCTCTCTTTCTGTGTGTGCTGCATGTCATAAATTTAAAATCTAAACTAGTTTAGTGGCTATAGGCAATCCCAGTTGCTACAATAACAACAACAGCTCTAAATCTTGTTTGGGATTTTATCTCAACTTTTGTGCTCAACTCAAAACAAGACGGTTATCACAGAGATAAAATAGAAATTATACTTAGAGCATAAAGGCTTTATAAGGAAGTTGACAAAGAAAGCTCGTATCTTAACTGCTTGAGAATTGTAAGCAGAAAACCCGGTGCACTCTGACGGTTGAACATTGTATAAATATTTCGCATGCATTTGATGAGCTTTTAATTATATTTATAACTTTTAATTAATCTTTAAATACTTTGGAATTTATGTACATATATTAATGGCGCTTATTCTAAAAGTTTCCCGAGTTTTTATAACTTTTCACATTGTTGAAACCATGAGAAAATACAGTTTACCCCTGTTGGAAAACTTGCTACATATTTTATAAAAAATTAAGCATAAAAAATAGGATTTTATATTGTGGTAATTTTTCGACAGTTTTCATTTGAGTCACAACCCCTTGGCTTCTGATTCCTCTGCATTGTTCAACTTGCCAATTAATTGCAAAGTTTTTAATTTACATTTTTGTGTACGCCAAGCAACAATAAAAAAACAACAACCAAAAAATAAAAAAAACAAAGTACAAAGAACTGGCAAACTATGAGTGCAATTTGGCAAAGTTTTGTCGGCGTGCGCATTTTTTAACTTGCGCTCCAAAAATGCCAGTTCAATAAAAGATGATGAAGAATTGGAAATAATTAACGCAGCCAGCGAGTTTCCTAAAGCATACTCTTATACTGTAACCAAAAGTTAAGTAAAATCAATAAACAAAAACAAGTTGAAGGAAACTTGAAGTGGTCGTTTTTAAAAAAAAAATGCAGTTGAACTTGGTTTTTCCTTTATGAAAATTATTCGACTAAGCGAAAGCCGCGAGTTCAAAAAGTTTAGAAAGTTGTCGCAGTCCTTTAAACATTCAGTGTCGCATAAATATATAATACTTTTATATAAGTATATCTTATATATATATATATATAGAAAAGGCATGTCGAGTACAGACATAACCACAAGGGTTAATGAACTCAATGTGCGGGCCAAAAGATGCCCAGAGGCGGCTAACAGAGTAAAACAGCCGCCAGCAGTAGTAGGGCAAATGGAGCGAGCCGGCTGCCTTCGACTCTGAACAGTGGGTGTCAACAATTGCACAGCTGGCCACACACACACACACAGAGAAGTAGAAGAAATAACAGTCGTAACAGCTAAAAGAAACGGTAGAAGCTACACACACACACAGAAAAAGAGAGAGCAAACGTCGCTGGACAACTTTAAAAAGCGTTCGTTTTGCTGTGAAAAATGTCAACACGAGCGCAAAACGAAGCTTAAAATGTAATCAAGTTTTTGCCGTTTCTAGATTTACTATATGAAATTTATATGCTCAGCACTTTTGGCTTTCTTCTTAAGCTGCATGCAGCACACCACGACGAATCGATAAACATGACTTGTTGAAAATGTGTGCACAGTGCGTATGTGTAATGTATCTAACAAGTGGCTGCATTGATAAATGCCTCGCAAGTTGGCAGCTCGAGAGCATAAGAGAAAGAATAAGTCTTGTAAGGAAAAAAGTGTGGGTGTGGAATAAGTAAACAGCTGTTACTTGCTTTACGAAATTTAATAATGTTTTTTTTTTCAATTTTACCATATATTTGTAGAAATCCTACACAACTTTTCTTATCGGAATAAATAAGAAATAGAAAGTTATAATAAATGTTATATAAGGCTTCATAAATTTAATCTACAATATCTTGAGTTTCAGTAGAATCCGTGTCGAGGTTTCTTATTTCTTTTCAGGAATTTGCTTTGTTTAACAGATAATAAAAAATGTAAGTGTCTAGCTATCCAACCTATAAAATAGAAAACATACACTCCGATTGAAAAATAAGACTACAATATTTATTTTATATTTAAAACACATATTCAATAGTCCACACATTTAAACCAAATATTTATTTCATGTTTAAAACACATATTCAATAGTCCACACATTTAAACCAATTGTTTTCATTTTACTACACAACACTTAACTAAACCAAACAACTCAATATCCATAAACTTCCAGGCAGCATAAAATTCTAAAAAGCCAAATTGAAACATTTTCAAAGCATTAGCCTATCAAAAGCAATCTCAACAGCCGTTGTGAGGCCAATAAACTTCACAACTATGGTATTGTCTCCATAAAATTGAACCATTAAAGACACTCTCACATGGCTCGGATCAAGCAAGCCATACTAGGCACTTGAAACTGGCTGTCAAATGTCACAGGGATAACCACATTGACCGCAAATGGGACAAAAGTTTGAAAACCACAAATTTCTTTGACCGGTAATATTAAAATTGCATGCATATATTGAAATGTTAAATCAGGTGCCGGCATCGAACACAAATTGAACACTTGCATATTGTGTAAAGGCAATTAAGGTAGCACTTTAAAGGAGATTTAAGCAGAACAAGTTAAAGGAAAAATTTCAACAAAAACTGACCTAAGCTAAGCGCTAAAAAATTAAAAAATCACAAAAAGACAACAATTATTAACGCACTTTATACACATATTTTTAAACATTAATAAAATATGTTTGTTTGTTTATTAGTTATCAATTAAATTTACTTTTTTGGTTGGATTGTTGAAAACGTTGAAAACTTTCGATACACTGAAATCATAGACACGCACCGATAAAATCAAAAATTCAACTTTAGATATCTCAATCTAAATATTTGAATATTTAAAGATATTTTTGGTTGGATATTTTCAAATCCAAATGAGCAACACAAACAACAGCCGCAAGGTATGCAACGCTATTTTGGTAACGTAACGTAACGCGAACGACACAAAGACGACGAAAAACGGCGACGAAAGACGTAGAGACAACGACAACGACAGACGACGGGAGAACGACGCGTGGTGCAAACAACGGGAAAATGTTTACAAAGCGGCTACTGCCACACAACTGAGGCGACAGGATGCAATTGCTGGCTAAGCGAAGCTCCTGCGGAACAAAATGGAATTGAAACAGACAACACGAACACGAACGCGCGCGTTCCCGAAGTGCCAACAAAAACATCTGTTTGCGAGCGAGATGGAACAAGTAGTTGAGAGAACAGGAGCGAAAAAGATGGAGAGACTGAAGGCGCAAAAGGAGTATAGCAGACAGTGGGTGAGAAAGAGAGAGAGCCAAAAGAAGAGAGAGAGAAAGGATACTTGCGAGCTAACTAACCTACCGCAAAGGGCTTGCAGCAAACGTGGCTAAAGAAATTAAATAGATTATGTGCTTATATAAATAAATAAATGAAGTCAAGTTAATCAAAACAACAAAATGCAACTTTTGCGGCCGCCTTTAAAGACATTAAATCTTAAGCAGTTATTACTTATGGATAGACGAAATTGGCGCCTGCGCCGGAATGAGGTAAAGAATGCCTAAGCCAAAATAGGCCTAGGCGAATCAACATTAAGCAAAAGTGCAACGAAAATTGCCAACAGAACATTTTTGAACCATTGCCAAAAACACGACGAAGACGAGACGAAGAAAGCTGACGCAGCAAGCGGACGGGCAACAAACAACACGAATATGCCGCACAAAACGGAATATGCGAAACAAAAACAAATGAAAGCAAAAGCACGTGGCATGGCACTTGCCGGCATGTTGACTTCATATGTATGTGTGGCTATGGCTGTGGCTGTGTCTCTGTCTGTGTGGGATGCTTGGTTGTTTATGTATGTATGTATGTATGAGTGTGTGTGTTGGCTGTCTGTGTGGGTGTGTAGTTGGTCGCTGGGAACGGGGATTATGACTTTGTCACGATGTTTGCAACACATACAATGAAAGCCTTAGCTCAACGTCAGCAAGTGAGTATTTTCCATCCCAATTTATTTTGACATACTTTTTCATACACAAACTCAATTTTATTTTTTCAAAAAATTTATTAAATCTTTTATACATAAAGGATGCTCCAAGTACGGAGCATTAGAATCCTTACATTTTATTCTTTTACTAATTATTTTAATTTTAGAATATTTTTGAAGTACACAAACAGAAAACAGAATGCGAAAGAGCTGTCTATTAGGAGTGTTCCACAAATGACAGTGGTTTTTGAAAAAAAAACCGTTTGAAATATCGGTTAGCTTAGATTTTATTAGAGTTTGATTTATTTTGATTACAGCTTTGGTATATTTTATACAATAAATAAATGCAGATGCACAAATAATCTTTTGCCTCTATTTTTTAATTTAAAAACTAATCAGAAAGAAGTAAATTTCGGATTGAATTTCTTTCACTTGCTCTAATTTTATTTCGTCAAAAGTTTGCAGATTTAATTCACTTTCAATTGATGTTTGTAAATCTTCATTAATCAGAAGCCCTTACAAATATAGTGAAATTTAAGAGCAATGATTATAATATTATATTTATAAGTAATTAGTTGTCAAAAAGAGATATGTTGTTTTTATTTTTAAATTATCCAGAACGCAATTATAATTGTATTTTTATTTTAATAATATATATACATATAACTAAAAAAATATTTATTTAATGCGTTGAATCCAATAAAGGTTATCGAAGCTTGCAGAGTAGATTTTATACCATGAATTAAATGTATGTGTATAAAAATGCTTGCTACCTTGGCCTGCATTTGTAATCCACGTATTTATGAGTGTCATTTACTTTATTTTTCAATTATTTATTGTTTCATGAGTCGTTTACTTAATTAAGTACATAACTTTTATTGTTGTTGTGTCGCTGTGTAATGAATTTAATTCAATTATATTTAGCTGCCAATGTCAGGGAAAGGACGGTGAATATCTGATTAATTGTTTTCCCCGCTCTCAAAAACAACAAATGTCAAACAGTAATAACAACAACAACAACAGGAATAACAACAACAAGCATAACAGCAACCATTAAAGTGTACTTCAAGTTCATAATCAAATGGCAAGGCGTGAAGTGCACGCTAGCAAAAGTAAACAATGGCAAAAAAAAAGTGCGGCAAAATTAACATTAAAGTTGAAAAGTAAGAAATAAACAAGCGAAATATTTACCAAAACAACAATTTTCATTCAGGCAAAAGAAACACGCAACCCAAATGGAAAAATGCCTCCCAACCAAAAGTAACTCATTTGTACACGCGACAAAATTAAGACAGAAATATGAAAAATTACCACGACAATTGAGTGCCCTTTTAAAAAGCCGGAAAATTATATTATTCTGGTATGCATACGGTACGATAATTAAGCGGAAAATAACCAAATATAATGAAAAATATTATCAAGATTAATACAGTCAATTAAGCTTGTAATGTGACTTAATCATGGGAACTACGAGTGGTCAATTAGATATGTGGTAGCATATTAATTTGAATGATTGATACTCACACTAAGATGTCTATAATAACAATTATAAAACTAAATGGACTTTGTAAAATCAATATTTATTTAGATTGTAATTTCTATTTGACTTTGACATTGAATAAAGTAATTATTTTTCACACAGTATAGTAAACTTGAAATAATAATTGCCGCGAAACTTTTACGGAGAATGGGGTTCAAGTCCGAGGCTTAATTGTTACGATTACTTGACTTTATTTACTTGCATTTTAAATTCCTATTAAGCTTAAAAACTAGAAAGAATTTGTTTTAAGTTCATGTTATGTTTAAGTGCATTTTGAATTCGTTTTATAATAAACTCTGTCGCAAGTCAAAGACATTTTCTACTTCTTATCAATCAAAACATTTAATGCAAAATTTTCTTTGATTGTGCTGATAGCAACTTGACTCTGTCGCTACTTTTATACTCTGTGGTAATAAAATAAGTTAAGGAGGTATATAATTCATATAGTACTACATATATGAGTTCATTAATCAGAGAGACGATTAAAATAAAGTTAAATAAAAAAGCAACAAAAAATATAAAATAAATTTAAAATTTATTTATTTACTATAAAGTTTATACTTATATTAATTACGTTGTTCAAATGAAAAATTAACGTATGGCAGCTGACTTATTGGATAATGCGGAATCTAAACATTAAAACAGCAACACATAAAAATCTTTCAATAGTCGTACTCATTCCTAATCAATTCAACCGAAAGTTCTATTGATAATTTTACACCTCTATAAAGGAAGTTTGTCGTGCGTACGTAGTAACTTCTTGTACATCATTCTCAGTTGTTTGTTTCGTCATAACTTTAAACAGCAGCTGAAACCCATTTTTTGTTAGCTTGCAAAACAGCAGAGGTAAAAAACAAAAGCCACAAAGACCGACAACACGGCGTATGAGTAACATATATGACACATGTCACGTGACGCCATAACACATCATTTTACCTTTTTTTGCAGCACGAAAAGATATGGAGAGGACAGAAAGCGAAACACTGGGACAGAGACAGAGAGAGAAAGAGAGAGAGAAAGAGCAAACAGCAAATAACACGAGGTAATGACAGCAAGCGAGACAAGGCAAGCCGAGACAGGCAGGCAGGCAAAATAAGACATTTTGTGATAAGCGCACAGGATAACAAGTTGAACGTGACGAGCATGTGGAAAAAAGAGCAAGACAAAAACAAAAACAAAAAACAAAAAAAGATAAACTCGTCGGCGTGTTGTGATATAAACAATGGCAAGCACTGTCGACAAACTACAACTTGAACACACGCACACACTCACATGCGAAATGACAGCAAGTGTCAAAAAGCAAAACATTAAAAATAAAATATATACGTATATATATTCGTAAATGTACATGGAGACTGCGAGCAAGTACTAAATGTCGCTGATAACGCGAATGTCAGGCCCCAAAAAGAAAAGATGTCCACCCCACTCCACCCCACCCCACCCCACCACGAACACGTAACTCTTTTCTGCTCCCGTTTTTACAACCTTTCTACGGCTCAACTTTCACTTTTCATGACTTAATTTTCGTCGGCGTCTCGTCGCTTGACAAGCGCACAGCGTAAAATAGAAACAGACGAAAGCGCAGAACGCAAAACACAAGAACAACATTTAAAGAAAGAACAAAAAAAAAAAGTATCATAACAAAAGGAAAAGAAGAAGAAAAATCGTCGTCGGCACACATAAAAATGAAAAGTTGTTGCAAAGGATTACAAAAGACAAAACGCGCATAAAGTGTTCGGCACTTCCTTCTTCCTGCTCACACACAGAAGGCTGCTCTTTTACCATTCTCTCTCCCTCTTTTTCTCTCTTTACTACATTTTCTTCTCTTTCTCAGTTATGAGCTATGTAAATGCTAACACAAAACAAAATGTAAATAATTTTTCATTACGTATACGCGCCATACACCCGAGGCGGGTAATGCAACAGCGTCTGAGAAGCACAAAATCAAAACGAAAGCGAAATTTGGAATGGCGCCATTATATTATAAGGAACAAAAAGCAACGTCTACATTTCGTACATGAATTGATGCGATTGCTTTGAACACCTAGAATATTAAATATCATTTGCATGCAGAAGATTCATATGATCTATTTAATTGAATAAATATCAGTTGTTTACATATAAAGTCTTTTAAAAATTAGTTAAACGGAAATCAGACATCAGATAATCGCACACCTATTAAACCAACTCAATTGCATGCTTTATATCCTGGAAAATAAATATGCAATCGGTTAGTACGAGCACAAAGCAAATAAATTTTTTTTAAAGGCTATTATTCAAATATTGTTGGGTTCGAAAATATACCCATCATCTGTATGAAATTCTTTGCCTGCAATTTTAAATGCATTCCACATCAATATTCAATTTAATATCTGTATCGATTTGTAATTTTCAATTCGATTCATTTTTTACTATTAATCTGAGCAGACGCAAATCCATTTCAAAATCAATCTTATGCAATCCCAAGCTTAATTTGATGTAAGCCAGAATTCGCTTTGCTTCCACGACGCATCTGCACATAAAATATTACTCATACGCACGTTTGCACTTTAATAAACTTTCATATCACTTGGCAATTTACGTGGGGGTGTTCACTGTACAGGCACAACTGGCAGTCAACTAACCTGCCAAACAGACAGCGCGCTATCAGCTTACAGCTTGCACTCCCGACAAGACTTCTGATAAAAAAAAGAAATACAATCGGTTTTTGTGACAAACTAAAAAAAAATGGTCATTTACTGCGCAATATTTTTAATAAAATAAAAAAAAGGTTCATCGCACATGTTGCACATAAACCAGAAAGTAGACAGTAACCAGCGGGGAATGTTGGTCGGTGGTTGTGCAACATCTGATAGCTGATATTGGGGGTATGGCAATGTTGTTATGTGTGGTACTTGTAGCTGATAAAAATCAACAAAGAACCGCAACAATAACATCAACTACACAATACCAACAAATGACAACAATGCAAATACATAAATGATTATCACAGGATATTGCTGCTGGACACATCGGCAAACAGGATATGTAATACTTTATTATTTACTCAGTGAACTCGGTGAAAGCCACAAAATGTTTATATCAATTTCAAGCAGTAAATTTTTATAATAAATTAAATGCAAAATAAGATATTTAAGTAACTCAGATAAACCTAATCGAGAAAGTAAAGTAACTACACCGCTGTAAGACTCAATGAAGTTTCCATACGCGCAACTTATAAAGAAAGCCAAAAGACTAACAGTCCTATATAAATTGGATGTTCATTTATTTATGATTTTTAAAGATTATCCTTAAAGGATGAGAAGAAAAGTAAATTGCCTTGACTTAGTATACTTGAACTATGTTCTAGACAGACTCTCTTCTAGTCAAGCCAAGTTAAAAATTTCAAGTATCGCAGCACTGCAAGGGATTGTTCAAAATTAGCTTGAGCTTAAAGCTGTTAGCCTAATAAATAAACATTAACCAACATTTAACCAATATTTACATTGTAATTTAGTCATTATGTCCAACGTTCTAACGTTTTAGCTGCCGGCCATTGGCCAAACAACCCAAAAACCAAAGCCAACGCTCAAGCGTTTTCACCTGCTCGGCAAATAAAGCAATTTTGGGCGCGTGTTAAGCTGTTTTACATAAACAGTAGCTAGCTCGGGGTAGAGAAAATGATGGGAAATTTGCACAAGGGAGAGAGAGAAGAGAGAGAAAGAGAAAGAGAGAGAGTGGGGATATATAGAAGATTGACTCATATGCTGGGTCAACTGCAGCTTTGCTCGTTGCCATATTTTGCATGGCAATTTGGTTGTCTGCCTGGGCAGGCAGGCAGGCACATGATAGCTACTATAGCTACACAAGCCTTTTGCCTTGGCAATATTTAGGCAGTTTTAATGCAAAAGCGTCCACAAACCATAAATAATTGAAAACTGCAAAGACGTGCAAAAAATGCCGAGGCAATGGCGAGCTTAAAAAAAAAAGAACAAACCAAAAAAATCAACGAAATGAAACGAAATACTAGCAAGAGGCAGTCAGCAGCCAAGTAAGCGAGTTGTTGTAGTGAAGCATGCAAAAGTCCCATTAAGGCTAATAGGCCCAAAAGGACCAGCAGAGAGACAGCTCTAGACAGAGAGCCAGAGACAGTTAGTCAGTCCATGAGTTGGTTGAGTTAGTTGCAGTTAGCAGACCAAGCTGCCAGGGATGGCAACAAATCTATTTTAAGATTAGACCTAAAAGTTATCACTTTTTGAATTAAATATACAGCGACTTTATCTCTAACTAAAAGTAACAATAAGACTGCGTACTTTTAGACATTTATCTCTGTAAATTGTACTTCAAAATATCCTTTTTGTAAATGTTGGTAACCAATATTAAAGCAGATTAAATAAGATGTAAGCTGTTTACGAGGAATTCCAACCCATTCTTGATTGTATGTGGTCAAAAAGCTTTTCTTGCAGTAAGAATGACATGTTTGGTGAAACTTAAATAATTTTGAGATATCTTAATGCATCCCTGGTCCAAAAATTGTTGGCGTTTGCACGTTTAGTGTTGTAGCTTGCTGTTAATTTTGTCTCTTTTTCTATGTGGGATGGGGGCACTATGCAAGTTGAGCTCCCCGCCCACAAAAGTAGGCTGCACAAATTTTGGGGCTGCCCTGCAGCGCGAACTGTTTTCTGTTTTTCAGCTAGAATGTATTTTTTTGTGCCTTCTTATTTTCAGTTTTTTTTTGTAAAGGCCGCCGGCACTTTGCAGCACTTTAGCGTCGCTTATCCTAATTGTGGTTATTTTGTGTGTGAGTGTCCTTCGTGAGCCGCTCACGCGAAACGTGCATAGAGCATGTCCTGCCACGTTTGTCTGTCCTGTTTGTGCCTATATGTGGTTCCTTCTTCCTCTGTATGTGTGTGTGTGCATAATTTTTTGGCATTTAGCCAGATAATTTTCTTGCCTGCTCAGCTCAACTCGATTCGAGTCGAGTCGAGTCGACTTTCCCGTTTGTCCTGTCCGTTTCTGTTGCAAAGTTAATGTGTCCTGGCAGGCCTACAATATTTAATACTGAATTTTTTTATTCCTTTCTCCTTCGCCTTCTGCTTTTGCTTTTGCTCTTTGCCTTTTGGCATTTGCGTTTTTATTATCTCTTTGTGTATATGATCCGTATGTGTTTTGTTTTCTATTTCTTGTGGGCGTTTTTGGCGTTTTTATTTATGATTAGCTGTAAATTAAGTTGGCATATTTTTAATGACTTCTTAGCTGGCAAAGTGTGGTCTAAAACGATTTGTACTTGGATAAAAAACAGTGATATTAATAACAGTCAATTTAGAGCTTATTCTACTCAGATACGCAGACTGTAAATAAATGTCATCAATAAACTATTGCATGCATATCATTGAACTTTTATCAGTAAGTCTAAAAATAAACTATTTAATTATACTTACTTTGCATTCGATTAAACAATATTTCAATAATAATTAATAAATAATTCAAATCAAATTATTTATATTAAAATTATCTTAATTATCCCAAATTAATTAATAATTTTAATAAAATTATAAATATTCTTTCTATAGAGTTCATGTGTATTCATATCCGTGATCTCTAATGATTTCCATTTTCAGAGACTAAACAGACACAACAGTTTATTTCTTTAATAATGAAAGTAATAAGTCAAACACGAACAACAATTTACATAATCTTTATGGTGGCAACCAGGTATAAGTTGCTATGTTTTATTAAGTAATAAATAACATCTTGAAAACACTCTACACACTTCATTAAACAATACTGAAATGTTGTTTCAAACACGCAATGTTATTGCTTTTTATTACGCTTTTCAGCTAGTGTCATTGAAAATTTTCACACAGTCGTCAATCTTTCACTTTCCACTTCCCAGTACTCCACCTCTTGGCATACCCCTGAGCCAATAGACTCCTGCATCAATGCCCCAAATCACGTACACTCTTCGCTAGCGCCATTTTGTCAACTTCTAATAAATTTGCAGCTGTGCGAGAGAAAATAAAAAAAGTAAAAAAAGAAAAGTTCGCACCAACAACGCAACGACAGTAGATCGCACTCTGAACTGCCTGCTGCTCGGAAGCTCTTCGAAAAACGAGGGACAGAAATGGATGGTAACGAAAGGTGGAGGAAGGCCTAAACAATGGCAATGGCGACGATGCCGTCATTTTGTAAATCAAACAAGTTTTAAGTGCGACGAGGCAACCAAAAGCTCGTGTAGGTGCCACCAAAACTACCAGGAGGCAAAAGCACCACACAAAATATTCATGAACACAACAGGCTCATAAATAAATTGCAGCCCAAACGGTACGGAATGGAGCATTTGCCCCATTCGGTACTCACCGTTGTCGTCTGCTGATGCAGCTGCTCGGATTGTGCCACCAAAATAAGCACAAAGTGGCTGCGAGTAGCGTGAAAAACTTGAAAATATGCTAACATAATGCAACCGAACGATAGAACAAACGTACGATGAGAGTGATGGTATAGATAGAGATGGAGATAGTGATGGAGATGCAGAAGGAGATGCAGATGTAGATGGCAATGGAGATGGAGGCCAAAATGCAGCATCAAGGTTTTATGATGCTTCGATTTCGTGGAATTAGCAATGAGCAGACGTGGCAGCCGTTGCCAAAGCCAGCTCAAAATAGTTTCAATTAGAGATGGGCACAGTTTGATTATTCTCTCATCAGGAAAATAATATCATATCAAAATATCGATTTGACATAATCAAAACAATCAGATAATATATCTATCAACTATGTGTACTATGTTTATAATTTATCTATATATTATTGATTAATATTATTAAAAACTGTGTATTAATGTATTTCTTGAAGCATATATATGGTTTTACTTTTGAAAAGATTTTTCGTAAGTGAACTTCTTCAATTTTCTCTAATTTGAATGGAATTTGATGAAATTAAATCAGCTAAAAAGACAAACTATTATTTTACCCCACTTTAAATAAATACAACTTGAAGATATAAATTTTGCTAAATAAGTAAAAACCAAAAGTGAAAGGGTAAATAGATCTGTATATTTTTTACAAATTTTTGTCGCGTAAGTTGTGAACATCTCTAGTTCCAGTTCATCAGCTCTTCAGTTCGATATTTATCTTCCGTCAGCGAGCGCGTTTTTAATATCACCTAGAGAGACATATGTAGAGGAGGGGACTGAGGATGAGCGAGATTACGATATACGGTTTACAGTCATAGAAATGCATCATACTACAGGCTGCAAAGTGCATTCGTGAATTATTTGTGTGTTTTCAGCCAGAATATTTAGTTGTGGTGAGCTGTCAGAGCTTTAAATTGAGTCACATGGTAAGTGTGGAAAGTGTCTCTAATTAATTTAAGCCATTAACATTGAAAAGTCTTTGATATGCAATTTGCAAAACTTACACGTCCTTTCAGTAGTAGTAAAGCCAGACTAAAAGACGGCGACAAAAAGCCATGAAATAAATTATTTCAAGAATCAATTACAACTAATAGCATAGACCACTTGAAAATCAATTCAATTCACATGAAAGCCAGTCTGACAGAAACAGAGACTGAGCCTGCGACTGAGAACTGTGAACTGAGAGTTGAGACTGAGAACAGGACACACAGGCAAAGGCAATGGCAGTCAGGATAACTTCAGGCCTGAATGCCTCGTTGGATGCTGGCTGACTGGATGTGTATGGCAGAGATTGGTTCGAGTCAACCAAAGGAGCTACTCCACACACATATGTGACGATTTAAGCTAATGCATAATTGATTGTAATGCCCTGGCAAGCCGATTTCGGCTTACCAGGCTTCAACGGACCATCAATAGCTGGCAAATTAAGCAGCTAAAGGTGAATGTAAGGAATTAACATTCATACATTTCCCAAATTATTCACAATAATGTAAAAGCAAATCTCAACCAAGCAGCAAACAAGTGTTCGACTTATTGTCAATGCATCTTAGTCCCAATTTGTTTTTGCCACAAGAAAAGCTCATTGAGTATTATCACAAGAATATTTTATAAAGAAAAGATTGAGCAAGAAACAGCTTAATGTACCATAAATTTAATTAAATTTAAGAACAATGAAAATATTGAAAAGAAAATCAAATTCTTTCTTTTAATGTCTCCACTCTCAAACTATTAAGCTCTTTTGTTTATAGGTTTTATAGATTTGCTATAAAAACAATTGATCAAACTACTTTTTAAGATATACAACCTAAAGTTTATTATAAATACATAATTTAATAAAAAATAAAATGACATGTTTTAATGTGAGAAGTTTTAAAATTAGATACATCAATTTTATTCTCATTAGAAAATAGTTTTCATTACATATTCAGTTTAATTTTGAATTTCATCAAACTTTAAAAGAACGTTTAATAACAAACATTGTAAGACCAAGATGATTAAAAACCATCTACGTAAAATGTAGTCGCCGCCTTGTTCTGTTTGACAAAGAACTTGCCATATATATTTGATCCCAACCCTAAACTCAATTTCAAAGTTTATTTATATCCTAGTGGACCCTCTATTTCTCAGCTAAATTGGACAACTAGAAACAAACACAAACAAGACAAAGTTCAATGTTAAGTGCTTTCAATTCAGCTTTATAAAATGCTTCTCATTATAAACTGCCCCGACTGACTGTATGGATGGTGGCATGTTATCTATCCCAAAGGCTCGTCACTGGATTTTGGGCACTTTTATATTTATGAAATGCATAAACAACGACAACAACAACAACAACAACAAAAGGAACAATAACAATAACAACAATGTGGAGTACAATAACCAGGGAACAGTCCCCAGTATCCGTTATGCCAGTGACAAATGCGAACTTTTCATTTCTATGCCGCAACAGTCGTCGCTGAGTTATTTAAGCTAAACATGGATGGGCAACAGAACCAGACAGACAGACGGATAGACAGACAGACAGACGGACAGATAGACGGAAGGACAAATGTCATGACAGACAAGTCCGGACGCTGGACAGGAAGACAGACAGACACAAACCAGCGACGCAGACAAAACTGTATTCCCCCTCAGTCTCTTTCTACTTCTCTAACTCTCTCTCATTTTTTCATACTCGTATTTGGTGTGCAAACAATAGACGAGGGTTGCATGTTGCAGAGGGGATAAGCAGGGGACAGGGATTGCACATCTGAGTGGCAGACAGTGTGCAAATGTCAACTCGTTGGAATTCAGACAAGTATATGTAGTAGATATATAGAAAAATGTCAGAGTGAAAATGCACATGCCAAATGTCTTTGGCTCCATCTCCCCTCTATTCTCTCTCCTTTCTCCAAATCCAGCTACAGTTTCTAATGCAAGTGCAACTCTGGCCAATTGGCAGCCTGTTGGGCCATTTAATTTGTTTATTAACTCGACGCGAGCTGTCAGCGCAATTAACGCCTAATGAGTCCGCAAGTCCAAGTCGCAAAAAGTTTCTTTTGGTCATGCCATGGACTTGGGACTATCATCTGTATCATCATCATCATTATTAGTATTATCATTATCTGGTTGTCGTCGTCATCATCATCATCAACAGAATGCGCCACAAAGTGCAGTGAAACTTTCTGGACTACAAGCTGCTGATGTTGCCCAGAGAAACCACAACAACAATGTGGTAAGTGCTTTAGATGCAACTGACGATAGCAAAGATTGTACAGCTAACCGGAATAGATAGCATGAAGAATATAGAGTGGGCTGGAGTAGGAAAAAAGGACATATCTTACACAAAGGGTATATTGAAACACTAATGAGCTTTACCTTAAATCAAACATTATCAGCATATAGTATAAATTACGTATGCATACTAAATAGTTTCTTATTTATTTCACAAATTAATCCAAGTGAAGAATACTAAGCCTAATGATGGTTTAACGAGCACTAGCTGCTGAGACCATCGACTGATTTAATATTTAAATTAGTTTTAGATTGCATTTTAAGGATATATTTCGGTAGTTTACGGAATTCTCTTTAATTTAAAATAATAAATTGTTTTATTATTCGTCTTGAAAATATGAAATATTTAATAAAAAATAAAATATCTATAAGAAGATAAAACTTACATTATTTTTAATATCGTAAGTAGAATCACAGCCGGAAAGCAGACGCATGATTTGATCTAAAAGAAAATATTTAATTATTTTTAATATTTTTAGTAACTTAGTCTGCGTTGCTTTGAAAAATTATAAGTATACGTATAATTACATAATGTAATAATGAATTTAATTTAATTTAGGCTTTTACCATATTATATAGATTAACGTTAATAGCCATTTCTCCAAAATACTTGACAAGCCTTCATTAGTTTGTCGTACCAATATTTATTCCATAAATAGGCCTAATCTTTAAACTTAAAAATTTAAGGGTATTTGTGGCTCTGTATATATTTCACATTAATGCTTTTTTTCACTCTTTGTGTAGCATGTTGATTGCACCACCATTTGGGTGACGGAAATGCAAACGCATAACTTTTGTCAGTGGCAGAGTCAAGTATGCTAGCACCAACCCACCCACTGTCCCACATCTCGGCAATGTCCAGATGCTTTACTCCAAATCTCTTGCTCCCCAAACCCATTTACCAACCACAAAATATGCTCAACGCAGCGCAAATTTTTGGTTTAGTTTACTGCAAGTCGTCGTCGTCGTTGTGGACTGCAAGAACCCAACTTAATGTGTTGTCGACGCCAGCTGCGAAATTAGAAATTAGTATTCATGCCCCACAGTGTCATTTCCGCGAATGCGCGAGCAGTTGGCAAAAGTTTTTCCAACAAGCCTTTGTGTGTGCACCACTGAGAAGAGATTGATATGCGTGCTACAAGAAACTGCCAGCAATATGGCTGATTATGAAGTGCTTCACAGTCTACAAGCTCTCTTTCCTCTTCCCCCTCAAAACTCACTCTTTCTCTCTTTCCATCACTCTACATCGTTTTTTTTTCTGTGCGTGTGCGAGAGACAAGTTCAAAATTGCCAGAGTTCAAGTTGCAAGAGCTTAGAGTGTGTTATGGCGCAACTTTTTCATATAAATCCTTAATTATGACATTATTTTGCATATTATAATGTTACTTACAAAGTTGCAAATGCGTTCTGGAAAACGTTTTCGACTTAATATTTAACTAGACACGATTTTAATTTAATTTTAAGATAAAGTTAATTTCAAAACCAACTAAGTATATTACTCTATAGAAAAGAAATAGAAATTTGCTAATTTAATAATGAAATAATTAAGACATCAACAATTTTTTACATTTCTTTAACTAATAAATATTATTTAATAATATGTTTGTATTATAAAAAGAATCTTATTTGACGTAACAAAACTTTCAAGAATTCAGTACGAATTCATTTGCGAGAACGCTTCAAATGCAAACAACACTTACTTATGTGTCATTGACTGAGGCGTTGCTTTAAGGCAAAAATCTATAGTATAACTTAAGGCGCAAAACAATTGCAATTGAGTTTATTCCAATGCCAACGTCGACGTCGCTGACGCCACAACGAATTGCACTTACGACAAATTTTTGCGCCGAGTGTCAACCAAACAGAAATAAGCCTCAAATTGTGCCCAAGCTCAGAAAAAGGAGCAGGACCAGCGGACCAGGACAGACGACAATCGGGGGACAGGGACAGGGACAGGGACAGGCAAGAGAGCAGGCAGTTGGAATATTTTGTACTTTATGCCAGCAAATTCCGTTGGCCAAGTGCCAAGTTTTACGCCGATGCAGCCGCACAGCATCAGCAGCCGCCACCGTTCTATTCCTGCTCACGTTATACACGTTGGATTGGATGGTAAATGCAGTTGGAGGATGGGGAGGAGGATAGGGACTAAATGGGAGGGAAAGTTATGTGGGCGTAGACCACACCCGGAGGCCAGTAGGTTGCATGTCGATTTTAGGCTTAACAGGCAACGAGTTCAACTACTTCTCATACGTCTAGCTCTGTAGGTCGGGTTCGGGGTTCAGTATCTAGCCTAAGCGGCCTGGCATTAAAACAAATGCAAATATGCCATACACAACAACAACAACAACAACAGACGATCGTCTGCGCTTTTGTTTGGTTTTACTTTACCCTTCTATATTTCCAGCTCTTTTTTTTGTTGGCCCTTCCCGGCCGTGTAGGCGTGGCTGCCAAAAAAAATGTTTGTGGCTCAACGCCCCCTACACGCCCCCGATAAAAAAGGAAGGAGTAGCTCATGTGTCGTTTACAGGAGCCCAACGAAGCGAACAAAATGAAAACAAAGCGAGCAAACAAAATTGACAACTTAACGCCGCGCGTTGCACTGCAAAATTCTCAATTAACAGCAGCAACCGGGGGAAAAATCTTAATGCGCTTTTCTTATTGAACGGTATTTTCATTTACAGACACATGAATTCATGCGGCAAATTAAAAATTGGCCAAATGAATAATTAAAATCCATAAAAGTGATGCGCTCAAAAGGAAAAGAAGCACCAAAGTAACTTTTTGGTTCCATGTAAATGAAGATTACTTAACCAGGATACATTTAATCAAATATATCTGTACACTGTACACATTTCTTGCAAATTAACTATTATAGATAATAAAGGAAGAAATTATAGTTAAGCTCAAATAATGCGAGTATATATACATATATTAAAATCAACTTCTGTTTGCTGAATAAGTATAAAAAAATTTCAAAATCTTCAATCTTCATTTTTGCACTTTCAATCAACTTTTAGAGCCTAAATTAGTATAAGAGAATACTTTAAATTAGATTTGGAGGAGTTTAATTGGCTTTTGGCAGTCCCAAGGATCAACAGACTGAAAACTGGCATAACTTTGTCAAAACCGAGCAGATATTAATGTGGAATGTCGATTTGATCTTGAGTTGGTCTATAAATTGAGTCTACATTTACAAATAGCTTGTTTTCACAATATGTTAAGAGCTGAACATGGGGCGTTTCCGAAAATATTGATATAAATCTCTAGCTTAAATTAAATACATAAACATTTAGATAAATTATTACTTCTAGAATATTTAACTAACTGTCTTTAACAAAACTTTGACAAAGTAGACACATTTACCTACATGTGCATACAAGTACCTAGGCATTAATTAAAGATAAGGCTTAGTTAAGCTCTCAAAAATACTTCCTGCACTTTAACACATAATCCAATACTCTACGTGTAACACGTGTGTACTTCAAAAAGTGTGTGTTAGTTAATGTATGTGTGTGTGGGTGAGTGTGCTCAACGCCCGCATGGGACAGTAGTTGCTTGTCCTGCATCATGTTTGTCACGGGTGCGCCTGTGTGTATGCTAGACATATTTGTATAGCCGCTTAGGCTTAAAAGTTGAGCCAAAGTTTTGACCTTGAAAGCCGCATGTTCTCACACACACACATACACATATACAGAGAGAAAAAGAAAAATAGAGAGTCGCGTCTGTCTATCATTGTGTGGGTGTTGCCCACTCTTGGGGCCAACAACTTGTATTTTGACTGTACCCCTCTGCTGCTTGGTTTGTATTTTGAAGCTTA
This sequence comes from Drosophila neotestacea, assembly GCA_035044365.1. Taxonomy (NCBI): domain Eukaryota; kingdom Metazoa; phylum Arthropoda; class Insecta; order Diptera; family Drosophilidae; genus Drosophila; species Drosophila neotestacea. The sequence goes on along the minus strand of JAWNMD010000273.1, from coordinate 7,133,970 downwards.
GACTTTTCGACTTAAAACAAAACTTGTCCCACACACAAATACACACATACACCCACACCACGAGAGAGAGAGAGTGCAAGAGGAAAAGTAAACAATACTCGAAATTTGAAATTGTAAATGTTTGCACAATTCTAGGAGCCGAAATCACAGAACCACCAGCCAGCCAGCCAGCCAGTCAGCCAGCCAGTCAACCAAGCCGGGCATGACACACACACACACACATACACACACAAATAGGACCCCCACTTAACCCTTCAGATGGTTTTCCCTCTTGGAAAAGCCGAGGGCGTTGCCGCTATGTTTAACTAAAGTTTCGTGCGCTTGTGCAAATAGCAAAAGGATTTGAACGTCGTCGCCGTCAGCTACTCCTTGGTCGTGGTCCGTGCAGAAGCGGATTACAATCATAAGCGAAAATTAATGAATTATTTACCAGCAGCTTAGTTAAGCGCAAATGCCCCTCCCCTTGCACTTTACTCCATCCCCTTTCAAAACCAGCAGCAATGGCACAAAGGTGAGACCCCGTCTCACCCGCAAACTTCTCCACAATGTCAAAAGTTGTGCTTAAGTTAAATGCCTATTCTCAGTTTAACCCCCCGGGAGAGAGAGAGAGAGAGAGAGACGGAGGCGAAGGCAGGCCTTTAGCTTTTAGCTGTTCAGCTGCTACCTGGTAATTAATTAGCCCAAGACATTTGTCAATATTATCTACAACTCTTGTAAATTGCCATCAAATTTCGCAAAATTTTGCTGGCATATCTTGAGGCGCTGAAAATGGTTTCGCTTTTTACTAAGCTATTTTGATTTATCTATACAAAATGAGCGAACAATTTGAAACATGTCAAACTGTCAGCTAAAATGATTTGTTGGCATCAACTGTAGATCTTTAAAAAAAAAACAAATAAGAATATATATTTTGTATACTTTTAATGCGTTTTATTGATTTGTATGTTCAATGTATTATATGTGCTTCTTGTACTCTGACAAATATATAACTAAGATGTAATATGTGTAATTACTCTGCAAATTCCTTCTCTGTACAAAAAGCTCTTTGGTATTATACTTTTGTTCTCTCTTTTCAAAACTTTTAGTGTATATTTTAACCGACAGATTTGCTTTATCTACTTATCAGCTAATTATTACAATAAATTTACAATCTTAGACATGTTTGAGTCATAAAATGTTGCTTGATATATTGTGTTTATTTTGAATTTGTGGGAGTAACTAAAATAGTTAATCAAAAGACCGTATTAAATCATTTAATGTTACATTTGCAAGAATAATTAACATAATTTAACCAAAAGCTTATTATGATTTAGTAATTTGAAACAGTTTAAAGATTTCACTGCCCTAAGCATTGATATTAAATTATATTGCATACAACAAAATTTAACATTTAATTATTTTGCCATAAGTTAAACGCTTTAAATCAATTTGTTGACTCGCTACTGTGGCTTCCCAATTGGGATTTCTCAATCAATTGATTTATTGAAAATTCATTTCTTCTTCTCCTTTGTGTGTGTGTGTGTGTGTGTGTGTGTGTGTGTGTCTAAATAGCAATTAACGTAATTAAATGACAATTCATTTACAAAAGAAGAAGACAATTTAAAGCGTTTTGAATAATACTCTCGGATAAAACTTTTACAGAGTTCAAATTAAACTAGACATGGTCATGCCCCTTAAAGGCAACGCCTATTGATGACATACCAAAGACAGAGAGAGAGAAAGAGAGAGAGAGAGTAGGATGCATATAAAGTTTGTGGCAAGTTGCAATACCCACAGATCAGGTCGAAAGAAATGGGAAGCCGCCAGAAAAGTTTGTTTTTTTTATTATGCAAAGCACGATGGCCTATGAAATACCAACCAGGACGACTCAGCAGTCCGCTGAATATTCTTCTTAAGAGTGCAAACAAAGGCAAACACAGATAAATCCATTATAAACGCACGTTTGCACACACAAAGGCAGTTGAGTAGAAGAGAACGACAGGAAAATGAAGAAGAAAAAAATTGAGAGAAATATTAAGCAACATTGCAAGCTTTTAAAGCACAGTAGTTTTGCCTTGCATCGTGGGTCCTTTAAGGACACACACATCTCCTGCTTGCATTCGAGGTAATTAAAAGCGATTACAGCTCATTAAATGATAAAGAAACGTAGCGCACGCATTATAAGCTCGAGACAGGAGAGAATTTGCGAAGCGGCTGCTTCATTAAAATGATAAACACGCACGCGATGCCAATGTCCTGGCCGCATGTCCTTGCCGCAAGCGGCTTGCAATTGCGGCCAATCCAACAACAACTATAGAACGGAACAATAGCAGTAGCAACAACAACAACAACAACAGCAGCAACAACAGAAGCAAGAAACGCGCTTGGCGCACTTCCAACAATAAGCAACAATTTTAGCAGCCGCCAAAGCTATTATCCAGCGCCAGGACCTCATCGCTGCTTTTTGCTATGCCTGGCAGGAAGGCTTTCAGGCTTGCAGGCTGGCTGGCTGGATGGCAGGCAACCGGCCAAACAACCAAAACCATCGAAACAAGGCAAAGGCAGGCAGTCAGGCAGGCACAAATTGTTTTTTACACATGTGCGCGCAACATATTAAATTGTAAACATGCATAAATGTTGTTTATTGGGCAGCGTCGAAACAAACTAAACAAAACAATAGCGAAACAAGAATGAAAGAAAGAATCTATGAAGCACAGGTGATCTACTAAAAGATACCCTGCATTTCGTTTACGTATCAACTATATATTACTACTTATTTGTTTGAATAATTCTTATTTAAAGCAAATTGTTAAGTAGTTAATTTCACCAGGTAAAAATAAAATAAATATTGTACGAGAGTTTCACTACTAGTAGTTTAAAAAAAGAAATACAAAATATTGCATGTATTGAAATGTAAAAGAAACTGGTGCTTTAATTTTGACAACAATTTCTTTTGAAAACAACTGTTCTAAATGTTGTTATTCCTTGAATGTCATAGATTCTCTTTTTGTCGTTAATTTATTTAATTAATTTATAAGAACATTCATGTAGCTCCATAAATTAATAAATTAAATACCATTTCAAATTGAATAAAAAGTGTTTAATAAATATTTGTTATGATTTTATTCAATTAGTAATATTAGTAATAAACTCATGGAATCCAAAATCTATGTCTTCGGATATATGTTAGAATGAATTAAATCTCGTATTGGCAATTGAAGAACACAATTCCGATTACAGATTTTTAGAACACACCTAATAAATCTACAAAACTACCTATCTGATCTACCTCATTTGATATACCCTTCTTCTCACTTCAAAAATAGAGCATACAAATGGGCAAATAATGTGTGGAAACAAGAGCTCCACTTGAGTCGACTCGACTCGACTCCACTCGACTCGATTTCGACTACTTGGCAGGCAGTTGAGAGAAGAGTATGGGAACGACTATGGAGCGTGTGCCAAAAACAATTTTATGTTGTTTGATGACGTTTCGAGCATGCTGTGTGCTCCTTGAGGCTTAGCGAAAGTGTATCCTGTCAAAGGATATTATGCAACGAAATTATTGTAGTTGGCACCAAACAAAAAAGTTTGGCGAAAATAAACAGGCTCTTCTCCGACTGCGGCAAGTAAGCTGCCAAAAAGTCCTGCTGAGCCCTGCCCCCCAAGTGGCATGTGTGAAACGACGCTTTGAATGTATGCTATGTTATGTATGTATGTATGTATGATGGGAATGTGGGGCAGAGTTATAAAGGCGACAAATGAGCGCCGCATTAGCGTCACCAAAAGTGCGGCTGACATTTAAATGCCCAACAGCCCCAACAACAAGAAATCCTCTGTAATTATTTTGTGCACATTTTGTCAAGGATTAGCCTCAATGGCGGACAGGATACAAGCAACAAATGCATGCCAAGGATAAACGCCAGCTGAAGGCTGAACATGCAATTTAGAGGCAAAAATAAAAAGTAAAATATAAAAAAGAGCCCAACAATACGGATTTCTTGCCCAGCTCAAGAATATAAAGATATAATTATGAGCAAGTTAAGCTGCTTACAAATTGTCAAATGAAAGTATTTAATATACGTACATTGTAAAAGACTGAATGATTACAAAAGCTTACAAGAAAAAAATTATATAAGAGGGAGTATAATTCAAATGAAATAAAATGTAAGTATAAGTAATTAGTTAATATTTTCCGATTAGACTGTGGACTGTAATCCGATTGTAAAAGTGTATCCTAGACATACATAAAAGAGCTCTACACAATTTAACCGTAATCGTAATAATTAAATAATAAAGCTCATTGTTCTGATTCAAAAAACTTTGATTATTCAAAAAATTCATTTGACTTATTGCTATAGTTTAATACCAACTATTAGTTCTATTATAATTTTTTTGATGAAAGAAACTGTTTGATATCCAAAATCTATATGACCTGTCCAAAATTTGTGTTAACTCTTTAAAATGTAAAGTTAAAATTAAAGGTATTCCAAATAAAAAGTTTAATGTTGATATTAAATATATAAAAGTTGAAACATTGTCTATTCATTATATAATTTAATACTGCAATCTTCGCTTAAAACACTTTTAAAACTAATTAATATTCAATATACAAACTTAAGTACTTAGTTAATACTATTTACATATATTTAGTTTGTCAGCATATTCGATTCTGAAGAAATTTGTACTATGCATTTCTTCTTAAATAAATGTATAAATTAAAACATTCTCCAGTCATGGAACAGTTCCTCATAAAATTTAAAACGTTTTTTCAAATGATTATGCTGACATACTGATTGATATGCAACACACAAACTTATATTTAATCTATTTATTTGTTAGTAATTTAACAAGTCTCAACTTTATTTCATCAAAGTACTTTAAATGTTTAATACAATAACTGCTTAAAGCAAATTTGCCAGACAAAGTTTTCGGTTATTTCGCATTTGCAGCTACAAAACTAACAACCCACAAAACAGCAACAAATACAACAATAACAACAACAACAAGAAGAAGCCTTAAATAGCAACAACTTCAACTACAAATACAACTACAACAACAGCAAGAACCATAATAATAATTCTCGCAGCAGCAACAATGAGAAAAAGCCGCCTGTAAAACTTAACGTGCAACTTTTTCCTCATATGTGTGTGAGATGTGTGTGTGTGAGTGTATGTATGTGGGTGTGTGAGTATTACAAAAGCCGCATGCTGGCAGGCAAGTGTCTGTGTGTTTGTGTGTATGTGTATGCGTGTGTGATAATGCAATTGTAATTGTGGTTGTAAATGTGCATTTGCATTTGTTACAAACACTTCTCGCATTGTTGCTGTTGTTGTTGCTGCCGTTTGCTGTTGTTGCTGTTTGCTGTTGTTGCTGCGGCAAATTTAAACAATTTGCACATTGTTAACATTTATTTATCACTGTCGTAACAATTTGTGGCCATTGTGCGTGTGTGTGTGTGTCTGTGTATGAGTGTGCGTGAGAGTTTGTTAGTTAAATTATCTTTTGCAGACAGTTGCCATAAATTCTGCATCCTTTTCTATCTAATCAGGCGCATCGTTGTTGCACCTCCTTCCATACCAAATAACAACTTTAAATGTTAAAGTGCAAATGCAACAAAAGTGGAAAGAGAAATCTACACTCACACACATACACATTTCTATCTCTCTTTCTGTGGCACACATATGTACATCGCATATATCACAGACAACAGCTTGTGCCGAAAAATCATTGCGTTAGGAAATAGCATACGATATGTGTGTGTACACAGAAAAAAAGATCTGTCTAAATTTGAAGTTTAAAAATCTTGATTTAAGCTTGAATTTACAAAAGTATTGGTTCAGAATATATATACATATTTGTTAAATTAAATGATGACTATGACAATCAATAGGTGAATAAGTCAAAGATACTTAGTTAATGCAATTAGAATTAATTAATCAATTACTCCAAATAAATGTTGAGAATTAATTCAAAATCTGTACTTAAATTAAGTTTTCCCTGCTCTCTTTAAGAAACTCCAAATCAGCTAACTTTTGACACCGTTTAAATTGACTTTATTCCGGATATACAGTTTGTTTTTCTTGTGTACGTTTATGTTTGTGAGCCACTCTATATTCCTGCATATACACACATTTGTAGATACGTGGCCGTATGTGTTTTTCCTATTTATTTATCAAACAATATGCAGCTGTTGCATTTCCCATACGCATTTTCCACGTATTTTGAATTTAATGCCCCAAACTTAATATGCCCCCTCACCAACACCACCCTCTTATAGTGTGTAGGTGTGAGTATGCGTGTGAGTTTCTTGAGTTCAAAAATAGCAGTCAACAGAAGTTCGTAGCCAGCATTTCATTTCGCATTGTTCAAATGGCTGCAATTTGACTTTGGTTATATGGCAGAAGGTGGCCTTAAAGTATGTAAACTTAAATGTAACCATTTAGAACTTGGCAAATGGAATGTAGCATCCAAATTTATAGACTAACCACAAAAGTTCGAATAGGTAAAAGACATCATCTTTGCTACTGACCCTTGAAAGTATGCAAATGTTTTTGTATAAGCCAAATTAATTGAATTTGTTGAAAATTGGCCATAACTAAAACCAGTTTAGGTCAGGCAATCAGTTCACAGTCATATCTCAAATGGAATTCGAATTATGATGACATTTTGTATAAATCGACACGAGAAGACGGTGCTATGTGAAATTAAATACCCAAATAGAATTTCGAGAAGACAAACAAAATGCCAGGCACAACTGGAAAATGGTTAGGAATTATATTTTGAAACAACATATCCAATCAATCACTTTTAGGGATATTAAGCGCATTTATGTTGGTATAATTAATGTCGTTAAATTTACATATCAAATTAAAAATTCAATAAACTTATTGAAATATTTTATTAATTTTATAATTTTTTTTCTTTGCTATATTATTTACTATTTTTTATAATTATTTGTATCTTCGAATTTTACTCAAAGTTGCAATGGTTTTTTTTTTAAGATATATACCACTTAGTTTAGCTTTGCTTTCGACAGTCTACAGGGTATAAATGCATGGCATATTTATTTTAACATACACAAATATATATATTTTTTTAGAAGTTTCTTTGGAAGTCTTTTTATCGCTACAAAATCTTTTATTTAAAAAATTATAAATGGCATTAAAGTTCTGCACTAATAAATAAGATTAAAGGCTGCTCGTATCACAGCATTTAGAAAGATTTATGGCTGGTTGTGTACACGCTACAGGGTATAAAGGTAAATAAATAAAATACCTAGCATATTTATTTTAGCAAACAAAAATAAGATACTTTTTATTGTAAATTCTTTCGAAACCTATTTACCCATATAATACATATTATTTTTAAATTTATGTGATTAAAGGGTTTTCATATCACAGCATTTAGAAAGATTGTGTACATGCTACAGGGTATGAAAGTAAATATAAAATGCGAAGCATATTTATTTTAACATACAAAATTAGATGGCTAGCTAAGGAGGAAATACGAAAATTATTATAAATTGCTAACCAGGCAAATGCAATGACTTCATGCAAGGCAAGGCAAGGCATTCGTAAGCGCAGCTGTTGCAGATGCATCAGTTGAAGAAGCATCAGCAGCTGTTGCTGGCGACGAAGACTTAAAACGTCGCTTGGCATAAATCCCACCCAGTCATCCTGTGCAGCAGCCTGTTCCTGTTACACCGTAGTAGTTTCTTTCTTCCCATGGCTCTTGCCTACACCTAAGCGCATTTGTATTAAATCGAACGTGTTCCCTTCGTATGGCTTGAGCCAAGAAGAGTTGTATGTTACTTGCAACTGCTCCTGTAAGGACTACAGAGAACTGTTTTATTTATTGACTGCACGTAGCGTATATCCTTATAATTTTTGTATGTCTTACTGCATGTGTGTGTGTGTGTTTGTGTGTGAGCTCTACATATGTCTCAGTGCAGAGGCCGCACAGTCGTTGGTTGGGTCTGTCGAACCGTCTGTCGTCGCTCTCTATGTTGCTTTTTTGCGCTCGACTGCACGTCCAAATATCTACAACAATTTCTTCGTCAATGGCATTGAAGGTAGGTAGCAAGTTAGTTGCTCCTCTTCTCTATATGTATGCAATCAACTGAAATTGAAACCTGCAACAAATGGCCATGTTTGACTTTTTGTAGCGGCCGAACGAATCAACCCGTACCCAAAGTCAAAACCATACTCCATACGTCCCTTTCCCCTTCAGTTTGTACATTTTAACGGCTCTTGAGCAAATAAACGATTTTTGCATTTTAGATTTTTAAGCGGCCATATATGTATGTAGTAGACATACATACATATATAGTAGATAGATAGATATATCTGAGTATGTGTATCTGCTACCAATAAGTACAAAATTTAGGAAAATTGCATATCGATTGAGCAGATCCTTGGCAAAAAATAAATGTAACCTTGTTTGTCTGTGTGTACAAGTGTGACTGAGTGCCTTGCATCTCTGTATATTCATTCTATATTATATTTTAAAATTTTCCTTCATTTTTTGTCGCACATACACACATGTGTGCATATGTATATTTTGAATCGTTAGCCATTTGACTACTCATTTCCTGCTTGAGATTACTTTTGCATACGTATGTCGACTAAGCGCTCTTCCCAATAGGCAGCAGTTATGATTTTCTAGCTCAAATTGTGACATTTGCTGACGCTTTTTTTAAATTTTTAGATTCTGGCTCATAAGTGTCGAAGGCAAAAAGTTAAACCTACTCGCTTTGATAGAAAATTGTATCTATTATCTCCTTATATCGAAACCTCGTTCGTTAAGCCTTATGATCATGACTTTTCAAAAACTTGCATATTTAAAGGTGAAGATAAAAGGGGAAATTTGTCAGAATTTCTGTGATAAGTATTGAGGCCTCAAATAATTATCTAAGATCAGACCCTGGATGAGTTAAAATATTAATAATTCTAACCATTTGAAAAATTATTTATTTTATTTCACACATACGTTCAAAATTATACTACTTTTTTAGTACCTGAGAAATTCGTTGAGGTACTAAAATAAATATGTAAGTCTATTACAATTATTTGGAATCTCTTTTTATAGAAAAGGAATTTAAATGTTCCCTTTTTTAGCGAATTTTCACGCAGAATTTTTGTTGTGGAGGAATTTTTAATTGAATTTATTGTTTATTAATTAAAAATATATTGAAATGATCAATACAAAAATCTAATCTACTTTAGTTCCATCTCTTTTGCAGAGCACATCATTTGCGACTTTAAGAATCTTGCGCGTTTGTTTTGCCTGTACATTTAGCCTGAAAGTGTTTTGGCAATATGAACACATACTTCCTACATATGCAGGTAGCGAAATTTGAAGCAAATTGCTCCATTACGTTTTTAATATGCACTCAAATGGGTATTTGAATGTGTGAACGTCTGTCTGTGTGAGTATAAATGGTGCCATACTAAAAAGTCCGCTTTCTAATTGTCTGTTTCCTCAATTTTTGAGCCCAACGACTACATACAGAGTTCTACATTTGTATACATATATGGTATATCGGCATGACCCTTGGGTTAATAACAAACTTCTAATTGATACCAATGACATGTTTTAAATATATAGTTGACTTTTAAAGATTTCCACCCTGCTCATAGAGAACATAACTCATAAGCTAACCTTAGGTCACATTAGGTATGCATAAATACGTAAGCGGCAACTTGCCAAGGGGCCGGAAGAATAACTCAGCCAGGTACTTTAGCATTGCATTAATAAAATGCTTTAAGGCTACCATAATAGGCGTGTGTACGTGTTTTTATTGTCAACTTCCTTCGGGGGCAATGTCGAGTCGACTTGGGTTCGCCACACAAAAGGATAATTTCATATTCGCGTCGCCTAACTTACGTAAATTGTTGAATCATACAATAAATAAAATGCAATGAATGTGCAAAAGTGCAGAGCGCGCATTGCTTGCGGTTTTGTAATAGGATTTCTATGGCAGGGGTGAATAGGAAATAGGAGAGAGAGAGGGGGGAGGTGAAAGAGGTACTGCCACTTGCCAAGCGTAGCAGTAAATAAATTAACGTCAACCCCAGAAAAGTCAACGTCTTTGTTATTACGTATATAAGAATGTATGTACATACTGATACATACAAGGGCAGTCCGATAAGAAATCAGACTTGATCAACTTTGAATTTTTTTTGGATAGTGTAAGTCATCTACTGATGGCTGATTAAGTTTCTTTAAGTATAGTAGTGGAAAACTAATGTTGAACAGCTTTGACAACAGGTTCGTAGTTGTTTTTAAAACGTAATGCAATCGATAAGCACATAAGGATCATCTAGGCACTTTTCACCGTAGAGATTCACAGTAAAAATTAAAAAACCCCACGTAATTCTTTTTGAGGTCCAATCATGACGTCAAAGATAAGTGAATGCTTCAGAAAGTTTAAGTCTATGATAAAGCAATGGGTGATCAACAAGTTAAAGTGCCTGGAAATGATAACAAGCAGGCGGAAAAAATTTAACTCAATTATTTGTATATAAAAAGCATGTTATTATATGAACTGCTACCAAGTTTTTGTTTCCATAACCTGAAGACTTAGTTTTAAAGAGATATATAACGCCTATTTGAGGACCTTCGCCAATCCTATTATTTGGAATATTAATAGAGAATATATGTTAAATACTGCTAAAGTTTTTGGCGGAACACATCATACGATGGAGATAAACGTCTTCATAGTTAGTAACATCTCGAACACCCCTCGCATGTATACGTATAGTGCACACGTGCTCACGTATCTGCTTACGTAGTTTTCTGCTACGCATTTTTATGGCCTTGCCTTGTCTTAAAAGAAGGAATCGGGTAGAGGGTGTGAGTGTGAGTGTGGGTGAGCACCTGTGAAAAACAAACACAGTGTGCCATGCAACAATAACAATTAATTATTGAAATGCAAATGCAGTAAGTTTAAGTCGGAATATGAAAACAGCAAAGTTTTCATAAAGCAACGCGACGACAACGTCAACTGCATTATCAAAAGGCGCCACAACATTTCTTTAATGCCCGTCAGGCTTCCAAGAAGAAAAACAGAAATACATACATAAGTAAAAAAGTTGTAGTCGAAAGAAGGATCGACAATGCGGTTCCCTCTGAAATACATTAATACAATAACATCTCGTATCTCTTCGCATACAGTTATGCTACCCTTTCTACACATCTTCATTGGGTATTGAAAATACGCCTTCTCGCTAAAGTCTTGTTGCGTGCCATGGACAAATATTGGCACCGCTGCAGGCGCTGCTATAAATTGACTTAAAATTAAGCTGAACTCGTTCAATGTGGCATGGCAATTGCACATTATAACATAAATGCACTTTTACATACTTATGTACATGTGTACATACATACTTACATTCATAAGTTGCGGTACTTTCTGATTTTCATTGCATGACGAAATTTTGTCTGCCAAAGATCGCGCCAAAATATCATTTACAGAAACGAAACCGATGTAGTGTAGATTAACATTTACAAATGCCACAACTTTCGCCAATATGTTTATTGATTTCACTTTGATTAATTAAACCGCACTAAAACTAAACAATTACAACTTTTTAACTTATTAAACACGATGCAAAATGTTGCGCGACACGAACTGACGTTGAGCGATATTTTTAGTGCACTAAGTGCGATAATTGATATGCATGCAACTGCTTGATCGACTTATCGATTTATTATCGTCAAGTAGTTCTTATTGAGATATCGATGCCCAATTGACTGCGCAAATAAATAGACATTTTGAATTTCTTTTAATATTCTCCTTTTATTTAATTAATTGCATTAGTTGACTAACAACTAATATAGTCTGTTTACTTAGTAGGGATGACCCAGTAACTGCAGCAACTGCGGCACTTGCACATCCTTAACTCCATGCATTCGCATATCTATCATGCTCTCTGAGAACTCAGCACACGGGGAACAGCCACAATTGGAAGGCACTTCGTGCTGTAATTATAAATAAACATAAATAACTTTTAGATTTTAGTTTAAAACAAAGTAGGAAATATAGGTTATAGGTAGAACAGGTTATCTTCAGCAGGCTGAAGATTTGATGCCCTTACAAAGCAATAGCTTCTTAGAGAAGTAGAAGTAGATTCTTAGAGAAGGTTTTAAATAATTGACTTACAATAGTTCGAAAATAGAAAAAGATATTTCAATTTACTTTAAAACTGCGGTTTTACGACAGCTACAGACATTATAAAAAAGTAGTTTAAAGTTTTGTTTTAGGAGTTGATAAAAGTAAAAACTCTGGAGTCTAGAATATTTATATTAAGGAACGACGCTGGCTGAAGGAAGCAGTTAAAACGTGCTCTATTTAGATTAAATATTCTAGGCTCTAATTTGAATATCCTCTGCAAGTGTATGAATATTTAAAAGAAAACACAACTTACGCGCTGAGTGTACTTATGGCCATCTGCGCAAATCATTTTCACTGTGATCGATTGATAGGACTTGATGTTACAGCAGGTGCAGAACTTCTCATGCACATCGGTAAGGGTATTATACTTGGAACCAGAACTGCAGGCACCTTCGCAATCCGTAAAGCCCTTAATGGGCTCTGCGTTAACACAAATACCGTGACCGGGTTTGGTAAACTTCAACAGCTCCTTCGTTTGGGACTCTGCACGCGAAACCGGCAAGCACGTGGCTATAAAAGAGGTACAAAGATTAAGATTAGCTTTCCTCATTTTTTTATATTTCAACTTACATAGATCCTCAATAATTGGCGCCGTTTTGCAGAGTTTGCAACAACCATCCACATATAGTAACGAGGGCGCACAGTGGCTGACATCCGGACAGACTTCGATCGAGGAACTCACCATCAACAGCTTATCCTTCTTCAAACATATATAGTGGGTACAATTGTCTGGTGAACTCCACTGCGCATTGACCTCATATAGTTTCTGTTCAAAGAGACAAGCTGTCTGCACGCATTCTCCGCAACATTTACTCTTATCCAACTTTTGGTAGCTGTATCCGGCAGGACAATCCATTTTACATATCTCCTGGGTAGTTATAACCTGTGCTGTTCCCTTGGGGCCATAAGAACATTGTTCCTGCTTGCACACATCCTTGCTGTTGAGCCACTTGTCACCGATTTGCTTGGTAAAGCTGCTTGATGCATCTACTTCGTATTGGACAATGCACAAGTGTTTCGGTGGCACTGTAGAGAGAAAAATTAAATATTAAGTGATGAATGAATTATATAAGAATCAATTTAAATATTTTTTAATATATAGACGTACCGCACTTATGTATCGGACAGCAAACATCTTTGTCCTGCTGTGTGTAGACCTCGTAGAAGCGTTGTTGGCAATTGGCTGGCGCTGGAGGACACAGCTCCGGCTTACAAACAATCTTCTGTGTGGGACAACAGCCCTCCTCAATCTTCACAAGCTTCTCGCCAGGCAACAGCTCACGGGGTGGCACCAAAGGCTCACAATCCTCCTTTGGCTTGCATTCTGTGTAGGTTAAGAAAAGTTTAATTAATTGTAAATTTTAAAACTAGATTTATTTGAAACTCACCACAAATGTACTGTGGGCAGCCGTTGATATCGTTTTTCTGCTTCTTAAACTGTCCAGGACCACAGATAGGCATCAGTGGTGCAAGGCATAGTTTCTGGGATTCCTTGACCTCTGGTACACATCGATAGCGTGGACAGCACTCGTCGGCCTTGACAATGATCTGTGGCTTGTAGCCATCGGCGCAAATGTTTTCCTCCACTTGGCACTTCTTCTGGACACAAGCGGTCTTGCCCTTGTTATCACACTGACAGTCAGTGCACTTGTCAGGCTGCCACTTCTCTCCTGGCAGATGCACTCCGTCATCACATTTGGTGCACGCTGCTTCCGGTATACACTTTCCGGCATCCATGACCTGTCCCGCTGGACAGAAGCAACCCTCAAAGCGCTCTGAACTCAGACACATTTCATCGCTATTCACCGTTTGGTATACGGATTGAGTCTTCACATTGATCGCATCGAACTCGGACATGGCCTTAATGGTATCACAGTTCTTGGCACAGCCGCAAGGCTCGTAGACCATATCGCTGGGACATTCATAGGGACATAGCTGTGGACGTCGCCAATTGGTACAAATACCCTGTTTGTTGCACTCCTTGGCGTAGGCAGCCAGGGACATGCAGACACCCTGTTGCGTATTTCCTGGCTTACAAATATCCTGCTGGCAGGCGGAAACATAGGCGATAGGATCCACAACCAAGGAACATTTGCCAAACAGCTCTTCGTTGTAGAATTGTAAGCAGGGATCCTTTTCTGGTGGCAAGGGAATGCAGTTATCCTTAGGTACCTTCTCACTCAAGCACTCCTGGGCATCGGTCAGACCCAGCTTGGGCTCATCTGCCTGCCAGCTCTGGATGACATCAATGCCTGGTTTCCTCTTGGCCGGATTTGGTTGCAAATCATTGCTGGCATCTTCATTACAATCTCCACAAAGTCCCTCCATTTTACTGCCATACTTGATACTAGGCACTCCCAGCGTGAAGATCAAATCCTCAAACGAGGCTGTTAACTCTACATGGGATTCTGGTAGAGATAGCACCAGCTCCTTGCCTTCCACCTGTCGCAATGTGATCCAGCTGTCCTTGTAGGGCATCTTTTTCACCTCAAAACCATCGACCAGCACCTGTAATGCCTTGGGCTTATTCTTCACACGTTGGACATGAATGACATGATCACCATTGAGGACATGCAGTGACTTGGCACAACTTGCACCATCGATGGCACTAGCTTGACCCAGTTTCTTGCAATCATCCATGCTGACATACACCTGGAATGTATGTACTCCAGGTAATACCACATCGCGGGACAACAGATAAGTACAGTTGCCATTAAAGCTGAAGCTCTTGCGATCGTAGGTCAAGTGTTTGGAATTACCCAACGATTTGCAAACACAATCCTTGCACTCTGCAATGGGCACACAATGGCGACCCTTGCGAACAGTTCCCTCCGGACAGTAGCATCCTGGGAAGCAGACATCCGGCAGTACAGGACAATCATCGCCATGCAAATTATCACAAGACGGTTCACAACGTCGTTTATAGCAATCTGTGTGAACCAAAGGAGCTGGACAATTAATCTCACATTGATGCACTGCTCGCCAGGTTGTCAACTGTGCCAAAGGATTCACGCTGAGGCATTTCTTTACAAAGCTCTCCAGGATGTTGCACTTGCAGGCAGAGGCATCGCCATTATTGGCCAGCAGACAGTCACAGGCAGCCTCGAGACAATAATTGTTGGAGAATTGTTTATAGTTGACCGCCTTGTGGCACTTGGCAAATGTGGGATGGCTGAGGAGTAATGAAATGTGAATGTTTAGGAATATATTTAATCCTGACAACTGCCATAAATTATAAGTACTTTTTACTTGATAAATTAACAAGTACTCACTTGATAATGTTGCACAATTGCAGAGCCTTGGCCTGTAGTTGTCTAGTGCACTTTTGATCTCCACACTGATCCAAGGGTATTACCTTGTCATACCAGCTGTTGCCAAATTTGTCTGTATTGGCCAACACTTGGCCATCGGGAGTGCGTTTGTCATCACGTGGATTGCCATTGTAATAACCACACAGACCATCCACAGTGCGTATGAACTTGGAGGAGATGCCAACCTTGAGAATGCCAATGTCATCCAACTGAACCCAGAAGCCATACTTGGTGGACACCGCGAGTAGAGTTTTTCCTGGCTGTGAGACAACAAACGAGGCCTTGCAAATGGGTGAATTGATGAGCTGTTCCACAGTAAACTGGAAGCCATTGAACTTGAGCTTCAGCTGAGGAAGCAAAACCAACTCATTTCCTGCCTGAAGATCTGTAATGGTCACCATCTTGCGGCACACCTTGCGAGTCTCATCGGCGCATTGTTGATGCACTGAAAAATTGAACATATTTAGAAAGAAATTTTGAAAGAGTTTATAGAGTGATCGTTACCCGATATGCTCCAGCTGCCGTTGTGAATATCTCTGGCTAGAATATGACTGCAGGGACTGTATTTAAACAGAGTGCCATCAAAGGTGGTAAAACTTTTGCCGCTAATCTCGCAGACATCATCTTTGTTTGGTCGCAATACACAAGTGTACTTGAGACAGTCACCAGCCTTGGCATTGCTCATGTCCAGCTCAACATCGTATTTCTCTGGACACTTGGGTTCCACACAGGTGATGGTTTCATTTTTGTTCACCTCTTTCGTCGGAATCGGCACACAGGTGAATTCACTGCACTCTTCCTCCTCCTGATAGTTTAACTCATTGCTTGGCATGGCCAATATTTTTTCATTCGATGAAACAAATTTAGTTTTCGTTATGCTAACACCATCATCCACAATGGATACTTGTTTGTGGAATGTGAAGATCTTTGACATTTTACGAGCCTTCTTTTCAATGATTTTGATTTTCATCTGAGGTGGACACACCGGCGCAGGACAAGTGATAACAGTGGCTAAAAATAACAGACAAATATTAAATTCATTATTTAATATAAGCAATAGGTGAAAATATTAACAGATTATACAATTAAAATAGACTCACTCTCATTCTTTTCGCGATTAATGTCTGGTTGAACGGTGAATGAATCCCGACAGCTTGCATCCTCATCATCTGCACAATCCTGCACACCATTGCACCAGAGAATCTCTGGAATACAATCGCCACTGGAAGGACATACTCGTTGGTGCTTGGGACACGGTTCACATTTACAGAAACAATCGCTGGTTATGACGGGTCGTAAGTGTTTTGCCTCGCAAGGAACACATTTCTTGGGCTTACAGTTGTTGCGACCACCCAAAACACAGACGCATTCCTCACAGGCTGCATTCTCAAACTTGCTGCCAATGGGATAGCTGACATAGTTCTCCACACAAGGACACAGATTACGCTGCACACACTTGTTGCCATCCCAGTAAAGCTGATCACTGCACTGACACTTGGAATTCAAGTTAGTGCTTGCAATTCCTTCACATATATTGCACTTGGTCGGCTTATGTTCTTCCTCGCGAATTTCCTCCTTTACAGCAGCTATAAGGAAATGGGAAGATGAGAAACATTTTCTAGAAATAAAGTCTATAAGCTATTAAACAAGAAAGAGTTGATTCCCCTGGATATAAGATGTTCGAATCTAGAAATTTCTAAGTCCCACAGTATAAAAGTTATAACACAAACTAAAGTGCTTAGTGAACACTGCTCACCTTGCCTTAAAACAAGCATAACTACGAATAGATAGATCCGATCTTAAGAGTATAATATAGACTGATTGACATTAATAGAAGGGAGAGTTCACCACCAAATGTTAAGTTCTAACTGAAAAATTGTGAGTGTTGTGGAGTTTTTAAAAGAGAACTCTCTGATGTCTGTGGCAATTATTAAATGAAAAATACCCTTCTAGGAGTAATGACTACTTACGGTATGGCTTAAAGCATCCCAGAGGCTCAATGCGCATATTTATATTGCGTTCCCACTTGGCCGGCACCAGTTTCAGATACTGCGTCAATATAGGCGTCTTGAAGTGATGAGTACGTGGCGTTTGCTCATCCACATTTGCCTCAAATATGCGTGGTTGTCCATTGGGAGATAGCACTGTGTTCCAAGTAGGCTTATTCTTGGAAAACATTACTTTGTAGCCAGTTACCCAACCATCTGGACCACCCTTGGTAACAAAGCCGGAAACATTGCGTGGCTCTAGGAAATCAAATTCAACAAACTCATTGGGAGTATTGGCCAGTGGACGCCAAGCAGATGGCGTCGATAGCTTCAGCAGATCAAGTAGATATGGTTTTCTAGTTGTTTGAGATAATTGCCACAAGCTGCTCGCCTTCAACTGTTGCTCATGCATCTCTCCCTTATCCACACCCATTTCATCCACACACTCCAGTTCATAATGTTGAGGTGGATGTTCCGTGCTTGTTGGCAATGTTGGATGTGGCACAACAATCGGCAAATCGCCACAAATTAATACCTCTACTCGCATGGCGATGGATCCATGCCATTTCAGAGGATAAATTCTTAGTGAACTGGCTTCGACAGGAATCTTGAAGAGTGTCTTCACGGGCTCTCGAGAATCAAGAGGTCCATTGAACATTTGTGGCTTTTCTGTTTCATCTACCAGGTAGTTATAGGCAATGCCATCGTGACTGTGCAGAATCTACAATATAAATAATTTAATAACTTTTATTAAGAGTTTATTAAGCGATTTATAGGAACGTTTTTAAAACATCTACAGGTACAGATTGAATTTGAATTCATTCCTTCTTTATCATACCTTGAAAAGCGTCACATAGTTATTGAATTCTGGACTGCCAGCCATGATGACTCCATAGATGGGTTCCGTGTGACCAAAGTTCAGCTCCAGATACTGCATTTGATCGTTGATCTGAGGGGACCAACTGCCGCCTCCAGGTTGTTTATTTAAACGTGCCTTATAAGGAGCATGTTCTGGCGCCAACTTGGAGCTGGCATTGAAAATACTATCAGGTAATGAGAGCGGACCATTTTCAATAAATGGTATGAGACTGGAAGGTAATAATAAATATAGATTACTTTGTATAATAATTAAATAGTAATAGTAGTTACCGCTCAGATGCACAGTGTATAGGTGGTGTCAAAGTAACCGGAATAATAGGTACAATTGGTTCAAATGGTGCTGTAGGAGATTAAAAGGAAAGAAAAGTAAAGTAGTGTCATTTCAAAATATACGGGGATGTCACAGCAAATTATTATGAAAATTGGTTGGGTTGATTAGCAAAACCAATGTATAGTTCAATATCTCAGTAGTCAAAAAGGAACTGATTTCCTCTATTAAACACCGCAAAACTTAAGAAGTCTGTTGTGTATCTAGAGACTGTCTGAACCTATCTGTCAGCAACCAAAATAGTTCTGAGACACTAAAGATCACTTTTTAATTGAAATGATTTCCTGTGACATCCCTAATAACTAATATTGATTTATAATTACTCAATGTTGGCATTGGCGTTGGCTCCGGTTTGTTGGGAACACAAGTGAATGCATTATCAATGCATTGGCATATTTCAAATTCAGCGATAACCGGATTGTGCGGCTGAACATATCGCTCCGATTTATCCATGCAAGGACATTCATCAGCATGCACGCAAGTGTCCTCGTCACGCCAGTATTTTCCCATTTTGGGACAATCTGGTCGGAGTTTATCCACACATCCTGGCTTACAGTGCTCACCACGTTGGCATAGGCCACGTTTACGAAGAATGTTGCCATAGTAGTGACAAGTGTGCTCACATTGATTGGCACACTCTGACCAAACTTTGCCATCGTCACACTGTTTGTTATCTGTATCTGGTTCTTGTTTGGGTTTGCCACAGCTGGGAATAAGCTCCTGGACAATGGCAATGTGATCACAGTTGAACATGGTGGGATTGAACATCATGTATTCCCCACAAGTCTTTTCCACATAGATCCAGCCGCCCTCCACGCCTTTAGGTTGACAATGCAGGAACTTGTGGCAATCTCCAGGATATTCTTTGTACTCCACAATGCCCACATCGCAGCTGGCTCCAATTTGTGGCTTTTCAATTGGTTTAACCGTTGTCACTTCCGGTTCCGCATCGCACTGACAAAAGGCTCGCAATTCATAATCATGACACTTGCCAATGCAACGCAAACCGTCCGCCAAATTGCATACAACATTCTCATCCATTTGCTCTGGAGGCTCATGTGTGTCCTTGACTCGGCACTCCACCTTGGTCATATACTGCTTGAGACAGGTGCCATAGATGCTCTCCATGCGATCATAACGTGGCAGCTTCTCCTCATCATTGAGACGCACACTCTTCTCCGAGGAATCCGCATCCTTGTCACACCAACGTGTCCAACCACGAACACATTTCGTTTGATTCTGTGTGGACATCGGAGGTGCTGTGGTTCCCTCTAAATAGGGAGCTGGTGTTGGCAGTGTGACAGGAGCATCACACTTGACTCCGCTACAGATTTCTTTCCGTTTCGAGCAACGACATGTGGCACAGGCATCCTGGAAGGTAATATCTCCCTCGTAATAGGTTTTGTCATCCTTTACCATGCAAACTGGCTTGCATTGAGCCTTGGGCACACAGTCCCTATAGGTGTCATTCAAATAGATAAAGCCATCCTCACACGGCTTGATGTGACATCCTTCAATACAATTTTCACGGTTGCACATGCGTTCTGTGATGCCTTGATCCAGGAAATTATCACAAGTCTCGACAGCACAGGCAGGAGTACAGGCCTTGTAATCCGAACAATGTGGATCACATTGCATGGCTGTGAATAAGAGATATTATATTTCAAATCAACTTATGATAACTTTTATCCTTGCTTAGTCATAGAACAAGACTTACGGCAAAAGTGCTGCGATCTCCAGCGTATATTGATGCCCTTCTGGGAGCAGGCATCCGCATAAGCTGCCACTGCGGTGCACAAACATTCACAATCTCCTCCCTGATCACAGGCACATGTATCGAAGGTGCAACGTTTCAGATAACGCTCCAATGGAACCTCACTGTGGCATGGTGCAAAGAGTTCAGACTTTAAGGCGCCACACTTCAATTGAGCCCAAGTTTCTCGCTCGGGATGCTGACGACAAGCATCGATTGGTGCAACAGGTGCAGCACAATGTGGCTGCAACTTCCAGGCATGACCAAACAACATTGGACTTGTTTCCAAACCCAATGATGGTGTTTGCATATCATCTAAGCCATTGCCATTGTAGTTGCCACACAAGCCACTGACCTTGTTGCGCCATTCGTTGCCCAATTTGACATAGACTCGAGTTCCTTCATCCCATTTCACTTGCAACTTCAAGGGTATCACTTCGACTACCACAAATACGCCAGCCTTGTAGATATGGAAGGCATTGTGTCCCTTGGAGTTCACACTATCGCGTAGTTCTGATGAGAAGAATGAAAAATGTAATTAAATTTCAATTGAGATCTGATGAAGGTACATATTTAACTACTAGACCTTTAACCATAAAAATCGGTTACATTTTGAAAAAGTTAAGAGAGTTTAGAAAAATAGAAAGAGGCAAGTACTTATCATGCATTAGGGGATTATATGAAAATAATCCAACATTTCTAGTTTAACAAGAGATCATCATAATAATAATATTTTACAGATTAAAGAAGTAAAAGTCCTTTGGCCTTAACATTTGGCTTCTTGCTTTCAAATTGAAATAGGAAGACTTGATTTTCCAAAGACACTCCTTAATTGCAAATAATCTTTACAGTAAACGATATCTAACACTATTGTATAATATGAACATAACATTACTCACTTTTAATGGCCGACTTATTGGGATCGACGCTGTAGGTGGCATCAGAACTGAGCAACAGCGATTCCTGGACACGGCCACTTAAGGCGATTTCCAAGGACTTGGAGCATGTGACTCCCATTGTGCCGCAAAGGACATTTTGAATGGTTATACTGAAACCATCACCATTGTCAAAGACACCCTTGGAGAGAACATAATCACAGGCGCCCTGGAAGTCAAAGTCATGTCCATCGTAGGTGGTAAAGTGAGAATCTCCCCACACACTGCAGGTGGATTCACAGCCATTCTCCGAGCACTTCCAATTGCCCGCTTGGCAGACACAAGAATTGCAATCCTCCTTGATCTTCTCACCATCATCGTAGCTCTTGCCTGCATGATGACAAGAACAGTTTGTTGGCAGGACACAAGCTTGACGGGAAGTGTCAAAGACATATCCTTCCATGCAAACGCAGCCAGGCAGACATTCCGATGAGTCAGCTACATACTTGTCCATGTTCTTGCAGGTCTTGGGCTCTTTGGGAGCACATTTCGTAAACTCTGCATATGCTTGCTTGGTGCATTTACTACGTAACTCTGATGAGGGCGGATATTTGACATCATCACCAGGATCAGCATCCTGACAATCCCAAACGCCATCTATGCAGGTACAAAGATCAAGGAATTTCTCACCGGGACGCACTTCCTTATATCCAGGACCGAAGGTCATGCCATCGAAGCTGCATTGACATTTATGCTTGGGCACACAGACACCCTGTTCATTGATATACTCGCCATGTGGACAGCGACATCCTTCGACACATTCCCGGGTGCAACTATTCTTACTGGGCAAATCACCACAGGTTAAAGCACAGCCATCACCACATTCGTCAAACACTTGACCCATCGGACACTTTACAGCTGAGGATTGTATTAAAAATAGATAGTTAAAGGGTATTTTATATGAATTCCGAATATTTGCTACTCACCACACTCCTTGACAGTCATACGCCAGCCTGTTTTAACACCCTGTCGCATACACTCGGTGCCATATGCAGAGAGAATGGGACAGAAACATTTGGCAGGATCATCTTTGCAGGCACAAGTATCATACAGACAGTCCTCATAGAACTGTTCCGGCTCCACCATAAAGTGACACTCCTGAAAAATGTCCTGCAATATCCAGTCGCAATGTTTCTCTGCAAGTGCCTTCTTCTCAGGACTCAAGGTGCAAGGATGTGGTCCCTGATGTGTCTCTGCCTGGAACTGACATGTATCCTTGGTACGCCATTTGTCCGCAAATGCTTCCACAGCCGTTTCAACATCACCCTCAGGGGTAAGGAAGTCATCCTGCGTATTGGAATTAAATGTGCCGCAAAGACCCTGAGTCTGGCCACGCCAACTGGCTGGCGCATCCACATAGACACGGGAGACACCATCCCACCAGATGCGTATACCTCCAGCAAACTCCACAGTCAAAAACGTAGAGCTCGCACGTCGTATCAACACATCACCAGCACCAAGGACCTTTGGCAACTTGGCAATAGCTTTGTCATTTACAACAGTGGTCAATCCTTGATCCAGTTTGATAGTAGCTGGAGTTCCATCGCGTAGCAAGAAACGTATAGTTACAGATTTGGTGCAGGAGGGATCATCCGGAGCAGCATAACTCAGTGCCTCCGAAACAGCTCCAGAGCAGGCAACATTCTCTGCCTCCACAGACATATTTGCTGTCTTGAGCAAATAATAGGAGCATTTACCCATAAAGTCATAGCGTTTGCCATCCAAAGTCTGGTAATGAGGATCACCAATGGCTCCACAACGTGCCCCACACTTGTCATCCGTACACTTCCATTGGCCATTCTTGCAGGTGCATGTATTGCAGTTCTTCTTGACCGTCGCCTCGGGTTTGAATTCACGACCACGTAAAGTACATGGACACAGCTCTCTTGTAATGCAGGCATCCTTGTATTGTACTGTACCCTCTGGGCAGAAGCAACCCTCATTGCACTTGCCTTTCGTGGGGGCAACGGATGTCAAATCCGATTCACAAGTGGGCTCCACATCCGGTCCACAGGCGCGATAGACGCGACCAAAGCCGCAACTAATTGCTATTGGGAAAATTCGCAAATAATAAATAGGTTAAATTTCTGTGGATGATTTAAAGAGCGATACAAAACAAGAGTTGTTCCTATTAGCAGTGTCATTATTTTTTAAATAGCAGTGGAAAAAGTAGTGCTTACGAAAATTACATTTCACTCGCATTCAAAAAAGTATTGCTAATGAAAATAGCATTTGAAAAGCATAGTTAAATGTAATGTTAATGATAATGTATTGCACTTGCATTGAAAAAGTAGTGCTAATTTGTTCTATCTCTGATACTCACGGCATATTTCCAGATTACGCCAGCCGTGCTGCATTTGAATCCCTTTGAACATGCACTCCTTGGCCAGCATGGCAATAGCATCACAATTACAACTCTCGGGCTGCTCTCGATTGGGACAATTGCAATAGTCGGCAATGCAGGTGCGAATGAGTGCATCATAATTGAAGGGTTTGATGCAATCGCTTAGCTTTTCATTGGCCAGGAGACGTTCACAAATGCCAACAGCTTTTTGGAGCTTTGCTCTGTTCACATGATTCCAAACCAAATTCCATTTCGGCACTATTCTCAACACGGCACATCTCACTGCTATCATCCACACGCCAGGCATCGGCAAATGCTTTGACTGTTTCCAGTTTTTTGCCTGTTTTGGACATCAAATCGTTGCTATAATCGCCATCGAGAGATCCACAAAGACCACCCACTTTGCCCCACATAGGTGGTCCAGCGTGGACAGCCACATACTGATGATGATCCCAGTCCAACTTCGTTCCAATCGATTCCAGATCAATTTGCACATGCTGTGCCACTGGCATCACCTTCATGCCCATCACTTGAACTGGAATGGGCAACTGTTTAGTGGGCGTGGACAGGCGCATTGTGCCATCTAAAAAGAAAATAAAACTTGTTAAATTAACAACTAATAATGGGTTCATCTTCAGTTGCTTACTCAAATTTTCCAATGTATAAAGCACTGATTGCCACAGAATCTTTAGTGTGTGTGCACAACCATAGCCTGAGCCATAAGGACATGCCTTAAGAGTGACATCAAAAGTTCCAGACACTTTATCCATGGTCAAGGTATGTGAACAAGACAAGGGAGCTCTGTAAGTGAAAAGGGTGCAAAAATATATAGCAAAAAAAAATAAAATAATGTGTAAACAAATAAAATATATTGAATTATTTAAAACTTAAACTTATTTGGAATAGAAGAGATTGCACTGTAATAGTTTTATGTAAAAAAGGTTTTAATGGTTTTCCCTTTTCTCATACAAAATTATGGTCAATATATTGAAATCCTCAAATATTGGCACCTTTTTTATTTTATATTTTGTTGAGATTTCTCCATGATCGAATTTTCCTATCTGGTTCTTATACAAAATTGTAGATCGTGGTATGCCAAGTAGTTTTAACCAAGAAATCATGCTTAGAGAATCTTCCTTTAAAAAACTGTCAGAAATCCAAAACTTTCAATACAATTTTTGAGTTATTGATGCAGAAATATTCGTTTTATGCTAATCTACATATATTGTGGAAAATTTACATTTTCATATCATGAAAAGTATCTTCATGTCACTTGCCGAACTTATCTTTAATGGGATTCAAATCCACTTACTTGAAAACTAAACCATCAAATGTTTTCATATTAATGCCACCCCAAGTGGTGCACATCGCGGGTCTTGGTGACTTGTCAATAACTACATCCACTTCACTGCTCATGTACAAGGAGTAGCTGCCTGGCGTCGTCACAGTCTCCTCCGATGACCACCATTCCCTGAAAAGTCAGAAAAACCATTTAAACTTAATCTCATTTAATTGGTTTTCGTTTAAGATCTCAACTTACACTTCTACGTTCCAGATCCTTGTACTTGGCCAGCAATGCCAATAGAATTTCACGCTGGCTTCTAATTTCTGAGCTGTATTCGCCACTAAAAGCACCATGGTAAGTGTGTCCTGGCTGTTGCATATGTTGCACTTGCACACTGCCGGATTTAATGGTGTATTTAGGTGCTGAGAGTTTCAAGTTATTTGATAAATATAAAACCTAAACTTCACTTGGAAAAGGGAAACTTACGGAATATGCACTTGGGGGTAGGTGCGGGTAAATAAACACCCTCTTGATAACTACATTTGTACTCAATGTCCAAGCGTCCTTGCACCTTTAAGCCTGGCACTTCCGGACAACTAAAGGTACAACGTGCCTCCTCCATGGCATAGGCACACTTGTAGTTGCCATTAAAGTTGGACTTGGTCACATTACAGCTGGCAACGTCTGTGTAATGTACAAGTTTTCAAATTTAATATATGTATGTATGTAAATATCTATTAAAAATAAGCTTACCATATTGACAGAATGCGCCGCGATGCAATTTGGAGCATTGACAAACATTAAAACTAATGCATTGTCCACCATTCTGGCAAGCAGGTGAACAGGTCGCTGTGGAATAAAAATTAGCTTAAAGTTTAACTGTGATGTAATTTCAAACCTTAACTTACGTCCACAATCGGGCACCTTGCCCAAACCAGCTTTTGGTATGAATCCATTGACCATTGCGACACTCAATGTTGGTAATGCTGCTGCCATCGGGAAACTGGAATCCACGCATGCATTCCGCATGGCAAAGACTAAAAATTAAATCAATTAGTTAATGAAACAACACATGTTTATACTCTAACTTTGAGGCTAAGCCAACTTACTTGTTCTTGCAGGATACCTTCGAGTTCTTAGGCACAGGAGGCTTGGCGGCACACACGGACTTCTTGTGCTGGCACAATGGACCCGAGAAGTTCTCCGGACACTGACATACGCCAGCTGCTAGGCAAATCCCATTATTTTGACATGGTGGCAAACATGTTGCCTGACACGGTGGTATTCTACTAAACTCCGAATTGCGTATTATCCAGCCATCATTGCTGCAAAACAAATCCAGCGTTTTTGTGTCCTGGGAAAATGTATAACCATCCGGGCAATAGACTTGACAACGACCAGAATTATCGCATTGGGACATCACATTTTGAGGCAGTGTTAGCGCAGAGCACTTGCCGTAGGCTCGAAGCTGCTGCTGTTCATTGCCATAAAAGTTGCCCTTGACACTAAACAGATTCTTGATGTCATAAACTAAACTAAGCAATAAATTTTAATTCAAAGTTTACCCTTTTCCAATGCCAAACAAGCCAAGCGCATTGTTCATAAATTGCGAGCTAAAATAATTAATTAGTTATTGTATTTAAAATATAATTTTATTTATTTTAATGCTCACCCTGATGTCTTAATGCCACCGATTAGACCCCCAGGATGTGGAGCATAGCCTCCACTTCCAGCTTGAGCCGCGCCATCATTGTAACTGTAGCTATACCGTGCACTAAAGAAATTTAAGTTAAATGATAATTATAATTATTAAACAATCTTTTTTATTCGCAGAAAAGTTATCTCGTTTCCTTTCAGCTCATTACTCAATCATACCTCACAGCGGGCGCTCTTTGGATCTTGAAATTTAAGTGTCGCTCGTCGCGTTCCTTATCTTCAATTTCCGGTACAGCCTGAACCAGGGGACTAAAAAGTAGCGAATATTTTGCATTAGATAACATAAAAAACAATGCTACTAATTTTTAATTTAAGCACCAAATTATGATGCAGAGCTTATAATCTGTTTAATGTGAAAACGGAAGTTACAGGGGGTAGAGTGCCAAAATTAAGACCAGATATCTTTAATTAAGTTAATATTGTACTATAAATTTTATAAATTATTATTAGTTTCATGTTTATTAGTTTCATAATAATGTTAGGTTAACATATAATTATATATATTTTTAAAAGATTCTTAAAGATATTTAAAAAAAAAAATCTAAAAGGATGA
Organism: Drosophila neotestacea; assembly: GCA_035044365.1. Classification (NCBI taxonomy): domain Eukaryota; kingdom Metazoa; phylum Arthropoda; class Insecta; order Diptera; family Drosophilidae; genus Drosophila; species Drosophila neotestacea. Next base: position 7,106,721 of record JAWNMD010000273.1, on the reverse strand, counting down.
CTTAGTTACGACTTTAGTTCATATTTTAGTAACACTTTAACTGACAATTAGAGATATTCTTGATTTTGACGTTAATTTTTATAGAATTTAGTTGAAAGTATCTTACAGTTAGTTAAATATAAATGGTTCCCAATTTTTAATCCTGAAAACAATATAATTCAAGGTCGCTTTTTATTCTTTGTGGTATGAAAGAGGATCTTAATTTGGATCAAACTCGATTTGTACAGAACTTAGAGCCTCAAAATTGGACCTTGAAGATTTCCTTTTTCAGTTTATTCGAGGTATTTTTGTTTCTACTTTGCCCACAGAAAATTGAGAAAAGGACTTCCCGAAATACATTGTAATAATGGATATAAAATGTTTACGATCTTCTACAGCTTATATCGATGTGTCAAAAGGGTCCGGAAAAGCATAGTCCTTTTTATGTAAGTTAATCTTTTATGTAGTATATGCTCAAGTAGAGTAAATAGCTCTACGTACCGTTAACTATTTACATTCACCAATTTATGCGCTATGTTCTTTGAGTTCTTGTTAAAATTTGTTTATACTGAAAATATTTGTACATCGAATAACTTGATTATCAATTTGATTTGTTACTTTCATCACATTAAATCTTTAATAATTTAAAAAATCTTATTCTCGTATTTATTTTCAGTAAGTTTTATAAATGTTTTCTTAATAAGACATCTAAATATTGCAATTTTTTCACTTTATTTAAGCAACAGATTTCTTCATGAATTAATTCACTCATTTGTATACTTTATTAGATTTATTTATTTTATATTAGCTCACTCTAAGCTTTGATCCTCGTCGTCTGACATCACAATGTCGCCTTCTTCGGCATACACAATGCTACAAACAAGCAGCCATGCCAAACAGTATTTAAATTTGTTTGCCATTTTATGGCTGGCAAAATATCCTTTTTCTTTAATATAACAGCTTCATAAATCACTGGTAATCCGTTATCCTTTTACTAAGAGAGCAGACTCTGGTATTCCCGATATCCTGTGAATCCTTCGAGATCCACTTCAGCTACTTTTATTCCCCGAAACACTAAGCACTATTCACTTTAAAACATAATCACAACTTGATGTTGACCGCGCGAACGCAACTAATGGCGATGCTAAGCTTTAGTCGCTTTTATAGGCCTGAGTCTGAAGCCAGTCGCCATTTTATTAAAGTCTAATCGCAGTTTTAAGGCGTCACAAAGTCAACGCCAAATGTGCTGATTTCTTTAATGTAGGCGCTTCAAATTCACTTTTTCTCGTCTTATCTACTTTTAGTGTGCCAAGTTGAAGCTCAATCAAATACTGTGAGTGCACTTTAGTACTTGCTAGCGATAAAATTGTTTCTCTCGCTCTCTACGAAGTTTTGAAACTGACCTAAAGAACGTTCCAAGGCTGTGACTATAAATATTACATAAAGAATAAGCAAATCGTTAATTACGTCGCAATTTAGCTTATCACTTCGTAAAACAATCATGAATGAAACAATTACTATCCGCGTAGTAGATTTACAATGAACTTGAAGAGCTTTAAATAGAATTAAACTCTTGGCGCGCAATATGATATCTGTAACGGCAACTACTGTCACTTTGGCTAAGTTTATCAATGACAACGCTGCAAATCGATTCCTGCCGATAGCGCAATCCAAAGTGATCCCATAAAGTGCAGAACGATGGGCTGCACCTGCCGCATGTTAAATCGCCCGCTACAATTTAAAATTAGGGATGTTTATTTCATAATAAATACAATTGTTTAATTAAAAACTAGATTACATTGAAATAAAAGAATGTAATTATAAATTTGATAAAACAAAGCGGATGATTTTCGTGAAGGTTTGATGCCTATAAAATTATCAGTGGGAGCAGCTGTTGGTATATATACAACAAATTCTAAGCAATCTAGAAAAATTTCAATAAATACCAAGAAATTTGCAGCGATAGTGAAATAATATATTTATCACAGGAAATTACAATTTCAAGGCGCTTTTTATGGCCCACTTTTAGAATAATTTTTGGCAACAGGATGTATGTTAGATAAACAAACTGTCTTATAAGAGATTAATATAATGTGTTATATTATTGTTATATAGCCTTCTGTGGTCCTCACTTTATCACTGCTGCTTCGTATAGGGTTCAATATCATGCTGTTGACGCAGTGCCTCCGTTTCAGCACCCACAGCGCAGGCTAGCAGAGAGTTCACAGATTGTTCCTCGCCTGCTTTATACACATATCCATTCGCCTTATCAATGTGATTCCGCAACCTTAGCATGCTGTCGGTGCTGAAGGCGTCAAGAAGCTTAAAGGATACTAATGCATAATCCTCTACCATGGAACAAATGGCCTCATTGAGTTTCCGATGTTTTCGCATTGTGGGATCATCGTCAAGTTTCTCCAGCAAATACTTCAGATCCAGCACATCTGTGTAAAAGTCCACATTGAAGTGTAGCTTGGACTCGTGCTTGCGCAGCAGATCTGCCTTGGAAAGCACATTAACATGCGGTAAACTCATCCTTAGCATTGTATTCAGCGCCATCAACAGCGTGGCTATGAACTTCGCGGGCTCCGAGCAGTAATGGGAATCTATCAGATTTACAGTAACCAAACTGTATCGCTCCTGCTCCAGACGTTCAAAAACATGCGCCATGGCATTGTGATGAGTATACAATTCGATTTGACCAGGACAGTCGAATAGAAAATAATTGTGGGTGGCACTTAACTTCCGTAGAGCTGGTAATAGCCAATCGTCAATGTGTTGTTCCAGATACTCCGCACAGTGCATGAGTGCTCCGTTGGGCCCCAGCTTCAAGTGTTCCATGGCATCGCTTACAGTAATCAACTCCATAACGTTGACCACTGGCTCATATGCCATGTTGTCATTGCCCGGATCCAAATTGACGACGCCAACTTGCCGGCCCAGTTCCCTGTAGAATTTGTAAGCCTCGTTGCAGTAAGTGGTCTTTCCAGAGCCAGGCGGACCAATAATAAGTTGCCCGTAGCGTGGATTTTCTACTCTCGGTTGTACGCGTTGCAGCATTTTAATAACTTAAAAATGTTTATGTATTGTTCGTTTTGTTATTGTTGCCATGATATATCGATAGATATTGTTGCTGACAATAATATTGCTATCGATTATTGGAAATGTAGTAATATATCGATAGTGCAAAGCCATCATCGATAGTGGGGCACAAAACGGAATATCGATAACGAAATCGATAGTTTTTCATCTACTCTGTCCGCGAATAGTCCAAGTGCGGGTGTTTTTTTAATACATTAATAGAATTCCTATTTATACAAAGGCTAACTGAAATCATAAGACACTAAGAAAAGCAAGAGCAATGGCGCAACCACAAAAACCGGCCTACGAAAACAGTGAGTTTTATACTTTCGCTTCTCGAATTACCATAAAAGTAGCGAAACAGCGGCGGACAACAACGTTGCAAAAATGAGTCAACGAAGAACGGTAAAAACAGCGGAAACGATTTAATATGACCATAAATGGAATTCAGCGAGTCGCCGAAACAAGAAGAAGCAGCAGCAGCTTCACAGATAAACAATAGAAGGGGGAATTTTCGGTGACCCCAGAGAAAGCAAAGTAAACCGGCAAAAATGCCGCCGACCGCACCCTGTTACATTTTTCACCCCCTCTCCCGCCACAGCTGTTTACCTTTTGTAATTGAATTGTATTTCAAAATTGAATTGGAATTTTTTATACAATCTTTAAAGAAAATGTATATGCAACGCTACCAAGAACTGGACGGGGACAACCTATTGTTTTGGGCGCGGATCCAAAGGGCAAGAATTTCCTCTATGCCAATGGAAATTCGGTGATAATCAGGAATATTGAGGTAAGCTCATTTGATATCTACTATAAAGATAAAGTAAAACTGGTCCAGATATAATATTAAATATGAGCCGATTGCTCCATAAAGCGAAAATTGTGTTATTTTTGGACTGCGCACAGCAGCTGCAATTTTCAAGCGTTATTTTCCACTCGACAACGTAAGTGTGTGTGTGTGTAAGAGTGTGTTGGCTGTTCTATATTTATTTACCATACATTTGTTTGTGTACATATATACTTATGTATAATGTATAAATTGCCTACAGCCGGCACAACACAAGAGAAATTATCCATCTTATTTTTGCTGCCCACGCAACATAATAATGATGTTGTCGTCGTTTGTTGTTTGCTGCTGTCTATAGCGCAAAAAGTGGATTGTAAATATTATTATTAATTTGTTGAAAAATATTGTTTGTGCTCTTTTTCTTGGATTTGCCTCGTCATGCTCCGATTATCGCCGTCGCCTGTCCAGAATCCAGCAGTTGCCGATGTCTACACGGAACACTCGTGTGCAGTGAATGTGGCCAAGTATTCCCCCAGCGGCTTTTACATTGCATCCGGCGGTAAGTTAACCAAAGCATACAGCGTGAAAGAAGCCTTAAAAGTTACAAAAAAGAACCACAAAAACAAGTTACCATGACTCATGATTAAACTGTCATAAACATCATATTATTATTACCATATTTGAGTAGCTGCGGTTGCCTTATCTCAGGAATTAGGAGTTGCAAAGTTATCAAAATATTTGATTTTAAAATATATAAAGTTTGATTATTAAATTTACCAAGAAACGAATTCTTGTTATCTAGTTTTCAGTGTTGATGTTATCTTTCATTAACAAACTTTAGTGCTCTTATCTCTATATGACCAAATATGGCAACCGGAATTCTTAATCAAAATTGGGTTGGTTTATTTGGAACTATACTTATCTGTAAAGAATTCCCTAAAGCAACTCATAACATTTATAAAATGATGATTTAGATAACTTATGACACTTTATTGCCATAATAGAAAGATTTTATTTACATTATGACGTGTTGCGACTTTTAATTTCAATTTAAATTTGCAATATTTAATATACAATATAAGTATGTCAAGTAACATCTGTGTTAAACACACACAGTGTGTTTGAGATATTTCTATATAACATTTTAAATATATTCCACTGATACGTAATAGAATAATTTAATTTTGGCAGTCTCTTTATAAGAGGAAAAAGTCTGGAAATTAAATGTATATAGACATTTCCACAGAAAGGAACCTGAAAATGCCCGTATATTCTACTTTTGGTTGTTATTATTAATTTTTTAGTCAATCTCCAAGCATTTACCTTTCTCCTAGCTTATATGTATATAGAAAATGATGAATGTATCTGAGATTACATTATTCAAAGTGTTACTCATCTTATTAATCACCTTTATAATTCTCTCTTATATTTAGATGCTTCGGGCAAGATTCGCATTTGGGATACAGTCAACAAGGAACATTTGCTAAAGAATGAATTCCAGCCGATTGGTGGACCCATTAAGGACATCAGCTGGTCGCCAGACAATCAACGTATTGTTGTCGTCGGCGAGGGTCGCGAACGTTTTGGCCATGTCTTTATGTCCGAAACAGGCACATCGGTGGGTGAAATTAGTGGACAATCAAAGCCCATTAATTCGGCGGACTTTAGGCCAGCCAGACCGTTCCGCATTGTGACTGGTGAGTAACCTTATATACTTGAGTTTGTCTCGTATCTAATACATGGAATTGCAGGCAGTGAGGACAACACTATTGGCATCTTTGAGGGCCCGCCGTTCAAGTTCAAAATGACAAAGCAGGAGCACTCACGATATGTGCAAGCTGTACGTTATTCGCCCGATGGCAAATACTTTGCCTCAGCTGGCTTTGATGGCAAGGTCTTTCTGTATGATGGCACCAGCTCTGATTTGGTGGGCGAATTTGGTTCTCCAGCACATAAAGGAGGCGTCTATGCAGTCGCATGGAAACCAGATAGCACTCAACTGTTAACCTGCTCAGGTGACAAGACTTGTCGCCTGTGGAATGTGGAATCCCGTGAGCTGATTACCGAGTTTGTTATGGGCAACACTTTGGACGATCAGCAGGTGTCGTGTCTGTGGCAAGGAGAACATCTTATTACTGTCTCGCTGTCCGGCGTCATTACCTACTTGAATGTGGAGGATCCTAGCAAACCCCTGCGTATAGTCAAGGGACACAACAAGCCCATTACGGTTCTGGCCTTGAGCGATGATCGCAGCACAATCTACACAGGCAGCCACGACGGCGTTGTGACCAACTGGAATTCCGGCAGTGGTGTCAATGATCGCATCACTGGCACTGGTCATGGCAACCAGATAAATGGCATTGCCGCCTGGGATGAGTTTGTCTACACATGCGGCATTGACGACAGTCTGCGTCAATTCAGCGTCGAGGGCAACAATTATACGGATTACGTTGTCAAGCTCAATTGCCAGCCACGTGGACTGGCCATTTTACGCAATGAGAATATCATTGCGTTGGCCTGCATTAAGGAACTTACATTGGTGCAGGACCAGAAGAAGGTATTGTCGCTTCCTATTAAATACGAAGCCAGCTCCATTGCTGCGAATTCGGAAACTTTGGATGTGGCTGTTGGCGGTGATGATCAGAAGGTGCGCATCTATTCACTCAAAGGCAACAGTCTGGAGCTGAAGACGGAACTGGAGCACTTGGGAGCTGTCACCGATGTCGCATACTCGCCGGATCAAAAGTATTTGGTTGCCTGTGATGCACATCGCAAGGTGGTACTTTATTCAGTGGAGGAATACAAAGTGAGTCATGGAGATATGCCATTAAACTCAGAAACAGCAACAAGAAAGAACATTTATTAACTGAGAATTTGTTATTTTAGCTGGCTCACAACAAGGAATGGGGCTTCCATAATGCGCGTGTTAACACTGTGGCCTGGTCACCAAATTCGCTGCTGGTTGCCAGCGGTTCTCTAGATACCACCATTATAATTTGGTCTTTGGAAAATCCAGCCAAGCATACCATCATTAAAAGTAAGCTAACTATTCGTTAAAACTTTTAAAATTTATAAATAACCATATTCTCTTCGCTTAGATGCCCATCCACAATCGCAAATTACACGCCTCGTGTGGCTGGATAACAATACTGTGATCTCCACCGGTCAGGATTGCAATACCAAAGTGTGGCACGTGGAAACTATTTAAAGCCAAATTGAGAAAGTAACAAACATCGAGATAAACAGCGCAGCCAGCGCATATTTTTATACTTAATCAGAGAGAAGAAGAAAGAGAGTCGGATACATATAAAGATTCAGATACAGATACAGTTTCAGATTCAGATGCATATACCCATCCGGTTAAATCCCATATGTAATTGCCAAGCTACTATTAACGCTTCGGCGTCAGCTTCATTTCATTTAAGTGCAAAAGTTTATTTAAATTTAGCTATTTATATATATTACACACTCATTATGTCCTTTTAGTTTAAGCTCAAAAGTGTTTTGCTAATCATATCATGGATAAAAAAGCTATTCTTTTATATAATTGCGAGTATTCTTTGAAATATTGTTAAATCGTCCTTCCTTCCTGTTCTCTGTTCCCTGTTCCCCCGTTCCCCTAGTCCAAATACATTATGCTTGTGTGTGTGTGTTTGTAAACAACCTTTTTTGATACTTATACAACTGAACTACATACAGTTTAAACATATTTGTAAAGTGCGCATGCGTACGTAAATAATTGTATTATGAAATGAAATAAACTAGTTTTTGCATAAAAAATGAATACGACTTTCAAATTGTATTGTATTGTGGCTTAATATTTATTTTGATCTTGGTTTTTTGTAGGTCTTCACCTTGTCTTTTTGTGTGCATGTTGTGCTTGTGTGTGTGTGTGCGTGTTTTTTTGGTGTATAATTATAGTATTTATAAAAATTGCACTTAATTTACTAGAATGTGTGTAGGCGTGTGTGTGTGTGTGTGTGTGAGAGTATAGTTTGTTTGTTTTTCTTTTGGTGTTTGTAGGTGTTTTTTGCAGAGCCTCGCATGGTCAACTTGGTAAAACTGCTGTGTCAACTAGTTACATGTAAATGTTGTGTTGACTTTGGCTGTCAATAGTTGACGTTCCGTCAACTTTTGTCAATAAGTGCAAGCTCTCAAACAAATGGCGCTAATATTAACAAATAATGAGAATTAAATTCAAATTTTAAATTATAACGAAAACGAAAAAAAACGACGAATTGCGCTAAGTATCACAGCCGGGTCTAAGACGTTGGTTCGGTACGCGGTGGGGTTAATTTCCGTGTGTGTGTGTGTGTGCGTGCTTGTGTTTGTGTATTGTGTACTTGTGAGTGTGTTTAACTAAGTTAATTCTGCGGTGCTTCCTTATGTGGCCGATGTGCCCGCCTCGCTGCCTGCTTCACCATTGCTCGCCGTTGGCGTTGAGCTCTTCAAGGACATGGGAACCTCATGCGCCAGATCCAAGGCTGGTGTTGTATTCGATTCGGCCACCGCCACGGCAGCTGCAGCAGCTGCGAGTTGAAACTGATTGGGAAGAAACAGATAAGGATTGGTCGACAATGAGCCTGGTGTCGATACAGATGCCTCGCCAGCTGCCACATCTCCACTGGTTGCCGTTGCCGACGGTGCAGCCGCAGAGCTTGACGTCATCGTTGATTGTGCTGCCAGCTTTGTAACCCGCTTGCGTCGCGCCTCGTTCTCGCAAGGAGACGGCGCTCCAGGATGACGATAGCTAACATGTTTCCGCAGTGCATCCTTGCTCCGTGATACGTGGGAGCAAACATTGCATGCATAGCTGAAATACATTTAGAGATAAGCTTGGAATTAAGATAGAATCAATATCAAAAGTATTTCATATTATATCTTATACTTATGAATAATAAAATCAATTATTTTATTAAATTAATTATTAATTAAATTAAGCTAATTCTGGTTGAAAAATGAGAGAGCAAATTAGTAGAAGGAATTAAGAAAAATGTAAATGTGTTGAAATTATGAAAATAGTAGCAGCTATTATGGAAATAGTAGTAGGAACTATAAAAATAGTATTAAAACTATGAAATCAGTAGTGAACTCATTAAAATGTGTAGTAGATATTCTGGAATTAATAGTACAAATTAAGAAAATAGTGGTAGAAAATTTAAATTTAAACAATTAAAGGCGTCGCTAAAACTCACAAAATTTAGTGGAAGAAAATATATAAATTTAAAATTTAAAAAGAGTTTTAAAAACTATTAAAAAATTAGTTAGTAGAATTTTTGACAATACTAGTAAAAATTATGGAAATACTATTAAAAATATTTGAAAAAAAATTTAAAGTAATAATTGTATATAAATATAAATATATTTATTCTTGAGCAGATCGGCTATATAATCAATAAAGTAGAAAATATGGAAATCACAAAATTTGAAAATAGTTGTAGAAAATATTCAAATAGTTGTTAGTAGAATTTTTGAAAATACTAGTAGAAATTATGCTAAAACCACTAACAAATTATTAATTTAGAAGTAGAAATAAATCTATAAAAATAAATATATTTGTTTATGATCAGTTTGGCGATAGAATCAATAAAATGACCAACTCACCGTACGTTCTGATGAGTCTCCAGGTGGACACGCAAATTGTATTGATTGCTCAGCTGCTTGTGGCAGATGAAACAAGTGGCATACAACTTGGAGTTGGATGGAGGCTTGCTTGGTGTAGGCATCTTCTCGGCGGTAAGGGACAATAAATTTGGCTCCGACTTGGCACTGACCAGTTGACCAGCAGCTACCGCTGCTGCCGCCTCCCGTTGACAGGCTGCATATTGTTCAATGTGTTGCTGGAGTTTGGCATGATCCTCGGGTGTTATGTAGGGTGTATTGGCATGATGTGCCACCTGATGGGATGCCTGCTGTGCTGATGTGGGCGTGGCAGCAGCACTGTAACTGGGCAACTTGGCGTTGCTATACAATTGACCACCACCCAGAGGATTGTTATAGTTTGGAGAGGATTTCACAACTGGTAACTGCGGCGAGAAGTGTGACATATTCTGCGGTGCAAGTGCCACTGGTGAGGTAGCCACAATTGAATTGGGTGCACCACATTCTATGGGAGACTTGTTGCTATTTGTGGTTCTCAGATTATCAACGATTTTGTCTATGCGCTTAACATCCTTGGGAGACTGCGACGTTAAATTGTTGCCAGTGGAGAAACTGCCACTCTTCATCCGCTTGGCGCCATAGCAATCCTCCTCCTCCAGGCTGTTCTGATAAAGTTGACACTGCTGCTGGTACTTGGCCAACAGCTCTGTGGTCTTATTCAGTGCGGTTTGCGAGAAGTTCAATGGTTGTGGCAGCAGATTCGGATAAAACTGCAGCGATTTCAGAAAGAAATTCTCCAACGGTGAGCCCAGTTTGTTGGCCAGGAGTGGTGCTTGCAATGTAGGATTCGGTAGTTGTGGTATGGAAAGATTAGGCGTGGTTGTGGGCGTGGGCATGGGCATGGGCGTTGGCGATGGTGTTCTGGGTGTATCATATACCAATGGCTTGTCAATGTTTGTGGGTTCCACATAGGATGTAGGGATGGTGGAGGAAGCCCCTTTTGTTGTCTTGGGAAGCTGCAATAGAAGTTGTAGAAATTTATTTATTTATGTATTGAACATTAACTAAAAAGAATAAAAGACATTACAAAATATTTTAAATTTAAAATCTATTTTAAAAGTATCTTTCTTAATTAAAAAAAGTTTACAAATAATAGCTAAAAAATTCAAAATTATATTGTTCTAAGGAAACTTGTCAGTTAATATTAGATAACACAACTGACTTAAAAATAAGTTAAATTTCTATTATAATTGGAAATAAAGAAAAATGTATTAAAATAATAATAGTAATTAATATACAATAATAACATATATTATTCTATAGCAAATTTAAAAAGCTTACAAAGTTATTTAAAAGTATTAGTGAATGTTAGTTAAGCATAAAAGTCAACAAATTATAGTTAAAAAAATTAAATAAAAAATTGTAGAAAGCAAACCTTTAAGAAAATATTAGAAAACAATTAGGAATTCTTTTTAATATATCTACATATGTGAAATAATTATATTTGGAAGTAAGCAAAACTTAGTTAGTAAAATAAAATATTTTATTCTACCGAAGATTTTAAAATTGAAGAGCTTACAAAGTTACCTACAAATATTAGTTAAATGTTAGCTAAGCATAACATAGTAGTTCTTAAAAATATCTTAAATATGTTATTAGTAGTTAATAATCGTTCTTTAAAATAAGAGATTTATTTAAAGTTTTTATTGAAAAATCTCACTTACATTATTGTTCTGCACATCCGCCAATCCCTTGATGCCCAATGTTTCGGCCAGATTGAGGAGCGTGGGAATCTGCTCCTCATACACATTGACCTCCCCGGAGTACATGAACGTGAGAAGGGCAACAATTGCAGCAAAGCTGGCACCGGGTATGATGATTACTGGATGATTACTGGCCTCCAGAGCACGAAAGATTTCCATAAAGAAACTGCTGCAAGCGCTGAGCACAACACGATGAGCTCGGAGCAAACGACCCTCGGCTGAAATGGTCACATCCGTGAGATGCGATTGATCTAATAGGATCGGCAATGTGCTCAGCAAACTGGTCTGGAATGGAGATATATGTTGTTGTAGATTTAGTTTGTTGTGGTTGAGGGCAATTGGGTCACTTGTGATCATATAAATAGTACAAGTAGATTTGGCAGACCAGCTGCCGGGACTACTCTGTTGGGCATGGGGCTAAATTTGTGATTTTCGGCCCTAGACTGGGGAAAGATTGCCCGGAAAACATTTGGAGCAGATGCGCCAGGCGACACTTAATGGCAGCTGAGCATTAATTGCAACTGCGTCGTGGTTCTTTTGCTGATTCGAAATTAGATTTACTCGTAGTTGCTAGTAAAAATTCTTTGGATTTTGGCAATTGCACGAAAATTTCATTTATTTGACATTTTTTTGCTACCCCTTCCCAGTCCCAACTTTCTCCTTATCCCTCTGTTTTGCCTTTAGCTATTTTGGACAGCTTTGTGCTGCCTCCCGATCACCTCCGAGATCCTACTGCGATCTGTGTAGTAAACATTGGCGAGCAACAAAATTGTCACTATATGAAATGCGGAAAACTATGTGTGAATAAGTATGTATATACTCTCACTCACATGAGTATATACCCTATATATAGACGAGTGACATTTTCTGGCCGCTTCTTGTGAACGATGTCCAGTCAATTTTATGTCCGAGGCCAGACCCCTAGATAATACCCCCATATAAACTGTTGCTGGCAAGAGTCGAACGCTGACGTCGTCTATAAAAACACTCATTTATTTTCATTATTTTAAGTTTTTGGTTGCTTTGAACAAACACATTAAAGCAAATAAATCATAAGATGAGCTAAGTAGCTCGTAATTAATGGCACCTGGAGTGGATGTGAAAAGTGTAATAAGTTCTTTTTAATGGATTATATGTTGAACTCTTGTTTGCGTATTATTTAATCTAATAAGGACATGCTGTCATGAGCTATATAGAAAGATGGGCAGTCAGTCGGATATGAAAATATGCTGTTCAAGAATATTTATTATGTACTTTAAAGGGTCTGAAATATGCTTTATTTATTTAAATAACATAATGAGTATAAATGGTATACAATGTTATAGATATGAACCAAATGAGAATAGCTTGACACGTTTTTGGAAAATTAAATAAAACACATATTTTAATTATATTAAATTTATTTTATTCTTTGACTGTTGAAAAAATCTCAGAAATTCTCCCAAATCTTGAAGATATATGGCAGAAATTTAGAAGCAGAGTAATACTGTATCTTTAACCAATCTTAAGTTTGTATGTACGCAAATATGGAATATTCCGAATAACTACCCAAATACCCTCGAAACTTATCCGATCCGTAGTAAAATTCTAACTCTAACTCTTGCTTTTAATATTACTACTAGAATATTTGTAGTAACATCTATCAAGTCACCTCTTTACTAGTTTTTACAATCGTTATTTCTCTTGAGACAAGAATTTAATCCCCTTTTCTTTTGCTGCATTTCAGCAATTTTTTTAACGCATTTCAACACATTTATCTAACTTCTATACTTCATTTAAATGTTTAATAAATTCTTACCTGATGATTGTGCCATCGTAAGCAAAATTGTTGCTGATTTTCATTATGTTGCTGCTGCTGCTCCAGTTGATGTTGTTGCAGCTGTTGATGTTGTTGATTTTGTTGTCTTGTATTTGTTGTATTTACATGTTCCATAATTCATTAAGTTATTGCTATGTTCCTTACATAAATGGTTCTGTAAAACATTGAAATAATTATGTTTATTATTTCCAACTCTCAGATCATTAGACTGTTTATTAATGAATTTTTATGTCTGTCAAAGAATCGCGTGTTGATTCGAACACAACATTTTCAGTTTATTTTTCTATTCATAATTTTGTTTGTTTGTCTCGCTGGCGTTTTGGTTTGCTGTCGGTTTTATTTGTTTATTTATTAAACATTTTGTCACACACTTTTCGTTTCGTTTCGTTTCGTTGTGAATTTAAGAGATTCACAAAGTGCTCTTTATAGAGCGTTGATCTTTAAGGCGGCCTGTCGCCTTGCGAGACATACACGCGGCGTATACGTATTATGTCGTAGCATCTGGTATATTACTCATACGCCATGGCATGCTATGGTTGCTCATGATAGGTATAGATGTGAGTATTGTTGTTTTTGCTGTTGATGGGTAGAAAGGTAGCGTTTGAGTCAGGAACTGGGAAGGGTTGAAAATATGAATGGTTTGATATTCTGTGAAATATGAAATCTAATTAAACAATGAAATATTTGATATGCAACTGGGAACAGTGTAAATATTAAAATATTTCTAAGTTGTAATTGTTTAAGGTTAATTGTTAAGGTGGCCCACGCTATACAGTTGACATAAAGCTAATCCACTTATTAATAGTTAAGTTTTGTTAACTGCCTAAAACATGATGATGTGGATGACGAATCCTCGAGAGAATACTTAAGAATCAGGTTGGGTTAAGCCCCTTGTTTAATCATTTGAATTCCAAGAATATGTTGATATTGATCTTATATATATATATATTTTTTGTTTTTAATTTATGTACATATATTCATTATTTTAATCCTTAATGTCTAATTCTCTATTTCGCTCTCTATCTTTGTTTTTGTATCTGTTCTAAAGCATTCCAAGGTAGTCTCTTTTTGGATGGTATATGCTTAGTTTATTTTGTGAATATTGTCAGCGTACAGCATTCGGCAGGCTGACACCCAGTTGACAAATCTAAATTACAATAAAAATGCTAAAAGGAAGAATACAACAATCACAAATAGAGATACACACACACACACATATGTGTATATAATTTCAGGGTGTGAGAGGTTTAGCATGTGCTTTTGGCTGGCAATTAAATTAAATTTATTTAAATAAAATTAATTTGCTATGCTTATTGTTGTTGTTGTTGTTGTTGTTGCTGTTGATGTGCTTGTTTTTCGCTGGTTTTTGGCCTGGCCTGGGTTATACTACATGTATATCTATCTCAGTCTCTGTATCTCTGTGGGTTTCTGGGCTGTGCTATAAATCTGCCAATTTCCATTGTTTAGCCATTAAGGAGAACGGGGTAGTGGATGGGGGATTGGATTTGGGACTATACTAGATGCAATAAGATACTACTTAGTATGTTACAGTTGGGTGGACAGTGGGTAGCGGGTACCCACTACTTTTGTCCGAGGGCTATTTTTGTGTGTGCAACGGACATGCATAAAAGAAATTGTGTGAGAATTGCAAACTGCAACTCATTGGAGGCCCCGAAAGTGACAACTACGACATCTTTGCTAGCCGTTTGCTTGGTGCCCAGCATGCGATTTGCTGTTGTTGTAGACAGACGGAATTTTCTTCATTCCATTATGTGCACAGCGACTGAACAAAATCGCATCTAAGCATTTTTCTATTGAGCGACGAAGGCAGAAGAATACCAGAACCCGAACCAGAACCAGAACCAGGCAAGGCAACTGCTGGTCGACACGGTGGAAGGAAGGAAGGGAGGGAGGATGAATGGGAGGTAGATTTGGGTGGGGTGGAGCAGAAGGACGCTCTGGGGTATGGCCTTTTTGGCGCTCGTTCACACAGAAAGTGTCTTTTCCGTAACTCTTTGGTATTTTCTGCTCAGTTTTTACTTGATATACTTGTATTCCGAAATTAGTTTTTGTTGTTGTTGCAGTTGTTGTTGCTGTTGCTTATGTATTTTTAAATAGCCGCCACAAGAACTGTGCTAAACGCTCTCGCCAGCCTGTCTATTTTGATTTGTTGTCCAAGTGCTGTCTTTGTCAAGTGATTTCATCATCAACATCTACACCCTTCCAATGCCCTCCTCCTCTGATCTTTCTATTCACTTTTTTTGCGTTGATGCGTAATATTTTACACATAATCGCTCATACGCCGCGTCGCCAGTCGAATAAAACTCAAAAGGATTTTCGTTTTATTTCTTTGTTTTATTATTTTGTAGTTCTTTAACTTTCATTTGTTCCATGACATGGGGCCAACATAAATTTCCGTCCATTTATTTTTCTTGTCATGCGGCGTTTTAGATTTCGTTTTTAATATTCGCAAAATTGAATTTCTTGTGGTTTTCTTTGTTTTATTTTAGTTCGTTTTAGTTGACACATTCCAGCATTTTCAACAGCCCTGGCAAAATCTATTTATAGCCATAGGCCCAATTCATCTTACAATTAGAAGACGTTTTTAACTGGAATTGAATATGTCAACAATTTCACGATTTCCTGCTTTCATCTCAGTTCTTAGAACATTAAGTGCCCTTTATTTACGTCTTGGGAAAAAGTCTTTTTGATCGTCGTGTTTTGCTCCATTTTATGGAAGACTTGTGTTGAATATTAACAATAATATGATTTTTATATTGTGTTTAATGTCGCTCGCTACTTGTCACACATTTAAAAATATTTTTAATGTTTTGTTAGGTATATAAAACAGTGTAAATAATCCGATTGAAATGTCTCTGGGAGAAGCTTGTTGTTTTTATTTTGTTTGGTCACCCATTTTTCAGTAAATTAATTTTTATAATCTAATCTCCATTAGTAATTTGGAAACTATGTTTTGTATATATTTTTTATAGACACTATTTTTTAGTTTCGCACGCTCACACACTTTGTTTTAGTTTCACTGCCAAAAGTTCTTTCAGATTTATTACTGATACTTTTGCTTTTTGGGTTTCAGCTCACATAAAATTTTTTATTTTTGCCATTTGTTTTTAATTTATGTTCACTGAATGCATTTTTATATTTTTTAGTCTACCACGCGTTGCATCAGACTTTTTAGCCAAGCCCTTTAAATATGTACACTTTTTCTGATGGGATTATTATTTTATTTTGTCATACAATTTGTTAATAATAATTCAATAAACTATATTCTCTAATTAAATATATTTTATCCTGTTAATACGACTTTTTATTTGTCTTAAATCACATTTTATACTATATACAATTTATTATTTTATTTAGTAGCAGATTAAATCCATTGTACCTTTTATTTATCGAGGAGGTTTATTTTATGCAATCTTATATTTATTTATTTTTACATAGTTTTCGTTAATTCCCAAAATCTTAATTATTTTCACTTATATTTTAACATTTTTGTCAAAATAATAATTAATTTTCTAATCGTTATTTTCTTAAATCCTTCACATTGATGAATTGCCTTGCACGTTTTTCACAGCTTTTTCACGCGCTATTTCGATTAGTTTTTCATTGCGTAGAAAATTGTATTTTCTTTTATTTTATTTAATTTTATTTGATGTTTCTTTATTTGTTTGCTAAGCGCGCACCTTTGTTAACCGTTTGCTGCTCGCATCTGAAATGAAAATATCCGAAAATGTTTCAATTCTTTCGGTTTTAGTTGGAGATTTTCTATTTTTCGAATGTCCATCTCTTGACAATTTTTGCTGTGTGCCTTTAGTTGATGTTGTTGCTGTTGTGGTCGCTGCTGCTGCTGCTGCTGTTGCTGCGACTGTTGTTGTTGTTGCCATTTGTTTTGCTGATTTGATTTCTCGCTCGTCGTCGCTGTGAATTGTGGCTGAGTCTGTAGCTGTTGATGTGACTACGCCTGTGGATGTCTTTGCTCAGCTCCTAACGATCTCAATCTCATCAGCATTAGCATCAGCAGCATCATCAGCAGCATCAACAGCATCGTCGTCGTCTATTCCATGTTCTAATTAATGAGATGGCAGGCAGGCGAAGAGAAATTGTTACAGTTTTGTACTAGCAATTTGTTGTTTAATTAATTGGATGCAACAACATTTAGTTAATCAAAACATTTGTTAGTTCTTAATAAGTACACATAATGAGCATCGAGTTGTAGTCCATCTGCTACCCAAGACACAATTGACATGGCCAAAAGTCACACACAAATACACATACATACATATACAAGATTTCGCAACGACTGCATTATTAATTTGCAATAAAAATGTGGAAGCCAAAACCAACAACAACAACAACAGCAACAGCAACAAATAGCCAAATGTTACAAAAATAAATTTTTGTACCTGCTGTTGAGATTTGAATTATGTTGACAACGCCTGACAAATACAAATGGAGGCGAATTGGAGGCGCTGCTGGGCCAAATCCCCTCCCAGTTTGCAGCCCCTGCCTCTGTCTCTGCTGCTGCTGCTGTACTTTTTCAATTCATTAAAATGCCACAAATACTTATTTATTATTGTCATTTCGTGTGGCTGCCTCCCAAAATCTGGGTTAGGCCCAGCATTTATTCATCTAGCGACTTAAGAGATATTCGTCTATAAACTAAAGCAATGCACCTCTGACATGGGTTTGCATCGTCCCTCCGCATAATCCCAGCCAAACTTGTAGGGACATCGCACTATGGTCAAATATCCTCCCAGACAACTGTAATAATATTCACAGCGCTCCGGATGCGGATGATATCCGTCTCCGGCAGTATTACAGTTTGGTCTACTCCCTACAGGAAGTGCAGGCTTCAGTGTTGTAGATGAAGACGATGTTGTGGTTTCTTCAACATGCAATTCTTCCGTGTCATTATTATTACTCTCTAAATCCGCAGCAAGAATAATTGGTGCCTTCGTTGTTGTTACATCCAAACGGTGTAAGCAAACACCAGCATCATCAAAGGCACATTCCTGTGCCACGCCATCGAAATATGTTTGATCTGGACAGGTGTCCCTAAAGGAGTTTTCTCCATTGCAATATATGTAACTGGTGCAATCATCTGTAGCCATAACAAATGTATCTACTTCCACGTTTATGCATTGCGGAAAGTCTTCCGCCTGACTGTTAGTGATTCCTCCTGCCAGGAGCAGCAGGCAGAGCCACTTGGAAACTTCTTGGAGCTGGCACATTGTGTATTTTAATACTTGTTGCTAATGTAACTTTGTTGTGAATATTGCATTTTTTTCGCCTTTTTATGATACTTTTCAAGGTCGTTGAGAATAGCTTATCACTATTGTTATCTTTAACATGTGTAACACTTTTTTTGGCAAAAACTTATCTGTTTGTTATGTGTTGTGTTTGGCAGTGTGTCAAGGTCGCAGACTACTTAGAAATCTTATTTTTCGCTATGGCTTAAAGATGGTTCCTATTGCATAATTTGTATATAGATAATCAATTTAAAAATTGGCTCAAGCTTATCTCTCAAAGAATTGCAAATCTATTGGATGATATAAGAATTTATAAAGGATGCTTAGAAGAGACTTTTTAAAATAATCCTTATAAACCATTTTTATATTGTGTTTGAGACATATAATTTAAATAATGAATGATGAAAGTATTAGGGAAGTTAGTTGTCTCTTGTATTAAATGTGTATTTCCCTTATTTTGTGGTTTTGTTTGTGATTTAGACAGGCCTTCAGCAATTCTTTGAGATCAGATAGCGTTATCTACTTCTATTTAATTAAAATACATAGTTGAAAGTTTGTACTATTTTTATATTTTATTTCCTAACACATAAACTAGAGCAATATTGTTGTAAAGAAACAAAATTAGTTATAAATATTTAATTAGCAATAGTGAATATAACTAATATGAATATTACTTTCAACGAATAAAATCGTCATTTTTTGTACAATAAAAAGTTTTGGAAATAAATGGTACATATAAGTAGTTAAATTACAATTTTTAAAAGGTTATTTATAACATTGTTTCAATTGAAACTCCGTCTAAACTTGCAACATCGGTCGCTTCTCCTTTGCTTGCAGATTGTCATTGGTAATCGCATATCCAGTGCCGCCCTGTAAGCAGAAATAATTTTATATAGAGACGAATAAAGCGAAAACTCTAAATCTTCAATTACCCGTTGTAGAAGAATGATATCCTTGTCCTTAAGCTTGCGATCGGTTAGCGGATGTATCATGTCCTTGCGAATAAGCTTCTCCACGCATTCCACAGTGACCACATCTCCCCTGCAAGGATTCTCATATTAAACATTCGAATATTTGATTATCTGTGAGTGACTTACGTGGGACGCAGCACGGCACAAGGCACTGCATTGCTGAGTACATCATGTGTGATGGGGCACATGTAACGAGCTTCCTTGGCAATCAGCGAACGCTTGGTGTCACCGTCTTTGAGAAGCGTAAACTTGACATCGATTAGATCCTTGACTCGAAGCGGCTGTTGAGAGACTGGACAATAAATTGTAGCATCAGGTTCCTTAGCCTTGGCAGCACCCGCATTGGGACACTCAGAGGGAAGCCAAAAGCTGGGAAGTTTCTTTTCATGTCCATTGGCCATGTTCGAAATGGAGTTGCTAGAACTAGAAGCCGCTGCTGCTGCTGAAGTGCTAGGCGTGGCACTCAGCTCGCTGGGCTTTACAACAGTTGCAGTTGGCCTATGTGCAGGCGTTGTAGTTGGTTTCTCAGCATTTACAAACTGTTCCATGCGGGCTTGCTGCTTGTTATTTGCCTCCACTGCAAGCTCATTTTCCTCGACGCGACGCAGACGTTCATATTCCTTAAGTTTACGGCTATATTCGTTTTTCTTGGTAACAATATACTGCAGAATAGCCTCTTTATCAAAGAGATACCCGTCCTTAGTCACCACAGGATTCCTGCATGGCTGCAGCGTTAGGGAGCAGCAATCAAAAGATTTTACTGAATCTTTGCCCAGACGCTTGGCATTTGTGCCATATCCAGACTCGGCAGCATCGCGTTTCTTCTCATTGTAGGTATAAACCGCACCGGCGGTACAGTTGCGTGCATGGCGAGTCATTTAAACAAATATTTTAGTAAAAAAGCAATAATAAACAAAATCTTAGCTCAATGCAAAACGATAGCTATAACTTTATTATCGTTGACAGCTGTGTAGCAATTATCGACTGATACTGATGTTTGCCTATCGACCAGTGTCACCACATACGGTTTCTGCTAAATTCTAGAGCTATCGATAGACACAAGCTCGGCCGATAAATAAATAACGCACTATTTGAATTTAATTTTGAAATTAATTCATATTTATTTATTTGCATTATATTGCACCTTTAAATTATTATTTAATGTTGCATATGAGTAGTTGTTACTTAAGTGTCTACTTGACTACTAATACTGGTTGGCTGATTGATGTGTATTTAGTTTTATTTTTCACATATTCATATAGTATTACGAGTATATGGCCTCTAATTTCTATTATTTTGTATTTCTTTGTTTTGTTTTTTTGGTTTGTTTACTTAGTTATTTGCTTGGCTTTGTCTCTAATGGTTTATTTCGAATGATTTTCTTTTGAGCATATCACAGAACAAAAATGATACATAGTTAGTAGAAAGTTTTGGGTGTTGGGCTTGTGTGTGTCTTGGATTAGAAAGTTCAAAGTGTAAAAATATTAATTGGAGCTTAAAAATATACTTTATATTTATTTTAATATGTATATGTATGTGTATATATATGTATATCTTTTTATATCATCTATATGCAAATGTCATTTTTGCCGTGTATATGTTTATATAAATTTTGATATCATTAGAAAAATATTGAGCAAGAATATTTGGTTGGTTTGTTGGATTGGGTTGATAGCTGGCTCTAAACTGAAATTGACGCTCAATTCCTAAATAAAACCATAAAGCGCTACCCCTAGCCTAACCTACACAAGTATCTTATCATAGGACGGCGGCGGTGACTCATCCAGTGGCAGTTGTTTGCCCAACGCCGTCGGTGTTTGTTCCGGCAACAATATTGCTATATGATACGGCGGCGGCCCAGCAGCAGCTGCTGCAGCCGTTGCAGCACTAATCTCCACCTGTCGCTCATCCAAGTATCGCACATCATTCAACTCCAGCATGCAGCCACCACCATTGCCACTTGCATTCACGCCACGGCTGTGACAAACGGCACGTCCATTGCTGCGACTCGGTAGCAATCCCTTGGGTATGCGACACAGCGACACCATGCAGGCTGCCAAAAAAAATGTGGCCGAAAAGGCGCAAAAAATAAGCACCTCCAGACCGGTGCCCTGATGGTCAAAGTAAAACTTGGCGCCTGCCACAAACACTGACGCCAACACCAACGATGCGCACATGCCACACTTCAGATGACTTGGCAGCAACTGCGAATCGGCGTGTTGCAACAATGCATGATGTTGTTGCTGCAGCTGGTTGCTGTGCCCCGTTGTTGTCTGTGTCTGTGTGGGCGGTATGGGAGTGGCAGTAGCCTGGGCTGTGGCTGTAGTTGTCGATGTTGTTGTTGTTGCTGCTGCAGCTGCTGCTGCTGCTGTCGTTGTTGTGTGTCGCATATTGTTGCTAGAGTTGTGTCGCCTTGGTGTGGCATATCGGCTGTTGTTGGTGTTGCTACCACTGTTGTTGCTGCTGCTGTGGTGATGATGATAGGCGCTGTAGGCATCATCCCTGTGAAATTGACGAGATTAATAATTGAGTGATTGCAACTGCAACAATGAAATAACTTGCCAAACAACTGCCAAACAAAGAAATCATAAGTATCCCAATAAACTAATCAATGCTAATAAAATAATAATAAATTGGGAATTAATTAAAAATAAATTAAAAGATATGATAAGAAATAAGATTGGTTTAATTTAAGAGCTTACGCATAAACTCCCGCATGTTGTTGGTGTTGCTGATGTTGTTGCTGCTGCTGTGACTCATATTGCCGTACAGGCACAGCCATATTGCCAAATTGCGGATGATGGTAATTGTAGCTGTAGTGATGCTGCTGTTGCTGCAACTGATGCTGCTGCAACTGTTGCTGATGCTGCTGATGATGTTGCTGATGCTGTGGTCTAGGCTGATACCGCGTGCTATGCTGATGATAATGCGAGCCACGTGCAACAAGCGGAACAATTGTTCCACTGCCAGTTAACACGGCTGCCGATGAGGCAGTTGCATTAGCATTGTTGTTGTTGCTGGCAGTTGCAGTTGACATGACAGCATTGCTACTGCTGCTGCCGTTGCTGTTATTGTTGTTGCTGCTGTGGTGCAACAATTGCTGGCTGCTGGCATGTGCATTATTATTGCTGCTGGTATAATGCGATGCCTGGCGACTGGTGCCAGCGCCTGTCGGAAAATCACCACCATACGGTCCCAATGTTCGATGTACAGAGGCTAACGATTGATTGTGAGTGGCACTGCTGTTGCTGCTGCTGCTGGCGGCCATGTTGCTGCTGCCGCTGTTGCTGCTGGACTTGCTACGTCTCGGTGGATGGCCGTAGCTGAGACCGCCGCCAGCATGCGACAATGAGGCAGCAACACGCGAACGACCAAAACCGCATTGCTGCGAGCGTTTATCAATCCAGAAATGCATGTCCAGACTCCGACGAACACTTAACTGTAAGTAAGAATTTATGTTAACAAACACACAACGCGAAACTTATTTGAAGTTAAGGGTTTGCAAGGGGTTTCAGCCAGACAAAGCGCGTGAGTCATTTGGTATTTCATTTTTGTGTCGAGACGAGGGAATGAAGTAGCAGCAACTGCTGTTGCCTAGACGGAAGAAGCAATCTCTCTCTTACTAACTCACACTCACTTAGATGGCTAAACAGGAAACGTGCGCATCGCATTTTATTATGCTGCACTCCAAGTTGGTCTGTCTCTCTGTCTGCTTCGTTTGTTTCCTCTTTGTGCGTTCTTTTTCAAGTTCAACTACCCCGCAATAACGTGGAGCAACAACAGCAGCCCCCAAAACAGCTTCAGCTTCCCCTATTCACAAGAGCTGCATAGGTAAGCGGCAACACAAAGGTTGCTGCCTGGTCAAAAACCCCCAATAATACCAAAGCAACCAAAAATGACAACAAAATTCTGGTAACGCTTTCACTTCCCGTGTCATTGGCAGCAGCAAACTCAACACAAAAGCCAAGCGCGCCAAAAAATGAACACAGAGACATTCATTAACAACGATTCCAGCACACAGAAGGTGCGATGTTAGAAAGAACACGTCCTGGGATTTGCACAGTGGTCCTAAATCAAACTGCATAACTTGATTCCAAAATTAAAACTCAAAAAGTTAATTTTAAAACTATTTTATTTTTATATATGTCTTGGACATGCGAAATAGACTATTGTTCCAATGCATTTCCAACTGTTTCCGTGGTGTAGCGGTTATCACATCTGCCTAACACGCAGAAGGCCCCCGGTTCGATCCCGGGCGGAAACAGATAGATTCACTTTTTGCATCTTATATTTTATCCCTTACACAAAAAGACAAATAAAGTGTTGAATCGAATTTCAATCTATGACTCACAGTTAAGATTTTACTTTTCCACCCTCCATTTAAATTATTGACTTTCCTTAATATAGTTTCATATATTGTAGAATGATATAAAGGATCCGTGTTGTTTTTCCCTTATTTGTTTTGAGTCTATGTATAATGTACTCACTTTAATTCATGTTTTAATTAACCCCGAACAGTTCAGTTGTCCTTTACATATTGAATGTACTAAAATAGTTTAGTTTTAGTTCATATACATATTTAACCACCTTAAGTTTTTTAGTCAAATGGAATGAAATTTTATCTTATTGACTTTTTTGCCGCCAGAGATTCAACTGTTTCCGTGGTGTAGCGGTTATCACATCTGCCTAACACGCAGAAGGCCCCCGGTTCGATCCCGGGCGGAAACAGATGAATACTTTTTTGCATGTTTTTAATCTGAACTAACTATCTGATAACACTTATTTTTATAGAATTGTACTTTTGAATGGAATTTCGTACACAATCTAACTAAACTAATAAAATCACGGAATATAGTGCAAGTGGAAGGTGAGAGCTATAATCCTTTTCCAAAATAGTAGTCGGGCTAACTTTGCGGCACAAAAATTATCGAACTAAAACTATAAGTGATTGTGTTTCGAAAACATTTAAGATTTTGAATTCTGAGAAGAATTTTTAATAAGTATTAAAAAGGTTTTAAGAATTTCTACACATTGTACATCCAAATATCTTTTTTAGATAACTAACTGACCGCTTAACGACACATTTAAAAAGTTGGCTATAGTTAAACGGTATAGAAATATTTTGTGATTAAATAAATTATTAAATTCGAAAATTGTTTAGCGTTTGTGAACATTATGTGGAGAACAGAAATTCTTTAAATAATTTTCACAAACTCTAACAAGTTTTCTATGTTCTCGTCCCAGTGTTTGCTCTGTGTGCTTTGTTTACATTTGCGTTTTCCGCTTAACTTGTTTAGCTGTTCATTGAACCGTTTTCAGTGGCCGTGTTTGGTCTGGTCCGTGGTCGTTGCTGTGGTGTTAACCAATCAACAATGACAACCAAGAATCGCACAAAAAAAAAGAATGAAATAAGAATTTTCCGAAATGTATTTCAAATAGCAAAAATTGCATATAAAATAGCCTGATGTTTAAGTTCATATTTATATTTTGCATATTTTCTGGAAACTGTCTATGTCAGCGAAAAGTTCGTGTCCAAGTGCTTATGACAAAGGTCAAAGTTCAATGCTTTCGCATTGTCATCGACATCTTGAGCGAGAAAAGTTACACAACGGCACTCGAAGCAGTTCACAAATAAATAAATACTCAAGCACGACCAAAAGTAATAAAATAAACATACTCGTATTTAAAACAGACATTTTGACAACCTTTTGATAGGTTCATTTCAGTTTCTTGCTTATCTCGTCCACCTCCTCCCCC
The DNA here is from genome assembly GCA_035044365.1 of Drosophila neotestacea. Taxonomy (NCBI): domain Eukaryota; kingdom Metazoa; phylum Arthropoda; class Insecta; order Diptera; family Drosophilidae; genus Drosophila; species Drosophila neotestacea. The sequence continues at coordinate 7,081,696 of JAWNMD010000273.1, read as the reverse complement.
ATTTTAGATTTCGTATTCGTATTTGCTCAACAATTTGCCTGACTTCCAAGGTTCAATGAATTGTGTACGCTTGATTTGCTATGTTCTCTCTCTTTCTCTCATACTTTTTACCATTAAGCCCTATGGATTTTGCTTATTATGATTACAGTTTAGTATCCGTTTGATAAAGTTCAACTTTCAGCATCGTTTACCTCAAGTGGTCGACAAGTAAGTGTTCTTAGAACTTGTCGGAACCGAAATTAATGAACTTTGACATTGTCTTTATTTCAAACTTGAAAAGATATCGAATTTCTTATACGTACATATATCGTTAAAATTGCTAGTGTGGAGACCAGCGAAACTATTGTTTTGTTGAACTTCTGAAAGGTTGAACTCAGCTGGGTTTCATATTTCATCTGATACCTCTTTTCATTCTTTGTTTTTCATTCCTTCCGAACATTCCGTTTCAATTTAAATTTTTCTCCAAATTTCTCCAAAACACCCTGTAAACATGCACATTTTGTTCAATTCTATAAATATTTTACCTAATCTTTTACACTATTCATGGGATGTATATATGCATAGATTTTTCAATCAATGAGCCCATAATTCTATTATCGGCTTTGCTTTGCTTCTCGCTGTTTTTAGCTGCAATAAAAAACAGAATCAAACTGGCCAATTATTTTGATTTCGTCGCATTCCAATCGGATTTTAAAATAGCATAAACGGATTGTCTTTTTTTATTGGATTTGTTTTTTGACCAGCGGGAAATAAAAAAATTTATTTGAAATTGTCTATTTTGCCGCAACATATTCAACTGTTTCCGTGGTGTAGCGGTTATCACATCTGCCTAACACGCAGAAGGCCCCCGGTTCGATCCCGGGCGGAAACAGATATAATAATCTTTTTGCAAATCTTTAAGTAATTATGTAGGTATATAGAAAACTATAGTATAATATTTTAAGGAGAGCCAAAAGAAATTCATGGGATCTACTCTGAAACATATATATTCGTAAAATATGGCTTTCTATGATTTGAGAGATAAAATGAAGGCTAGTTAATTAAGAAAGACAAGCTTCCAAAGGTAAGCTTCGATAGCGGTACAACAGTGATTTATTTGAAGCATTAAATATTCTTAAAATTAAAAGTGCAAGCTAATTATAGACGACTTTTACATTCCCGAAGGTTTGTCCTTTTGAATAAGCTAAATCAATGAAAATAATAAAGGTATTTGGGCTGCACAACTTTATTAAATAAATAATTATAAAAATATATAAGTATGTACAATGTACATACACTTTTCTACAACACAATGTTAATTTATTATATATAAATACTGTCCTATCTTATCTTATTCTAATAAGATTTTAAAGTTTCTTCAAAGTCTCTGATTGCGAGACGTCTTATCTTCACTGATTATATTAGCATTTAAATATAGTTTTCGTTATTGTCTAATCTGAATAGGGTGAATGAATGAATCGTTTCAATACCAAACTAATTGATAATACCAACCTATCTAATACCAAACTACTTAATAATAAATAGATTCACTTTGATTCAATTTACAGCTATAAACCAGTTGTTATTTAAGTACAAAACATGTTTGCAGCTATCCTATTTAAATGTGCGTACATATTCACATACATATTATATACATACACACATATGTAAATGATATATTATTTCTTTGTTCAATGCCTTTGCTAGCTTTTATTTCAATGCCTTTCCCTTTTTATTGTTATTTGAACTTGTTTGCAGCGTCAGCTGTCTGTTTTTTACCCCTTGCACACTTGTCCAAGTTTAAGTGGACTTTCTGACGCAACGGTTTCCAACTGTTTCCGTGGTGTAGCGGTTATCACATCTGCCTAACACGCAGAAGGCCCCCGGTTCGATCCCGGGCGGAAACAGATGAATAAATTTTTTTAAATCTTATTTTTGATAAATGCGAAGATAATTTTCAAAGTTTATGTGCCATTAAAGTCTGTCTGGTTTTTATTTGTATTGCTATAAAGATGCAATAGCTTTATAGTTGAATAAAAAATACCTTTCAATTTGTGTTGTAAATATGAACAATTAAATTAATATAATAACTTAAAATACAATATTTTTTATTTGTTTATAATTATAAAACAAATTAAAATGTAAAGTAAAAAAATTATTGCACTTAACTTATCAACTTATCGTCTTTAAAATAATTTGATTAACTTCAGAAACAAACTGTTTTAAAAAACTCAATATTTCCCCCATCCAAGTTGCACTTTGGCTTTTAAAAAACCGTGCATATAAAATGCTGAAAATTCTACAAACAAGTCTTTGTCTAAAGTCTAGACATTTGTGATTTCGTGCTAGACGCTTTGTATCCAGCTTTCTTAAGAATATATGTGTTCGTTCCTTTAGATTTCCTTATCTTTTCAAAACCGATGTGTAGAACAGAGTCGATGTCGTGGGAAAATGTGCCAAACAAAACAAGAATTGTAAAGTACAAAGGCACGCGCCGCATTTCCACCCCACAACCTTTCACTCTCACTTTGTTAACTGTGTTTCCCAGCCTTCGTTCTTTTTTACATCATGGTTTGCTTTTACCGTTAACCTTTTGGGCCCTGTTTGTGTTTTTTGCCTTGGCGGGAAGTGAAATTTGTTGTTGAATTTCTTTGCAAAGGCAAAAGGCGAAGGGGGAGTGGGGAATGTTGAGGTATGAAATCAGCTTAGGTCAAAAGGTAGGTGGATATAATGCCCACGACTATCTAACTGTCTGTCTGTCTGTTTGTCCGTCTGTTCATCTGTCTGTCAAAACGACAAACAGACAGATTGCGTCGCTGCTGCCCACTTGATGGCACACGCTACGTATGAGCAATGTGAGCAATTTCAATGCAATTTCAATGCGAAAGTTGTGTTAATGTAGCTGTGTGCGTCTCTATATGTGTGTACGTGTGTGTGTGTGTGTGTGTATGTGTGGTTTATTTTCAAGTGCAGGCCAATTTGCATATCTTATGTTAGCACTTTTTACCTGCGTCTTTTTAATATATTAACTAACTATTTTATTTTGAAAATCTCCGTATTTTTTTTTGGGCACATTTATGGCACATTGTTTGTTGTTTTTCTGATTGCACGCATATTGTTGTTGTTGTTATTATTGTTGCACGAAAAAGTCCTTGAACGCTCAACTGACCTGGCACGATACACACAACTGGCAATAACGAATCCTCTTGCCAGCCTTGAATAAAAACACGCGACAACCGCTTCGATTTGTTTCCCTCAATTTCGCTTAAATTTGTCGAATAATTTCAAAAATAATTGATGTAAAAGTTTTTTTATTTTTGTATTCGGAATGCATAGATCGGGTCCTTTTTTTTATAAAATTTATAAACACACTGCGCGCTTTTATGTATTCATTTTAATTACAGTGCCTGCCAATCTGCTTTCTCCTGCGCAAGGACCCGCAGCGAACTGACAACGCCAACTGAATTTCTGAATGCAGCTAGCAAAACATTTTCACTTTTCATGAGTTCAGATTCAAGATTATTTCTTCTTTTTATATGTTTGTGTGTGTGCGTGTGTAGGTGTATTTCTGTATGTGTGTGTTGCTTTGCAAAGTAAATTCAGAGACTGCCAACACTTGTTTTTGTTTTCGGTATTGGTTACGAGGCGTGTGTGTCTCTGTGTGTGTGAGTGGGTGGCCCCATGCATGAATGGGGTCTCATTTCTCTCAAAAATATCTACGGCAGCTGCACAACACATGCGCAATTCTAACGGATTCTCTAATTGTGAATGGTTCGAAAATTGAGTAAAAAAAAGCTCTCGAAACGCTCACAATCAAAGCTTAGAAATTGGATAGATTTTAGTTATTAAATTATGAACTACATTTAAAATTTAACAGATAAAAAGGTTTCTACTTTAAATACGATACTTACTACAAACTTTAACTTTTTAAATGAAAATACAGATTTAAATGAATAAAGTTATTAAATTATGAATTTATTGGAGCTTTCTTGCACAAATAAAAAGGTCGGTACTTACTACAAACTATATAATTTTAAATGGAATTATAGATTTAAATGAATAAAATTATTAAATTATAAATTAAATTATACCATGTTAAATGGAAAAGAGAAATATTCAAAAATAAAGCAACCATGGAACTATGTTTTATAGCTAATATTTATTCAACATAACTTTCCTTTTACTCAATGCAAACAATCGTGTCTTTTAAGATATTTTAACCAATTTCAAAGATTGTGTATTGTCTAACGCATCCTGAGCTTTTCTTAAAGTTTGACTAGTGTTTATTTATGTATTTTATTTAGCTAGTCGAAACTTACTACAATTTTCTGTTATGATATTCAATCTTTGGCATACAGACGATAACCCAACTTTCTTGTTTTTAAAATAAATTCGGAAGAGGGTCTGATAGCAAGCTAGTTGAATAGATCATAATATATTCGTACTAAGATTCCAAGTTGCGGACTAAGAAAGTGACTTTTATGCTAATGTATAACATCAAAAAATCCCAACCAATGAAAAAGAAATCAATGAGTAAGCATTTTGGAATCATGTATCTAAGAAATACATAACAATCGATACAACAAGAATGTACTGGATTTGATGAAAGATACACCAAAATCCGATTAGGGTGTCATTGATTTCGGTCAGTTAGGAGCCAATTTTTTGAGATTCTCGGCATTCGTGAGCCTCCGAGTCATAAATCAGACCAGGTGTACAATCCAAGGTAACGCCATTACCATTTACACAATAGTAGTAGGCATCCTGACGGCTCTTGTGGGCAAAGAAATGAACTCCATTCTCTGGACAATCAATATCAGCACGTCGAGGCGGCGATCGAGAAAAGGGTTTAATGTTGCGCTCCTGTGCAGTGATCTGGAATACCAAATAAAGTTAAATAAAAAATATAGTAAATACTCTTAAGTCTAAACAAATAGATAAATTTAACTAACCTTGCAATCAACATTCGTTTTAAAATCACACCCTTTTTTAGCCGGATTAAAGTACAAACCATTTGTACACTCCTGACCAAATGCCTTGCCATCAGAGCAGATATAATATTTATTACAACGAGCCTTACTGGCTATATAAACAATATCTCGTGGTGTTATTTCTTGAGAACACTCATTATCAACACAGTCCACATATTCGGGAAAATCACAACGATCCGTCTCGGCATTATACTGTAAACCGTCCATGCACTCCCTCAAAACTGGAATACCATAATAACAGAGCACGTATTTGGTACAGGTGCGATCATAGCAAAAGCTGGTCAGGTTAAACGGATGACATTTTGGCATACACCTAATTTGATCTTCAGATTCCAGCTTGTTACACGTTTGATATGTATAATCAAATGCCATTTCACATTCTGTTAAATTACCTTCACATACGTCATTTATAGTTATTTTGTTATAACAGGTTCCTGGATATGCTTTCCCCTCTACATGGAGTTAAAAGTTCATTAGAAGACATGATTAAATGTAATGCAATTAAAACTTACTATCACATTCTATAAAGGAAGAACAGTTGCCAACATGGGGCAGAAAGGAGTTATTTGCGATATTCGCGCAGAGATTTATTCCATTTAAAATTACGCCAAATTGTTTTATATCTGGATCCACATCTACTTCCTCTTCTTCTTTTTCCACACCTTCGGGTTCGGGCGCCACAATCAGCTCATGTGGCGGATTTGGATTTGGTACATTCTGGGTGAGAACACACTGGACCAAGCCAAATAGGACCAATCCATAAAATGGCAACAACTTCACTGTTATAGAATATGAATATAAATAAGTAAAGTTCGATTTTAGTGGATAAAGAGGGAACTTCTTTTGTACTGACTTCTTGGTAGCATCAGTTTCAGAACTCAACTGAAAGTTGTACCCAGAAATTGTCGAATTTATATGATAGATTTAGTTCCTTTTTTCTTCTATTTTGGGACTTGTTTGATATACATATAACCGTAAATATCAATTTTACAAATGGCCAAATGAGTTCTTCGGAAGCAACCTTATCATAATTGGGCACGCGTATCAAAACTCCTAAAGGAAAACTACATTTTAATTTAGCAAATGGTATAGATTTGTATTTATCTGTATTCTTCTACTTTTTTGTTTTATAAATATAAATGTTTGATACTAAATAAAACCTCATAGAGTTTGTAATTAATTAACTCTGATTCATTATAATAATTATCATAACTTACTTTCCCAATTTAAACTAATATAAACTCAGGGGTGTCTTAGAAATACCAGTTTGGGTATGTTTTCAAATCCAGGCAGACAGAAAATGAAGCCTATCAAAGTGTTTATTTATTATGAAATTTAATTGATTAAGAATTTGATTAAAAAAAATCTTTTCGGTCTCACAAAACAAGTTTATTCTTAGTCTTGAAATAAACTATTTTGCGCAGACTTCAAATGCCATTTTATAATTTATATTTCTTTCTGAAAGTATGACAATAGTTTTGAAATATTCTTCGGTTATTTATGTACATTGCAAGCACGTAGCATTTGCTTCTAGATATAAACCTGAGACATTCATAGTATACCGATGTTTCGGCGAACATAATGTAAGTATAATTAACATATGCACATTAATAACCGATAAAAGATGATAGCAAATAATGAGCTACTCCATGGGACAGATAAGTTTTAAGTTTTCTTTTTGATTTACGAATATTGTTCGGGTATGTTTTTGGTGATATTGCCCTTATCTTTTCAATTTGCAAACTTACACTTCGCTTGTCATCAAACTCTCATCAGATAAGTTACTTTTTGCAGAAGAAAAAACAAATTTTCATATCTGCAATTGATTGCCAAAATAAAAAATGAAGCTGCCTATAAAAGCTAGTTTTCTTCTCAAATAAACCACAGTTGGAATACGGTTAACTTAAAGAAGTGAGTAGAGTATAATAAGTGAACAACATGCTGAATCTAGAATTCCTTTCCCTCAGTGGCCTATCAACTGTTAGCCTTGCTGTGCTTCACCGCTCTTATTGGAAATGGTCTGGCAGAAGTAAACATTTGCTCCCATGTGTCCGACAATATCTTTCTGCCGAGCATCAGCAGTTGTAATCTATACTATTTGTGTATTGGTAAGTCAACGAATCCTTTTTAAAATTCATCTTTCTTCCAATTCTCTCCTTTATAAAACAGTCAAAGAATCCTTTTGAAATTCATTTTTCTTCCAATTCTCTCCTTTATCGAACAGGAAACACGGCCGTAGTTCGCAGCTGCTCTAGTGGCTATTACTTCGATGCCCGCGATCAGCAATGTGTGGACGTCTCCGAGGTGCGTTGTCTGCCCAAATGTCCGTCTCAGGGCTTAAGTTCCTTTTGCTATGATCGCACCTGTACCAAATATGTCCTATGCTACGCCGGAGAACCGGTTGTACGTGAATGTGCCGCAGGATTGCAGTACAATGCGATGACAGATCGTTGCGATTATCCTCAATATGTGGACTGTGTGGATAATCTGTGTGTACGTCAAAATGATGCCGAAAACATTATATATATTCCCAGCAAATCGCTCTGCAACAAGTACTATATATGCGTCGATGGTAATCCCGCTAATTGGACTTGTGCCGATGGTCTTCAATTCAATCCTAAAACTAATAAATGTGACTTCCCCTCAAACGTACAGTGCACGGTGCGTATTTGCCTTTACTCTCTCTTTCCATTCCATTTATCCAATCTTTTAAATTGTGATGTCTTTCAGGTGGAGACGCTGCAGCGCAATATTCAACCCTATTCCAGAGTTCCCCCTCGATCCGCTGACATCCAATGCCCAAAGGAGGGAGCTCATTTCATTGCCCACAAGACCCGTGAGGACGCCTACTACTATTGCTTGAATGGCCGTGGTGTCACTCTGGACTGCACTCCTGGTTTGGTGTACGATGCCAAGCTGGAGGAATGCCGCAAATCTTAATTTGTGGGCAGCTAAGGGATGTCGAACCAAATAAATTTTAAAGTTCAACGAATGTGTTTGCATTTTATTTGTTCTGAATGCTCATTGTCAGACTTCCCCTCTCACGGGCTAATTTTAGCTGTTAAACAAATGCTGCTCTCTGGGATCAGCCAGGCGGCAAAAATGCCACAAATCGAACATGTAAAGACTAATGTGATGTCTGATAATATGTCAGGTATACAAGGAAAAGTATAAGTGAAAAAAAATAACCATAGCATCTCAGATAAAAACTATAAGAAAGGAAATTAAAATACACACAAATAGATGTTTTTTATCATTTCAAAGTCACTGGAATTGTGAAAAAGACAGATACTTTTCTTGTTGAGTTTATTAAACTTCTATTCCAAGCTTGCATTGGTAAAGAGATCCATTATATTAACCGCTGATATATTTGGGCTCTCGACATTCTTGCACTTTAGCATCAAACCACAAGCCTGGTGTACAATCCAATGTAACACCGTGACCATCAATGCAGTAGTTGTAGGCATCCCGACGCTCTTTATGAGCCAAGAAGTGAACTCCACGGATTGGACAGACACTATCAACTTTTCGGAGTGGCGTACGAGAATAAGGCTGGATGTTACGATTCAAAGGGGGTATCTAGTGCATAGGGTTCAGAATATAGATAAATATTTTGAAAAGTTAATGTTAATAATAGAACTTCACCTCACACTGAGACTTGTCCGGATAGTCACAGCAATTGCACTTTGTGCTAAAATGTAGTCCCTCGGCACAGGTGTTGTTCGTAGGAATACCCTTTGCACATAAGAAGAATTTGCTGCATGATGCCTTGCTGGGCAAAAAGAGGAGATCCGTGACTTCAGCAAATCTCATACACTCATTGTCCACACAGTCCACATATTGGGCAAAATCACAGCGATCCGTCTCCGCATTGTATTGCAAACCATCCTGGCACTCCCTCAGTACAGGAATACCATAATAACAGAGCACGTATTTGGTACAGGTGCGATCATAGCTAAAGGTGGTAAGTTTACGTGGTTCACATTTGGGCAAACAGTAATCTTCGTTGGGATGGCTGCAACTTTGATTTTTGGCATTGAATTGATAATTTCTGCCACATTCCTTCTCAATGGCTTCACCATCTAATAAATTTATAAATGTAATTAAGTTTCATTTAAACTTAAAATAAATATCTACTTACCCCAGCATAGATAATACTTATTGCAGTCACCTACAAAAGGCAGAAATACTTTATTGGCCACACCTTTGCAGAGTTTAATATTTCCCGTAAAGAGATTGTTTCGATCAAATTCGTCGTCATATCCAGGGCCCCGAATTTGCTCAGTCAATCCAAACTGAAGTCCCAGAAAGATCGCTGAGATTCCAAATAATGTATGTAATTTCACTGTTTAAAAAGAAATTCATAAATTGTGAATTGTATTCCAGTTGTTGATGTACCCACTTCTTTTTCTTAGCAGTCTTCTTTCTCGACTGCTGTCGTCACTCCACGATAACCACATTTATATTGTCGAAAAAATGTATTCTGGCAATCAATTAACTTAACGGATATTTTTCTCTTATCAATTTCTTCTGAACCTACTGATGGCCAAGTCCTAACAACATTTTAATTAGTTAAATTGCAGTTAAGTTCAATGTTTTGGTGATTCAACTCCTGATATACTGAACTTTGGGGTTCCACAAAAATGTATTTATTTATATGAGTAGATGGTAAAAATGTTCCAATTTAAATTATGAATGATGACTTTGTTTTTGAAACATTTGTCGCCTGCCAATGCGCGCAGAGAATTTCTATGTTTTTGAGAACATACACATTATAAATTATCGTATAAAATATTTTCATTTTCGGCACAGCTTTTTAGTAAGAATATTGGCATCCCATTGTGCACATACCAGCGCTTTGTTTAAATAGAAATTATTTTAAATAATTTGTTGTTTTTATTGTTAGTGCAGCGCCTGCACATTCCTCTCTGTAAGTTTATATAATTATAATTAAGTTCGAGTATGTTCTTTTCCAAGGGGCAGCCATTCGTTGTTTCTCAGAAACGTCAAAATGATTGACAAAAATATTACCGCAATGTCAGATTCTAACGAGAAATGATATTAATAGACATCGGAACTCTAGTATATGGGTGTCTGTGTGTTTTGAAAACATCATTTAATGGCTAGCTAAACACGCTATGGTTGGTGTACACAGTCATCAAGAAAATTTTCTTCTAGGGAACGGTCTTCGAAATGGTCAATGAGTTGAATAAACCCCAAGACAATTCCGCGTTGAGCGAGGTAAGTCGAATATATACATATTATAATGTGAACAATGGGAACAATGTCGTATATGAGCTGTTTTCTATTAATATTTTATAGATTCTGGCGGCCTCCAACCGTCAACTGCAGGAAATGCAAGAGGAGCATCGACAGCTGCAGGAAGAATTGTCTCGATTAAGTGTGCAGCGCCAACAATTAAGACAGGCGACTAGAGAGCATCATTCTTCACAGGTCACTTCAACTGCAACAATGATGAGCTCATCTGAGTCACAGGAGCTCGCCTCAGAATCTTCATCTGTTACGGAAGGAGCTGCTGGAGTGCAGGCAGAAGCTGCAGATGTCGAGGAGGACAAAGAAGAAACGGCCAGTTATTTGCAGGAAAAACTAGCAGAGCTTGCTAATTTGAAGGCTCAATTCAAACGGGTTCAGAACATAACGGACTCCACAAAGCTAATAGAGCAGCACTTATCCTCGGTAGAGTCTTCGACTGTTATGCAAAGTAGGCAATCAAGATCAGTGGAATCAGTTCAATCCAGCAGCAGCACCAGCAGAAGCGCTCAGTCGTCTGAGACAGCAGTATCGGCTGCATCCGAGACAAGTGGTACTCCAGACAATAAGGAACTGCTGAATGCAATGATTAATATGGTTACGGATTTCACAAGTGATTTGCGTGGTCAAGAGGAGAGCTTGAAGGCGGAGCGTCTTCGTATCAAAACATTAAAGGAGGAAATTATACAGCGCAAGCAGAGCAAATAGAATAATACAATAAACTAATCCCCCTTGCTGATTATTTTAAACTCGCATACATACATGTATACATATTTATATTATTGATTAAATCATATTCAATTTGACCGTTTTCTTGCTAATTTTTGAATAAGCAGTCGATTTATTAGCACAATTAGTCATCGATATGTATTGATACTTTATCAATCGCGCAAATATATCGAGCCTAACATATCATATATCGATAGCAATCTAAACTCATCGTTATCAGGACGCAGCTGTTGTGCAAAAAAAAACCTTGCGTCAAAATTATAAATTTAATTGTTTGATAAGGAAACAAACAGCAAAATTGTTGCTAAAAAGTATTATTATCGATATTACATACATTTGTATGTTGTGTCATGTTGAAATTAAATTAAACTTCTCAATATAGTACGTTGTAGTACGTGCCGCAAACTCCTTCAGTCTCATATTACATTTAACAATTGTACGTAGTTTGTATGTATATTTTCTGATGGCGCCGACTCCGCCCGTAAAGTTAATAATGAAAAACGAGTGCGATTCAAGTCGCAGTACTGGTGCAGTACCAAAACAAACAACCGCAGCAACAACAACAGCTTCAACGTCGCCGGTAAGCACAAACACAACATCCTCATCTTCCACAAGCCGCTCCGCCACAAACCGTGCGAGGAACTCGTCTCTAATCAAGCAACAACAAGAAAAACGGGAACGGGAGCGTGAAAAGGAGCTGTCATCGCCCCTACAGCGTGGAACCTGCAAGGCGCTATATGTAAGTTGAGAAAGGTTTCCAATCAAAGAATATATGGAAGGTCCCTTTCAATATTTCCCCATTTCGTTTTATCTGCTTGGAGGAAATTGTATATTTTAAAGTAAGATTAAAAGTCTTCTGACATTTGGGCTTGAAAAAAAATAAATACAAAGAAAATATGACTTATTCTTGTCATGGAAGGCGGCTATAAATCAATCATTATAGCCTTTAGAGCTCCTACTAAATAGGTAGCCAGTTCAGTGTCGTATTTGTCATATCATACCCGGTAGGTTTTTTTGTTGATTGCATACATTTTTTAAGTTCGCGTTGCCATGACGCCCATTTGTTAGCTGGTCCATCTGTTCTCTCTCTAGCTGATCCGACTGTTCTCTTGAATTTAAAAATACACTTCACAGTCATGTTAGCCGAAAAACTTTCGAGAAGTCTATGGCGCCGTGTTAGTAATTCAGCCGACCTCCTTCATACAACACAGTCTGATTTTTCCGACTGTTTGCACAGTCTATATATTTTTCCATATATCTATTTTGGAATTAAAGCAAAATTGCTGCGTTTTTAGTTATTGTTCTGTTGTTAATCTTCATTTGTTGTTGTTTCAAGGATCTGCTGGAGCGTGCAACAGTAACAAAAACACAAATCAGCACACAACAACAACAGCAACGTGAGGCACTGCGTCAATTGGCTGCGGAGCATACTTACGATCCAACAGGTAAGAAGTTAAATAATATATAATATTACCTATACGCACCTGGGCATACCAATTTTACTGCCTACATTAAATGTGCGCTAGTTCATATTCTAAATTTAGAACAGCGCACAAAAATAAACGCCCACGGAGAGGAGGGCTCTATTCGCATCGATCTCTGTGGGCAGTTGGCCAGTTTGTGGCTGCGTCATTGCTTTAAACAATTATATATATGTTCGTTTATTGTATAGATCAACAGCAGCGTTATTGCTTTCCTGTGCGTCCAGTGCAACGTGTGCAACATCAGCAACAACCGCCAGCAGCAGGAGCAGTGCTACGTCTGCGTCCACCGACAACGACACCTAATGCCACAGTAGGTGTTGTCACACCCAACACAACCAACGGAAACGAGGAACAACATCAGTCTATACCCAGTACGAGTAATAACAATCATCTTTCTCAGCCGCCCACAGTATTGCAAGATCTGGTTCGACGAATTTTTGGCTCATCAGCAAATAATCCAACGCGCACACAAGTTGAATTCCTGCGTACTTTGCTGGGCTTGGATGAGAATTGGAATAACAGACAACAACTAACAGTACGCGCTTTAGAAGAGGTATAGGAAACTGTATATAATAGTTATAGACTAATGTTTTATTGTCATATCATATTATACTCGCTGCAATAAACGCGTTATTGTATTCTTACTAATATTTATTGTTTGTATTCACAGCAGTTGAACAACATGGTGCATGAAATCAATCCAAATGCTAGCGACAGGGAGGAGGGCATTGTCAACTCGACCAGTTTGGAGGATGTTGCATTAAGTGAGGTATGTATATTCATATTTATCATCAATACCCCAAGTTACCTAATTGTTTGACTCCAACAGATGAGCGACATTCGTGCCCAGTCCATACAATCGCTTCACAGTGTTTTGGAGACACCTACACCAGATACTACGCCCAGTTTTGATGAGCTTCAGCAGCGTTTGGATGCATCCAATCGCAATATGCAGCATTTGCAGGATGAGCAACAGAAGCTATTGCAAATACAAAACATGGCCAAAACACATCTCAATGAAATGGAGCAATTGCGCCAACAAGCAGGTCGTTTGCCCCATAATGGGGATGGCGATGCGCCCAACTATGAGTCGGTGCAACAAGTTCAGGATGATATGGCCTCGTTGGTGGGGCGCATGAAGAATCTCACGGCCTTTATACATAATCAAAATGAGCTGAGCAGTGTGTTGGGCGATGATGGACCAGAGATTTTAGCCGAGCAACAAGCACTTCAAGAAAAGCTGGAATCATTGCGCACACAGCGAGAGGATATGCGTGAATTGGTCAACGAGTTGAATAGCATTAATCGCACGGCCAGACAAACGATGAATGCCAGGGTTAGCCAAGAGCCAAAGCCAAAGAAGGAACCCACACCACCTAAACAGGTGGCCAAGCCCAGCAATGAACGTGTGGTGCCTATCGAATACCAACGCAATGCACCACTGTTGCGTCAAGAAGCAGCCAATGCAGCTCAACGTGCTTTACACGCTCAGGCTATGATTAATCAGAAGACGGCTGACATTGATGCTTTAAAGTCACAAATGGCCAAGCTTAAAGGGATGCTGAATACTGTCACTCAGATTGAGGAAAGCACACCCAGCATGGGCAAGACACTAGATCGAATTGAGATGCCCATTGAACAGCGTGTTCATGATCTAGATGATGTGACATCAGAGCTACGCGCAGAAGCGGCTCTTTTGCAAAAAGAACGTGATCGTATTGAGGAATTAAAGGCCGAAATCGAACGTCGCAAGATGCAGGCAGCAGCTGCAGTCCAACTAGGAGACGATGCACTTCAGCGCAACAGTCTTACACCAACGCCCACGCCTTGCAGACAGCGTGAGGTGGAATTGGAGGAGGAGAAGCCCTCTCGCAGTGAGTTACGTGCACAGTGCGATCAACTGCGACAGGAGTACGAACAGAAGCAGCGGGAGTATGCGGCTCAGTATGCAAACAACAACGGCAGCAGCATCAACAACAATAATACGAACACCACCTCTGAGGCAGATGACGAAGGCAATGATGACACCGATAGCGATAGGTATTTTGGACATGTACGCACATCATCTTCGACCACTTTAAAGCGTGCCCCATCAGCTAGCACTGTGGTGGAGAAACAGCAATATCAACAGCAACAGCAGCAGCAGCAACAACGACGCAATCAGCAGAACCAACAACAGAGTCAACCATTGCAGCCACAGCAGCAACAGCCGCCCGTTGCTCATTCTCTATCAAACAATGAAGAGGAGTTGAACATGACTTTGGATAGTCTGTCGCTGGGCCATGACAGTATACAGTCCAGCAGCACCAGATCCCAGTACATGCCGCCACCAATGCCTCCAGTTCAGGGCATGTGGGGTAAGTAAACTGTCAACTATCAACTGGAATTATTTTAAGTGATATTAATTTCCTTAAATTGTTTCAACAGCCGCACATAATGCTGGCAATGGTTGGCATCCACAACCAGCATACGTGCCAGCCACGACCAGTAATGTACCAGCCCCACCAGTGGCTCCAACTACATCTTCAAATGCTTCAAGCACTAATCCCACATCGGACGGTGTGCTATTGCAACAGTTTATGCAAACTCAGCAGGTGCTTATTAACTCGGTTTGCCAGTGCAATCAGACGTTGTGGCATCAACAGCGTGAGATTGATAATCTTAACAATCAAATTCATGTGGTGAGTGTTGTGATAAAATAAGTAAATTAATCGAGGATTAGCAATAAGGTCTGGACAATGTTACAGATATATTTATAAAAAATTCAAATACATTAATAGATTTTAAGCATTTTAAGCACATTTGTAATTCATTTTTCTTAATTTTCCCACAGCTGCAAGATCGCTTGAATGCCCAATGCCAGGATCACGCGTATAGCTTGCGTTCCGAATCTGTGCCACCGGTTGCTGGCGGATTGGCACCCAACAATTTGTGTCTAGGTGGTGTCAGTAATCGCGCTCAATCTGAGCAGCTGTATGGCTTTGGAGCCAGTCATCAGAGCGCCTTTAGCAACTATCATCGCAGCATTCATCGCAACAATATTTACAGTTCCAACGATCCACATCAGCAGCAGACCTATTTAAACAACGCAGCACCACCGGCGCCACCACCGCCACCGCCAGCAACGCATTACAACAACGAGACACCGCTGTCGCCGGGTTCATATCGCGCCAGTCCAGGACCTATATTCATGAATCATCATAACAATACCATACACCAGAACAATGCGAATTTACGCACACAGAATCAACATGCCAACAACTTGCATTCATTGCCAGAGACAGGAGTTCCACCGCCCACTCTGAACAATCAGGTGCCACCGGGGAATCGTGCCAACAACTATTGGGATAATTTCCGAAGGTAAAGCGCCAGATTATATACATATATGTGCATATAATCTCTTGGTGTTGGTTTCTTTCATATGGATTAGGCAGATATTTTATTATTTGATTCGGTTTTGGAGAATTAGGTACCAAAGATGTGTTAATTTAAATTATTGCTAAAGTAATAAACAAACAATTTATATATATTGTTAAATATATATAGAACGAATCTCCAACGACAAAAATATTGCAATCAATTTTTGTTTTTAATTTTGTACAATTTATAATGAGTAAGTAGCGAGAAAAAAATATTAAATTGTTAAATTAATTACCTAAATTATGTTTTTGTTTATTGAAAATACTAAAAAAATATTATGTTCAGCATAAGCGCAAGTTAACAAATTAAATCAAGGCATAAACTAATTTCGTTGTGTTCCAGCTTACAATTACTTCAAAGCAAGCACTTTGTCAATTGGAACAGGCATGATTAACTTTAAAAACTAAAATATAATTGATTTATAGTTTTTAGATTGCTTTAATTATACTTAGTTTGTTGCTAGCTAGCTCTAACCCATTAATATTTATGCGCTTTGCAGCTACACGCGTCAGAATTTGCTATCTAACAAAAGCAATGAGGAACTCAATGTGGAGCATCAGTATCGTCAAATTCAACGGCAGCGTCAGCGTCCTAGCTATTTTCCAGCTCATCTGCCACATGCCACACGCAGTGGCGGCAGCTTGATAATACAGCAACAACAACAACCACAGCATCGTCACTTTTATGAGTCGACAGCACAACAATTGCACAACAGCAGCAACAGCAACAATTTGAATAACAGTGCCAGCAGTCGTGATTGGCGTGAGGATGCACGTGATGACGAGGACATGGAGGAGGATGATAACAATGATTCAGCTATTTTTGGAGTAGGCGGTGGCTCAACTGGCAGACGTCGTAATCGTCGTCGTCAGTTGCCAACGCAACGTGACGAAGAAGGCGCCGTACAACAGTTGGCCGCCGGCTCATCCAATTTGCTTAACATGAATGTGAATAGTCCTCTCTATCAGCGGAATAAGGTTCCAGCTAAACCGACCACATCTGCTGTGTCTCTGACTCCATTGCAGCAGCGTCATCTACGTTTTGATTTCGATTTGACGTCTCAGTATTTGGATTATGAGTCGCCGGTTCCAACAGCACTGCAAGCTCCGTTAAGTGCTCCTGTGTACAATGTTACAACACGGGACTCTGCTGCGGGAGCAGATGAAACAAATGCTACAATGGATCAGACAGAAGACACTGCTTCCGAGGAGCTGAATCGTAACTTGCTGGTCAATGCATTGAAGAATGATAAATTTACAACAAAGTTTTACGAGTCGATAAAAGAGGATGTTTACCGACGACTCGAAACACTCTTTGAGCAGCAACAGCAGCAGCAACAACAGCAGCAGCAGCAGCAACAACCACAGCCACAACAACAGCAGCAATTGCAACAGGAGCAACAAGGCGAACAGCAGGTTTACAATGATGTCCACAGTCTGCGTAAGACTCTCAATCAGATACAGGCGACTAATGCACAACCAGTCGAGGAGGTTGCTGTAAATGGACCAACAGAGGCAACAGAAAGTGGCACCGAGACACCACCGCAGGAGCAACCTGCTAACGATAGGCCCGAGGATGAGGAGAGCTTGCCAGCTTTGGCAACAGCTGCCCCAACAGTTGATTTGGAGGAGTGTGAGGCTGCTGCAGCCATCGCACCTGTAGATAACGAAGATGTAAGTAGCACCTGTAGCTTCAGTTTTTATCAGCATCCTCTTATTGTATGTTCTTGTTTATTTTAGCAAATAATTGAAGTAGTCATTGAAAGACCCCCAACACCAGTGGCCAGCATTGAGTTGGCGCCCGATCACGAGCTTATTGAGTACATAATCAAACGTATACGTAACCAGACGCACAATAATACCATTATCAATGATTCGCTGCTTGCTGAGGTGTCCAAATTAACGGCCAATGCTGCTCAAAACTCCGCTGCTAGCTGGACACCCAATTTCGCATCGCCGCTAATTTCTCCTAAGCGCATCTATGCAAAGATTAAGAAGATGGAAATGCCACGACAACGCGATGAGTTTTTGCTCTGGTATCGCACATATCTGGAACAATTATTTGTAGTCGAACAACCGCACAATAGCTGCACGGCTAAGCCCAAAGCCAAGGAGGAAAGAGGCGCCACTGGAGGTAAAAAACAAGCCAATAAACGCGTCCGCGCTCAGTCGCATTCACAAGATTCCAACAATGATGCCGATTTGGCTGAAGCAGATCAAAAGAAGGTCTCGGTAAATGGCGGCGAAAATGAGTGTGAGAACAATGAGAATCCTGAGGAGGAGGCCAATGCAGCGGCAGCTAAAGAAACGAAGAATATCACATTAGAATAGTTAGTTATTTAGAAAGCTCGTCCATTAAGTGACATACCCAAAACCACATTCCTAACAATATGTACTCACACATCTATACAATACCACCATGCATATGACTTTACTCATACATACTGACTAAATTAGTTACTAGCTGCAATAGGCAGTCTGTTTTTCGATTTGTTTTCGGCTTTTAATGTATATTTATTTTTATTAAATTATACACTTAATATATACTCGAATGTAAAACAAAAACCTGCAATTTCTGCTAATTGATCTATCTATTTGGGTGCAAAGTAGACTTGCAGATTACAATTGATTATTAAACGGACTCGGAAAACTATTAAACAAGCTTTATACAAGTATACTTTTTAATAATCTGTATCAATCAATCAAAAGAACATAAATGTTACTTTATAGGGATTGGCAAGACATAATTGTAATAACCTATGTATTGGTATAATGAAACAACTTTTGATTAGGTTTTAATATTATTTTATTTTAAAGAGCTATTTTTCAATGTCTAAATAAATGTTATCTATATTTGATTTGATCTATTTGAGACCTTTTGTGGACATTTAAATGACCCTAAGTTTCTGTATTTAATATTAATGCTTAAACGGAAAACTAGTAGATTTCACTAGGATAAAGCAAGTCTGTTTTTCAATATATGTATAATTTATTTAATATGATAACATTAACAATTTTCGCTGATTTGAAATCAGTAGAAATAGAAACCTGTATTATTAAGTGAAGTCAGTGGTACAGTCACAATTTTCTGTCGGTCGTTGAGGTAGTAAGGTGCTCCAGCATTCGATAGTAGCAATAGCGACTATCATACTCCATGTCATACCAGAAGTTCACAGCAATACACTTGTGACTCTGCTGGACATGATGAAACCAGTAGTTAGGCAGGTAGAGAACATCGCCAGCATGGACCCGGACACGTAAAGGACGTGCCTTGGCATACTGGGGATATGTGGCCATATCGGGTGCCAATGGATCGATGCTAACCCATTCCGTATGCTGTTGCGTATCGTCGTCATCCATCAATGGTTCTATGTAATACTGGCCACAGGGTTTTTGCTTATAGATGCCAGTGGGATAACTAAGACGTGGTACACAGGACAGTTGATGCGGAGGCAGTAGAATGAAATCCTTGTAGCCGGAAATGACACAATATAAATTCTCATATGGATCCTTGTGCATGGAGGTAATAGCGCGCTCATCACCCAGCCAAAAGTTAACAGCATCTGGTGGCTTATTAAAACATTGTTGTGCAAAATCCAAATCACTTGGCACTATATCTCCAGCCAACTCTGGAAAGTCTTCACTAAAATTAGAATTTTGCTTCTGTATATAATGTACAGCGCCCATCGGATCATCCAGACGTTCCAGCAGCTCGGACAGCGGCATTCTTGTTTCCAACGGCAGCACAAAGTACTCCTGGCCATCCTGTTTTGCCAGACCATCAGCGTAGCCATTGGGAGTAACAGCCACATCTACAACTTTGTTGTTTAGTGTGATTTCGAGGTATTCCGGCGACCACTTCTTCACTGCCGGCCAATGGGCTACTCCACCACGTATGATAACTGGCGCGTTTTTGGCATAATAGTCACGTGCAAACTCCAGTGCGCTGGGCAGTTGGTCTAATACTGTTATTTGTCCACCAATACATAGCTCCTCGGCTTCCCTAAGCAGCAGTTTTATGGCCTTTTCAATTTGATTTTCAGCCATGCCGTTGCCATATGTGATTTAATCGAATAAAAATTATCGATACATATCATGTTTGTACTCCTATCCAATACTAATCCCGATAGTTTTTTCTTTTGCTTCCTATATGTAATGATACTATAATGGCAACAACAGTTGCTGTTGCACATCAGCTAATTTAAATTATCATATCTGACATATAAATAACAATAACAATAACAACAATTGCTGTTGCACAGTAGCAACAATTGCTGTTGCACAGTAGCAACAATTACTGATGCACAGTAGCAACAATTGCAGGTGCACAGTAGCAACAATTGCTGATGCACAGTAGCAACAGTTGCAGGTGCACAGTAGCAACAATTACTGATGCACAGTAGCAACAATTGCAGGTGCACAGTAGCAACAATTGCTGTTGCACAGTAGCAACAATTGCTGTTGCACAGTTGCAACAATTGCTGTTGCACAGTAGAAACAATTGCAGGTGCACAGTAGCATCAATTGCAGGTGCACAGTAGCAACAGTTGCTGATGCACAGTAGCAATAGTTGCTGATGCACAGTAGCAACAGTTGCTGATGCACAGTAGAAACAATTGCAGGTGCACAGTAGCAACAATTGCTGATGCACAGAAGCAACAGTTGCTTGATGCACGAGTAGCAACAGTTGCTGATGCACATTAGCAACAGTTGCTGATGCACAGAAGCAACAATTGCTGATGCACAGAAGCAACAATTGCAGGTGCACAGTAGCAACAATTGCTGGTGCACAGTAGCAACAATTGCTGTTGCACAGTAGCAACAATTGCTGATGCACAGAAGCAACAATTGCTGTTGCACAGTAGCAACAATTGCTGTTGCACAGTAGCAACAATTGCAGGTGCACAGTAGCAACAATTGCTGATGCACAGAAGCAACAGTTGCTGATGCACAGTAGCAACAGTTGCTGATGCACAGTAGCAACAATTGCAGGTGCACAGTAGCAACAATTGCAGGTGCACAGTAGCAACAATTGCTGTTGCACAGTAGCAACAATTGCTGTTGCACAGTAGCAACAATTGCTGTTGCACAGTAGCAACAATTGCTGGTGCACAGTAGCATCAATTGCAGGTGCACAGTAGCAACAATTGCAGGTGCACAGTAGCAACAATTGCAGGTGCACAGTAGCAACAATTGCTGTTGCACAGTAGCAACAATTGCTGTTGCGCAGTAGCAGCAATTGCTGATGCACAGTAGCAACAATTGCAGGTGCAGAGTAGCAACAATTGCAGGTGCACAGTAGCAACAAGTTGCAGTGATGACACAGTAGCAACAATTGCTGTTGCGCAGTAGCAACAATTGCTAATGCACAGTAGCAACAATTGCTGTTGCACAGTAGCAACAATTGCTGATGCACAGAAGCAACAATTGCAGGTGCACAGTAGCAACAATTGCTGTTGCAGTCAGCTAGCAACAGTTGCTGATGCACAGTAGCAACAATTGCTAGAGTGCACAGTAGCAACAATTGCTGTTGCAGCAGGTGAAGCAACAGTTGCTGATGCACAGTAGCAACAGTTGCTGATGCACAGAAGCAACAGATTGCTGAGGTGCACAGTAGCAACAGTGGCTGATGCACAGTAGCAACAGTTGCTGTTGCACAGAAGCAACAATTGCAGGTGCACAGTAGCAACAGTTGCTGATGCACAGTAGCAACAGCTGTTGCACAGTAGCAACAGTTGCTGTTGCACAGTAGCAACAATTGCAGGTGCACGGTAGCAACAGTTGCTAATGCACAGTAGCAACAGTTGCTGATGCACAGTAGCAACAGTTGCTGATGCACAGTAGCAACAGTTGCTAGTGCACAGTGCAACTGCACAGTAGCAACAATTGCAGGTAGCAACATTGCGGTCACAGTAGCAACAGTTGCTAATGCACAGTAGCAACAGTTGCTGATGCACAGTAGCAACAATTGCTGTTGCACAGTAGCAACAATTGCAGGTGCACGGTAGCAACAGTTGCTGATGCACAGTAGCAACAATTGCAGGTGCACAGTAGCAACAGTTGCTGTGCACAGTAGCAACAGTTGCAGTGATGCACAGTAGCAACAGTTGCTAGAGTGCACAGTAGCAACAGTTGCTGACAGTTGCAACAATGCAGGTGCACAGTAGCAACAGTTGCTGATGCACAGTAGCAACAGTTGCTGATGCACAGTAGCAACAATTGCAGGTGCACAGTAGCAACAGTTGCTGATGCACAGTAGCAACAGTTGCTGATGCACAGAAGCAACAATTGCAGGTGCACAGTAGCAACAGTTGCTGATGCACAGTAGCAACAGTTGCTGTTGCACAGTAGCAACAATTGCAGGTGCACTGTAGCAACAGTTGCTGATGCACAGTAGCAACAGTTGCTGTTGCACAGTAGCAACAATTGCAGGTGCACGGTAGCAACAGTTGCTGATGCACAGTAGCAACAGTTGCTGATGCACAGTAGCAACAATTGCAGGTTGCACAGTAGCAACAATTGCTGGTGCACAGTAGCAACAATTGCTGGTGCACAGTAGCAACAATTGCTGGTGCACGGTAGCAACAGTTGCTGATGCACAGTAGCAACAGTTGCTGGTGCACAGTAGCAACAATTGCAGGTGCACAGTAGCAACAGTTGCTGATGCACAGTAGCAACAATTGCTGTTGCACAGTAGCAACAATTGCTGTTGCACAGTAGCAACAATTGCTGTTGCACAGTAGCAACAGTTGCTGTTGCACAGTAGCAACAGTTGCTGATTGCACAGTAAGCAACATATGCAACATTAACGTAAACAACATATGCAACAATAACGTAAACAACATATGCAACATTAACGTAAACAACATATGCAACCATAACGTAAACAACATATGCAACATTAACGTAAACAACATATGCAACATTAATGTAAACAACATATGCAACATTAACGTAAACAACACATGCAACATTAATGTAAACAACATATGCAACATTAACGTAAACAACATATGCAACATTAATGTAAACAACATATGCAACATTAATGTAAACAACATATGCAACATAAATGTAAACAACATATGCAACATTAACGTAAACAACATATGCAACATTATTGTAAACAACATATGCAACATTAATGTAAACAACATATGCAACATTAACGTAAACAACATATGCAACAATAACATAAACAACATATGCAACATTAACGTAAACAACATATGCAACATTATTGTAAACAACATATGCAACATTAACGTAAACAACATATGCAACATTATTGTAAACAACATATGCAACATTAACGTAAACAACATATGCAACATTATTGTAAACAACATATGCAACATTATTGTAAACAACATATGCAACATTAATGTAAACAACATATGCAACATTAACGTAAACAACATATGCAACATTAACGTAAACAACATATGCAACATTATTGTAAACAACATATGCAACATTATTGTAAACAACATATGCAACATTAATGTAAACAACATATGCAACATTAACGTAAACAACATATGCAACATTAATGTAAACAACATATGCAACATTAATGTAAACAACATATGCAACATTAACGTAAACAACATATGCAACATTAATGTAAACAACATATGCAACATTAATGTAAACAACATATGCAACATTAACGTAAACAACATATGCAACATTAATGTAAACAACATATGCAACATTAATGTAAACAACATATGCAACATTAATGTAAACAACATATGCAACAATAACGTAAACAACATATGCAACATTAATGTAAACAACATATGCAACATTAACGTAAACAACATATGCAACATTAATGTAAACAACATATGCAACATTAATGTAAACAACATATGCAACATTTACGTAAACAACATATGCAACATTAATGTAAACAACATATGCAACATTTACGTAAACAACATATGCAACATTAATGTAAACAACATATGCAACATTAAAGTAAACAACATTTGCAACATTTACGTAAACAACATATGCAACATTAATGTAAACAACATATGCAACAATAACGTAAACAACATATGCAACATTAACGTAAACAACATATGCAACATTAATGTAAACAACATATGCAACATTTACGTAAACAACATATGCAACATTAACGTAAACAACATATGCAACATTAACGTAAGCAACATATGCAACATTAACGTAAACAACATATGCAACACTAACGTTAACAACATATGCAACATTAATGTAAACAACATATGCAACATTAATGTAAACATTATATGCAACATTAATGTAAACAACATATGCAACAATAACGTAAACAATATATGCAACATTAACGTAAACAACATATGCAACATTTACGTAAACAAACATATGCAACATTAATGTAAACAACATATGCAACAATAACGTAAACAACATATGCAACATTAACGTAAACAACATATGCAACTTTATTGTAAACAACATATGCAACATTAACGTAAACAACATATGCAACATTATTGTAAACAACATATGCAACATTGACGTAAACAACATATGCAACATTATTGTAAACAACATATGCAACATTAACGTAAACAACATATGCAACATTATTGTAAACAACATATGCAACATTAACGTAAACAACATATGCAACATTAATGTAAACAACATATGCAACATTAACGTAAACAACATATGCAACATTATTGTAAACAACATATGCAACATTAATGTAAGCAACATATGCAACAATAACGTAAACAACATATGCAACATTAACGTAAACAACATATGCAACATTTACGTTAACAACATATGCAACATTAATGTAAACAACATATGCAACAACTGCTTTTGCACAGTAGCAACAATTGCTGATGCACAGTAGCAACAATTGCTGTTGCACAGTAGCAACAATTGCAGGTGCACAGTAGCAACAATTGCAGGTGCACAGTAGCAACAATTGCTGATGCACA
Organism: Drosophila neotestacea; assembly: GCA_035044365.1. Lineage (NCBI taxonomy): Eukaryota > Metazoa > Arthropoda > Insecta > Diptera > Drosophilidae > Drosophila > Drosophila neotestacea. Next base: position 7,056,848 of record JAWNMD010000273.1, on the reverse strand, counting down.
GTAGCAACAGTTGGTGATGCACAGTAGCAACAATTGCAGGTGAACAGTAGCAACAATTTCTACTACTATTTTCTTCTTTTTATTACTATTTTCATAATTTCTACTGCTATTTTCATCATTTCTACTACTATTTTCACCTTTTCCACTTGCTGATTTCGAAAATGTTGCTACTGTGCAACAGAAATTGTTGCTGATGTCAAAAATATTGCTGCTGTGCAACAGAAATTGCTGCTGATGTCGAAAATGTTGCTGCTGTGCAACAGAAATTAATGCTGACGGCAAAAATGTTGCTACTGTGCAACAGAAATTGTTGCTGATTTCGAAAATGTTGCTGCTGTGCAACAGAAATTGCTGCTGATGTCGAAAATGTTGCTACTGTGCAACAGAAATTGTTGCTGATTTCGAAAATGTTGCTACTGTGCAACAGAAATTGTTGCTGATGTCAAAAATATTGCTGCTGTGCAACAGAAATTGCTGCTGATGTCGAAAATGTTGCTGCTGTGCAACAGAAATTGTTGATGAGGGCAAAAATGTTTCTGAAAAATTCTTCTTGACTCTAATTTAGTTAACCAACCAATAAAAAAACACGTTTTAATTTCAATATTTCAGTTTCTTTTATTCTTAAAATCCTATCCTTACGAATAACATTGAAATTATAAGCTAAAGTCTAGTTAATATCCGTTAATCTAAAGCATACATTTCTTTTAAGCTTAATTTAACAAAAAATGTATTACAATTTAAACAATTTTCTTAATTATACGTATATAATAATTATTATTATACATAAAACTATTTGCCTAGAAAATTACAATTTATTCTCCAGTTGTGGCAACTTTGGTTGGCAGCCAAATAAACATCAGTTCGCTTAGTCCAACATCGTACAGTAGATTCCGATATTTCTCGATCAGAACTGTAAAAAAAAGGTGTATTTATTTAATCAAATTATATTGTATATATCAGGTATGATCATTTTAATCAATTTTGTACTTACAGTTAGGTACATTCTTCCATTGATCCAAGAGTGATCAACTTGGTAATCAGACCACCCTTGCAGTGGAGAGCCTTATCCTTGAGACTTCTCAACGAGGCGAATGTTGACTTTAGCTTAGGTTTTACCTCGGACAATTGTAACATTAATGTAATTGTAACGCTATCCTCCAGCAGGAACGTGGAAGCTGCAAAAAAGATAGTACTATAACAGATTAATATTCGACAAGTTAATTTTATTCTTTGATTAAAAAAAGAAATTATAATAATTCAAAATGAAATCTTAATTTTATTTTTTCCAATATACTTATATTTATCAATTTATATTTATGGAAAATTGTAAGAAAAAAAGTCATAAGCCATAACTACCATATTATTTTTTATTTTAGGTTACACTGTTATTAATAAACTGTAAATTTGGCTTTGTAAAATTAGCATAGATCCAATGTTACTCTATAAGGATAGGATTTTAAGAATAAAATAAGGTGATCACTTGAAATTATAATGCGACTTTTATTGATGGTGGTGGAGAGCAGCGTACATTTTGTTTTTAGAGCAGTTTTTGTAAATATTTGCATGGAATTTCACATTCAGTCCAACAAACTAAAACTCATATTTACAAAAATTCTAATCTAATGATCAATTAAATTTAAAATCTAACGGTCGTTTAGGACCATTTTATCCCACAAAGCTCTGGCAACACTACAGAGCTGTAAGACGTTGTGCTTGCAAAGTATCGATATTCCGGGTATTCGATATTTTGGCTTCAATTATTCGATACTTGATTATTCGATTATTGGGGAAGCACTACTGTACAGCTGTTTTGTAGCATACGGTACGGAAAACATGTTGCGCTTGTAAAATCGAAGAAAAATCTGAAGAGTTCAATTAAAAACGTAGTTAAATCGTTGGCAGCATGGAAGAGAGTGACGATCAGGAGTTCAATTGCATTGACGAGGCGAATGCCATCATAAACGATGTCAAGGCACACGTGGCGGAAATAGCAATATCTTCCAAGTTGGCCAGCAGTGCCATGCAGATCTATCTCAATATACGCACCATAGAGAGTGCCACCTGCTGTGTACAAGTAACTAGCCGAGGATTTAAGATTGTCTCCTCTCAATACGATACTATCGATGAGGACAAGGCACTGAAAGCTGCATTGCTGGATAACGGTGATGAGGAAGCTGAGGAGGAAGAGGAGATATTCGAGACACCATACGCACTGCTAGACAAGATAAGTCCGCGGTACGTTGAGTCGTTTGGTAATCAACTCTGCCAACAGTTGCGGCAACTTCAGCAAATGCGCACTGAATTCCATGAAGAAGACGAAGAAGAGGAGGAGGAGGAGGACGACTAAGTGAAGGGGACTCCCCGATAAGCAACTTCATCAACCTGAGGCTGTACTCATTAAACACAAGATTTTTAATGTTAGTTTATTTATGTATTTTATGTACTCGTAACCATGAAAGTATTTCGGATCGTGTAGCAAACCCAAAATCGAACCACTCTAGACTTTTAAGCGTTTCAAAAATAAAGATTGTGATTGCAATTCCAAATCGGTTAATTTCCGCACTGTTGGGCCCAATTGCTCCACATGATCCTCGTAGCCAGTGCCCATATTGAGATTCTTCTGGCCATAGACAACCTTGCCATCGAAATCATTGATGGGCACATCCATTGATTTATCCACCTGCTGTATGGTTATATTCAGATGATCCTCCACCTCGGCCAACAAATTCGGTTCATTGTACCAAATGCAACAACCACGAACATCAGTCAAATTAGTATTTCTGCAATTGCGTCCACGGGTCTTGCACCACTCGCCATGATACCACACCTTCTCTGGCACAGTGGAGACCAGACTGATAGCAAGGCCCATGCGTTCAGCACGACCCACGCGGCCAATGCGATGCACATAGTTTGCTTTATCGTCTGGGAGCGTTATATTAATCACTGCAACAGGGAAATTTTAGAGATTAGGGAGTAAGTTATATTTAAAATGCAACCTACTGAATGGTAATCCTGTAATATCCAAACCACGTGCAGCCACATCAGTGCAGATCAAAAATTTAACCTGCTGACGTTTAAACATTTCCAGATTCTGCTTGCGCTCCTGAGGCTTGCGATCTCCATGCAAACAGACGCACGAATAGCGTTGACCCCCATGATGACGTAGATGATTCTCTAGGTTATCGCAGTCCTGTTTGGTACGACAGAAGATAATTGCACGATCCATTTTATGCTGATCTATGGCCTTGATGCAGTATTCTCCTTTAAGCAGCTTCACAGCCTGCGAAAATGTCTCAGGTGAACGCATTGTGGGATGAACATTGTCCTGATCGTGGACACCATCGGTGGGCACCGGTTGACGCAGATTCTGCCAACTGCTGTCAGTCTGTGGATCAACCATGCATACCACGTGATGCACTGTCTCCGGCACAGCATCTTCGCCCTTGAGATCTATCCAGGTGGGAAAGTGCATCAATCGTTCGGCCATCTTCTTCACCTCAAAGGCATGCAAAGTTGCAGAACAGACAATCATCTGCAGACGGCAACCATCGCTGGTAATCTTCGGTATTTGCTTGTGCAGCCGATCAATAAGATCTGTGTAGCCCTGCTTTAGTAGTGCATCCGCTTCGTCTAGCACAAAGAAGCGACAGTGGGTAAGCTGCACAAATCCACTGTTGATCAATTCCTCCAAGCGACCAGGTGTGCCCACGACAATGTGTATTCCCTGCTGCAGTTGGGTCTTTTGCTCCTCGAGACGCACGCCTCCAATTAAGAGTAGGGAACGCACTTCGGGATTGCTTAGGTGCAGTTTGAATTTCTCTATTTGATTGTAGGTTTGCTCCGCCAGCTCACGACTTGGCTCAATGATGATGGCTTGAGGAGCATTGGGTGCAGGCTTTGAGGAAGCGGCGGTTGCTGTTGGACTTGCCAGAGGATTAGATTTACTATGATCAGCACCCGCTTGACACGCAGCCACAAATCCATTCCCTGGTGCATATTTAAACTCTGTTTTGCCAAAGTTAAACAACATTTCAGCATTCTTTAGCACAACTGCCGGATAGAATGTATCATTACGTAGGTTCTCGGGTATTTTAAAGGCCACTCCTAGTGGCGTTCCATTCTTGGTGAAGCTGACTTCCAAGCGCTGCAAATCCAGCATGCAGCCAACGACATCTGCCTTGCCAAAGGCTTCTCCGTAGTCATCAAACTGACGGTTGTTGGACTTTTTGCCAGTGCCGCCAAAGCCAAAGCCATAACGACAAGTTCCCAAATCTAAGTTGGCCATTTGCGTAGACCAACCGATCCGGCACAGACCCTCATCGGTAACCGTAGCCTCGTAATAGAATTTGGCCTTGCCATAGACCCCAGTTGTTGCTCGACAACCGTGCCATTCCTTAAACTCACGGGATTGGCATCGCAAACCATCTGGTGTCACTGCCAGCGCATTGGTACGGTCAAAAAAGGACATGGTCCAAGAAGCAACAGAACCAGCTGTCCCATTACCACCTTTTCCACTCTTTCCCTCCTTCAAGTCGCGCAACGTTTCCCACACAATTTGGAGAATGGGCAAGCAAAATGCGCCCGTTTTGCCGGAGCCCGTTTCAGCTGCCATAAGGACATCTCCACCCCCAAGTATCAATGGTATGGCCTCAGCCTGCACATCTGTAGGTAAGCTGTAAGTACAATTATATTCATATCATACAGAATTTACTTATTTTATTAGCTTACGTCCAGTCCAATTCGTCTGTCGCCTTGCCCAGCTCTGGCAGACAACCAAACTCTGCAATTGTAATTTGAATGGTTGTTACTTGCTGATAACACTGTTAATTTTCATAAAACTCACCTTCGAATGCAGTCATTAGTCTCGTACGTTTGTATTTTCGCTTAAAACTAATTTATTTATTTGGTTTTACGATCTTTTTCAGCCGGCTGCTTATTTTTCCAATCGACAATATGACATTGACATATCGATAGGTATATTTTTTTGGCGATAATATGAAAATCGATATTTTCGGTTTGTTTGTTTTTCGATATCGAATTTAAGTGTTTCACAACGTCGGCTATCTAAACAGCTGTTTGACTGTGATTTTTCGATGTTAAGCAGCACTAATGTTTGTATACGCGTAAATCGTAGTGATTTTTTTTTATCAAATTATACAAATGTTTTGTTAAAGTGCTAATTAGTCAATAGACATGTAAATTTTGTCGTGTATTTTTTAATTAACTAAAGTGTAAGTGCTTTGCACACCTGCTGATAGATTGAAATGGCTGTAGAATTGTAATTAACTTGTCTTTTGCTTTTCCACAGCAATTTGCTCACTGGAGACAAGAGGATGTATTTCCCTTTGGGCTGGCCCAAGCGCGTCAGCTTAGCTCTTCCTGGAGAATCTGCACACATACGTCACATAAGCTGTGATGCTGTTAAAATACTCGTAGCCGCTGTTGGATCGGATTTTCTGGGCATTTGGTATGCGAATCCCTTGCTGCCCATTGCGTACTATCGTCGCAGTGAGGAATCTCTTCAGCAATACGGCGGCAATCATTTGATAATATGGAAACCCGACTCCAGGCAGCTGGCAGTGTTAACTGATGCCGGTTCATTGCTGTTGTATCAACTGGATTTTGATGCCAATGGTAGTGGGATATTAATGCAGGTGGATCCACCTGCATTGAGCCTCAAGCGGGATTCAGCGGAGCTCTTCATTAAGGAGAATATTCCACGCCTGAGCCTGCGAGAAGTGTGTTGTGTTACCCTGGACGCCGTCATCTCCACTGTGTGTTGTATCAGTTTAAGCGAACTGCTTTTGGCCACGAAAACATGCGAATTGCTTCGTGTGCAATGGTCACAGCTAGAAGTGGGTGCTGAAGAACTGCAGCCGTTGGCTGTGATCAAACTACGCGACATTCCCTTCTACGTACAACAGCAGCAGCAACAACCCGCTAAATATTTGCCAGCCATTGGTAATGCAGCCTTTGTGGCTTCTCTGGAATATTCTCCTTTTATAGGAGGCTGTGCTGCAGTTTTCAGTGATCAGCGAGCAGCTTTTCTGATCGCGGATCATCTGCGATTTGAGACGGCACACATGCACGGCTGCTGGGTGCCTGATGTCTTAGATGCAAGTGTTTGCAGCGTGAATCACAAGTTTCGACTGTTGGCCTATGGTCAACAAAGCTCGGCAGTTGCTGTATACGCTATAGATGATGCCACACAGGGATTGGAATACTCACACAGGCTGATGTTAACGGAGAATGTTTTGCCTGGCAGCTTGGGAGCTGTCAATGAGCTAAAATGGAGTCCCGATGGTTGTGTGCTTGCTGTGAGCTGGACAAACGGTGGACTGTCTCTGTGGAGCACCTTTGGAGCTCTGCTAATGTCCACTTTGAGCTGGGACTTTGGACTACATGTAGATTTGCTGAAACAGAATCCCTTACAGCTGCGCCGCTTGGAATGGTCCACTGAGGGGTATCAACTGTTTATGACGACCCGCGAGGGAGAGAACAATGTCCTCCAATTGCAGTTTGTGAAGAGTGCTTTAAGCATGAATCCCTGCATGAGTGCACATTCCCACATTCTGCTGCAAGGCGATGATTGTTTGTATATCAATCAGGGCGATAATCTGGAGCTAACCTATGGCAATGCCAAGTGCACGTTTCCCAGCAGCACTGTGACCAATAATGACGACTGCCTTGAGCTCAAGCAAACTCCCAACATGGGCAGCATCTTAACAGAGAGTAAATACTGGACACTACTCCAACTGCCCCTCAATTATGCTGCCACCAATTGGCCTATTCGCTATGCAGCGATAGATGCAGCAGGATTACATGTAGCCGTAGCAGGACGCACTGGATTAGCGCACTATGCCATGCTCACCAAGAAGTGGAAGCTGTTTGGCAATGAGTCCCAGGAGAAGGACTTTGTGGTCTCTGGCGGCTTACTCTGGTGGCAGGGTTTCATTGTCATGGGCTGCTATTCCCTGCTGGATCGGACAGATGAACTGCGTTGTTATCCCGCCGAATGCAAGCTGGATAATCAATTTGGACACAAACTACAAGTGCGCGCACCTGTCATCAGTTTGAATGCGTTCAGGGATCAATTGATTGTCCTCACAGCGGATGGCATTGTCAGCTTGTTCCACATGCAACGCCAGTCGGCGTATATCATTAACATTGAGTGCGCCTATGAGTTGGATGTGAAGAGCATTTGCATACATCCTGCCTGCATTGTGAGTCTCACCGTGACCAATCTAAGGAATGAGCTAAAGCCACAACAGCAGCAACATCAGGCAGAGGCGGAGACAATTGTGGTAAATGTCTGTGGACGCATTTTGATGATACAAAGGGAGGATGCAGCACAGCAGGGACCAAATACGCTGCTGGCCACCTGTTTGGCAAGTTGTGTGGAATGTTTCTGGCTCTCTCACAACCTGGAACACTGCGCTATGCGGGATTGCCTGTGGCTATACTCTGGGGCTCATGGCATGCGCGTCTGGCTGCCCATTCTTCAACAACGCGCCGAACAGAATGGCGCTCAGCGTTTGCATAGCTTTATGTCCAAGCGGATCATGTTGAGCTTCCCTCTTAAACTCTATCCACTCGTCATACTCTTCGATAACGTGATCGTTTTGGGCGTGGAGAATGAGAGCACCCTGTATACAAATGAGAGCAATTCACATTTTGCATTGCCTTTCGCCTTGATGGAACGCAAGTCGCAGGTTTATCTTCACAAAGTGCTTCGGCAATTGATCAAACGAAACTTGGGCTATTCTGCCTGGGAGATTGCTCAGTCTTGTCGCAGCTTACCATACTTTCCGCATGCCTTGGAACTACTGCTTCACGAGGTCCTCGAGGAGGAGGCCAGCAGCAAGCAGCCCATTCCCGATGCACAGTTGCCTAGCATTTTGGATTTTATACGTGAATTTCCTGTATATCTGCAGACAATTGTGCAATGTGCTCGTAAAACTGAGATTGCACTCTGGCCCTATCTGTTCAGCATGGCTGGCAAGCCCAAGGAGCTCTTCCATCTTTGTCTGCAGGCGGAGCAGCTGGAAACAGCTGCCAGCTACTTGATTATTATACAAAATCTGGAGCCTTCCTCTGTGAGCAAACAGCATGCGAATATGTTGCTGGATATTGCATTGAATCAACGTAAATGGGAGTTGGCCAAGGATCTCATACGATTCCTTAAAGCCATTGATCCCAATGAGATTGATTCTCCACGCTGTTCCATGGTATTGAATGTGAAGATTGCGCCACCTCAACCGCAAACTCAAACGCAGGTGAATCAGAACGCGGATGTCTTCAATTTAGTGCTGGGACCAATTGCAACACGGGAGCGTAGTTATTCCACCACAGTTACCAGCAATTTACCCAAGGATAACAAGCAGCAGAGCGTAGCGGCATCTGTGGAGCGTAGCGAGGCACCCAGCGGTAGCAGCAGCACGGCACCGGGGTCTGTGGTGCGTCGCAAATCCACCAAAGAGCGGCAGCAGCGTGAAATCTTTTGTATTGATCTCATACTGCAGCGTCATGCTCGTCAATTGTTGCAACATCACAAGCTCCTGGACTTGGGCTACATGTGCGCCTATCTGGACTTCCATCTGGTTAACTGGTTAACCCAAGAGGCAACTGGTGCCGCCAAGCTAGACAATATTCCTGCGGCACTTCAATCGTTGCATGCAGAGTTGCAGCTGCCGAGTCCATTCCCGCCGCCAGGACGGGATGACTTTGCCCAGCTGCGTGGTACACATCGTCAGACAGTGGCAGCGGGGAGCTCATCACAGACCTCGGAGTCTGGATATTTTAGCATTGCAGCACAGCTGGAATCGCCGCAGTTGCAACCCTGCATCAAGGAAGAGGAGGAACTGCAGCTAAGCTCACTGCCCATGCTGAAGAACCGTTCCAACTCGCAGTTATCATTCGATAATTTCCGATACCGGCGCTTGTATTCGTTGCCTGCCTCGGAGGATGACAACAGCGATGTGTTGGCCAGTTATCTAAACGATAAATTGGCCATTAAGTTGCGTTATCTACTGCAGCTCTTCATCGAGGCCAATTGCACGGATTATGCACTTATGCTCTCCATATTACTGCAGGATGCGGCCTCCATATCCCGAATTGTAAATGTTGTTATTCGTAGTGAATCTGTGGGTGCCTGCAGGCGAATTGAGGCTGCACTGAAGCAGCTTAGTCAATGCACCTTCGATAATGGGGGTTCACTGTACCGTGGTTTCGTGATGACCTTGCAGCCGCACATTTATCTCCTGGAGCAGTACATACAGTCGCTGGGCGAGACAGCGGATAATGATAACAGCGATGATAATAATGAATTGAGTGCCGATGCGGCGTCAGTGTTGGAAAACGATACACTGGATGGTTCCAACAATAATTTTGTGCCAAAATCCCAGCAACTGCCAAATGGCAATCCGAGAACGTCGGAACAGCGTCTGACTCGTCATGCCAGCCTCGAATCCAAATCAAAATCAAATGGCAATCAGGCGAATCCCTCATCAACTCAGTCAACTCCCACACAGCATTCACAGCGACGAGGGAGCCGAGAGGTGGGACGGGATGGTTGTAGACTCATGTAAACACACAAACACACAGGCATTGATAGAATTTACATACTCAGTGCATGTACGTAATATACTTAAACATAACCTACATACATATATACATTTAGAATCGTGTGTTGTGCGATTTAATTTTTATTTGTTAGTTGGTGTACACTGTACATGTAATTGTTGAAAACTTTGTTAATTGTAAGCCAAACACACACAGACATACACACAACGAAAGCTTCGATTGTCGAAGGCAAATAATTGTATTAATATACGTAAAAATAATTCATAAATTAATAGATGAAATTTGCTGCAATATTTGTTAATTAAAAACTTTATAAAAAAATCTACACTTAATTATACAAACAATTATATTTTTTATTAATAAAAAGCAATTGGATAATGCATTATACTTATCAAGTAACACCAAAGTATTGATGTCTTTTATTTCTGAACGTGATTAACCATGGAGCTGGACTTCAAAATTTAATAAACTTGGCAAAACTGAATCGATTTTCAAGCGGAATGTCTTTTAAGTATAAACTGATTCTACATGTAGAAAGCTAAATATTTCTTTTAAAGAATCTAAGCCAAGACTATGATTTAATAATGAATTACAATTCGAGGAATGAGAAGAATCAGAATCCGAACAACTATTAAATTTATATACATAGTTGCATTTCCCTATTTTAAAGAAGCATTTCGATTCAAAAAGCCTTGATTAACGAATGCACTGCTTGCTCATTGTCATGATCCACGTGAACTGCTTGCTGTTCACAGGTAACTGCAAAATGGCTGTCTCTCCATTACCAATGAGTGTATGCACAAACAAACACTCGCACACACAATAAGAGAAGGAAACACACATACATGTACAACTGTCAATTGGCCACATGTGACTTTTCTGGATACTTTTGGCCCGTAACTCGTGGCTGTTGTAAAAGTTAATCACTGTGACTGATTCATTACGTGCGCTGCTTGATTTGGCGATGACTCCGTAATACAGGTTGGTAGTTGTAGTTGTAGTTAGCGCTGTCGTTCGTCTTTACTGTTTGTCTGTTTCTCTCCCTTTTCCCTCTTGCTGTGCACTTCCACTTTTCAAGTTTGTGCAACAGCGCAATTCGCACAATTGCAAAGTTCGTCAGCGACGAAGTTTTCCCGCTGCTGACATCAACAGCAGCAGCAACAGCAGCAATAGCAGCAGCCGCAGCAGCTTACAATAAAATCGTAAACGTAAGTGCTTACAAAACGTAATCACTGTAATGTTACGACGAGACGGAGACGGTAACGAGCAGTGGCAACAACAACAGCAAGTAACTGCAGTGGCAGCTAACGTCATAGAACTTTTCAGCTGCTCTCAAACGTCAAAGCCCCTGGGGCTCAATACGTACAATGTTCATACATACATATTAATACATATCTATACATAGATGTATGTTTGTAAGTTTTGTAAACTGAATAGCGTTGGCGGCAACAACGCAGAAATTCGTGTATTTCGCATCCGTTGTCGCCGACAACAACAGACTACTCATGCCGACTTCCATCTTGTTGTTAACGTGGCTGTCGTTGTTATTGTAAAATGACTATTGACGCTTCAGTGAAGAGGCAGCCAAAGTTATATACATACATACATACTTTCATACATATATAAATAAAAGCATCAACACCAGGCACATTGCAACGGAAGTCGTCGCCGTCAAGTGCGCGGTCTGCAGAAATTGTTAAAAAACTTTTACAAATTCTTTATATTGCGGGCAACAGGAGCAACAGCAGCAACAACTGTAATAATAGCAACTACAACAGGATGCTAGGGCATGCCGCAGACAACAAAACCACCGACAGTAGCAGCAGCATCAGCAGCATCAGCAGCATCAGCAGCAGCAACAGCAGCAACAGCAACAACAACATTACAATGTAATCAACAACACCACATGCGACGGCCGCTGGCAACAATCGCCCATCGCCCATTGCACAGAAAAGCAGCAGCCAAGTGCCTGGTATACCACTCAAGGGTTAAGCAGCATGCCGCAGTCTCAGACATTGCCTTGTTGTTCAACATGTTGTTGCTGTTGTTGCTGCTGTTGTTGCTGGTAGCCACTGCAATGTGTAGGTGTAGTTGTAACAAGTTTGCCAAAATATCCGAGTCTGATGAATTTCGAGTTGCCTTGGTGATTTTGATGAATGCCTTCAATATACCATACCATACTACGTACTACATAAGTATTTTGTGTGCGAATATTTTACACAAAGCTCAGCCTGAGTAATATTGCAGCTGGGACTAGAGCTATCTCTATATTGTGTGACGCATATATATGAATGGCATTTCAACTTGTTGTGGTTGTAATAAAAGTTCAGAGTCTTGTACTCTGGGCATGTAAAGGAATTGCGGTAAACTTAACAATACTTCAAAATAGTTAGTTTACCAACACAATCTCAGCAATGCCATCGATCACACATATGTATATCGGTGGTTTTGCAAGCATATTAAATGCTAATTAGTAACTAAACAATCTGCATTCAAAGAGTTCCCTAAATCCGTTTTATTTAATACGAATCTAAGATTGTAATCATATATCACATTTTAGCAACTAGTTACACAAGATCAGCGTAATAATTAACTTGAAAATTCTAATTTCCAAATTGTGTTGGTCCTGTTCTTGTTGTTTGTTAGAATTTGATTTAAAAAACCAAAAACAATTTCATTAGCATAGATTACGAGTCGTTCAGACAAACAACGACTTGCATTTCAAATGAACCAAAAGCGAATGTTGCTGGTAACTCGCAGTGAATCCTATTTCACTTCTGCATCCTCTTCACCAATTTGAAGTGCAGCTCAATGCACATAGCTTCAAAAACAGTTGTTCCCCTATCTTGGAGTCCTGTAACCCGATGTTTCTCTGCCCGTCACCCATTACCCGTCACCCATCACCCCTATGCAGAGAATAGCATTTTTAGTGTAAAAATTCTCTAAATTGTACATTCATTGCATTTGCATTTTACAAGTAAATCCCCAACTGCCAATCTAATGCATGTTGCAGTCCCGAACTCTGGACTCTTTCTCTCTAACTATCTGTCTATTTGTTTGTAGCCAGCGAAGCGTCTAACCATTCGTCCAGTAGCCAGTAACTCGTACCCATAGCCCAGGGCTCATTCATGTCTATGTCGACGCTTTTGTGTAAAACACTGAAAACTCGGCAGTTTGTTTTTTCTATTTTTATTTTTCGCTTTTATTTGCAACTTTGCTGCAACTTCAACTTTGAACCAACACGAAGCGGGGGCAGCCCCAAACAACCAAAAAATAAAGAAGAAGAGGAACCATAATAAAAGCTCAAAATGCAGCCGTAACAACCTCGACACGACCCCGAAAAACAGCGCCAGCCATAGAAAACTTTGCCGAAAATCACGGAATCAACTTCCCAGCGAGCGGCTGGCACCGGAGAGTCCATTGGCAACCGTTGTTGGTTGCTCCGGCTGGTGCTTCGGCTGCTGTTGTTGCTGCTCCGTTGTTGTCCCTACATCGTTAGCTGCATTGAAGTTACTTCTCCTCCTCCTTCGCCAGCTCAGACTCGAACTCCAACCTTGCCTTTGGCCGAATTGCTTTTTGTGAGCATGAATAGATAAATACGCTGAACAGTAGCACCAACACTGGGCTTCAAATGCAATGCTACACAGAAAAAAAAATACAGGATCTCTGAAAATAATAATTAAACCAAAAAGTGTGAAAAGTTGGCTGATCTCGGATTGTCTAAAACAGAGTAGTGCTTGATCCGAATATAGTCTTAATTTCCCATGTATATCCTGTTTGCATGTTTAACAATGTTTAACAAACAAATGAATCTTTAACTTGAATTTAAATATGTGATTATTTTCTGTGTAGTAGTAATAGGTGTTGGTGTTGGTGTTGGTGTTGGTGTCACTCGCCTGCTTGTCTGTGGGAAATTTGAAAACCGCAAGCTGTCTGCCATGTGGGTGGGCTGTCTAGCTCACTTGGGTCATTCTCTCGGCAGCCCCAGCTGTCGAATTTTATTTATTTCGCTAAGGCCAAGAGCTCACAATAGAAACGTTAATGGCAATGCCGTACCCAGTCGGGAGTGTGTGTGTGGATGTGTGTATGGATCGGGGCGTCAGTTACACAGTTTCCGTTTGCCTTGAGGCGTTTCGAAACATGCCTGGACCGAACGAACGAACAAACGAACCAACAGACCAACCGACCAACCGACCACCTGGGCGCCAATCACAAAAGAATCGTCCAAGTTTTTTGGGACCATATGTGAGTTGGTGTGTGTCGGCAAAGTTGTTGTTTCTCTTACTCCTTACGGCACACACTTGTGAGCCGAGTGTCATGTAAATGTTAATGCCTGTGCCCTCTGCACCTTTAGCTCAACCCATACCCTACCTTTCATCTGCATCCCCATCCAACTCCGCAACAGCAACTGTAGCAGGAAGAGCAACACAGCAACAGCAACAGCATGCGGCATCGTTGGCAGCGTTTTATCACGTGTCAGCAGCAGCATCCAGCTTTGAGTTCCTGTGACACGCCCCCTCTTGCAGTGAGTGCCAAAGATGGGTGCGTGATTGGGCATCATTGTCAGACAAAGTCTTTAAATGGAGTTTTTATAGTTTGTTCTAGAACAGTATTCGCTATAAGTTTTTTTCTCAGTTACAGTAAAGGTAAAACTACATTATAGAATTCATTCGAATTTAAATACCTGCTGTGAAAGCTTTTGGCAATATACAACACAAAACGCACAAATACTGCTCTATGTTTAAATACGTTAGCTATATATGTAAGTTGTGGCTTTAAATCAGCTCTTTAGAGACTAGTAATAAGTTTCTAACTAGATTATAGCTCTTTCCTATAAGTACAGGGCCTCCTTTCTGTCGAGCTTGCTCCACGAATATCATAACCGACTTTAAAAAGCTACATAATAATAATAAACATATCTAAGTTATTAATACACGATTATAAATTTAAATTAATAGTTTTACAAATATATATACATATAACAATCCGATAATAAATTTTTTTATATATTAAACAAATTCTGTTGCTAAAAAACTATTGTAAATAATCTGGAAAGTAGACGTTCGTTTGTATACGTATTATAAAGTGTTAAGATACATATACTTCTTAATTAATGGTAAGGTGGATTTTTTGAATATTATTTTAATTTTAATTTAATAAAAGAAATAAAATTATAGTTTGATTATTATTTCATTATAAGATCACAATTTAATGTCACGATGTCATCTCTAGTTGTTTAGGTGTTGTGCTTGCAGTGATTGGCAAAGCTTTTCATTGCCTACTTTTATGCGCTGAAAGTTTTCTGTGCTTGTCAGCTGCTGACTGACCTCTTGAACCGATACATTAGCAAACCAAAATCAGAGACAGAAACGAAGCAAGAGCCAAGTGGGCGGGGGGATGAGAAGGATGGGGATGGGGAAGGGTGGCAAATAACGTAACGTAACGACAACGTAACAGAAGGGAATTCGTACGAAGCAGCTCCACCTGCGATGCCTTTTCTGTCATTGAGGTGCAAAGTTTACCTCATTAATTCATTAATCAATGTGTCTGCGCCTGTGACTTTGTGAGTGTGCGTAAGGGGTGTGGGTGCGGGGTGTTGGGGTGCGTGTGCCACAGTGTGTGTGTGTGTGTGAGTTGAATATCTAGGTTGGGTGTGAGTGAGTGCGTCTGCTTTGTTTTGGCACTTTTGGCGCGCAGCACCTGTAAATAATGGCCCTTTGTTCTACGCCTCAACGGAGGCGAGCAACGTTCCTCTGAGTTCTTGTTCTCAGAGCTGCTTACGTTTCGTTGCACACCAAAAACAATGGGGCAAATGGGCGGGTCTAACGTGGCTGGGACTGAGGATGGATCCAACAGTGTTCTTCACATTTTGATGTGGACCTCGTCCGACTCGTCCATGACTCGACGGCTTTTTGGCCTTCCCCAAAAAAATTCAATGAAGATTTATGTGCCGGCTTCAGTAACGTTTCTTGCTTTGTGGGCCAGCTGCTTCCGTTGGTTTTTTCGTCAATCATTTCATTTGGGAGGGCAGCAGCAGCAGCAGCAGCTAGTTTCGAATTCGATTTCATGGCTTTTACACGCGCTTTGCGATTTATGCAACTCACTTCCGCGCACGCCAAAAAAGGAACTAAAAACCCATTTACGCAATACAACAAGCCAAAACTTAATTTCCTGCTGCCACTGCACTACCCACTACCCACTGCCATGCTCATGACCCGCAACATATGCCACAGATCATTAAGTTCTTCACCCACAAAAAGAATACAAAAGCAAAGAAATACTCGTAGAATGGAAAAAGAAAGGAATCGTCAGACCGGTTAGATAAACTGCAATTTCGCTGCAACACCTGCAAACTGCTTAAGTTTTGCCAAGCTACAACAGTTATGGCAATAGCGGCTATAACAGTGTCACCTCCCCCTCCACGCCTCCTCTCCACCTACACACTTAGATAGCCCAGGTAGCATATTTGCCCTGACGTTGTAATCCAAAAGATTTTGCCTTTATGCGAGTGCATGTGTTTGCAGTAAGTGCATAACACTTAAGCAACACAGAGAAAACGACCATCTGGGTGCAGCCGACAAAGTCAAATCATAATTGGGGGACTTCACAAATTAAGAAAAGAAACAAAAGCTTAAATTATACAAATTATTAAACGATTTTGATAGATTAGGGGAATATTTTATGGGATTTACTGTTCAGAAGAGTTGAAAATTTAAAAGATTACATGCAACCATTTGAAGATCCAAATCCGTCGTCAATATAATAATAAATCCAATCTTATATTCGTTCAAAATATAATAAATTCATTTTTTGATCTATACTATATATAGGGATAATTATATATTTATTTCTTTATTTATTTTGTTTTATCGATGTTTAATTGCAATAATAATTGCCAATTATTAAAACACTGAGCCAATCGCCATTTTCGACTGTCTTATCAATAATGAAACTGACACGCTTGTCGCCTGTCACTCATGGCATGCAACTTTGGCTACTCGAAACTGCATGCGTTTCTGTATGTGTGTGTGTGTGTGTATGCATGTTACTTAAAATCATTTATTGCAGAATTATGCATATTTTTATTACACTCGAGTTGCATAAATTCAAGCATTATTGCACTTTACGACCAGCAGCTGCCCCCGAGCAGCAGCCTTATTCCTATCCTTACTCCTTTACCCCCCTTTTTTACAAGACTATCCTTGCCTCATCGGCAAGTCATCGTTGCAAGTTTCAGGTGATTGCTGCATGCCACACAGACATTCTACGTTTATATATGTACATATGTTTGTGCATATGCGGCTCATCAGAAGAAGGCTTAGATTTTTGCATGCCTTGGCTGTCACACTGTCTGTCCTCGGAGGACAGCTTATCCTTGCAAAGGCTGAGACTGAGACTGAGAATGTGGATGACGATGAGGATGAGGATGAGGCTAAGGCTGTGGCAGAGGCTATGACTGCTCCTGCTGCACTTAAATGCCACACATGTCTTGTGTCGAAAATTTCTGTCATTCATAGTGTTTTGCCAGCATCATCTCCCACATGGTCTAATGTTTGCTACTGCTGCTTTGAAATTTAGATTTTTATGACTTGAATGACTTGAATGGCTTGAATGGCAAGTCGGCAGTTGGCAATGGCAGTAAGTGCTGAAATTGGCTTTGCAACTCGACAGTTGCCATTTGCCGTCTATTAGAAATGCACAATTCAGCATTATTTGCGTTATAAACTGTTGAAATATGCTAACATTTTTTTTTGGGCCAGGTATCGACCATAAAAGGGTTAATGGCCATAGAAATTCGAAGCTTGTCAGCAGCTATTACCTTTTTTACCATTTCACCCCCTTGACGTTATCAGGTATGTGAAGGAAATTATTGAAATACTTTTAGGTGTTATTTGCCTTCATCCTTTTTTTCCATATATTTTTCTTAGGGTGCGTGTTAGAAATTAATAGGTCTGGCGTAGTTTGATGAAATTGCCACTCGAATTTGATGTGACAGCGTTTTATTTTTATTGTATTGTATAATTTCCCTAACGTTCTTGGATACTTCCTTTTCCCCTTTTTGTGTTAGTTTTCAGAACGAAAAAATGCGTAGCACGCTTTTAGGCTCAAATTATGCCAAGTGGCTGAGTGAGTTTCGATTGTTGAAGTTGAATTGGATATCACATTCACATTCGCATTCTTCTTTGCACTTCCATTCCTATTCGGCTTTCAAACTCAACTTCATCATCGTATATATCACTTAGGCAAATGAGTTGTCAGGCCTGAAAAAAGGATGCAGTCGATGAGTTTAAATGCTTTTCTTGCCTCAGTCTCGTCAGAAGAGTCAAGTAACAAAAAGGATTTTGACGAAACAAAAGGATTTATTTGTTTGCTTATCATAGGACGTAATTAATCCTGGGTTATGGCAAACAAAGTTAAAGAAATTGGCACCAAACTAGATACTTAATGCTAAATTTAATTCAAGAATTTGCTTAAAACTTTTAAGACAACTATCGTTTTCATATCACTTCTATCATTTAAGGCCTTTCTTTCGATTAGAACTTGACAAATTGACTAAAATTTACATTTCTGCAGAGAAGAGTGTTCCGTTTGTAATCCAGCTTTCTATATATCCTTGTAAAGAATTCATAAAGTAGCTGTCAAAGTCAAAATCTGTTATAAGTAGTTACCCTGCAAGTTGCATCTTTTTGACCAAGCAATTGTCGTTGTTTAACTCTTCTGCTGATCCTATACTGTTTTTCAATTTATTTTTAGATTCTTCAAGTTTTATATAAATGTTTGCCAATAATTCAACGTTCGTAGTCCGTTTCCTCATTTTCCTGTCATGCTTCAATCGCTTATATTGACGTATGTTATATAGCTGAGTGATTGCCATATTCTGATTTAACAATTGAATTTTATATCGCCTGATTCTATTCAATGCACATTACAAAACAGATAAAGACAGCGATAGAGGCTGAGGAAAAGTGGAAAAGAGAAAAAAACCAAAGCCCATTCATTGTGGCCATTCTATCAGCTCAGCTCATTAAGCATACGCAACGTTGGCAAATTGCCATGGACATTCCTCATGTGGTTGACTCTCGCATTTGTCGTTTTGTCCACATAATTTAATTTAAAAAATTTGCAATTGAATGCCAATTTAAAAATTGCTTAATGATCACAATACCCACACACACACACACACATGCAGGACACAAATCCGAATTTTGCAGAGTGTGCAAAGCCAGGCAAATATATCACATTACCGCCCCCAACTGACCCCGCCCTGCTGCACTTAAAATGTTGGCAAATTAAACGCTGTTTAATATTAATGTATTTTTTCATAATTTTTTTTCATGCTTTTTATTTTTTGCAAATTTTTTTTTTTTATCATTGCTGGGTTTTCTTTTTTCACATTTTGTTTGAGGGATTTTTTTTTGCTCTTGTAATTTATATATACTTTGGTGTTGCAACTTACTGTGGTGTGTGAGTGTCTGTATGTGTTGTATTGTTGTGTTGTTGTTGTTGTTAAATGTAAAAATCATTGGGCTGCTATTGAAAATAATATAATATGCAAATTATTATAAATGCATCACTTGTAAAGTAATTTTCCATAACTGACAACTGCACAAAACTTAAACTGATTTTAAACAGCGCAAAACAGCCGCAGCAACAAGAGCAGCATTAAAATTAACAAACACACAAACAAACACCAAAAAAACATACAATCAAACAAACAAATAAAACAATTCGCATTTGAGTTGTATGTATTTTATGCACTCTGTGAAAATTGTTTAAATAGCCTCGCCAAAAAGTTGACAAACTCTCCTCATCTCGTACGTACATAGTTATGCATATTGTTTAAACGTGTTGACTTTGTTTAAGTGGCCGTGAGGCCAAATGTGAAAGCGCATTTTAAATAGTTAATTAATATAAATTGGTTTAAAAGTTGCCACAGCTTAATGCTGCATTTTAAACCTAAACTAAAGAATGTTTTAATAAAACGAATTTCCCAAACTAAGTTTTATAATGGCTACATTATTTCTTTGTTAAGGAGTGTAAGAAGTTAAATAATTCAATTATCCTTTTGAAATCTAATGATGTACAGAGATTAAATAGCTATACATAGAGTGTAACTAAATATCCTTCTAGCTTCTTTTTCGGATGCTCTCTCATTAAGTGCAAACAATGAAATTGAAACATTATATTTTAAGGACATGTCTTTAACAATTGTCCATAAACTTTAAAATGTTCGCTCATCACTCTGTTAATCTACATTTCAAGGCATGATCTTTTGTCTTTAGCAAAATAGGTCACTTTAAATGGCTTTCATTGCTGTTCATTCTTGTTTCTGCTCTTTTAGCTCATTCTCATTTTTCTACTCTTGGTTGGCACTGAACTTTTTTCATATTGTTTGCTTACAACTTTGGCATTGTTTGTGTGCCAGGCCACGCCCACACTGCAGCGCCCACTTGGCACGCGCCTTCCATTCTTTCCTTCTTTATTTTTTTTTGTTGTATTTTGTTTAATGCGCCATGTGTTTGCGCTTTAATTGAATATAAATGTAAATTAATGATGCAAAAATAATTTTTGCTTCGAGGCTTTGCCCCGTTTTGTGTGTTTATTTGTTTGTTCTCTGCCTGGAAAAGTAGCCGAAGTTGTTGTTCCTGTTGCTCTTCCTGCTGCTATTGTTGTTGTTCTTATTGTTGTTTGTAAACATTTTCATTTTGCGGCGTTGTTGGGCAACGCATTCAGATTTTCATTGGCAGTTAGCAGTTATGTAATTAATTTGCATTTAACTAAATTTGCATAAATAAATACACAATGCATTTAATCGTAAATGCTGACACACTAAAAGAAGTGCACCTCATTTACGTGTGTGTGTGTGTGTGAATATAAGTTATTCATTGTGTGAGAGAGTTAAATGACAAAAAGCATTGCATACTTCAGGGAGGAGGGCGTATTTCAATTGAACTTAACTACAATTGTTGGATGGTTTGTTGTACAGCAGATTGAACAAACAAGATTTACAATTAAGTACTTATGCATGTCATGGCTTCCATATTGTTTATAGAGTATATGTTGTTTTGTAGTTGTTGCATAGCTTTGCGGTTTTTAGTATATTACAATATGATTTAGTCGTAACTTAAACTGTTTTACTTGTATATCAGTGTGTCGAGTGTCGAGTGTCGGAACTTAGCTCACAATCAAACAATGCTGTTCACTTTCTTTTGTGTGTTTGGTATCAAAAAATGCCTGTCATTTGTATGGTTGATGATGTCTTAATGGCCGAAATGCTTAAACTGGCTGAATGCGAACAGGCTTACTTTGACAGTTTGAGGTTAGGTTAGAAGTTAAGAATTTTGAAATCAAGATGCCAGGTTTGGGGTTGATTGAGGTTTAAACTTAGTTTAAGTTGAGGTTTGCCTGCATCAAGAATGCTAATGTTAAGTATGAGGTTATATCTGTTTAAAATTGTGGATAAACTGAGCAAAGGGTGGTGAAGTTTTCGAGAATGGTGGATTGTGGTTAGGTTAACGGTTCATGTTTCAGCCAGTTGGCATTTCGATGCCATTGTTGTGTCTATTTGTGTCTATCTTATGATCGAATGTCTTATAGGGTATTATCTATTATGCATTATTTTAGTTTACGCTTTACTCTTAGTTACTTTATGTGGCTGTCATTTTGTTGAGCTACTAGTTTTCTTAATATTTCAATTTTTAGTTTATGGGCTGTGGAGTACTTTTATTTTCGGGGTCACGCTCATATCTATATATGTATGTATATATATATATTTACCTATGTATGAGTATGCTGTATGTATTTGTATTACATTTCATGCAGGAGTTATACACAAACATTGATGTTTTAGTTTTGCTTTTATTTGTAATTTTGTTTTTTTTTTTAATGCTATGATGTATGTTTATGCATGTAGTTTGGGTTTTGCTTATTTGTTTGATTGATTGATTGATGTATGGTATGTATGTTCTTCTTCAATTTGCGCTTTTACTTCCAGTTCATCTTCATATTTATTTTCCTTTTGCTACTATGGCTAACGACAATGCTACTACTATTTTGGTTTCTTTCATTTTGTTTTTCTTCTACTAACGACACATTTAAATATTTGCAACTGCTCTACATTAAAATAGTTTTTCTTGTATTTTCATTTTGGTTTTTCATTAATATTTATCATATGCCATTTTGTCACATTCTTTCACATTCGCCCGCATCCGCACACTGAGCCAATAGGCTATATCCCAACCAAAAAAGTATGTCACACTTTTCACTCAATCGCAAAACTATTTGCTATAGTACTATTTATTTTGTTATCCTTACTATTTTTGTTTATGTGTATTAAACCTATTTTCTTCATTTCATTATGACTTCGATTTAGTTTTATATTTTGATAGCTATGCATTTGCTTTTTATTGCTTTTAATTTTACGTTTATGTTAAGTTTCATCTCATATATGTATGTATATGCTTAGTTTTTTCTTTTTTTTGTAGGCTTTTGCTTTATCTTTTTCGGGAGTTTCCTTTTTTTGCGCTTTTCTCAGGGTTTTGTTACGTTTCTTTCTTTTTTTTTTGAAAAAATTAAGGTACATACTAAAAATAGTTAGGTTTTCCGTTCTCTCGCATTAGGTAGGTTCTGTTTTTTATTCCTTCGTTTTATAGTTTCATCTTCTTTCAAAAATAAAATTGAAATTTTCAATAAAGGGGCCTTAATGACATAGTATCCTACTAACATGCTACGATGTGTATGTGAGTCTGTGTAATGTCTATGTGTGAGTTTGCCTTTTATGATACTTTGACAGGCTGTACCTGGTCTTAGCACAAGTAGATGCTTGTATTAAGAGTAGCTTTGAGTTATACACAAAGGACTTTTTGTTGGCTTTGCAGCAACAAGGATATTAAGAAGCTTCCAGCAATTTGAAGTTGCAGTAAACGAGCTAATTGGGTCAGTTTTAAAAACTTATTACTTGCCTCAGAACAAAGCTCAAACTGAGAAAGAAACACAAGTACTGAGGGAGAAATGGCAGAGAACTAAGAGGGAGCAGGAATATATTAAGTCAGGCACAAGTGCCGTAGCTAAAAGGCTAAAGCATTCTATTTATATAATTAACAAGGAGACAATGAAAAGTAAGACGGTTAATGTTTAATGGATTAAGTTTTGTTTATCGTCTGCAGAAGGAATTTATTTTAATATAATCTAAAAGCTTTGCGGCTAAAACTTAAGTTGACAGTTGATTTTAAATAAGCTAAAAAAACTTGTAATTAATGAACATTTTTATCGACAAATCAAAAATGCTCGAATTGATGAAATTATGCGTAGAATTATCCAAAATACTTTTTTAGGAATTAAAATAAGTCATAACGTTAATAAAGATAATTAGATAATTAGCACAAATTGATAGACTGATGCATTACCCGCTGAAATGTGGTCTGTAAATAATATTAAATAGTTCTGCATCATAACTATATACGTTTTTTTTTGAAATATCTGTGAAAACTCATAATTGTCTAAACTTATTTAAAATATAAATTCAACTTATTCTTAAAAGAAATGGTTACAATTAATATTGCTCACATCATTCAACAACTTTCCATAGTAAAAGTTGACTATAGATCCATATATTGATTAATGGCTAACTTGCTTTAAAACTATCCAAAAGTAAATCCTTTAAAAACCATAATTGTCAGCAACTAAGTTTACGTTTGCATTTTTGTTAAATCTTTCATTTAAACTACTAAACAAAATATTTAAAAGAATGCAGACAGCTTTTCAAAATATATAATTTACTTCTCAAAAAAACAAGATGGAATCTAGTTCATAAATAACTAAACATTATTGTTGTTGGAATATAGTTCATAAAATAGCTCAAAATTGTTGTTGTTTTGTCCCCATAAATTCTGAAACATTTTACACCTCTGCCAAGAGTAAAAGTTGTGTTGCCTCTAAAAGTTGAGTAGCTGCTGCTGAAAGGCTTCAGAAAAGCCGCTCGCTTAGCATAACTTCATTTAAAACTTCTTGAATTTTTTACACTCTCTCTCTTTCTCTTTCGCTTTATCTCTCTGTCGCTCTTTTTGTTTAGTATCGCATTCTGCACAAATCCGCTGGCAAATCTCCTTTTCATTCCCACAGCACAGACTCGAAAATGTTCTCTAAATGTTTGCTAGTGTGTCTCTGTGGGTGTGAGTGTGTGTGTGTGTGTGTGTGTTTGTGCTTGTTGCATTTTAAATGTATGTATGTAGTTTCCTTTTACTTTTTGTTTAGCTTGAGTTTAAACATATATATATATTTTTTTTGGTATGTTAGTTTCGCCTGTTGTGTTTTTTTTTTATGATTACGTAGTTTTTTAAACTATTTTCTGACTTTTTGTCGTAGCTATCGCAAGTACATTTTCCAAAACCGTTTTTGTTTGCATTTAATTAAATTATATAGTATAATACTTTTATCTAATATCTTTTTTATTTTGTGTATAGTGTAGATGTTGTGCAGACTGCTTTTGTTGTTGTTGTTGTTGTTGTTGTTGGTTGTTTCTTGCTCAAAGCCTGGAAAAAAATGCAAATATTCAATCGGAAATGCTGAAAAGTTGTCGCTTTTTTTGAGTGACTGTAATTATGTTCGGACCGTATTGTATTGTATTATAAATTTTTGTTTCTGTTTTGGTCAGAAGTTTAATTAAAACGCCAGCAAACAACAACAACTGACAAAACTGCCAGGTTGCTATGACAAGGCTTTCCAAAATCAAAAGGGAAGTCGAAAATAAAGAGTATAAGCCAAACTATGAAAACCTTTGCTTGTTGCTCGCTTTACCGCTTCCATTTTCTTTATTTTCATTTTGTTGTTTTTTTTTTTTTTGGGGCTTTGGTTTTTCCTAATTAGACACACTCATTGTTGTCGTCATTGACGCTCAGTTTTGCCTTTTACTGGGTCAAAGCTTTGTGAGCATTCAGTTGAAAGTAGAGGGCGAGATTGCGGCTAAAATGAAATGTGGAGTAGGAGATTTTCGAGGGTGTTGAGTGGGTGGCGACACAAAGTGCCTTACTCGACGCCCATTAAAAAGTTGCTCGTCAAGTGGCCTGATGCACTAAAAAAGAAAAAACACACAACACAAAAAAAAGAAAAGGAAAAAATATAAACCTCAAACACGTTGGCCCATATTTAACAGCCACGCCCCAAAGGCGCAGTCCTGGAGCTCTGCACAACAAACTTTCCTTTGAGTTGTTTTATTTCTCTGTTTTTAATTTCTAACAGGACTAAAGTTTTTTTTTTTTGTAGGTGTTTTGTATCTATGTATATATTTGTGTGTGAGTGTGTGTGTGTGTTGGTTTGCGCAAATAGTTTTATAATTTGTGGCAAACTTTCTAACAGTTTGCGCAAATTTTTTTTTGCACGTTACGTTAAATATGGGGTTGTTTTTTTTTTTGATTGTTTCAACTTTGCATTTGCCAACTTGTCACTAATCCATAGTTAATGAAAGTTAACAGCAGTTATCCTAAAAATATATACTATATATGATTTGTATATATACTATACTCATATAAGCAATCTCTCATATCGCATCGCTTTTTGCCGTTTTGGTATAAAAATTGTAACTTTAGTGTTGGTTTTTTTCTTGTGGATTTTTAATTAATCGCTTTACGCTTTGCTTTATTTAATTTTACTTTTATTTATATGCTTTTTTTTTATTAATATTTCGTTTTTATTTTGTTTTTGCCATTGTATAAAATACTCACATTCACATTTACAACTACGAACCACGTAACTACTTATAGATGTATTGTATTGTATATATAGACTTTATAGTAATAGTTATGTATGTATGTATATATATATATTCTATTTATTTTATATGTATGTATGTATATCGTAATCGTATTTATGCATGTATATGGTATATTTTTACTACTCTCGAGCAGAACTTGATGGCCCTCAACTCGTCTGGCTAGGTGTCATATCAATGTGTGTATATATATATAGTAGTGGTAATCTCTACATATATATACCCTATACCTATCATACCTATGTCCATTCCAGTTATCTAATCACACACCCTGTATAATGCTTAGCTTCTCTCACATGCGAAATATTTGACCAAAAACCGAGTTTTTTTTTGCCAGCAATTAACGCATCAGTTTTTTTTTTGCCTTACGATTGCCTTATTAAGTAGAAAGTATGTACAACTTAAATTTCTAGTATACAATTAGTTATAGCTTAAGACAGATTTATAGATAGGTAAGATTGAAAAGAAGATAGAAAGAGTTTTAAAGTAGTTGAAAGAAACGAGATAGCAAGGCAACACTTTGAGTGTAGAGTATTATTCCGAATCGAGTTTGAATAGTTAGTAACTGAACGTAACCTAGTAGAAGTATAAATAATAGGCAGTTAAAGCGAGTATTTATAGCGATAAATCAACAAAAATTTACAGTTTGAGCTAGTTTTAGGCAAATTGCTGTGAATAGAGAATGGATAGTAAACTAACTAGCATAATCGATCTGAACATAATTAATAGTTAAAGTTTTAAATGTAAATCTGCCGAATTTCTTAACTGGGTTATGTTTAAACTTGTGTTAACTCAATTGAAAACTATTGATAAACGTTTCCTAATATAATCATCATCAGAGTTAGTTTCCTTAGTCTTTTACGAGTTTGCCATTTTCCATTTTGCCAATCAAAAAATAAACAAAGTAAAGTCGCAAGTCTTTTCAAACATTAACTAAATAAATGTGTTAGTTGCTTGTTTGCTCTTTTGGTTACATATGGACGTATATCATTTTATATGATGTAATTTATAAAGTTTTCTTGTGTTTTTTTTGTTGTCTTATGCTCCGAACTTAGTTCCTTTTAGTTTGCACACACTACAAGAGACTAAACTTAACTGGGATTGGAGTATATTTTATGTTTTTTTAGGTTTTATGATCTATATTTATATTTTATGATGTATGTATGTATGTATGTATGTATGTATGTTTATGCCATCTTCAACAAACTCTTTGCCCTTTTTCGCTCAAGTGATTTACTGAATTTCTTCAATTACGATTGTGTCTTGCAATGTCCAACAAAAATCATCAGACGTTCAAGCTTTACATAAGTCCAATCCTATACTATATATAGATAATATGTATATACCATAGACTATAATAAAACTATTATGTAGAAGGAATGACTGTACTAGTGTTTAGTTATTTATAGTATATATATATATATGTACTCGTAGTTGCCTATATTATATGTACTCTTATATTATATATTAGCATTATCTTTTTTTCTCTTTCTTTTTTGTATATCATATAACGACAACAACAACTAATTATTGCTTTTCGGTATTTAAAATGCGGTACGCGATTATTTTTTATTTTATTTGATTTTTTTTTCGTTTTTTTCTCTTTTGTTTTTTACTTAAAAATAGATTAGAAAAAAATCATTAATAATTTACTAAATACTAGAACAAAAACAACAAAATGTGCGCGAAACTTGGCATAACTAAACAGGGGGAAACAGCAGGAGTGGGCAGGGGCGGGACTGTGGGGGGTGGGGGGTTCTTTTTAGCTTATTATGAATAATTAATAGTACTTCTATAGTATGTTTTATTTTTTTCTGTCATGTTCTGCATTTGTTGTGTTGTCTGTCTATTTTGTATTGTAGTAGGATTAAGAGCTGTCATTTATAGTTAAAGAGTTGTAGTTGCCATTTTACTTTGTTTTGTTTTAGGTTTATGTTTATATATATGTATATAGTGTAGTATAGACGGTGGTGCCTTTGCTGCTGCTGCTGTTGCTGTTGCTTTTTTGCTCTGCTCTGCCATAATATAGACCTGCTCCTCACGTCCTTAGCATTAGGAGGAGCCACCAGGACGAGGCGCCTAGCCACAGTAAACAGCTGGAGAGCTGTCCACAATTATTCTTGGTGGCACCACTCAGACCACCATGGCCGTCTGTCGCCGAGCTTCTACTACTCCGTGCCGCACCCTCGATAATATTGTTGTTGTCCAGCTCATGCAACACCGGCAACTCACTGAGATCCGCCGACGGCGAGGTGCGCTCCGTAATTGGAGCATAGAGACGTTTGGGCTTGCAGCGTTTGTGTTTCTTATACGTCTTGGTTACATTTATGCTGTAGCCTTCAAGAAACTCGGAGCCCTGCAGATGAAAAAATGAAAAAAAAAAAAAAAAAAGGAAATGGATAAACATTAGCGTTACGTTGGCTTCTAATAAATTACCACATTAATTAAATACAAAAATATCCCTCCCTCCCATCTCTCCCATAGAAAGAGCGAGAGGAAATTAAAAAGCTTATTTATGTCTTTGATATTGTAATAGAACCACTAAGAGATGGGCAACTTTTCTTATGTCCTTGCTATGCACATTCCTTAATTTATTCTTTTGCAAGGATTCTGAGCAGCGAAAGTTCTTGGCAAGCAAATGACTTTTTACTTGGACATTTTGTCAAGATGCATCTAATTGTAAGAGAATTCTTTATATTCTATTTCCAATGCTGACTATACAGAAATATTTTACTTAACTTTATAAAGTGTTTTCCTATAGATAGTTTAATACACTTAGTTTGTGTTTCTCTGGATATACAGATTTATTATCAATAAGCAATTTGGTAAGCAGTTTTTGAGTTATTCACACTTATTTGCTATCCGTAGCAGACACAATATTCACACTTATTTGTTATCCTTAACAGACAGAATATTCCTGGTTTGAATATTCAATTAAAACACAGTCGATTTCAAATTAAATTATGCTCAAGATAGGTGCAGTAGGATTCTCTATGGCATACGATTGCCATGATTAAACATACTTTATGCCGTCTAGTCCAGCTCTTTCTCTCTCTATCCCTCTCTCTCTCCTTTGGAAATTCCCTTTTCGAAAGGCGCAAATCCACAACACCTACATAAATTCCGAGCACAATAACTAAACAATGAAGCCATCAGATTCCTCGTTTTTGTTACTCTCCAGCTCTCGGGAAAATTTTGCGTTTTAATTACGCTGCATAAATTTGTGTTTATAAATAGGCAATGGCAATGGGGAACTGTGGATGGAACTGGACTGGACTAGAATTCTCGCTTCTGGCTGTGGTTCCACTGCTCCTGCTCCTGATTGTGTCGAGGAGAAGAGAGAAGAGGAGAGTAGGGTTTGGGTTCGGTTTCGCCATCTTTCCGGGCTGCGGTCAAATATTTTATGGCAGTCCAAAAAATCTAAATCTAGTCTGAATGTCTGCATTTGTGTAGGCGTGGCAGACCTGGGCAGATGGGAAGAGGGGCAAAGGGGGCAGAGTGGGGCGTGAGCGACTTCATAACGAGTGTTTACTAATAATATTATGCAAATCGTGAGACGGGGCCAACGTTGAAAATCAGAAATCAGGCAACCAACGATTCGTTTGTTTGCTGTTGTTGTAGTCACTGTTGTAGTCATTGTTGTTGTCACTGTTGTTGTTGCTGTTGAATTTTTCAAAAGGCATTTTGTAAAGCGTTTTGTGCCACCTTGCCACCTTGGCACCCCACTCCTAACAAATAATATATAACGCAAATGCTTGACAGACATTTGCAGGTGTGTTTGGACAGTTTATAATATGTGGTGTTTGAGGTTGTTGTCTTGCTGTTGTTTCTTGTTGCTGTTGTTGCTATTGTTGTTGTTGCCACCAACAGAGACAGACATTATAATTGAAAAGGAATGTACGACGAGTATGTTAAGGTGGGCATCAAAATTATAAAATGTTCACTTTATACATATCTACTATGCATAAATTTAAAGCCTTAATTGCCCAGCTCTCACTGGGGACTGCGAGCTTTAAGCCTCATATATCCCCCTATAGATATATACTATAGATTCCTTTTGGGTTCTGCCTATGCTAATTAGCTGTTCGTGTTTTTGTTGTTGTTATTTTTTGTGGGTATTTTCATTGGAATGGGCGTTGATTTTGAGGGGACTGCCCAGCTTTTTGATATGCCAGGCGTTTGCTAAGTATGCTACACCTTTTTTCTCTTTTATTTTTTGTTGCTCCTGTTTTATGATAATTAGTGTTGCCAGGCAATGACAAAATGTTTCGTTTTTCATTATTATATCTCTTTTTATTTTAAGGTTTTAGGGTTCTAGGCAGGTGCAACTTTGAAATGGGTTGAGCCATGGAGTTTTATGTGAAATATGTAGATTTATCACGTGTGGATTCCTTTAAGGGATTAGAAATAGTTTTGTGTCTGAATTGAATTTAATTTGTAACAAAGGTTGAAGAGATTGTGCCTACAATTTAATCGCTGACCCTAGTCAAAATAAATTTGAAATAAGATAAACATTTGGCAAAATCTGTTAGAAAATGTAGTATTTCAAATTACTCTTGAAGAAATATGTTTATCCTACAGTGCGAAAAAAGTTAATAGAGCTGTTGATATTTACTTAAAAAAGAAAACTTCAAATACAAGCTTAATTCGGCAAAATTAAAATAAAATCCCTTTAAGCTGAATATTAAATTATTTATCAGATTTTTTAAAAACTAGAGGCAGACCTAATGAACAGATGTATATAATTTTATAATTGATTGGAAAAAAATTAAAAAACGAGTGCTTGCATTTAACTGAATGAATTATTTAAAAAATTTTAAATTAATAGCTTAGGTAAGTTACTATTTTTTTTATGGTAAAGCTCTAACTGTATTCAATTATTAAAGATAAAATTAAATTTTTATGTTCACGTAATTTATTAACCAAATAGCTGCAAATTCCAACTTAAAACAGTGGTTGGATATCATAAAAAAGCTTTAAATGTTAATAAAGGATTTGATTGCGGAAAACTCTCAGACTTGGCACTAAAAAGTCAATCAAACTAGCTGGTAATAAACACTTTAATTAAACTATTCAGTCTTAAGAGCTTTTAAGTGTCATTAAATGGATTCTAAAACTAAAGCAGTCGCATTTGAAGCTAAAATCTCCATTAATTAATTGATTTCTTTGGAATATTAATTGAGAATGCATTCAATTTCTATTCTTATCACAATTGTTAGCTCATGTATACAATCCGGAAGTAGGCCTTCCAGCCCAACGGCTTTTGAGAATCCCTGCATTAAACTAATCAGGCAACTTATTTTGGCAGCTCTTTTGCGTTTCTTTTTGTATTTATTTTAGTATTTCCTGGTTTTTTGTCAGTTCTGTTAAATGGGCCAAGTTTTTTTTTGTTCCTGGCAAAGGTGCTTTGTATATTTTTACGGTAGATTGAACGGCATTTACCTTTCAATCTGCAGCTGCTTCACATGTTTGCTCATCATTTGCCTTGGAAAAAAAGGAAAAAAAAACTATTTTGTCGCATGGCTAAACGCTTTTTTCTTCTTCTATGCTTCGTGTTTTTTTATTTTATGCACTCTCTGGCTGCTAATTTGGACGCTGTGAGGGTTTATAAATTCAATGGGCCTGTCAGAGAAACCATCAGATGCCTTGGGGGCAAACCTCAATGAATTATTGACTTGGAGAAGAAACTAAACACAAAAAAAAAGAAAATATAGAGACATGTGGGTGGGCTTTGAAGAGAAGAACTGAAATGGCCAACAACATTTAACGCAATAGCACGGAAAATCGATGACAATTCAAGCGTTGATAATTTTACTTGCCACCAGGCAGGCAGCCAATGGCATAAAAATGGCAACAATTTCCAACTTAAGCAATTTCCTACAATTTTCCAGCGACTAGAAGCATGCTCATATGGGAGGCATTCATTCAGTCAGTCAGTCAGTCAGTTGGTCTGTTAGTCCGGTTGGTTGGCTGGTTGGACGAATGGCTTAAACTTTAAACCATTGGACGTGAATTAGTGTGGCAGGCAGCTGGATAGTGACTTGGTTTTAGTGTGTGACCCATTAGAATGATCGTTGTCGAAGTTGTACGTGCTCCGGCTGATATATGTGACCCGAATGGGTCTCCACGGTTCCAATGTTCCACTGTTACACTGAAAGCTTCAGCTTCGAGGCTCGTCTGGCCTGTGTGTGTAAGTGGCGCTAACAAACTCGACTTGAATGTTGGCCATAGCTATAGCCAAAGAGAGTCGGCCAAACCAGCCACCAACTGCAATTGATTGCACTTTATAACGTGCGGTTTCCGGTAGACATTACCCGCTTTACTGCAGCCACATTATCCGGGCTCTCAGAGGTAGTCAAAGAGAGAGAGAGAGAGAGAGATAGAGAGGAGTGTGTTCGGTAACTGCTGGGCTTGGATGCCCCTAATGTCTTTTGCCCATACTCCTCAAAATGAATAAATGAGCACTTGTCTAGAATCTCTTCTCTCTGTCTTTCTCCATCCCTGCCTCTATCTATCTCTGAGCTGTGGCATGTGGCATGGTGTGGGTGAGTCCTGGTCCCAAACCAAATGGCAGCAAGAAAAATTATCCCAGATATTGTCTAGCAATTTAGCTGATTAAGCTGATGGATGTAAAGCAGCGCAAGCAGCGAAATGTTGCCAGCGATTAGAGACTAGATAAAATTGAGACGACAAGAAAAGGGTTAATGCGATTTCAACTGTGACAGCAGCTTGCTGCGATGGTCATCCCTTTTAGTTACATTTAACCTGGCTAAGGATATACCAAATCTGACATACAGTTTGTAACGTTTCCTAGAAACGAAAGAAGATTATGTTGCAGTTGAGTGCAAGACGTAATGCTTTGTTTGATTGCATTTACTTAAGAAATGGATAGGGACTTTAAAGTTTATTTGTCGAAAAGACGCAAGAAAACTATAAAGTTATTTTCCTTAATTGAATAAGGTTAAGTTAAGATTAAGATAAGGTTAAGATAATTAATACATAAAAAGATAGAATTTATATCCTTAGCTGATATAAATTCTATATCCTTAGCTGATATAAATTCTATCTAAGTATATTTAATATGTAAATCTATTTTAAATTGCAGATATAAGAGTTTAATTAATGCACAAAAAGATAGATTTTATATCCTTAGCTGATATAAATTCTGTGTATATTTAAAATATAGATCCATTTTAAATTGTAGACATAAGAGTTTAATTTCTACATAAAAAGAAAGAATTTATATCCTTAGCTGATATAAATTCTATGTATATTTAAAATGTAGATCTTTTTTAAATTGTAGATATATGAGTTTGATTAATACATATAAAGAAAGAATTTATATCCTTAGCCGACATAAATTCTATATATATTTAAAATATAGATCCATTTTAAATTGTAGATGCTTAAAAGTTTATTTGTCGAAAGGACGCAAGAAAACTATAATGTTATTTTCCTTAATTGAATAAGGCTAAGATAAGAGTTTAATTTCTCACAATAAAAGATAGAATTAATATCCTTAGCTGATATAAATTCTGTGTATATTTAAAATATAGATCCATTTTAAATTGTAGATATAAGAGTTTAATTTCTACATAAAAGAAAGAATTTATATCTTTAGCTGATATAAATTCTGTGCATATTTAAAATATAGATCCATTTTAAATTGTAGATATATAATTGATATACTTTTATTTACTGATCGATTCTTTTCAAATAAATTAAGCATTTATAATATATTTATAAAACAATTTGTTTTCTTATCAGCAGGTTAATCTAGACTGCAAGGTTATCGTCAAGATGCGAAAACGTTTCTTAAATTCAGCTTCCGATGAAACGAAAACTGTTTCCAATTAAAATGGATTGATTTTGTTAGTGTAAGCTTACATTATCTGCATTCTCTAGATTGTTACACATATGTTTTCAGATTGTAGTTATGTTCTTTGGTTTGCTCAATTTATTAACTGAAATTTTTTCTATCGTTTGAAATTTTGCAACATAGTTTAAAGACTTGTATTTCACACTTAATTGTCTGTTCGTAGGGAATCTAAATTTCGATTTCAAAATAAAAGCTGCACCTGCTGGACATTTGTTTTGGGCTTTCTCTCTCTTGTTCTTTCTATCAGCTTATCTCTCTCTTTCTGTCTCGTTATTTTTGACTTTCACTTGGGATAGAATTATCGTGGGCATAAATCGAAGTTGCTTACTCACCGGCACCACATGATTTTTGGCTCCCCAGCAGATGGGCTTAAAGCTGCCTTTGCGTGTGGCCTCTTGAAATTCGCCAAATTGATTTTCCCAATCGTAGGATATCAGACGTGCCTCCAGAGTCATGCCAGCCAATTCGGGTGGTGATGAAATCAGCACGGGATTTGAGTCACTGCAAAGAACAAAAAAAAAGAGAAGAAGAATGAGAAGAGGAAATTCAAAAAGAAGAAGAAGAAGAAGAGAGTCAAAATAACATTATTAACTTTATTATTATTGTCAACTTTGATTAGGACTTAAAATTTATTACAGCCCCAAAAGGCGCTTTGCCAGCAGATTTTCAAGTTCTTTGCCCGGGGGTTAGACGCCAAGGAGGTCGAAATGGGAGAGAGAGGGAGGGTTGTTCAGTAAGTTGGTAAGTCGGCGTAGATTTACGCCAGAATTTCGATAGAAGAGACGTGGCAAAGAGACAGACGGTCGACGAAAAACTTGAGCTAATTAATCTTTTAGATTTTCATTTGTGACGCGTCAAATACGTTACTTTTTGGTATGCCAAGGGTGACGCGACCAAACGAAATAAAAACCACACCGCACACCGCACACGAATAAAGAAGAACAAGTAGAAGAAGAAGGGCAGACAAAGAGCCAGGACCAGCACCAGGACTAGGACCAGGACCAGTACCAGGACGAGCAGCAGGCAAAAACCCAACAAATGGGCCAAAAGTGTAAAACCTCAAAGCAGTTGGCTGACTGTGGCAATCAGTGGCGTTGTGGGAATAACTTTAAAAAGGGGCAACAAACTGTGGCTTCCAATGTTTGCAGAAGGTGCTATGACTAATGAGTTGACTTAGCAAATCATTTGCCTCCTTTTTTTTTTGTTTTTTTGGTCTGTTTGTGTGTGTGTAGGGAATTATGTTGTATTCCGTATGCAACAGTAACAACCCTCTAAACACAACTGATTGTGGCCTTACTTTATTTGTTTATCCTTTTTACTTTATTTGATACATTTATAATTCATCTCGTATAATTCCTGCATTTATCATGCTTATAAAAGTCTTTACATGTGCTTCTTTCTGTCTCTTTTTATTCTCCTTTATCAAGAGCTTATCTTTGATATCTGCCTAGTCGTTATATATTCTATCTTGAAAAATAATTTAGCTGGTCTCACCTATGCTCTGCCTGTTACTGAATAAATAAATAAATTAGTTACTAATTCAATGTTATTTTAAATCTTATTTATTGAACGACGATTAAAAGTATTAGGCAAAAGTAATTAAACTTATGTAATTAATTTAAATCTGAAATTAAAAATGTACAATTGACTATATAAGGATCCATTTATTGCATTAGCTGTTCGTGCTTAAGAATTTTGATATTAAAACGCATTCCATTTGCTAATATGAGTTTTATCGTGTTATTTACTATTCTAAAATGGGAAAGAAATGCAGAAAGATAGAAATATCTGCTAGTTTTAAACAAGTTTACTGCCTTTTAATTTATTCAGCATTTAAAAATCTTGTTACTCGCAACATTTTACGCGCTTTTATGATCTATCTTCTATCACTATCTTTTGTCAATTTATTTTTTTATTCTAATAAACGGAATTAATTTCTGCTTATTTTAAATTAATTCCTGCCTTTAAGTTTTATAGCAAATTACAATCTTGTTACATTAGTTTGACTCTTTTCGTTACTATCCTTTAATGACCTATTTTAAGTACTAATTTTATATTAAATTTATTTATTGTATTTATTTATTCATTGCATTTTGAAGCACTTCCATAGCCAGTGGCTCACTTCATACTGCTAGCACTTTTAAATTGTTTTCCTTACATTTAGACCTTGACTGCTTTCCCATTGTAAAATAGCAAATAGTTCAGTGGTACGCCTCTGCATCTTTCGCGCAATATAAATTCCATATACATTCATTTCATTTCATTCATTCATTCATTCCATCCATTCATTCATTTCGCTTCGTTTCGTTAGCTCGCTCTATGATTGCCTTCCAGCCTCCATTGCAGTTCTCTACACTTGTATAGACATCTTGCCGTTCGTCTCGACCGCCCTTACAATTAGGCTAATTAATTTTGTTCTTTGCTTGGTATTACGAAAAATGTTGCTTTAATTTTCTAGCACACCCACACACACATACACACACACCAACACACACACACACACACACACACACAAGAGTAAAGTATCAGGCAACGCACATTTTCTTTGTTGTTCCTGTTTCCTGTTTTGACTCTCTCTGTGTTTCAGAATCCTTTGCAAGCCGCAAACAAATCTCTTTTAATTAATTTATGATTCCACTCAATCCGCATCGAGGGTTGTCTGATATCACAGGGTGGTCCTTATTTGGGTTGGTGGGGTGGTGAGGGGTAAGTGGCTGTCGCTGTTGCTGTTGTTGCATCGAATGAGAGCCGCAACAATTTGCGGTTGGCAACACGAAAAATATTAATGTCTGCGGATTGATTGCAACCCCCTTTCAATACCAATGGTTGGCAAACCACCCACAAAACTAAAAACTGGCCACTTGTATGAGTCCTGTTTTACCCCCTCCTCTCCTGGATGTATGTGTGTGTGGTCCATGGTCCATGGTCTATGGTCCATTGTACACCGTACGGTAATAATAATAATAATATATATGAAATAAAATATTGCATTCATTTCACATATCCATATGTCCAACTTTGTCTGTGTGGCCGTGTCCTGGGTTCTCTGTGTGTGTGTGTGTGTCCTGTGTGTGCCCTGTGTTCCGTGTCCTGCTTCCTGTGACTTGCATACTTGTATCTTTTGACATGCATCTCTACCCCTCGGTCCACGCCCCCCCCCCCCCCCCTTTATTGGTCGCTGTTTGCGGTTTATTGAGCGAACCGTCGCTCGACGCGTTGCTAATATATCCGGGCACCGCGTGACCGTAACCATAAGCGGAACCTCCACCCCGCCCTTTATACATCCTTCATCCTGCATCCGTACAATGCCATAATAAATATAAATGCAGTGGAAACGCACACAGCTGTTGCTAATGTTAAAAGGCAAACTGGCAGAGTATAGATTATACTCTGATCCACCCACCCGGTCCCGGTCCCGTTCCCGGTTTAGTCCCGGTCGCGGTCCTGCATCATCATCATCAATCGCTCTCCGCCCCAACGGTTTAGTCTTATCGCTGTTGACTTCATTGGCACTCAGTATAATTAAAATTATGAGCCAACGGCAGCAGCAGCAGCAGCAACAGTGGGAACAAAAGCTGTGACTCCACTTTGGTTTGGCATTGTTGATTATAAAATCCAATGACTGCACATGTCCGGAGCCTCCAAAGCCCCTCGAAAATTCATTTTTGGCCAGGCTAAGGGATTGAGTATTGCCCTGTAGGGCAATAGGGTCTAAGCCGCATAACGAAGGGTGATGCCAAATTGCAACTGCAACTGGCAACCGGCAACCTGCAACTGCAACTGTCAATGCGCTTTCCAATGGGTTTATTTATGTAGCGTTATGACAGCAGCGATTTTCCTACTGTGTGTGTGTTCAGTTATGGGTGTCTATGTATATGTGTATGGGTAAAATTCAATTTTGAACTGCCATTGCAATTGCAATTGGCAGAAACGGCCAGAAACGGCTAAAAGCAATGGCCATGTTGATGACAAATGAAAACTAAAATTGCACAAATAGGCAACTGCTATTGGCCAAACAGGATGAGGGATATAAGTGCTCATTCTGTCTCGTCTATGGCTATTTGAAACGATTTAACCAGTAAAGACAACAGCTATGAATGATAATGCAGTAATAATTGAAAACTATGCCCAAGATTCATCTACATCTCTGATTTATCTGATTGCTTGTCAGCTCAAATTGAATTTAGACAAGTGATTAGATTTGAATAAATTGCCACAAAGAAATAAATCTGCTTGAAAATCACTAGAGTTTCTTAAACAAGATAAGTTTAAACAGAGAATGGAAATAAGTAAGATTAAATGGAGATTAATATAGTCAAAGTTTCTGTTTTGATAAATCAGTTTCAGTGTCAGTTTTTTGTGACAGACTTTCAATTTTTAATCTACTTTAACAGTCTCAATATCAAAGAATGCATTTCATTAAATCTCTGCTAAAATCAGATTTCAATAAAGCTTGGGAATGTAGTAGCTGGATTTAATTTAAATTAAAAGTGTGTAGCTAATA
Organism: Drosophila neotestacea; assembly: GCA_035044365.1. NCBI lineage: Eukaryota > Metazoa > Arthropoda > Insecta > Diptera > Drosophilidae > Drosophila > Drosophila neotestacea. The sequence goes on along the minus strand of JAWNMD010000273.1, from coordinate 7,019,117 downwards.
AACTAATTTAATGGCAGCAACCGAAACTCTTCAATTTTTAATGAGCTTGTGGTTATTGGGTTAATATAAATCTTTTAATATTCTTAAATTCAATTTAACTGTCGCTCATTTAGGGGAGTTTTTTTTTTCTTTTCAAAAATTCATTAAGGATAATTTCCTCTTTCTCTTTGGGGGAAAAAACTGAAGCAATAAATGACCAGAGACTACAAATTCCAACCACGTGCTGTCAAGCAATTTGATATCCTTTGCCATTTTCAGATAAAAATGAAAGAGAAATGAGACGGAAAGCTGAAGGAAAAACGCATCAATCGATGAGACTTGGTTGTATAATGAAAGAACGAATGAAAGTAAATGTAAAACAAGAAGTCATAAAGTAATAAAGGATATCAAGCAGGATATCGAAGCCTTAATGAGCTCCTCCAGTGTAGGTAAATGGCAAAAAAAGGGCAAAATAAAAATGGAACATAAAGAATGATATCTTTATCAGTTAAGGGCCTTAAACAATTAACAAACAACAACAACTATATAATGAGGCCAATTTGCATAGCAGCACAAAGTGTAGAGGGATAAAGATGGAGGGAGAAAAAAGAGAAAGAATGAGCAGTACACAACTTGAATAATTACTTTGATTTTAATGTTCGGTTGTTGCTTTTTAATACCAAAAAGAACGGCACACACACTCACACACACACACACACTCACATACGCATACAATTAAAATTAATTTTCGGTGCAATGGCAAGTGCGTAAATTGTAAAAACCACTATCACATTATTTGGGCCGTGGAAAAAATGAAGCCACGACACAAAATCAGGCAACAAAACCCCAAACGTAAAACGTAAATTAAGCCAATAACTATGGGTGTTGGGTGGCATGGGGCGTATGATCAATGAAGCCCAACCAGTCGGCTGGTCAGTGCTTGCCATGTCGGACAGACACACAGACAGACAGAGAGACAGACAGACGGACGGACGGAGAACAAGAGGCTTTTGTGAGCAGCCTGCATTGTGCTTTATGTCCTTGGGTCGCAGGGCAGTCCTGGCCACGCTAACGACTTCAATGAGTTTTGCATGACGATGACGATGACGATGACGATGAGTACAACATTGCCAGTCCTCTGATGCACCACACTGCAATGCCCAGGACCTGCCCTTTCGACTCCTTCTCAGCTGTTTTCCCTTTCTGCTGCTCTGTCCTCTGGAACAAACCCATAACTCGTCCATTTGAGCTGCCTGCTCGTTAGTATGTGGGCTGGTCAATTGAGCCACAGTTGAACTGCAAACAATTTTTGGGTGTGTACTCTCTGCTCTCCTCTCTCCTCTCATCTCTTCTCTGCTCAATCGACTTGAGCTCTGAGCTCCGAGTTTCTCTGCGTGCTGCGTCATTGTTGCATTGGACTAGTCGCAAAATCCGTGCGTATCAAATTAAATTGAATCTCGACCATAATAATCAAGTTCTACAAGTCGGCGAATGTTGTTGGGCCAAAGGTTGTCATGGCAAGTGGCTTATAATTACATTAGTACCGGACCTCATTCGATATTCCTATGCATCATTAGCTTATCATTCATGACATTGCAAACTGTTGCCCAAATTGCACATAAAGGAAATCTTAAGTCTATTTGGATATATCTTGGACTATTTACTATGTAGTAACATAATTGAAATAGAATGCATCTGTTTGAAATGTGTTCTATATCAATTGTGTTGAATTGTTGGAGGAACAGATCAGATATTCTATCAGCTTAATGATTCCTTCTGTTTCAGGAAATTCTATGTTTTTCAAAGGATTTAGACAATCAAAATCATCAACAATCTCTGGAAAATTAAAGCTCCTTTTAGTACAAGAATTATGTCCCCAATTTGGCTAGTAATTTTATTATTTTATAATTATATTTTAAATGAACCTTTTGAATAAAGCTTTAGTTTGATATATCGCATTTTCAAAATAGTTTGTTATTCAAAATAAGTATTTCAGATTATAATTAAAATGAATCTTTTGAATTAAGCTTTAGTTTAAACATCATTTGATACATTGCCATTTCCAAAATAGTTTTCTATTCAAAATAAGTTTATAATATTATTTAAGTCATTTATTAATGCAAATCTCTCATTATAAGGTTGTTTATGCCAAAGCTTCGTATTTATTTATTTAATAAACAGTTGAACAATCGGTTGGTATCGTTTGGTTGCCTGCCAACAGTTTTCGTTCAAAATTCAAAAATCTAATTGTAATCCTCGTATTGAGCACACTCTATTGTGGTGTTGTCTACTTTTTGTCATTGTTTAATTAAACTTGAAGCGCACAAGCGGTTTTTGTGGTCGATCTAGAACCAGAGGCCAGCCCCCAATTTTCAGATCTCCGCCTCCTCTCCTCGCATTCTATCTTTCATATTGTATTTGTAGTTGGAAAACAACTATGGCAATTTCATTATTATCATTGTTGTCGTTGTTGCTGTTGCTGTTGTTGAGTTTTCATTATGAATTTTAATCCTCATATCGCATTCGCACTTACGGTTCAGGCCCAGAGACCCAGAGGCAGACTCCGACAACCGTCTGAACCGCATCGAACTGAACCGAACCGAACCGAACCATTAAGCGCTACAAAATTGCAGTAGCCATAATAACTGACCAACAGCAGTAGCAACAAAAGCAACAAGGCTTCATCCCATTGTATAAACAACAACAAATGCGTGAAACTTCAACAGCAATAACAAATACAACAACAGCAACAACAACAACAACAACAAGTTGCAGACCCAGGCATAACGACAGACAATTGCAAATGACTTTATCAATTCATGTCGATTTTCGGTACACGCAGTTCAACTTGCCTCTGGTATGGGTATAAGCATGGGTGTGAGTGTGGGTGTATACGTTTGGTTGTGACTGTAGACGAGTCAAGTGAACATTGTATGGCCGTGTCAGGACAAAAAGCCAGAGTATATGGCAGGACTTCACAATCACTTACAGCAACAACAACAGCAACATCAACACAGCAAACAATGACGACAACAACGGAACAACAATAAAGGATGAGAGTGCAATGAAGGCGATGATGTTGTTGTTGTCTGTGTTGCTGTGTTTGGGGGAAATGAAGAGGAAAACCGCTGAAATGTAACCGAGATATACATCGAAGGGGGCTTCTCAATAAGATGATCTAATGTGCGAGCACTTAAAAGCCATAAAAAGATCTTGTGGTCAAGTGCTTCTCTATTGCCTTCAGTTCACAAATGTTCCATAGAGCACAAAGAGGCTTTTATGAGCTTAAAGGGTTCAAAGTGCTCTTAATACTTGTGCATTTCCTAATGCAAATGTGTGTGTTTGAATTTGAAACTTGCTTAAATGAAGGCAACTAAGTAAACGAAAGTCGATATAAGTCTGGATATTTACGATGCATTTGAAAGACTGCACTTAATTGTTATTGAACAAAATTTCAACAAATCAGCAAGAGGAATTAAATTGTATTTGTGGTTTAAATATAAAAAACAGTTCATGAACTTATAAGTAAGACTTTTTAAATCATATTTGCAAATTTATGATAAAAGACTTGTTAAATAACTTTACTAATATTCATTAAAAGATTGTCACATCTATATATAAGATGTTTATTTTTTAAGCTTAAAATTTTTGACTATTTAATTTTTCAAGACTCTCAAACAATGCTAAAATCAATATTAAATATGCCTATTTAATGCACCCTCATCATACCCTCTAAATATTTAATTTAGCTTTTTTTGTGAGCTATTTTCGGAGTGAACTCTAGCCTACCTTCTGTTAACCACAAGTAAATCTGCAATTAGTCGTTTTTCAGCTGTTTGTTAAGCCTTCAGCTTAGCTTCATTTATTTAATATTAACATTCCATCCAAGGGTTTCAACCGAAGCCAATCAAATTTCAAATGTTAAGCAACACTTTGCTCCCCTTTTTGACCTTTGCTCCCTTTCTTTATTTTTATAACTCATTTACTTGGCAATGTTTCCGTTTTTACCTTCCCCCCGGTGCCTTAATCTATTTATGTCGATTACTTTGATTTGCACAACGGAAGATGGAGAAGCAGATGAAAATCCTTAGCATAGAAAATTATCTTTGATTTTGACTTGACCGACGCTCTTGTGTCAATAGGAAGTGATTAATAGAGCGTGCCTTCTTTCGAGCACAAGCAACCCTCAAATATCATTCTATTCTCCGCCCATTGCACATCAATGGGAGTATAAAATGAATCTCGTGACTGGCATTCAGGTTTAATTTCGACTAATTTTCAGCGAACGCTTTAATACAATATTTATGCGCTCCCCGAGGTGATTATGCCCGACCGCATTTGAATTGGCAGCCAGCATTCGAGGCAGATTCAAAAGCTCTATTCAGGGGTCAAGAGCTGACTCGGGGAACATCCTGAATGAACCTGAACCGAACTGAACTGACTGCTGTCTGTCTGTCTGTCTGTATGTTTGCTTAACACTTGGGCGTTAATAGAAATCAATATTTTCTAAATAAAATGAATCGCTCTGAGTTTGTGGGTTTTGGTTAGCCTTCGCTCCGATTGCACTCAGCCATGTCTCGTAATTTATTTTTCCACATTCACAATTAGAACGCAATGCGGAGCAGTTCATTTTCCAATTGTTTGTTGGGCAAATACTTCAAAACCGAGAATACCCAATGAGTCCTTTCTGTTCTCTCTTCTAGCCAGGCTCTTCAGTTGACGCAGTTGTGACTTCGACTACGACTTCTGCGACTTCGTTAGGTGATTTGGTTATGCAACAACATCATTAAATCACCAATTACTTCAGTCAACAGAGGAATAAACCAAATTTCCTTATACACAAGACCGAATGTCGAGTGGCGTTAGTGGGTGCATAGTATACACTGCACACAGAAGAAGCCGTACAATGGGACATATAATAATATATTGTGAAGAAAATATTTTATTTGCCAGAAGTGCTTTTTAATCCACTACCCAAGCAAAAATATTTACAAAGTACAGAAATGGGTACTCTAAGGAGTGGTTAAATTGGCTATATATATAACATATATACTATATATAATGTAAGTACTTTTTCAAATCGTTAAGTAATCAATCAATTATGTAATTCCATACATTTGAAATTTGCTGTTGTCCTTATTTATTCGACTATATTAATAATACAAATTTGTATTCGATTTCTTATTGTATTTCTGTTTGCCAACTGTCTTTAACTTTTATTTGTACATTTCGTCTCGACTTTATTGATGTTTCTTATGCCTTTCTTTTTTTATTTAAATGTCAATTTTCATTTGACTCGTCATTCGATTTTCGCTCCCATTGTGTGACAGCCATTGCAGAAAGCTTTCGGCTATATGGCGGACTTAATGTAATTTCAGCACAAATACACACATACAGTTTGTGTGTGTGTATTTGTGCGTATATATAGAATATATATATAAAATTTGTATAATATGAAGTAAGGAGTAAGGGGGGACTTACGTTGCAAGTTGTTCGATACCAAGAGAATGCAACACTGTGGGCAGACTGGGTAGTGAGTGACACGTTGTCAGTTTCTTTTGGCGTGGATAGTAAAGTGTCAGCACGGTGCAGCTTTCTTCCTTCATTGTGAGGCCACCTGTAAAGGAAAAGCGAGCAAACGAAATGCATAAGAAATGCAGCGGAAACAACAAAAAAACTCAAAATAAACAAATAAAAGAGAGTAAGAAAATGAAGAAGAAAAATTGAAATAAAAGAAAAATATTGCATGGCTGACAACACACAAAATGCAAAAATACTCGACGGATCTCTGGTAACAGTCACCGTCTCCGTTGAAGTCACCGTCATCGTCACCAGCCAGGGACAATTTCCTGGCTGTCCAGGTAAGTTGCCCCGTCCATTCCACAAAAGTCTCTACCCTCCCCCTCCCAATGACTCGACGCCTCACTGGCTATGAACAAAAGACAAAATTAAGCGGCCGTTGGCAGTTGGCAGTAAAGCAGCAGGCGCCATCATAATAATATTCCGCAAGACGACATTGATGGAAGCAGGCTGAAAGATGTAGGACGCAGGATACAGCAGTCATCAGTAGAAGCATTGAGCATCTCCATCGTCATCGTCATTGCTATCAACATCCTCATCCACATCCACATTCTCGGTCTCATTCTCAACATCGTAGTCATCGTCATTGCTTTATTTGAGTTGGAAAGCTTTATGTTTTCGACGCATACGCCTGACTGCCTGTTTTACTGCTGTCTATTCCATAAAACTGTCTATCTATCTATATGTTTGTCTGCATCTGCATCTGTATTTGTGTATCTGTGCCTCCCTTTAGTGCAACATCGTTAGATTTGTCTATTACGACTCTGTGTCTCTATAGAGTTGCACTCAATTGTTGCCGCTGCGTTCATTCACTTAGTCTAGATTGCAGATTGTGTATGTAAGTGTGTGTGTGTGTGTGTGTTAAATTTGTGCAGCAAGCAAGAAAGTCAAATTTACTTTAGGTGTCTTTCTCTTTATCTCTCTCTTTTAGTCTTTATCTTTCTTTATTTTCGCTTTTATTGTCTCTTTCTTATAATGTTCTATAAAGACTGCTCGCTTGGAATGTCTGACCTGAACTGCAAATGGCTAGCTGTTATGTTGGCCATCTCTGAAATTTTCAACTATCGAAAAATCATTTTCATTCATTTTACAAATCATTTCTTAGATTATAATCTACTCTATCTGATTATCGTGGATTATCTGCTTAGCTTGGGCTATTAGACTTATCATTTATATCAAACTCTGCTCAAAGTGGACTCATATTTGGATAAATTTTCAGCTATTTCCTAAGTTAATAGGTGAATAAAGCTTCTGGTTTTGAGCTTCTCATAAAATATAGAATGATCTTTATGAACTTTTCAGCTCGTTAAATACTTGATATATAATAATTGTCTTCTCTTTTAATTTTTAAAATAAATTTAATAACTTAATTACTATTTTGTGCATTTTTTCTACATTTGTAAAATATTTGACAGAAATGAAAGGACTGCAATTTGAAAATCTAAAAATGTTCCTCACTTATTGTTTGTAAAATATTTTATCTGGTTTTAAAATAACATGTTAAACTCAAATAACAGAATTTTCCCATTTATCCAAACTTGGTAAGACTTTCAGCATTTTCTACTCATTATTACTTAGTTGAATGGAATTTCCTTTAATTTCTAGCCTTTGTTTTAATCTATCAGCATACCTTGCACTTTTAATTTACAACTGCATACCTGTTTTCCGCTCTTCTGTTTCTTTCAATTTCAACACACAATAGAATGAAATACATTTAACAATTACTGTGATCAAGTCTTTTCTTATTGTACGTTTTGCTTCTTTTATTCTCTAGTTGCTGCCTTTTAACAGCATCTACAAATATGCTTCCTATTTATCTCTCATTTGACTGTCACATTGTCCACTTTACTGGGGACTTGTACAGCTGTCAGTTGAGTTATCTACCCCCCAACTTCCACACTTTCTTTATCCTTTCCCCCATTACAATGAGACTGCCTCCCAACTCGCTTAACACCTGGCCGTTTCGTGCTAAGTGAAATGTTTCAATGTCTTGGTTTATGTATTTTACAATGAGGTCGTCATCGGCTCCTCCATTACTGCATCCACAATTCCTTTCTTCAGGTCCTTTCGTGTGCTTTTTTGTAATACCGTATGACGGTGCCTGGTTCGAGTTCTGGTTCTTTTGCTGGTCCCTTTACTGTTGACTACTGCAAGCCGCCTGTCGCATATCGTTTGGGCTGATTTAAATGTGTCATAACGACGACTCGTCCGACTCGGCGAAACCATTGAAATTTTTGCACTTTTGCGCACGACAATGGCTGCTTGCAATCTTTTCTTTTTTTTGGTTCTTTATTTACTCTACCCATATTTTAGGGTCCCTGGGCATGGGGGTGAATGTAGCACTTACCTAGGGTAATTGCCTTTCGTGACGAACTGTCATAAATGCATTCGGCGATGAGTCTATCGCCAGGCATGGAATGCACCGACTGTGGCAAACGTCGAAAGTCCTGATAGGCCACATCTATATTGCTGTCGTGTGCAATTGGCGGAAGCTCCTCGGTTTGTCGTATCTGAAAAGTTAGTTTGCTCATTAGCATTTGGCTTTAACTCGCCTCCCCCTCCTCTTTCTATGCAAATAGCAGACTACAACGAGTTGTAGTCGACTCACCTGACGCAGTTTAACCTCCTTGCCGATTTGATGTGTGCGCATCATGACCGCAAAAATGTTGATGCCCTGTGAGGGGAAGGCATAGCCGGTGCAATCCTCAATGCATTGGCCCTCGGATATCACGCGCTTCTGTCCTGGCGGTATAATGTGGCGCCAGTTGGGATCCATGCCTGTAAGGGAAACAAAAATACAGGAAAACCATGTGAGAGTCCGTGTGGAGAATGCTTTTAATTAACGCTTTCGAGTGGTGCGAAGCGTCGAAGCTTCATCAAAGCTCGGTCGGTTAGCACGACATGCACAATCACACTAACACTTCCCCCACTCTTCCCATCAAGGACACTCCTAGTCAAAGTCCCAGTCCCTGTCACTGCCCATATCCTATCTATGGCACTTCACTTGTTTTAGCTTTGAACGTTGATTTTTTAATTCGATTTGGCGTAAAACGTGTAATTACATTTTAATTGCTGCTTTTGATGTTTGTTAACAACTTTGTCAATGCCATCAACGTAGACAAAAACCACGATCTTCCATCTCACATCTTCCAACTCAGCTCAACTCAATTTTGGCATCTTTTTTGTCTTTTAACATTTACTTCGTTATTTGGCAATCAAATTATGTGTTGGCCCTAACTAAATTTGGTATGAGTGTGTGTTACTTTTCAACGTTGCCCCAATTAGTTAAATGTTGTGGAATATTGCTCATACGCCGCCTTGTACGAGCAAATTTCCCTTCTCTTTCCATTCATATGCAATTAGGGCCGCGTGTCGCCTGACATGTTGAAAAAATATTTGAAATTCATGTGCTACATATTTTTTTTCCACTGTTTGGCGTTTCAATTGTTGTGCGTGGGTGTCCTCTGTGTATGTGTGTGTGTGCGTGTGTGTGTCTGTTGAGGGTTGTGAGTATGCCAATCAAAATACTCGCGGAAAATACTTGGCATTGCTGGAAAAACCCCTTTTGCTCAGTGAGAGACCAGCTGGCAATTGATTTTCATTGTAAATCCGTTCTTGTTTTTTTTGTTGATTGTAAAAGCCTTTTTTTATAGCATAAAATATTGCATGTGTGTGTGTGTGTGTGTGTATTTATGGCTTAGTCATGCTCGGTTAGCAACATTTGCAGGAAACATTGGAAATGACATATGAGTTGATTGCATTGCTCCAGGTGTGTGTGTGTGTGTGTGTGTGTGTGTGTGTGTGTGTGTGTTTGCAGGTGTAGTTTGTGGAATGCAATTGTAATAATATTGAAATAATAAGTCTTACAGAAAGTATTACTTCGAAGCTTTAACTTAATACTTTTGAAGCAAACCTAAGTTAACTAAGATAAGTAATAATCTTAAACAATCAATTGTATATAATAAATTAATTCAAGCTAATAATTATTGTGATCTTTAGAAAGCAAACAGAAATGCTGTCAGTTATTCAACAGCTTCAGTGTTAATGCTAATTAAATGCGATATTTAAATCACGCTTAGCGAATTTTGGCAAATATTTTATATTAAAGTTTTCCTAGAATTGAAATCAATTATTTATAGGCACATTGAATAGAAATTTTTGTTCAATTTACTAAGAATTAGTTGAAATCAAAAACAAACAGGCTACCAATAAATATAGAGTTAATTAAATAGTTCAATTTGAAAGAGATTTTCTACAAATGATTTGAAATTTTTGTATTGAAGAGAGTTCTATTTAATTATGAAATGTGCAATTTGGAAAATGGTCCTGCATAAAATTCATATAAGTTATTTTAAAACAGAAACACTTGTTAATATAATAATTAATAAAAATGACTGACTAGTTAACACAAAACTAATTCATCTACACTATACGTGCTCCTAAGAGTAAGCTCTCGAAATTTTGATGGAATAGATTAGTAATTGCCATACGGAAATGAGAGTTTCCTAATTTGGCACATATTCATATTTGGGATTTGCATATATTACAATTAAAGCTCATTTACCTATCGCAAATATCAATCAAAAATTTGTTTCGATTTATTGACACATTTCTGTCGGCCCAGATAACAATTTGAATACCCGGAAGGCCATTAGACCTCGCTAAATAGGCCTACATATAATGGCCTAAAAGTGTCGCGACGATTTTTGGTTTTTGTCAAATGTGATTTTCCCCGAAAATTCGATGAAAGTCATAGCCAATTGCCAATAGCTACAGTTCTCTGTTTGTTGTCCAAAAATGCTAATCAAATTGTCAAAAAAAAATTTGAAAAATAACATCGAAAAAAGAAATTAAATTGAATTTTTGGCAGCAGCTGCGCCTGTGACACAAATTGCCATTTAAAATAATTAGAAAAGTTGCCGCCATTTTTGATACAGTCACCAATTTGCATTGGCATTGCCGTGTTGCAAGTTGCAAGTTGCAACCAACCATCGGGCTGCTGTCAACGTAGCGTGTGGCAAATGCAACTGCGATGCCAATCTAAGGACCCTCGATCCTCTCTTCCTACCAAATATAGTACCTTTAATGTTGAATGCAGAACGGGAGCGTTAAATATCGATTTGAAAAATATGCAGTTATGAATTGTTCACTGTGTTCTGAGTGTCGTTTGGGGCAAATCAAATAGAAATAGAGCCAACTATTCCTCCCCCTCTCTTTGCCAACAAACCAAAAACAAGCCCTCGAAACCCTAAATCAACTCCCACTCGTTGCGTCGTTTTGGCCAATATTGAATTTGATTTAATGAATGGAAATTGGCAAAAAGCATCGAGAAAGAGACACATAGACACAGATACAGATACAGATACACAGAGGCTGTAATTTATATGCAGGAGTGTTTCTAAAATCGAATTCTCTTTTATTTAAGCTACTTTTTAGAGAGTTTTCCTCATGGCAGTTGGTTTTCGGGAGCGCATGTTAATTAGCTATAAGTTGTGATTATATTTTTTGTAAATAATGTAGCGAGACTAAAAAGAAAAATCGAAAATACTCCCAGTGCGTGAAATGAATAGATGAATGTCTAGGACGTTAGTTAAATATAAAATATTACTTAGATTTTCTTTTGTCATTTCTATTAAAATTATTTAATTTACATATAACTAATATTAAGTTAAATAAACCATAAGTAGTTAACTTATTATTCTTAAAATGAATTCGAATTTATTTTCTAGAATCATCATTCCGATTTCAAGCATCAACCATCTGGTCAGGACAAAACTTTTTGTGCTTTAATTTGGCAAACTTTGATAAACGCGCATGAATTGTAATTTGGAATTAAATTGATGATTTTATCCACTGAACGCGCTTTGGCAATATTTGCTAGATACTTTTTTATAAACCTTCTCTCTCTCCCTTGCTCCCCTCTCTCTCTTCCAGCTTGTTGATTGATTTCGTTGCATGACATTTTATAAAATGACCAACAAAAGATAAACGCGACGAGCTGTTTCAAAAGTTTTAAATCCAACATCGCATAGTTAAAATTCGTGCTTGTAATTGAAAATTGATTTCAGCAACATGATGACCAACATAATGATCATCACCATCAACAACAGGGGCAAATGCTGGGCTATAAAAATTAATAGAAATAATATTCAGGACAAATATGCAATGCAAATTTGTATAAAATGCTTAAAATTACGAAAAAGGTTTCCCCCACAGTCTGTGACACATTCATTCCATACACAAAAATGTGGCAGTAATTTAAGAGATTTGCAATATTTAAATAAATATATTTTTTGTTATATGAAATGGCAAATATTCCTATAAGGTGCTTAGGAAAGCTTAAAGGGAAGTTCATTTTTGATAGAGTAGTCTTTTCTATCAATTAATATAGATGTCAATTGCATATAAACAAAGTTAACTGAGCTAAAATTAATTATAAAATATTAAGTATATGTATTTGCATATATAGTAGAAAGTGAAAAGAAACAGATACTCTGAATCTTTTTCTGATAAATGCTTTCTTAGATATAATATCCAGTCTACCCCTTTTTTAATGGTTATTTACATGGCTAAGTCGATTAGTTAGCTTATATAGACAGCTCCTCTTGATTTTATTTACATTTTTAATAAATTCACTGAACAGAATTGTGTAATCGCTTTAAGATTAAAGACACAAAACGATACATTTGGTGTGTTTATTTTCCTGGAGTTTAAAAAACGTTTTGTGACCATTTGTTGTCTTGTTCCTTTTGTTTTAGCTTTTGTGAAGCAAATAAATGGTATTATTTCGATAAGCTGTGAGTTGTTCGATTATAAATCGCATTGGGCTTAACAGGCTCCCAGGCTCATTTGCTGCAGTCTCCAAATTTGTGTGGACTGCGGTGGTTGCCTTCAACCTCCAACCTCTCTCTCCAAGGTGCCATAAAAATTCGCGAAGCCACAGAAACATTAATCAAAGCGGCATTGCATACACCAGGGCGCTTTATCAATAACCAATTAAATTGAAATTAAATTTTGCCACACGGACGAGAGAGGCAGCCCAGAGGAGAAGCAAACAGATCCACAGACAGACAGACAGACGGACAGACAGATAGAGAGATAGAGAAAGGGAGAGTCGTACAGGAAGCATAGCAATTTCGCAGCTACTTATGCGTGTGGGTCTCGGAAAAAGCTTTGGCATATCCTTACTGCCTTCCCCTAATCCCCCCCCCCCCCTTACTGAAAAAACCAAACCAAACGTAATTCAATTTGTAGCGAGCCAGGAAAATGTAGCCAAACGTTTATTTTTATTTTTTAATTTTATCTATAGATTGAAATATATATATTTTTTATTTATTGACTGCTGTGTGTGGGTGTGTGCGTGTTGTGGTACGCGTTAAATTTCAATTAAATATTTCAATAGCATTGCGAACTGTTGCCAACTGGGAGAAGCTACCAATATAAGCTATAAGCTCATTGCATGACGCGACGACCCCCAAAAAGTATATATGTATATATAAATTCCATTTTCATTTCGTTATTTCGCTTAGAAATCGCACAGTACTCGTATCAGTATGTATTAATCTACTTTTGCTACTCCGGAAGTTTTGGCAACACCTACTCAAAAAGCATCGACAAAAACGTGCGGCCAATGGAGAGGGAAAAACTAAGGATGGGATGAGTTTTTTTGGAATGATACCTTCTTCCTGTATGGCTTATTCTCTTACTTCCTTACTTGGCTGGCCCCACAGTCCCAACTGTATTGGCCATGTCTCTGTGCGGTTGTAACAAAGTTATATTGGTTTGCGTGACTATGAACAAAAGTAAAATAACAATTACAACAACGACAACACAGCGGCCACAGTGCACTCCTCATCTACTCCTTAGTTCCGTTCCCTCAGCCTGGTGGCCACAAGCAAACACAAAAACCAAAAGAAGCAACCAAAAACCATACCAACAGCAACAATAACAATAAGAAATAGATGTAGCAACGGGAGGTGAACTACACAAAAAAATAAAAAAATACAAGTAGAAAACAAATTGTAAAGTGAAATTAGTATTTTAGTTATCCTGTGCGCAGGCATACGAGTATAAAGACATGTGTATTCACATATATATACATATGGATATGCATTTGGCAGGAAAACTTGAAAATTTGTAGAGTTCTGTAGAGGCAGGTGGGTTGTTGGAGTTGTCTGAATTGTGCATGAAAGTGAGGTAGCTCGATATATACTCAAAAGTCGCTTAAGCTGTTGGAGCACATGAATATTATTGGAAGGACTTATGCGAGGTTAATTCAAGAAATTCCCGAAAGAACTATTAACTTAATTACTTATTCTACAAGTCTCAAGCATATCTGTTATTTATAAAGATTCACAGAACCTAGGGTATATCTATGTACAACTCTATGATAATAAACATTCTGTGATACTATTACAATAATGCTACAAATAGTTTCAGATGTGAAGAAGCATGCCTTTTATCTATAAAGATTCCCAGAACCTTGGGAAGAGATCTTTTATATATCTATAGGTATTATCTATATACAACTTTATTTATTTTCATAAATTTTATATAATAATAAACATTCTGTTTTACTTTTACAATCACTTCTATTCTTTAAGACTCCACAAATGCTATAAATAATATTAGATATAAAGAAGGAAACTTTCCAACTTTTGTGTTTGCATGATCAAATATTCAGAGACATAATAATAACTTTATTAAAGCCCCTTTTAATTGCAAACTTTTGTCAATTACTTTCCGTTGTGGCCCTCGTTGTTGCTATTGTTATTGAATTTGTCCATTTGACGCATTGCCATCCCTTTGGATTGGAATATGCCAGATCAATAATTAATAGGAAAATTGAATACCTCAAAGTTTTCGATGGACATGCAATGGGTTTCCCATTAGTTATTTATTAATTTGTTATATGCGTGCATCGGGTAGCACTTCATAATTAATAATTTATTGGAAAAAATCGCTTAACAAATTGTCATTGTTATGGTTAACTGGTCAAAGTATAGCAGAGACGTCGGACGCACTTGATGAGCAAATAAAAGTATATGTATATGCGATTCTATTGTACAATATTGTGAATACAGTCTGGGATGGTTAGACAATATGTTGCATTGTTGTTATACCGCCAGGACACACACCTTTAACCAGCGCACACACATTCATAAAACTCATAAGCTTTTGTTTTACTAGACACCAATGCGGCGGCTGTCCTGCTGTCAGTTATCCAGAGTCTCCTCCGTTTCGGTTTTTGGTCCCAACTCCCATTTACCCAAACTTGAGCTGAACTCACAGTGCCGTTTTTGGTCTCGGCAATCTCATAAATTGCATGACATGAGTTGCATATATGGATGCTATACTCCCATTGCATAAAATATATATACATTCACACAGCTGCAGTCAAACCATACCCATGTGCACATTGTGAGGACAGAGATAGATAGAGAGAGTTATATCTATGTTTTATGGTGAATTCAGTCCCATACTTACCGATTGACAATATGCCAGCGTCATTTGGTCGCAGCACGTGCGTAAAGTAGATTTTCAAACCCGAATTATCCGCCATTTGTCTGGCATGCAATTGGGCAAAGTCCGGCTTCAAATTGTTATAATGGGTCTCCATTAAATAATATTTGGCCTGTCGCGACTCAATCGGGTAGCCCGCTTCATGTGGATATGTAAAGCCCTGCAAAACAGAGAAAGGACATCGAATGAAACAAAAGCACCCAAAAATAAAACGGAAAAAACAAGCCTTCCGAGTGTTGTTTGTATTTTACATACATACGTATATACATATAGGGTATACTCGTTTGTATATGTGTAAGTATTTATATACGTAAGGGATGGGGATGGGGATGGGGATGGCAAATGGAGGACGGAAGTTGATGCCATGGTCATGTGCAATTTAAATGCACAGCAACCGTCTCCATGCAATTGCATTGCATTGCAGTATACAGCGCCCCCTGGCGGCCAGCAGCAACAGCAAGAACAACAGCACATGGCACTGCATTATGGCGCTGCTGTGATGAAATTATGAAAAGCATGGCAAAAAGGTTCCGGAAGGGGGCAGAAGGTGGCAGAAGGCCAAGCCATTTCTTTATTGAGATGCCCTTGCAGATATCGGGTATCAAAGCTTTATAGGTTTTCCTGACTTAAGAACGCCTTGATTCCAAAACTCGCAAATTATAATCTAACTTATACTTCTTGAATAAGTTGAGTAAAAATGGAAATTTTTTAGATATCAAAATGCATTTGATTGTTTGCAATTCACATAAAATGAAAATATTGAAGAAGATTTCTTTGGAGGCAAAAATTTTGTTTTAATGTTTGACTTTAATTAAATTTAGTTTCTTATATTCTAGGAAAGTCGAAAAATAGTAAATATTTGATTATAATAATTATCTGTTTAAACCTTAAAGTCTTGAGCTCTTTTTCATTTTTATTACATCTGCATTTATTAAGATACTTCTTTTTATTTATTTATTTTCTAAAATAGAGATCTATACGTTTAAGTTAAAGATTTCTTTCAAAATTTTGTAATCCGATTTAATCTTTTTAATTGCTAAAAAAGACAGAGATCTACACGTTTCCGTTAAAGATTTATATTTAAAATTTATTTATTCGATTTAATCCTTTTAATTGTTTAAAACTGATACCATTCAAAGGAATTTCGCAAGTGTGCAATTAAAATTCTTGTAAAAGTAGAAATCGGAAAATATCTTGTTATTTTCAGAAATGTTTTCAGATTCATTTTGTTGTTGCAATCGGTTTTGATTACAACATCATATCCTAGAGGATAGATTTCAGCAAGGGTATTTCAATTTTCGTACTCTGGACCATCGCTTACTTATATTTTGTGTTGAAAGGAAGCATTTGCGAAGGTTAAATTAATATTGCATGGTTATGGTTCTGACGGTGATGGGAATGGGGATGAGAATGAGGATGGGTTCAGCTGAGTTGAATTGAATGGAGTGAAGTGGAGTCGAGTTGAGTTGAGTTGAGTTCAGTTGAATTTGATGCTTACCTCACTGCCCCGCGACCATGAGGCAACAATGGCATTGCATGCCAGCGGTATGGAACGCGCTCCCATACACTGTCTGCCCTGTTCGCGTGCCAGCTCCTCCAGCTCCGAGTGGGAGCCTTGGCACTCATGGAGCGTAATATGCTGCAAGTAGTGTACACTGGACGATGAATCATAAATCGGCTCGTACTGAAATGAATATGAACAGACCAAGAGACAACGAGATAAAGAGAATGGGGAAAAGACAAAGATATATATATATAAATTTTTAATATTTCAATTTGGTTATGCCGAGGCCGCGACTCAGGCAGACAGACAAAAGCTGAATGCAACGAATTGCACTTGGCCTCAATTATGCATTGTATTTAAGTAATAACATTTAGCAATGGTTTTGGGTAACTCCTTTTGTTTGCTTACCCGTATAAGATGGTGCTTCCGATTGATATCCTCTAGCTTGAACATCTTGCACCAAAAAAGCGGAGTATCGCCGCCGGGCAACTCAACATCCTCATTGCGAAGTTCCAACACACGGACGCGTTCATCGTGCGGTGATGGCGATTGCAGCTGGGCACGCTGCATCAGTACCATGGGTCGATATGGACGAAAGGCTAGTGCCGGATCTGGCAATGTGCCGGGACGCACCGAGCCGTGAGGTGGATCCTGTGCGTGATACATGTACAGCAAGCGCATCGTGTCGTTCTGTAGCAACAACAACAATAAAAAGAGAAGAAGCAAGGATAATGGAGAGTTGAAAAATGTGTAAAAAATTAGTTGCTAAAGGTGTGTGTGTGTGTGTGTGTGTGTCTGTGTCTGTGTGTGAGTGAGCGCACAAAATGGCGTTATAATGGCGTTGCCGGCAAGCAGGCAACAACACAATTAAAAAAAAAACCGACCAACCGACCAACAACAGCAATAATGTCGCTGCTGACGTATACACGGATGGACTGTCTGCAACTGGCAGGCACAACAAGGCGAGGAGGGAGGCGTGGCACGGCTAAATTAAGTACAAAAAAAGAAAGGTGTGCTCGAGCTGAGCAGCGGAAGGAAACGGAAGTCGCCTTGCGGCCATTGGCAATGGGGAGCAGGTGTTGTTTGGTCAGCTGCAGTTCATGCTGAAGTTTCGTGCATTGTACTCCTTATATGTTGTGTTCTCCATGTTTCATGTTTTCAGACCTGTTTCGACTTGTAATGACTCGGAGGCGGAAGTCGCATGGCTTGGGTAAAGTTGTACGAGCAACGTTGCCACAATTCAATGGGAGGATTAATTAGTGAGTCGTGGGAAATGATAACTACCAAAACTTTTGAATAATAAAGCAATGTTGCCCTCGTTAATTACTAAATAAAAGTTATTTAATATTAATAAGAGCGAGGTTGTCAAATTTCTCTGTTTGTAATTGTATATTATTTGTGTTTAACTAGCTACTAGAAGTAGATATAAAGCCTCATGTAATAGTAGATATTTGTGATTTTTAATTTCTTTAATTACAATAATTGTGACTAAATTTATTTGGGATAAAAGATTATTTTCGCCAGATTTCATTACTTAAACCAAGTCAACATTTCAAGATTTCACTAGCTCATTACACAAACTCGACACTAAAATATGCAGTTTGTGTTCTAGTAGCTGTAAAGCAATTCTAAGCCAACTAATAGAAATTCACTTAAGTTAATTGCTTTAGCTTTGAAATGCATTAAATGCAACGTTGCCAAACTTCACACAATTTGCAGCAATCCTCTTTGAAAACTGTACTTGAGCATTTACCAAATTTGCAGTTACACTGTCGTAGTTTTTCATTGGTTTCGCCCACACCAAATGCTTAGTCAAGAACTTGTGTTCGCCAGTGCATCTTGTCTTCAATTTACACGTCTAGTGCACCCGACATACAACTAGATATATAATCCTTCCCTATGTGAGTGTGTGAGTGTGTTTGTGTGTGTGTTGAGGCCATTTCTTTTGTATTATGCATGTGGCATGTATGTATTTTTCATTTGCCACGTAGTTTTAATTGGTAAACCCAAATTAAAGCTTTCATTAAAGAATCACAACACGACAGACGACGCGACGGGCAAAATGTGCCCGCCAGTGGCAAGTGCCGCTTACTCTCTGCCCTCTGCAATCTCTCTCTTGCACCTCTTCAGCATCTCTTTCTCTCTGTCTCTGACTGAATCTCTCCTTTCTCTGTTTGTACTTGACTCGTACGCCTCGGGGGCTTTTGGAAGCCAACAGTCAGCTGTCATTGTGTGCATGTCAGTTGCACGTGCATCTGTGTGTGCGGTGTGTGTGTGTGTGTGTAGCGACACAACAATAACAACAACATGTAGCACACATGGGACATAGAGAGAGCGAGAGAGAGAGGGAGGAAAGTTTGTAAAAAACAAATCTGCAACCCGGTCAGGGCATCCATTTGAATTCATTGTGGCAAAGTGCCCATTGTAGCTGTTAAGTGGAACTGTAGAGCACCATGTTCGACAATTGACGGCCAGGGCAACCAGGGCCATGTCCAGGACAACAACAACAACAACAACAACAAAAACAACAACAACAGCAACGACGACGACGAGTCCTTGTCTACTTGTTCATTTTGCCAGCAACGAGGAGACAATACTTTAATTAACAATTCCCTTCAGCCCCCCTCGCTCGTAATTCCCTCCTCCTGTCATCCACCTTTTCCATTTACCGCCCTCGCACTTTCATCCGAAAGTCTGCGAAAAACCTGTACAAATGAGTCGGTTGCCCGCTGTCCTGGCAAACACTGCGGGCGGTTGAGGCAAACGCGCTAACCGGCCGGCAATCGCCAGCTAGCCAGCCAGCCAGCAGCAACAACAACAACAACAATATCAAGGAACAACAACAACAGGGAACAAACAACAACAGCAACAACAACAACAGTTTCGGTGGGAAAGGCAGTTTTAAAACATTTGCCGTGCGACAGGCGCAGCACAAAAGTCATTAACGTGGCTACGGCGCTGCTGGACATGGCCCAGTTGTAAAAACATGACCACTGTGAAAAAACTCAACAGTCATTCAGTAAAAACATAACAAAAAAACATACAAGAGTGCTAAGAAGTCGACTAAGAAATATCCTACACAGCACTTAAAAATACAGTTTAAACTATGATATTTCATTCAATTATAAAAATCTTATAAGATCATCGATAATCAAAATATTTCGTACTTGGTTTCAAAAAATCCCAGATAACCAAGCTTTTAAAACCGTTTCAAGTCGTTTTATTTTGGAAATTGCGAATTTGATCTGTTTATAACTAATTTTAATTGCTCATTTCATTATTATAAAAAATAATTTATGTTTACTATAATACTTATAATATTTTCAGACCTCAAATCAGAGATTGACTGTTAAAGTAATCCTGTTTAATTTTTATCCAAGCCTTTGCTAAAGTATTGAAAAATATTTGTCTCGTAGTGGAATCGTTGACTTGAACTGCAGAAAAATATAATAATATAGTAGTTATCTTTCTAACAAATGTCTAATAAACAAATGTAAAGCTATAAAGGGATATCCATCCTTTTAATATTTTAGTAACTATGTCTTTAAACTCATTTAAAAAAGATTCTAAGGATTTCCTTCGTTTAAAATAGAAGACTTTTATTTTAACAACATAGTCAATTTTGTTTGTACTTTTTAAAAATATGAAATGTGCTTAGCAAGTTCTTATTTACTTTGGTAAGCTTGCAATTCCCTTTTTATTCCTGCATTATTTCGCTTTTATTAGAATGTACTTGGAAACGTTTTACCAGAAAAACAATTTAAATAAAGCAATCCATTTAATAAACTGCTCAAACCATATTACGGAGCAAAGTCTCTGCACGTATGGCTTAATGGGAAAGTTGATAAAGAAAATGCTTGGAAAATATACATGTAGTTACAGTGTAGAGATATGTGATTCCATTTGCAATCGCTTACTGCAAAATCTAATAAACTCAAGAGCCTTTAGGGTATCAGCACGTAGAAACAAAGTGTGAAAAAGCCTGCGACGAACTATGCACACGCACGTAGAACAACGACAACGACAAGGACAACAAAATAGCAACAATAGTAGCAACAAAAAACATGAACAACAACAACAACAACAACAACAAAAACAACGACAACAACTAAAATGAAATGAAAAGCTTCAGCAAGGATTACAACCAAAAATTAATGAAAGCAAACGGGCTGCGGTCATTTGGCGTGTGGTCAACGCTCGGCCAGGGACTTAATTGCCAAAGACGATATGCGATGTATGTGTACTGTGTGTGTGTGCCATGTATGTATGTGTGTGTGTGTGTGTGTGTGTTAGCTGGGAGTAGAACTCTAGGACTACAGGTGTCCTGCACTTTGGTGACTCTTGGCTAATTGTAAAATGCGCCGGTACAAGTACTCATTAGAGTCCTGGTTACGGCCCAAAAAACTTGCTCAACGCTTGGCTGAACCTCAAATTCGAACTGAAATAGGTACTCGGACCTCGGTACTTGGTATTCGACTCAAAATGTACTTCAAAGGTCGTTTAACCTTTTATTTAAAACTTCCGAAAGACCCAAAAGCAGGCACAGGCCACAGCTGTCAACCTGAACAATAGTTTATTTATTCATTTCTTTTCATTTTACTTTTTGATTTTATCGTTTGCTGAATTGAAGCTAGAATCAAAATGCTAGCTCATCGTCAGTCTTTGTTAATACCCCGTTTAACGGGTCATGACAATTACAAGGATTGGAGCCGCAAGATGGAGCTCAAATTGCGATGCAGGAAGCTCTGGTTTGTGGTCTTAACACCACCTAAACCTATTGAGACACTAACTAGCCATCGGATTTTTGTTGCTTCTAAAAATCGTATCTACAAACAGTGCCCAAATATTGTGGTAAGTGCAGTCCATAAGTAGATTTGAAAATTACAATTAACCTTTTAAATTGCATAGTGTGTACATGTTAAAAATCTGATATGTTCACATATTCATCCTGATATTTTGTTACCGGATTATCGTAACATGAGTGTGCCGCTTCTTTGGCTTGAATTGAGACACACTTTTGGCCCTATAAAACCGAATAGATCAAAAGCACAAAAGAGGTGTGAGAAGATGTTAAAGAATTCAGGAAAAAAATCGGCAATTGGATGATGTAAATTTTCCTTTAATTTATTACTTTATTGACTGATTAAAATCATTAACTTGTTCTTTAAATTAAAATTTATTAAGTTTTGTGGAATTAAATAGAAAAACAAAAAGTCAGACTTTACTTTAGTGTGTAGTTTTCATAATATAAGTGATTATGATTAAGGTGATTGCTCTAACCTTAATCTAATACTAGACATTAATTAGTAAAGTATTATCTTATTTCCCCATCTCAATTTAACAGTATTCTACTTAATTCTTCCTGTCTTAGCCATATCAATACGAGTACACTTTTCATTCTGTACATCTTCATTCTGTGCTGTATTGAAATTTTTGCTCATCCAACGTATTTACTTAAGTCTGGCAAACACACACATCTTAATCCTGGACACAAACATGCACATATAAGTTTACACACACCTGGTGGCGCTTTGAAACTTTATAGCCCATTACTGTTTGTGTTGGCTGTTGTTTCATTTGTTGTTGTTGTTGCTGTTGCTGTTGCATTGTTATTCCTTTGCTTTCTGTTGAGTTTAGTTGGACTTTTTGTGTCGAGTTCTGTTGCCACTTGCGTTTTGCCATCTCAACGCGTTTTAATAATGGTCCAATTGTCCCAAAAGCGAAAACGAAAGCTGCAAACGTAAGGCAAGGAACGAGCCAGCTGCTAATGGCTAATGGTCAAGTGGTCAAGTTGAACCCCCGTTGTTCTGGCTGACCCTTGTTCTATGTTCAGGCCAAACCAAACAAAACTTCGTCGTTGCCAGCTTGTTTAATGTGCACGTAATTGAAATGCATTTACAATTGAATTATAAATAGAACAAAATACACACACACTCACACACACTTGTGTTGGTTTTGCTTGCACCACCTTTTTGGACTAGCCTCACAATAAAAGCAACGAGTCGCTTTGTTAAACTTTCAGTAGCAGCAATAGCAGCTGAGCTTGCAACAACTGGCAACTGGGAACTTGCAACTGGAAAGCAGGCTCTTAGCAGCAAAGTTGCAATCAAATCAACCGTTCCCCAGAAGCATTTCAAGAGGTGTTTGTGTCTGTGTGCAGCAGGTTGCCATGGTCACGTCGGCCATTTTCGACTGCAAATGTCTGAGTGTACCTGTATGTGTGTGTGTGTGTGTGTGTGTGTTGCCTTGGCTTTTATTCCTCTGTGGGGCATTGCCAATTCAATCATCAATAGGTTTTTCGTGCGCTGCTGCTGCAACGTGTGTGGCCTGCAACTTTCTGACAGCTGATTTCAATAACTAATATGCAAAGTGGTATATCGACAATGCCACGCCCCCATCCCCACCCCATTTTGCTCCTCCCACCACATCATATGGTAAAGTTTTTGCTGTGCTCTAATTGCCGTGTCAGTCGTTCTGATTGCCAGCCACAGAAGTGCTGGAGCAGCTGCATCAGCAGTCAAATGCAGTGGCAGAGGTTGTCGTTTTGTTGACAGACTTTTCATATGCAACACAGCATGCAACGCACACACACACACATACAACCACACACATCACATCAACACAGCAGGTGTCTGTGTGTATCCAAGTTAGTACTCAAAACTCTGTCTAATCGTTTAGTCTGTGTCCAAGTTCAGTTCTTAACTCAGTTGTGGGCTCTTAAGTGGCTTAATGATTTTTGTTGCATTAGATTGAGTTATTTTAACTAATGTGTATTGTTTTATGTGTGTGCTGCTCTCTCTCTCTCTCCCTCTCTCTTTATGCAGTTGACATTAATTGAATTTATTTATAGCTGCTACTGCCACAATTCCATTTAAATTAACAATCTAATTAGATTTTCTTAAGTCGACACCAGGTGTTGTTTCTACTGTTGCCAATTTCTTATTTGTTAAAGCTGTCAGAAATGCGCATTTATCAAAATTATAAGACTTGAATAAATAATTAATAGCTGTATATTATTTTGTATTAAAGTTGAGCCTTAAATGAGCCACAAAAGAACAATGCTGAAGCAGACACAAATGCGAGTTCGTTTGTTAATATTAAGGGTTTAATTTGATAGCTCTTTATTAAAAATTAAAATGTCTACTTATTAGGATTAAGAACAATATTTTTAAAATCAAAAAAGTCAGAAGTGAAGCTCTTTCTCTTTAGAAAATTTAGTCTGGCATTTAATGTTGTTGATGTCTAAATGAACTGTTTAAGCTATTCTTAATGGACAGCATTTTCTGGCTCACATTACCAACTGTTTCCCTAATTACCTGCCACACAAGACTGCTCTCCACATTTAAATCCATTTGCCAAGTTTTTTTCCCGCCACATCTTATGTCATTGATATGCCTTCAAAAAGCGTTTATTTCGGACGCTTTTTGCGAATGATTTTATGTTGATAGCTTTGAAGTCTGAGAACCTAAAGAAGCATGCAACAGTATGTATATTGCATGTTGCTTAAAAGCCTTTGCCAATGCCACAACTCAAACAAACTTACATACATACATACAAAACACACACACTCACATGGCCATTAACCCAGGCATTGCAGTGGGATTTAAGCCATACACTGACTCACTAGCGAAAATCGTCACTCGCTTTTCGGCAACGCAGACAAAATAAAAATGCGCATAATTCCCGCTAAAAGTTTCGGACTCGCAGCCTCCTGTGAATCTGGACAGGGACTAAACGTTTCATTCTATGCCATCGACATCGTTATCGTCATCGTCATCGTTGGCATCAGCATCAACGTTAGCTTTAGCTTTAGCTTTACTGTTAGCGTCATCGTCATCGTAGTATATTTGTCAAGCAAATGGAATAACCGTTGCAATTGCAACAACGTCAAAGCCAAACAAAAATGTTATTTGCCGCTTTGCCCAAAAATCAAGTACACAACCAAACAACCAAACAACCAAACAAACAAACAACAAAAGCAGCTGAAAACAGCCAAAAACAGGCAAACGGCGTGAGAGCCAAATGTGAAGCATGTGTGCGTGTGTGAGAGTGTTTGTAAGTGTGTGTATGTGGACCGGACCCAAAAAGTGGTCGCCGTTTGGGTCTATAACTCGCTTGCTATGATGTCCTGGCCATGACGAGTATCCGGTGTATGCGTATGTGTGTGAGCCTCTGAGTGGCATGGAGTCTGGCAATGGCTCCCCTAGTTGCTTTATTAAAGCTAAAGCCTCCATTGTCCCCTTTTACACATGAGTTGTGAGTTGTGAGTTGTGAGTTTGCCAGTTGCGAGCAGTTGCAGCCACCACTTGTATAAACTGCCAGAGATTCGCATGAGGTGCACAGTAACAGGCAATAGAAATGGTCAAAGCTTTGAATTCACTTACTCTGCAAGGGATACCATGAACTTGTTAATGCTTTTGGTAACAAAAACTCTTAGAAAGTCAGAAATCAAAGTCAACTCATGGCAGTTCCTAATGAATACAATCAAAGAAAAGCTGTTTCTGTTGCACAAAAGGTCGATAAAAAACGAAATTTTCCAGTAAGGAAAATACTGACGTTTTTTAAATGATTATTAACATTTCTTTATAAGTTTCTTTTTTATGATTCGACATCCTCTCAAGGCTAATCAGATAAGTGAGAAGATTTATTGTTGTTTTGTTTTGTACACAGTTATATATATTTTTGTAGTGCTTTTCAACCATTTATTTGAGTATTTTTTGGAAACGAAAGATGAATTTGACGGAAAAAGCGTACAAAATTAGGCTCTGAATACGTTAACTTGCTCTTGACGCTTAAAAGTATGCTATGTTTTATATAATTTTCTTAGCTTTGTAGGTTTTTTTTCTCTGTAAGAGCATTTTGTGTGCGGATAGGCGCGGATTTAATAATTTTCCTCTTGTTGCGCTTCACTTTGGGGCAGAGATTTTCGTGTTTCGCGCTCAAAGTTTGCACGTTGCATTTTTTGTTGTTGTTGATTATGTGTGCGTGTGGTTCTTGGTTGTTGTTTTTCTTGTTGTTGTTGTTGTTACTGCTACTGTTGTGGGTAATAGAAGTGCATGTGAAACTCGTGCTGGCCCAAAAAAATAAGGAAAAAAGTAAAGCTAAACGCAACGAGAAACGTTTGTTTTAATGCCCTAAAGCGACAAATATTGAGAGAAGCGAGTACAGCATGAAGTGGGTGGGGCTTAAGGGGTCCTTGCCAGGGGGAGGGAAAGTAAAGGGGGATAGGACTGCAATACAAAACTCAGTGCGGGATTTAACAGCCAAAGTAATGCAATGACAAACAAAGCAACTGAGTGAGAGGCAGCCATGAGTCAAGAGCAGCATCAGCAACAGCAACACAGAGGCAGCAGCAGCAGCAGTTGGTGGAAGGGTGTTGCTGTTGCAGGATGGTTACACTACTAGGGGGAGGGATTGAGGGATCAGTTGTTGGAGTCGTTGAAGCTGTTGGTGCCGAAACGATTTTTGGCCATTTTTCCGTCAGTATTGTGCTGTTCTTGTTGCTGTTGCTCTATGTTTTTTTTTTTTGCTGCAACCGAGGCCATAAATAACGAGTCGAGCTTGCCAGCTGGATTTCCTTTCAACGTTTTTACGGTCATGTCAAATGCAACAGGCCAACAACAGCAACAACAACAACAACAACAAAAGCAACAGCAACTACAGCAACAAAACCAAGCCAAAAAGGAGAGTAGAGTCTAAAATCTGCACATCTTTAGAGCGAAAGTAATTAACCGTTGGCAACCATTGACTGCAGTGTGGAAAAAATGAAGAAGAAAAATAAATAGGAAAAACCACAAACTCCATACGGCAGCACATTTTTACCCCCATTGAGCTGAGCTGTAAAAACAATTTGTTTATAAAAATATTGGACCACAATCTGGACAGCGCCATAAAGTGAGCGAATAGTTGCCAACCTGTAGTTATTTTATTTTATTATTTATGGTTAAATGGTGCAATATTCTATCTTCTCCATCCCTCTCTCTCTCTTTCGCTCTAGTCCTCCCTTGTAAAACTAACTAGTTTAGTAAATTCAATTTTTTGGTCTACGAGTATTTATATGTTTTTTTTTATGCATGCCGCGTCAGTGACCGAAAAAACCACAAACCCCGAGCAACTAAGACAGACACATATATGGGAAAGGGATAAAGGAAAAGGAAATAAAGAGGTAAGGGAAGGGAGGTATTTCAGATCTATTCATATACACACACACACACAAACACATTCACAAAGTAACCGCAAAAAAGTGGTCAGTTGGCCAAAACTAAACGAAATGTAATAAAGCAACGGATATGCCAGTTTGCTTGAACTCTGTGGTAAGCTATAAAGGGGTAGAAGATATGGGGGTAAAGTATTCAGGCAACTATGCAAATAGATGGGATAACTAGTAGAAAGGCAACTGCACAACACAATAAATGAATATGAATTAGGCAACAAGGAGCATGTCTGTAAGGTGCACATACTATATGTATACATACATTCCAACATACATAAATTGTATTTGGTTAAAAATGCAACAGAAATTTAAATATCATCGAAAAGCTCATGTGCATCATGTGATTTTGAATACAACTTCTAAGCTTTTACTGAAATCACAAATGGAAATGGGTATTGATATCTTAATATCTTTTATATATTGTTTACTTAAAGTTTAAAATTGCAGATAAGAAAAAATTGAAATACGATTTTATAGTAACTATAAAATTATATGTTGTATAGCTTTCAATAATCTTTAAGAACCTATATAATCTTTGATTTAATTTAATGGTTGATTGAAAATCTTATTTTACAAATTTTTCTATTTGCAATTACAATTTTTATTCAATTGTTGATGCCCATCCCTTGTCTCGAGTTACATATAAAAAGTCGATGAAACCGTATCTTAAAGCTTGAGTAAACATAATTTTCCTTAAATATTTTATTTTAAACCTTACAGTTCTTAAGTCTGATTAATTAATTGTTTTTAAACTTAGTTAAAGCTCAAGGCCTGTCACAAGAACCTCTTTCTGACCAACAAATCCTCTTACAACACATTCAGAACTTGCTGACTGCAGTTTTAATGGACTTCAAGGACTCGAAAGGGTTAAAGCCCTAGCCAAAACACTTTTAGCTAAGCTTGAAAAATTTTTGTTGTGGCTGCACCTCCACTTGGCTTGCGGCCGGCTAAATGCCACTTATTTAAAGCTTTTTGAGAGTCTGCTGCAATATTTTCGTTATGCTCTTGTGATTATTTTTATTTTAGCAAAAAGTTAAAAGGATTTTCTTTCCTTATTTCTTTTTTTTTTAGGTTATGTCGAACACTTGACTTTAAAAGCTTAATTTAAATCAATTTAAATTTTGTTGCATACTTTTTGGATCACTTTATGTTCGGTTACGAGGATTTTTTTTTTTATTTGTTGCAGCACTATTAAATTTTTAAGTGCCAAGCGGAGACCACAAGACCCGCAAATACCACACAAGCAACCACTAGCCATCAGTTCCCTTTCCTGCTGCTCCTGCTCCTGCTGCTGCTGCTCCTTCTCCTCCTCTCCACTAATAATTCATTATAAAAGTCACTGCTTTGGTTTGGTTTGGTTTGGTTTTTGTGTTTTGCTGTGACGCGAAATTCCGCCTTAATACTCACTCCTATACTCCTCATTCCTCACTTGGCTGACTCCTTCTCTGCAAGTTTTCGAGCTTATGTCGTGACAAACTGCACACATATGTGACTCGTAAGAGACCCCCCCTATAATATGTGTGAGTGTTTGTGTACATGTTTATGGCACCATTTTGCAGAAAAGTCAAAGCAAGAAATAAGGAGAACTCTGCCATGTGTTCCCCTAATCCATTTCGTCTAAATTTCATCAAGTTTTATGAGACATTTTATGCCACAATCGTTACCAACATTAGTTGAAACTCGCATGAAAAACAGGTTAAATAGTTGAGCAATAAAAAAGCCTTATTTAAAATATAATCCTTTTGCTGAGCTTTCAAATTTAAGCATGATTAAATGAATAAGCTTAATATAGAAAAAGTTTTTATGTGCTTTTGCAGCTTTCTTTGCAACTTTCGACTACTTTTAGAAGTTCTTTATTCTTGCATTTTGTCATGGAAAAGGCGAAAACGTTTTGAGGAACACCAAATACTTATTGCAGACATTGTTAGGACTATGGGGTCTACCCTCTTGTAAGTGTTGAAAATTACTGTCGACTTGACTTGTTGCCTTTTTGTTTTGCCAGCTCGCAATGCCAACTACAA
The DNA here is from genome assembly GCA_035044365.1 of Drosophila neotestacea. NCBI lineage: Eukaryota > Metazoa > Arthropoda > Insecta > Diptera > Drosophilidae > Drosophila > Drosophila neotestacea. Next base: position 6,990,298 of record JAWNMD010000273.1, on the reverse strand, counting down.
CAACTGTTACAACAACAATAACAATTACAGAGTTTCTGAATATGTTTATATATGTATGTGTATATATACACATTCGAATATATGTATGTACGAGTATAGGGGAGTGTGTTGAAAGTTATTATGGGTTCCCGGGCACGGACCTAGACCAGAGGCCCATTAATGGGCGAAATTACTGTTTACAAGTGGAGCAGGCAGCTAGTACCACCACCACCAGCACCACTTAGGAGTGCAAGTTTCGTGTTAAAATAATAAACACATAGCAAAAATTGTAGCAGCATGTGTAGCAAGCTGCTTGCATAATTCCATTACAGGGCTGCACACACTCAACACTACACACAACACACAACACACTCCACACCATATAAACCATCAACTATTTTAAAAACAATATTTTTTCAACGAACTCGCAAACTTTAACCTTAGTTCACACGGCAAAGTTTTTTAATATACCCTCTAGGTATTTAAAAATTGGTTTTGATGCTACAAAAGGTTATATGATATGAGATGAAGATACATTTAATTGATCCCTAATTCAAGAATACTAAAATAAAACTCCAAAGCCTGTAGACAATATCTGTTCATTATAAGCAATACTTTTTTTTATATATGTATCAAATTTTATATAGCTGCGAACATTTTCAACTGAGTTTTTAAACCTGAGTTCTAAGTATATAACAAAAATCACAGAGTATCTTTCTGCGGAACACTCTCGGACTCGACCAAACTTACTTGTTATTTTTTTGTAAATGTTGTGCAGAATTTTTGCATTTTAAATTGCCGTGGTAAGTTTAAACAATTACTTCAATAACAAAAAACAAAAAAACAACAACAATGGCAACAACAACGGGAACAATATCAACAACAAGTGAAGCACAATATGAAATTATTCTAATGACAATTAGTGTTAATTGTCACTTACGGGAACTGGAATGTTGTTGTATGCTATGTACGTGTGTATTGTAATTTGCGATGCTTAGCAAAAATTTGCATTTAAAATGAGCTCTTCTTTCTTCTCGTTATTGTTGTTATCGTTATTATACATTGTTGCTTTGTTTTTGCAATTCCGTAATTTTGTAATTCCGTAATTTTACAATTTCAATTTGTGTTTGAATATGGAATTTGGGTTTTTGGGTTTTGCGTTTGAGTTGAGTCTGAGCAAATAATGACATGAAAGTCATGGACGAACTGTCCGCTTAATGCATAAATTGTAATTACTTAATTATTTGCATAAATCAAAGTTTTATTCAAGTGCCCTCCCCTCCCCCACCAACAAAACGTTAATTTTAATGCTGAAAGACATTTTCCCATTTCCATTTATTGAAAAGGCACTTCAGAAAAAGTTTTGTTCATACCGCCCGATTTTGCGGATTTTGTGGGTGGGATAAATGAAAATTCTTCGAGCCACTTAATGACAATTTTATGTAGCTCGTCAAGTTGTCGCTTTGTGTTTTACGATTGGGCTAATTTTGAGGATTGTAGATGAGCTAAATATAGAGATTTTAATGATTAACTGTGTGGGTGGCTGACAAGGGCATGAGATGCAATTAAAAGGTAAAAGATTTAATTAAATCCCCATTCGAAATTGTATCTATTGTTTGAGATACAAATGGAAATTAATTTATCAACATTAATTGAGGAGTCATTAACAAGAGATAAGTATATTTTATTAGCAAATAAAAAACGACAATTCCAATAGCAGTTTAAAAGTGATATCCTAATCTACACCTCTAATAAATTGAATATCCTATAATCCTCGTTTTGTTAGCTGAAATCCTTGTGCATAATTGAGCAATTACTTGTTCTATATTTAAGGCTTCTGTTTGACATTAAAAGATCTTCAGAAATTCATAAAAATATCATAAAGAAAAATTGAAATAAATTGAAATCGACAAAACTTCTTCAACAAAAGAGACCATTAAATATTCCCTTTTTTAAGTTCTCTCTCTCTCCACAACTTTCCTGTCTCTATCGCTTTATCTAACTGTGTTTTATTTTCACATTTCCTCTTTCTCTTGTGGTATTCTTATGTAAAGTGCTTCCGTCAGTCAAATGGCGTCAGACAAACTCATTCAACTGCCGCATAAAGTGGGCGGGATGACATTAGCAGAGGCCGCGAAATCTGGGTACAAGAATCAAATTGAAATGACGCAGTTAATGGCATTTATGGTTTATGCGCATTTTATTATTATATGCGACTTCGATTCTCTATCTCTCTCTCTCTCTTTTCATTCTGTTTCTCTGCAATTTTCTGAACATTTTCCACTTTTGGCCATTTCATTTGGTCAGATGAGGGTGGCCAACAACTGACGTCAGTCATTGTATGTCCTCTGACTCTGCGTTACCAATTGCGTGTACTCTTTTTGGCCAATTGGTAATTTTGTTATTAGTCACGCTCTTTGCGCTTCATTAATGTTCATTACACACAAATGAACCCACATCGATTGATATTTCACATCGTCTGGTGGTTTCCAGAGGCGGTAAATCCCCTTGCGTTATTTATATATATATTTTTTTTGTGGTTGACGTTTTTGCGGTGTGCAATAAATGCGCTTTATTTAGCTTGCTGGCAGTTTTTATTTATTTATTTATATGGCCAAAAGGGTTGACCCCCTCCCGCCACATTTAATTATAAAAATAAACATACATATATAGTCGGCGTACGAATATGTATTTATTTATACGAGTCTATCATTGTGTAGAGTTAAATTTCTACGACGTTAACTTTGAACTTTTCGGTTATGCGTCACATATGTTAAGGGCGAGTTCGAACTTAACTTCCGAGGGGTTGGTTGCTCGGAAAATAAAAAAAAAAAAGAAGGAAAATAAAATTTATTGACGCTGCTTTGTGCACGCTTAATTGAACATTGGCAACTTGAAAGGCTGATCGACTGATTGACTGAGCCACTGGAAAACAATTTTTTATGACCTTCGAAACTTTTGAAGCATTTGAACTACCTACGATATAAATTCGGAGAACAGGATAAAAAAAGTATCTCGGTTCCGAGTTATTTAAATGGGGATTTCATTATGCGCTTAAACAGCTGGAAATTTTTGTTTTGCCTCCTTGTTGTAAGTATATTAAAAATGCAGGCGCTTTTTAGTTTTTCTTGTCTCCCTATTTTTCTTCTTCTCCTTTTTTAGTTGTTGTTGGTGTGTTACTTTGCATTCTTTTTGGGTTAATTTGGTTACCTAATATGAAATTGGACAACCCAAGGGGTTGCCAAGGGGCAAAAGGGAGGGAGAAGCAGAGGGTTGATTATGCCACTTGAGCAGCTTAGGTTAAAACCATATGGTTGGCTTCAGTGCGCTTTGAAGTGGCATGGAAAATATGATAAGCATATTAATTTTTTTCTTCTCCCATTTAGGGTTTGTGTTGGCAGAAATAAACTTTGATTGAAAATTTTAGAGAAAAAAAAAACAATATTGTGTAATACTGAAAATGCGATAAGGTTAAGCTGGGTAAATTCTGTTCAAGATAAAGTAGCAGGAGTATGTTTTACAAACTAGATTTGCAGTTTTATGTTATGCTAAACATACAAAATTAGATAACATATTGTTAAGGTTAACAACGTTGGGGAAAAGAGTTGAGGAGTAGACTATAATAATATTACTTGAAAGAAGTTCAATCTTAGTCTGGCAAAAGTTCTATTTCATATCAATTAAAGAGAAAAGAGTTGAGGAGTAGACTATAATAATATTAGTTGAAAGAAGTTCAATCTTTGTCTAGCAAAAGTTTATTTTATATCAATTAATATGGAATCATCAGATGTAATATTGTCTTTTAAAACAGAAATACAATGACAAAGATTTCTGTTACCCTTTTGTTAAAGAAATTATTCTTTATTTATTTAATTTTTATCTCGGCATATAAGTTGTTATGCATATAAGAACACTTAAAATTAATTTTCTTGATCGGTTTCTGCATTGTTTTCACTGCCATTCACAATATTTGCGCCCTCACCAGTTTAAATCCCTTCAATTTATTTTAATTTGCACAATTGCCGTTCATTACACGAAGTAAAAATCCAAACAATTAATAAATTTTTAAGTGCAATGCAAATTATGGCCCCGGTTGACCTCAAGTCCCCTCGACAAAAAACCGAGGCTCATCATCTCGGAGAGTGCACCTGCTCAGTAAGCTGCTCTGCACACAATACATTATTAATTTAACTACCCCTAGAAAAACTCACTTCATGCACTTTCACCTCCCTTTCACCTGCTCTATTCCTCCCTTCCTTCACTACAAAACACGCACAACAAATGGCGCTTAATTTGCCAAATGGTTGTGACCCCTTGAAGATCCCCTCGTCTCTCCCATCTGCTCTTCATTCCGCCTGCCAACGTCCAGTTTGCGTAGTTTGAAGTTTTTTTTTTTTTTTTTGTAGTTTGCAAAAATATTAAACGCGCGAATGAACAAAGATGCAAAATACCTTGACTGGAAAATTGTGCAAACGAAAAGGGAAATGGCAATGGAAATGGAAATGGTTAAAGCGCAGTGTAAGTAAAATAAAGTGAGGTAAAGTAAAGTGAAATAAAGCACAAATGCAAAGCAAAGCAATGTAAAGCAAAGTGAAGCGAAGTGTAGTGAAGTGATGTGAAGGAAACAAAAGTAACAACCAAATTGCCAACTTTGTGCAAACTTAAGCCAACTGAAAGGCCAGGCTAGCAACAAAAATTCATTAAAACTTTGTATTGTTCTACAAAAATTACCAACAGCCAAGAACACTAGCAACAACAACATTAACAACAACAACAAGAGCCAGCTCATTGCGAACTAATTTGTCTGGGCGATTTAAGTAGTAAAGATTTCAGGCCCAGAATGCCCGTTGATGACGCGACAAAACCCAATTAATACGCCAGACAAATAAAATAGCCTCCATCTCCAAACGGAGAAGACATGTCGGAGAAACCGTTTAGATAAAGCAATAATCAAATGTGTCCACACACACACACACACACACACACTCGCACAACCAGACACACACACGCGACAGTGCATAATTTTTTGCCTTGCTTCCTTTCATTTTTCGGGTGTTTTTCCATCTCAATATATGTATATCTTATGTGGTTTTATCAGAGGAAGGAGAGATTTGTCGCGCGTCTTTGTCGCCAAGAATGTATGTATGTATATGTGTATTTGTGTCTATATTTGTATCTGTGTCTGTCTGTGACTGTGTGTGTGTCTGGTTAGTATTTGTATTTGTGCCTGGGTGACGCTTGTTTGCTTAAGTTAACCAGAAAGTTTTCTTTAAGATTTACGCTTAAGTTTTACGTGATAAAACTTTTATCACTATGACTTTTTCTTTTGGCTGATGCTGCTGCTGAGAAGTGATGCGATTTTAGTAGAGCTTTTGCCCTGGCCAAAACAACAGTGGTGTCGTTGAAGGGGTATTGACCGGAAAGGACTTGGGCAAACATATGTTTAACTAATAGAACAATTACATTGTGCTTAAATTGTTAGATAAAGACACAGAAACAAAAACACTTTAGAATTCTTGATTTTATTCAATTCATTAAATATAAACCAAATATAGATCAACTGTAAGTGACTCATCCTTAAAAAAAGGCAAATTGGTCAAAAAAATACACCGCAAGATTCAACATATTTGCTGAAAGCGCTTATTTTTAAAGACATCAACATATCATTCAAATATTTGGGTTCGTTTAGATTGATGTCCTGTATAGGGATATTTTTTCTTGATAACTGTGCATTTATTAGTTATTTTTATACCTTGTTTTATTGTTATAATAAAACTAACCAATCCATTACTGATTTATAGGGTGTGTTGAACAGTTTCCTATGAATTTACTATCCCCTCGATATCGGTATATTTAAGTAAACATCAAATAGCTTCCTATCAGCATATCCCTGCCAAATACTTCCGGTCGCGTAAGGAAACCCCCTTGGAGCAACACCCTTGTGTCTATTCATTGGCGTTACATTTTGTGTTGATATTTGCTTAAGGATATTGCGCCAACTTGTACAACTCATGCTAGTTGGCTGTTGTAGTTATTTGCAAATAACACACAAAAGAAAAAAAACCCTCTAGCCAGATTGTGGGGGTAAGTACGTGCTGCTGTTTACTCCCCACTGGAATCACTTTAGTATTTTGATGGCAGCGCTTATATCATCAGCCCAAAACTCAAGACATAAGAAACTTTTTATTAACATAAATTATGAGACACACACACACATGCATACATATAGAGTGTGAGTGTGAGTGTGACTCAATACGGTTTAGTACTGGAATATACTTAGTAGTAGAGTATGTTGGGAAGTGAGTGCATAAATTTCACTTGGCACAAACTTTGGCCAATATATCTATTAAAACGTCGACGGTGCTTACCGTTATGGCAATGTCATGGCTGGCATCGCATGTGTCCAACTTTCGCCGGAATCGTAGAACGGTGTGCGTGGCATTCTCATAGCCAAGCATCAGCATATAATCCTGCGAAGGATCCACAACGGGCTCAGTGTCGCCATTGCGTGTGACATGTCGATCCTGCAATGGAAGAAAAATAAAGAAAAGAAAATGAATTCTGTGAGTTTTCCGTTTATTAATTGGAATGCACGTGAATATTTAAATTGGTGCATACTTTTGTGCGCTGCTTGATACAAGACAGACATATTTTCAGACCATTAAATAAAATGTTGCCCAGCTCAACCACAGGCACTCTCTGTGAGCATAACTCTCGCACAGCTTCTCCTTTGTGTGTGTGTCTGACTTATTTCGTATATTTTTTGTAAAATAATTTAAATTTTACAAAAAGTTCTCATTCTCTCTCTTACTGTCTCTTGCTGTTTTGACAGCTTTACCAACTTAAAGTTGAGCAGTTGTTCCACCTCTAAGCAAACAAAAAAAAACCCCTTTCTTTTTTTGGACTAAAGTTTTCTTTTAGTCTCTTGACTTGTTCGATTCTTTTGCACATGTTGGCCAGGCGGCCTCAACACAGACGCCAGATGAGTCTGACGGGATGTAAATTCTTATATGTACATATATACATATACACACTCGTTCCTCCCACATTTACACATGCATACTCCCTACATACATACATATATTTACTGGCCCCTGTCGAAAATATTTTCGGTAGTCACTTCTTTTGGTGGGGTGGGAGGTGGGTAGGGGTGGGGGGGGGGGGCGTTGGGGAATGTTCTGTGATTGTTGTTGGGCGGCTGCTTCGCATATTGGCAGTTGACTCCAAATGGGCGTTATGTTTCCCATGCCATATACTCACAACCATCGGGGCACATCCTTGCCAGGCAGGACAACTTGTTGTGTTCCTGTTCTTTTGGCATGGCAAAAATTTTTTGATGATGTTGCAGAAGTCGTAGTCGACCCTCTCTCTTCCCCCCTCTACTCAGGCCAACAGTAATTGAAGCTGATGAAATTTTTGAGTAGTTCTCTATGTAGATATTTCAAAATTTTATTGATTTAATTATTTGTTGTCGTTTGTCCTTCGACTGATATCAAAGTTATTTTTCAAAGCTCTTAATGCAGTTACACATAAATATAGTTCGATATGGAGAGTGAGTTAGTTTCATTTTCATTTTGACTTTAATTGAGCACTCTGGGTTGGCTTTTAGGATTCGGATGACAGTAATTAAATGTGCAGCTGCAGTTTTTGAATTCGTTCTAACAAAATGTTGCTATTTTTTCAGCTTTCAAACAGATTAAAAGAATATTTGGCTATATTTTAAAAAAGTTGATCTATATGATTAGCTATACTAGCTTTTGCTTCAAATTCAGGCAAAATATTTCTTTCAGCAGTATTTAAAATTGAGTTCCTTAAACGATTTTGTGCCTACATTGTCAAGTTTATCATTAGATGCAATTGTCTCCTGAGCAACTAACATAAATTATACTATTTTTTTCACACGAATAGTTTCTCAGAGCTGTTCATATGTTCTCATATACGTACATTTCGCATTTGATTCCATTCCTTTTACCTGCTTAATGCCTATAATTAATATTAAATGCCATGTTTTGAGGTGTTATCATCCATTAGATCGCATGTTTCCTATTTTGAGAATCTCAACCGCAGCTGCTGGTCAATTTGGTTTAATTCGTTCACATTTGATTTATGCTGCTTAATGTTTTAGCATCTTTTATCCTCAACTGACTGGCACTCCACACAATTCATTTCGAGCATTTGCTTTTGCACTTAAGCAGCGATGTTCAGTTTCCCCCCGAATGCCACTCCTGGCTACCCCTCCTGCCCTCCTCCCACCTTCCACCACCCAACTCCCACACTTTTCCTGACACATTGCCCAACATTATGGAGTGAAACTTTTCTGCTCGCAGTGTTTCCATCATCTAATTACAACTGAAATTTTCACACACCTGAGGCTGTTGCAATTAATTTGCCCCAATTTATATCATCACACCCCCGATACCCCTCCCCCAAAAAACGTCCCTTGTTGCGTGTTCCCTCTCTATAACTCTGTATCTGTGTATAAGTGTGTGTGTGTGTGTGTGTGTTTGTTGGCCACAATTACATGCCAGCATTTCATTAATCATATCACACGCTGCGCCATTTGCCATTTAGCTGGCTAATTAAAAGTTTGCACAAAACATTTAACATAAATTCCACGCAAATTTCTATATACTTTTATAGCTATACATATACATTCATATATATTTTGTATCTATGCAAAAGATAGACATTTTGGGCAACTGTCTGTCTGTTTTGTCTGTCTGTCTGACTGTTTTGCAATCTGCAAACGCATAATTCAAGATCTGTAACGCGCAGTTCCGTTCCCGTTGCTGTTTTGCACAGTTTCCCTTTTAATTTAACATTATCTACCTTCACACACACACACACATACACATACACACACATATACCTTGACATGTTTCTCGCTTATCGCAACAGCAACCAAAAGTCGCGTATACGTCGCGTATGCCGAGAGAATTGTGAGTACAGCGAACTGTGTGACGGAAATTAAAAATACGCGCTGCAATGTTGCAAGCACCCAAGCGACGTTATCAAAATCTGCGTGTGCGTGGGCGGGGGGCGGGGAATTGGGGCACGGGGCAGGGTCGAACTGAGGGTTATATGGGGACCATCCTTTTAGGGTGCCTGCGGGTGACTCGTTGTGGGGTAATTATGCAAAAGGAAGGCGCATAAATTTGCAATATTCTCGGGCTGCTGCTGCTGCTCTCTTGTGCTCGAAAAATGTTTCAAATGCCAACGACGTTTTAACTGCTCACAACTTTTTATGCGTGCAGCTCAAATGCCACCAATGTCGTCTTTAGAACTCTTCCCAATTACGGGTAACCCCAAAATTCTCATTCAGCTTGTCACTACTAAGCTAATGAGTATTAAATTTCATCAAATATAAAGAAAACCATTGGAAAGAATGCAATTCTTTTATAATTACTTTAACTTAAGAAAATATTTATTGAATAGCGGAAAATAAGGAACAGGTTATACTGGTTCTGTATAATTTTTTACTGTTAAAACAAATAATTACTTGCTTAATTTTTACTTAAAGACTTGCAATTGATTATAAGTTTAATAGCAGCTTAACTATTAAGGAATTTTTAAATGGTGTCTAAGAATTGTAATTAAAATTCTCGCAAATATTTCCAAAGCAATAAAAACATAATGACTTTGAGATTTCTGACTTGAGAAGATAATTACTAGGGTAAATTTTAATTAACTCTTTGCCCAAATATTTCCTTAGGTAATAAAGCCTTTATTACTTGCGTAATTCTGTTTAAACATTGTAAAAAGAAATCTGCTGATAAGTAAATAGTTAGTTGCAACTGTTAATTAGAGCATTAAAAGTTCGGCTAACTATTGAGTCAACTCGTTGCCAAGTTTTCATTCATTTTAAGTTGCATGCCACGATTGCGTTGTCGTGAGTGGCAGTGGAAAGAGTCCTGGCGATAGGAGACGTACCAAAAGAGGGGATAAAGAGAGTGAGAGAGAGAGAGAGTAAGAGAGAGAGAGAGAGAGAGAGAAATAGAGAGGGGGCGTTCCTGTTGGGACTTCGTCCTCTTCGCGGTTGTCGTTGTCAACGCACACGTTTTTTTAATTGCTGAAATTTTATCACACCTTCATGGTTCGCAGGACTCGTAAATTGTAATCCTTGTGCGAGTTGGAAGCAAGCTTTGGCATGACTACTTTTGCTTGAGCAACGAGCAAAATGGCAACGATGACGTCGCCGCTTTCTTTTTGCCCTTCTTTACCCTCGTTTGGCCTTTCTGTGTGCTCGATGTTGTCATTAACGTCGCTGCCTCTTAAGCATTTAATAGCCTTGTCAAGACTTTAATGCCTTTTAGCTGCCGCCCTCTAATATGTGAAAGAGCAGGCGGTGCTTTACGTATATAAAAAAAAAAAGAGTGTAAACTCTTAAAGAGCTTGTGTGCTTGGAGGGGAAATCAATAAAAGTAGCGGCAAATTAAGCACCTTTGCGATGCTTTCTGAAAAAGCAAAGCCAGCAACAAGAATTTAATAGGATTATGCAACATTGACGTTTGTGGCAGTGGCAAAACAAACTTATGCAAAGCCCTGTCACTGCACTTAAGAACCGAATATATATATGTATGTAGAAAATATATATACCCATTCCATATTCCCTTACTCTATCTCTTCTACCAATAATGCCTTGAACCCTTTGGCATCATAACATGCGCCTAATTGTGCTGATTTTCGCTTGATGAAAACTTTTGACAAACACTCACACACACTCAGCAAACAGCCCATCATCAGCAGCAACAACAACAACAGCAACAACAATAGCAACAACAACAACAACAACAGCAAGTGGCAGTTCCAAGTTTTGTTACGCCAAAAACAAACTTTAGCAATTTATGATAATTCAACGTCAGCTGGGACAGTTCAGTGTTCAGTGTACACTTGAAGTACTCGTCGTCGTACATCGGAGAGAGTGCAAAGGAATCAAGGCCCAAGCTCAAGTCCATGACTGGGATGCTGCTAATGTAAGCTGGCAGCAGTGAAGCAGCAGTGAGCAGTGAGCAGTCAGCAGAAAGGGTTGAGCATTGGAGGGAGAACAAGGCAGTCAACCATCAACAACAACTGACAGCTGGCTAACAGCGAAAAGCTCAAGCGAGTGAAAACAGATAGAGAGAGAGAGAGAGAGAGAGAGAGAGGAAAGAGAGAGAGGGAGAGACAGATCGTAGGGATGGGTATCGATACTGAAAAGCGATATTTATTTATTTACATATACTGAACATAATTAGTGTGATAAACATGAGATAAAATGTTTAAAGACACACATAAATATACATGATATTCAATAAATAAACTTTTAATGTATATCCCTTATTTATACATAAATATATATCCTATTTGATTTTCCACGTTATACTTTTAAATCTGCTTTCAACTAGAGATTTCGTTGCATGTGACTATCATTTATATACTAACAAATTTTAGTTTATATAGTAAGTATTTAATTTCTTATTTAGTTAAATTTTAATCTCTTTAGTCATAGTCTTAGTTACCAAATAATAATGAGTGGTAAATAGTCCAACTAGAATTGAGATTCTCAATTAATTGTGATAATCTTGTCTAACCGATCAAACCTAAGTACATACTTGTTTAAGCATATAAATCAGGATTATGAATAAAAAAGGCTTGCTCTTCAATTCAATTATTTTTAGTTTTGACCTTCTCATTATTATATAAATAATATTAAGTCATCTTTTTATTTTCGAATAATTTAAAAAATTAATTTTAATATTTTATATTTATCTATTTTGTGATTTCTGATATTTTTTCGATATAAATATCGCCATTGTCTTGGCGATTCGCATCCCCATCTCTCTGAGAGAGCCTTAAAATATGTTGGCAGCACACATTAAACTTATTACCCCCACAACAGAAACGCTTCCTTAACCCCACCCTAGTATTTTAGCCCTTACCCAGCTTATGCCCACACTAATGCCCAGTCTTGTTACATGTTCAGATTTTGCTTTATAAACAAACGCATACAGCAAAAGGGTTGGTTATAGACATACATACAAACATACATACACACATAGAAATGCTGAGAAATATCAAAATGTTGGCCATCTATTCGAGTATCTATCTGTTCATATACATACGAGGTATAGTGTATCTAAGTATATGTGGCACATAAGCAGTACAACTTCTCTGCTCCTTGCAACATTGCAACAGTGGGTTGGCTGGCGAGTTATTGTCATGTGTGAGCGAGCGTCTAAAGTGCAGCAGCTGAAGTTTTTGAGAAAGGTTCTCAAAATGCTGTCGGACAGATTTGATTTATATGCATGTAGCCCAAGCTCATGGGGTTTTTGCTTTACCAGCTAAAAGTTCTCCGAGAATGAGAATGAGAACGAGAACAAGAACGAGAACGAGATGAGCAGCAGGTGAGCGTAGGCAGCAAGCCATTAGTTAGAAAACGAAAAACCACAAGAAAACTACTCTTGAGGAAAATTTCAAGTGAATGCTTTTCTCGCCAAGCCATCGATCTTTTAAGGTGGATGGAGCGAGTAAGTGCTTCCAATGAAATTAAATTTATGATATGTTGTAGCAAAATGTATTAACAATTTGTTGAGTACCAACGGTATGTAAAATGTAATTTAACCTCAATGATATTAATATAAATCTAATTGAGGTTTCTCTGTATTGCCTTTGGTTGATTTCTGAGAATTTTCCGACAAGTGTTTTGTCTTGGAATTGATTTGGAAAGTGATTCGAATTAAATAAGATATCAATGTTATTACTACTTAATAATATCAGGTTGATTATATTCTGACTGTTTAATAATTATCGTTTAAATAAAGTTTGAAGATCTCAATTTGAATATTTTCTCTTGGTCTTTCTGTATCTTTTTAAAGTCTTTGGCTACTTTTCCAAATTTGAAAAACCTTTTGGTCACTTTTAAGTCGACCCTCCATAGAATGTCTGTCATCTATCGCCATTTGCCAGTGACAAATCTTGTGCGACTTTCCCGCAGTATCTTGGTGACATTGTAAATTGTTTTCCTATGCTGTGGACTGTCTTTCTGTCTCCCTGTCTCCCTGTCTCCCTCTGTCTGTCTATTTGTCTGTCTGGCAATTGCCTCGACTGTCGTTTGAGTTACGTTCTCTGTTTGACTTAGAAATGAATGACGAAGTTAGGCTGTAATATTTGATGCCTCATGTACATTTGATTACGTATACGCCATGTTGCCTGTACACTGCGCCAAAAAGAGCGCGCCTGCGGGCAAAGTCATCATGCAGCCCAAGATTCAATTGCGAAGACCAAAACTCAAACTCCAAAACTTTGGACAAGTCAATGTCTGTGATGAAGCTATTTGGTATTGGAAGGATTTTGATTTGAGTTTGTGCAAATTATCGCTGCAAGCTAGTATATCAATTAATATAGTTAAAGTGCCTTTTAGACTGCAGTCTACAACTAAAGATAGAGAGAGGGAGAGAGAGAAATTTGCAGTTGCCTGTAGTTTAGCCAAATTAAATCGTTTGAGTTACTTTTGAGCCTGTCTCTCTGTTTGTCCGCCTGTCTGTCAATCTGTCTGTCTGTCTATGTGTGTGCTTCATCTTCAAGTTTTGGTCGAAGTTTTGTTTGCCAGCCCCTATCGGAGAAATGCAGACACTGCAAATTGCTAGTTAATATTTTATAAAAGCAAACAGCAACAAATTGTGCAATGTGCAACCCAAAACCCCAAACTGCAAATGCTGCTAAGCTTCAGGTTGCTTCGTATATCATACGATTATAAATATATTTGCCAAGTGTTCAACTGTCTCTCGACACATTCAGTAGTATGCACTTGTAAGTAAAAGGCATTTTGTTAAAATTAAAATACGAGTAGACTTATAAAGCTTTAGAGCATTTCATTAAAATAAGTTTCAATCATTCTTCTCTCACTTTCTCTCTTACATAATAGTTATACAAATGAGTTCGATAAAATGTAACATCCATTGGCCCAATCATATTAAAATTCTATATATTAGAATGTCTGCTTCCTGGCCATCCTTTTTGCAGAATTGTTAAATGAATTTGCTGCATTAAGCTTTTAACAAAGTGAATCGCAAAAAGTGACCTATTAAAATGATTAAAAATATGTATGCATAAATATTTACTATTGTGTTGTCCGAGTACTGTCTGTATACACTTCGTGTGCAGTGCTGCGTAAACAATCAAAGTTATTGGTTATAATAATAAAAAAAAACCTGGCTTTCGGATTAATGGAAATTAACAGTGGTTACTGGCAAAGTGAATACGGAAAAAAAGTCCTCTGTTCGTAGGAAGAATTAAAAATAATAATTAGTTGTTAGAATCTAGTGAAACTATTATATCGACAGCAAATAGAATTGTTTAAAGATAAGGTTTAGAAAAAATTGAAGCTGTTGTCAGTTAAGTGAGCTTAATTGTTTGCACAAATAACAATTAATCAATTTTCAAGCTGAATGAATGTTTATTATAAAACTTCATTTTTATACCCTTGCAGAGGGTATTATAATTTTGTCACGAAATGTGTAACGCATTGAAGGAAGCCTCACAGACCCCATAAAGTATATATATTCTTGATCAGGGCGACGAGCTGAGTCGATATAGCCATGTCCGTCTGTCTGTCCGTCTGTCCGTCTGTCCGTCGGTCCGTCTGTCCGTCTGTTTCTATGCAAACTAGTCTCTCAGTTTTGAAGCTATCTTGATGAAACTTGGTACAGGTCCGTCTTTTTGCTGCACGCAGTACATATGTCGGAACCGGCCGGATCGGATAACTATATCATATAGCTGCCATAGGAACGATCGGTTGGAAATAAACTTTTAGTATGAAAAACTTTTTTGTTTCTCAAGATATCTCAACCAAACATACACATTGTGTAAATAACTAAGTTTTAAACAGGCTGACCAAATTTTGTGTAAATCGGACCACTATATCATATAGCTGCCATAGGAATGATCGGTTCGAAAACAACATTTAGTATGTAAAACCTTTTTGTTTCTCAAAATATCTAAACCAAACATACACATTGAATGTTTGATTAAGTTTTAAACAGGCTGACCAAATTTGGTGTAAGTCGGACTACTATATCATATAGCTGCCATAGGAACGATTGGTTCAAAATCAACATTTATCAAAATTTGTAAAAAATCTGACGGCTTACACAGGGCACTGCAAGGGTATCCAAACTTTGGCGCGCCAAAGTTATCTTGCGCTATATTTTTAACCACTCTAGTTTAAACTGGCTAAAAAGCAGAAGCAAATACAACTGGTGAAATCAGGAGAAAAATAACATATAACTGGATTCAGTTAAGCACATGTATATATTATTAAGTTAAGTTAATAACACATGTATATATTATTAATAATCAGTTAGCTTACATAATTTTTATAATAACTATACACTCCAGTAATTGGAAGTGAAATCAAGAAATACAAAAAAGAATAAGGCATACATTTGTAGCTATACCAATAAGTTAGCTATATTTAAATAGTTAAATCGATACAAAAACAAGAACTAACAAAATATATGGAAGGCTTTAGTTAATTTAAATTCTGGCAATTCAAAGAAGTGACTAGTGCAATAAACTACACTAGGAAACAAACAAAAAATAGTAATATAGTAATAAATAATGTAAAATAATTGCATCTGAGTTGTGTATAAATTATAACATTAAATATAACTTAATTTGGCCTGTTCCAAGTGAACATCTGCATCAAACTAGCGACTCCCCGTGGTTTTATTTAAAGTCATGCCTGTTGTTTATCTAGCTGTATGGCATTATATGGTTATCCCATTGGTGCTTAGACCGCAATCTCAGTTATTTACCCCAGGGAGATCTTTTGGGCTTTTGGGCCATTTGCATTAAACAGTTCTCGTTTTTTTTTTTGGTTGTATTTTGTTTTGGGGGCTGCTCGAGACAACCCTTTGAGCAATTTAGCTTGTTCGCCTTCCCTTTAGCTTGGCTCGTTCACTCAATTAATGTCATGTAAGCAACCCACTTAGCTAGTCCCCACTGTAACTCGTGCATCATCAAAACTGACTGCCACACACAGACACACATATCAAAAGGCAGGCAAATTCAATTAACAAACTTTGCACGTCACTCAAAATTAACTCTGAAGCGGCGTTGAGGCGTCATTTCAACCCCTTTCCCCCTCTCTCCACAACCCCTTTACCCAGCCCTTTATCCACTTCAACTCCAGCTCAAACACCCTGCTGACAAATATCACAAAAAGACCAAAAATGTATAAAAGATATGATGACAAAAAAATGAGCGACTATTTTATATCATTTTCAATTGTCCAGTGTCCAAGTGCCCAAGTGTCCAAGTGCCCGCCCAAAAAGCGTTGCTGCCACTCGGCCACGCCCCCATGAGATTGGGGCACAGCCCAGCGCATTATATAATAATGCGTTTTTGTAGTAAAATGAAATTATGTATAACGAAAAATTGTATTTGTCATATTGTTAAGCTGATGGCTGTCAGTTTGATGTTGATGTTGATTTCTGATTTCTGATGTTGACGTTAGGTTGCTTCTCTTCTCTTTTCTTTTGGGTGTCGCTTTCTTTTTGCATCTGTGTCTGTGTCTGTGTCAGTGTCTGTCTGCTGCTGTTTGTATATTGAGACCACTTTTTAAATGCGATGTGTAACGGCTGCCATCGAAATCTGTTGAATGTAGCACACACACCCAGAGAGAGATACAGACGGACCCGAAACTAAAAGCAAATTCAAATAAATTTAAAATCCCCTTGTGCATTTTTAGCGACAGTCGAATTCAGCCTCAGACTCTGCTTTGGGTGTGTATGTGCGAGTGTGTGCGGCTGTGTGTGTGTGTGTGTGTGGCTACGTGTCGTTTAGCATAAAGGCAAAATGTGATAGGCAAACTGACGAGGGGGGTGGGTTGTGCGCCCTTAAGGGCTGCATTTATGACACTCCATTTGTCAAGCGAATGAACGAAGCCGAATGAAATGAAAGTGTGCAGAAACTGAAGGTTGGTTTTTTGGGTTTGGGTTTGAGTTTGAATTTGAGTTTGAGTTTGGGTTAGGGTTTTTGGGATTTGGATTTAGTATTGGTATTGGATCCGTGCTTGGGTTACTCACTGACAGTCCGACAGTATGACAGACAGGGAGTCAGACTGTTTGACTGAGTGCGCAATTCAATTGCGTTGATTTTTTTCCTGGTTTCCTTTTTTGTTTCAGCGACTGGGAGAGGAAAAGAGACTGAAGGATGAAGTAAGAGATTGACAAAACTCGCCGAAAAGTGTTTTGTTCAAATTTCTGTTTGGCATTGCTGACATTGACGTTTATTAAGCGTTTTTGACACTTTCGCCGCAGCGCTATCTACTCAACCACCCACCCTCACCCCTCTTCCGACACCCACAACCACATCCGCACTCTCAACCAGCTAAACCACTCCACCACCACTCAACCACTCAATGTCACATGCAGCAGTGCAGACGCAACGTCAACGTCTGTATTTTAAAAGTGTTTGGCATTAATGTTTGTGCAAAATTATTTTAATGAGCTCTTCGTGGTTGAGACGGGTTTTTGAATTGTGGATGCTGGTTTATCCCCCTTACTTTTATTCCCCACATACATATTCTCATCACTCCACCACCCGCATTTAGCAGCTCGCAATACGCGGTTGCTCCTTTTTCGACTTTGTGCCGCAATTTGATAAACTGCCAACCCCGGGCGCCACTAGTTCATCAGTCTGCTTCAGCTGAGTCACAAAGGCCACTGGCTCAGAGAATTGTACAACAAGGACATAAGGACATATGCGAATTTAAGTCAGATAAAAAAAATATATGGTAAGCTTGTGCAGGCGACAAAGAAAATTTAAGTAGAATAATTAAATGCATTAAATACCACACATAAAGAAAGTCTGTTCAATGAGTAAATTTAATTTTAAATTCTTTTTACAGTACAACTTTATATTTAAGTTTTTTTTATTAAATTAAACTGAATTCAAAATAAGTAGATTAATTTAGGAATAGAGATTCCTTTTAATTAATTATTTCAATTAATGTCCAAATACCTAAGTTTAATTAAGTTTACAGCAACAGTTTGTAAAACGGTCGTGACATTTTTGTCGCCTGCCTGCACAGTCAGAAACGAATTACGCAGAAGCTCACGTCTTTTTTATAGCATACTTTTGCGCGTACAAACGACAAATACATGCACATAAAAAAGAAATGCTCATTTCCAAAGCACAGAGACACAAATCCTTTGCCTAATTACTTGTCTGGCTTTGGGCATTGCGTACAACAACAACAGCAACAACAACAACAAGAACAAGGAAGAGAAAACTCGTTTCATTTTTTGGCAATTTCCGCACATCTCCCCCTGTCCCTACACCCTTTCTATTATTAAGGCTATAAATCCATGATCGCTTTGATATGAGTTGGCCTTTTTTTTCTGTTGTTATTGTTGTTGTTGCTGTATATTTTTTATTTCATTTTTATAAATGCCCAAACGTGCACAGCCCTCGTGCTCCAATTTCAAGGCAAATTTACGCAGCCGGCTGCCCGTAAATGCAAAAGGAAGAAGAGAAGAAAAAAAAATACTCTTTACGTAGGCAGATAAAAAATGTAAATATCATTGTTTGCGTCAGAGTCCAGAGTTGAGTTGAGTGGGTGGTGAGTGACTGGGGAGTGGGGAGTAGGTAGTTGGAGAGCAGGGTGTAAAGATGTTTTTGAACTTGGCGCAAAAAAGGTTAACAACGACATTTGCCATTGTTTCGCCTTGGCACACAACCCTCGAGTGTTGTGGCATTCTCTTCGTAGCACGTTTTCCATTTCTTTCTCTCTGATTTTGGACAAGTTACTCCTCCCTATTCCAGTTCCCTCCTTAGAAAATATGCCCCAGGGAATGAACACCTTATCGCAACTTATTGCATCCGCCGGCAACAATTTGGAGACGGCCTTGTTATTGTGCTCTCTTTCCCTGTGTGTTTTCTCTGTGTGTTATACGAGTCAGGACTTCCCTTTTTTTGGACAATTCCGTTTTACACAGAAACACACACACACACATACACACACAAGTTCACTTTTACTCTTGTTGTTGTTGTCGTTGTGCCTTGCGGCGTCTGCGAAAAACGTTTTAATTACATTTGTATGTTAAAACTTCAATTGACGTCCTCCTTTCCCCTCTGAGTCACCCTCAAAGCGCTTTTGAACTTTAACAGGGTTGTGTGTTCAAGTAAAAGTGTGTGTATGTGTGTGTATTTGTGGATGTGTTTCTGAGTGTTTGTGTGGGCGATTTAGGATATAACTAGATTGTTATATAAGACGTTTTGATGTAGGTAAAAGGCAATTTGAAATTGTTGGCTTGTTACATTGAAGGGGGAGGTCGGTTTGTTTAACTCGTCCTCAATTTAATTTAACTAAACTGTCAAATCAAAAGCTCGAGAGCAAGCAGAATTAACCAAGCGCTTAAAGTCAGCTCCGGGCTTTACAGTCTCTTCTTCTCTTTCTATCTCCGTCCTTACCAAGTTCTCTGCCAAATACGCTGTCAGCCAAAGCGGCTAACACTTGTGTGTGTCAATTTTATTTGATGAAAATACAAACACAAACAAACTGCAAGACTTGTTGGCAAGAGCAAGGGCCAAAGGGGCTTGAATGAGTGGCTTGTTGCTATTTGTTGAGCGCCTGATTACTGTCAGGACATCCCTGGCAGGCAGTCGTCCTTTTAGTGCCAAGTGTTATCGGTAAACAAATAAAAAAAGCGAAAAAAAGAAGAGAAATAAAGAGAGAGAAGAATGGAGCATGAACTCACACACGCCATATTTGTTAGCTCTCTCTGTTTGCTTTAAGGATAATTTTCCAGCCACACACATAACACAAGCAAACACCCAGACATACACACACACACTCATACTCACATGTGTATAATACCATTCCATTTGGTCTATTGTTCGCATCAATTCCCCAATCTTAATTCACTCAAATTCGATTATTGCTCGTGCACTTTGGCAGTCTCGCTCTCTCCTCCTCAACTTCCTTCTCTCTCTGTCCCTCATTGAGGTTAAAATAAACTTTCGAAAAGGCTAAGAAGTCATTTATTTTTACGTTTAAATGGTAAAAGCAACAAATGTAAAAAAGAACAGCACACACACCCACAGAAATAAAAACACACAGGAAATGGCAGAAAGCAGTAAGGAGAACAACAACAATAAAAATAACGAATAAATGGCTGACTATGGTAAAATCTTGCCCATTTTCAAAAGATTTTCGTATGCCCTATAATTAACTGCGTAACTTTTATTAAAAAATCATTTAAAAATAACAATAAGTTAATATTAACGAGTAGGCTTTATACATAAGGAAGAAGGGCGACTAAAAAAAGGAACGAGTACTGAGAAGTAAATGAAGCAAAGATTAAGAAGGATTTATTTCTTAGTTAAGTGTTTCTAACTTCTATGGAAATTCATAATGGATTATAAGATAAGAATGGATTCAAATTAAAATAATGTGAAGAGTGACATTAAATCAACGAGTAGTATACGATTAATAACACTAGTAACGAGGTTAACAAAAAGCCCAGTTGACCAGCAATATATAGACTTTTTCGTTTAGTGTTTCTATTTTTTTAGGGATTAATCGATCCTACTTAAAGCATCAACGAGCTAAAAATAATAACAATAAATTATTAATCAGCGAGTTAATAGCAAAACGAGACTAAGAACACTCGCTTGAGTTAAATAAAAAGACCAAAAGTCAAGCAATATATAAGCTAAATAGAATTTCACCCTGTTCAAAGATAGCATGAGGCCCCAAATTGGGATGCGGCCATCTGCATAATTTGCAGCATAACACTCTTGAGACATGGACATTTAAGTGAGTGCCAACCCCTAACTGACAAGCCCCCTGTATACCCCCCTTAACAGCAATAGATACACTTGCACGTATCGAAAACAATTGCCTTACCTGCCAAACAACTCATTGCTAGATTAACTCAATTGCCTCAAATTGTAGCGCACATGGCGCACCCCAAAAATACGGAGGGGGAAAAAACCCATCAGAGGGGAAGGAATCAAGAAAAAATACCTATCCAATACGGTTGCTCTCAAACGAATCGAAATGAAACGCGCCACTCAAGTGTTTTGTGTTGTATCTTTTTATACCCTGTACTTTAAAACAGTACAAAGGGTTTATTAAGTTTGTCGAAAAAACAAATAAAAGTGCGTAAAAGGCAGATGAAATTGTGGCAAACCTTATTAAGTGCATATTTTCTTGATCAGCATCAAAGCCATGGCTGCCAGTCTGTATGAACTACTAGACCTCAGAGACTATAAGAGCTGGAGTTGCCAAACTTTGTGTGTACATCCCTTAATTAAATATAATTTTTAAATTAATTAATAAAAGAAACTAATCTCAAAGTTAAATTAGCACATCTCAAGGTTGATAATTTAATTCTTGCTATTGTCTGGACTTGTCCGAAAATTTTCTTTCGATCTGACAATAGACTTGATAGTTAGCTAACGAATTATTTTGAACAGCAAAAGGAAGACGAGTGCACACAGGGTCTCTCACAGTCGAGCATGATCCACTGCAGCCCTTTTAAATTTCGCTTTTGTGCATTCGGGTGTCCAATGTTATACGAGGTAGCTGCAGACCGGTTGAGTAGTTCAATGAGTTTTTGGGGAGACTGTTGCCTGCTTTTTGGCTGTTACTTCCAGCTGAGTCACGCCAATGAAATGACGCCCCCCGATTCAGTTCACCTTGATGCGGGGCAGAGAGCAAAAAAAAAAAAAAACAAGAAACCCAAATAACCAACATCGTCAGCCCTTGCCCATGCCAGGAGCACACGCGCCTGTGGAGAGCAATAAAATAAAAATTGAAAACACAAAGGATTTATAGCTTCAATAGGTTTTCAAGGAGCTTCCGAAGCTCAAGACAATTGTCCCC
Source organism: Drosophila neotestacea (assembly GCA_035044365.1). Classification (NCBI taxonomy): domain Eukaryota; kingdom Metazoa; phylum Arthropoda; class Insecta; order Diptera; family Drosophilidae; genus Drosophila; species Drosophila neotestacea. Next base: position 6,968,445 of record JAWNMD010000273.1, on the reverse strand, counting down.
CTCCCCAGCACCTTTTCGCATAGGTGTAGTCACTGAAAATGGGGGTGGGGTAGCTACACTGAAAACAATAATATTTTCAGTCCATCGAAGCAAGGAGATATATGTTGTAGCACAACCATTTCATTGTTTATGTGTGTGGGTGTGCCACAGATTTTACTTTACTGATTATTTTTTCGCCTTTGCCCTTTGTCCTTCTATCCCTGTCTGTCTCTGTCTTTGTATATGTGATCTGTGTATATATTTGTCTATTTTTTTACACTGATTGGTGTATTTCCCGTTTGGCTCTGACGCGCCTAGAGCCATGTGGCTTAGCTTTGGCATTGGCTTGATTCTCCTTTTGCTGTGTTTGCGGCTTTTTACCTTTAGCACATGCAAAACAAAAGGGCTCGCAAATTGAGTTTTGTGGGCGGCTAAAGGCTAAAAGAAAAGCACGAGGTACATCCCTCAGCCAACAACAACAACAACAACAGCAACAACAGCAACGCAAAAAAAAAAGGTGTAAATAAATGCGCTGGGAATTCGTCAGGCAGCCAACTTTTTGCCTTTAATGAGACGGAAAGAAACTTTTTACGCTTAAAGAAAAACAAATTCCAAAGCTGTTTTGACTTTGACTGGATTTCAAAATTTTTTTTCATCTCCCTCTCCCCTCTTCTCTACTTGCACCTCTCTTTTGGTTTCCCTTTTTGAGCGGTGTTTTTGAGAATCCAAGTGCGAGGACAATATAAAGTTGTGGCCGTTGTTGGAAAAATAAAAATGAAATTACTTAAAATTTGTCACAATAAGCTACCGCAATCGCTCTCTCTATCTATCTCTATCTCTTTCTCTTTGATTGTTATTCTATTTCTCTTTCCCTCTCTCTCTCTCTGTCCCTTCTCTAGCAAAAATATTCCATGATGTTTGCCTTTCCGACTCGCTTTTCTTTATTTTTTATTAAAATTGTTTCAAATTGCTGTGGTTCGCCAAGAAGGAGAGGAGTGAGAATTAGGGTGGGCACCTAGCATTTTCTAATGGCACAACAAAAAGCACACTAATGGACCATATTGTGCGTTGTGGGTGATTTTTGTTGTTGTTGTATTTTTTACTGTTCAGCCCGCGTCATTTTTATTGCGAATTTAGGCATCATTAGTTACGGTTTTTTAATAAAATACAAACAGCAAGTACCAAAAAATATTATATATACCCCATGCTATTTCTTGCTATCGTTGTTGTCGTTGTTGTTGTATTCTTCTTAGCAAAAGTTTGATTTGTGAACATGAAGCAATATAAGTGCGCCTTTGGGTGCCATTGTCTGTGCTCTCGCTTTGTGGTCAAGCTTTGTTGGTCCAGTCTCGAATTTGGACTCAAACTCGGTTGCCTTTAAGTGCCTCGAGCAGAAAACTTTGTAAAGTTCGAAATTTGTTCAACAAATGGACAAATGTATTAGCAAGAAGTTTATTTCTTTCGTTTTTTTGGAAATCATTTCTGCCGCTTCAATGCATAACTCAAATCGTACGCAATGGTCACAAAAATGAGAATACGAGTAAATATAAGTATGGAAAGAGGCAAAGTCATTCATTAGAAATTTGAAATTGAATTTTTTGAAGCATTGCCTCCATACACTAAAAGTTCTTGCAAACTAAATAGAATATTAATAAACCGAAATGGTCAAATATGAAAATACTTTAAAAAGTTTCGAAAGTATTGAGTATTCTACTAAATGCTGATGTTTATAACAAAAGAAAAAGGTTTAGCCATAGTATTTGAAGTCTTATTGAATGTAGAGTTAAGGATTTTGTATAACATTTAAACTAAAGCTAAAATTCTTGTTGAAAATACTATATACAATTGTACTAATCATAAAAAGCTTGTCTTTGTTATTGATTGTTGCTTAATCTTCAACAACTTCTTATGTATTATTTAAATATAAATTCAAAAACAATTCTAAATCTTCTGTATATAGATTCCTATGCACTTATTGAATTTAAGAAATCAACTGCATCTGCATCGGTAGGAATTGAAATTGCTAACTTATTAACAGGAATATATCTTCCTTTTCTCTTGCAATATTTCATTATAATCGCTCGTTTAACTTCAAAATTAGTTAATTTATTTGCAAGTTGACCATTTTAAAATGTGGCCTTTAATTTTCAACGATCTTGAGAATGATTTGTTATGGCTTATTAATTAGCTTTAGCCTGTTTGTCATATTTTTTGAAAAATGAGTCAATTGTGCTGCTTTTGTTGTTATATGGAATTGGGAATATATAAATATTTAAGCTACTTGTGCTAACGACCTTTATCACATTTTGGCCTTAATGAAGTCTATGGAAAGTGTCGGATAGCCCATATGCCATTAAATGCACATTGTTTAGGAGCTTAGGGGCAAATGCCGCACCCCTCGTCGAATGCCTGGCAAAACTGCACTTGTCTCGTGTCTCAGAGTTTATGAGGCTGGGCCCAGTAGCAGCAGATCCCAATACCCGGAGTCTGTCACATTTTTTAAATGCGCGGAGAGCCGCAGAAACCACGACCACTTTAACACCTACCTAAAACTCCCAACTTCAATTCCAATTCCAATTCAACTCCAACTCCAACCGAATGCCAACTGTTGTTGTTGCTGTTGCTGCTGTTTTTGCTGTGGCTGTTGTTGCTGTTGCTGCCGACTCTCGACTGTCGAGCGGTAATCATTTTTCATGCTAAGCTCCAACGTCAACCGTTTGGTTTATGGCCTTAATCCTTTTCTACATAAATGAAACGACAGCAGAGCGCAGCAGTCCAGCCTTCGTTTCATTTGCAGTCTCAGTCTCAGTCTCAAAACCGGGCAAATGCCGCGCATTTCATCATTAGTCAGCGTCCATTAATGCCCAGGCAGGCAGCTACTGGGGGATTGGGATTTAGAATTGAAACTGGGAGTGGGACGATACAAGTTGACTCCATTCTACGCATATTGACGCGTGCAGCAGCCTACGCATCATATAAAACGCATATACTCCATATATATACTATAGATATAAGTACTTGAAGTATTTTTATAAGTATATACTTGTATGAGTGTACACTGATAAAAATTATGTGGGTATTGATTGCAGAAGTAGGAGTTTTGGTCTAAAAAATGCGTAAAGAATCTAAAATTCTTAACCAGATAAAAAATTCGTATATTATCAAGACTACAAATATAAGCATAAGGTTAAAATTTGTCAGTTGTTAAGAATAATTTCTTCTTATTTATAAACTTTTAGTTTGGGAATAACACAAGCAGATGGCATTTAATTTGTTGATTGTCAATATGACCAGTTGAGAATAGTAGGAAAAAAGCTGACAAATTATCCAAGAACAGAATTAAGGAAATAAGATGAAGCTTTTCAATAACTTAAGAAGAGTTAATTCGGTTTGTCAAATAACAAGATAAGCTTATGAAAATATTTACGAATGTATACTTTCCTAAAACTTGTAGACTTTTGTTCTTATATTTAGAATTTAAGAGTTTTTAAGAGTTCTAGTAATTTCTTCTTAACATGGTTTTATTTTAAAAACAAAACATTGAAGATGACTGCTTTTGATTTTAGAAGTTGGTCTTATTTGTTGCAGTGTAAATATACATATTTATATGCTGCCTTAATCAAGAGGCTGCCGGGTTGACTAAGTACCCAGGAAATGCCAAGGTTGTTGCACTCCAACTCCAACGTCCAGTGGCTTTTAATTAACACACAGGCCAGACGGCAGGGGATCCCATGCCATCATCAGCATCATCGGCATCATCAGAATCATCATCATCATTGGCATTAACAGAATATTTCTATTTTTCTTTTGCCGCCTGCTGCCTGCTGCTCTCTTCCTGCCTCTTGCCCCTTGCTTGTTGCCGCCTGCCACCCGTTGTATGCCTCATGCGGCATGCCGTAGCTATTTTCAAATCAATTCCATGCAGTTTTTAATATAAATAACCGACAGCTCACACATGCTCCATGACTAGATGAGTGTAGATGACTATGGCTTCCCTTTCCAATTTCTCGAAAATGATGTCATGCTGTTTTTTCCTCCCTCTCTCTCTTACTCTGTGTCCCTATCTTTCTCTATCAAATCCGCTTTAGGCATAAATGTGCACAGCGGGCGGCTGTTTAGCGCTTAATTAATGATGAATATAAAAATTGCCGCATGTATGAGTCGAGTGTAATATAATGGAAATTCTAACAGCAAAAGATGCAACACGCACTTCCACTCACTTAAGTGGGTTGTGCGAAATGTGGACGAGGGGGAGGATAAAGCGGCAGTTGCATGCCTCATGCTGCATGCCTCATGCATCACCATTCACCATTCGCCAATTTTCTGTGTACTTTGTTTTTTTTATTTATGTCATTTAAGTTTTTTCTGCCTTTTTGTAAAGGCCTTTCAAAATCTATACATAAATATGCTTTCACGCAGCTTCAACAGATATCAGATACTTTTTTCTTTCGTATCCAGGTCTGTCCTTGTCGTTGTTGTTGTTGTTAGTTGTATGTTGTAAGTTGTTCAAGCACCGTTAGTGGCAGTGACTTGGTATCAGATGCAGATGTTGCATTGAGCACAAAGTTTGCGTTGCTCTTGATTGTGTTGGGGGTATTATGATATCTTGATAATGTTTGCTGTTGCTCAGCTTAGAGTATAAACCAGGAATCTCAATGGATGACTTTAAATTTTTATGAATACTTGGTTTTGCAATTGCTATAAAAGTACAGTTATAATTCCCATATATGTGAATGCAGTACAAGCCAAAGAATGTAAGTTGTAAATACTTGCATTTGAACTTTAACTATTTCTGTACAACTTCCTTCAATATTTAATTTAATATTTCAATACAGAAATCATTTAGTATATCTAAATGAAATGAAGACTGCATTTAATATATTTATTTTATATCTGTTGACTCTTATTTAAAAGGTTTAAGTATTTTTAACCAAAGAATGTTAGTTTTAAATACTTGCATTTGAACTTTAACTATTTCTGTACAACTTGTTTCAATATATAATTTAAAATTTCATTAAATGAAATGTAGACTACATTTAATATATTTATTTTTTATTTTTGTTGAATCTTATTTAAAATAATTAATTATTTTTATTGGTATATTTACTTCCTATTCTTTATGTCAGTTTATTTTATGTATTTGATTTTGTCGATTGCTTTGAATTGTTTTCAAATAAACAATTAGTATTCATAATTCTATTGTTATATATTTTAGTATTTAGGTTCCAAAAGAACAAAATACATTTCCATTTAAAATGGTATTCCTTTGTTATAATTTAGCTTGTTAGCATTTAGTTTAGTTCTTTCAGACTATTCTAATTAATTTTAATACCCTCAGGAAGCAAGTGTATTTTGGTTCTTGTCTGTTTTGTAGATACCACTTGTTTTTTCTTGTCTTTTAATCAAAATGTGATTAGCGAGGCAGCCAGAAAACAACAGCAACAACAACAACGACAACAACAATGGGACAACTGCAGCCTGGGAAGAAATGCGCTTGAAAAAAAAGAGAAGAAGAGAGAGAAAGACACGGCTAACATACAAACACACTTAACGTGTAAACATGGCTAAAAGAGCGTTGACCATATTCGGGCTGTTGCTGTTGTTGCAGTTTGTTTTGTTGTCGTACGCAGCACCAGCGACGACAACAGGTACTACAAGCAACAACAACAATGATAACAACAACAGCAACAACAACAACAACAGCAACAGCAACAACAACGAACGGTACACGTTAATATGACTAGCGCAATTCTGAGAGTGGAACTTGAGACTGGGGACTGGGACTGGGGACTGGAACTTAAACCGGGACTAAGAAGATGCTGCAATGTTTCAAACCTGTTTCTGGTTTCTGTTTTGTGGGTCTACCACACGACATTATCAACATAATCAACAGGCACCCCTCTTCACTCCTCCCCTTCATCACATCTCATCTCATCTGATCTCCTCCTTTGGGTTCTAAGCCTTTTCAACGCTCATAAATTGTTCGAGTGGCGCAAAAAATATTTTGCAAACGCAATGCGAGTGGCATGCGAGGAGGCCTCACTTGAAAAGAAATTATTGGCAGTAGAGTGGTCGGAAGGGAGGGCAGGAAGGATGGAGGGAGTGTCCAAGAAAGAAAAATCTTTCGCATACGGCAAACGGTACTTTTTGCAATTATCATCGTTGTCTTTGAGTTCGGGAAGATGCTGTTGTTGCTGTTGTTGTGCTAAAGCAAATATGCGCACTTGGCATTGTACCGAAGAGTCAAGACATCTCAGAGACTTGGCAAGACAACGCACTAATAGCCCCAGTCTTGCCCCTCTCTCTCCCTCTCTTTTAGCCACAGCCTCTTTCAGCTGTGTCCTCCTTTTCGGGTTGCATGTGGCAGCTAAACACAAGTTGAGGCAGCGGCTGCTTCGGCTTCGACTGCGGCTGCGGCTGCGACTGGGATGTTTTGTGGCTTGAGGTTGAGGTTTTGCGTTATGGCCATGGCCATGTGTAATAGATTATCAAAATGCCAGGCCCATAGACACGATGCCAACGGTTTATGTCACATGAATGTAATGAAATTAAATTTCTCTCACACAGTCTTCAGACAAGTTATTAAACTTTGGCTCGTCGTCGTCGTCCTATCCACTAACTGCGATAATTTTAAAAGTCAACGTTGCCATCTCTACGCAAGATTGTGCATCAAGTGTGCATATTTACTTCCTGTAATTGAGCATTTATAGCTTTTATGGCCTAACGGATTTAGCCAGCCAGGCAGTTAGGCAGCTAGGCAGCCAGTCATCTAGTCAGGCTAAAGCAACTCCTTCTTGGCCCCGACTAGGTAATTGTTTTGTCTTTGGCTTTAATGCATCGTTGGCCAAAATGCAACGTTGAGTTTGGAGTCTCAGTCTTTGGTCTTCTGTCTCTGGTTTATAGCCAAATGCTTAAGTCTATTGATTATAAAGTTTATGCATAAATTGTAAATTGATTTAAACAGTTAATTGATCTACAGTGATGACATTGCCAATTGATTTGGCCAAAAGAGAAAGAGATATATTAAAGTTTACTCAATAGATACATTCCCAAGTTGCTCATAAATAGTTAATGCTCTGAGCATTAAATGTGTCAAATTTCAAAAGGAATTGATGCTTAATAGCCTACGAAATGAAATGAAAAATGTTTAAAGTTTGCTGTAGTTCAAAATGGACATTCAGATAATTGTTGATTTACGAGCTGGGCAGCTAAGAGGATTACAAATAGTTAATTGTCAATTGAGGAAACTTAAATGGATGACTTTAAGTTTAAACATATCTTTTTCATATAGAACACCTTTCTTGGGTAATAACTTTCAGCACATTTAACTTTATATTGTTCTCTTGACATGCTAGAGTAACTTTGGACAATGTCATACTCATATGAGATGTCTTCCTCTTCATAAGCCAAATCTCCTTTGTGTTTTTATTATATTTTCTTTTTTTGGAGATAGCGTAAACAATTTGTTGGTCTTGCGTCATTTGCTTTAGTCTGTATCAAATGATATCCACAACTATCATATGAATGGCTAGTTGAACGCTTATGGGGCATTCATAAGTATGAGGCACATTCATATCATCTTAAACTAAGCCCCTCAATTTCATACACACAATTGACGCAATTTGTGCTTCCTATGTATGTATATATATTCCCGTATTCTCCATCTCCACCTCCATCTCCAATTCGGAACTGTGTATTCATGTAATAAAAGGCCTTGGGCTCAAGTCAACAAATAAACAGCATAAAATTTAATAACAAAATGTTTAGGCGTCGCGTTGTAGGAAAAAAAAAGAAAGAAAATATATATTTAACTATTATTTATTCGCTGGCTCCTCAATGCGCAGTCATTGAAATTTGTGGGAGGGATTTGGGAGAGGAGGAATGAGAGCGGCAATGGGAACGGGAACTCATCTATATAATTTGCCGGCATGTATTTATGATTTATTAAGTGTGTGCGTAGGCGAAGTGTGTGTATTTTTGTGTGTATGTGTGTGTGCGTGTCTACAACTACAAATAGTGCTTAGGGAACAATAGAAAAATGGATGGCCATTGAGAGAGTGAGCTCAATGCCCAGCACGCGAATCGTTTCGTCGTTTAACAGACAGTTACAGATACAGATACATTTCATTGTGTGTATGTATGAAACACGCACCCAACAACTACAGCAACAACTACAGCAAATTGGATAATGTCTATAAAAACTAATTGAATTCTAAGCGCTCAGCACGCTATTCGCATTCTTCAACCAACAGCTGTGAGAAAGTAACGAAGAAAGTAAGAAAAAAAGCGAAAAAAAAAAGAAACAACATAGATTCCCCTAAACATGTACAATAAAAAACTCGTCTCAAGTGATGACATGCAAGCTGTTGTGTTGTATGTTGTGTGTAGTGTGTAGAGTGTGTGTGGGCAGCAGTTCTTTGGGAGTTGTAAAAATAAAAAAAAGTAAACAATTTCACACAAATGTACGATGAGTACCAAATATACTGTATACTGAGAAACAAAAAGCTCATTACTCATATGCCAATCAAGAGACCCAATCCCAAACCCAATCCCAAAACCCAAGTCCGAACACAAGCCCAGGTCGAACACAAGCCGCAACGTTCACAATTTGACCCCAGAGATGTTGTCGATGCTTTGGTGTTGGCACAATTAATCATTCACTTATAATTAACAGCGCACTGCGTCCAAATAGAACAACGTGCTAATGTTAATGTATTTGCTAGATACACCAAAATCAGGAGAGATACAAAAATAACAAAAACTACACAATACAATGCCTATGAAACTCGCACACGTCATGCTATGGTTACGCAAAAGTTCAAAAAGGTTGCCAAATGGTTTTTCGTTTTTCGATTTTCGTTTTTCCCCCTGTTCTATTTTTTTTCTCTTCTTTTATTTTTCTGGTCAACTCACAGCAGGAGCATATTAACTTGGCCGATAAGCTTACGCAATCTACGCAATGATTTCTTGGAAAATATGTAGATGACTTTGAGGTTAAAGTAAAGTCTATAAGCTTGGAGCTCAAATGCATAATAGAAAAAATATTCCAAGAATTTTAGCGCTTTTTAAGAACATTGAAATATGAATAAATAAGCTGTACTAAACTTGGAAATTATTTGCACTGATTTATAAATAAAAGTTCAATTGAATTGAAATTAAATTTATTAAATTAGTAAATATTATGTAGATTCTATTCAATACGAACGGACTTAATTACAATAGTAATAACTATTTATCATAACTATTGTTTACTAATATTTTGATTGTGAAGTTACATATTATTTTTATTAAAATTATATGCTTTTTGAATTCTTGGATCATAGAGAATTTTCCATCATTATTTGAAGGGAATTAAATATTATTCAATAAATAAAGATATGTATTTTATAGATAAATCACTCAAAATTGGATAATAAAAATAAGGAAATATTTAAATTTGATAGATATTCATAATATCTAAATTCATTTTATATTTGAACTAACTTTAGTTTAAGCGTGCATTATTTTTATTTAATTTATTATATTAGAATGAATATTAACTTCATAGTTAGAAAAGATAAACTTGTATATCATTAATTTCAAAAATACTCATATAATCATTTTGTAAAACACTCCAACTAAAGATACTTATTATTGATCTACTACTAGAAAATCATTGTCAATTATCAGCTGCGCTTTAGTGTTTTACTTCCTCTCATAAGAGCTACTTTAAGCCAAGTAAACATATAAATATTATTGTAATACGTAGAGCATCTGCGCTTCGGCGTGTTATTTAACCCTATTTAAGTCTTGTTTTAGTTTGTGCAGCGTAACCACTTGAAAATTAGACAGACAGCTGGTCATATGGATAGTGAATAGATACGCAACCCAACCCTGTTTAACCCAACCCAACCCAACTCAACTCAAAAGCAATTCAAACCAAACCATCTCTACCCAAAAAGCCAGGGCCATTGCCAGTCAGTCCAATGAGGTTGAGTGATGTACTATGATGACGACGACGCAGACATCAACATCGATGGTCATTAGCGAAAGATGACGATGTTGAAGATGGAGTTGGGAGATGGTGATGGGAATGGCGATGGCGATGGCGTTGGGTGATGTTGCGTACTCGTAATTCTTCTATAATGGATCTGTTATCTCTCACTGCTTAATGGGTTAGGTTAGAGCCAAAGGGGCCAAAAGCTTTTGCTGCGAGGTAAATATGACTGACAGCTCTCGTTGGTTGGTTGGTTACTTCAGCCGGAGCATACTTAAAACTTGAAATTAAATAATTAGTCGCTGGCTAAGTTGCTCAGCTCTTTTCTCATTCCTAATTCCTCGTTCATCGCCAACTCGTTGTGTTGGCCTGACTGTAGTGTAATGACCTTTTAAGTACTTTTAAGATACTAATCGCTTCGTTCTCTAGCTAATGGCTTGTTGTGGCTTGTTTTTTTATTTTTTTTATTTGGGGCTTTGTACATTGTAGTGAAACGAGTGCAACAGAGTCGCGTAGCCACTTGGATGGCACTAATTAACGTCACAGCGTTGCTTTAGGGCCATAGAGCGTTAGAAACCATTTTCGTAAAGTTTCTCTGATGCGTATTAATTAAAATTTTGATAAGCGCCAGCCTCCCTCTTCCTCTTCCTATTCCTCTTGCAACCATCTTCAGCATTATCTCTAATAAAAGTTGAAAATAAATTACACGAATTTGTTTTTTATTATGTTTTGTTGGTGTGCCTCGGTTTTTAGCCGCCTCCTCCTTCTCTTCTAGGTGTGGCGCTATTGTCGGCATCGTTGCTTATCGCAAAGTATCTACAAATAATGGCCGACTAATAGGCAACAACACCCGAAGCTCTTTCCCCTTTTCCTCGAGCATAGTTCGCTAGCTCAGGCTACTCCTCTTCTTCGTTCTCTCGACTATTATGTCAGCCTTTGAAACTGGCCATTTAACAGCTGCTTGTTTTAAGCTGTGGGTGAAAGTGTCGTCTTTGGAATGTTCAGAACGCTCGAGCTTTGAAATATTGAATTACACACATATTTAGAGGGCATGGCTGAGAATCTCAGCTGAGCATCTCAGCTGAGAGTGACAACGGTTTTTAAGAAGAAAAACAAAGAAAAGTATAACAGCTGATTGAAATCTTAGAAAATTCCGTGGGAACTTTAAATGATAATAAACTTAAAGGCAACAAAATCTTGAATTAGTTACTTTCATTTTATGAACTGATAAATGGAAAACTATTTTTTATTATTTAATTATAATATTTAAAAGAATTTTGCTTATAAAATATCAGTTATTCACAATATTACGGATCCAACAAAAATTTATTAAAGCCAAAATAACAATTATCGGATTAAATAGTAAAGTCTGTTATGGAAAAAAGTAGCTATTGATTTGATTAGATCAACCAACCAACGAACCTTTGGTACAAATTTTGAATCATCTTAAATATTGTGTTCAACAGAAAATTGTATTAATTTTTTAACTTATCAGTTTTTACTTTATTTTGTATAATATATTTTAATTTAAGTAGTTGATCATTCAAATGTTATTTTCTATTATTTTTTTAATAGTTGCTTTTTAATTTATTTTAGTACCACAGGAAAGTACACAAATCTTATTTTTTATGCTGGCCAAAGAATAGTTTATGAATTTAATGCTCTCATAAGAGTCTAAACAAGAGCGATGATAGGAGAGAGAATATTATCCCTATTTTAGCCGATAAAACTTTATTTCGACTTAAAAGCAACAAAGATTCTTAAACTATTTCAAAGCGCACTATAATTTATTAATATTTGAAAAGCATTAAAGATAAGTTAATAAAAGATGATAGTTCATGTGCGTAACATGACAACAGAATGCATTTTCAAATATTTAAACTATGTCATGGCATGCAAATATTATGAAATACCAACAAATGTTCTCAATGCATAATTCCCACACATTGTTTAATGGTTCAATGTGAACTATGTCAATGTCTAGTGTCTTTTATTTGGGTATCTGCCCAAATCGCGTCCCACTTCCGCAGTCAATTTATACATTTGCCCTTGAGCTGACACTTTATGTATGGTATGTAGTTGTAAGTATGTTTAAAACTGACAGCGCGACTCTTGGCCTGAAGGTCTCTAGGCATGTCACTTAAAGCCAATTGAACAATTATATAAATGCTTTGGTGAAAAGTTTCTCAATGTTTGGTTTTCTTGCGAATGCAAAATGCAAATGAAACAAGGTCTAAACAGTTCAAAACACCACAAATGCCAGTGTCGTTTTGTCTATTGAAATTTGTAATTATTTTCGAGTCTATCTTCCTTTCTCTCTCTCTTTCTATTTCTATTGCTATTGATATTTCGATATTTCAATTGCCATAACGAAATTAGCCAATTAACGCGAGAACTAGTTCGCCAGTGTACGAGTATGTGTTGTTCTATTGTGCAATAAATATTGAATATTGATTCCATAATTCAACAATTGCATGCAATTACCCATTGTCTATTAGATAATTGTGAGTTTTTGGCACGAACACACACACACATAGATATATATATATATATACAAAGAGCAGACACATAAAGTGTGTGTGTTGCCCCAGGCTTGGAATAACAATTGATATTGCTTTGATTTTGGGGCCTTTTACTTACACTTCAGCACTTAATTATTATATTAATACGAATATCTATTTCAGCTCTAATTAACCTTTGACACGTTGTGTGGCCATGGAGCGTAGTATTTTGACAAATCAACAACCACACACATTAAAGCAACAAAGGTTACAGTTGAATAGGGGGCAGGTAACTATATATCTCAACAGGGGAAAGAGGGGGGAGATTTTGTCCAAAAAGACCGTCAGACAGTCACGACTCGTTATGCGGATTGTGTGTGACTGTGTGTGTGTGAATGTGTGTACATTTTGAAGCGACTCGCAATTACCAACGACACGTCAAGATGTGAAATTAACACCGTCACACAAAGACTGGCTGACTGACTGACAGACAGACAGACAGACAGGCTGAGTGGGTGCGAGGAGGCCAGACAGACATATTAATGTATCTGGTATTTAACATTCAACAACAATAATATTCTATGTGGTGTGTGTGTGTGTGTAGTTGACATTGTATGCCTCGAAAATCATTAAATCTCACATACAGCAAAAAAAAAAAAAAGTAAAGCGAAAAAAAAGCAATGCGCCTGTCCCAAGTTTCTGTTTGTGTCAGCGACACAATTGGCCGCCCACCCGCCGCTTACCACCCACGTTGGGCGCCACACGCATATCCTGCCACACACACACATACACACAGAGAGTGAAAACACAGAAGGCAGAAGAGCTACGCAACCACAACACGCAATACTCGCATTTCATTAGACACTTTGTAGTGACGACTCCTATTACTCTTGCTGAACAACACTAGAGGAGGAGCTGGAGCTAAAACTGGAGCTAGAGCTGGAGCTGGATTAGGGGAAATTCAGGCAATGTCAAATGACGTCGTTGTTAAACTCGTAGCTGAAGGCGTTTCCAAAAAAAATAAATTGATGAACGTAAGACCAACGCTTACGACAATAGCCCATGGAGCCTACCTCAAAAAATGGGCAGGAGTGTTGCCAAGTTCAGGGATGGATTATGACTGTAAAAGGCGCCCAACGTAAAGTGGGTACTATTTAGAATATACAGCTGAAGTATACATATACGTATACGTAACTTCGAGTATGATATTGATTTGATATGATATACAGTTTTTGATTGCAAATTTTGAAATAAAGCAGGGTTTTCTTTGAGTTGGATATTGCAAAGCTAGTATCCGGTATCCGGTGAAGAGATAGTACTAAGACTAGATATTATATATCTCAAGTTAGTCAGTAAGAGATAAAATATCCTTATTTTATTGTCACTTTTTCCTGTAGTTGCTATTGCAGACTATTTGCTAAACAGGATTCAAATGAAAAGTGTACCAAACAAAATCAATATAGATCTTAAGTCATACCGAAATAAAATCAACTATATAAACAAGTTTAACTTTCCTAAACTTTAGCTCTATCGCTCTCTTGGTTTTATTTTCGAGTTGCGACAGGAAATAATGTGCCTTGAACAAACCAAACAAGGATTAGCTGCTTTGTTAACTTGAACTTCTAATTAACAGTCTTTATTCTCACGAGCTAATTAAATGTTTCGGAAACTACAAACAATCGCAGCAAGAGTCGAGAACTGAGAACTGAGAGCTGAGAGAACTGGAAGCTAAGCTATTTGCCAGTTAGTTTACTTTGCACTTTAGCTGTCAGTTATTGGGTTTTGCTACACACAAAGTTGCTCAAAGGAAAAGCAGTAGCAAATAAATGATTAGTTAGGATACTTTACTTTTTCAACTTGGCAAGAGAGTTTGTATTGGAATATTCCTTTTCGAATTTATAATACAAACTGAATCTTTATGCTTCTCTTTTCTGGTTGGTTTGCTACGGTTCTCTCTCTCTCTGTGTGTGTGTGTGTGTGTGTGGGTTTGGGTTCACCTAGTTCAGTATTTCTCTTGCTAAATTGCCATAATCCTTACTGTTCACAGGCTTTGCAGTAGCAGTAGCAGCAACAAGAGGAAGAGGACAGGAAAACGCGAGCACATTCAAATAAAAACCCGTCAAGTCCTTACAAATGAGCCTGTCATTATTCATATGCCGTGCCCTTCTTGGCTATAAGGAGACCCAACCAGCTAACAGCTAAGACTATGCACATATTTTGTGCGCCTTTTATAGCGGAACTTGCTTCACATCCTGCTCCTCTTTGATTCCTCTTCTTTCTAAAAATTCCTCCCATTTTTTGTGGAGCTATTTTCTGCCACCCACAACAAATTAATTACTAACCAACTTGAGTGGTAAAATGTTTTTCTTGTTTTGCAAACATTTTTTCTTCTTCTTGGTTGTTTTTTTTTTTAATATTATTTATCAAAATGCTTGCAAAATAAATTGCATGATATTAGGGCGACAACTTTTCATTTAGTTGGCTGCCTTAATTTCCGGCCCGCACGCATTGGAAAATGAAAATGTAACCCGACAAAATGAAAAATGGTTGAGTCGACTTTTTTCCTAAGTTTTTGTTGCCTCGTTTTTGTATTCGCTTTTTTTTTTTTTGGTTTTCTTTATCTTATTTATCACTCACCTGAAAATACGTTTGACCCTTGTCCACCCAACCGATGGCCATATCCGCGCCAGCGAGATTACCGTCGGGTGAGAATCCGAAGCCGACATAACCTAATGTACGTGCTTGTATTTCAAATGTTATATCCTGATTAATGATTTGCCATAGAATGCGAAAATCCTCATTCAAATCGATGGCATGATCCCAAACGGGCGTTGCTTGTTGTGCTGCTGCTGCTGCTGTTGTGTTATTGCTGCTGCTGCTGCTGCTATTGCTGCTGTTGTTGGTGCGACTGGTCAGCTTGCTGGCTGCTTGTGTCGTGCCAACAAGCACAAGCACCAGCAACAACAACATTGTGGAGCTAAACGTGTGGCAGGATATAAAACATGTGATTAACGATGACCGCCTTGAACTTGAATGCGTGCCGACTCGTGTTGCTCTTCTACAGCTCTGTGTTGCTCTCGTGTGTGTTGATGTTGCTGCTGTTGTTGTTGCTGTTGTTGTTGCTGCTGCTGCTGCTGTTGTCTGCCTCATTTTGTGCGCCATTTTGTGCAGAGTTTTGTTGGCTGCTTGGCTTTAGCAAATTGTTGTTGTTCTTGTTGCCGGCAATTGCGCGTACGACATTTATTAGTTTGAAAATCACTGAAACGTAATTACGCACGGCAGCAACTGTCTCTGTAAATGTATCTGTATCTGTAGCTGTATCTGTAGCTTTTGCTTCAGTATCTTCAACTTGGCTACTGTTGCTGCTTTTCTTTGGTACTATCACAGTTACGATTATTTAGTAATGATAATAATGGCCACGCAGTTTTACTTTCGCTCGTCGTCGTCGTTGCTGCTGCTGTTGTTGTTGTTGCTCCTTCCTGTTTCCGATTTGTTGTTGCTGTTGCTGTTGCTGGCTCATTAGTTGCGCTTGTCACACTCACATACACACAGCTGTTTCTGGAGTCTGTCTATCGGATGTGGACGACCCTCTGTAAATAGAAGACAAGTGAAGGAAAGAAAAATTATATAATTGCTATAATTTGATGTCGAGCTATAATAGCACAAAAGACGCAGCTCACAGTTATATGTAGTAGCTTTCGTGCTGCAATGTTTAAATGCATATAATTACATAAATTATGAAACCGGTATCTCTATAGATACATAGTCTTCAAAGTCTACATACAACATAGTTGACGTCTCAAGTTACTTTAAGTTCAATTTTGAACACATACTCTGTACTAACTACAAGGCAGTTCGTCAACATTTTCTGAAGCTTTAATTAGCCTGGTCACGCAGTTTCCCAGGAACACTCTGACGTTGTGACTGACTGCACTGAAAGGGGAAATAACTAATGGGTAAACCAGACGACAAAGCAAAGGAAAATGAAATATGAACGCGGAAACGCTTAAAGAATGCAGCTAAATAGAAAATAAAATACAGATCGTATTCAAAAATATATATAAACTATTCTTTACTGTCAAAATATGTCAAATTTGATAAAAGAGGAACACAAATTCGGTAAAATTTTCTAATAAATACTACAAACTTTTATAGTATTGAGTTTCAAGTTATATCTTTTAGATTTACATATATTTAAACGGAGCAGAACAAATATAAATCATTATTTTAATATATAACTCTTCAGTGTAATTATTATCTAAGAAATTATCTAATTATTGACATTTTTTCTCTATCAAATCAATTGATTTTACCCATAAAGTCAATTCCCACCAAATAAAATAGACTCACTCAAAGAAAACTCAAATACGAACCAACTCAATAACACATTTAGTTATTCTTTACTATCGAAATACATCAAATTTGATTAAAGGGCAACACAAATTTAATGAAATCAACTAATAAATTCTGCAGATTTTTATCGTATTCAGTTTCAAATAAATGTTATGTTTCTAGGAAATTCGCATATATTAAAATGGAGTAGTAACTATGCAAATCTATAATTTTATTTATTACTCAAAGTTGTGAAACATATCTAACATCTTCCGCTAAGCAATCCATTGAAATTACTCATAAAGACCGTTCCCACAAAAAAGATATTTTTGACTCACTCTTTATACTTATGACTAATTCGGTCATATGCCAGTCACATCTTTTTCAGAGCTGACTAATTTTGATAAAGAAAAAATAAAAAAAACCAGTTGTTTGGTTACACTTGAGCGACACTTGAAGTGTACGTCAATCTTCTGTGTAACCACAGCCTGGTTCGGATATCATTCCCTTGTCTCACACGCAATTAGTGCGTTGGTCAAAGCAAATCGAAGATAATTACAGCTTGTCATAATTTTAATGAAGAAGGTCGCGCAACTGAACTCGAGTCAGGCCACTCTCAAGAAGGTTACCAGACCCAAGACCCAAGACCCTGGGCCTCGGCTTCGGCTTCGGCCTCCTTCCTCTCTTTAGTCTTCCTTTTGTCGTCGACTGATGGCAGTGCGATTTATTGTATTAAATAGCCGTGGCTTAGCCACAGACCACTAGTCTGTCTGTATACGGATTCGACTACGTGTTTGCGTTGAGGGAGCCAAGTCCGGACTCGGGTCCGGGGCGCATATTTGGCGTGCGGTTACATTTGATTACATGCCAAAAGTACGCCTGGTGGACTGGTAACGCCTCCGGTTTCAACGCCCTTCTCCTCTGGCACAACACCACATTTAAATCTTTAATGTGAAGCCATTGCCGACGATGTTTCGTTTGGTTAAATGTCAAACACGCGGCAATTTGTTATAAATAGCGCACTTCCGGCGCTAGATAGACACACAACAGTGCGAGTACTTATGTATGTATGTATCTACCGACTTGTATTTGCACCAATTTTAAGCGCTTAGTCGCGTGTTGAAGTTGACAAAGGTCAACAAACGTAAGACACCAGGCCAGAAAGTAAAACGAAAAGCTAATCTACCGACAAGTCGAAAATTTGATGCCCTAAGGGGAATTAGTAAACGTTGCGGCCGTGGATTTCCCAGAAGCATCTTAATGCTTCAGAATATAAAACAAATACGGGCTCTCGTTTTACACACTGTAGGTGTGGCTGAAAAGTATCTCTGAGATACTTTCTACAAGTTATTTCATTGACATGGCTAATTTAATTAACAGGAATTACAGTTGATGAAGTTTAGCTAGTGTCTTAAAGGAAATGATATCTTGGCAGAGATAATTCTTTAAAATATCCAACTAAATATATAAATATTTTAACACATTGAGGTGAGACAAAAGATCTAGTTAGATCATGTATCTACAGGTTGTATAGCATCTATGAAATACCAGATTGTTATCTTCATAGAGTCTCAAAGAAAAGTAATTTTAGCCATTACAATTTGCTCAGTTAAACTCTAAGAGTAGACAGACTAGTTAGATTAGTTCGTAATACCAGAATTTTCCACAAAAATAAGTCATTATGTTACAGTTAATTCAGAAAGCGTACTCTCTTTTGTATATTACTTTTGTTAATGCATTCCTAACCTAACGACAAAGTTATTATGCTCTCTGTTATCAAAAATGTATCCAAAAGATACACAACAATAAGCTTGATGGGGCACTTTGGGTTTACAAGTTATTGTTGTTGTTGTTGCTGTGTCTGTTGTTGCTGTGTCTGTTGTTGCTGTTGCTGCTGCTGCTGTGGCTGTTGTAAATGTTGTAGATGGCGCTGAGTGACGGCCGGCAACGTTAAATGACGTTGATTATAATTATGCGGACTTGTACTTTGTACTACAGAGTTGTCTGATGGGCCACAGGGCTGCCTTGCAGCCTGCCTCTGACTGCCCATTGTTGTTGTAGCTGTTGTTGTAGCTATTGTTGTTGTTGTATGTTATTATTATTGCTGTCGTCATCATCATCATCATCGTCATCGTCATTCGTATCCCATCTACAACATCGTCATCGCCAGGCGTCTGTCGTCATTGGCATTGTGCAGCCGACATTGTTGTTGCTGCTTATGTTGCTGTTGCTGTTGCTGCTAATGTTGCTGCTGCTGCTGCTGCTGTTGATGGGCGGGCAGATGAATGATGTCGCTTAAATACAGACCGAGGCCGAGGCGAGGCCAATCGTCGATTGTTGTTCTTATGCCGCATGCTGCTGTTGCTGACAATAACAACAGCTCCAACAACAAGAACAACAGCAACCGTAAAATTCAAGCCAATTTAGCTGGAGGAGCTGCCTTAGCAGGTTCTTCTTTTGGGCTCCTAAGACTGGGCAACTGAGCAACTGGGCAACTGGCAACTGGCAACTGCACAGCATGTTGCTCAGACGACATTCATAAGTACGAGTATAATATTATTACTTGGCGAATTAACTACACTTTTTTTTCGTTTTTCGTTTTATATTTATTTTTGCCTCATTTTTCTTACTTCACTTTTTTTTGTGTATTGCCAAAGAAATGAAACTGGTTGCTGTCTCTGGACTGACTCACAGCTAAAAGGCACGAAATGGCTTCCGTAGACACACATTAGTCGCTTTTACACAAAACGGCAATGTCCGTCCACCAAGAGGACAAGCGGACAATGATGGCACAGGGGCAACAAGATGCACTGAATGGGCATAAAAGCGTTCCAAGCGCCGCCGAGGCAACAACAACAACAAAAAAATGAATAAGACGAGGCAAGAAAAAAAAGAACAGAAGCTGCGGCACAAGTAATAACAAAAAAAAACAACACTGAATACAAGTCAAAGACTTTGTCCATGGCTTTCATCATTGCACGATTTGTAGGAGACGTCGGTGCTGGTACTGAAAGAGGAGAAGTTGTCGGTGCATTTGGCTGGACAAGTGGACAAATGAACAAATGTTCTGGCTTCGACTGGTTACTCTCTGTTGGCCTGGCCTGTTGTTCTGTCTCTGACTCTGACTCTGTATCTGTATTTGACTCCAAGTCTCTGGGTCTGACTGCGGGCAATACCAAACGACAACGACAGCGACATTGATGAGGATGTTTTACTGTCGCACAGTGAAGCAAGTTAAAGTCGTTACTTAATCGAAGCAACAAAAAAATGGATTAAATTTAAGAACTTATCAAAATATTGATTGGTCTGCTTAAATTCATTAATTAACTTTAAGGAGAACAAATAATTATATTGGAATTTTATAATATTGCTCAAGTAAACATTATAAATGATAATTTATCATTGAATAAAATCCTTAATATTCTAAAATGCAGAGAAAGTGAAAATTTATGAATTCAAAAATTTATAAAAATTAGATTTATCTGCTTAAATAATATTAGAATTTAATAATATGGGTAACACTTAATTATTATCATTAAAAAAAATTGCTTAAAATTCAAAAAGGTTAAGACTGTTTTGATGGAACTAAAGAATTTTTGGAACAAATTTATTTCTCTGCTTAAAAAAAAATTAACAAATAAAAAGTAAAAGTCATTATATTATAAAATTATAGTATTGCTCAAATTTAAGCATTATCATTGGAGATTGGTGTAATTCTTTTTCTGGCATGTGTATTTTGAGTCAGTGATTTTTTAAAGAATTTAATCAATTGTTAATTTCTCAGCACAAATTCTAATTAGCAATTAAAGAGAAAGGATCATTAGGCGTTTTGCAGCATCACGAAACTAATTACAATTCTTTAGTGAACCATTAATAACAATTTTGCCTCTCCTAATTCCCATAATCTGACATTACCTTTCACATTTCCATAGGCCAAGCTGTTAACCTCGGCAAATAGTTACATGTAGCTAAGCATAATATTTGCAAATGCCAATCCCAGTTGCTAATTAGACGTTCCCATTTCTATAATGGACTTTCATTTTTTTTCATTTCTTCTCAAGCCATTTCCCACTGTGCGTTTGGCAAATTTCTTGTAGTTGTGCTTAGCTTGGAGGCCGTGTGTGTGCCGTGTGTGTGTGTGTGTGTGCAATCTGCGACCGCAATGTATGTTTTCATTTAGCAACTACAAGCTGCAATCGACCGAGTGAGAGAGCTACCGGGCAGAGAATCATCAACATTGAATCGCTTTTCGCTTTGGTTTTGGCTTTGCTATTGCCATTTTCATTTTCATTGCCTTCGCCTTTGCCTTTAACCACTTGAAGATGCTTCATCATGCACAATGTAATGCGTATTTGCGATGAGTTGATGTTGATGTTGAGGTGAGGATTGGAGGATTGGAGGATGGGAACAACGAGTGCGGCTTGCTGCTTGATTATAAATGTAAAGGCAGCATGTATGACATGTAAGTTGTATGTCGTTGTATATTCAACATGTTCTTGCATTAAGAAGTTACCCAGTCGGAAAAGTGATTAATATATTACTTGGGACATTGAAAAAGTATTGCTATTTGCATGTAGCTAAGAAAAAAATATATTTATTTATATCTTTTATGAGAAAATGTATATGTTTAATATATGTGTTTACGGATAGGTTGTCCTAATTTGCATCTTTAACATGCTCATCTTTAAAAGAGTTACATAGTTAAATATGTTTGTAATGACAATTTAGTTGCTTTTACATATTTGTATCTTTAACAATATCTTGTATCAAAAAGTTAACCAGCTGGAAGTCTGGTTAATATAATTATCTTGAATTAGGAAAAAAGGCTTCAAGTACATTTTTCTCTCTGAAGGTTGCTGGAATTTTGATTATGTTCAAGTCCAACTGGGTTACATACACAACTTGCTGCTGCAATTTGGTCTGTATGTGTGTGCGGTTGTCACTGCACCTGTCATCCTGTGGCATTGCCGCAAAAAAAATTGCCCAAGCAGCAAGAAAATTATTATTTATCTGCGTCGGACGTAGCTGAAGTTGATGTTGAAGCAGCCTTGCCTGAATTATATATACTCGTAAGTATGTATGTATATACGAGTAGTATGTGGGTCTGTATGTATATACGGGTGCAACACTAATTACTGCACATCATTTGCTTACTCGAGTGCCTGCAACTGAAGCTGAAGCTGAAGCTGCAGATTTAATTGAGTATAAAAAAAAGAGGAGAAAAATTGACTAATTAGAGTGAGTCCAAGGCACTTGCCCGCAAGCCAAAAGATTCAAAGAGTTGGGGCCATAAAAACAAGTCTCGGCTGGTTCACTGCCTGGGCCAACCTGTGCTCATTTATTAAGACCTGGTCAAGAGCGCTTTGAATCAAAACTGCGCTTGGCCAATGACGCTGTTGCTGTTGCTGTTGCTGCTGCTGCTGCTTTTGCTGCTCGTGTGTCGTCTTCATCTTTAATGATCATTAAACAAGCTGCCAGCCAATTGCACTAAAAGCTTCAGGCTAAAACAAGCAGCTGGGGAGAGTAGAGAGAAAGAGGAGAACGCCTCTCAGCCTGATGAAAACTATTAGAGAAGGCAACGCTATGCTATCTTGCCAAGTGCTCCAAGAGCTTTAAAGTGCCTGCTGTTCCCGCTGCTGCCTTTTGTAAATTGCACCGACATTCCACCGACAGCAGCAGCAGCACTTCAGTTGCCCACAGGCCGCGTTTGTTGCTTCGACTGCCTTCTGGTTTGGCTACTGGCGCGTAATTTAAATAATCATAAAAAATAATAATTTTCTTCTAATGGGGGAGGGTAGGTAAAGGGGTACTGAAGTGCAGCCACTTTCTGTGAGTATGCTCATCCTACCTCAACCCTACCTGTTCCTTTTGATTATCATACTACTCGGTTTGAAAGAGGACGAGTATGGTAATATCTTTTGCTCGTTAGCAATTTTCGTTTGAAATAAATAGTAATTAGTGTGCCAAAGAGTGTGCCCATCTTTGTTAAAGTGCTCAGGAGCAGCGCTTTGTTTGCAGTTTTTATTGGTATGGCCACTCCCCCCCCCCCTGCTTTTCTTTTTGGCTTGCTTTACCTGTTCAAGGACTCATGAAGTTCTCCTCATTGCAAAACTATCGCACAAAGCATTGCAATTTGTTTTTGCCATTTCTGTTTTGGGCACTTTTATTTGACATTTTTCATTAAACACGAAATGAAAATGCCTTCTCTTCAGTGTTTTTGCTTTTTTTATTTCACTTTTTTTTGCTGCTGATGCTGCGTTGACATCACATTTTTTGGTATAGACCCACTCAAAAGACTTTTTGACTGCAGAAGTTGGGCATAAAAGTTTGAAGGCATCTGGGGAAATATGTCAGCGTTGTTTAAGTTTTTAACATTTTCGCCAAAAAGCATGGGAACGAAACGAGACGAAACGAAATGAGTCGAAAAGAGTCAGAAAGAGAGACAGAAAGAGATGGCAATGGAGTAAGATTGTTATTTACTTTAGCATAATTGGCTTTGCCTGGCATATACTCATAGTTACAAAAGTTATGCACTCTGCAATTGAATTAAATGAATGGATACTGCACATCTCCTCTTAGATTCAAGTGTATTCAAATTAATGTTTGAAGAGCAACCAAGTTGAGTAGCTTCCAGTTAGACAAATGCCACAATTTCATTCTCTGATTTCATTCCTTACAGCACAGTACAATGTTAAGCAAGTCAACACTACAATTCTTTGGCTTTAATTGTTTGGGATTATAATAAGAGTCCACAACTCTAGTTGTGATGAATAGTTTTATACATTTCATTTAAATGAAAGCACCTGCTTTTTACCCTTTAGCAAATAAGTCCTTAAGCAATTTCACACAATCCAATTGTATTAGTTGGTTTTGTTATATGCTTTTCCTTCTTCTCTTTTCCTTGGAAAATAATTCATTATCGGAAGTAAGAAAGCAACACATATGTGACTAAGTTTTTTGCCCTTGTAACTTTTGCCATTTGCAGTTGTTCTGGCTCTTCAACCACTTTTCTCCTTTTTGTAGTAATTTGTAGCCCATCAAGTGAGCGAATGATTGATTGGCAACATTAAGTCTAGATAACTTTGGGTCTGGGCTTTAATTTCACCCCTTTTTTTGGTTGCTCTACTGATGGAAACAAGATCATGATGATGTTTGAATGAGTTCAACAAGGGGTTAACATCAGCGGGTAGCTGGTTATTATGGTTACATTACATAATTAATGTGTGATTATCAGTTGATTGAAAATTTCTATCAAAACATTTCGGATAATTGATAAGTAATACGAGCATGAGGAATCGAAGATAATCCCCAATTACAAAACGTGTTGCACATAAACACTGAGAGCTTTGACAATGTTTACAGATGAAAGATTATCACTAATAGTGAAAACTTTAATATCCATTATTTGTTTACTAATTAATCAAAACTTTCACAGTTTTTCTTTCGATTCAAAAGAGTTTCTGCACTTTCTTTCTGACTGATTTCTTTTGATTATCTATGATAATTCTTTGGCATTATCTGGCATACTTTATTGCAACATTCTGCAATTTCCGCCATCTGATAACCCCATTTGAGAATTTACATAGCCAACTTAAGAGTTACCTTCCTCCTACCTCTACACAATCAGCCTACTTTTACAAACTTGTAATGCAACTGGTTTCGCAGTCGTTAGTTGGCAATAGAGATGAGAGTTGGAGTGGCTTCTTCCTTTCCACTCTGACTGTTTGTAGTTGTGTGTCATCTTTTTGGCTTATCAGTTGTGCATCATTAACTGTAGAGTTTGTTATTTTTTTTTCTTCTTCTTTTCTTGTTCTCTTGCTCATCTTTCGCTTGTTTGGCTCCTTTCTCATTTTGGCATTTGTACTCCATTCACTTTTTTACTTGCAGGCTGGTAGAAAACTTTCTTTTGTTTTTCTATCTATTGCTAGCTTTGAGTTCTTCCTTACAACCTTCTACCTTCCGCCGAGCATCTTCCCCCAACCAACCAACTGCCACCTCCAACCTTTCATTTTCACCACCAGCAGCATTTTCACACAGTTTTTGTTGTTGTTTGACTGGAGCAAGTGAATTTTCTCATTTTGCACTTGATATTGTTGCCTTCTCTGACTGCCATACCAGAACTTGTTGTTTCATCAACTTGTTGTTGTTGTTTTTGCTGCTTTTTTTTCACCCAAACTTTTCGACAGTCAGTCTCTCTCTGTCTCTCTGTCTCTCTGTGTGTCTCGCAGTTGGGTTTGCATTTCGTAGGTAGGTTGGAAATTTAATCTCAAAGTCGTCATCGTCATCGTCAGCGTTGGCGCTGGCGTCACAAAAATATTTAATTAATTTTTCGAATTTTAATTAAAAAGTTTCCGTTACATCGTCATCATTTTCTAGGCTCTGTATACCCAACCTAGCCTCCGCCCAAAGTCGTCTTCTCGTATATGGACTACTTGTTGTTACTTGGCACTTTTATTACTTAAAGTAGCCCTCAAAATTTGATGGCCAGGTGGGCTACCAGTTGACTGGTAATTCAAGACTTTATTCACAAAAAAAACAACTTTCTATCGATCTCGCTCTCTCTCACATCTACTGTTTTACGCACTGTTGTGTGTTGTCTTCTTCTTTGGTGTCTGTCATCAATCAATTTGTTAAGAAGAACGCGCAACGCGCTGCGGCAAAATCCATTCCAATAAACATAAAGCAAACACTTAATTGTCTGTCAGCGTTAACAAACCGAGCAACCCGACAACACAAATATCATATGACCGACCCGGCCAAAAGAAGGAGGCGTTAGTGTTGTTGTTGTTGTTTTTGCTGAATGTTGTTGCTGGTTGTTTCCATAAGCAGACAACACATATATCACCTGCTGCGCACAAAATGTTTTCCACAAACTTGTAAGAGATGCCAAGGCTCAGATAGAGGCCCAAAAGAACTCATGTTGCCTCTTGGCTGTTGACTGTCTCTTCTGTCTCTTCAGTGTGTGTATAAAAATGCATGCATTTGTTATCTGTGACAAAGATCTCTTGGCCATTAAATTAACACTTAATGACTTGTGTGTTTGTCTATGTATCTCTCCCTCTCCTCATGTGTGTGCGTGTGTGTGTGTGTAGGTGCTAGCATTGTGGTTGGGGGTGCGTCCCTTGCGACAACTGACTATGATTCTCTATGGGATGTCCAAAATCTTTGCAGCAGCCCAGCAACACATCATTAAGAGACAGCAGGAAAGAAACAACCCATGACTAGCAAAGACATTGCGGAGCTTTTGTTAAACTACCATGCATACACTACACTACACTACACAAGATTAATATGATGACTCTTGTAATGAAGATGGTAAAATAATGAAATCAGTTTGTAGATAGCAACTAAGTACTTTTGCTACAACAGAGAACGTAAGGAGAAGGAAAGTACTATATAGGATTACTAGATAATCTAGAAACTGAAGAGAAATTACTATGAAGCTGAAAGAAGAGTTTGATGTATTAAAAGCTAGTACATTTAATTTATAAAGAAATTAACCATCTACAGTTTAACAAATCACAAAGGTGCACTAATAAGTATACTTCATAATTATATTGTTTTTGTTAGTAATATTAATTAATTACACATTTTCTGTCTAACAAAAAATAATTAAGTATAGATTAAATATTATTATTATTATTTACTGTTACAAGATAGAGATATAGATATATGTTTTATTCAAATGAAAATAGAATTCAATTTATTCCCATCTTTTGTCTAACAAATCTTAACATCATACACATTTGTTATAACATTTTAAATTTTTGTTGATTGTATAACTTATCACACTACCTGTCACCTTCGTAAGTAGAGCATCAAATCTTCGTTGCACCTTTAGATCCCATTTTCTATCTGATTTGTATCTCTGTGAGCTCTGAGCTACATACCACAATGCCATTTGCCCATCAGAGTGTCTTGTTTTGTAGCCATAAGTTGGAATTGTTTTTAGACTCTAACAAAATAAATGATGACAGGCGGCGTGTTGAGTTTTGTTTCTGTTATTCCCTTGTCGCTAAGTTGTTCTAATTTTTTTTCTCAGTGTCTCCCCAGCTACAGCTACAGCATTTAGCCCCAAAGACCCATGGTGTGAGATACTTATACTTATATAGATGAACAGATATTTAGATATTCGTATACGTGGAAAATGCGTTCTTCTGTTGAAGTATATCGTGGGCTGTGAATACCGTGGATACCAAACATGTTTTAGTCATTATTATGCAGGGATTCGGGGGAAAGCGACAACAATTTTATGTTTCTCACTCAATTTGTTTGTTGTGTTGAAAACAAAAAAAAAATCAACAAATGCGTTGCAATTAAATTTGTTGTGTTTTTATGGTTTTTATGTTAATTTAAATGCGACACGCAGTGTTGGAAATTAATAGCTGCATCTTAAAGATACATTAGCTAACAAGTGCCGAGCCACTTGGCTAATAAATATTTCATAATGCCAAGAGCTCTCTCCTACGCACTGCATTATTGAGATATGTAATTTGAAACGGACTATTCAAACTGCCACAAATGCAAATAGAGCGTGCCAAAATCAAAAGAGACATTTATGGATAGAGAGTGTGTGTGTGTGTGTTAAATAAAGAGAGGGATTGAGGCAAGGACTTGCCAAAGGCAAACCTACAAAACCGCAAAGAGGAGACGAAGGACGAAGGAGTTGAAGTGATAGAGAGAGAGAGAGAGATGCAGTGCATTCATCTGTGGATTGCGTTGCATTGGAATCAGTGATAAATTTATTGCATAATTGAACAGGACAAAATCCTGTCGAGGCTTTAAAATGCAGCCATGTAAATACAAACTATTTACATATAGATTGGCCTGGGCCACCACTACCTTGGAGCATCTCCCACTTGCGCCCTTAGTTATTTATGGGCTGTGGTAAGCCGATGGGGAGGCTGAGTACTATATTCCAGTGTATGGTATGTGTGTGTGTGTGTGTGTGTGTGTGCTTCTGCGTGTGTGTGCGTTTTGTTTAATTAAGTAGCATAACAGTAAACAAATTAATTTCAATATTAACAAAGAAGATTATTGAAAATCTCTCTCATTATTTACAATGCTGAATGACAAAACAAATAAATTATTAATTTTCCAAAGCAGAAGAGCGTCTGACTGAATGACAATGCACACACACACACACACAGACACACTCACACACACACACATTCAGTTAAACAGGGTATAAATAGGGTACGTCAGCTCATTCCGGGTTCCGGGTTCAAAACTTGGGCACAAAGCAACCATTCAAGCGTAAATATTCCGTATTATTACAACTACGGTTATGCTTTTAATTGTGCATGCCACAAGAGAGACATGTGTACACAAAGATTCAAACATTAGACACTATCGCTTCACCACCCACAATTCACCACCCACATTTAAGAGCAGCTGTTGTTGTGGTTGTTGTTGTTGTTGCCACTTTACAAAGCATTTTCTTCAATGTCATCTTCATGTTGCGGATGGCAGTGGGAGGTTGGTTGGTTTATATGACGGAAATGTAGCTGAAAAGTGTGGATTTACAGGGGCGCTAAAGTTGTCTTAACATATGACAACACAACGCCAGCAGGGTGCATAAGTAACAATGAAGGAGCTCTGATGGAACACAAGTCACTTGTTGAAGGGTTTCGTTTAGTGCTCGTTATGTGGCAAATTGCGTATACATTATGTCTCAGATTGTATGATATGCTTCTACCTATTCAGTACTACAAATAGATATCATTTCCTATGTAGGCTAGACAGTCTGTAAGGTTACTTAAAATTAGACACTGAATAGAATTGTAATTGAAGTTCAATTATTGAACAATATTTCAATTAAAGAAATCAACTATAGATTTAATATCAATTTTTAGTTTAAATAAACCACAATGTTTGTAAGAATAGTATCTCTACAAACTGCCAATAAACTTGTATTTGATACTATTTCTTATAAGATGCTTCATAAGCATAAATTTTTAAATAATGAAAAGCTGTAGGGACTTTTTTCGATTAAACAGTCTCAGTGAATTTAATTTCTGTCCTCAAAAACAAAAAACTACAAAGAATTATTATACATTTATTTTCAAGTTAAAAACAAGTTAAAACTGTTACTTAAAATCTCCGTTAATAATTGTTATAAAAGATGGCAGAAAATAAAATATATTTTTAATTGTTGATGAATATATTTAAAGTCAAAATTTATATTTAACTGTAATATTTCTTCCAAATACCCAAATAATACGTCAGTATGATTGAAAACTAAAATATCATAAACAACTAAGTATTTCAAGTGATTTTTTACTTGATTCAGAACAGTTAAGATCCCTACATTAAATAAAAGTATTTTCCATTTGCTCTCCACTGTTTACTTCTCTTTAAATAATCATTGTACTTTGATATCTAAGCTAATCATTTGCTTCATTTCGTATTTAACCCACGACACGTCAATCAAATATTCGCATGTTCTTATTTATTGGAATTTTTGTGAAATATTTTATGGACACCACAAGTGAATTAAACCTTACAAAAGCATGTGCATAGCCACTCACATTGTGCAACTAATCGTTTGATATCATTCTCATATTCCCGAATAACACCACACTACACATTTCAATCGCTTTTCATCAATTTTCGAATCCAAAATTGAACAGGCAAGCATTCCTGTGGCCAATTCCTGTTTTGAATTTCAAATGTTTGCCAGGAACAAAAGGAGCGTGGGTCGCGGGCCTTAGTTACCAATTGAAAAATAGGGTTACATTTGACAAAGAACAGACTTCAACTTTGACCCCTTAATGTAATTTATTGAATATTATTATTAAAATTGGAAATTGAAACGCACGAACAGGCAGGCAAGCCAATGAGTAGCATAAATCGGATATACAATAAATTTAAATGAAATATCGCCTTAATTTAATATTGAAAACAAAGCGTAGAAAAAAGGAGGCAAATTTAAAAGACAGAGAGTCTCCGAAATATATATTTATTCATATTTTATGAAACAATTTATTGCACTAAAAGTTCAGACAAAACTTCAAGCTTAATACACAATATCATATTTATTATTTAAATTTTAAAAGGCTCTTGTGTGCAAGTTTCGTGAGTGTGTGTGTGTGTGTGTTTGAGTTTTTACACAGCGACGGTGCAAATTGAATAAATTTCGTTAATTGTTGTCGCGCACCTGTGTCCTGTGTGAGTTCTCTGTGCTCTGTGCTCTGTTCTCGGTTCTGGCTGGCAGCCTGTTAGCCTGGTTGGCTGCCTGTTAGCCAGGCCATATGGCCACTGGCGGCCTCTGATCGTGCGGTCGATTTGTGGCGTATAAAAAATATTAAGTGGCACTACCTCCCTTTTCCCCTCTTTCCCACTATCCCTTATTCCCTTTCCCTTTCCCTTTCCATGGCTGACTACTGCTAGTGGCAACAACAGCGTTGTCTGTTGTCCTTTGACATGCAATATATAATTTGCCATGTATGCCAGTCGGTCGCATCGAAACTCCTGAAACGGGCCAGAACGAGTTATACTAGGACATCCTGACGTGTGCCATGGCCGCTTCTGGCAATTTGTTTTTTTGTATGCCAAGCAAGTTTAATTAATTTACATGGAATTTACAACAACAAGTGCAACAGTAACTACAACCACGACACGTGAAAGTTTAAACGAAAGGTGAAAAATGAATATAATCGAATTGACCGAACCAACATCGACCCCCCCCCCCCCCCACACATCGATACCATATTTCCCGTATGTGAGGCGACAGCCTAACGGTTGACATGACAGGTCCCAAAAACCAGACAGAGAGGAGAACGAAGAGTAAGAGGGACAGGAAGAGGGGATATTCCAAACTGGACGGTACAACTAAAAAAGTGGGACGGACGGACATAGACGTGCCACGTGTGTTGCATACAATTTTAATTAATGTCACTACGAAATATTTCAGTTGACTGTTTTCTAGTTTTGAGCCCGCTTAAAATTTCATATACATATTGTAAACATACTCGTACTTGCATGTGAATGAACTGCATATGAAATCATTTTCATCATTCTATAAAGTCATAAAAAATGTAATAAACTTTAATTTTATGACTATTTCTTTTTTTTACAATTATGCATTTTTAATAGTCTGCCCACATATAACAAACATACATATAGATACATATATATTTTTTATGATTGGTTTGCGGGATGTTGTGTGGGAAATGTTGGCCCTTAAATATTTATATTACGATTTGCCTATATTTCTATTATAATCATGTTCAAAATTCAATTCTATTTCCCTTTATTTCAGCACATTATATTTTGTTGTCATCACAATGGAAAACAGTCATGTCTTTATAAAGGTATAACTGCAGTTCGTTACTTTACTGATCTGTTGTCATCATGACTTAACCTTTTATGACTTCAACTTGGCAAGTTACAGTGTTTGGGGAATTTTATTTAAAAGTACATTCCCTTAGGTTGACCTTGCTCATGCTTTTTGGGGTCATTCGAGGGCTTGTGACTCCCCTTAGAGACACCCTCTTCAACTGCCAAAAGCGGATCCTGGCAACAATTAATAAAGCTCAATGCAGCTAAGTCGCTGTAATAAAGCAAAACCTTAAGTCGCACAATTAAAGCCATAAGCTGAGAGGGGTGAGGAATGAAGGGGAATGTTCCCTTGGATGGGGGCCCTGTCAATAGCAGAACACAATGACATGCTATTGAATACCCGCACATAAATAAAGCCTATATTGAGTACGTGGCATATGGAGTAGGAGTTGAGAGTTGTACTTCGACGAGTGTCGTATCTTTGCTCATTTAAAAAATTAACTACAGACTACCTTAAAATGTCCTGTCGGAGTGCGGCATACAATGCGATTTATTGGCCACGTAAGATAAATGGCAAACTGTTTACATTTCCTTTTTTCAAGGGGAAGGGAACTTTTTTTACATTTTTTTGGTGTTTTTTTTTGCTTGTGCCCACATTGAAAAGCGTTGTCGTAAGCATTTTCATGACGGTTTTCAGTTGCTGCTGACTGCCGAAAACTTTCGGCAGGTTTTTCCTCACTTTTTTTGAGGGGGAGTTTTCCATTTCTTTTATTTTTTTTGCCATTTCTCTCTTTTTGTATTTTTGGTCTACACATGCGATAAAAATTGTTACAGCCAAAGCTCAAATAAACTGATGGTAGGGACGACGAGCAAAAACATCATTAGCATTACCAAATAAATCACATCCGCTTTTTCACAACCATTCTGCCCAGTCCGAAAGACACAGAGCAAACAACAATAGCAACAACAATAACAGCAACAAAAATAACAGCAGCAACAGCAACAACACAAAAATGATAAAAAAGGATAAAAGCTTTGAACACCGGAGTGCAATAAATTTCTCTCGTGACGAGCATAAAACTTTTTAAACACAACAATGCCAACAACAACATCAGCAGCAGCAGCAGCAACAGTAACAGCAACAATAACAGCAACAACAGCAACAACAACACAAACGCATAGCGAAGCGGCAACTTCCGTTTAATGCGACCTACCCAAAAAAAAAAACCCCCCTTCGCAGTAATGCACATGTGAAAAGGCA
Organism: Drosophila neotestacea; assembly: GCA_035044365.1. Lineage (NCBI taxonomy): Eukaryota > Metazoa > Arthropoda > Insecta > Diptera > Drosophilidae > Drosophila > Drosophila neotestacea. The sequence continues at coordinate 6,936,113 of JAWNMD010000273.1, read as the reverse complement.
CACATAGAAGAAAGCACAGAGGGTGAAAGGGAGAAAGAAAATGAGATGGAACAGAAATGGAGACAGAGAGAGAGAGAAAGAGAGAGTGAGTGAGCAAAGGAGAGCTACAATCTGGCTCCATGTTGCAGCCTCGCCTTTCCCTGTTATACCCTATATACAAATATTGATAAAATGGGTATAATAGGGTTAGGAATCAGTTTTAAGCTTGTCTAATCTTTAAATAAGACTAAATTTTCTTATCAGTAAATTAATACAAAATAGGAAAAGCTCAAAATCTTGAAATTTTCGAGAGACACTAACGATGACAATCAAAGTTATCTTCCAGTAAAGTATTGCAGTTAATGATCATTAATTAATTATGACACCCATAAAATCTATAACTTAATCCTTTCTTTCTTATTCCTATTAGCAGACTTTACAACTGTACTAAAAGCTGTATTAAAAGCAAGTTATTGTTATCATACTTAATGCTCTTGTTTATCATTTCTATTAGTAACTTTTCTACATTTTCTTTAAATTGAATTCCTATGAAAACTCTCTTATCATATATATTATAGGGTGTATTTGAGTCACACACTATAAAAGAAATTCCTGTTTTTATTTGTATGCATCAGTTTGGATTTTGTGGTTTGATCCTGCATCCTGCATTTGGCCATCCTTCAGAGTCGACGTCGTCGTCGTCGTTCTCCTTCTCATCCTTGTCGTCGTCACTGATGATAAAGTATGCCAACTGTCCGCCCCGTAAGCCATCCCTCTGGTCCTGCCCATGCGATACATCAGCTCAGCAACTTTGCTCAATAAATTTTGTGCACAGCTCAAAGGCGCCCCGCAGTATGCAATGATTTTTTTCTAGTGGTAAGGGTTGATGTAGGAGATTGCAATGGGGAGAGGGGGGATTGGTAGTCAAAACAAGTTGCTTACTACGGTATAAAGCAGGGAGCTAAAAATTATAACAACTTTTGGTAACAACATGAAACGTTTACATTGTGGCTGAGACGGAAGGAGGTGCCGGTTTAACGATGCCAACGTACTCATTGCACAAAAATCCTAGAGTCCTAGTACGTACATGCACACATATATCCTGATTCAGCTGCCGTCACACAGACATAGACATAGTCCAGCACTGTGTTTGAGGTTTTTGGAATTTTTATTGTCATCGTTGTTGGCCTGGCAAAAATCTGCATTGGACATAAATGTCAACACCCGTGCGGCATTGTTCAGAGGCTGCTTGTGTGTGTGTGTCCTATCCTGTCCTGTGGTCCTGTCTAAGGCAGTCCTACAATCAGGTTGCACTTTTGTGACCTGCCTCGTATCTTAATTTTACACTGGCCTGAAAGAGTTGACAAAGCTGGAAATGGAGTTGGTACGAGCCGAATTGCGAAACCGGGCACACTGCAGACATTTTGACCAATTGCAAAATGGGTCAACCGAAAATAAGCGTAATACTCTCTATCTCTCTCTTTCTCTCTCTTTCTGTCTCTCCTCTCCTCTCGACGTATTCATCGTCGACATCGTTGCAATTGATTGAATACGTGATGTCCATGCAAGAAACACACTTAAAAGCCAGGCTAAGACCTTCTCAATCCCATCGCCCTCTTTACGCTCATGTGCAGTTCAAACGAAAGTGGTTTTAAAAACGAAATTGCTGCGAAAATGTTTGCACATTTTTTAATCAATAAAATAAAAAGAAGAAGAAAAAAATAGGAACCGCTGCACCCAAAATGAATGACCAGTTGGCGTGTGTGTTGTGTGTCTGAATTCAAGTAGTATTCGCTATCGACCAGCAGCCTTGAAACTGGCAATGAGCACATCAGTTTGCCAATCAACATGCAACGGATCGTGGCCAATCAGGCGAAAATTCACGCTAGAAAAATTGATGTGTATTGCCCATTTACTGCCAAACCGCTACAACAAACTAAAGTGAATTTCAAATACCAAATGGCATGGACAGCTCGAATGTATTGAAAAGGATAGATAATGTCAAAGTCAATCTATAAAAAGGAATGTTCCCGAGTCTTTACGAATTCTTAGAGCTTGAACAACTTATTATTTTGTACAATTAAATAGCAACATTTATTTCATATTACAATTATTAATATTCTTCTTAAGAGTTTTCGTTAAAATTCAAATAACATTATAAACTTTGCGTTAACTTGGTAATTCAAAGAAATAATATAGATAAGCCTTTTTATACATATATAGTAACCCTAGCCATATCAGCTTTTTTGATTAAAATGATAAATTAATAATAAATACACAGATACAGTTGACTAAGAATCAACTACTTTTTACATCATTCTTTTCATTAAGTTCTAAAGTTTTTAATGTTTGTGTATGAACAGGGTCATGTCATAGGACACAGTAGTGTAATAAATTTCTCGATGTCAATAGATCTCTAGCTGCAACTACAATTGAACATTTTATTTATATTTTTTAAATACGTCTCTTTCTTTATTGTTTTGTTAACTCATTGTTGTTTTCATTAAAGCCGCCAGTCTATATTTTTATCAAGTCCATCAAAATATTATTAATTAACTGCTTTAAATATTTGACTGTCTCAACAATTTATACGATTCCAATGAGAATCCATTTTAATGACGGACCATAAAGCTTATCGCCCAAACTAATTCAATTGCCTGACCCTTTAAGGGAAGAAATTTTAATTAAAATAAAGAGCTTAATGCCGTCTAATGTACGTCAACAACAATTTTGGTAACAGGATCTCAAGGATGGCAGCTAACGAAATATGATTACAATAAATAACGATGTGAAGCAGGAGCATAAGAAATACATTTTGCTAAAAGCCAGAATTTCACATTGTCTAATCGTTTGGCTTAGACACAAGATGTTGTTGTTGTTGTTGTTATTATTGTTGTTGTCGTTGTTTTGGGTGAAAAGTGAAAATATTTTTGTGAATTACAAAACAAAAATACTAACAGAAAAACAAAAGACAAAACCAAATAGGCAAAATGGGAGTAAGTAATAGAAATCTACGAAGACTTCTAAGAATTGGCGGTGCATAAAGCATAAGATTTATTTTGTTGTGTGTGTGTGTGTGAGTATGTGTGTATGCTATTCAATTATATTGTGCCAAATAGAAGACTTGTATTACATTTATAACATGTGTGTGTGTGTGTGTGTGTGTGTGTGGGTGTATGTGTGTCGTATTCATTTATCAAAAATAATATATTAAATTGCCAACATTGAATGATATTTTAATTTGCATCTCTGTCTCTGACTCTGACGCTGTTTCCTTTTGAATAAAACATTAAAATGTGTGTATATCGTTTGTGTATGTGTGTGTGTGTATGCTAGGGAAACATTTTGTGCTCTGGCTCTTATCTTTATTTATTCAAAAGATAATTTTATGTGTTCCGCAGTCGAAGCATAAAATTACTATGTCGAATATTGTTTGAGCAAATAAAAACGGTAGAGACACATGCAAAGTAGCCTTGACAGTAGAACAGAGAGAGGAGAGTAGAGAGAGAAATGGAGGCTGAGGTTGAAACTCTGCCCTGATATACATGCATGTAGCATCACCAAAAAATGGCTGCCTAACTGTACATGTGTCTCATTCTCGGTGTGTATGTGTGTGTGTGTGTGTGTGCAGGAAATGCTATGTAGCAAGGACTATGAAACGGAAACGGCATCAGGCTGTGAACAGTTCAGTTCAGTTCGGTTCAGCTCAGGCAAGAGCAGTTCATTTACATTTATATGGTCTGCTTACAATGTTAACGCTCATGTATGTGACTACACACCCACACCCACACACACACATACACATGTACTTTTAAGAGCACACCTCCCTCCCAAAACAGTTTGAGAGTCAGCGAGTCACATTGTCTATTTGATTGGCTGTCTGTCTGAGTATGTATGTCCGTCTGTCTGTCTGAGTGTCTGTGTGTCTATATTTGCTTTATCATTTGCCTTTGCCAACTGATAATCTTTATTGCAGTGAAATATTTAATTTAATAAAAGCTTTGTCTGCGCCAATCTCCCCCTCAAAGCCACCCCCCCCACACACATACAACCCCATCAAGTAATATTTTACAATTTATTTAATTTATTGCCCTTCACACTCCCTCCTCTCTCTCACTCATACTCTGTCTATTTGCTAATGTATGTGCATGGTTTTGTAAAAAACAAAACTCTTTGTCGCTTAGTTGAACAAAAAAGCGTATAAATGATAAACATGCATAAAATATGGCAAAACAACAACAAGGACCAGCCAATAAGCCACATACATACATTGCATGTAAAGATTAGAAAGAGAAAAATCTGAGCATATTGACTATAGCTTGGCTTTGGCCTATCAGCGATTATTCGCTTTACTTTCTGTCTAGTAAAATGATGTTTGATACTTTCTTCAATTGATATAGCATGTACTTAGATACAATTGAATGCTATACACAGATTAATAGTTTTAATTTCAATAAAGACACTTTTAGTATTCAAATTAATATACAATAATGTATGTTACATAAAAAGCAACAACCAGTTATTCAAATTATCTTTTCTTTATAATAAATGTGGGTACTTCTGAGATTTATGTTTCTTGTAAATGATTTTTCTCAAACTTTAATGCTCTTAACTTCATTTAATAGTTACTCATATTTTTAATTATTTTATTAGATATCCAGTTGTCTCTCGATTCACAGATAATCACTATTCAACAAAGTTTTCCTTCACCTGCACTTATTTATAAGGACAAAAAACAAAAGAATATTTATATTACTTGTCTTTTATAATTCAATTTCTAAGATTTACATTCAAAGTTAGTCAGCCATTTATTAAAATTCAAAATATAAATAAATGTATCCCAGCTGAACATCATTTACAACCCGTTTAATGATGCTTCATATAAAAATGCTTGAAGTCTCCATTATTCTTGTCTATACAGTATATCACATAGTTAACTTGGTCGAAAGGGCATCTGACTAACGACCTGTCAAAAGGTTTAACCTCATTTCTCTAGTCGCAGTTTGTTTTTGTCGCTTGTTTATTGCTAATCATTTTCGTTTTCATTCCTTTTTTTTCCTTTTTTTTATTATATGTATTTTGCTTGTTGTGTGTTGAGTGTGTGTTTGGCACTTTTATTATTGTTTTCGTTTTCACAATATTCAGAGCATGAAATATAATTTTTGCCATGGCAAAAATTATTATTTGCAGTTAGAAAATGTGCGAAGCGTCGCACTCTTCTGGCAAATAATAATAATAAAAAAATAAACAATTGGAGGCTCGGTTGACAGGCAGTTTTTGGTTTGGTTTGGTCTGGTTTTGGGTTTTGGTTGCGGCTTTGGTTTTTGGCAGCCAACTTGGCGACAATGGCAGCAGGCGCCTTTTGTTATGGCCGCTGATAAATTGTGGCTGATATAAATGCAAAAACCAAACAACAACAGTAACAACAGCAACAAAAGTGTGCAACATATTAACATAGATACAGCTACATACTACACACTCACTAGAAAAGCATAAGAGTCGCAGATAGATAGATAAATAGATAGATGCTGAAAGAGTGAGAGGGAGGGAAAGGTGGGGTAAAGAGCACGTGGGGCTAAGCGAACAGTAAATAAATAATGTGGTTAAAAATTTGCCTGCATGTGTGAGTCTGTGAGTGCGAATGAAGTTTGACTTTGAATAATGTTTGGATTGTCTGTGGCAGGCAGGCAGTCAGGACAGCAAGGACAGCAAGGACAGTCGACTGGCAGCATGGCAGCAAAATAAATCGAGAAATTATAGAACTGTGACTAGCATAAGAAATGGCTAGATATTTGCCAGCCATCTAGCGAGCGTGGCAAGATATATGGCCGCCAGTTAAGAAGAAAACTGCCTTGGTCTTTGTGTCAGCTTCTGCTTAAACTTCAACTGATGTCGTCTCAAGGTGGCACATGTCCCCAACAACAACAACAGCAACAATAACAACAACAAAACAGTCAACAAAAAAGTGACAGCTGTTGCCCTCATAGTCAGTTGGTAAGATCCTGCACAAAAAGATGCTGAGATAATACAAATACAAATAAGAAAGGAATAAATATAAGATTGCCAATCAGCATATGCGACTACGAAATGTTCTATAAATATATATATTGATTGATGCCAAGCAAATTAATCACGAGCAATGATAAGAAAATGTATCTGTAAGATAAGTCTAGATATTAAAAAAGGAAATAGAGCAGTATCTATATGTAAATTAAACAACATTTAAAAAGCTAAGCTTGTAATTAAATTATCATACAAAACACATTATTTGTCATTTAATAAATCAAAATAAATTTAAGTAACATCAGCAATTCACATACATCCTCTATAAATCATTCGACTCCTTACTATTTTAATATGCCCAGCGTTACCCTATTAATCAAGGATATAAAAACAATAAGCGGCTGGGTCATAAAATTTGTTTTTCGTGTGAGTTTTATGCTGAGTCCAAGGGACATAAAATTGTTTATTAACAAATCAACGACAATAGCAACAACAGCCACAAAATCTGACAAGAGGCAACAGCAGCGGGTTACTTTGACAAAACATTAAAATCAGCAAATTTTTTCCTACTTCGAGCTTGAAGCATTTTTCAATGGTCTCCTAACGAAAATGCAATAAATTGCAGACGTAGTATAGATTTTTGCGCATAAATTGTATAAAAAACCTCACGATGATAAAAAATGAAGTAGAAAATAAACGAAAAAAGAAAGAATGAGGAGAGAAAAGAATGATGTTTTATATATATATAAAAAAGGCAACGACGATGACGACGTCCAACGATTTGAAATCATAAGAAAAAATATTGAGAGCAAGCGAAAAAATGCCAAGGCAGCTCAGCATACGCATGAGTTGGGGGCTGATAGAAGAGAGAGGGTCTCAAGGAGGAAGAGAGAGAGAGAGGAGGAAGGGGCTGAGTTGGATAGGTCGCAGGGGCCAGGCTTGCCATATTTATGCATTATGGATATTAGTTTGAACCACAGGAAAAATACCATTAAAAGCAAAAGCATGAAGTCGATTACGCGCCAAAAGCAAAATTGCATGAAAGCCAGGGCAGTCAATGGGCAAAAATGGCAGTAACGCAGGATTGGGATTGAAGGACACTGAACCAGGATGAGTATATAGAGGGACACTCACAATACGTTCTGCAAAGGATCTGTGAGGACAACGGGTACGCGTTTTGAAGCTGACAGCTAGCAAAGGAAATGGGAATGGGAAAGGCAAAGGGAAGGAGAAGAGAGAAGGAGAGAAGGAGGAGAAGAAGGGCAGCAGTCAAAGCCAAGCAGAAGAAAAATCAATTTACTTGAATTTTTCTTATTCGCTTGCTTGATGGTTAGAAGAAGAACTTGGTGACACACGCACACACACACACACACATACTTACAGCAGCTTGAATGTGACAAACCGTCAGTGGGTAGAGAACTCTCCAACCTCTCCTCAATGGGGCTAAAAGAGCGACAGCAGCAGCTGCTCTTTACGTAGGAGAAGGAGGAGGAGGAGAGTTTTTGGGGAGCTTGTACCGCTGCCGTTGGCGTTTTTCTTAGATTGCTGTCGACGTTCCGTTGAGTTGCAGGATTATTATGTTGGGGCAGTCGCTAAGAGGGGATTGGGGCATGACAAGTGAAGGTGAGTGTGTGTGGGTGTGGATAGAATCTAAAAGGGAGCTACGTGGTGCGTGCGGCCATTTGTTTGACATGCGACGTGTGGCAAACGGAATTTACGCAGGTTTCTCACCCTGTCGAAAGCAACCGAGGTTTTACCTGAGTGTGTAGCAAATGCCAAGCAAATGATCTATGATAAGTGCAACACAGAACCCCTAACCGTTAAACGATGAACACTTAAATATAGATAGCAACAAGTTATCCAGGTGAACTAAATCAGAAACTATTTATATAAAAGATATACTGCAATCTCTGCATGTTGTTTTGCCAATCATAAAATTGATCAAATTTATATATGAAAAGGTGGGGATATATAAACACTGTGGTGAGCAGTCCACACTAGTGACGAAGCATCACGATGAGTGGGAAAGGCGACTTGCAATATTGTCAAGATAGTCAAGAGTTATGGGTAAAAATCACTCGGCACATCGTAAAAAGTTTATTTTTTGTGTATAAAAGAGTTTTATATTTGTTTACAAACTGCGATAAACTAAACAATTTTGAATTTTTAGTATAGTTTATATCCCTCATTGAATATATACTGTCGCAAAATTTAATATCAGAAGTTTTGGCGCTGAAATATACTTTTGGCACTTGACTTTTACTTAGCGAAAATGATTTTTGTTCTAAATTCATTTGTGTTTATATTTTTGATGAACAGAGAATATAATAATAAGCAACTATTCACCAAAGAGTTATGAATATCTTAACAACTTTTTCTAGAACCGTCTTTCCATTAAGAAATTGACAAAGTTAATCAATTTCAGCTGTGATGAGTGATATGAAGTATCTCTAGATACCACTCTGCTAATATGCATTACCAAGTGCTCAGCCATCTCTATGTAATACTAAGAACTACCCTTTTACAATTATCACAAGATCTTTCCCTTAACGGTCTATGAAAAGATCTTCACCCCTTCAAATGTCAATTGTTTTTGACTTTTTTGTACACTTCTCACCTACATGCAAACTGTACTTTATCAGTTGACATCTGTAGGACAACCCTAGAGCACTTAGACCTTTACGCACTATTGCATAATTAGCCAGTAACATGGGAATCTCCCCCCGCCACTGTTCTTACTATCACTATCAGTTGACGGCCACTCAACCACTTTTCCAAGTTGACGTTGACTTTGACCCACCCTAACCACACTTTAGTCTAATTTATGCCGCATTTCTCATTTCACTATCTCTCTCTCTCTCTCTCTCTCTCTCTCTCTCTCTCTCTCTCTGTCTTCCGCTGTCCGGCTTCACACTGCTTCCGCTTTGAGGCGCACATAAATATTCATCATTAATACGCTTTACGCTTTGCGCTACTGTCTTCTCTTTCCACCCTTCCCCCCCTCTTTACTGACCAGTGCTCTATTGACATTGCCTGATGGGGTTTTTGTGCGTTCAATGCCCGACCCCCAATAATCATTTAATTAAAAGAGTTGGAAAAACTTTTTTATTTGCCCTTTTTTGTTGTTGTCCAACTCTTCCTCTCTGTCTAGTGTCTACTCAAATTAAGCGAAATTCTATTAAAAAAGGGCAAGAGTAAGAAAAACAAACAAAACAATGAAAACAAACGTTGCTAGTGCCACGATATTGTTTTTGTATTTCTCTCATGTTTTTCTATAGTATAGTATGTAGGTATATCTCCTTCCCGGTGCTTTTTGCCACGCACCCGTCGTTAATTTTTATGACTTAAAAGTCATGTAATTTTATGACTTTAAAAGCTATTTTAGAGCCTTTAGTTTTATTTGACAATTTCGGTTGGGCAAACCAAAATCGGTGCCCTTTTTGCCTGATGTGCATAAAAATTGGCGCATAATATGAAAAACCAAAATGAACAACAAACCATAATGCTGTGACCCAAGGAAACAGACTTGGATATACCCTGTATGTTGGTGATTTGAGAGTTTATACTAAAAGATTGTTGATGGGAATTATACAGAGACTTAGGTAAAGTTAAGCTACCAAGAGAACAATAAATACAATTCTATTTACTTATGTAAAATTTTCTTTTGGTTCTTGAGTAAGTCACAGTTTATTTGAAAATCTAATCACTTTTGATTTTGTGCCAGTAATTAAGAAGTATCTATAGATATCTGAGCCCATTTAGATATGGCAGAATCGAGATTCACAATTGCGTTTACAAGAAATGTACTTACAATTAATGGGGAAACAAATTCTCAGAGACTAAAGAAGCAGTGTCAAACATGAATGAATACAATTTAAGATCAGGATTAACAATATTATGTCACAATAATAATGCTCACAAAAAAAACGTAATATTATATTGTATTCATTCATGTGCGATAATACTTCTTTAGTCTCTGACCCTACAGGGTATAACAAGGTCGTTTCACAACGCATCCTACAGAACGGTGCATGAAAAATGCCTTTAAAACCTAAAAGGCGTTGTCTATTAAACAATTTCTGAGTGTCTGGACTTGTTTGGGTTGTTTCTGTTGTTGTTGTTGTTGTACCCGTTGTTGTTGCCGTTTTATAGCCTAGAATTGGAGTTGTGTATAGCAATGAAAGTTGTTTCGGATTCGTATTCGACATTGACTCTGGCTCTTCATAAACCACACACGGAGGTAACGGAGGTAGTAGAGGTCGGCTTAATGGCTCGGCGAGCATATAAAGTTCTGTAAAGTTCTTCTTGTGATAAGCAAAAAGTGCTACATTAAAAGGTTAAAGACTAGCCATTAGCCAAGTTTCGCTGTTATCTCTGTGGCCAGGAAACCAAATAGACAACCATGAGAATGCATATTGAGTATTTTATATGTATGACCCCCACCATGCATTTCATCAGAACGTTTAACTAGCTGAGTCATCTGATAGATAACTTGATGGAATATTCATGAAAAACATACATGCATACCATATAAAAGGAAAACAATTATAACAGAGTATAGGTCAAACAGGTAGCAGGTAGTCAAACAGGTATTTGAGGTAGAAACTAAATAGATTTGTTACCCTAGATAAACGGCTTTTAAAGTCTGAAAGCAAATATCTGTCATAATTTGTGTAGGCCTTAAGTTGTGGAAAAACTCTTCAACATGCTTTAAATGTATGCAAAGAACATTATAAAGAAGCCTTTGAAGAAGCGTGTGAGTAAATTTAAAAGAGATAAAGGGATAAAAATAATTTTACTGAATTTTTAAATGTATTTTAAAGGGCTTTAACTTTAGACATCATATTTATAAAACACTGGTTGACTTACTTCTTTTATAAATTCCATAAAATAGCTTAAACTTAAATCCTTTAACTATTTCGGTGAACATTTCTAAATGTTTATACTACTAATTGAATTTCCTAAAGCATATTTCTCTATTTTCCTTGATGCTTAATCAATTATAACGGACTTATTTTGAATTCGAATACGTACGTTCAATTTTCATTTGATGTTTTTTGCTGGCTTTTGCGCTTTTCATTCGATTTTGCTTTTAATTAAATCAACGGCTCTGTTTGCAGCTTGTTAACATACCTGTAATGAAATAAATTGAAAAAATATAAATATATGGTGTAACATACATAGCTGTGAATTTTAGCAAAAACTGTATTTGTTATTTACATGTGATACATGTGTATATAAGTACAAACTACGATGAGTTGTACAATCGTTTGAGAGCCATTTCTATTAGCCTCGTTGGCTTGTCAAAGGCAGCGTCATTTAAAACAAACAACAATAACAATGAACACAACGATAACGATGATGGCAAAAAGCTGTGCAATAATTTTTGAATAGTGTGTCAACATTTTACAAATGCATAAAGTCAACTTCCGCCATCTGTCCCTCTGTCGGACTGTCTGTCTGTCCGTTCGTATGTTGCAGTCACTGTAAAAATATGCACACTCCGAGTGCAAATATTGTCATAATCATCAACATGATTCGCATTGTTGTTGTTGTTGCTGTTGTTGTTGTTGCATAAATATATGTTTGCATAAATATGTTTCAATCCGTTGTGCGACAAACTCTAAAACTACAATGGATGCAGTTCAAATGCATTTAGTTTGTTGTCTGTCGGCCTGTCACTCTGTCGCTGAATCTGTCTTTCGGTCTGGGGCTCATTACTTGGGTATCAGACTGGGATTGCAACTTGCCAGTGAGTTGCCAGAGACAATAAGCGACACAGCAAATGGAAAAGAAAGGAAAAACAGCCAGAAATGTCAACGAGAGAGAGACAGAAAGAGAGTGAAATAGTCAAAGTTTCACAGGCAGTTACAATTTTTACAATACGACGACTACTGCACACAATTTCCTTGCTCATTACGTAGACTAAACAAAGTCGAAGTGAAAAGAAGAAAATAGAAATGTCGACGAAGACGACAACGAGTGGAAAATAATATGATACAATTTCAGAGTGCTGTTACATCCAATAAAAATAGAAATCCTAGTCGTGGGAGCAACTGCACAACTGCAACTGTGGCATAAAAGTACCTTAAAGATGCATGAAATGTCTCAAGGGATCATTCATATGCTATTAAATTTCAGTTTGTGGTAAATTTTCAATTTAAAAAAAGAAGTTCTAATTCTTTTTTTAAGTTCAATGCGACATAAAAGTATCTAAGATTTACTTGTGATAAATTAGAAGTGATTTATCAATTAAATACCATGGTCTATTCTTAAAAATTCATCTCCGAAGAAAGAAATAAATTATTGTAATTTTCTATAAATAAATGTTATTGAAAAACAACCGGAAGCAACCATGGCACAAATGTATCTTACAGATGCGTAAAATCACTTAAGAGATACATAAATTTTTTGAAGTTTTAAAACCAATTTTAAAATTTAAACAAAATCTCGAACTCACAAATAAATATTGAGCAAATCTATTACAAAATTCGTTTAATATTCGAGAATGCAATATAGTTATAAAAAACTTAGTATCTTAATAATTTCTTTACAAAGAAACTACTAAATATTCCCAGCTTTCACACTTTGTCGCTCTATTTATTCTAAGTGCTTAATTCAAATAAATTAACATCATGATTTAGTAACGATCGTCTGACTTTCCCTGCCCAATCCTCCTTTGGGGAGCTGAACAAAGCCGCTTACTTTGTATTAACTGTGTAGCGAGGCAAATAAAAAATATACAACCCACCAAAAATTTTAGTGGCAGAGAGAAAACGCTGCACTTTGGTCCTTTTTGATGCATCCACTCCCACTTTCCCACTCCCAACTCATTTCCACAAACCATTCTCAGGATCACATCCAGGAACAGCATGTTGGCAAAAGTTTTCTGCCGGCTGCTCATGGGGCAACTTTGTTTTGCTTTTTAGTACTTTTGATGACTTTTTGCCGAACAGATGTCGATATAATGCTAAATGTAGTTATATGCCAGACCAGCACACAACAAACTGCAGGGAGTACAGGGTGTATAGTACTTCTCCACTGCAGTTTCACTCTCACAGGCCACTTACATGCAGGCATCTCCACATCTCCAGCAGCAGCAAAAACCACAAAGGCATTGCAAAGAAAAGTTGATGAGGAGAAGAAGAAATCGCTGGCTGCTACTTCAACACAGACTGTTTGGCGTTCTCTTCAGTTTAGTTCTGTTTCTGTTCTGTTTTATTTCTACCCTGCATGCGCAAATTTAATTAAATAGGGTATTCTAAATCTAATGAAAAATGAACTCTTATTAGCGGCAGCAACAGCATGAAAGTCTTGAGTTTAAATTTTTAAATTCATTTGTAGTTAAAGCAAAATTTTTGTAGAATTGCAGTTCAATTCAATTAATTGTAGTTATATAGTAATAGCTGATCATTTCATTGTATTTATAGTTTTAAAATTTTAAAACTGTTGAAACAAACCTATATTGAATTCTAGAAATATTTCTGATCATTATGTTACATGTTTAAAAATGAACAACTACTTGATTCCTGTTAGTAGAAAAAATGTTTTGCAACTTGAAGATGAATTTATATTAATTTAAATGAAATTAAATTATATTTATACCTAACTATATTTAATAACTTCATTAGAAGCTGAAGCCAAAATTAAAAATTAAACAACTGATTGTTACATTTATTTTAAATTTATTGTTGCTCGCTTTCTGTTACTAGAAAAATTGTCAATGAATGTCTTATAGATCAAATTTAATTAGAGATCCAGAATTTATTAATATTTTAAAATTACTTAAATTTTTTATAATAGAGTATGACAATCTAACTATTTATTAAGACACGAATACTATGGATATATAAATATATGAACACACAAAATAAAGTTAAAGTATCCATAAGATACTAAACAACTTTTACACAGTATCTCATTGTCAATTATGTTGTACTGCTGTACTTGTTATTTATTGTTGTTGCTGCTGCGAGTTGCGTCTGCTTGTTGAGCCACTCATTTGATTTGAAAAGACGCCGTGGAAACAGCAACAGCAGCAGCAGCAGCAAGTGCAACAACAACAACAATAAGAACATCTACAGAAGGCGGCAGCCATTAAAGTCGAGCTGAGTTTTTATTATAAACGACATAACTACGACAAACTGAGTTACCCGGCAAACGACAACAACGATGAAGCAGAACCCGCATTACATTTTACGTCATTTATTGCAACTTTGTTGGGGCAACAACCATTGCAAAAAGAGACGACCACTTCCCCGTGACGCACTTGCAACTGCCTTGTTGCACCTTCTGCTGGCAACAAAAGCGCGCCGTCGTTTTTAACAAAATGAACAACAACAAATGCTACTCCATACTTAATTAGCTGTTTGCCAGTTAAAAATAATCAGCCAAGCCAAAATAAAGCAAATGAAAGTCGGCACCAGGAGATGGTTAAAAACAGAACTGGAACGAGAGATGAATGTGGATGAGGATGAGAATGAGGAGGGGGGTGGGATTGCAACATTGCAGTCGCTGCTTTGTTTTACAATGTTGGTGTTATTGTTGCCCGTGCCAGCATTTTGTTATATAAAACGCTGTAACAAATTTTTCATTAAAAGAAATCAAGCAAAATAAAAGAAAACTCGGGTTTGCCCAGCGCGCAAAAAAAGAGCCATAAAAAATGGTTGTGGCAGAAAGGAGTTGGCAAAAAGAAACAGGCAAAAAAAATAGAAAATTATGTAAGTCGAAGCTGGCTAAAAAGAAGTAGCCGGAGCCAACAAGGCATAAGATCTTTTAGCCAACATTTTTATGACTTGAAAGTTTCTGCTTAAAGAATTTGAATTTAAAAACTCATCTTAGGCTGTTCAAGAAGTTTGTCCAAGTGCTAAATACAACGTTTTTAAAAACTTCAATTAATTTATCACAGTACCAAGAAAATATCTTTAATTTCTAATTATTTTAAGACCACTTTGTATTGAGTTTTCAGTCGGAAATATAAAATACATAATAAACCGAACCAGTTGGGAAACCAAATTAAAGCCTAACGGAGCTTAAAGTTAAGCTTCAACTTCATAACTTCATCCAACTTTAATCTTGACTTTACCTATAGGAACTGACTTCGGAGTAAGCTGCCAACAATGACATATGCATATGAATGGCTCAACTGATTTGAAAGAAACTGCGGGAAGTGACTTTATTATGACCTGCAGTCACTGTGAGATGGTCTCAATAGTTTGTTTGCTTAAATAGATCATCATAAATGTCAAGTTTTAATGCCTTTTAGAGCTATTCATATGCTGATTTCCACTACCGTCGCATGAGAGAATCATATCTGGCCATATATCAAAACTTATGTATGTCTTGTCTAAAAGCCGCCCCCAACCTCAAAGCCCCCATAAAGTAAATGGCCCCGAAAGAGGAACCGAAAAATGAGGAAAATCATCTCCAGCTGTGTGTTGCTAAAACTATTAACTAAAGAGCTGTAATAATTAAAAGGCGTGATCCATTTGGCTACCAGCCCCAAAGGGGGCCCCTTTTTATTTCACCATAACGAAAGTGCTCTCATTTCATCATCAGATGACGACTCGATTTCGATAGACTACACACAGTGTGTGTCAGTCCTATGCTCATAAATAAAAATCAGTTTATGGCGGCGAAACTCTAAAAACTTTTCTTTATGCGCTTTACATAAAAATAAAGCACACACATACACTGATCAGAGTGTGTGTGTGAGTGTAGTTAGAGCGAAGAACGTGATATCAAGTTTCGGGCATAAATCAAGCTCTCGCCCCCAAAAATAACCACAGTGCTTCAACTTGGCTCGAAGTCAACTTTTTTGGCCACACTAAAAACAACTAATTTATGATGCGATGGCCCATGACGATGTTGACTGGGCCAAACAAATGCATAGTAAATATTTTTATTAAATATTTTATGCTTTTCATTACACATCTACAGTCATTTCAGTCGGCTTTTATGAAAGTCACTTTGGGGAAGACAGCCAGTTCAGCAGCCCAGACAGATGCAAAAATCCAAGACGAGACGACAAATTTGTTATACCCTCTAAGTATACATATATAGGGAGGAAACTTTTTCTTCGTATTTTCATCTTTTCATTTTTTGTGACAGAGTGAGAAAAAGGGGGAGAGAGAGAGGGAGCCAAAATGTGCGAAATGCTTTTGACAATTTCATTCAATTTCAAACTTATTTCAGCAAATTGTTTGGCTGTCAACGCGGCGAGCCATGGCCTCCATAAGTCCTTATACCCTCATACCAAGTAAACCATTGAGATCTTTACAGTTTTCTTACCGCAATTCGCATATGCACGCCAGACTTTAGCGACTGGGTCGTGCACCATAACAACAACAACAACAATAACGGGAACAACAACAGGAACAACAACAGCAATACAATTGTCTAATTTTAGAATCTTTAAGATACACTCAAAAAGATACCAGCCAGCGAGTCAGGCAGCCATCCAGGCAGAGGCCTTGTCATCGTATTAGGTGTAATATAAAAGTCATTTAATGACATTGACTGACATTTTGATGTTTCATAAAAAGCAACTCAAGCAGACATCGACACACACACACAAGACACACATTCAGTGAGAAAGGCACAGACACACAGACAATAGTTTGACAATAGCAATAAAAGGCCTATAGCATCCGTTGCCTGACTTCTGCCTCCTCGGAGAGGCTCAGATCGAGTCAAGGCGTGGTATGGCAAGCAAAGAATAGAGAGGGAGATAGGGGCAGACGCTAGGGATGGGCAACGATATGGCGATATCAATATTATATCGATACAGTGCAACAATATTCAGGAACACTTGTCAATATCCAGTTTAAGTTTATTTGATAGATATCTTTGAATTTGATATTAGTTTTTAAATATTTCATGTCAAAATAAGATACATTGAAAATATTTAATACGTTATATTGAAAATATTTTAGTTAATTATTTGATTTTCCTTGATTTACTGTATATTCTGCTTTCAACTTGAATTCTCGTTGCATACCTTAATTATCCCCAACTAAGTATTTTTTAAAGGACTTTCTGATTATAAAAAATGTTTCTGATTTATGTACTTAGTTTATATGGAACTTCTTTTCTGATTTAATTAAACTTTGATCTCTTATTTGTTAAATAATTTTTAAAATTTGAACTACTAATATGATTATATTTATTCGGATATGATATTTTCTATTATTTTAATATTCTGTTCCATATAAATATTAACGATTTTTAGCCGATATCCATCCCTAGCAGACGCAATGTCGCAGGAACAACACACAGCTCAATGGGACAACTGTATGCATGTGTGTGTTTGTGTGTGTGTGTTTGTATCTGTGTGTGTGTCTCTGTCGTCGTTGATGTACTTGTCGTATCGGGAGGCATCTTCATCTTCATTGTTGGCTGCCATTTCCTGAACGTTTGTTGTGCTCTTCTTGACGCGCGAGATTTTCCACATATTCAAAATTAATACGTTGCGCCATATCCTAGACACATTTGTATCTCTACTCAACTTAAGTCAAGTAACTCAGGCAGCACGTGCTCGGTGTCCCTATGCGGCTTTCAAAGCTGTAAAATGCCAAGCGGGTGGTTAGCTTAGATTGCCATGCGTAGCCCCCTCACAAATTCCCTAACCCCTATCCCCTATCCCTCCAGCACATCTACAATAGCACATCTTTTATGCACATGGAAATCTTGAAAATCTCGTGCGTTGTCTGCCTTTAAAGTTTCAACATTTTAAAGCTCATCACAACCTAAAGTCGTCCAACTTCCTAGCATTTTAATGGAGGCCCAGCAAAAAAAAAAGAAATGTAACAGAAAGGGAGTTTTTTAGGTTTTCTTGGCTATCCCTTTGTGAGGCTTACACACATACGATTCCTTTTCTCTACATTGTTTCTAGGTTTCTAAAGAATTTTTCTACCCCAAGTCGGTCTGAGCATCTGCAGCTGCCTTTCAATTCACACAATTCTATTGTACGAATGTATTCTGAATCCAACTCTGATTCTTATTAATTTTTCAGTTGGTTTTCATGTCATATTTGCCTGTTCTCTTTCTGTATATCACTCTGATATTTCTAACTTTCAATAAATCATGTCGTCTTAACATCTTTATTATCCTTTTCCTTACATCTATTTCAGCATCCTTAACTCTTCTCTTTGGTATTTCTTTCTTTAGCCAAAGCTCTCCATGAAATAATTATTCTTATTAGTTTTTAGTCTGTCTTTTTCTCTCTTGGTTTAAATACATCGGATCATATTCACTTGAACTTCAACCCTTTTCCGGCTTTCTGTTAAGTTTTTATTACCAACAGATTAGCACTAACCTGATCTTAACTCATTCGAATTGATTTCCAAATTCTTTCAGAATGCATTTCACACAGACTCTATTAAATTTCCAAGAAATTCGTGCTGTTTACCTTTGGCTCAAGCTCATATATTATTGAGTTACTCAGCACCCTTCTAAAGCGTCTCAAATTTCTTATAATTCAGTATTGATACCACAAGATAATCCTCAACCCTTCTCTCTCTCTCTCTTTCTCTATACCTTTGGCCTCTCTGGTCTTCTCGGATTTCAATTAAACTCTGCATCGTTGCATCGACTAAGTCCGCTTGTTCACAACTTGCCACCCAAGTTGGAGGAGGCAACATGTTGCTGTTGTTGTCGCTATTGTTGCTGTTAGTGTTGCTGCTGTTGCTGTTGCCTAAGCCGCGTTTAAATACCTTGCCTTAATTTCCACTAATCTGCATGGCACGGACCTCTACCCACTTGCCATTGAACGAGGGCTAAAACTGTTGCCAACTGTTGGGCCAACGACTGTAGTGAAAAAAAAACCTTTTAGCGTGCATTAACTGCAGTGGCAAACAAAAAACTATGCCAAAAACAAAAAAAAAACAAAAAGGGCGAAAGAAGCGTTTTTTAAACGTCGGCGAATCTTCATCTTGGTGTTCTTATGAATTTAATTTCAGGCAGCGTAATTACTTTGTAAACACATGAGCAGAGAGCAAAATACATAAAAAGCCCAGACGCGGCAAACCCAAAAACTTTCAGCACAACCCAGGGATTTGGCCCAAGTGCGGCAGCTACTGCAGTTACCATCAGCTGCAATCTTGGGGTGGTCCCAACCTTAAACCCAAACATGAACTCGGACTCGGACTTGGACTCGGAGTCGGACTGAGGCCCCGTTGTCAGTAGGGACCTGGTCAACTTGCAACTTGGCTGCTTTTTTGGTTGGGGTGTGTGTGTGTGTGTGTGTGCAGCGAGCCAACATAAAAAGTTATGAGTGTCTTGTGAGTTTTGTGCCAAAGTGCGGTTTGCAAGTTTTTCCTACCTCTCTGGCTGGCTTTAGCCATGGCTTGCTACCTGCAGTTTCAGTCTCAGCCTCAGCTTCTGCCTTTACCTTTGCCTTTTGCTACTTGCTAAAATTTATGCGGTAAATTCTTTGCGCGCACTTTATGTTCGAAGCAAAAGTTAGTGCTACGTGTAGGTTCTGCACAAGCCCAAGCTTCCAGCCTCCAAGCACCTAGTGTAAAATGCCCTATCCCAAGTCCATTGCCCAGCCCTCGTTCTCGTCCTGGTCCTCGTCCTGAACCACAAACTATGCCAAGTGTCTGACGCGCGGGGCTTCTTCGACTTGCTGAGAGTCCGCTGCGTTGGCCAGGTGATAAATTCCTGGTGCTTGTCAAGCAGGTAATAAAAGTAGATTTGAGTACTATGGAAGGCTTTATACTCTATTAAATAGAGTAGCTTTAACTGGTTCTTAAAATACATGTTCAATACTTTAAATTTAAAGCTTGGCTGATTTAGTTATTTTATCACTTTTGTGTGATGTTGATCGTCAAACATATTTATGATCAACAAACTGACATTCTTGAGCAGCTTTAAAAGCTTTTGATTCACGACAACTTGTAGCTAACAATTTTATTCAATTATAGTAACAGATTGAAAGTAGCAAGATTTTTAAAAGCTTAGACAAGCTTCCTCTTTTAATGTTTAAGTTTGGATAAATATTTTTAAATTACAAATTGCCTATGATCATGATTTCCCTATTAAATTTTCCATTAATCAGCTCTCAATTACACATATTTAAGTAAGTGATTAATACCTATCTTCTTTATAAAAAACCAGAAAAAATCAGTCCAAATAAAGTAGCTCACAGTATTTTTAGATTGTTTAATTAAAAGTTTATCTCATCTAGCTTTCGATTATTTATTCTGTAAGTGTATTTAATAGTCTATTTCTATAATTTCATTTCTGCTGATTTTATTCTAGCACCACAAACTGTATTATAAACCCATTGGTTGCACTACAGAGCCATTAAAATCTTTCAACGTGGCTGCGTAGGCTGCTGTTGGATAGCCTGACTGGCTTTGGAGTGTCATTTATTGAATTTTAATTTCGTTTTGAGACGCAGCGTCCCATAAATCGATGAATGCAACATCCAACGCACTCGTTTTTCCCCTTCTACATATAGTAGTAACTGCAGCTGGACCCTCCTTTTCCTGCCATCTTTCTCTATCCGGCAAACGATGTCCCTCTATCCATCTGTCTGTCTGTCAGACGGACAGACTGTCTCTCTCTGTCTGTCTGTTAAGTGCTGCGACGCAAATATTATTAAAGTTTTTGGTGCGGTTCAGCGTGAAATTGATTTTCATACGCCTGCTCGGCCACAATCAAATTGCCGAAGCATGCACGTTAAATAAGTAGTAAAAAAAGCATCAACGATATTTATATATTCGCTTACTTGTATACTCCAATATCTCCCCCTTCCTCCCATTCGACCTAGTATACAAATGTATATATATTTTTAACTTAATAAGTGGCGCAAACGCCAGCACTATTCAAATAGCCAAAACCACGTTTGTTTTTCTCTGTAGAATGGGGGGAGAGATCTCGTCGTACAGCATGCAAGTCACATTCTCGATTGCCAATCAGCGTACAATTGAAGCTGCATTAATATAACAACCAATGGTGAGGACGAGGGGAAACGTTAAGGGGGGCTCTTTTGCACTGAAGCCAAAAAATGCCAGGCTGGCGCAATAAAAGGGCGCGCACCTCTGCCAAAAAAAAAGAAACAGAGAATAAAATAAAAATGAGCAAAAAAATGCCCGTTGACATATAAAATAAAAAAAACGACAAGGAATTACAAATAACAAACAGAGAGATTTGATTTTTATGCACGTATAAAGCTTCAATCATGGGCAGCAGGGAAGCTCGACTTGGCAGAGCAAAGACCCCAGGAGAGGAGAGATGAAGGGAAGAGAAGGGTATCCAGCTTGGGTGCCATAACAGACAGGGTATGAAACGTGCATGCGGCTTTTTTCTGGTTGAGCTAGCCAAGATATTTTTGAAAGGTAATGTGGGATAACAAGTGGATCCGGGACTGGAAGCTATTTGAAGATTGTGTTTCTCAACGAAAAGAAAAGTCAAATGCTGTTCTATAAAAATAGTAATCGACGAGATTAAAGCTTGTAATGACAGAAAATAAGGAACAGTTAAGGAAGGAAATAGTTTGTAAATTGTCCAAAGTCAACAATGAAATGAAAAGTTAAGCAAGTTGACTCTTTTAGTCTTAAACTATCTTGAATATTTCTATTGTTTCTATATCTAATAATGAATAACCAATAAATTATAAAAGATATACAGCAGCTTCTCAGTGAATATACAAATTTTCTGAATTTAAGACAAGTATCAGAAAAAATAAAATCATAGAAATAAATACGTAGAAAGTAAGAAGTTCCTAAAGTTTTGCAATAAGGAAAAACTAATAAGTTTTGCAAAATTCTTCAATATTGGTTATTCACCCATATTCCTCTTAAAAAAATTTAAGGGATTTCCAACAAACTTTTATCTTCATCAAGAATCATCTAAGATGTACTTCCTTATTTTAAATAAAGGATTTCCCCACTTTACTTTACAAAAACTAGAAGTGAATTGAAATGTTTGCATCAACAAGATTTTCAAGTGATTTCCTGTAAGTCGTTAAACAACAGAAATGGCTGTACTTCTCTATTTATTTGGAACGGATGCCATTACAATACAAAAAGCTTCCTTGATTCAAGTTTACTTTGCATAATTCATAGAATCGTATCATCAATTGAATGGGCACTCGAATCGTAGTTATTATCATAAACTCTCTTGGTTTAGTGCTAAAGTAAAAAAAAAAAAAGGAAACGTTGCAAAACAATCTGCAGCACATTGATTTCAATGAAATTTTCGAAAAACTATCAAACTCTGAGAGTGCGATTAAATTCAAAATGCAAAGCAGTCAAATGCAAATGGACAAAAACAGTTCCGAAAAAAAAACTACTTATTCGAAGTTAAAGTCCCCACACTAATCAAAACTAAATGCAGAAAACTAATGCCATTAATTCCAGTAGACAAAATCTGAATAGCCCAAAAGTGAACCGAGAGAACTCTGTGTGAACTGAGAACTGGGAAATACAGCTACTGCTGCCATAATTGACCCACATCATTAGCCGAAAGGAAATGAGCTGCTTTTCAACTGCTGCAAGTTGAGCTAACCCCAAAAAAAAAAAAAATAAAAATAAAAAGAGGGACAAGGACTCCGAAAACTGGAAGCATGAACGCTTGCTCATAGCTTCAGCTACAAATTACTCGACGGGAGAGGAAAAACTTTAACGCAGCAGAAATGCTGTTCTATTTTATTTTACTTTATTTTTTATTTTATCATACTTCAAATGAAATTATCTGCGCTTTGAATGAGGGAGGTCGGACAAGATGGTGTAACTTGCACGGGACGGGACGGGGGGCGGAGCACAGTGCGTTGCATTTTGTTGTGCAGCTGTTGAAAAGAGGGTCATGTGGACCCCGGAGCACGCACACTGCCAATTTGTGTGCGGCAATAAAAAATAAAGCAGCGCTCTGCTGCGAAGCTCAACGCTTCCACGCTGTTTACACAGTCCAGCACAGCAGTAGTGGCAGCAGCACCTAACCCCCTGCCACTGCCACGCCCCCCTACAGCTGTCTAAAGTACCAAAAGACCCTTTAACCCTCTAACCCCTAAGATTCTGCCAAGTTGCTTCTTCTTCAGCAGACAAAAAGTAAACTGTGCAAAGCCTCCACATCGAGAGCTCTCTCTCTGTCTCCTCTCAGTGCTCTTTCTCTCACTGGGAGCATGCTTTATGTGTTGTCCTTGCCGGCTGCTGCTTCAACTTGCCTCCTCCTTCCTCGTTATGTGCCCCACCCACATTCACATCCACATCCACATCCATTCCCAGCACAAACACAACAAAATTACTTTGCATAACCATGCAGCGATAGTTTGCTGTGTAAGTGTGTGTGTGTGTCTGTGTGTGTGTGAGTCTGTATGTGTGTGTGTGTGTGCTTTATAAAGTAAAACAATCCTGGTGAAAACGAGAAACTTGGGACTTCATGATGGGCCACTTAAACTAGTTCAAAAAATTTTCAATGCTTCGTCGTTCTCGTCAACGGCTTTCTTTCCACGCCATCATAGACACACATAAACACACACACACACACACACACATACATATATAGAAAGATATATGCTGCCATAACAAATCGTGTAAATAAAAACATATATACACTCAGCAAAAAAAAAGTCCCGTGCTTCACCCTGAATATCAAAAATGAATTCTCAAGGGCCATGTGCAGTGGTAGATTTTCTATTTAAAAATTAAAAATTAAGAAAAGGCGAGAAATACATATTACCCTTATTACGATAAAAGTTTACTTTTTCAACAATTTAAATATATTTTGTTATTAAATGTAATTGTTTGCCTTTATATTAATAAAAGACAAGAAAGGCAAATCACTCTATTTTACTTTAAGAAAGTAAGCATATGTATTTCTTTAATATCATGTTGTTGAGTAGTTTTTTTTAAATCGATTTAATTTAAATAGATATTTTAGAAAGGACAACAATTAAAAAAAACCCTTTTTTAGTAATTTTTATTTTAATTAAGAACAAAATTTCTTATAAAAAGAGACATTTAAGAAAGAATATTTTTTAAAAATCGTTTTTAGAATAACTAATTTTAAAATTTTCAAAAATAATTCAGACAAATATTTTACATAACTGTCAAGCTGCTTTAAAAACATGTATTAATCTCTAAAAGGGAGTAATATTTTTGTAAGTGTACATATATATAACTATAGAGTATAAAGAAAGGTTCTATGCATCGCACATGTTGCCCAGATAGTCAGCGCACCTCTTATGGCTAGTGGCGTCTCCTCAGGGTTGCATGTGCAACAGCCAACGTTTTGTTTATGTGCATAGTGTGGTACCCTGTTAGCATTTTATATTGGGCTATACTTTGCTTTATGGCACCCCAATGTACACAAGCTACTGTTAGTAAAGCCTCCACTTCCAACCAGGGAGCAATGGGTGGTCTAGCAAACCAGCAAAACTATCCAACTGAGGTCCTGCTGAGAGTACTGCTCCACCAACTGCTCAAGACACTTGACAATCCAATGGCAACAACAACTAACCAAAGAGTGTCAGCTGGCTGACTGGTTAACCCCTTGAGAACTAGACTGCAATTCATTAATGAGTTGAGGTTACAGTCGCCGATCTCCAACTGAGCATTACATGGCAAATACTTATAATACATATATATTTTTGGAATACCCTTTAATGAATTTATGCGTAACTTGGCTAATTGTCGAACCACCCTTTACTCTATCCTCTGAGAGAGTGTGGCAAGATCTCAGCATTGTGGTAAATTACAGTTTATATTCTCAGGGAAACATCGTTACGAAAAATTGTACTCATCATGTCCAGTTCGCTGATTGTTTCGCTTGGTTGGCCTTACTGTCAAGGTAAAGGAGGGAATGGGAGTGGGAATGGTAAT
This sequence comes from Drosophila neotestacea, assembly GCA_035044365.1. NCBI lineage: Eukaryota > Metazoa > Arthropoda > Insecta > Diptera > Drosophilidae > Drosophila > Drosophila neotestacea. Next base: position 6,911,304 of record JAWNMD010000273.1, on the reverse strand, counting down.
GGTAACGGTAACCGCGTTGCCCTAAAACCTAAAATGTCACCCCTTTTTCATTTTTCATTTGAGTTACCATCACGCTATTTGCATTCAAGTTGAGCAGTAGTCTTCTATACCCCCACCCCCCTTCACTGAAATTCCCTCTTCAACTAGGACTTACCCTAAACCAAACTAAACTATAGTATATACAGACGCTTGTCACCCTTTTGCAACAGTTCCTAGTTTCTAGGGAGTGTTGCAGCTTCCCTTTTTTTCTCTACCTTTGGCACCTACAAATAGAGCTGCCTATAGATGCTACCCTATAGCCATTCTCCTGTCTCCCTCTCTCTCTCCCTCTCTCTTTGTGTCTACCTACTCTTTTGTGGCTGGTCCAGGGGTAACTCGGCACTGTCGCTTTACCTTTAATGTCATTTTGTAGCATTTTTATTTATTTATTTTAGTGTTGGGTCCTTTAGGGTCTTCTTCTTAGCCTACCTCCTTTTGGGCTCCTGCGTAATCTTGCAGCTGTTTACAGGCAACGTCAACGACTCTCTAGTCGCGTTCCTTGCTCCCATTTCCATCTTCTCCTGTCCTCCTGTCCTCCACTTTTTCTCCTTTTGCTCATCGGTTAACTAGACTAGACTTGGACACACTTTTATTTTGTTTTCGCTTACTTCTTTGCGACTTTGTTTGGCACTTTATTTATATTTAAATTTTGTACCTCAAAGGGTATTTAGTTGCCTCGCCCACTCCTCCCCATTTGCACATCTTGAGCTTCGCTTATTTTCTATATTTTGTGCAGCAAAGTTTTTTGGTCTTTGCGGTTGGAATGGCATCCGTCTTTCCCTTACATCTAGCTCTCTTCTCTTTTCATCCCAAAATGGCAACTGTCAACGGCACCTGATCCATCCAGACCAAGTGATGCCTCAGGGCAAAAGTGCAAGCAGCGGCATCAACAACTACCCAACAACGACAACAACGACAACGACAACTACAACTTTTGTGAGCTTCCTGTTCGATATAGACGCCTATCCTTGCACCTCTTGCTCTTGTCCTGGCCGTAACCCTTTAGCCTTTTATAAGTTGCACAAAGTTTTAATCAACTGCTGCTCTTTGCTCATAGCTCGTTAGATTCGAGAGTTTTTTCAAACTCCTCCTTCTACTTCTTCTCTGTCCTTGTTGAGTTGTATCCATATATAATAATTTCTACGTAGCTAGTTTATGGTCGACAATGTCGTCTAGCATCTCATTGTTATTTGCACTCTGCAACTACATAGTACAACAGCAATAACAACAAAAGTTGCCATTTCATAAACTTTAATCGAAATGTTTTACTTCAATCAACGCCCGCAACACACGAAACGAGCGAGAAAAACTTTCACCACTTGCCACACAGAGCACACGGGCCGAGTTTTCCACAGCTCCCATGGAAAATCCAATGCCAACATCTATCTATCCCGTCTGGGCTTCATCTTCATCTCTTCCCTGCCCTGCTCTTCTCTTTCCTTTCCTTTCTCTTTCTCACACTTCCATCTCTATCTACGTCTGTTGCTTGCTCGCCTGGCGCTTTTTCACTATTTATCATTGTCAACTTGAGTGCGACGTTTGGCGCTGATGTTGTTGTTGTTGCTGCTGATACTGTTGCTGTTGTTGCTGCTGCTGCTGCTAGTGTTGTTGCCGTTGCAGCCGCTTCGTTGATTTATCTTTCCGCTAAGCAGATGTAACATTATACGCCACAAATACATCCGACGTTCGTCTCTGCTTGTCGCCTTGCTGCACGTTGACAACTCTGGTCAGGATGGTACCCTGTTGTTGCTGTTGTTGTTGTTGCTTTCGCTATTCACCAGGCTCATACCCAGGGGTGCAATATTTCGTATATTGTCAAATGCGCCAACAGCAGCTACCCACAAAATGAAAATAACCTCTCACTCTTTTCCTATGTCTATTTTTTTTTAGCCACCAACCGCCAAGCTGGCCAAGTGGCTAAGCCAATTTTGCGAGTGCCCTACAATTGCTTAAAGAAGCTTATAAGTTTTGCAAACGTGTGGCAAAGATAGTGTGGAAAGCCTTTAGTCCAATTTATTATTTCAAGTTGTAGTTTAACTTAAGTTTAAATAAGTTAAGAAGTTTTTCTACATTTGGTTTATATTTGCAAATGGTTTGCATAATAACTTATATGCCCCACGTTGCCCTACTTTTTAGAGTATGCATTAAATTAGCTGGTAGTTATAATTGTAATAAGAATGTGCTTTAAAAATTAAATACGGCAAAGCAAAAATCCATGAAAATTAAAAAAAGGAAAAAAATAAAAAGTATTGGGATGAATAATTGATTTAAATGAGAAAATATCTTAAGTAGCTTAGGTTCATTTACAGAGCAGATTATTTAAGAGTATTTTAGATGTCATTTAGATAAAAGATAAGATTTTAAATATTTTTCCAAATTAGAGTATGATTTATGTAATCAAAGACGAAGGTCTAAAAACAAGATGATATCTGTTCTGTCATAGTTAATATTTAATCAATTATCATCAGCGAAAAAAGTTTGCATTCTATAAATGGAAGACTATTATTTTTATAGATACCAAGAAATTATATTATTGTTTTTTTATTGTTAATGTCTTTTTGCTGAATGACCAACAGATGCTGGTGAATTATAAATATTCATAAAGCTATTATTCCATTTTTAATTCCCCAACACATTCCACTGATATTCTTCTTGCCATATCCGAAAAGCTTTATCATAATAAAGAGAATTGCAAATCTCTACCTGCAACTGCCTGACTGCCTTCAGGTGACTCATCTAAGCCTTGATTCGGCTTGAAACTATCTACAATATGCAAATATATAAATCTAGCTAAAGGCTACAGGGTATTGCATGGATTATCAACACATTCCAGCAGTTTGTGAAGTATCCCATTCTATTTTTTTGTTGTACTTTAAACATTTTTTTTGTACCAGTTGCCTGGCAGCAAAATGTCGATTTTACCCAGGTCAAAACTTTTATATAGCATTTGTTGTTGTTATTGTCTTTGTTTTTGTATTTTTGCACATGGGCACGGCAGAGTCTCAACTGTTGAGAGAGACCGAAAGCCTGGGAGAATTGAGAATTGCGAGACGGTGGCGGTGGCAATGGAGGCGACTCACTATTATATTTATTATTATTTTGCGATTCAAACGAAGTGATATAAATGTGTCACGTTTTACCAGTTCACACATACTGCAGGCCACTCGCTGCTCGCTGGCCAAGCTTAGGCTGCCGCATACAGGTAACAATAACAGCAACAACAACAGCAACAGCAACAATGGGGCAACAACAATCAGCCAACACCAACACCAACGCCTCCTTTTGTTTTGCCAGCCTCACGCTTTGGCTCTTTACTCTGATTTTTTCTCCTCTGTTTTTTGTTTTGTTTTTTACTTTTTTTTTTTTGGCTTTTTAGTTTGCGCAACAATTTCGTGAGCGCTGGAAGATGATTTGTGTTACGAACTGGGACTGGGACTGTGGCATGAAGTTGGGTTTTTGAAGTTGAGGCCGCATCAGATACACGTCCAGCGGGCGTTGCGACCGGTCGTCGGGTTGCATTGTTTTTGGCTTCTTGGACTGGACTCGACTCCTCCAACTTCGACTCCGACTCCAACTCCGACTCTGACTTAATTTTGTGTGGTACCAAAAAGAGTAAAAGAGGAGCCAGCATACAAAACTATAGGAAAAGTAGCTTGGTCAGGAGGTGTATTGTTATTGTTCTTGCTTCTTTGCATTATTTCTGACTCTGCGACGACGACGACGACTGTTGGTATCAGTTTCTGTTGATCAGCATTAGCACCTCTGTCGAGTGAGCCTCTGGGATGACTGTGAATTGTTCGTACGTGTTGGTTATGAGGAAGGCATCTTTGGCCCCCATCCCCATGCCCCTCTCCTTTACTGCTTTCCTCCTTTCCATTGCCGTGTTCATATCGTTATTCACATCGGCATGCATCGCGTAAAATTATGTGCCATCAACTTATACAGTACTTGTATACAGTATACTCGTATGCAGCTGGGCACTTTTGGCGTGAGTGTGGCCAGAGTTCGAATTTAATTTGATTGAAACATGTGCTCGATTCCATGTTCGACTCTCTGCGAACTGCGTCTAATTTGTGATAATTTGTGGGAAGTACACACAACTGCATTCTCTACTCTACTCTACTCTACTGTATTCTATACCCAATAAGGCAGATCTTTTATATTGTGATTGTACATCTAAAAATTACTAGGGCATTACTTTGGCACTCTGCTTACTTGTGGGAAGTTATTTTTGTGTGCTGTGTGAGAATACTCGTAAGGTGTTGAGAGCAAGTGCTTTATAAATCAGATAATTGGGATCACATAATGAAATGATTGCGTACACAATAAGCATGTGAGCGTTGGATGTCATGAGAAGAGACATAAGAAATCATAAACAAACGTAAATAAATGTGAAATATGAAGAAATAAGAAAGAAGATTGTAGAATGAAATTAAAGAGGGGACATTCAAATAAAGAAGTTCATTCAAACAAAAATAATAAATTAAGTAAAGTTACACTATCTTCTTAAAGTAAAATAATAAATATTAATAGTATAATATAAAGTGTAATTGCAAAAATAATATTTCGTGAGAGAAATAATAAGCACTTGGATAAAATAAATAAAGTATATTAAATAAATTAAATAAAAATAATAAATTAAATTAAATTAAACACCCAAAAAATTGAAAAAAAAATGATTTCATTGATCGTGAATAAACGCTCTTTAGACTTTGACTGATTAGATGAACTTTGAAGATCAAACACATCTTAAATTAATATACATATTTTTAAATACTATAATTTCCGGAACTGTTCTTAACTTTTCATCTATCGTTTTAGAATAGAATAAATGTATAGAATAAATGGAAGCTGTTTCTCCTTTTGGCATTGTCAAGTTCTAGGAAACGGGATGAACAACTTTCAGTGTCCTAGCTGCATTGCTAACAAGCCAAGTTGACATATAATTAGATGGATGCACCTTTTGGGCGACCCAAGGCCAACACAAAGGTCCAACTATCAAAAAACTCAAGTCAAAATTTATTATGCTACGCGAAACAAAGAGCATTCCCCAAGTCCAAAGTGGCAATCCAATGTACAATAACACACACCCAGATATATCTACACACACACACATCTAGACAATCAGCATATTTCGTATGACACTTGCGCCCTAACGATAAGTCGCAGACCTCCATCCTCCCCTGAGAACATTCCAATCCCTTGTCCCCCTACAACAACAAAACATCATACCAATCTGAAAACCCAAGGCGAGCAGACATTGGCCAAACATTGGCACATCGTCGCGTCGGGGCCCTCAGCTGTTATTGTAGTTTTTCAATTTGAATGATTTAACATAAAGCAAGCAAAAGGTAAGACACAAACTGTGAGAGATAGAGAGAGAGAGAGAGAGAGAGAGACCTGAGAGTCGAATATCGCATAATGCGGGGCATTGTTGTGGCAGGCCTTATAAGTGCCACGACGAGGCAATACGCGCAAAACTTTAACAGCCAACAACAATAACAATAACAACAGCAACAACCACAACAAGAACAATAACAACAACAACAACAACAAGTACGAAGTACAGGGCGCGCAAATAATTTCAATCGTCGTGAATCATGAATAATTCAAAATCATCATTACCAACACCTTTTGAGCAGTCTCTCCAGCAACCACCTGAGAGTGTTGCCCAAAATGTTCACACTTCCCAGCGGCAACAACAACAACAACTTGGTAACTGGTAAATGGTAAACTGGCAACAGCAACTTTTGCTCAATCTGCAGCAGCATCGCCGCGTGTTGAAATGGGGGGCAGAGGCATCAACAATAACAGCAACAGCAACATCAGCAGCAACATCAGCAGGAACAATACAACGATATACACAAACAAATCCATGCATTCAGGACGCCGCTCAAGTGCTAAACTGAGGCTGAGGATTACCCCCAGCCAGGGTAAAGGCAACAACAAACCAAACCAACCACCAAAAATACAGAAATACTGAGAGAAAAAAAACACAAGAACCAACTACACACCTCCGCCCCCTTTGGCACGCCTTAGGATTCTTCGGTTTTTTTTTTGTTGTGCAGCTCCGTCGTCGTCTATTGTTCCATCGAAATATGAGGCACGACTCTGGCATTAAACTTCAAAAACGTTGCAAAATGCCAAAATGCAGTCGGGGTCCAGACTTTGCTTCGATGTTGGCCAAGAACAATATAAAAGATAAGCAAACGCTGTCAGACAACAACAACAACAACAACAACAGCGAAGACAACGATGCTTCGAGCCACTTCAACTAGCTGCAGAATGGGGAAGAGACTCTTCCGACTTGGCTCCTTGGCTCCATTTGCAACAAAAAGCGTTGCTCACAAGTGTTGGCCAAGAAATAAAAGTTGCTGACCTTAGCTCAGTCGCAGTCGCAGCTTCAGTCTCCGTCTCAGTCTCAGTCTCAGTTTTTAGCCTCAGTCTGAAGACTTTAGTCTTTGTCTAGGCAACAACAACAACAATAAACTTTAGGAACGTCTTCTGTTCTTCATTTTTTGTTTCGTTTTTTTTTTTGTTACCCCTTTTCTTAAGGATATGAGGCAAATACAAAGTAGTTGGCTTAAATGCAGGAGGTGGCACATCTTGAAAGTTTTGTCTTGCAGTGGCAGCTGTTTAATAAGTTTAAGCAATTAAAAGTGTTTTTAAAGGTGGCCAAAGGAGTCGCCACAGACGTCCACCGTCGACATTGATAGGCGCATAAAAAGAGCTTAATGATTGCTAAGGGGGGGAGTTGGAGGTATAGACGGTTAACTTAACTAACTTTCGTGCAATAAGGAAAGGAATTAACGAGGTGAGTATCATAAACGTGGGTTAATAACCCAACTTGCAAATGTGCCACAGTTCATGAGGATCATCTCTGAAGGCAATCTTAAAAGGGTTGTAAATGTAAGTAGCCCTATGAAAGTGATGCATTTGTAGTAATTTTGATTAGCAAAATACTAAACAAGTAGAGGTCATTAAGTAATACTGCAAGTATTAGAAAAATAACTAAGTAAATACATTTTACATATTGCATTATCAAATCACTGCGATTTTGTTCAACTAATTATAAAACTATTCTACGCAAGCTCTTGTTTTGGTTAGCGTACGATATACGTATAAATTAAATTAACTAAATTTAATAATTGAATACTTGCTTTTCTATCATCAGGAATTGCAAATAAGAGTTAAAAGTTGAAAAAATTACCCCCGAAGAAAATGATTTAGGTAAATAAATAAATTTTAGATATACTATTTCATGACGCAGTATTCTTGAAACAGGAAAAACTTTTATTCTTTAATTTTGTTTAACAATTTAAATTTGATTTTTGTTATTTATATATTAAAATATAACAAATTACGATACTATAAAAGTTATAATTAAAATTGTTATAAGTTTAAAATCAAATTTATATATTTTAGCAACTTAATAACAACTCAAAATATAAATAAATTTAATTTTGTATAAGAAAAACCAATAATAAAAGTTAGATAGATAATTTAAATTTAATTTAATTATCTTTATATTCGGATGGTGCAGTACAAAAATGTTGAAGAATTAGTCAACTTATGTTTTAATAGATATTTCATACCAGTTCAAATCTTTGTTAGTTTAAGTAATTGTAATAAGGTGTCAAATTAATGAGTTAACTTTACGTTACTTAACTACAACTGTCTACATTGAAACCCTTTTCCATTGTACAAATATGTTCCTTTTAGCAAACAAACCCTCTTTTGAAATAATCACATACGACGCTAAAAAACACAAATTATTTCACATATCATTGATTTGCTAAACCCTCAACGCTAAACGGTCTGAACTATTTGAAACATCTGCAGCGTTTCAATATCCATTTCAATTTCTGTTTCGATTTCTATATCAATAAGAGGTTCAACAATCCGAGCAAAAGAACAATCACATTAATGTGAACGTATATTGTTGACGATGATCAGACACATTGATCACATGCGCAAATTGGATGCAGTTCAGTCATGCATGTGTTTTGATACCGGGGTTTCCACATTCTCATTAATCCTTCGGCAACTTAATTTTGTTTCCCTTCAATAACAACAAATGCTGATCTAGGTAAAGAGAGTATGTGATTTTCACACACAAAACACACACCCAGATATCCAGATTCCCAAATTACCGGAGGCACACTAACTGAACTGTATTGATACCTTTACAAGGGTATTTCATCAGCTGCTTTGCTTAGTCAGCATTTTTTTGTGAGGCTATTGTGACTTGCCAATTGGCACTGGGGATTTTTGGTCAAAGTCATTTTGCGCATTTTCAATTTGCCAAAAGTTTTCCACTCCCGAGAGTTTTCCAGCAGCCTGAATGACTGACTGACTGACTGACTGACTGACTGACTGACTGCTGTGTTACACAGCTGCTTTGTAGTCTTAGCGCATTCAAGCTGCTAATTAGGCGGAATTAGAAGAGAAAAAGAGGGGAAATTGAAAGACAGGGCGAGAGAGAGAGAGAGAGAGCTAGGTACATTCCTCTTCATTTCCCCCATCCTTTCATTCATCAGTTTTGGGGCAAGCAAAGCGCATTAGATGCTTCAGTTGTTATGTTGCCCCCAATGCGGGGCGCAAAGTCAAAACGAGAAATAAATGCCAATAATTTGGTTTTCGCTCTGCTCAAACCAATCACCCACAACAGCCTCTTGCCTCCTGTCCCTGCCCCTGCCCCCTGTCACTGCCTCTGCCCTTTTTTGGCAAAATACAATTTAGTTTTTGAAAGGCTAACGAACTATTTTCACAGCCTCGAGTAGATGGGAGCTCAGTTGGAAGCGATGCTTTGGCCACTTGAGTGTGGCATTTTCCAAAAGTGCAAGCGAGGCAAAGGAAAATCAAAGGCAAAAAAAAAGGTTCAACTCCATTGTTGTTGTTGTTATTGTTGTTCTTACTGCTGTTGCTCTTGTTGTTGTTGTTGCTTTTGTGTTTGCTACGTGCACACAAACTTAATTTGAAGTTAAAAATGTGGTACAAAGTGTGAGCAAACAAAGTACATAGATGAGCGCCTTGAGGGGGGGAATGGTAAATCAAAATATGTGGGAGTGGAAGTGGAAGTGGAGATGCTGTCAAAAAAGGTATTGACTTGGTCTCATCTCAGCTTTTATGATCGAGTTAATTTGAATTTTCAAACAAGAACAACAGAAACAACAAACAGCTAAAAGGCTAAATGCTACTGTCTCAAGTCACAATGACATTAGCTAAAAGATGTGCATGGATTAATCCAGTAAAAACACATGAAAGTTAAATTATTCAAGAAAATGTTATATTGAAAACTTTAAGTAGATTAAAAGTTTCGACAAACAATTTTAAACACTCAAAATACACACAAAAAATCTAAATTGTATACATGCTTAAGAGGATAAAGTTTAGAAAGCACTTGATATGTATATTTAAATCATTTTAAAACTTGGCTAACTGTTTAAAAAGAACTTCATTGATAATTAGTTTATAAAGGAACATCAAATAATTTCCACTTTAAGTGGTAGATAATAGATTGAACTCATAATGCTAATATCATTTTAGATACGGATTAGGACTTTGCATTTAACATAGTCTTAAACATTTATACGAAAATTGGTTGGTGAATTACGTAATTGCTTAGTTAGATAAATTATACACCTTATCATTAAATATTAATGCCATGATAAATGCAATTTATTTTTATTAAAAAACACAGAACTGATTAGAGTATTTCATATGAAAACTTTCAAGCTATGAAAAGCTATTCCCAGATTGTACTTGTGTACTTGGAACTTTGCATTTATTTAGTTCTACAGATGAAACTTCAGCCAGTGTCATTGTGCTACTCTTGTCTGTTGGTTCTGATCAGCTGGGATACAAAAAACTAAGCCAAAGATTCAACTGGTTTTACAACCCTTCGCTGACTTTGTTGCCTTTATGCTTTCATATATACATACCATAGGAGTTGTGTTTTTTTTCTTTCCTTGCATGAGATTTCACTTTGAAAAGTATTTGCCGCATGTGTCTGGATAACTTTGGTACTCCTGTTGTGGCTGGCTGTGGTTTTCATTTTTCGTGTTTTCTATTTTTTTTCTTTTTTTTTGATTTTTTTTTAGACAGAACGTTTTGTACGTGCCCGGGTTTATGTGCATAGGATTTTCAATACCTCGCTATTGATTTTTATACAATACATAATTTCTTTATTTTTTTTTAGTTGGTTGTTGTTGCTTCTGGTTGTTGTTGTTGTTGTTATTTTGTTGTTGGTTATTGGTTGGCTGGTTGCCTGCATCAGTCTTTGTCATCGTTTATATATAGCATAAGATTCGATTATGCGATTTAATCTGATTTCGCACAAACGAATGATTCAAATGCAAATACACACACTCACATGCCAGACAAGGCAAGGGGGCAGAGTGGGCGTGGCTAAAGGATAACGCACAAAAGCCCATAGTCTGCAATCGGCATAGAAATGTGAGTTTTTTTTTATTTTTCTCCCTCATGCTTTTTCGGTTAATAGCTTGCGATATATAACAAGCAGATGAAAGCAAAAGATTTGCATTACAAAACGACAGGTAAGCAAAGGAAACATATGTGCTGAAAGGGTAAATTCTGTTTGGGATTGGAGACTGGGAACTGGGATGAAAGTCAAGTCGACGACTTATAAAGCCAAGAGCTGGTACATACAATTACAGAGACAGAGAGGGAGAAAAGATAGGAAGCTGCAAGTTGATTGGGTCTCTTGATATTGCTTTGAAAGTGTAACCTTACATTGGGAATGTGTTCAATTATAAATTAAATCACGTGAGGTGTTTCTTAGATAATGATTTTCTTACTGCCAAATGCAAGCTTAATATCTGAGAATGAATATGTCTACTTAGGTGTTTAATCGAAGACAAGTGTGGGAAATCTTGAAACTAATTGAACTGAAACTTGAGTCAAATTCTAATGCAACGTTTATTGTTATTGTGGCAATTAGAATTGTGAATTAAATGTATAGACAAATTCATTTATGTGAAGGTATTGGTATTATGTACAAGATTCTAAGCTTAGCATCTCAACTAAGCACTAATCTGCTGTTTCATTAAAAATATAAGTAACGTTAAGTTTGACATTTTTCAAATGAAATTCATTCACATAAAAGATTTTAATTTAGCTTCCATTTATTTTAAGAACGTTTAATGCAAACTTTTTAAATAGTGCACTATTCGATAAGTAAAAATAAAAGTTTAAGCTTTAGTCTTTGGACTATTAGACTAACTCATCTTATTGCATTTCTTTATATTTATTATAAAACATTTAATTAAATTCCTACTTTATGACCCCTCAATGATTTCAAATTCACATTCTTTATACCACAACTAGAGTCAGCTGAATAGTTAGTCATAATAAATTGCAAGGAAAGGCATTAGGAAGCAACACAGAGGCACTTGGCCATATAAACTAAATGCACATCAAATTTAAGTCATTAAACTTGAAAACTTTACCGCCAAATGCAGTCATTAAAACTGCCAACCAGTAATTTCAATGCCAAAATAACAACAGGAACAAACGCGAACTGCCAAACAGCAATCAACTATTAAAAAAAACGAGAAGAAGAAGAAAACAAAGTTAAAAAAAGAGAAAACAAAAAGCAACCATCAAAAAATCAAACATGAAATTAAATTAATGGCCCAAATGGAGTTCGCCTTCTGTCCTTCAGTCCTGTGCCAGATCCTGTACCGATTTTGGGTATTTAATTTATAGGATGTAGGAGGCAAACTTTTGTGAAAGGTTCAATCAGAAAACATTAAAATTATGTATAAACATTTTTATTTTTGGGGGCCCCGATATACGTACATATATAAAAATGGATATTTACGAGTTGAGTCAAGTCGTATCGAATGCTTTTCCCCCTCTCGGTTTGTTTATGGCCGGAAGCTTTATGGAGCAACCTGCAGGTTCCTCTTTTTGGAGGGGACTTTCTGCTTTCTCGCTGGACCCTACCAGATAAACGGCAGCGCTAATTTGAGTCTTTGTCACGTCTTACCATATGGAAATATTATTTGTAAATACTTTTATGTTTGGTACGTGACCAGAGACTGGGCGGCACATGTGAAACATTGGAATTGCAGGATTGGCCTTTTGGGTTTTTCGGGTTCTGTTTGGTTCTATATTGGCTTGGAGAGAGGGGGAAGCACTTGTCAGTGCGTAAAAAGTTGCACACCCGGTTCACCCGGTTTGTGTCGCCTGTTTTATTGTGGCGACAAAATCAAATAAAGCGCTTTCAAGAGCATGAGAGAGTGGAGCGAACTTTTATATATATTAAAATTTATATGGCAAATGCTTGCGAAAATCCTTGGAAACGAAATGTCATCATAAAATTGCCAGACGACTTAGCGAGCGAATAAATAAAAATTACTTCCAGATGACATATCAACGCGAGTGCCACTGCTGACACCTTAAAACCTAATGCGCTTATAATACAAAATGTGGCTGGGACTGAGACCAAAAACCGGGACAAATTGAAACGTTTTCGAGGCGACTCGAGTCGAGTCGAGTCGGAGTCAGAGTCGAAAATAACAAAACGTCAGTGTCCCAGGGCCCCGTCTCAGACGTCAACTTAACGTGAATAATTGTCTAAATCCCAACGACAAACACTTATTGTCCTGGATTAGCAGGCAGACGGCTGCCAGGCTGCCTGGCTGCCAAGCAGAGAGGCTTCCAGCCAGCTATGTAGTAGTAGGAAGCCCAAGGACTGCCACAAAAGCAGCGTGTAAAAAATGTGAGTGGCAACAAAAAAAAACTTTTGCGTTTCTCTTTCGCCTCCACATTTCCCCCTCTTCCCCCTACCATTGGGTCCGGCAAGCGTTTTAAGTTTAACAAGCAAAGCGTTTGGTCAGCACAGCCCCAGCACGGAACAGGATCAGGATCTGATTCAGGGACAGGTAGGAGTTGGAGTAGCAGTTGGAGTTGGAGTTGGAGTCGGTGTCGGACTCCAAGTTTGGAGATGGAGACGGTGTCCTTCCCCAACTGTGTTTGCCTGCTGCGTTCTTTGCGTTCAATTAATTTGCGCACAATTTGGATAGCAAAGCCCCAAGTCCGTCAACTTTTCTTCCTCTCTTTTATATTTTTTCTCAGCTTCTTCCCACCTTTCTTCTCAGCAATAGATATGCAAAGACAAAAAGCAAACTTTAAGTAGCAAAAGTACCAGCTATATAGCACTCTATATATATTTATATACGTTTATATATACATATATATAAAGAGATAGTTTGTATGAATTGTAAAGTTTTAGCCAGCTTGAAGAAGGCCGAGTCCGACCAGGGACACCCGCTGTGTGCAAAGTTTCCGAAACTAGCCGTTAAACCCCTTCACAAGGAGTTCAACTAACTGCTGACTAAAAAGAGGAAGACGATGGGAAAATATATAACAGCAGGTGAGTAGCTCTGGTGGTAACTTTTCGATTTCATTGGTGTTATAGCCAGAAGCTATTCAAGTATGTGTTAAGCAGTAGATTGGCAATGCAGTGATAGTAGATAAAGTGACATTATGACTAGATAAAATAGATTGCTGAGATTTCTTAAAATTCTGACAAACACAAAATTCGGTTTTTTCTAATTAAAGCTAAGTTATGTGTAAGAAAGTGGTGATATACAATTATATATATTATAATGAAATCCCAAAACATATTATTAAATTTCCGATTAATATTAATAAAATTGAGATTAGGTAATCAATTTTTAGTGTTTGAAGGTTTGAATTATAATAAATATATTTGGATGGAGGTTTCTTAAAATTACCAAAATAACTTCAGGAATTTTAATATATATTCAGTTTTGACAAACAGAATTTAAGCTATGCTAATAAGACTGTATTTGACTTTTATAATATATGTAATGTATTAAAAGATTTAAGTTTACTTAAGAATCAATAGGATTAGTAATTCAAACTTTAAACTTCACTCAAAAATCCCGCTCTTAAAGGAATAACATCGGTATTTACATAAAAGGACTCGGAATAATTGTTAAAAGTTAGCACCCAGCTTAAGAAAAGTGTTGTAAAGATTTAAAAAACAAGTTCGTAACACGTTAAAGTGTGAAAAATACGATAAGTAAGGTAAGAGCTATAAAAGTATCATTGCAGCTGCATTTGAAAATCAAAAGGCTGCCAACATTGAGGTTATGTTGGTGCAGCTGTCAAAGGATTAGTTTTATCGCACCCATTAACCTTTTGCTTTATCACTGGCATCAGAAAAATCCCTTTGTATGCCTAATTTAATCAAACAGAGGCGTTCCCTCATTAAAAACCCATTTCAGATATGCCTTGAATCCGAATAGAAATTGTATTACTTTTCAGTAGTTCAGGTATGTCCAAAAACCAACAAAAGCAATTGCATTCATCAAGGTCGATTGACGAGTAGTGCTAACAAGCCAAGGCTAAAAACCAGTTATCTTGTTTAAAATGTGAGTAGCTCTCTCTTTTTCTACATAGATATGCAAATATTGAGTAAGGGGTATTTTTCTATGTGACCCGTAAAACTTTTCACACACACTCACACACACACAGAGACAACGTACCGAAAAAAGGATATACGAGATGATATATATGCAAATGCCATTTGGCCGGGGGTAGTTTGATAGTTTGCTAGTGCCATAAGTTGCGCCTAGTGGAGTGGATGGGATGGAAGTGTTGGTAGAGTGAGAAGAGTATGGTTGGGGGCGACAAGTTTCGCCGCCTGCTTCTAATGTTCTTTAAGGCCCAGACTGCGTGTGACACTCTGACTGGCCGGCCAGTACGGGTGTCCTAGTCCGGCCAGAGCTTTTAAAAACTTTAGCAGCAGGAGCACAACGAATTTCAATTAATAGCCATACGGAGAGCACAAGAGCTGAGAGCCACTTCCTTTCAGGATGGGCTAGAAGGACTGCCTTGGCTATGTCTCTGTCTCTGTCCTTGTATCTGTCTCTGTCTCTGTATCTGCCTTTGCCTCTGCCTATGCCTTTTGCCTCCTCTTGTCTGACACTAAGCCCAAAGGCTACAATCAGCTCAGCTGTTGTGCGCCATGGACCGACCACCACCAAGTTCACTAGACAATTTATTTTGCTTTCGATTTTCCAAGCTGTCAGTTTACGCTTAAATGCGCACAGTTCAATTTAAAATGGTACCAGCTATGGACCAGAACCAGATCCTGGATCAGGAGCAAGCTACATGACACGCCTGCCTGCAGTCGGCTCTCAGTTGCCGCCGGTTGACGCAGCCAAACTAGGTTAAGAGGTTGTTATCCTTATGCCGTGTTTTTGAAAATAGGCAACCATCCTCGTTGCTGTTGCTGTTGCTATTACTGTAGTTGTTGTTGCCGTCCTCGTCCTCGTCCTGTTCGGCTCTCGGCTCTGTCTCTGGCTATGGTTCGGCCTGTTTGTGATGCCTTCATATCCGTTGCAGACACATGAAACGTCCTGGAACCCAAACCGCAGCAGTCTGCAGCGCCACCGCAAAGACGAGCATCATTATGATGACGACAATGATGATGATGATGAGGAGGTTGATGATAGCACAGTTGAAGCTGCTTTCACGATGATGAAATTATGAGCGCAAAAGCATTTGCATTCATTATGTATAACATTTTTTTTTCCTCTTATAATTTCTATATTTTTTTTTCGTTGCTGCGCTAGAAATTAAACTAACGTTGCTCGTTAGCCATAGACGTAGCCATAGCCGTAGCCGTAGTTATGCTCCGGACGCGAATGCGGATGAGGCGGCTTAAATGCAATGCCACAAAGCGTTAATGGATTTTTCTCTCTCTGCAATTTTTATTATTATTTACACTTGGTAATGCGATGCTTGTGTGCGTGTATGTGTGTCCATGTCTGTGCATGTGTATATGTATGTTTATGTGTCAGTGTGCTTCTCATACATATGTATGTCTCGAGAGTTATTTTTATGAACATTTCCCGCGCCATTTTCAGACACGCATCTTAGGGGTGTTCACTCTATGCATTCGTAGAATACATTTTAATTGATTGCCAAATAACATATGTGCATAAAAGAAACCCTAATATCGTTTGTAAATAGAGAATTAAGTCATATTAAAGGAATTCTTAACTCAAATTTACACAGAATTGTAGACTAGTTATGCTAAAGAAATAAGACAGCTGCTGAATAAAATTGTGTTTATTTTAGTATTAAAAAACTTATTATTGAACATATTTATTGAAAGTTCTATTGTATGCATGGTAAATGTTCAATTCATATAAAAATACTATTCAAATATTCAAAGTAGGATTTAAGACAGACTCTATTAAGTAAGTGTTTTGCAATGAATAGACTTTTTAAATAATTCGAATTTCAGCTTGGTTTTTAATCTATTTTAAAAATTGTAAATAAAAATTGGTCTAATCTTTACATACATATTTTTAAAATAATACTTTTCTCATTATAAATTTTAAATAAATAAAATATGAATCCTTAACTTAAGTAGTAGACTTCATTATGCTCTATTGTTTCATAATTTGACTGTAGATCGCACAATGCAGTGCATAACTCACAACTCATTTACTTTTATTCTTCAACAAATCTCAAAAATCTAATTACACGTACTTCATAGTGACGTCCCCCAATGCACAGTCCCATAAAAGTAGGCAGTGTTTTTTAATGGCATTCAAATTTGTTGAACCTCCAAAACTCATATGTGAGTATTTTATTTTTATTTTCATCTACCAAATTCTAAAGCTGTATTCAAAAGTAATTTTTTCTTTTTTAATGTATTATTGTTGTTGTTGCTGTTGTTGGGTCGGGGCTTTGTATTAGTTGCATTGAAATTCTAATTTTTACAATTGCCATAGAAAGAATAAAGAGAGAGAGAGAATGAAGAGAAAATAAGCAGAGCAAAGTTGAGTTGAAGCTACTGACTGACTGAATTTGCTTTTGTTGGCTGTTGCTGGCATTTTTTGCGCTAAATGATTACACTTAACTGGATTTGCATATATTTAAACATTTCCTTATACGCACTGAGCGGAAAACGAAATGTATGCACGTGCGACTGCCTGCCAGCCTGCCTGACTGCTGCACAAAAGGATTATTAAGGAGCTTCATATGTAAATGAAAACCAAATGCACACGCAGACAAACAGAACGAGAAGGCAAGAAGAACGACAACGTGAATACAATCCAGAGAAAAAGAAAGAAGGTGGGTGAGAAAAGAGAGAGAAGAAACAGTGAAAGATAACCTGGCAGCCACAGTTTGGCAAACACACACCCAGTTTCAGCTCCAGCTCCAGCTTCAGCTTCCCCCAACACAGCCAGACAATGTTTGGCAAAGGACTATGGAAGCCACCTTTATGCCTGGCTAAAAAGTAGGTGAACACAGTCGAGAGAAAGACAGGGACAAGATACGCAGATATAGAGTGAGACGGGGATGGAGATGGAGACAGTAGTGTCGACGAGACATCGCACAAATGGGACCCGCTCGCTCGTTCGTTGGCCCGTAATTTATGCTTAAGATAAAGTCCTTGAATAAATACATGGAAAATCCTTTGAAATTGAAATTAAATACGAATATCATTTTTTGTCTTTTTAAACGCAACGCACGCCAAGAGAACTGCACAGGAATGCACAGACAAAAAGGCGTACGGGAAATGAAATTAACATTTGAGTGGTGCACCCAAAATTAGAAGACAGTTTCCTATACCCACCGCACAACACCACATCGCACCACACACTTCTCAATACCATACACATAACTTTGAGCAGAAGCTGTGTTAGGCTTTTGGGATATGCTTTCATATTTATTACAGCAATAGATATGTGTGCAATTTTATTTAAAATTTTTGGAATTCTGCTTATTTGTCCTGGAGGTTCCTTTTGGGAATATTTTTAGGAAAATCATTTGTCGTATTCAACAACTAAGCTTGTGTATGTCCAATACCACTATCTGAAAATTGTCTATTGAGTTTATTAATTTTGAAATGGTGGAGCTTCTTGCCTAAGCTTTTAAGTAATTAAATAAATTACTATAAGAAATTCCTTATTTACCAAAGAGCTTGAAGCTCTAACAAATTTAAATATTAACTTGTGACTTTTTGCTTGAATAAAATCAAATTAATATAATTTGATAGAAAGTCATAATTGTTATAACTTTCAATAGGCAAATCAAAGTATTATTTTCCATTTTCAATTATAAACTTTTATGCTCTGAAAGAATCTATCTCAAGACTCAAAGCTTTACCAATTTGCTATACGTGAGCAATTTTAGCAATTGTCATTGGCATTTCATCAATTTGTATTTCTGTTTTGTCGGTTTAAGTAAAGCCAATGTTATTTCAATCATTTTGGATACCATACACATATGCAATATGAATTTTCTATTTCTCTGATATTTTTCTTTTCAATATAGTTGGTGTGTTCTGTTTTAACTTTTGGCAATACACCTGTGTACTTGTGCTTGTTAAAACTGTTCATTTTTGGAAATCAGAAAATTCTCATTTTCATTGCAATAAACAGAAATTTCACCTTCGGGTTGTTTGGCTTCTGGTTTTGCAACAACAATTCTGATCAACAAACACAAAAACTAGCAATATGAAAATTATATATCCATATTCTAGGCACACAAATTTGAAAAGCATTTAAGTTGCAGATTTGCCAGTTTGTTCAATTGCCTAATATTAATTGTATTTGTCCTTGCTTGGCCGTGAGCAAATTGTTTTATTAGAAAACAAAACCATATATATTCATATATATTTTTATTTCCTTCTGTTATTGAACTTTTGTTATTGAAATATTGTTGTAGTTTTTGCTTTCTGGTTTGAGGTTATTGGTAAAAAGCCGCCGCCGGCATTGGCACAAAGCAAAGCACAAAAATTAATTATTAAATATTTTTAGAAATTGTGTAAAGTGCAAATAAAATGCAATAATCAACAATACAATAGAAATCAAACATGATTGCGAAAAAATGAGAGGAAGAGTGAGAGAAAAACAAAGAGGGTTAATGCCGGTCGATTGGCATTTAAAGTGATTTATAAATATGTAAATTATGTACGCAATTAAAATGCATCAGGCAATGCTAAATTATTGTAAATTGTTTAAACGAAATTGCTGACAAAATGCCATTAAATGTATGTGTGAAACATCAAATACTTAAAATATTTGTATTTGTAATGTAAATCAAATTAATCGAAATTTGTGTACAGAAATAAGAGTAAAACATAACCGCTATACATATATTTAAATTTACATATATAAATTTGTGAGCACGCCAGATTTTAGCATACAGATTACAGCCTAATATATAAGAATTGTTTAAACTAACAATATCACATTTTCATTTTCAATGGAAGCAGAATTAACTTCTTACAAACCTAAAGAATATTTAAGCTTCCCTCAAAATTTATACAAATAAATTAAATAAACTTTCTAAGCCAACAAATTCTCTTAAATAAAAAGACAAGAGTGAGTTAAATCTATTGCAAACTGTAGCTAAAAATGCAACATTGAATAGCATTTTTAAACAAAATATGAACGCAAACATTTTAAAGGATTTTTCTAAACACTTTCCATGAAAAATTGTGAAAAAGTTTGTCGCGCATATTTCATAACTGCACATAAAATACGAACTAAACTACATATATAAAGTTGGAACTATATAAATGCCATATAAATTTTGTTACCTGCTGTTACAATTGCACAAATCTTGCCCACTTATACTACTATTTCTTTCTTTCTTCCCCTATAAATATTTGTATTTGTCTCTTTCGCACAGTGCTCTAAAAAACAAAGCCAGGCATAAAAACCGAACAAATCAAAATAAATTTTTAGGTCGAAAATTGCCTAAAAATGTGCAGTAAAAGTGAGCGAGAACATGAAGAGGGAGCTTTGGGAGGCGCTTTTGCTATATAAATTTCAATCTATCATTTATTTAAGTCCTAGGCCCGCCGCAAAAGATACAATACAAAAAAACAAAAACAAAAAAACTGTGACAACAGCAACAACAACAACAACAACAACAAGTGCATGGCCGTGCCTCAACGCGCTGCGGCCGTCGCCATAAATCCCCATCAGATACGCGTATATTTATTTACTGCAACTCACACAGATACACCCACACCTCCCACACACACAGAATCCAGAAAAGACAACGATGGCGACAAAAATTGTAGCCGAAAAATAAAATGGCTGCTACTTTATATATTATTCGATTCTGCTCTCTATACCCTGTACAGGTGCAGAAGAAGAAGCTTATCAGCTTTCTTAAAGTTAAACTATTTTTTTGTTAAAGCAATAAGCAAATCTTTTAAAAAATTAAACCTGTGTTTTATTTTTATTTTAATTAAAATTGATAAATACTTTTCGTATTTAAAAATATATCTTTTAGCTATGATACATAAAGAAGAAACCTAAACTAAATCAAGCTACTTGTTGAACCGCCGAGAAATTTAGTTTAGTTTGAAAGCTGTATTCAGATATGTTCGAACTTAGAAAGTTATAAAAATTTGTTGTGGTTAAAATTAAGTTCTATTTTTTTAAATTGTATTTTTTTTATAAACTAGTAATTTGATAATCTTTTTTAAATTTTATATTATGTTTAAAATACCATATAAGATAAATCTGTAGAGCCATCTACAAGCAACTGTTTCTATAAAATATTTCTATAGTATTGATATGTATATAGTTTTCCTTGATTTATATACAGAAGTGGACAAAAGTAAGTATTTACACAAGGCAAGGCAAAGTAATGCACTGTCATCAAATCATTAATTAAATTAGTTAATTAAGTTAGTTGCACGGATATAATAAATACAAAGATATATCTCTAAAGAATACTGACTTCTACAAGTGCCATAGTTTACATTTTATCCCATTTTGTTACAGGAAATGTCAGCGTTGTGTACATTTAAATAATATTTAACTTTAAGTAATGCTCGATATTTTATTTTCACTAGTTCCTGTTCCCCGCGCTACTTGCTTTTGTTCCACACTCTATCCTGCTGCCGGTCTTTGGTTTTTGTGTAAATATTTTTCAAAATGCGTTTTTTGTTTACTGTCGTGCCTCTGTGTGTGTGTGTGTGTGAATGTTTTTTTTTTTGTTGCCTTTTTGGTTAGACAGGGCCAATGAAAAAGGATTTCTGCATGGGCCTCTCGTTCGGTTTCCGCCAATTTTATGGGCGCTGTTATTTTTGATTATTTTTTCAGATCCTGCTCCTGTATTTGTGTGTGTGTATACTTTGTGTGTGCGGGGGAGTTTGTGTAGGTGTGTGTATATGTGTATGCTGGTTGTTGGAAACCGCTTGGGCCGTAGCAGCTAAAATATTTATGACAAGCGGTACCAAAGTACGACCCAACCAGCGTCATATAGAACGATATTTCAATATTTGCGCATGGCTCCAAAAATGAAAGCAACACAACATTCAAAAACGAAACCAAAACAATTTCATAATATGGATGAGTAATTAAAAAAGTTGGCGTGCAGCAATAAAATGAATACACTCGAAATTGTAGCATGCGATGCACTTTTGACCCTTGCATTATATTGAACAATTGCAAATGGACAGAGGAACGAGTTCTGTTCGGTAGGAAATCCAAAATGAATAATGCTCTTAAAGGGTCTAGAATCTAAAGTCTAGACTTTTGTTTTGACAATGCCCACATTTATTTATCGAGTGTGTATGTGTATGTGTTCATTGACGACCTACATCAATCATTGTGACAATGAACTGATTAAAACATGAATGAAACTAAGAGGATTATTTGCGAGCTGCATATGGGTTGGCATCTCTTATAAAAGGATGAAAACAACTACAGAAACCAAATGGCATTGAATGAATAAATGAACAATCAAACGAATGTGGCTTTAAAGTAAAATGTATAATTGTTAATAGAGATATAACAATGTACGTCTCAAAGATAAAATAAACCAAGAACTTTAAAATATCTATGACAGACTGTTACTTTTTAAATTATTCTCAACTCTTTACAAAATAAAAAGAAATAGTTTCTAAAAAGTCTACCTTTTCAACTAAAACTAATTTCAAATTCCCTTTAATATTATTTTATGCAAAACTCCAAGTTAACGTTTTTCCCGCTTTTACTCTCACAATGCGCAAAACTTTCGTTTTGGCTTGGAAAAACTTGTGGCATTCACTTTTGTTCTCTCAGCCATCAACAAAAATTGGGTTAGCCAAAAAATGATACCAAAAATTGTTCAATTAGTTTTTACGTGCGCCTCTCTTTTCTGATTCTCCTTCTCATTCTCATTCACTTTATGCTTTATGCATTTATTCTTAACAAAAGTTTTTCTTTATTTTCCCACTACTACTGAAAATGTTCAACTTTTGAACGGTACAAAAACTTTTGCAGCACCTGAATTTTATATCTACACTTTTTTTTTGTGTGTATTCTGCATCAACGATATATGAATATATTTGGATTTTGTTGCAGTTTAACAAATTTTATTTTCTGTTAATATATGTACTGAGTATTTTAAGAGTGTTCAAACAAAATGACTCTCTATAAGATTTATAAATTTATAAATTTATTATAATTTTAAAGCTACTTTTATTCTTCAATTAAATATAACAATATATATTCCATCAAATAAATAGGAGTTTTTTGTGGATCGAAAATGGAACCTTTTAACTAGGAACATAGTTCCCTTAGGGTATTTAAATTTCGTGTGACATGTTGCTTTTTCTATGCATAGTTATTGGTTGTCCTTTTTTTGCTCTTCGTTTTGTAATTATTGTCAACTTGGAATGCAAAACTAGAAACTGATTGAGGGCATTCCATGGCATATAGAAAAGTTGATGGATGCGTTTATTTCCTCTGCCATATTTTTTGGCACAGGTGAGTCTGGTTACAAGCGATAAAGAAGGCTTGCACAGATACATAGATACAAAGTGCATAGATGCTTACCAGCAGATACATATTTATCTGCATAATGGATTGCACTTAACATGCCACACAGAGTAAACCGCAAGTGCAACGTTCACATTGCAGCACAGGTAATACATCATTTAAGATGGGGACTAACCCAAAAAAAAAAAAAAGAAGAAAACACACTCACCCGTGTGGACTCCAATGTGCAGATATTTTTCAACAAACTCCTCTTCTCTCTTCCCTTTGACTTCTTCTTCTTTAGTTTCTTCTCTTCTGCGGCTGTTGTAATCCCAGAAATGTTTCTGTGGTTTTTTATGTTGTTCGTTTTCTTCGGATGCTGCTAACGCTACTTCTGCTGCTGCTGTTGTTGTTTCTTTCTAATCCTTTGTTTATGTTTATGGTAATCCACATGAATATCCCACTAGCACTTATATTCAAACACACACACTGTATACATACGCTTATACATAGACGATTTGTGCAATTGTATTTGCATAGATGGCGAATTTAAATTTCGTCACACATTACGTGGGCGGCATATGATTTGCCTACTATTTGCCTATTGTCAATTCTCTGTCATAACACGCTCACACACACACGAACACGAATACGAGACACACAGGAATATTTACACTCACACTGTGACACTCACAAAACACACAAATAGGAAGAGAACGCGAGAGCCGCGTAAGCGTAACGGTTAATGTCCGAATTGCTCGTCGCTGTTCAGGATGTAACAGGATTTTAGATTTTCGTGTGTTTTGATTTAATTTCCAATTGATTTTCAAACTGCACACTGCAAACGGATTTGCATATGAAACCGCAATTATAATATAATTAACCGTTTGAATTACTTTACATTTACATATTGTGCAAAATGTATTTGAATTGAGTTACTTAGATATTTCAATATTATCTACACAATTATATGTCAATCTATGCTTGAATAGAAGTTTTGTTGTTTTTCGCTTTTTATTGCTGCTGATTTTGCTGAACTCGTCTTGAATGCTTCAGATATTTAGTAATCGCCGTCCGTCGCGTGAACCGCTCGCTTTGAAACTTCGGAAGTGACTGAATTCGCTTTCAGCAGAGCAGCACCTGGTTAGGTCACCTCAGTGTCTCAGTCAGTAGCAGCGGGCAACAGTGAGAGCGCGAGAATGAGCCAGGCAGAGCGAGAGCAAGAGCAAGAGCAAGAGCGCGCGCAACAAACAGAGAGCGAAGGCTATGAAAAAAATCAACTTTTGTTTACAACGCTGCAGGCGGCGAGCGGTAACAGTGCGGAAGGGGGGTTCTTTTTTCTACAATGCGCAAGCGTCACAGCTGAGCGCGAGAGAGGAAAAGAGAGTGTCGCTGTTAAGCAGCGCTTATCGTTTACATAATTCAATTTCCTTTTACTTAAGCACTTACAGCGGCAATCAAAATACCAAGAGAATAACAAAGACAGACTGAGAGCAAGCAATGTGGGTGAATTAAATTTAGCATTGCTCTGTTAAGCATACAATGTTGCCTGGTATTTCCCAACAGTGGGCTGCTAAAGTTAACATCAACATCGCAGCAGGTGCATTGGCGGCATATCAAAAACATTTTAGCCCTCTGTGTGTGTGTATGTGAGCCTGCTGTTAAATTCTAACATAGCGCTGTTATTCCGACATTTAAAGTTCAAATGCACGGCACGTATGCTAATTATGACAAAGTAAATACATTATCCGGTAAAATAATGCAAATGAATGTACATTAAACACCGACAAAATTCTAAGACAGAGTAGAATATTTATTTGTTTGTCTGTGGGTGAACAATGCCCCGAGTTTTGGCTAAATTAGATATATAATATATTTATTTATTTGTGTTTTATTGCCTCTATATTTATGAGTTTCCTTATGCAGAGGTAAATTAGAAATTCATATTAAAGTCAAATATAATGCATAAACTAATTATAGTTCATGTAAATTCAGAGACGTTACTTAGAAGCTTTCTTGTACCCAAAATATGTGCTATAAAAGAAACTTATCTTGAATTCCAGTTCACATACTCGTGCACATAAATATAATGAGTAAAGTGTTAAATGCAAAAAGTCGTAAATGCAACATTAACCTTTATGCGAACAAAACACTTAACTCTATTTTTGGCCATATTTGCCCACATGAGTCCTCGCCAGCTGTTAACCACAAATAAACATGTTATAGAGCTGCTGCAAGCATCGACTTGAAAGCCCATACATCTGCCTAGGACAACAGACAGACCTACAGACGCGGACAGACAGACACATACACACATGACCATAAACTGCAGCATTTGCTTTTAGCAGTCTGTTAAGGCCCACAAGCAGCATCAGAACATCAACATCAACATCGACAACGGGAGCGCGCCGCGCTCCCAACGCCTCATTAACATTTCAAATTCATGACAGCGTTGAACGTAAAACGACCCATTTGTCTGCCATTAACAGCAACAGCCGCTTTTACATGGCAAGCCCGAACGAGCCATTAACATTTAAATTGATGGCAGGCACTTGCAAGTGGGATTCTGTTAAATTGCGATGCTAAAGCAATGTTATTTGAACTGTTGAAAACTTAAATGTTTAGCTAAATATTTAAAACAATTCTCGTATTTAGACAAGCATACTCTTAAAAGCAATGTGTAAACAAATGGCATGTCTTTCGATTAGCTTAACAACTTTGGACATGTAAATATTCCGGGAGAAGTGTAAATAAATTTAGTATATTTACTAATTTATTTCCAGCTCTACAAGGAAGATGAGCTGTAAATTAAGTCACAATTTTTTTCATTTTGAGTAACTAATTAATTTAATATAAAGCCTAAAGCTTCTCACCAAATTAGGTTACGTTACATATCACAATTTGCAATAAACATATTTTAAAAGTTTTATGCCTGACAAAATTCGAAATTTCAGAAATTAAAATTTAACTTAAATACATTATAATGGCTGATAATTATCAGCCTAAAGGCCAAAAAGGGACTTATACCCGATTTGCATTAATTGAGCTTTAATTTGTATTTAAAGATTTTAACAACCCACACTACAAATACAGCATAATTGCCCTTTCCTGTCTCAGTCTGCATCTGATTGCAACTGCATAAAAACGATTCAATATCTTTTGTAGCACCATCCATCACTTTTGGATCTGTCAAAGAGAGTCACGCAAGCCCATAGCCGTTCGGAACTTTTACTTTCAAGTCTTAATTATACTTGTAGCAGCCATAACTAATATCATCGTAAAAGGAACCTGTGCAAAATAAAAAATAAAGAATAAAGAACGAACCACTCAAGCATAGGATCAATTAAAAACTGGTATTTGATACTTGGGGAACATAAAACGCATTAAGAATCCTTCACAGTGCTTCGGTGCAATGATATGCGACGACATCAATCTGCAAAAGAGATATGTTTGTGCATATGTATGTGGAAGCCTCAGCAATGTCCATGTTGCATTCCATCGTCAACCGCAAACAGCAGCCCAGTGAGACGAACCTGCATCGACATGCAAAACCAGTTCCAATGGAACAGAGATGCCTGTGCAACTAGCAGCATATCTGTTGAAATAACAACAGTGCACTGTTAATAACCGGTCATCTCTCATTCTCTCAGTTGCTGTTGTTAACCGGTTGCTCTCACTTTTCTTAATCGCTCTCTCTCACATGTTGGTGTGTCTCTCTGTTGTGCTGTGGTGTCGGCAGCATCGCCATCCCAATCATCAACAGCATCTCCTGCTGTTAACAGTCACCCGCAGGCTGAGTTTTCCCATGCACAGTTTGGCCCCAATTCTGTTGACAGACGACGACGGGGCAGCGATTTCAATGTCATTATTACTGTGGGTGTGTGTGCGTGTGTGTGTCTGATAAAGAGAGATAGCGAGAGAGGGCGAGAGAGAGCGCAGCTTGTCGAGAGCGTTACATGTTAAATGCATTTCCATGCTGAGCGCCGAATTGATTAGAGAGCTCAAAGCGACTTACATGCTGTAAAATTTAACATGTGCTCGCAAAAGAGATGAGAGCAGCTTTATGCTCTTCGCTCTAGCCGGTCTCTGTGTACAGTTGTTGTTGCTGTTGTTGCTGGTGGGGGGTCCCTATGTTGTTGTTGAAATTGTACATTAATAAATGAGTGTTATATGCTTTGTCCTAGTTGACTTCATGACATTCATTCATTCATGCCATCACCGGACGGTCGGTTGGTCCGTCGGTCGTTTGGTCGGACTCCATATCCACCACAGCCTCCTCTGCTATTCTCCGTTCTGCTGTCATCTCCGGTCGGCTCTTTTGGCGTTCGTTTTGTTCAATGGGTTTTTAAATGGTCTTTATTTTGCCTCGTTTCATCTCTTTTAGCGACGCTATGTTGTTAATGTCTATGTCCAGGAGCATGCTTTTGTTGTAGTTGTTGATGTTTGGTTAATTGGGTTTTATATTAACTAAATTGTGTATGTTTAACATTATTTATTATTTATTTGTTCTCTGTTTTTATTTATGCACCCAAACATTCTATTTTGATTTCATTTCACGTAATTTATTTATTTGTTTTTTTTTCTCTGTAGACACCTCGTAATTTGAGCATTTAAATTATTAACTATTTATGTTGTTTTGTTTTCATATACATATATGTACATATATATATTAATATTATTGATTTTACCATTAGCTGTGAGTTCATTTTGCATATCATGTGCATTTTTAATTAGCTGACAGACTTTTTATCGCTGATCCCTAGAAATGCACTAAAACTGTAAACAGTTCCTGCCGCCTTTAATTGCTTCAATCACTTTGATGATGACAATGTGCATAATAATAGTAAACGGGAGTTAAAAAAAATATAAGCTCACAACAAATTAAAATGGTTTGTCAATCAATCGGATGACAACAAATTGATAGATTGTAATTAAAAAAGAGTTCAAAGCCTGTCAATATAGTTTTTAGTTCACAATAGGCTCAAGCATGGTCAATCAAGACATGACGGGTTGGCAGCCTGCTGTAAATCCACCAATTAACATATAGACTAATTACAGAACAATTTTTTATTAATCCGAAATGAGTAAATGGGAGGGCCAGGGAACAGGAAAATATTGTAGCTTATATCTCCTGCCTATCAGAACATAAAAATGAAAGTTAACTTTAGCCAAATTAAAGATGACTGAACCAATCCTTAAATACCATTCCCTTCCTAAAAAAATACTTAATAGAATAATTAGTATTCATACCTACTTTATAAATACCAATTTTCCCTATTTTCCGTATAATAAACTCCATTTCCTGAACGTATTTCAGTTGCTTAGCCTTTCCGCCAATGGCTTGTCCACAATTCTGCACGCTGTTCTAAAAATACCAGTGTTACACCAACTTGGCAGGCACTGTAGCTGACTGCTGATTGGTGCGTTCCCTGAAACAGGTAGAGCGTAAAGTATTTGCGTACCTACACATAAGATATAGGAAACTTGTTTAACTCAACGACCCTATGGGTGTGAAGAAACTGGAATAGGGGCGTGCTCACAATGATCGTATCTTGAATGAAAGAATGGAAAAAAATTCCAACTTGTTGCTACCCTCATATGGAAAGAAAGGTAATTGAACTCATGGCCAGCGGCTCTTTGAGTTGCCCAGTCAATGTCCATTATTTGACAAACGATCAGTCAAGTAACTGCGAATGATGAGTAAATTGACAACTTAATATTTATGAGATGTTTAATACAATTTTTATTTATAGCAATAAGGGATGTTTGGGAGTTTGTTTATATGAATTAAAACCAGGCGAAGTAAAGTTTCCCTAATTGTATATAGAGGGAAAGATATGAAGGTCAGCGAAGAAATTGAGAACCATTGTAAGATCGAATCCTACTCTTGAGTAATCCAATATCCTATTTATATACATTTTTAAAGGGATAATAGGTATGTTATATGCTTCTTATGTTATTAGGTTTCCATAGATGAACTAATATTATAAGTCTATTCAGCTATTCATCTATTTTGTACATATTAAAATCAAAATACTTAGAATCTTCAAAAAATATTATATTCTTGGATACCTTATATAATATAGTTATGCATTTATAATAGTGTTTTAAACTTATTTACTATATGTTATGTATTCTCATTAATAGTTTTAAAATCTATTGAGTGTCAGCTGATAAAACCTCACTGAGTATGTGCTTTTGGCATATGTTTCGTCACTAGTGAGGACTGTCATCCACAGTGATATACAAATTATATTAAATATTAATAAAAACTAATAAATTTATCCCATTAATGAAATGTGTCCTTCTGAATTCCTGTTGTATGCAGTGCTCTTCAGTTTTGTCACTTGCCACTTGAAAATTGTGTTGACACACATACTTAGTCACCACTGTGGTTAATGAATGCAATTGATCACAGCTGTCGCTCTTCTACTTTTGAAAAACAGACACATATCTTCCAAATGAAGGAATCTCCAATTTAATGAAATATCAAATCTAGAAAAGACTATTCAAATGAAGACTAAAGTATATTTAATATTACTCTAAATATTACTCTTCCTATAGTTCAATTCTTAAGCCTGTTCTTTAAGTATTTTATGATATGATATACTTTATGATAAATGGCTCATTCTTCGCTTGATCAACTCGAAAGTCAAAGATAAATAAAACAAATGCATTACAATTATTAATCATTTTTCGTGTTGTAAAAAATGTTTGAATAACTTTTGTGCTTTAAATTCATTTGAAGCCATTTGCATGATGCATTTTCATTAATTTATATAAATTTATGCAATTACTTTTGTTTATTTACTTGGCCATTAGCATGCTTCATGCATTCCGAAGTTCCCTCATCCCCTCCTCTCCCCGTTTTAGGCCACTTTATCGTTCTCCACTCTGCGGTGGTCTCGACTCTCGTGTTCTGTGTCCTTTTCTCTGTTATGGTCTTGTCTGTCTCTCTCTCTCTCTCTGTCTGTCTGTCTGTCTGTCTGTGTGTTCATTGTGCAAGTGCATTGTCCTTGCAAAATATTTGGGTCACTTTTGTTGTCACTGCTCAGTTTCGACCAGGGAGAAGGAGTCGTAGTTGAAAGAGGCGGAGGTTGAGGGGCGTTGCGCTTAATTTTTTATTGACTTGACAGTGGACTCTCGGCAGCTCTGGCGACACAATTTAAGATTGCATTGTTGTTTGCGACACATGTTTGACGTGTATAAATTTAATTTCATTTATTTAAATAATTATGTGCCGTTCGTCGATTGCACAAAGGCAAATCAAAGTGAAATTGCCAGCAATCCAGAGCCAGGACGAACCCATTGAATAACTTTTAATGATGATTGCTGCAACGTGGCGGCAGCAAACGCGACCGACGCGTCGTACAAACCGAGAAAGGAGACCGCATTTAAATTTGTCGCAGTTGCGTCAATGATGACCCCCCTTTCCCCTCTTGAATCACCCCTCTATGCACATACCTGTACAGGACAACGACGACATCGGTTAGCGACTTGATGGCCAGTCAAGCAAGCACAAACTGCCAGGACAGCAGCAGGTCACATCACTTACACACACACATTGAGACAGGGAGACAGACAGACAGACAGAGAGACAGTCAGACAGACAGACAGACAGTCCAGACAGCCAACTAGATAGACATTGTGCCTTGGACACATGCGAATGTCAAGAGAATTGGCCATAACTGAGAATGTTTTGGCGATGTCAGGAGGGGAATTGTTTAACCTCGACTGCGACTTCGACTGCGACGTCTGTGGCGGCAGCGTCACTTTGTCAGTCAGCCAGTGCGTCAATGACAGTCAAATAATTGACAGTAGTTGCGTGTTTGTGTGGCCAATCATGCACCTCCCCTGCCACTGCCCAAATGACCAGCTGCTGCCCAAAGTTGCTCCTGTCTAGAGATGAGCGCGTGATATATATATTTATAACTTTTACTATGTCAGTGTGAATATTTCAAGTTCGAAATAATTGTTATTTTTGGAGGGAAAGAAAATAATTATTTTGCAATTTAAAAACAAAATTGAAAATCAAATTGGAAAATTATTTTGTCAAAAAAACCGTGCGTAACCTGACTCCAGTAAATAGTTGTTTTATTTCAAAATTATACATCTAAAAATAGTTCGTATTTAAAAATGCTTTGTCCATGTTACTAAAAATCATAGATAAGGGTCCCCCCTTGCGTTTTTGGAACAAATAAATTTAAAATTTTGAATGTATAAGCTTTAAACTTTAAATTTGAGTTGCTCACAGTTTTTATTTTGTATAACTTGCATAACTTTGACAAAGTGAGGAATATAATTTTAGCCATGGCTTGATCTACAAATGTTCTGCACACTTGAAAATAGTTTGTATTCAACCAGAAATATATACCTCAAAATGTTTGAAAATGTGAACTAAGGGGTATATACATACATGTACATATATGTAGTATGTGTTTCCATATGCGCTTTAATATATTTATATATAACGCTTATTATATGCCTAAACATTCACAATATCCATTGGATATGCATGAATGTCGAGTAAGGTAGCTCGTGTCACGATACGCGACCATCTCTAGATCCTGTGCCTGTACATTGGTTTCACTTAAAATTGTGTGTTTATTTTTTTTTTTTTTGCGACTTTGCTCATCGTCAGAGGACAGCGTTTATTATGGCAGACACGACACTCCTCAGCTGCAATCGTATTCGCATACGCAGTGGAAGTCAGCGAACGAGTTATGTTTTGGCCAAAGACGGAAGAGAGAGAGACAGAGAGAGAAAGAGTGAGAAACTGAGACAGAGATGGGGCATGGATTTTAATTTTTATTGCACACCCGTCGTAATGGTCGAAATTGGTTAAGAAATTAGGGTAAATTAGGGGTTGGCAATGTGTTATTAGAGACCCAGCTCAACTGCACAATTTGAGTGCTAGTGTGAGTGTGTGAGTATAAGTGTGAGTGTGAGTATGAGTGTGAGTATGAGTACGAGTGTTGGCCTGCCTCTTACATATCTCACTGTCTGTCGCCGATCTCCTCTGCGTAGTTCGGGGTGACCGAAGGGCGTCTCGCACATAATTCAAAATGTGTGTGGAATCGGGGCAAAAAAAAAAAGGAAAGAAAAATAAATGCGACACTGTGCGACAATGTGCACAGTGACTCGAATCAGTTCAGTCAGTGCGTTAGCTACAACAGCAACTAACTGGAACAGTGGCGTTCCACACAGAGATCATTGGCAAAAGGGGGTTGGTCAATAATTAATGGTAGCATCCGAAAGCGGAAAGTGTTTGACTAATCGATTGTTAATGAATGACAGTCGAATTGAGGGGCTTCAAATTGTACCATAGTACCGAGTCACTTAACCGTTGCAATTGT
Source organism: Drosophila neotestacea (assembly GCA_035044365.1). Classification (NCBI taxonomy): domain Eukaryota; kingdom Metazoa; phylum Arthropoda; class Insecta; order Diptera; family Drosophilidae; genus Drosophila; species Drosophila neotestacea. The sequence goes on along the minus strand of JAWNMD010000273.1, from coordinate 6,879,122 downwards.
TGTAAATTAATTCGATTCACGTTTTGTATTCTTCCTCTTCTCTCCTCTCCTCTTCTCCCCTCACCCAAGCCAACCCCAGCCACAGACTCAGAACTGATGAGAATGTTTCCGTAATGTGGGCAAATTGTTTGGCAATCATTACTATTAGCATCGATGTAGCTAAAACAGAGATTTGGTACTTCAATCTAATCGAATGTAACCAACAGGCTGACAAAATATTTGAAATTTTAATTGCATAACGTTTTGATTAAAACAGAGCTGGGCAATTGGATAGCGACGCTCCTAAAAAGGAACATAATAATAAAAGATAACTCTTTCAAAGTATTTTGCATAGCTTCTTGTATATATTTAACAGATATAGATATTATCTATATTTAAAATTGTTTGTCCACACTGACTGACTCATTGACAAATCATCGTGCCGTCTAAACCGTAAGAGCTAGAAGGTTTACATTTTTACACAACATCATTTTTACTTACATCATACTACACAACATATTAACAGTCTAATATAATTATTTAAAAACATTATTTTATTTTATTCTTGCTAACTACATGACACATGGACATTTATCGTAAATTGGTGTTTCTAAAACACGTAAAATGAATTCATGAATACAAGAAAACACAATTGTTTACTTCTTGATTAAATATTCAAAATTTTGAAATACTATTTAATTTGATTTTGACTTTATTCCCAGCTGCAGAACTATAACCCCCTGGGGTGGAAAATATTTGATATACATATTCTGAGCTTGCATTTTTAGGGACTACGTCACTGCGTTGACTGCTGTTGTTGTTGTCAAGTGTACTTGGCCCGCATTTGATATGCAACTGAAGGACGTGTCCCCCATGCCTGTGCTGAGCCAAAAGCCATGACCAGGCCAAGGGGCCAGCCCCCCAATTTGGTAGCTGCTGCTGTTGCAAAGGCCTTCATTTCCTGTCCGGCCAACAGGCTTCAATTTATTAATTTCGAAAGAAATTATTTTATAACTGCATGGCTGGTTGCCGGATCCGGAGACAGAGTTGGAGATGGAGACGGTGACGATGATGGAGCTGTAGCTATAGTCAGAATCACAGTTGGCAGCTGGCAACGTTCATTTGCTTGTTGCATATAATTAGAGCCAGTGGAAATTGGCGTTCCGAGTCAAAGTATGCGACTTGATGCCTGCTTTTGGGCCATAACCTGACAGTGGTACTAAGCCTGGGACCTGGGACCATGGAACCTGCGACCATGGGACCATGGGACCATGGGCGTTGACATGCTGTGACACAAATTACCCCATCGGCGAAAGCTAATCAAAGCAAAACATGTCGCTGGCAAATTGCTTCGATAAAACGAAATAAAAAATCGCACGCAAATGTGAGTAAATATTTAATTTAATTTGCTAGAAACGGGTGGAAGGCAGGTTAACATTTTGCGGTTCCATGGGGGCGTTGGCATTTGACGTGTGTAATAGCAGGCAATATCAATTTGTTTTATGAATTGCACTGGCAATAACTTGGAGTTGTGTGCCACACGACCCCACAAGCACAAGCAGACAAACACATAGACAGATAGACAGACAGACAGAAAGACAGACTGACAACAACCCCACCAAGTAAATCGTAAAGAAGGGGAGTGGAGTGTCAATACATTTTGCACATTTCTTCCGCTTCATTTCCTGTAAAGGAGCGTAAATTCATAGTGATTGGATTTTATCAGTATGGCCTCATCTTTGACACACTCACACGATAGAGTCAGAAAGCGAGTACGTTCCTGGTACGGAACAGAAACACCAACTGGAACTGAAACAGTAACTGAACCTGGGGTAGGACATGGACATGGACATGCCAATCGATTGGTTACGCAAGTGAAAAATTATTTTTCTTGCGTATTTTTTATGTGCGGCCATTACTGCAAAAATTGTTGTAAGATATTCCCATATACTACTGTCGTCATCGTCGTGGAAGATTTCCTTTTCCTCAATCTCTTCTGCCTTTTTCTCATTTTTTTTATGATACGCTTCTTTCACGGTCGGTTTTGGCTTTTGGCTTTTGTCAACTTTATGCCAACCCAATGCAGCATCAAATTGTTGGCATGTGGCATGGCTTGTCGTTGTTTTGATTAAGTGCAGCATTTACATAAAAAATTTCATCAAAATTCATGACAGAGTTTCACAGTTTCCAAGAGGGTAATTGCTCCGAGGAGGAGGATTATCTGAGATGACTTTGATGCATAAGTCACAAGTTTTCAATGTTGATCGGTTACGCTGATAAATGCCTTCGATTGGATTAGAATATTGCTATCCGCCTCTCTCTCTCTCTCTCTCTAAGCTGATGGGCGTGGTCAGGCGTGTGTCTGTTCCAGCTGGCAAATTGAAATTGCGTATGAGGGAGGCGGTTTTTACCAACAACAGCATTTGAATTGAAAGCTGTCATGGCTGTTATGCTGTTTTGGCCTTAAAAAAAATGAAAGTAACGCAGCTGTTGAACATATCTAACACATCTAAGCCCTGGCTTAGCTCCTGAGGGCGTTTCTTAATCGAAGGGCAACTTGACAAAAACATCCCATGCAATTGCTTTATTTTGCATCCCAGCTGAGGTCCTTGCTTACATTTGTCACACTCGTCCGACGCGTATCCTGTATCTGTTTTGCATTATCTTTCAGGCTTTTGGATTTGTGAACACGTCCACTTAAACATTGATTCCATTACTGTATTTTTGTTTTGTTTCTCTCGAGCTATGGTTTCATTTTTTGTTACTTTTATATTCCATATGATTTGATGAATGATAAGCATATTTAATCGGAAAAGTCTTTTTCTTTCCAACGGGTCAATTTATTAGCAATCCTTTATAAGTTATCAAAAAACTGATTCTAACAAATTTGCAAAATTAATAATAGGACCATGAAAGGGGAAAGTATTTTAAGGCTTCCTTATTAAGGAAATCTTATGGAAATTTTTGAAAAAACATGTATTTAAATTGAATTTTTAAATACAAAATTCTGTCTTTTTTCTCAGAATTAAATTTAAAATTTTATATAATACCAATTTGGGTATCAGGAGTCGATTAAATTAAATTTAATTCTTTCCGCAACTTTAATTTTTTTAACTTTTAAATACATTAACATATCAAACATTTACAACTGTTCTTTATCATCTAAATTTATTTTAATATATAATAGTACTCTTGATTATAAAGTAATAACTTTAATCTATATACTAATGGCTAATCCACTCTGTAGAAATGTACAAACATCTTCCAATGCTGAGTTTTCCATACAACAAACCTCATTTCGTTTCAAATTTGAAGTGGTTCTTTGTATTACTCTTTTTATTATAAATAACAATAACAGAAAATGAGTTACATTTCCCAAGCTAATTTCAAACACTAAAATTGAAGTGAACCAACTAAGAAAAAGCATTTCATTTCAGTCTTATTACAGTGGAAAACCACAAAATTCAATACTAACATGGTTTGACCATTCCCATCACTTTAATTTAAATTTGATTACAAGTCAAATTTATTACCCGCATCGCCCCTAACACCAAAAAACAGTCCCTAACTGTCCCGCAAAATAGTAAAAATAAAAAGTAGAGAACTTGGAAGGTCTCTTCACTCAACATATGTAGCTTGAAATGGCATTGGAAAGCGTCCAAAACAACCCAAACCTCTCTTTGTCAAGCGACCGTCATTAACCACAAATCCTTTACTTAACAGTACGTAAATTTTTGGCATAGACCGCCGCCTCCAAGATAAGCATTATACCATGGCCCAAACCATACCATTCAAAAAAGGGGAGCAGTAATTTATATGCGCATATCATGTGACCTTGAGACCAGCATTAACATTTAAGGTCTCCTTGGGCTTCTGGCACGCATACAGAGACAGAGAAATAGAGAAATAGCAAAGAGAGAGAGAGAGAGAGAGAGTCACTGAGTCGTAAAGACCACCAACTGTCGCCTGTGAGGCGAACCGTCTAATTAAACACTCACATACAGAAATAAATTTGGGTCACATCATTAAATAAATATAAATGGGTCGCCTCTCTGTCTGCCAACGACATTTTCCTCCCAAAAAGCAGTAAAAACAGTTTGGTTTCTCACTGTCACTGTTGTCGTTGTATTTGCTGTTGTTGCTGTCGTTGTTGTTGTTGTTTTTCGTCATATGATTTACATAAAATCACCAGAAAAAGTTAATTTATTTGAAGCCTTTGCTGTTGGCTTTTTCCTGCTTATGTTTGAGTTGACTTTCCGACACATCTCGACATCCTTTTTGCCAAAGGATAACCATGCATCTTTAAAGCGGGCACCTCAATTAAGATATTAAACTGCCGTTGCGAGAAGCTCTTCTCTAATCCCTCACTCCACATGACACTATGGGGTATTTGCCAGGTTTTTTGGAATTAATTAATATCTCAAAAACGAAACCAGCTTTCCATATTATTATAGAATTGTTAGTTTCCTATAAATAATACTTTAATTAAAGATAATGGAAATACTAAAATGATTAATATGCATCACTAATATTATTGTGATTTTAAGTGTTTTAAAGCACTTTAATTTAACACAATATATATCAATTTTTTAAAGAAATAACTTAATAGTATTGGCGTGTCTAAACTTTCTGTAAATGGAACATTTCTCTTTAATGCATTTTCAATATATTGCCATCAAAAGTTCGTTAATTTGAACAAAGTTAAATATTAATTTTCTTCCAAAATAATATGAAAAATACCCACTGTGCACATGGCTCATACACACACAGAGGCATACTCATAAGCACACCCTGGTGCGTAGGAGCTTAAAACTTCTGGTGTGCGTAGCGTGCAAATATTGTAGCATACTTTTTGGGGCCCGGCACTTGGGTCTAATTTTATTGCTGCCTATTATAACGTGTGGATATGTATGCGTCTGCACACATACACATATGCGTGTCAACTTTTGAAGCCATGCGATTTGCACCCACACACAGTCACACACACACATACTCGCACACACTCTTGTTTGGCTCAAAGCAGCTTCACTTGCTCCACCAACATATGGACAACATTTTGTGTGGCATTCTATTTGTTTGTTAGCGCTGTGGCAGCCACACATATCTCCGTTTCTCTCTCCTCCGCATCCTCTGTCTCTGTTTCTGTCTCTTATTCCCCATCCATGTGTGTGTGTATGTCTGTGGCTGTGCAAATTTTATATAATTACACTTTGCACATTTTCACAATGAAGTAACAATGTTTTAATTAAACCATTGGAAAGCCAAATAACTCTTGTGTTCTGTGGAATTGCCAGGAAACAGAGAAATAGGCAAACAAACAAACGGTTTAGTGTTAAGCAGCATAAAGCAGACACATGTCAGATGGGAGATGCGAGATTTGAAAGGATCATCAGTTGGTCAGACAACCAAAAAAATAGAGTTATAAACAATTTGTAGAAGTAAATAAACTATCAAACAAAAATAGAAGTATAAAGATATATTTATATACTCTTAATAATGATTAAACGTAATAAAAGTTTTAGAATTTTTAACTATGGTAATGGATTTTTGGTGAGACTATATAAACCTTATACAAATACTGAAATCAGTAAATCTATTTCCCAGAAAAATGCACGGATTATGCAACCAATAATAATAACAATATCACATGTTTGACATCTACAAATAATACTTGAAAATACATATGTATAAATAAATATATTCCTAATCCTATTTAACATCAAATGGGCTTTGTGGCAAAAGAAGCAAATGAAAATGAGAACATCCCCAGAACTTACACATATTTATATACTCATACAAACTTATACTTATATGCTTATGCATGCTTGTGACTTACAGATATTTCTTATGGAACGTGGAATATATAATAATGTTGGCTGCCTAACAAACAACAAAATATTAATAAAATAAATGGAATAATGTGCGCTGACTGTAATGTAATTGCACTTTGAATATAATATTCGTAATGTACTTGGCCCATCAATTATAATAAAAGTAATACAATTGCTAACGTATGCAAAACTTGATATAAAACGCATTTAAATAGAAAAGTTATAAAACAATTAATGTAAGAAAACAGAAAGTAATTATAAGAACCTTAACAAAATTGATCGCTCATACGGAAAATTCGTATATGTTAACAACTATTTAAGCCTATTAGTTAATTTTTCGCATTCGCTTGTCTAAACTTCAGTTTACACTTGAAAAAACAGGCAACACTTTGTAATTGCGCGTTGGGTTTTCGCCTTCAATTTGAAGTGTAGCATCGCGGAGTAGAAAACTTCCTGCTCCCCAAAATGTAGTATGCGACGTACACAAGATGATGTTGGATGCGTTAAGCTTAAGGCAAAAGCAAGAGCTGTCTGTTATATGAATTAACACACAGTCAAACGCACAGACGCCCTTGCCACAAACTCCAACTCCAACTCCAATTCCTACTCAAACTCAAACTCCACTTGCCACATGCCACCCCCTTGAGCATTTTCTCCTTATAGTACATTGGCATTGCGCAAATTGCGCACGAAGCTTAAATTGAATTGTTGTGCTAGATAGCAGGATAAGTAAAAGTGGGTGGAAGGGTGGAAGTGTGGAAGGGGGGTAGCATCTATTCTCCGACCACGCATACTTGAAGTTGCGGCTGCAGCTGCTTGCAGCATCTCAACTCCATTTCATAGATACTTTTGTACTGACGCGCAACTTTTGCTGTGGCTGGCAAGCAAAATTGCATTGCCTTTGTCAGCGTTGCGTTTGTTTTATCTAATTGCTAACCCCCTCTTTACAGTCTCTCTCTGTCTCCCCCTCTTTCTCCACATATGTTGTCTAAATTTTCCACCCACACACACACACACACTCAGTTACATCGGACTGCCAGCAGATAAAGTATCTGCTTATATACGACTCATAGTTTATCTTCTTACTGAGGGGCTCAGCTGTGTGTTGTGTGTGTTGGTCAACAGCTTTTTACAAATTAGCTAGCTAACGGAAATGCAAACCTGGCCCAAGGAGAGGGTGTATCTGTATGTGTGTGTGTGTGTGTGTGTGTATGCTTTCGCCCTTTCATGCTGACTTGGAACTTCCGGCGTATTTATAATTTATTTCCCTTCCTGGCAGCTGCTGGCCAAAACCCCATTGCCTACCCTGTACTGCCCCCGACTGCTTGGCCTGCCCGGTTGGCCAATTTATTATCCAGTTTAATTGGAAAATTCTGATTTCCATTTTAACGAATTAGCACCTGCGACAAGCGTTCTTAATGAGTTATACGACAACTCGCTCTCGCTCTTGAGCAGCAAATACGTATCCAAAAAAAAAAAAAAAACAACCAACAGCAAGAAATCCAAGAGCTTTTGGTTTGTAAATTACATTTTTCGTGTTGGCCTGGCCAACATATAAATTGCAAGATTTATATGACAAATTTTATTTAATGCATTTTTATGTGCTGGACTCAAAGGACACCGCTCCATTTCTCCATCCTTTCTCTCTTCACTGTCTCTTCTCTATCCCTCTTGTATTTATTTTGTGGCACTGGCACTGAGCCCATATTTATTTTTCCCATTGTGGCCAGCTTTTGTTGACCGCATAAGGCTTAAGCTTTTGGCCTTTTAAACATTTTGTAATGTAAAAATTCTAACAAAAAAAAAAGTGAAAATAAAAAATAAAACAAAATAATAGCAAAGAAGCTTCCATTGCGGTGAGAAGTAAAAAAATTCAATCGTACAATTAAAATTGTTTATTGGTTTAAACACATACAAATTGTTAAGCTTCTTTACTTATTTAAAAACAGTAATAGTGTAGTCGAATATGATAGACTAGTACACACCCTGTGCTAATATTACTAAGAGATGTGTGACAAAAAAGTCTATAGTTCTATCTGTAGTATTTATAGTGTTCTCTTGTACCTCAACTTTATGATTAGCAAACAGTAACTTTAAGAAAAAGACTAAGGTCCAATTTTTCAACGTCTATATAAGGACTTAAATGACTATCCAAATGATAAGCAGACGTAAAGTGTATAAAAACTTATGTCATATTCAAAGATATCTATCAAAAAAGCTTATATGGACATTAAAAAAAATTGGCCTAAAATTACGTCTTTATTATTTTTTATACAATATATTTTCTTGAAACGATTTTTTCATTTGGTTCACGAAAGAACAACGATTCTATTAGATTAACCCTAATCTCTTGGTAACTCATACACCCATTTAAACTTTTATTGCAGAGTATTAAAATGTTCTATAGGATTTTAATTTTTTGCAGTGTCTGAAATCGATCAGATTGCCAAAAAGAATTATTTGTCAGAATATGAATATGTGAGCTTGGTTTAATAAATACGCGGAAAATTTATATTTTGCACATATTTGTTTACATAGTCTTATACAAACATTAATCATTGAGCTGAGCATAATCAGTTTGCTTATCTTCATTTGTTTACATTATTATATATAATAATATTTTTTAATTGAATACCATTAATTAATTTCATTTGAAGCTTTGATAATATTATAGTATAATATTATAAATAATAATATAAATTGAGAAATATATAATAAGCCACAAAGCTTAGTATAATCCTTTGCTTATCAATAAAATACATGCACAAATGTTTTGTGTGTGTTTAGTGCTTAGAAGCTTGCAAAGCTCATAGAGAGCTATGCAGGCAAGTATTTAAACTAGATTTAATTATATAATTTAATGTTATAGACCTAATCTGCTGTTTCACAATAAACCTAAAGAGAGCTTTCTCTAAAACTAAAATGCCAAAATTTTAAACAAATTGTACAAGTCCAAAGCACATGAAAGCCATTAATAAATTTTATTTCATCGCAAATGAAAAGGAATTCAATTGAGCCTAAGCCTGTTCTAAGCTTTAAACGCAACGTAACTATATTTAAAATTTCTAATAAATTTTGAACAAATCTAATAAATACAGTATGAACCAATAGTCAATTCTATTCCAATGGTATACATTAATGGATTGCGTAGTGTATTTAATTATCAGGCTGTTTCAGTCAGATTTGCTTGTCTGATTTTCGCTTTTAATAAATAAATATACACTTTTTACTTGCGTTTCATAATATTTATTTAGCGTGTTTTTTCATTATTGACCTTTTCAATTCAGTGTGCGGCTATTGTGAATAAACAAAAAGCAAGCACAAAAACAAACTCTTAATCTCCATTATATTGCGGCTCAATGTGAATCCCCGTTCACAGCTAAAGTCTATACTTAAAAAGGCAGACAAATAATAACAAAAACCCACCCACAACTCAATTGTCCATCGGTAGTAGTAGCAATACCAACATTTCCAGTATTACAAGTATGAGTACGAATACATATATATACCTCCCCAAAACCCGACTGTGTCATGCGTTTGGCATTAAAAGCACGTGGATTGGGCGCAAAGCGGATTTCCGGCCATTTTTGTATTGTATATTTCAGTGGATAGACCGAACCGAACTGTATTTCGATGCAGTTATAATTGCCAATGTAGTTGTTGTGGTTGTTGTTTTTAGCATCACAACTTGTTGTTTGTTTTTTAACATTACACAAGGGCAACATTTAGTTTCAATTAAAACATTGCAGCTTGTGGTCACAGAACGAAAACAAAAGAACATTTCTAGCTATACAAATTTGATATACAAAAAAATATAACACACATACATATGTATATATAATACTGAATGAAACAATGCACAAAAAAAACGGGTTAGTTAGTACTTACTATAGAGTCAGTCCGTGTAATAATTTGACACTAACTTCGGATAGAGTTCGAGTTGGACCTCGACCTTTGGGCCATGTTTTATTACAACTGTCTATGACAGTTGCGTGTTTTATGGCCGCGACGACAATTCGACCAACTGAAAAATAGATAACAACATAACAAATATCATGTAAAAAACAATACTTTCATCAATACAATGTGAACAGCTTAATGATACTATGTAAACAATTCTAAGGGGCTTAAATCTCCAATGAGAGATGATTCAAAAATTTATAAAATAGTAAGAGATACTTTAGAACAAATATAAACTTATCAAGTCTCAAGTATTGGTAGATTACAAATACTTTATTTCCATTGATTTAAGTATATAAATAGGTTTAATTAAATTTTTAAGTTACATACATTATTGTTTTTGATACTTTCATACCCTTTTCACTTCTTTTCAATTGTTACAGGGTATATATAAAAAGTGCTAACGACTACATATGCAATATAGTGTCATAAATTTAATTAAAATCTAAAAAATGTCAACAGCTATGTCATAAAGCATTTCAATTAGTATACGTGCACCGAAAAATTTAGAAATGGTTTGATAAAGGCTTAATCACAGAAACCAGAAGCGTGTGAAATCAAACAGCTTTTTGTGGAGTACAAAAAAAGTTGCCAAATACTAATTAAAATATATCTAATTGGGTAAATATTTGTAAATATTTGAGTTTGATTACATATATATGTTGATGTGATTAATTTACGACTGAAAGATTGTTTAAATGTATTGAATGTATTTCATAATAACCTCAAAAAATCCAAACAAAAGTTGCAGGACATATAAATTACTTAGGAGGCTAATTATCAACTTAATTAAATTTCGATTTAAAATTTAGTATAATCATAAATGAAACCATAAAAAAATCTTTAAGAATTATGTGAACTACTCGTATTTGGCTTTTAAATTTAATGAGCTCTACTAAATCTATGAAAATAAATTAAAAAGGTGTAATAAATAGATATATATCTATGTTAATTAAATTAAAGACATTTATTTCTCATTTCTCAAACCAAAACCCCCTGAGAAGAAGAAAGATAATTGAATAATCTAACTACAACTATGAAATCGCTTTGAGCTTAAGTTCACAGCCTCAATCTTCAGTTGGCAACTAGTTTAATTAAACTTCTATCAGAGTTTATGATGACTACTTCACCTGTAGGAATAACAAAATGTTATTGTCTGCGTAGAAACTTGAAATTGTGAAATCATTTAAGCTCTTTGAAGAACTTTCAATGTGGAGGAGCATAAGACTATATAAGAGTATTATGTTGAACTGTTTAACTTTGATTGTTTCGACTTAGTTCCTGCATTCACAAAGCTATCTCTGCGATACACTCATTCACAATTTCAAGTCGCTTCTTAAGCAATCAGCCGCCCCTAAAATGTCTCGAACAGAACTGATTCTTGACTCTTTGCATCCAAGTGCAGACATTTTCATTGGACCACAATGAAAACCCTCGGGTGCAGCTGGTCTTAGAGCTTTCTTTATGTCTGTGTATGTGTGTGTGTTAACAAAAAAAATAAAAACGTTGTTATCATTATCAGAGTCAGGCAACAGTCATGTCGAGTCATAAAACAACACAAAACAGTTGAAACATTTGAACTGTTTGAGTTATGTGTTATGTTGCATGGAGTTAATCTTTACCAAGGGCAATTTTCCCAACCCAATTGGACAAGGGCTGTTACATCTGTCTTAAAAACTCATTATCTTTGGCAACTTTTTAAGCAAGTTGTCGGTCTAAGCAGCCCACATGCACGTATTTATATCAAATAAACTGTCTTTAATGCGTTCTGTGTGCTCTTTTGTTCTCTTCGCCAAAAGACCAAAAGACGAAAAACTTCCAACTTCATATCTGACCATCAACACATTTCGTTTCGACTCACTCATTGTTTTCGTTACTTGGACCTTATAAATTGGGGTGTTGTGCTAAGCCAAGAGCCCGCAATTAGAGACAAGCAACAACTTCAACTTCAGCCCACACACATCGTAGCACCCTTAACTAGATGTCGTAAAAATAATTGCCCACTACTTAACAGTCCAAATGGCCAACTGACTGCATCTCTCTTCCCCTCTCACTCACTCATATGTACAAGTGTATATATAAACTAATCTCTTTCTCTTTTTTCAAACTCTGTCTCTTTCGTTCAACGCAGCGTTAAACAAAAGCACAACTGGCTAGCATCTGCACTTAAAGCTCCATGAAACTACAAAATAACAACAAATACAAATAAAACTACAAATGGCATTAAGCTGAACAAAGCCAGAAACAAATATTTAATTTAACGAAATTTATATACCCTAAGGGAACTATTATGAGTACTCAGAAATTATAGTTTATAAAAACTGAGTTCATTAATAAACGTTGTGTTTAATGCACACCTAGGAATAAATATACATATTTAATCAAATGTTATAAACATTTTTTTGCTTTTACTGTAATTAATACCATTTTTATTATTAAAATATTTTTTTGAATATTGAGCAATAAGAACATAATTATATTTAGTTATACTAGGTGTATACGCAATATTCAAAACAATGCGTACTTTTTAATTTATATTAATGCTTATATTTTAATAACAAGTAGTAATTATAATAATTAAATAATAGCAAAAGGAAGTTTTTAATATTATTATTAATGCTAATATTTCAATAAAGAATAAAAAGTAATAATTATAATAATTATTAGAAATAATAAAAAATAATTAGTTATTTCATGTTTAGCTTAAAGAAGTTTAAAATTCATTTAACAGCTTGTGCTCTAAATTATATTTATTATATAGGCACTAAATACGCACAAATTTAAATTTAATTAACATGAAGCAACAATATAATTTATTAGTTTATTATATTTATTGCTTTAATTAATTATATAAAAACTAAATTAGGAAACTTGTTGAAACTATATCATAATTTGTTTAAAATATTTTAAATGATAACACTCTTCTAAAAAGTCAGCTACATTAATAATACAAATTTTGTGATGCCATCGTTTTAAATCGAGCTTTCAATGTTCAGTTAACTCTTAATAATCCTTGTTATTAAAGGAGTCACCCCTTAAACGTATGCACAAGGACTAATAATCATCATATGTGCATTGATTGTAGTTACACAGCCAAAGGCATAACGTAGTTATTATAGCCGTTGGGAAAAGTATTTGTACATATTGCAGAATGAACCCAAATAATGTTTGTACTCGTTCCACGTTGTCTTAAGGTGGTTCTAAGCGCTTTGCTTTGCTTTGGCGCGGTTGGTAAATAAAAATGGGAGCGCCTTGGATTTAGCAAAAGGACCTGGAGCTGAACCTGAAGCTGGTAACTGCTTGGATGGCTTGGATGTTCGGATGCTTGGATGCTTGGCTTGACTTGGGCTCTCTGGACTTGAACCGGCAGTTTTGTTGGCCGGGGTCGTAGTTCATTTCGTTTTTCTTTGCTTTTCCGCTTGCTACTAAATTCAAACACTTTGCCCGTTAGCTACGCAGGGAGTATGTAGTAGTAGTCACTGTAGTAGTAGTCACTGCCAGAAGACAATGGTTCACAAATTGTAGAAAAGTCGCATGTAATAAAAGTGCTGGCTGCAACCGAATTGTATCTCTAAGATACACACAATAGCACTAGGCAAAGACGCAGTCAAGACGAAGGTAAATGGAGGCTGCTCTGATGCTACTGTTGTAGCTACCAGCTACCAGCATTTATATTGTATTTACCTACTTGTTTTTTATTATCTACAAATGTTCAGTGCTTGCTCTCCATCTCTCTATCTTTTCCTCTTTTCCTATACGCTCAGCGAAGCTGAAAAAACAAGTCGAGCGTCGCCTGCACTGCGCTCCGGGTATAAATATTTATCTTTTTTTACTCTATCGTCTTGATTCCTGTATTTTATTCCACTTTTTTTTTGTTTTGTTCATTTTTTTGCAGCGGGCGCTTTTGTTTTAAGGCAATCGGAATCCGGTTGAAAGGCAACGGTACGAGAAAATATTGTCTATTGATTGATTGTTTGTTCTATTTGCCGGCTGAGCATTGCAAACTGAAAAGAACAGAATAGAATAAAACAGAACTGAACTGAACTGAACGCAACACAACGCACACGGGGCCAAATTATTAGATACAATTTACGAGTATTGTGCACTAAAGTGGAATGGCAGGCGCAGCAGGATTATTGTTTATTTTATGACACGTGGCCAGCTCCTTGGTCTTGGACCAGGCCAGGCCAAGCCAAGCCAAACCAGACCAGACCATGACCGGAGATACCCATCCATGTGCCAAAGGCGCTGACACGCGCAAGGACCCTAAGCCTTTGCTAATAATGCCAATAAGCACAGACTGGACTCAACAGAGACACACACACACGCACACACACACAAACACTTAAAGAACAGCCCTTCAACTGTATTAATAATGTTTTGTTAACTTGAGAGAACAGACAGATCCCATCCAAAACTCAACCCAATCTTTGTCATTGCAGCTGACTAAAGCAAAAAAAAAGAATGGGAAAATGGAGAAAAAAAAACGAACTCAACTCTATGCAAATAAACTAAAGCAAAAAAGAGGCAAATGTAATTGTTGTTGCTTTCCTTGACAAAGAGCAAAAGTTGCCTCCGCATGTTTCGGTAAAAGGGACGACAGTTGGCATGTGGCAAGCAGCAGTTGTGGCATGTGGAAAGTCGAGTTCTCAGTCTCAGTCCCTCTCTCTCTGTGTCTCAATCTCTCTTTTTCTCTTACTTTGTATGCGAATGTCAGTTAGTTTAGTTACTTAATTGAATAGTTTGTTTTTGACATAATCTTTATGGGTCTTTTGTTTTTAATACCAATACACACTCATACACACTCCAACACACGCACATACACTCACTTATAGTCAGGCATAGGAACACACACTTGTAGAAGAACAAAGACGTTACACGAACCTAGACACATCGTTTGGCATAAAGGCAGTTGATTACAATCAAATTGGTTGCGTGGGTGGCCCAAAAAGTATTCATATTTAAAATCGATAGCTTGTATCAAAGAATAAGCAATTAAATATGAGTAGTTAATTACTAACTGAGTAAATTCAATTCAATCAAATTATCATTACACTCAAATTAATAAAAATAATTCAATTTCTAAGTTATATTTGTGAGTTTAAGCGACCTTTTTAATGTTTATTAATTTGAATGTTTAGCTGACTCGAGGTCGATAATTAGTATAATCAACACTTTCACATAAATAAATTTATTATTACAAAGTATTATTCCGATATCTTATTGTATAAAAACTAGCAGAGGCATAAGATCAATAACTTACTTAACAAATTTAAATTTGCACTAATTTTTCTATTATTTCCTTTTCCAAGTTCAGTTAGCATAAAATAATCATTTGTGCTTATAAAAAAAATATAACTAAGATCTCGAAATATGTGTAAGCTAATTATCTGGAATCAAATTTTTTAAGGCATAGAGAATTCATATAAATAAAAATTGTTTATATACATATCTATATGGATTATAAAAATTAATTACAAATACTTGTGCAGATCACTGAAATTTATATTATTTATGTGTTTTAATTAAGATATATCAGCATACATAATATCTATTTTGTTTAAAACCAAATATTATTATATAAAGAATGTAGTTACATTTAATCTTAGTTAAGACTATTTTCTATTTTACATAAGTATAATTTAAACTCTCTTTTTACTTTGTTGACCTAAACATAATTAATTTTCGATTTACGTTTCTACTTAGTCAAATCTTTCTATTCTAAAAGAACTCTCATCTTAATCAATTATTTATCTCTCAATTTATAGCAACTCTTTGAGTCTTTTCAACCTTTTGCTTTTTATTATACTCCACGTTCAAAAGAAACTTACATAGCACCAAAATATCGAACCATATATCATTAAATTTATTCCCATCTATTCACACATTTCTTTATCTTTCTGGACAACTCAATGTATTATTCCTTTTTCCTTATCGTTGATGCGATCAATTCTATTGTTATTGTTGTTGTTGGTATATTTTGCTTCAATTATTTCCATTTCAATGTTTGACTTCTCTATCACATTATCATTGATGTTGCTTTTATAATCTTTACAGAGTCACCTGTTTCCAGGTAAATACTGTAGCCTTCCAAGCACATTACATTTATGCTTTATTGAACTGACTGTTCACCTTTTGCGTAATATTTTTCCCCTCTTTTCTGCTAATCCCAAGCGATAATATCATAATAGGCCACTTATGTCCATTGAAAAAATAAATAGAGAAGAAAGTGTGGATGGAAAAAAAAACTGTTGAAGCAACCCGCTCATACCTATGTATGGTTATGTGTGTGTGTGTAAGCTACCTAAGTGCTGTCCAGGCATCATCGTCATCGTCATCATCATCATCATGACCAGCACAAAAATCTTAGCCACACGGCCGAATGCGTCCATAGAATGGCATTTTGGGACAGGCATTGTTAAGACCCAAACTCAGGCCTGTTAGTCAAACTGGGCCCAGAGAGAACAAAAGGCCCAATCGAGAACGCCTTAGCAGAGCGACTACTGTGAGTGTTGAGCCTGACTATGAGTATGAGTGCGAGTATGAGTAGTACTCATGGTACATCGGAAATTACAGCTACAAATCGAGCTTCATCATTATGATCATCATGTTGTGGTCATCATCTGATGCTGACCAATGTCCAGTTGTGTGTGTTTGGCATTTAAGGCGCCGTCGGTGGCAGCTCATTGAGTGGCTTGTAATGCGTTGACGGTGGCCAAACTCCTGTTATTGTTTTATTGTACGAGTACGAGTATAGCTGCAGTAGCAGCAGCAGGAGTAGTGGTCGTAACTGAAGTACTACTAAATAGTTGCCTCGAATTGGTCTATAGAAATAGGCTCCATCTGCTGGTTAATTAATTTCTGGCCAATGCCACAAAGGACAACTGTTGTTGTTTTGGACGTCAAGTGGCGCATTCAAGTGCTTACATGTGCTTGGCCTTTCTGCATCCCACCCACTCCTCAACATCTATTCAATCCTTGGCCTCTTTTGTTTCGTAAATTTAGTTACAAATTAGCCATGGCCAAAGTCCTATATAGGCTTCCACTCTCTTTGCCCTTCTCTCTCTCCTTGGCCGTACAATTTCACGCTCGAACGCTTAAAACAAACTTGAATCTTCGCATTCGAAACCGCATTGATGTGATATGCCTCAGCCTCTGGCAGGCACATGATACCATTGACCACTGGCCACTGGCCACTACAAAAATATGCAATCGATTCCTTCATATTTAATCAACTTCACAGCAGTGCCCTACAAATTAGTAAGACTTCCTTTTTACAGCGGAATCTGAAAGGGGGAACTTGAGGTTGCTAGGTTAGCTCAGCTGGTTCGCTTATTGAGTTGATTTAGCCATCGGCCATGGCTTTTTATATGATTCAGCTACCTTTTTTTTGTACAGATCCTGAACAAAGCGAGCAAAGTTCGTCCCACTACAAAAGCGCATAAAGTCCAATAAAAAGAGCGACGCCAGCAACTATCTTTCTATAGCTTTTGCCGGCTATCTCTGGGCCTTTATGCTATAGTTGTTGTTATTGTTGTTGTTGTTGTTATTGTTGCTGTTGTTGTTGCTATTGTGGTTGTTGTTTTGCCTTTCTTTTGCACTACTAATCCGGGCCATGGCTTGTCCTGGCTATGCAAGCAGCTACAGAGACAGAGCAGGAGCTAGATTTGAAAGAGGAGAAGAAGCTGGCGCTTGTTTGCTTTTGGCTTGTTACATTTTGATTAAAAAACGCCCCCGCGCGTAAGTCGCACAGATACACGACTAACCCACAAACACATCCATACACATACATACAAACTCACACATACTCACCATACATACACCCATATTAGTATATCTACATAGAGTGCTCTATAGACCAGGCCAGAGTCAAATGTATGGGCCAAAAATGTCGCACAAAAAAGGCAAAAGCAAAAGCAAAAGTGCAGCTGTAAGCCAAAAGCCAAATCGAAAGCAAATGTGAAACTGGGCGTTACCTCAATGCTCTGCACTGAAATATCAATTAAAACGGCTCTCTCTTATGAAGACAGTTATAGCTACAAAACGAGCAGAGAACAGAGTTAATTTATTCAAAAATTTGCAGGAGAACAAACGTAAATTCATTTCAATTGATCGAAATAAATAAATAAAGTAATTAAATGCAAATTTATTTTTAGCAAAAGTTCGTTAAATCCTTGAAAATTAAAGAACAATTTAATAGGAGATGCTAAAAGGGTTATAAAAACGACATTCTCTTATTATACAAAGAGGTAACAGATTCAGATTCTTCAATAAATTGAAAAAATTAATAGAATGATTTTCGGAAAGGATCGAAATTCCTTATTAAGATACTTATAAAAAGTATTGTTAAGAAATCTGTGCCTAAATTATAATTTTTCTACATATATCTATAATCAAAATATTTCAATTAAATTAATATAAATAAAAAATAGTTTATTTTACTTTTAATTTTAGTTGGAATCTTAATTATAAGCTGACACTAATATATTTATAAAAATTCTAAACATTTTGTTATAAATTCAAAAATGAAAATATAAATATAACTAAAATATTAGTTACGTCTATATTAATATGAATTTATTTTACTACTTTACTGACTAAACTGATATATTTCAAGCAACATAAAGTTGAAATTATATTGTTGGATAATTTAGAAATACAATCATACATTCAGTTACTATACGAAAATGTAGAAAGTTTTGCAGTTTTTGAACTACATTTTCCAGCGTACCTTTAGTCCTTTATCGTAAAGGGACTTCTTGCATCATTTCCCTTCACAGCCCAATCACAAAACTACTCCTATACCCGCATACAAAACGAGAGATTCATCAAGTTTTTCATTATAATTCTTTTTTTGTGTGTTGCAAAGTTGTTTTTTGTGTTTGTGTTCTATTCGCTTCGTTTTGATTTTTGGTAGCACTAAAAAACATTTTCATTGCTTATTTGTGCAGTGGCTTTTGAGCCTGGCATGAGTCCTATAGACTTGTGTATGTGTTTGTACGGTCGTGCTGTCCTGTTGTCCTCTTGTCCTCTGGCTGGCTTCCAATGCTCCAATAACTGTGATTGTGTTAATTTAAATGTCAGTCAAGTAATATTTTTGCACACAACGGACGCACGCAGCAGTAGCTGGTCCAGAAGGACCAACCAGGGACATGGGATCCCTGGATGTAGGACAGAACCGAGTACGAGTAGATCTGTGGAAAGCCCCTGCCCTCGTCTCAGTTTTGGTACGTGCCTTTTATGCATTGTGCGGCATTGACGCGTGTATGTGTGGGTGTGAGTGTGAGTATGTGTGTGTGTGTATATGTGTGGGTTGGGGGCGTGACCGGCGGGCGTCGGCTAAAAGCGGATAATCTACGAAAATTTTAAAATTCCTAACAGGTTCAAAGGAAGTGAAAATGTGTTACTTGTTTATGAAGCGGGCAACAGACGCCCGGCGGGGTTCCTGCAGCGGTCCAAGTTCCTAGAGCAGGAGTTGGAGGTAAACGCATGTGCAAACGCATGAAATTTCATTGCTTGATTGTCCCACAAACACAGAGAAACACACATAACTGTAGATGTAAGTATAGGTGTGTTTGTGTGTGTGTGAACTGTAACTGTGGCTACATAATTTTGCGCTTGAATTCAGCTGTGAGCCGTGCTACGTTTAGGGACCCCACAGTTCCCGAGTCCTGAGGCCCAAAAGACCCCAAGACCCCAAAGACCTAGAGCCTGCCTGCATTCGTTAGTGAAAGCAAATACACAGATATTCAGGTCTGGGGGTCTCTGGTACAGAAAGACCTTGTCTAGGTGCCTACATTTAAGATACTTATCGTTACCAACGGGCATATAGACTTTATAATCAAGTTAACTTACTTTTAATAATTTATGGCATAGCATTTACTATGCATTATATGTGCAAATATTATTATAGCAAAGGAACTTAAAGCCCACCTTGGGTAAGCCATTGGGTAAGTCAATAGCAGAGACTAACAGTTATCTTTAAAAAAGAGTAGTTGTTTATTTTTTAAAGAATAAACATATTAAACTAAGTATGTAATGCTATCAATAAGTGTAGTAAAAGATAAACAAGTTAAAGCTATTTAATAGAAACAGCTGTTAAAAATAATAGTTTACATTAAACTAATGTTCCAATATTTGTTATTAATATCTAATTAAATTTATTTTTAATTTTTAAATAATAAAACTTATGTTGTAGAAAAATTAAATTAAAGACTAACTTTGGTAAAATAGAACAAATATATATTTAAAATAGAATTAATCTTAGATTAAATTTGTAGATCTACAGTCGCCTCTTGTTATTTACAGATTCTGATTAAACTTAATTTGCTGCACAAATGAATTCTCTTTTTAATGTGTAAATAAAAGTCTCCCGAATCTTACATATAACACACATCTAATGTGATCACAATCAAAGTTTGATTCAAAGGTGTACTTTTGTATGTTCCAAATTAATTTAAATTATTATATTATCAATACAATGCAATTGATTGTTGTACATATTTTATTTACTGAAAGCATATGAAGGCTTCGGTTTAGCTGCAGTCAATTTTCATTGTTGGAGGGCAATTGTAGGACAACAGACGACGACCGGGATAGGAACTGTGAGCTAGGAGACCATTGGAGCGTTATCCATGGGGAACGGCCCTTGGGGGGCGTGGCGTATGCGTGATTTTTAACGCTCGCCATGCTAATTCAATTGTGTTTGCCTTGTCTACACGCCATGTAATGAGAAGCACAAACAACAACAAAGCAACAAAGATGATGACGAAGGACAATGACGATGACGATGACGATGGTAACGTTATAGTCTCAGTTCACAGAGTCTCACCTACCACCCCCCTTCCCCCTCCATCCACACACACACACGCCCCTCTTGCCACGTGCCGCACCCGTCACGTGCGTAGCGGCTCGTTGAGTGGAGTTGGAGTTGGAGGTTGGAGGTTGGAGGTTGTGGGTTGGGCGAGCGACGCTCATCATTTTTACACACAAATGCATATTTATTTTTAATTAAAAACTTATTAAAAACTAGTTAAGCATCAACTGCAGCATTTTTAATTACTTTCGACAAAAGCCCTTTTGCATTCTCATCAATGCAAAAGACGTTTGCATAAAGCTCTTCAACTGGGTTGTGGCCCCGACGCGATCTCAGGCTCCCACATAGAAACCTAAAAACAGTGGAACCAAAAACCGCAGCAAATACTAAAAAGTTTCAATGCACAAAATGATTAATTATAAAACATAATTTGTTTATGTTTATTTAAAAAAAAATGTACACAAAGTGTGCAATATGCTGATGCAGAACTAATTACAGAAATAATTACAGGTGAAACACCTGTGTAAAGTCGAAAGTTTTGTTGTAATTATTATTACAATTAATATTATAATATTTCATATTATCGCTTTAATTGAATAACCATTTTAAATAGTAGTATAACATTTTAAATTCTCAGAATTGTGGTAAGCTATTTTTTAGGAGCAGAATAAATTCCATTTAGAATTATTCTTGATGATAGAAAAGCAAAAAATTTACAATTAAGTAAAACAACTTCATTAAAAGTTTGACTAACTTATACAAACTGAACTTTCTGCTTTTAATATAACTACATAGTATAAAGCTTAACATCTGTATAATAATCGTTTAAAGTATGAAACTATACTAAGTTGGTTAGAATAAAAAAGAAAACTATTTTATACAGGAGGAAGAGATAAAATAAATATTTCTATAATAACAAAATACTTTCTTCATACAATATTTGATTGATAGTTTTCATATAAAATCGAAGCGTAAAGAAAAACTATCACAATTTCTTTTCCTTTATCTTAAGGCTGCAAAAAGTTAATAAGCTTCTTCTCTAATTTACTATACTTCTATAATTTACCAGACTGTTTAATATTATAAAGCTGCGTAAATATATTGAAATTGCTGTCGAAATAATAAATATGTTTTATATGATTAAGACACGGTATTTTATTGTTATTCTCCAACAAGAACTTGAACTTTCGAGATTAAGTGAATAAATAATTTGTCTTTATTTGTTACACGAATTATTTATGGTACTTTTGGAAAGAATTTCCAATTGAATTTCCATGCAGTTGGTTGCGGAATTGTGTCCACTGTTAGCCAGGAGCAGGAGGCGGCAGACTCTATTGACTCATCGTTGATGGTTTGGCTGGTTGGGCGCTGCATAGATTTCAATGGTCCCATTTGGTGTCCTGCCTTTGGGGGGCGTTGCGTCATCAGGACATCAGGGACGCCCCTTGCCACATTATTTTTCCCGTAGCGCCTGAAAATTTGCATTGCTGATATTGGAAGATTTCTTCTTTTTTTTGTTGTGCGCACACTTTGTATTCATTTTTATTTTTTTTTTTTCGTTTTTGTCTATGATTTATGGTGAGTCCGTTGAGTGGGCGTGGCCAGCGTGGCAGTGGCAACGCGTCCGTGCACGTCTGTGCATGTTTTGCGGTTGCGTTTGAAGCTAAAGTTGAAAACTGAGGCTGAGGGCTGAACCATCCCAAATCAAACCAAACCAAACCAAACTAAACTGAACTGAACTGAAATGACGAACAAACGGTTCACTCGCTGCTCTTTGCAATTGGAATTCAAAGTCCTTTTTGGTTTGGCAATTTTGTAAGCGAAATTGCCGCTGTCTCGCACTCGTTATCGTTTTTTGTGTATGTTTTTTTGCGCAGTTATTAGAAGAAACGCTGGCCAGTTTTTTGAACCGCCCCGGGAATGGGTCACAGTTGGCCTGGCACAGGGCAGCGTTTTGTGTGATGAGGGTTTTTCTTCCATTTCGGTTCCCTTTTTTTTATTTTTGTAGCGTTTCTTTTTTTTTTTTTTGGTAATAGCACAGGGTTGACATCTTGCGCTGGGAATTCCGGTTTCCGTTGCAGTTTTCTTTCTTTGAAAGCTTCAAGGGATCTCTCCCTCTCCCTCTCTCTCTCTGTTTTTTTTTCTGCCTTTGTCGCTAGGCAAATATAGAATTTGCCTTACATTGTTGGCATATTGCATTGCCCTTGTTGAAATCTAAATTAAAGCCACAGTCATTAATATCAAAAGTTAAGTTCAAAGTGTTAACGCAAACTTTTCAAAAGTTCCATGACAGAGTGACAATAAAATCGAAAGATTACATTTTGATATGGGTCTTCGGACTTATAATTCACATACGAGGACTCCAAAAAACAACCCGAGATTAGATTTTATAACAAACGAAAAAGAATCAATATCTTCATATTTTAACTTACAATGAAAGCTTTCCAAATTTTTTGAAGAAACAGTGATAGCCAAGATACTGACAACGTTGATAGAGAAATCTTAGTTAAATTATAAAAACTAACTTCAACTTTGCTACTTTTTCAACTATTGCCAATAAATAAACTACATTGCTAAAAAACATAAAATTTAACTAATTGGACTTGCTAAAATTGAATTTAAGTTTCATTTTGTTTACTCTAAATATTTCATTACCTTATTGAATTTATATAAATATGTTGTAAAACTCAAAACAAAGTAAAAGTTAACAATTTATGTTTATTTAAATATAAATTCCAATTGCAAGTTGTTTCTTTTCATTTAATTTTTATTGAACTCAAATAAATTTTTTATTAACATCAACCCACAGTAAACGAATTTTCTTTATTTAAATATAAATAAAGAATACTGGTTCTCACACACTTTGCAACCAAGGAATTGAGGCAAATAACTCACTACATTTGCCGTTTGCTACGCATCGTATCGATAGATAAACTCTCATCGTGTAATAAGCCCCATAAAGCATCTTGACATCTCCCGCAACGATTGTCGGGGTGTTTAGGCAAATGCCTAATACCATTTGTCAGCTACAATATTTATGTATGGAGCAATTGAAATGTCCATAAATCAAGCACTTAAAGCCAATGTCTGCTAGTCCGCCGCAAACTCAAATGTGTCACAAATGATGCCACTTAGTCATTTTGTGCAACTATTTTTGGGTCATCGAAATACTTGATAGAAAATATGTATGTAGTATACTTTACTATGAGGTGTTGTTTTTTATGAGCATGGTAGCCCAATTCTTTGGTTATTGCTGTGTTAAAATCGTGAAATCATTTTACATATGTATATTTTGTATATTCATTATAGGTCGCCGCATATTGTTACAATTTTCATTTTTATTGCAGTTGTTGCTGTTACCATAAACTTTGACCGTCAGCACGAGTATTTTTGCCATTTGAGTTGTTTGCGTGCTTTGCTGATTTCACAGTTGAAGTACTGCTCGAAAGCTGGCTTGGAATTAAATAGCAAAGTTTTCCAACACACACACACACACACAATGACATACACACAACGAGCTGCCAAAATATCGCATATTTTCTTTTTGGCCAGGCGGCCAAGCATAAGGGCCTCCGACTTGCCTCATTCGCCATTCGGCATTCAAGTTTTTGGTCCAGTTTTTGTTGCGTTGTTATTTCTCTTCTTTTTTTTAAGATTTTTCTTTTTCTTTTTTTTTTTGCACATTTTATTTATGCCGAGTCGTTGCGGGGTGCCTAGGAAAAAGCGAAAGCGCAGACATAACTCCTAGCATGTGTGTACCTGTGTGTGTGTTTTGTGAGTCAGTGTGTTCATGTTTGTGTCTATGTTATAAAAGGTTTGTGCTACATTTACATTATGGCGCGCAACGACAACAACACTAAACAAACGGCATAATCTACCAAAAGGACTCCAAAATCTCCACAACGAAGACCGTAATACACTTTGTAAATATTCTCTTTTCATTCTATTAAAAAATAAAATCAAAGATCCGTTTGTGTTTCACAACAGAATTCAAAATCGTTTAAGGATGCCACTTAAAAAGGGAATTGCAGAATGAAATAAGAAAGTTAACGTCACAGGGGATCATAGAAAATTTTAATATTTGTAATAATCCCTATACAGTTACTTTAAAATAATGTTGATCTTATTTCTAATATCCTGCGATACTTATTTACTTAATTTTATTCATAATGAATCACATACAAGAATTCTAAAATGACATTTTCATGATAGCAAGAGGGAAAACTGCAATGAGAATTACACTTTTATTACCTTAATTAAAAGTTTAAGGATGTCTCACAAAAAAGAAATATAAAACTAAATTCTTAAGAGAGGTTTTATGACTAGATATTAAAGCAAACTTTAAAGATACCTAATAAAAAAGAAATTTTAAAACTCTACTTTCACCAGAGAGTCAAAGAAATAAAGCTAAAGAGTCCACAATTAAGAGTAAGCTACGTAGTTAATCGTGGAAATTCATTACCTTCGACAGCTTGCTTTATATTAGAAAGTTTAAGGATCTGGCATTAAGCCGAATTAAGATATCAATAAAAAAATAAGTAAATGAAATGAAATGAATGACTTAATGCAATAGAAAAAGTATTAGAATAATTAAAATAATTTAAAAGAAGAAAACCAAAAATATATGAATTTTAATAATTTGTAATCAAATTTATTGAATTACTAGCATAATTAAAAAAGAGACAGAAGAAGTCAGTCCCTTGATATTTAGAGATCCTAAATAAATTTAAATTGCCGCCATAATCGTTTAAATCCGACAGATATTAAAGTTATTCATAATTATTGTTTAACATTTTTATTTCTACACATCTTATGAGATCCGCTTCATTTAAATAGATTTCTAAAATAATAAATGTTATATATTGTATATGTAATGAGTGTAGACTTAACCAAACTATAAATATTTACTTTAGACTTTAGCAAAGAACAGAATGAGTATAACACTGAACAATAGAAAGTGAATAACATTCACTTCGATGAAATGAGTGTATCTTGCTTTGTGATGCTACTAAGTATGTTTAAGCTGCTCTTTGAAATACATTTGCAAATGTGACAAATATCATCACCGGCTTGGAATACCCTCAGTGCAGTTGTCATTCTCTGAAGCAATCCTGGCCTGGCACACTAACACTCCAACACCTTGCATGCCCTTTTTGGCGGGCATTACAAAACTTTTGCCATGTTTTTGTGTGTGCCTGGTTATGTGTGTATCTCTGTGTGTGTGTGTGTCAGACCCAGGTCCCAGACATACATAATTGAATGCTTGAAAAAGGCAGGCTGACTGGCTGGCAGGCAGGCCTGGCAGACCGACAACAACAACAGTAACAACAACAGTAACAAGAGCAACAACAATGAGAAGAAATGGTTGAATTCTAACATCCTGACCATGCCATGAGCCTGCTGAATATGCCTTCGTCTAGTACCCCCCTCGCTTTAGAGTCCTGAGTCCTGTGTCAAGGCTCCACACTCCACAATGGGACACAGGGCCGTGTGCATTGCTTTAGGCCAACAAGGAATGTTACAAT
Source organism: Drosophila neotestacea (assembly GCA_035044365.1). Lineage (NCBI taxonomy): Eukaryota > Metazoa > Arthropoda > Insecta > Diptera > Drosophilidae > Drosophila > Drosophila neotestacea. The sequence continues at coordinate 6,853,011 of JAWNMD010000273.1, read as the reverse complement.
TATGTTCTCTTCACACTTTTCAACAATTTATGTTGGTATGTGAATGTCTCCGTGTGCAAAAGCTAGACCGACCACCGCTTGACACTTGGAAAATGCGAGGGCACAAACAATAATAATAATAATAATAACAACAGCAACAACCAAAATGATGGCAACAACAGCAACAACAACAACAGCAACAACAACAATTGCGGCTATAGCTTTTTGGGCCCATTCTGCTGCCTTGGCTATTTACAATTATATTTTTCTCTCTCGTTAGTTATTGTATTTATGTCGTGAGCTAAACTTGCAACTTTCACAAATGATTTATGTATCCAATTGTTTTTAGCTTCTTTATTTTTTTTTGGTTTTCTTGTTGTTGTTTGCTGTGCTGTACTGTTGTGCCTGCGCCAACAATAATTCATCGCAAGGCAGCGTGTGGCATAAACAAGTGGCAACAGTTTGTCAGCAGCCAAGAGCCTTAAAGGATCTGCCTGGCTGCCTCTCTTCCTGGCTGCCTCTCTGCCTGCCTGCCTGTTCGTGCTCAGCTGCAGGCGTTGTCAGCGCTTTAAGACGCAGCCCCCACGCAAATCGCAGTTAAAAATGTCTAGCGAAAATTGACGTTGCAGCGTTCAGCATTCAGCGTTCGTGTGTTGCCATGTGCCACACATGTGCAGGCATTTGCCTGTCAAGTCCTGTGGCATAAAGGAGGTTGGTGGTGCTGCTGCTGCAGCTGCTGGGCAAGGGTATCTTTATCACGGCTCCAGCATCATTACGTAACGTTTTTGGGGTCGCCGTTTTGGCTTACGTTACGTATACGTATATCGTTGGCAGCACAAAAGGAGCAGACGCTCCAAGGCAGCTGGCGGCTAACAGAAAAATAACGGGGCAGCTCTCTGATGGTGCCGCCCTCGATGATGCCGCCTGACTGCACTGAAACACACAATGGAGTTATTCCAACGGAAAAACACATGCACTTCCCGTCGATGTTGACAACGCAACGATGCCAGCCAGCCAGCCAGCGATGGCTGCATGCAACAACGGCAACAGCGGCAACAACGGTTGTGCCAGGGGCAGATTTGAGGCACCAAGTTGCAGCAAGTTGAGCCAGAGAGAGACGCACACGCTACACCTAAGCGATGACATAGGGCATGTGTGGCATGAATGGAGCAACTTTGATGAATGCCACATAGTTGGCAACTCATCAAAATTCAATTTCTGTTCATTTAGGCATACGAAATTTGGTAACGATTTACCTTTTGAATTTATCTCTCCGTTTAAACATCAATTCATTTTTCAATTTATCAAACAATTTGTTATATAATAGGTTGTTAAATACAAACAGGATTTAACAACGTATTCCGATTTATAAAAATTATATAAATTCACCTTGTGGACTTTACAAATTGTTGCATCCCAATTCTTTTAATCGAAGCTCTTAGAAACCAGTTCCAAGTTCCTACTATGATTACAAAGCTTACTTAGTTTACCAAAGGAAAGAAGAGAGATTTTACTGTTATTTCCTTAACTATTTTGTAATAAACAGTCTAATTGGAGTAGTTGCCTTGTAAGTCTAATATATAATGTCAGGGATATATTTTAAATAGTAAGTTTCTGTTCAACATAATCTTATTTCTGTTTTTAATTCTGATTTTTATTTTCTTACACATACACTTTTGGTTTTCAATCTTAAAAACACTTTAGAATATCATTTGAGTTTCCGCCTTTGATAATGTCGATCCTTTATAGCTGATCAGTCAGTCGACTATAGCTGAACCCTTCATTTGCCTCGCTTGCTAACACACTTTCATCACTTTGGCCTCTGGGCCTTATGGGTGTTTCCCTGGGCGTCGCGATGTTCCTATTGCCCCATTGCCGAGACCTCCCTCCCTCCTGTTCTCACCCACCTTTTTCCTGACTCTTCGCTTATGTGCTTGCATCAACGTGGCAACGTGGCAACGTGGCAAGCTTCCAACCTTCCGTACCGAAAGGCAACTCGTAAAATGCAAATAATGCAACGACGTCGCGACGATGGCAACTGGCAGTGACTGCCAGAGCTTTTTTAGACCCCCCGATTGTAGTATAACTAGAAGATTTTTCATATTTCTGGCTGCTGCCAGAGACCGACAGCGACAACAACTACCGAAAAATTTGCGCAGCTCCAAAATGAAACCGAGCATGCAAAACGAGGCGACGAAGATGCAAACGAGATGTGGAGATGTTTGGGAAAGTAAGTAAGTAAGAGAGAGAGAGATGCAGAGAGTTGTGCATTGCCAGGGCCACAGCGTACTGAGCTCAGATTAATGGATGTTGATTTTACAAATTCAAATGGCAAAAATATGCAAGCAAGTGTAAGAGATGCCTGGGAAACGACTCTAACTACAACTACAACTACAACACCATCTCCATCTTCAACTATAACTGCGACTACGACTGCAGTCGGAGCATTGTTGTCGCAAATGCGATAACTTAGCTACCAATATGCGTTGACTGTCGCCAGGATAGAGCTGAGTGGAGAGGAAAAGAGTGGAGTGCAGTAGCGAGAAGCAGCTGCCGCCAAAAGAAGATATAACTCAATGCATATGTGTGTGGGTGGCACAACGAATTGAAGGGAGGGGGAAGGGAGTGAATGGTGGACCTAGTTGCATTGGAAGCATATGCACGGCTGCATTTGTCAGCGAAGCACAAAAATGAGACAAAGTGACGCAGGCTGCCCAAACTCTGTCCTAGTGCATAGAGAGAGGAACCTCTACTACATACTGCCGATTTCAGTTCCATTCAGCATGGTTTTCCTCTGATCTGATCCCATCTGTGCATTGTACTCCCATCCACTCTATGCCATTCCATGCGACACCACAGCCTGTAACTTGAGCATTGATATAAATGCGCATTTATGGCGAGCAATTCAAAAGTCTTTAAGATTTTCACATTCCATGCATTGTGTCTGCCACAGACAAGCGACAGAGCCGAGTCATTTTTTTTATCCACATACCCTGTAAGTCTCACTTTTAAATGGATCGCATTGATTGGTTGGCAAAACTTGTTACATTGCTCGAAGCAGTTGAAAGCTATTATCATTATTACTCATTTTTTTTAATATTCGATGAATACTACATAAGTTTTTAAAGCCATATTAGATTGAAATTTAAGAGTATACGAAGAGTACTTGAGAATACTTGAAATACATGGCAGTAAACGTAATATTTAAATAAAAATAAAAATGTTTTTCGAACCTTAGAGATAATAGGTCTATATCCTATAATGTAAGATCCTTGTTACAGAAATATATGTTGAAATACTTTTATATTTATATTGAATATATCAAAATAATTAAAAAGAGTTTAAATAAATAAAGTTCATTAGACTTGACGATTTTTCTTGTTCTTAAAAATAATTTAGTTGCTTTAAAGTGGTGGAAACATAATAATATATATTTACTGATATGTAAGTTTCAAAATAAATATCTTTACTTCTAAGTAGACTCAGAATCATTTTAGAGGTCTATAAAATCCTGAGTAATAGTGTTTAAGAATCAAAGAACAATTATTGCTAAAAATGGATGGGGTTGACATGAAAAGCCTACACTAGGATTTGGCTGGAATATTATTGTATTTACCAAAAACTTATTTGTAATATATATTTAACTAAATCAAAAGCCAAACTTAACTCCAGAAGTCTAAGCGAACTCTAAATAAGAGCTTATTTATTTTATCTTAGGTTTCAAATAAAGCTATTTACCTTACCTTAAATGCAAAATTGTCTAAAATAAGCATTTACCCGTATATATTTAGAAATCCCTTGATTACTTTTAATATCCCAACCATTCATTATGCCATAAGCATCGTTTAATAATTCAATATAAATACTTAGAATTACAGGATATCCTGAAGTTGATAATTTTGTGGCATTGGCCCTCATTCAAAGGACTTTTTGCTGGTGCTGCGTGCAGTGCACATAAATCGAAATCCGCACCTTCTTTGGCATTGTCAGGACGAGCTATTTCTAGGATGCCTTGACTTGCCATTGCACTTGCCTTTGCCTGCTTTGCCGGCTTGTCTTGGTCTGGGCTTGAGTTTGGGCCTGGGTTTGGGTTTGGGTCTGGTTTGAGTTTGGGTTTGGCGGCTTGCTTTTGCTTGGTTAGATAGCGAGGCAAGTGGCATGACTATGACTATGAGCGACATTGTGCGATATGATAGCAGGACGCGCGTTTTATTGTCGTTGTAAATCGTTGCCGTACGTTTTCGACATTAATAAAAGTTAGCAAATAACTTAAGAGTAACAGAGACAGACAAAGAGATTCCGATAGCGAGAGTGAAAGGGAAAGAAACTGATTGCGATAGCTTCAGCCTCAAGTGCTTAGTAGCGGCATTGGTGAATGCCTGGGTTTCGGTTTTCATTTTAATTGTGCTCGTCATCAAGTTGATTGTTGATGACTGCCTCCTGGCGCTTCACCCTCTCTCTCTGCTTCTCGCATATCCCCAGCTGACCAGGACCACGACGACGACCAGTATCAGGATATGGATATGGCAAGCACAATGAAATTGAGTAATTTGTTGGGTCAGGCGGTCAGCGTTGTGGTTTGCATAGCCAAACAGGCAAATCTCTCCCGCTGCTCCCGCAGTCTGATTGATGTGTATGCGTGTAACCTGCCTCCTGCTGGCACCCATCTTATTCCTCCTTGTTGCTCCTTGACTCCTTGGCTCCTTTCTAAAACAAATGCATTCGAATTGCAGTCGAAGACGTGGCCAACTGGGACCATGGGACTTCAGATAAGCCAGCACGCACAGACGCTCCGCTGTCAGCGTCTAAGGGTTTTAAATTACACACAGCAACTTGGCAAAAACCCAGATAGAAAGCCAGAAGAGAAATTGTGATAGAAAGAGGGGATGGGATGGGAAGGTAAAACAGACAGCAGGTAGCTCTCAGCAGCAAATAGATTAGGCAATGAATTGATGCGTAGCTGCCAGGCCAGAAGCTGAGAGTTGTGATAACCAAAACCACAAAAAGCAAAGAAGTTTGCCGCCTGCAGGCGAGCGAAGCCAACCAAGAGTTGAATATTGAGCAGCACTTGATAAAAGGCTTAGACCAGGATATTCGTTAGTGCATCATCCCTTTGTGGCCACGATAGCAATAGGTGAAGCTATACGTTTTATAAAAGAACAAAAAAAAAAACATGTTTTTGTTGCGAAACGATGTGACAAACTATTGGATATGCAAATGGCTTTTTGCCGAAGACAATCTAGAAGCAAAAACAAATGGATAGCTTAAATAGACAATGAAAATAGAGAAGGAGGAAGTATGATTTACAGAACACGACAGTTCTATTAAATGGTTAGCTTAAGAAAGATCAAGAAAGATAACGAGTTTTTACAAGGGAGGGAATTAAAAGGAAACCAACTAATATGAAAACTTAATCTATTCTATTCTCCTGGATTGAAAAATAATAACACTTATAAGTAATCTAGATTTGTAAGCTAAAGAAAGAAGAAGGTTAAGATGTTAGTGGCACTATTACAACAACTTAAAAGGTATGTCCAATTCATGTTTTCATATATTTAAAGCTCTAATTAAAACTGGTATGCTTAAATATTAAATGCTTTTATTATTGTATTAATTTTGCTTGAATGAAAGCATATATAAAACTGTTTAGTTATTCTTTACACATCATTAGAATTCTAAATATAAAAAAGCAACACATAATGAGATATATATGTATGATAAGAACACATTCCTCAGCACTGATTTGATATTTAAATTCTGACCCCACTTGACAAGATTAAACCCCACTTGATATTATTAATGCCATAGCAAACAACATACAACTCATCCTTAACATTTCCTCCAACTCCCATACTCCTTATTGCAACTTCCGCAAATTACAAAAGTCTACACCTTAAGACATTTGCCATCATCATTATGATTGGTTGTGACAACTTTTGTTACTTTGTTGTTGTGCTTGCTTGACAGCATTTGGCAAATGGGTTATTGATTTTTAATTTACCGCAAACATTCCACAAGATACTTACTATACTGCTCCTTACTCGTAGCTGTGCACTATCTCCAACTTTTCATTACTCTCGTCAGTTGCAAGCTAGCAAATGTCTGTAGTATGTATATATGTTGTCGTTGTGTCTATCCATCTATTCAGTTGACAGTCGCTCATTTTCGCATTAAAACTCAAAAACTTTCATCATTTTTCAATATGCTGTTGCAGAACTTGCAACATGCTCGTAACTCTATCACAACTCTCAGTTGACGAACATCCCCAGCAACTCATTAATAAAGCACACACATTTGTACACTTGAAAAAAAAGATAAAGAAAACAGTTCTTAAACTGATGTTCAAGTACTGCTGAGCTCACAAGCTGTCTAAGTAGATTAGTGCAGAAACTGATTTTAATATTAAACCAGATTTGTAAATTCAAGTGAGGATATAATTAATTTGATGATCCCATATTTTTTTTGAGTGTACACATATGCACACTCAAATATAGAAAGATACTTTACACATACAAAGAGCGAAGAGCGAGCAACGGTAACGTGTAATTGCATTTCTTTAGCGCGCCGGTTTCTTCACATCACATGTCATATGAGGTATAACGGTAACAGTAATGGTAATGGCAATGCTAACGGTTGCGTCAACGACTTTTGCTTACGCCCCAAAAACTGTGCTATGAAATGCAATGCACGACAACAGCGAAGACAACCGACTCAACCACCGAATCTAACCGATACAACTACAACACAACGAAGCACCCAGTTATTAGGGATGGGCGAAAAATCACTGGGAATTTGTGACATGTCACGGTGAAACTATTAATTAACACTAAAAATAACTGTGTTCAGGACACATGCTATCAACCAAAAGGTTACAAGTGCAGAAAAGCGTTGACAGCAAATTGTTAACATTACTTACTAACGTTCAGCTTTTCGTAGCTTAAAAGTTACAGTTCAAAGTATAATAGCTATAGATAATTTAACCATCTGTTAAGACTCTCTCAGAAAAATTTAAGTGGGAGACAGTTTCTACTACTAGCAGCTTTCGGCAGGCTAAAAATGTCCAAATATTCATAAACTTGCTAAGATAGAGAGTTAAGACAGAGATTTGCTAGAAATATGTAAAACATGCCTAATAGTCCCTAACAATTTGTTATATAACAATTTATAACAAAAGTAAAACGAAATTAGAAATTCTTCAGGCATTACCCAACACTGTTTATAAGGGAGCGACTTGAGAAATTTGCCAACTAAGTAATTAAAAAAGCTGTAAAGTTGAGCAATGAGTGAGCGAGATTCCAAAATCTATTGCGATGATTCACGATGATTCACTGTTTTACATTTCACTTCATTGCACTAGTCGATGGCAGAGGCAGAGCAGAGGCAGTGGCAGAGCGGAGAGCAGCACACCGCATCGCCCAGCACACTACACTACACACACTACACTGTCGAGCTCTTTACCAATTACGTGCGCTTCATTGCTCTCGGTGCCATTAGTGTGATTACGTTTCATTGTCTGCCCCGGTCTCTGGCTTTGGTTCTTTGGGTCTGGGGTTAGGGGGGGCGTATAGAAAGTGGGGTCGGAGTATGTAAGTAAGTACAAGTATAAAAGGAAGGAGGAGGTGGTAGTGTGTATGTGTGTGTGTGTGTGCGTGCCTTTCAATTGTGTGTCAAAATGTAGCCGTGACGAGACTTGACAGTCGCATACAGAACAGATAAACCAAATAGATATATAGACTGAGAAATAGCGAAAGAGAGAAGGAGGCAGAGGGAGAGAACATGCCAGAGAGCCAGCCACGTACATAATTGTATCTTAGTTACTTACGATTGCACAAATTTGAATTCAATTATGTTTTACTTATATATTTCGCCTGGTCGCTCCGAGTCGAAATCGGAGTCAGAGTCTGAGCACTGAGAACCAAAAGAAATTGCATACATTTCGTCTGGAATTGAATTATGCGCCAAGTGTCTTCTAAGGGACATTCACAGTGGGTGGCTGGCTCGAGGTGATGAGTGTTAGAGGGTGGTAAAAGGGGGGGGGGGGGGGAACCAGTTGGTTGGTAACTGTCGCTGCAGTTTATTGGCAGCCATTTAATTTGCAATTTTGTAATTTAAAAGGAAATTTTTCAGTTCGATAACTCAAATGATGCCAGACCATGGCTGACTGGCTTATTGGGCTTACTCTCTCTATTTATATAGCCTTCCTTTTTGTAGTTTACCAGTTAGTAGAAATAGTAGTAGTTACCCATTTTCCCATTTTTCCACTTTTCCAACGCTTCAAATGTAAATTACAAAATTGCAATGCAATTTATTTGCAAACCGTATTGATATAAAAGTGCCGCCCACAGACTGTGGCAAACATTTTATTTTCAATTTAATTTTGCGTTTTGTAATTAAAGCAAACACTCGGCTTATTTATTTATTTATTTATTAGAACGCACAACTGATTTTAGCGTTGATTATTACATTGCCACGCCTACTGCTCAGTTTCCATGCGTTAAATATTTACCATAATTGAAGTGACAAGCGCAAATGCCACTACATCGCTATGGCTATGGATATAGAATAGGGCCAGGCCCAAGCCCAAGTCCGACCCAGAACCAGAACCAAAGCTATAGCCATGGCCAGAGCCATAGCCAGAGCTGGGGCTGCCTGGCAATGACGGCAGCAGCTGCTAATTGTGTGCAAGCTCATTAACATAACCGCAGGCCATGCCCATGCGCCCAGGCGCCCAATAGCGTCATCCCATCAACCTTCTCTAGGTCCCCTCCCCCTCTCACAATGTGGACAGCCCCCCAAACAAACAGCTGGCGGGTTCAGGCCACTGCACTTAGCGTAAAGAGTGTCACGGTTTGGCATGCCGCATGCCAGATTGCCACATGCAGCGCAAGATTGTGCAACAGATTCTATTTAAAAAGCTATTTAAACTAAAGACGACTTTCCATGTTCATGTAATTTGTGTGTCAATTAAATATTGTTTTTTATTTTATCTGTATTACTAGATGTACTATAAGATATTATATCTGAATAGTTTATGGCGAACAAACAAGAATGTAATTTGAATTTCCACTATTGTAAGTAGAATTACTTATTGTTTTTAAATTGATCTTATTTCCGGGCTTTTAAGACTAACTAAAATAGTTTCAAGCTGAAGACACGAAGGTTTATTATTTGAAATATATATTTAATTTGAACTCAATGAAGTGTTGACTCTGTTTAATCTTATATTGTATTATATTCAGTCAAGATTGTGCAACTGATTTTACTTATTTAGAAAGCAATTTAAACTGAAAAAGATTTGAGTATCAATTAAATATTTTATTTTATTTTATTTGTATTACTAACAGTTTTTGGCGTACAAGCTGAAATTAACTATTAATTATTTTAAATTTCTCTTTTGTAGCAGTAATTTTTATTGATCTCATTTCCGCTTTTAAAATAGTTTTAATCTAAAGTTGAATAGATTTATTTTTATTATTATTATTTATCCATCCATCTATTTAATTCGTATTCAATCAAATATAGATTCTACATATTAAAAATATGTAGAGTCCAAATTAAATCAATTTTTGTCCCGCATTGCAGTTGACAATATAAAAGATTACCTTCAATTTGTGCTTCGAAATAGCAATAATTTAATTACTTAGTTTCCACATTTGTTAAATTTAAGTCTTTCCTTTCTTTTTGTCTATATTTGTAATCAATCAATAAACTTTTATATTGTTGTTTTAAATTTCAACTTTTATTATTTTTATAAATTTTATTACAGATGATTTATGTCCATTTGATTGAGACAATTATTTGGGGCATGCAGCAGGTAATTTTGATTGCAAATCACGATACACGATTATTACATTTTGCCATCAGCTGGACATTTTTATCAATAAATTTTTTGATTGTCTTGCATAAATGTTTTAATACCAAATACTGATGGCTTTTACCAATGACGAATATTGATTTTCAATGAGATACTAATAGATGTTTGAGGCTGATTTGTGTAAATTATAAAGAGAGCACAATTTAATTGTATATAATTTTATTTTAATTTATTAAAATCAATTAAGATTTATATTTTTAAACAAAATTTAAACTTCAGAATGTATTTTTATTTTCCTCTCTTTTTTACCAATTTTTCTTTACTTACGACAACTTTTATAGTTATTTTCTTTAAATTAAAACTGGCATTAACTGAATTTTTGTTTCGATCGATTGCCTCTATTTTTATAATGAAGCTATAAATTGACATCTTTGCATAAGAGGCATACTCTAAGATCCGATCTTTGCTGCTTACCCAAGCATCTTGAAGATACAAATCTTCATATTTAAGCTACGCTGGCATATGACAAACTGTCTGTGTATATCTTAATACCCCACTCAAGGTAAGCGCATGGCCAAAACCGACAAAATGAATTATAGCCGCTAAATTGTAAAATATACGCCAAATTCCGATAAATCAAAACTCGCATACACACATAGAGATACACACATGTACACACATATAAACAACGCACTCGAAATGAGTTTCGGTGAGAACATAAAAATATACAGACATATGCATTACAAATGGATGGATGTATGTATGTATGTATGAATGTGCTTATGCACAGCATAAATACCATATATACATTTATGTATAAATCATGTTGGCAAGTTTTTATGCCTTTTGCTGGCCGCCAAAAAGACTTTCTATTAGCAAAGACGGCTGCTGTTGTTGGTTCCCCTATAAGAAATTCGGTTCCCATCTTTTGTAGGCTCTCCTTGTCAGAGATTTTTATTGTTCACTGGAGTAGAGGAGTGTGACCCTCTCTCTCTCTGGTTGAGAGTGCATGAATATTTATGACGCAACATTTGGCATAAGTGGCACTCATTTTCAATAATCATCTTAAGCAGATTAAGTTAAATGTCAACCATTAGTCATAATGGGCAGCGCTTTTGTTGCCTTCCCACTTGCCACACTCTTCACTCAATGCTCGTATAGTATATATGTGGCAGATATCCCCAACAACTTGCTTACATTTCGTATTCGTATTCGTATTCGCAGTGGCATTTTATTGCCAGCACAATGCCATATAGCTTGAGCTCGAGAAAAACGCATAAAAATCAGAGAGCAGCTTCATCCTGGTACCGCCTGCCCCATTTATTATGTGAATTCCAGTCGAGGCTGCTGATATAAACGCGCACCACTTGAGTTAAATATTTTTATTTTCTTTATTTTCCTTCTTTTTTTTTTGTTTTTTTTTGTGTGTGCTTTTTTTTGCTGTTTTGCCAGGGATTAGCCAAGAGCAATCGCCAGGAATGTTACGTTTTCATCTCGCCAGGCAATGCGTATAAAAAGTTTGAGTGCTTCAGCGAGAGAGAGCCTTAAATTGTTTGTGGGGTCTGTGGACACTGTGGGTTGCAGCATTTCCGGAGGGGGTTGGTCAGGTGAAAAGTGACGGCTATTAATTTGAGCACTGTGCCAAATGACATTAGGCATGTTAAGCATTCTGTTGAATCACTTGAGCACTAACGAGCAGCCATTTGAATAGCTTAGCTGCTCCTTGGCCATCTGAGCAGCTGGCATCTCATCCAAATCCAAATCCCCACCACTTGCAATGTGCGTGTCGTGTCAGGTAACCAAAGAATTTTTTTGTGCTTTTGGCTAAAGAAATGTCAAGCAAGCTTCGAAACTTGACAAGTTACTTGTAATACTTTTACAGATTCTCCAACACTCTAGTTTACTCGCTACTTTACAAACAAAGCATGAATAAATATTAATATGTAAAGCATTCTTGTTTGATCGAATATCAACTAAACGAACTGATCTTAAAGGCTTACAAAATCAAGCTGCTGCATATACAGTGATATATGGATACAAAAGATGTAACGATCCTTCAGAGGTTTTAGAGTCAGAATTCCTAGACCAAAGAAGAACATGAAATGCCAGAAACAATACATTTTGAACAAACGATTCAGTTTTAGAAAAGCTGCAGATTTTTATTTGTTTTGTTAAAGGATTCATCTAAATCATATCATAAAATCTAATCATTTTTCAGGATTGATCGTTTAAAATTAAGAGACAGGCCGTTTCTTTAATAAAAAGTTCAAAATGAAAGCTCCGTTTAGTTTCCAAGTTTAAAAAAAATATATTTAAATCTATTGTACCCTCTATAAGCTCAATATTCTACAATCAACTGAGCTCTTATAAACAACAATTGGTAGCAAATATTTATAATTTCAAAGTATGCTTTCCAAGCGTTTTAACCCAAATAATACAAAGACTGAAATTGGGAGTCTTTTAAATGACAATTTGCTCTAAAGTTTTCAACATGTAGAAAATTCTTAAACTGCTTAGCGTACAATCATTAACTCTTAAGTAAGGTACTTAATCCAATGTAGTACATACTTAAACTAAGCTCTTAAAGTCGCTTAAATCAAAGTGTTGGTTAGTAATGCTAGTTGTAGAGAATGGCATACATAATAAATACAAGCCCTAAATCCAAAGCTATCCAAATCGAGCTATCAAGTTGGATTTAACCCACAACTGTCAATTGCTCAGCTCAACCATATCTCAAACAGACACAAACATTACACCAAATACATAGTATGTATACAGACATACATACATACATACAGTCATGTATTACGTATACGTATCTGGACGATGCATCCACTTGAATCACTTTACCCGAAATACCAACCGCAGACTGACAAATAATGCTAATGAGCGTACAAAAACTGCCATTTGCTAACCAATGAACTTCCGTCAATTGCAGCGAGGCAATGGCGGCTAAAATGGCGGCGTTTTGCCAAGTGCACGACCAGAAACACCAAAAGCAACGAACATTTTTGAACTACTATAATAATAGTTAGTAGGGCAACCGCAGGGCACAGACTGTCAGGCGACACGATGGAAGGTAGTCTGTGGCCCACAGCTACTTTTGACCCAATGACACTAACTGAATTACATTCCGGAAAATGAATAGAATACTTTTACATTTATTCTATCTAGTTAGACTTTGAGCTACATTTTTAGGGCTTTAATTTATTTAATATAAATATAAGTTTGATCGTAACTTGGCTCTTTAATTTAGGATTATGTGTTGTACAAAACTCACCAAATATTTATAGTGTTTTATAAACCTTTTCCTAGCTAGTAAGTAACAGATTGTTTTTCAAACTGTTTTATGTCCGTTTATTTAAATTCAACTTCTTTTAAGATAACAACTATCAAGTCAAAAGTTTACTTTTATAAAATACAAAGCAAGTAATAACAAATAGTAAAATAAATTATATTTTATTATGTTCTATATCTGATTAACAGAGTCTCTTTATTTAAAAATAAGCTCTAAAATTTGGATATATTTGGATATATATATTTAGATATATCTCTTATTATTGCGAATACTGGATAAAAATGCCTGACTGCTTTCTTAATGCCAAGCATTATTCACTGTTATCCAAATTAATAGCTTACATTTGGCTAAAGTTGTCTGTTAAAAGTGAGTATTTAGAATGGCGTTTTTGTAAACTATTGAAGTATTATTTGCTACTTTCAGCTGGTGTCATTAGGCTATCAGTTGAATCCTTGCAAGTAGCTGGCGTTGATTGGACTCTCTGTGCCTGCCGCCGGCCATTTATGTCAGTTTGTCACGATAGGCGATGGAAGCACAGAGATTACCTTGGTTAAACTTAACAATGGTGCTGCCATGGCACGACCAACAGACACATTCACAGTGGCAAAGACCGGGTCTGTGCAGAAGGGAGAGGAGAGGCGAGAAGAGAAGAGGACTCTGGCATCATCAAAATGCAACGCCGCGCCGTGTGCCGTGCGGCTCACTTCTTGGCCCGAAGCATTGGCCAAAAATGTAGAAGGCAGCTCTATGGTATTGTATTTGTAGTCAGTCAGGGCCAGTTGGAAAACTAGGAAAACGTTTTCTGGCTTGGCATCGCGTGCAGAGCTGTTGAATCGCATTAAAATCAGTTGGTGCATCTTCACTGACTGCAATTTCGGGTACTACGGGCATAGGACTGGGTATGGGACTGGGTCTATTGCCTCTGGGGACGAAGGACCCTCCAAGTAGTTTGGCTCCTGTGCGCTCAATTGGCTGCTGTCAGCAGCATTTTATGTTAATTTTCATTAGCGCCATCGACGCGCTGCCAATTTGTATGGAAAGTGAATTTGAAACTGGCCCAAAAAAAAAGTGTGCCAATCGGGCGTACACAATCCTGGCGAGGCGCAGGATCAATGTGGAGTTGTGGATGCGATAAAATTGCACAACAAAGTATTTTTCAATTAGTCGTGGCGGGTTGAGGCTCGTAAAAACAATAAATGTAAGCGTGTATCTCTCTTTTTCTCTCTGTGTGTGTGTGGGTGTACCCTACTATCTCTATCTCCATCTCAGTCTCTATTGTTTTGTCTCGCTCTTTTTTTTTTGGTGGTGCAGTGTTGCGTGAGTTTTGTCGAAATTGGCAGCAATTGGTAGACTTAAGCGCTGGCACAAACATAAATTGTTTAATGGTCGTCAACGTTCGCGTTGGCGTTTCTCTTCTTTTTTTTGTCTTTCTTTTTTTGGTTCAAATAATGGGAGAGAGGTTGTAGAGGGTGCTTCTTTTTTTTTGCCTCAAAGATTGTGGTGCGCTGTGGCATTGCTGCAATTTTAATATTTGTTTTTATGACGCCAAACAAAATGAACAGCTGCAATTTTATGGTGCGGAGTGTATTTTTAAACCCAAAACTAAGGGAAAGCTTCTTTAATTGGCTGGACATTCTAGAAATAGCTGCAAAATTCAATCAAGCGTTGCAATCGAGCTTAAATTTTTTATAAATTGGATACCTTTAATTGAATTTTCAATTACAACAGAGAATTGGGTAATATAAATTAAAGAAAGATACTTATTTCAAATAGTAAGAGAAAGTGAGAAACCTTCTCAAAACTCAAGTTGTTATAACATATGCTAGTCTCAATAAAAATGATCTTTATCGTTATATTTAGGATTCTGTTTCATTTAAAATAGTGAGAGAAAATGAGAATCCTTGTATCAATATAAATTATCTTTATTGTAAATTACAATTTGTACTAATTAAAAAACTCTAATATGCTAAACATTTTAAAATTATGAAATAAGTGTGATCTTGATTTGGTTTATTAATCAATTGTTTACTTGGTCTTTAACTCAATTTAATATATGAGTATGACGATCCAATTCTGATTCTGTAACAAACAATACCTTATAGTATGTACTTATTATTCATGTAACTACTGTTTTCCTGCCTTTAATGAACATCTTTTCGAATACATATTTAAGCACAGTTTTTTAGTATGCCACGTGCCAATTTTCGCAATTTTATTTATCAATATAAATTCTTTTGTTCATTTTTAAGGCCTGACATTTTGTTGCTGCTTCTGTTGTTGTTGTTATTGTTGTTGCCAGCAACATTATCATTGTTCAATTAAACTTTTCAACTGAAAATCGGCTTTTGTTTTATCGCTAGGCGTCTGTCGATGCCAAAAACAGAATAAAACGCCTCGAAAAAAACAAACTGCGAGTCTGAATCCGTATGCAATGCATTCCGGGCATTGTCATTGTCATACTCCAATTTCTTTTTTTTTTTTTGTCATTGGACATTGCGATATTTAATCGCCATATCACCAGATTCACGCTTGCACGATCTACTACGCACATTAAGTGCAGTGTCTGAATCTGGGGAAAGGGGGAAATGGGAGGAAACTGTCGCAGGAGAGCATGGTAAATGTGCATTTTCCAAAGCTAGCACAACAATAACAATTACTGTTTTTATTATACCCTACACATGAAACGGAATTGGGAGTATTAATATAAATTTAGAGTCTACTCTGTACAATTTTTATTTGATTTAAATTGCTTATTGCTATTTATTTATTTATTTATTTAACTATCTATCTATTTATTTTTTTGTATTTATTGGCTACAAACAGTCGAAACAATAGAAATTAAAGCCAGCAAGTTAAAATTTAATTTTAAAATCTAAAATATAAATCTAGGGGAAATTTAAGAAGTTAAAAATATAATAACTCAATAAATATAATAACTAGCAAACTAACTAACTTGACAGTTTTCTTGGCTTGATAATCAGTAAGTAAATATGTATAAATTTAAAAACACTTTTACTATTTTTTGTATACTTTACTTTTTAGAATTACTTTGACTTTTGCTTTAAGGATTTAAATCTTAGACTTTAATGGTTTTTTTCCTTAAGCAGATTATCTTTAACTAGTTATCTACATTATAAGAGGATAATTTTTTTAGTTCCATTAAAATAATTATTATGTAATTTCATCATATAATATAATCAATGAAAATTAGCTAGATAACAGCTAATTTAATTTACTTACATTATATTTTTGATTCATAATAATTTTCGTATCGAAATAAATCTGTAAATTAACTTATTTTGCTTGCTTACATATTTGAACAAAATAGTACTAAGTAAATGTTGATGAGGCCAATATTTATAGTCTAAAGACCTGATTACAGGATATCTTGTAGTTGGTCAGCAGAATTATGCATTCAGCTGCAGTTTGACTTAAATGTTGTCGTTGCTGTTGTTTCTGCTGTACGCACAATTGTGCAAATGTGACATCATCATTTTCATGTTTATGTCGAACAAGTCAAGTGCCATTTACACACATACACACGCATGTACAATGTACATTGATGTAGTGCAGCATGAGTATGTGTGTGTGTGTGTATTGAGAGAATAATGAATTTTCCCAGTATGCTGCTGACTGGCCTGAAATGCTGTCTAATGAAGCAAGCCTATGCCATAAAACCCACTAACTGCACTGACTTACTTACACGAATTTGATTCTAAGTCCCCATTTTCCACTTCCTTCTTACACCCTTCCCTTCCCCTTTTAGAGATCTCTTCCCCTACCACCCACTCTGATTGCAGTGTCAATGTGTGGCCATCATCAGCGTACGCTCTAATTAGTATTAAGTGGAAATTATTTCTTCGAGTACATTCAATTTTTTATAGGCTACATGCCAATTGATGTGTCAATGGAAATGTGAATGTGAATGTGCATGAGTATGAGAATGTACAGTATATACATATGTTTGTGTGGGAAAAGTTAACTGTTCGATTACTGAAAGTAGCGGTAATTAGGTACAGTCAGTGAGAGTAGGGCGACATTTAATGAAGGTTGACATGAGGAAATGTTATCGTTTAATTATTGCCACACAATTTATGGAAATTCATTAAGATGATGTGTGCGAGTAATCGTAATCATAACTATAAGGTTTTCTATATAGTTTTCAAACCTATATACATACATATACTTATTATTGATGCCCTCATAATGGTCAGTGGGTGTATTTGAATGCCTCGCTTACTGTAATTGTGGTTAACTCGGTTTATGGGGTGACTGATTTCTGATTGCAGTAGAGCAACATTTTTTTTGAGCAGAAACTAAGCTCAGTTAATTTATTACTAGAATAAAAGAAAATTCACATGGCTTTTTGAAATAAATTGGAGCTTAAGTGTAATAGATTAATTAAAAGTATTTTAATGTCTAAGTATTAACTTGATAGTTAATACTTATAAAATATTTAATAAATATGGTCAGTATAAATGTAGTCACTTTTAAGAAGAGAAATTGCGTTAGATTCATGAAATCTCATAGTTTGTTATGAAGAAAATAGAATAATAGTATCTAGTGAATATCAAGATCTACTTGTTATTAAGTAGAACTGACTGATATTTAAAGGATTGACAAGCAATGCACTTCCCAAATCTTAAGAGCTTAGAAGCTTAATGTTGTAGAGGGATTTCCAATTAAAACAAATGTTACGTTAAACAAAAAAAATTTTAAAATTCAATACTCTCAAATTTTTTAAGGCTGGTAAACAATTATAATATATTTTAATTTGCTTAAAAAATCAAAATTAGGCTCGAATAGAAAGCTGAGGTCAACACTTTCAACTAAAATAAAATGTGTGAATAGAATTTCTCAAATAAAATAATTGAAATTAAAACTACACTGAAGTAAAAGCTTGATAACTGTACATTTATTTATAGATTTCTTGATGTATTGGTAATAATCTGCATAATATATATATACATTTGCAAATGTATTGAAATTAAGTAATTACCCAGTGTGAACTCATTGAAAATCAGTGAAAATCATTTCCACCTTATGGCATAATTCCCAACTAAGTATGTAATATCCATTGGGCAATCGAAGAATACTTTTAGTGCTGCCTTGGGGCATTCCAGAATTCAGCTGTCAAACTTTTGGCACTTTAGCAAACCACTCAGTGGGACTTTTGAGCAACTGAATTGCAATTGTTGTAAGTATTATATACAATAGTTGGGAATCGGGTTCAGGGTCCAGTTTCGCTCCCTTGATGGTTGAAGCCTTAAGGCGTTTATGTCATGTCTCCCCGCGGTGTTCACAGCTGTTGTTGTTGTTCCTGTTGTTACTGCTGTTGTTGTTGTTGTCGACTCAACTCAACTCGAGTTGGTTGAGGGAAAAGTTCTACTTCCCATTTTCAGTTCATTTGTTTGCCTTTGTTGCCACAACAATTGGCGACGTCGTGTCAGGCCAAGTTTTGCACAGTTTGCACTAATTAAATATAAAATCTATTCTGTTTTCCTATACATACATATATACAAGTACATATTTATACATTAATTAAGACTTTTGAGTGTGGCTGACACACACAGCACACACAGCACACACACACACACATACTCACAAAGCAAATATGACAAAACAATAATGAAAGCTTTGACACAACTAATTGCCTGTGGCGTTTGTTGTCTGCTCGAATCTCTGTCAAGTCTCTCTCTCTCTCTCTCGCTCTGTCTTTCTCAAGACTTTAGAGATAAAGACTGAGATGGAGATGTCGACAGCGCCGACTAACGAATTTGTAATTGAAATAATGCAATTTCCGTTACTCGTTTAAAATACATTTTACAGGAAATCGCAAAGGGCGCAACACTCGCTGAAAACTTAAACCAAAATTCATTAAAACTTTGCATTGTTTCCCCCAAAAACGTCGACTCTGCCTCGTGTCCTTTTGCATGACGTGCTGACTTGGCTAACTCCTTTTTGCTATATCCCCTTTTTCTCCCCCTTTCTCTCTATCTCTACATATACCATATCTCTATCTCTCGCTCGGTTACTTTGTTTGTTTGTGTTTGTGCGCCCTATTTGAATAGGTATCCATTTTATTGTTTATTTTAGACTTTGGGATAAGCATGTCGCGACTAATTCCAATTAATTCAGCAGACAAATATCCTCGAAGTACGGAAGCAACTTGAGCTCGAACTTCAACTCTCGACATGAACAAGAGAAGACGAACTGAAAATGCTGAACATGCAGCTCCTTATTTCGCTTTGGTTCGCTTTGGTTTGGTTTGGTTTGGTTTGCTTCGGTTTACTTTGGTTTGATTTTGGCTAGTTTTTTGCCATCATTGTTCTTGTTTTTGCTGGTGTTGTATATTGCTGGCTATTGTTGTTGGCAAGGTCGCTGGCAATGGCGCAACAAACATGGCAAACCAAGCTTTTAGCAAAAACTTATGTACAGTGGGTTCAATGTATTACAAATATAGACATAACAGAGGAACAAAATGTATGAAAATAGCCATTAATAAGATGCCCGAATAGCCTAGTCAATTATATATTTATATACACAGATAATGATAATCGTAATCTATTCGACTCGAATCGATACTGTTTCAAAAATTAGAATAGTTCCCAAATTTACATATCGGAAGAATTATTATGCATTAAGAATCAAAACCTCTTTAATCGAGCTAAACTTTTATCTGTTTCCAGTTACAGTTTGCACTTTTAACAATAAACTATTTGGTGTTATTCTAATGCGCACAGTGGTTAATTGAGCAATATTTGTTTCAAGACTTATTCTTTTTACATTTGAAATAGTAATAATGTTTTCACTAGCAAATAATTAGTAAAAACTATACAATTATTTATTCATTTGCTCTTATAATGAACACCCAAATTTTTTTCTAAAAACATAGACAATGAGTTGATTTAAAAATGGAAAAATCAACATCAAATAATAAATAAATAAATAAAACAAATTTGTAAAGTTTTTGGAACCTCTGTTTATATTTTAAAATTTTATTTAGTTCAAATTTTTCCATATTCAAAGAACTATATTCAATTCTAATTAAATAAAAGAAAACCAAATGGATAACTAAGAAAGCTAGGAGGCCCACTGTGCATAATCAAATTGCTGAAAATGCGGATTGGAGGACAGGACAATCAGGATCATACTGGGCTACAGTCAGACTAGGAGTCGAGAGCAGGACTCGTCATGTATGTGCAGGAGAAAAGCAGCTTATATCTTTACATTTGAGTATCTGTATCTGAACGTGTGTCTGTCTATCTGCATGTGTATGTGTGCCTTCGACTGTGCGTAAGTGTGTGTCTGTGTGTGTGTGTGTGTTGAGTTTATTTAAGCAAGTCGAAAGTTTTAGCTTGCAAGATTTACCGTGTGCGCTGCCAGGCAAAAACTTCTTTTGCAGCGCCATTGACTTTTGTATTTGTTACAAGTTTCGTAAGCATTTCACAACTCAACCCAAAAACTGCAACCTCTGAACTTAGCCTCCCTGCCCACCCCTTCACCTCCCTTCCCCTCATTCCCTTCCTTCCTTGGCTATAGCAAATGTTTTGCAACTCCTTTTTAGCCAAGACTAAGCTGCTCTTGTTTTCGCTGCGCTTGTAATTTGCTTGTGAAAAATATGAACTCAAATGCGCACGGATTTCTATGAGTAAACAAATAAACCAAAGCAAAAATAAGAGCAGTTTTTACCTATCTTAAGAACTGCAAATATGCTCTTTTACATATTTATTTTAATGACTTGAAAGTATAGTTTATAATCCTTTTGTTTATTTATTTATTAATACTATGAAACCGGAAGAATGTCATTTAATATTTTCGCTCAAACTAAAAAGACTTTTCAGATTGAAACAAATCTTTATGTTCGCTGTGTGTCTCAAACTTGATGATAAACGTGTTATGCCCATTTAAGTAAATATACAGAGTTAACGTAAACAGTTCGTCAAACTTTCAGATACTTTTAGCTCAGCAAGCAACTTATACATGAATTTCATTTCAAGGGTTAATTGCTTGAATTCGGGCCAAGGATTTTTGGTAAAAGGGGGAAGAAGGAAGGCAAAGGAGCATATCATCGGGTTCTTATATAATCATCAAGCTAATCATGTTATTACTTGGGAGGCAAAAGAGGCAATTAATTAATTTGAGCTATTTATATATAGGTATTATGTATTATGCATGCGCCAGATACTCAGATATCCAAATGTATCTAAATACACAGTGTCAAAGAGCAGCAGCAAATGTGCTGAGTCAAGCTGTCAGAGGGTTTTTGGCCATATTTGTTTTTATTATTATATGCATATGCTGACATTTACACACATACATATCTGTATATATATAAATACATATACATATATGAGTAGAGAAATGGACTTAGGGGTTGCCTGTGGGAAGGGGTCTGTAGGGGAGAAGGGGGACATGCTTTTAGTTGGTTTAGCTTGGGCAAATAACTTTTGTATCTATGGGGGTCATCAACAAATGCAGCAGCCAGTGATGCCAAAAACTTTTCATTTAACACATGCACAAGCAGACAAACAAGATTTTTAGACAAGTTAAGCACTAAGCTCCGCACCCGCAATCCCTTTAACCCCTGAGACCCCAAAAAAAAAAAAAGAACCCATCCAATAGGAACTGAAACCAATGCTCAATGACACAACCATAAACCAAACACAGCAAAGACATTTAAACAAATCAAGCAATGAAGCTAAAAGTCTCTCAAGCGTATCACACATAGAGTTTGTCCCCCGCCTTCCCGCTTTCCGCTTTTCCTTAACCCACCCACCTTCTAACCCCTTTTCCACGCCAAAAATTTCAGGAAGAGCTCGCTTCATTTAGCCAAAAATTTGTAGCAAATTCAAACACATCTCAAGTCTGGAGTGGGATGGAATCTTCTAGCTGGAAGTTCTGGGAACTCTGCTCCTGTCTTAAGTGATGAATTTCAGCACTTGGTCTGCATGTGATGAGTTTTGCTTGTTTCCTCGTATTTTATTACTTCATATTAAACCCGTTTAGATACGCTACACAAATAAACAAACACCACGGTTAAGTAAAGCAGCTGTTAATTTTCAAATATAAGCTTTTATATATATAACTAAGTATTCCTTAAGCTCAACAGTTGCTGTGAAATGTTAAATAAATGTATAGCAAATTTATATTCAAATACAATAACAATTTTAATCAACTGTTTAACATATTAATATATATATTTTTCTCATTTAACTATTAACCCATCTTAGTGAAAATTTAAAAATGATTGTTGTGAATCATCTCCAAAATATCTATAGGTCACAATGAACAGTATGACATCAAAATAACAAAGCCAAAAATAGTATATTAAAGAAAGAGGATTATTTTTTAATATTAAACGAATTCTCTCAAAATTTTCAAATGAAAATTGTGTTTAAAATTGTATAAAAATAATTTTATATTACGTAACAAAAGATCTTTCGATTGAGAGTCTTTCAAAAGCCATGTCCTAAATTTATATTAATCTAAAATGTCTTTCAAGCAAAGTACGTAAACAATGTTAAATTGATGGCAACATAAATTTAAAATTGTTGCATAGTAAAAGCTTGAAAAAAATTAAATTTTAATTGCAAGTACAAGAAAAAGAATAGAGTTTACTTATAGTTAAGTTTATTAAGTCTTACAATTCCCAAATAGTGTACAAACTTGTGTCATTTGAGCTTCATTTATTTTATTCATTATATTAGTTGATGCTGTTAGCAGAACTTCAACTTATGTTCTTCTAAACTAACCCCCAAAGTGTTTGCATTTTATTCACACTAAGCGTACGTATTTATTTATGCGTGTAGTGTTAAAATAGTTATGGGCAAAACAGGATGGGGATGTTCTGTTTTCCAGTTTATTCCCTGGTACAACCGCCCCCAACCTCCCCTTCTCCTCTATGTATGTATGTATGTGTTTTTGCTAGGTTGTCTTATTGCTGCGACAAAATTAAATTCTACACATTAATTTGTGTAAGTGGAAACATTTTACATGACATTTAAACTTGCGCTGCGGTGCCCAACACACGCGTGCCCTTTGACACTGCATTTGGGCTGTTCCCCCAATCCCCCCCTTTCCTCACTCTTTTTGGTTCCTTGGTGGTGCTGTCTGGTGGTTTAAACAACCACCGAAAGACACACGCACAACGCTTTGCACTTTGTCTGGTGAGGCGGAATTGGAATATGCGCGTGCAGTTTTCACTTTGTGCTTATTTTCTCGATGTTAGTTTTTTGGTGGTCTTTATCCTCCAGTTCCCCGCCTGGAAGGAGACCAAAGTCGAAACTTTGCTGCTGCAATGTAAGTGGTCTCCAGAGGAAGATAGAAAAGGGGAACGAGTGGTAGACTGACATAGAGAGGGGGAGGGTATATCGTGGTATGCGGTCGTGTAGTCAACTTCAACTTCACTTAAAATCCTTTTTGCCGTTACGTTTCGATGCATATGAGGTTTTGTTTAGAGACGACCTATTCCACCACCACCTCCTGCTCCCCTTGATTCCCTTCATGCCAAAGTCGATGCAGTGAGGCAGGCAGCTTATTTATAATTTAAATTTTGGCAAAAGTTTGCAGGTTGCATTCAAATTTTCCGCTGCTGTCGAGTGGGTGAACTTTACTTTTATGCAAATGACACTGCAAACACCAACACACACACACCCACACCCACACACACACACATATACCCAGTGTCGGTTTCGGTGTCATTCACAAAGTTTCTACTCTAGCTCTGCATATTACGCATACGCACAGTGGTGCTGGAACTCTATATCCTTTTTGCCAGTGTCAGTGCAATGTGAGCTATAGTCTAGGTAGCAGTCATTATGGCTTATGATTATGGCTATTAGTGCGAGTTAGCTGAGCTTAGCCCAGCCTGCAGTCCACAGTTCGTAGTTCGCAGTTCATGAGGGGATTTTATAGCCGGCAATTTGCCTCATCGCCACCATTTGTGGTCAAGTGGGGTTATGGTGCTTGCTGCTTGGTTGGCCAGTGGATTACCTTGGCAACATTAAGAAATTCATATTAGCCAGATTCTGTGGCTTTGCTTACAGCTTAGTTCGACTTAAGCATTGAGATATAACTTGGTTTTAGTTAGATTTTATTGCCAACCTCTTAACTTTTTTATAGTTCAGCAAGAAGTTGGTCTAGCAGAAGTTTTGTTAACTAAGGCGGCATTTTTAGTCCAAAAATGCAAATCAAAGCGTCAAAATAATGTCTCAGTTAATTTTAATCAGTTTATATATAAATGGTCATGGCAAGTTCTTCCCTAACAGTTGTAATAAAAAAGTTTATATATTTATTATTTCAATAAATTGGTAAAGTATAAAAGGAAAGTTAAGAGAACCATTCTAAATACTTTCTTATAATTAAAGCTATGTGATCGACTACTAAATGTCATATGACCTGAACTAGAGTACTGACTTACACTACAGTAAAAAATTTTATTAAGTATTGGTTAATTTCTGATCATGATAAAATTGTTAGGGAAGTAGAAGATCCTAAGCTATGCAGAAATATCTATAGAATTTCTCTAGAATTTGCTTTATCTATAAATTTGTCATGACAGAAGTTTGTCTGCTTTTTAATTGATTTGCAACACATTGATTTGATCATTATTTTATTATATATTTTGTTGCTTATCAAATGGGTTAAAAGATACCCCGATAACGCTGTTGATTTCATTGATAAAATTGCTTTGATTGAAAACAGTTTACATTTTGTTGACCACTCGTTAAGTTCTGCAATTTTCCAATCAGTTTCATTTCTAGATTTCTCTTCACCTATTTATAGATTAATCAACTTTTATATTTATGTGTCGCTCTCTTTATCACTTTTTATCTATCTCTAACTCTCTGTTTCTGCATCTTTCCCTGTCTTTGCGGTTCCCCCTTTTTTAGCTATGCCACAAATGCGCTTATCACAAGCTTTTACTGATTGCCTGAGTCGGTGGTAGTCGGTGGATAGCATCATAGCCGCAATCCTTAGCACCAAAATAAATACATTTTTAAGAGCTTTATCAAATGGCAGCCTAACTGGAAAACAGAGCACTGGTAGTAGATTGGGAGTGTAAGCGCGCACACAGAGGCGACAGTTTGAAAACTTGAACCAATAAAAATTAAAATATTTAAGCAAAGCGTAAAGATGCAAAGCCCTGCAGTAAAGAAAGATACATGGCCAGAAGGAGGAACCCAAAGTATAAAGGTGGCATAAAAGAGTGGGTTGAGATGGTTTGCTCCTGCTGCTCCTGCTGCTGCTCCTGATGCTGCTGTGGTGGTTGTTTGGTTGCCGTTGTAGCAGATTAAAAATTCCACACAACCTGAAAGTGGGCGATGGTTAGGGTTGCGCTCAGTTCAGTTCAGGTTGGGTTCGGTTTTGGGTTTGGGTTGGGCTCCAAAAGTATCATTGCAAAGTTTTGTTCGCTTTTCATTCTTCTCTTCTTTTTTTTCTGCTGCATGCGAAATGCTGCTGTGGCTGCGGTAAAAATGCCTGTGAGGCAAGGACCTTGTCTGTGACTCTGTGTGTGTCTCTGTGTCTCTGTGTGTGTGTATGTGTTCGCTAAGTATTTTCTCAGTTAATTATGCAAAGATATACGCTTAAAATTTTGCAATATTACGTGCATATTTCAAATACCCGTAATACGTAAATTCTCTCCCTCTCTCTCTCTCTCTCTCGCTCTCTGTCGCTCGCTGCGAAAGAAAGCTGTAAAAATGCCCCAAGGATACAGCTGGCAAATGCGAGCTGCAAAGGTTATGCCTCGTACGTGTGGGTTAAGGCTTACCTTGTCACAACCTTGGCCCGAGGTCGCTTCTGGGTTCGCTACATGCCGTGCCCATCTATGGTTCTCCATTGCTCGGCAGCTGGCGCACGGCTTTTTAATTGCTCGTTTACCTTGCAATCATCGTACGCCGTAAATGTTGTCGTTTATTGTTACGTCTGCTTCATGGCACCTCCCTCTCTCTCCCTCTCTCTCTCTCTCTCTCTCTCTCTCTCTCTTTCTATCTCTCTCTTTTGCCCATTCTCCTTCTTTAACACGTTGTAAGCCAACGAAATATGGCCGAGACTTTCGTCTCTAATTAAAACGATGCGATTTTAATGGAATTAGCAAAGACCTTAACTCACTCTACTAAGAATTCTCGACGAACTGTCAGTTTAAAATATATGGATAAATATTTAGCAGACTGTTTATTAGTTTAGATTTCAATTGATTAAGATTTAATTCAATTTTTCCAACGACTAAAAGGTAAACAAATATACTGTAAAGTTCTTAAAAATCAGTTGCACTTTGTATATAAAAAATTTGCAACATTAAAAGAGCTGATAGAAATTTAAAAAAATGTTTTTTAATAATAGTTACTACACAATAAACTTAATTTTTAAAGAAGCAGCTTTGTTCGTTTCCGTTTTATTATCAGTTCTGCTTTATCAATGAAAAGGTTTCAACTTTGTGCTTGGAATTTATTAATTAACTTTGTATTGGCCTTTTTAAAAAAAAAGTGTGCATTTGCATACGAAACTGGAGTAAAACTTTCATTAAACTCTAATGCAGCGTTGGAAAGTTGTTTATTCTGAAACAGCCACGCCCACTGTTCCGCCCATGCTATTGTAAAAGGGTAACCAAGAGCTGTGCATCAGAAAATAAAACTTGCAAAATGCAAAACAAAAGCTCAACTTCAACTAAATGCGGAGACAGACAAAAAGGAAGAGGGAAGGAAAAGGGGAAGAAAGAGAGTTACAGTTGATGAAGCTGAAGCTGTTGGTCAGCAGTGGACAATGTCATAGGGGAAGTCCCCGGGAAAGGGATACAAATTTTTGTTAGCAGCTGCAGCAAGATTCGATGATAACTGAAAATCTATTTTCTAACTGACTGACAACCAATATATTTGAATGTCGAGGGAGAAAAACACACACACAAAATATATAAAAATATGGTAAGCAATTTCAGTTGCATTGCTGAGCATGTGATGCTCAATGCTCACCTTGCCACGCCCAATTTAGTTTTGTCACATCAAAATATTTGCTATTCCATCTACCCTGTTGTCGTTGTTGTTATTGTTGTTATTGGGACGCTTGTGGGCGCTTACCACTTATAATTTATCTATGCATATGTTTTGAGCAGCCAACATCCAGGCGAGAACAGGAGATATTCCACATAAATCACAAGCGCCCTCCTCTTTCCGTCACATCCACACATCCTCAGACTTACACTGACTCCACACACACAAACATATGCCCACCTATACATCGACACACGCACACACACACACCCCTTTCATGTAACGGCAGTTTTCGCCCTCACACATCACGTAAAAATCCAAAAAGCAATTGCCATCAATTTATTTTCACGTGCCTATTATAAGAACGGGATTTGAATGGGATCCGCCTTTTGGGGTTACACCGTGAAACATACAACACTTATATGTAGCTGAGATCTTGTTTACACCACAGACATAAACATATAAGTAGTATCTTAATGACACAAGACCCCGTCTATTTTAATACCATATAGTATACATTAAAAAATCTTAATTAAAAGAGACAGCAAAGAATAGCTAATTTACCGCAGATTTTCGAAAATTAATCACACTTTAGATTTATTTAAAGGCTATATATACATACGATATAACATAGATTATACAACAGTTTGATTTTCGAATTCACTGGAATCTATCAAGAATAAATGTTTTTTAATCGTGCCAATTACTAATACGTATGTATGTAAATTTTATTATATGTTAGGAAAAACTAAATCGATTTTCATGTTGAATGTAATTTTACTCATGGTTTGATCTATAAATTAATTTCCAATTTAAAAACAGTTCGTTTTTAAAAATGTTGTATATCAGTTTTTGGGGTAATTGACTTGTAAAGTTGTCAGTCTCAAGGATAAACAGGTTTCAAACTTTGATCTAAAAATGTATTCCACTTTTTAAAAAAGTTATTTTTCAAATATGGATTGCATCGAGTTTGTTGAAATTTGGATATGGGTCCCCCCTTTACATTTTAAATCTAGAATCTAGGTTTATATTTTTTAATCAACTTCCGCTGTCCAAATTAGTATAATTAGTATAACAGTTGTAATTCGATTCTGAAGATTGTTTTAAATTTGTTGTTGTTAAAAATCATGCTAAAAGTGACACAAAACTTGATTTGAGATTTGAATGTAGCCTGACCAAATTGTTAGTAGACTTCCAACTTGCATATCTTTTTTAAAACTCAACCGATTTTCATTTAAAAACATTTTGTGTTTCAATAGGTTTTTAAGATAATATTTTTGAAATCAGAATCAATATAGAAGTTAAATAGGTAATTTATTGCTACTTATTTAATAGCAAATAGTTAATAGTTATTTATACAAAAACTCAATTGTTCTACAGTTGAAGCCCAAGAGCGTGATATTGTACTACATATAGTACGATTATTATTATTACTCCATTTAATTAAATTATAACGAACTCTGAAATGAAAGAAAGCTTTATGCATATTTAAATTGTATGCTTCCTTAAACAGATACTTGGAAAATATAATGCAAATCGTTTAAGTCGTTGGAAAATAGAAATTTGCATTGCCATTGCCGATGATGACAGGAGGGAAACGGGGGAATTCCCCAGTCTTTTGGCCAAACAAATCTCAGCTGAACGCAAATAATTTGTTAGCGAGGGGGAAGGGAGAGAGAAACATGCATAACAGCAGCATCATCGTTATATCGATGGCATTCACATGTTTAGCACACAAACGAAATGCCAAAGCAAAAATATGCATACAAATCCATCTATGCGTATTGATAGCCAAATCGAAACTAGACCGAATCGAGACGAGCCGAGTCGATATCGATATGAGTTGAGTTTAGTTGAGTGGAGTTGAATTTTGTTGGAGGTTGCGATTCCAAAACTCAAATCTGACGACTGCTCCACAATTTGTTGTGCATGACAAACATTGTGTGCGTTTGTGTGTGTGTGTATTTGTGTGTTATCGAATATTGTCTATATGGGTCTCTGGTCTAGTCTCTGACTCTGACTCTGAAATCTGGATGCTGTTTGTTCGTCCGTTCGTGGTGTCCCAATCAATTGTCCAGTCCAAATGTCCAAACTTCATTTGTTATGCGCATCACAAAAATTGAAGCAAATCATTTTGCCAATCGCATTTTGATTTCGAATGTCAGTGACAGTGCCTGTTATTAGATGGGTGACTGAGGGAGAAGGAGGCACAAACATCCAACACCCCTAAAACCACCCACACACCCACCCGCCCATCCACAATTTATGTTAATTTTTGTGTATTTGCTGCCAACGGCGCTCGAAATTATGCAATGCCTTTATTAATTTATGACAAACCAAATGGTAAGTCGTGCTAAAGATGAGCACGTGCCAAATTAATATCGCTTACAATATTCTCAAATAATTCACGATGACTTCTTGTTTTACAAAGTGTTAAAGTACGACTTCTTTCTATTTACAGATATCTGGAATACGTTATTTATCCATGGTATATCATTCCTTTTTCGAATTATATTTTCTAATCAAATCCTTAGAGGCAGTTGAATATTGGTAAAGTGTGCATTTCAAATATATTTTATTAATCAATTCTGAACATATTCGGTTAAGTTTTTTATTTATAACTTCTAGTCAATTTAATAAAGATACCAACAATAAAATTATCGTCTCACGTACTCAGCTGTAGTTAAGATACAACATCGATTTCAGTTTGAATAAGTTTGTGTACTTACTGGGCCCTCTGTGCCAAATTAATATTGCTTACAATATTCTCAAATAGCTCACGATGAGTTATGGTTTCAAGAAGTGTTAGAGGACAACTTCTTTCTATTTACAGATATCTGGAATACGTTATTTATCCATGGTACATTATTCCTTTCCCGAATTACATTTGCTAATCAAAACCATAGAGACAGTTGAATATTTGTGTATTGTGCATTTCAAATATATATTATTACAGATTTCTGAACATTTTCTGTTATGTATTTTATTTATAACTTCTAGTCAATTCAATAATGCGTTCGTGTACTAACTGGGCCCTCTGTGCCAAATTAATATTGCTTACAATATTCTCAAATAACTCACGATGAGTTCTTGTTTTGTAAACTGTTAAAGTACGACTTCTTTCTATTTACAGATATCTGGAATCCGTTATTTGTCCAGAGCATATAATTTCAACCATTTCCGAATTACATTTTCTAACCAAATACAAAGAGACACTTGAATATTTCCTAATTGTGCATTTCAAATACATATATTTTATTATGCGATTCTGAACATTTTTGGTTAGATATTTTGTCTCTAACTTCTAATCAATTCAATAAAGATACCAACAATAAAAACTATCGTCTACTGTTAAACTCACGTACTCAGCTGTAGCTAAGATACAATATGGATTTCTGTTTGTATGTGTTCGTGTACTAACTGGGCCCTTCGGTCTCGGCTATTTATGCAGTGTTTAACTTGGCCCAGGGCTTTTTACTAGATGAGGGGGCGTGGCATTTTCATTTTAACGCGTCAGCCGCGTAACTCATTTTCGCCCCCAGACGAATGAGAGAAAAGTGCAAGCAAACAAGAAAAAATAAAATAAAATGAAAATAAAATAAAAATAAATAAAAGGGAAATAAAGTTTCTTTTGCTGCCACTTGGCACATTCTTAATTTCTTGCGTATTTTGTCAAGACAAATTGAATTTTTATGAGCGCCATCGTCGTCGTCGTCGACGTCGACGTTCTTGTTGCAAAGAAATCGCAAAAGGCGACGCAGCAACAGCAACAGAACCAGCGAAAACTTTAAACTTTTCTCATCTTGTGAAATTCATTTTATCACAAGTAATTACTTTGTAAATATATGGGGTGGCAGACAATGCAGCAGACGTCGCGGCGTTACGTGAATTGCACACGCAGCAACAGCAGCAGCAGCAGCAGCCTTTTGGCCATTTCAAGAGGGCAATAAAATGGCTGGCGGCGCATAAAAAACTTAAAGACTAAAGACTTGCAACATGCAACAAGAAATGCAACTTGAAACAAGCAGCAAGTACGATATAAACGACTACAAGTTACTCTATGGTCAGCCTTGAGGAGTCCTATCACTAGGAAAATTCTTTATCAAATACATAATGGTAATTGAAACAAGTAGCAAGTACAAAATGATCAACAACAAGTTACTCTTTGGTCAGCCTTGAGGAGTCCTATCACCAGGGAAATTCTTTATCAAGTATGCAAGTACGAAATGATCGTCAACAAGTTACTCTATGGTCAGCCTTGAGGAGTCCTATCACTAGGAAAATTCTTTATCAAATACATATTTATTATTTAAACAAGTAGCAAGTACGATATCAACGACTACAAGTTACTCGTTGGTCAGCCTTGAGGAGTCCTATCACTAGGGAAGTTCTTTATCAAATACATAATGGTTATTGAAACAAGTAGCAAGTACAATATGAACGACTACATGTTACTCTTTGGTCAGCCTTGAGGAGTCCTATCACTAGGGAAATTCTTTATCAAGTACATAATGGTAATTGAAACAAGTAGCAAGTACAAAATGATCAACAACAAGTTACTCTTTGGTCAGCCTTGAGGAGTCCTATCACTAGGGAAATTCTTTATCAAATACATAATGGTAATTGAAACAAGTAGCAAGTACGAAATGATCAACAACAAGTTACTCTTTGGTCAGCCTTGAGGAGTCCTATCACCAGGGAAATTCTTTATCAAATACATAATTATTATTGAAACAAGTAGCAAGTATAAAATGATCAAAAACAAGTTACTCTATGGTCAGCCTTGAGGAGTCCTATCACCAGGGAAATTCTTTATCAAATACATAATTATTATTGAAACAAGTAGCAAGTACGATATCAACGACTACAAGTTACTCTATGGTCAGCCTTAAGGAGTCCTATCACTAGGGAAATTCTTTATCAAATACATAATTATTATTGAAACAAGTAGCAAGTACGATATCAACGACTACAAGTTACTCTATGGTCAGCCTTGAGGTGTCCTATCACTAGGGAAATTCTTTATCAAATACATAATTATTATTGAAACAAGTAGCAAGTACGATATAAACGACTACAAGTTACTCTTTGGTCAGCCTTGAGGAGTCCTATCACTAGGGAAACTCTTTATCAAATACATAATTATTATTGAAACAAGTAGCAAGTATCGATATGAACGACTACAAGTTACTCTATGGTCAGCCTTGAGGAGTCCTATCACTAGGGAAATTCTTTATCAAATACATAATTATTATTTAAACAAGTAGCAAGTAGGAAATGATCAACAACAAGTTACTCTATGGTCAGCCTTGAGGAGTCCTATCACTAGAGAAATTCTTTATCAAATACATAATTATTATTGAAACAAGTAGCAAGTAGGAAATGATCGACAACAAGTTACTCTATCTCCAGCCTTGAGAGTCCTATCACCAGGGAAATTCCTTATAAAATACATAATTATTATTTAAACAAGTAGCAAGTAGGAAATGATCAACAACAAGTTACTCTATGGTCAGCCTTGAGGAGTCCTATCACTAGAGAAATTCTTTATCAAATACATAATTATTATTGAAACAAGTAGCAAGTAGGAAATGATCAACAACAAGTTACTCTATGGCCAGCCCTGAAGTTTCCTCAATAGGAAAAATCTTTATCAATCAACATAATAATAATTAGTTATAACAATATTTGTTTATTATAGGAATAAGTATTAGTTTTCAAATAATAGCTTCATAAATCATTCATTAAATGTGCTTCACAGTTATAAAAATGATCGCACTTACCAACATAGTCTTAATTCCATAAATAATAGTAATTTATCTCAGTTGTATGTGTACGTATACTGATGTTTTAACAAAAGGGTGCTGTGTATTAACAAAGTCTTCAATAGTTGTTAAGATTATTATGTGTGGTGTTTAAATATTAATTATCAGCTTGCTTGGTAAGTTTAAGATTTGCAAATTGCAGAATCTTCTCTTCGCTAATGTGTTCTTTTGTGTTTAGTAGAGTCTTGAAATTGTCGACGGCAAAGAACAAGTTCTCTGGCATTAGAAGCTTTGGCGTTTGCAACAGATGCTCGATGAGGCAAGGATAATCACTGGACTTTGCCGGTTTAATCAACACATCGTTGAAGGCCTGCATGTAGCACTTGATAAGGAATCCATAGGCTCTAAGTGCGTTCGGTGCGGAGGAGGTGTTGACCTGGTCAACAGCCTGTGCCAGTTCTTTCATTACAGCGCGATCAATTTTGTGACGAATGGCATCACCCAGCAGCTTGTTGGCCTCCAGGGAAGAAGCCTGTGCCAACAATATGAAACATTCCTTTGGCTGGAGAGGCTTTCCGCCTGACAAGAACACTGCCAACTGGTCATCCTTCCACAAATGCCTGTGCTCCAATGTCTGCAACAACTCATCGACTTCACGTTGTAGACTTCCAGAGATGCTTAAGAAACGTGGCATGTTCTTAACATAGTATTCCATGGTTAGATCAAGAACTTGAATACGTGATGCTTCAAAGTTGCTGAGATCGCCACGCAGTTGATCCATAGAGAGAATCAACTGTGATGTGAGAGTCCAGTTGTAGGCACGCCACCAGCCAAGTTTTCTAATAAGCGCTGCCGATTTTTTGGCCACCAGAAGCTGTGTTCGTCCTAATCCAGATTTACGTTTACGCTTAGATTGAAATCTTTTCCAGCTGCTTGAAATGTGACGCTTTTCAATAACCTCCAGTTGGAGAAGAGTCCTCATCAGTCTCTCCAAAGCTGAATAGTTAAGAGATTCGGTGAACTTGGCCAAGCCAGAGGCGAGGGATGATAGATAGCTACTCTGGGCCAACTGCAGCTTTATGCCCAGGTCAGCTATCGTTGAGCTGTCTAAGAAACTATTCTGGCTGTCAATTAGTAACATTGGCAATTCATATAATTGTAATAGAAAATCGGCTTTGGTTTGGGTTGGGGAACGCATCAGTAAGCGATCATCCTGCATCAAATGCTGCACTGTGTTGACCACATGATGTTCGGCATGTGAAGCACATTGGAATGCAATGTGCCTATAAAGACTGGCAAAGCGTGGATGAACCATGGCGAGTTGGGCGAGGGAAAGCCACGTTTCCTTTGGCTGCTCAAAGCAAAGATCCAAAAACTTGAGCAACGGGAAGCTTTCAATGGAATAGTTTAAAGTGTTAAAGAACGAGATGCGTTGTGCATCGGAATTCTCAAGATCAAAGCGGAAATCCTGAAGCATATCGCGTTTATGAAGCAATTCCAATTTATCTTGAGGATTTGCGCAGTTTTTGTAGATGGGTAAAAGCACAAGGCGCAAGAGTTCATCATAGTTTGCCATAAAATCCGAATCTTCCCGATCCTCCTGCTCGCCCTGCTCCATTTGCAGCTCGCTCATGCGCATCACTTGCAGCAAATGATCGAGTATCAAGTGGGCATGAGATAATCCCAATAGTTTCATATGTTTTGTCATGCTCTCGATGCATTCATCGCTGCCAAAGGCAATCGAACGTTGCATCAGTTGATTCAGCCCGGCGAGTATCAATTCATCACTGACCTCGCCCAACTCCCCGTCTAGAAAGCTAAGTAGTTCCCCTAGAGTAAGCGTCTCCAGACGCTGATCGAAACTCTGTGCACCATCGGCAAAGTTAACCAGATACGAGCGTAGGCTGTGTGTCTTAAGTGTTTGATCCTTACCTATTAGTTCCAGCAGCTGCTTGGATTGATTGCAGATGTGAGCCTGCAGATGGAAGAGTAGTCGGCCCGAGGGCAAATCCTGCCAGGTCATATAGGTATCCACACTTATTTGAGGCAACAGACGCTGCACGGTGTCCATCAGCTTGGCAGCAAACGCACTCAACGCTGGCAACGTTTCCAGTGCATTCTCTGGCGGCTCCTCCTTTATCTCCAATTTAGTTAAACGCAATGCATAAACGGGAAAGTAATCAGGCAACTGTAGCTTCACTTCGAGAGCTTGGATGGCATCAAGCACAACGTCTAGGAGCGCACGCATAGCTTCGCCCAGATACCGATGTCGGGCGGCATTGGAACGTATCAAATCTAGACGCTCCTCAGTGTCCAGCAGATGACGTTGTAGCAACCTTAGAGCATTTGGCATCAAGTTGAGTTTGGACTTGTGATAGCAAATGGATTTGGTAACAGTGCTAAGAGCACCACAGATAAATGGCAACATCTCACGGCGATCACTGACCAAGTGGGATAATGTATCATTGTAGCAATCAAAATATTGCGATGTCAACCAATGTGGTCCACAGGCCAAAAACTCCAAAAATTGTTGGACCATACCGCATTCTAAAGCCAAACTCACGGTTACCAGTTGGGATAAAGGTGCTGGAAATTGATTCAACAGGTGCACGCACTGTGGATTCCAGCGCTCCAATTTCGAGTCTTCCTCGCTTTTGATGTTGACACTATTCAGGATGAGATACATCATTGTACCACGAAGTTGATCCACATTGCAGCCAGGAGTTGGCTTCGTCACCACCTTGTCTTCGTCCTTTGGATGTGCTTCCTGCTCAACGAGACCATGTTCCAGCAGCACATTGTTAATACGACGCGCCAAATCCTTGATGCGTACCTCGTTACCGCTAAAGAAGTTAAAGGTATTTAGCTTCTTCTCTTGGTTGTGATAGTTTGTGAATTCAGTTCGTATTTGATTAAAGATTTCACAATTATTTAAAGGCTGCAAATCCTCCATATTTATTATATTTAAATAGCAAATTGTTCTTGCCGCTTTTATGAACAACTATTTCTGCCTGCCAGACTTCAATAAAAATCTAGTTCTAAAAGTAAACGACATAACAGCTGTCGGTGCTAACAAACAATAGATGGCGCAACCACTGTTTTAAAACACAAAAATGGGGCGTTTAAATTCAAATTCTTGAATGAATTATCGTTAGAATTTTCTCTATGTTTGATATTTAACGACCTTTCGCCACTTATTTAAGCTGAAAGTTTAATTTAAAGGCTCAAAGTCCTCCATGTATATTATATTTAAATAGCAAATTGTTCTTGCCGCTTTTATGGACAACTATTTCTGCCTGCCAGACTTCGATAAAAGTCTAGTTCTAAAAGTAAACAACATAACAGCTGTTGGCGCTGACAAACAAAAGATGGCGCCACCACTGTTTTAAAACTCAAAAATGGGACATAAAGCATTTAAATTCAAATGCGGCATGAATTTTCGTTAGAATTTTCTCCAATTTAGATATTTAACGACCTTTCGGCACTAATTTAAGCTGAAAGTTTAAATACTTTGAAGAACAAAATAATACAGACAAATGAATGTATCAAGTTTACATAATGTTTATTGTTGTTATTAAATGCTCAGCGTGAATGCAACTTGTCATTGGGTTTGTCAAACCACGACAATAATTTGCATTGCCAGCCAAACTTAAATTGATGTAAACATTGAAATTGTAGCAGTGCGCAGATCTTGGGATTAGATTGTGGCGCTTAATCGAACAGGCCAAAGCCCATGTCATCGTCCTCCTCCTCTTCTTCGGACTCGACCTTCTTGGCTTCCTCCTTCTTCTCGGCAGCTCCAGCGCCGGCAGCTGGTGCCGATGCGGCAGCAGCAGCAGCAAACTTGCTGGGATCCTTGATGTACTCCTTGATGGTGGTGGCCTCCTTGAATTCCACATCGGTGGTGGCAGCAATGGCCAACAGGTTCTTGAAGCCATTGGCAATGCTGTGAGGAGCCGAAGCGATGGTTGGGTAACCAACGGACAAACAGACGGCAGCCAAATTGGCAACACCTTGTTGGAACTTGGCGCGCAAATCCTCGGGCTTGATGTCCAGAATCTCGGGGGAGAAGATCGAACCGGAATCGTAAACCTGGCTGACAAGCAGACCATACGAGAAGGGCGAGATGTTCAACATGTTAAGCAAAGTGGCCTCAGAGGCGCCCACTTTGTCTCCAGGCTTCAAGATGGGGACATCGTTGATGATTTCAATTGTACCCTTGGAAATCTTGGTTGGGATAGACAGAGCCTGGAAGAAACTGGTCTTCTCTGGACCCAGACCGGTGTTCTGGGCTGGGATGATGACGGGCAACGGAGCAATAGCACCGGGACGTGCAGGAGCACGCACTTTCGATTCCAACAGCTTATCGCGAACCTCAGCCAAATCTCCCTTGGTGAACACAAAGCCAACATTGCCCTTGATGTGGGGCAACAACTTCTCCAGCTGTGGGTTGTTCTCCAAATGACCACGAATGGCCTTACGCATCATCGTGTTCTTGCCCATCAACACCACAGCCAGTCCACGCAGGCTGGTACGGATGTTCTGCATCTGCTTGGAGCCAACATTGTCAGCGCCCACAATGAAGCACTTTGGAAACTCATCGAAGAGTTCCTAAAATATCAAATGAAATGTGTCAAGCCCTTATATCTTTAATTAAACTCATTAACAGATTACATACCACTACTTTGATGAAGTATTGAGCCTTCCATGCTGCTTTGTTCTCCCTAACCATTTTGAAGTTGTATTAGGGACTCGATTGAATTTAAGAACTGCAAAATATTCAAAAATTTTATTAATATCATTTGCATTGCAACTGTTTAGCTTAAAATTTCATATTTTTTATGCTTAAATTAATAGGATGGCATATAATTTTAATGATTAACAATTTTTATGCTTACCAAAACACAAACTATACGCGGTGGTGACTTGGACCAAATGGCCGAGAAACGATTCCAGGTATGTCGATCTTATATCGATATATTGGGTTAATAAGATAAACTATCGATTACAATTTAGACAGCAACAATTGGATATTCTACTAACATATATGTATCAAGATATTAAAATCCATTGTTATACATCCAAATTATGAATTTTTATTTGTCCATTCAAGTTGTAAGTATCAATCAAATTAAAATTCATTACTGAAATATCGATTACCACTAAAAGCAACCGGTTTTTAGTGCTGTGAAATGTGTAATAGTACAACGTGGCAACTCTGTTGTTGCTCAGCTGATTGTAAATATAATCGATACATGTTTTGACAAAATTTTAAGCTATGCTTAAGGTTTAGATTAATTGTGAAATTAATGAATGGTACTTAATTAGTTAGGTAATTGTTGTTGTAATCTCAAATTTTAACGAAACTAATTATAATACTATGAAATCCCAGCAGACCACAGGATCTAGTTAAACCTCAGTGCAAATCGGCCATCCTTTCCAATGGGCAAAAACTATTATGAGATCCTTGGCATACGGAGGACAGCGAGTAATGAGGAAATCAAAAGAGCATATAAGCAAATGGCGCTTAAGTACCATCCAGACAAAAATGACCACCCCCAAGCTGCGGAGACTTTCCAGGAAGTCGCTGCAGCATTCGAGATACTATCAGACAAGGAAAAACGCGAAATTTATGACAACTATGGTGAGGAAGGCTTGAAGTACGGCAGCGAGCAACAGAACTACGCCCAAGCATCGTCTGACATGTTGCCATTTATGGTAGCCGTTGGTGGAACCGTTTTATTTGCGTTTGCTGCATTTAAAACTTTCCAATTATTCTCAAAGAAGAAAACTGCTGTACATGACGATGATTCGTCTTCAGATTGATTGACGTTGATTATTTTCTCGAATTTATAAGCTTTAAATGTTCTAAATTAATAAATTGTTAAACGGAAAGTACGTGATTTGTAGCTATATAATATAGTTTGTTTATAACAACCCTTTTCTTATCGTCATCGATGACAATATCAATATATGCATATCGCTTACTGCCTTGTTATCAGCTGTTATGTACGGTAATTGTCGGTAATTCCCCTATTTCACAACATCCATGATATAAATAGAGGTACACGTGTCGAATTTCTTTAGTACAAAAAGTATCGCTAGCAAAGAGTGTCAATTGATAGCTTAAATGGACAACTACAACAGGAATCGCAGACTCTCACGCAGAGACAATACAAGTCAAAATGAGAGGTTGCTCGAAGACATTTCTAGGGTATTTGGAGCGCTGGCAAATAATTCGAGACATAATCCTAATCCGCAGACACACGCCTCTCGAGCATTTTCAATGATGGCGGAGGGTTCCAGAAATAATTCTGATATAATGTCAAATGCTTACGCAATTGGTGGTATTATACTTTTGGGAGCCTTGGTCATCAAGGAAATATCTGTCTATGCTGAAAATACTAACGAGTCACATCATGATGAGTAAATGTTAAATATAATACATACAAATGTATTTGAAAAATAAACGAACATTTCTGTAAATTAAGTATATGTATATGTAATTAACAAGAAAATCACGCTTTTTGGATTTGGCTCAAAATGTATGCCTCAGAACTTAAAATTGTTATCTTGACAAATCGGCCGGCTCTCAGCTTTTAAAGTACAATGTAGCTGCTACGTTGAACTCTTATCGCAGCTAAAAACTTTGCTTATTGATTGCAGTTTGACACTATAATGCTAGTTTCACATTGCGCCACACAGCATAGCACAAAGCCTAAGGGGGACGTCTGGGCCACAAAATCGGCAATTCAAATTTTACGAAGCTCATTGTCAAATGCTCAGATGCAACACTGTAGCTCTGTGGCCCCAAAATTTGACGCAATGTGAACCTATCATAAATACCATAGAGGAAGTAACATCATGTTATGTTAGGTTTATATTGACTGACACAGCCTGGCACAGCGCGTCAGGGGTGCATTTGGGCATCTGAGCCAGCGAAATTTGATTTACCGATTGTAATGCCCAAATGCACCCCTGTGCCAGGCTGTGCCAGTCAATGTAAACCTAGCAAAAACCTAGCATTACTCAATGCATAAATACCAACAAATATCGATATATTACGAAAAACTATCGATTTAATAACAGCTGTCGGTGAAATGCTCTTTGCAAACCGGCTTCAAATTTTGTACTTCACATTAAAAACTTGCCGCGGCCATGGTCAGTCACAATCCCTACGATATTCTTGGCGTTACGAGAAGAGCCACAAAAGAAGAAATCACCAGCGCTTACCGTGAACTTCTAGCCAATTGTTACCTTAAGGATGAAAGACAATTTGAGCTTATTGTAAAGGCGTACTTATTCTTATGTGGTATGGGAGAGGATGCCCCGGAGCAACTGCCGACAGAACCTACAGAAACAACGCTTATTCCCACCAATCGTTCAGTATGGCCTCGATCATACCGTTTAAGAATCGTTTTTATAGTTGGAGGGTCCATTTTACTGGGCTTCGCGGCATATACAACGTTTCAACTAGGCAAAGCTTTGAATAAGAGAGCATTACAGACTGCTGGATTGATGGGCGCAGACCAATATTCAATATCCGACGAAACTATGCTAGCTTTTTCAAAAGCCTTTAAACTGACGTCAGAATCAGCCAGCTCTACTTGGCAGTGGGCAGCAGGAAAGGTACCATCTCAAAGCGGAGACACACAACCATCGAACACAATAGCTTCATCTGATGGCACGATTTCAAATCAGTCAGTAAACCTCTTCATCAAAACCTGGAAATGGACAGCGGGCTCAGCAGGAGCAGCTTGGCAATGGACCCTTGGCAAGATGTCATCTCAAAACGGAGATCGACAGTCAACCACATCGATTGCTTCAACTGTCAGCTCAGTATCAAGCTCCACTCTGGGAGCCTGCTCAAAAGCCCTGAAGTGGACTGCGGGCTCAGCAGGAGCAGCTTGGCAATGGACCCTTGGCAAGATGTCATCTCAAAGCGGAGATGGACAGTCAACCACATCGATTGCTTCAACTGTCAGCTCAGTATCGAGCTCCACTCTAGGAGCCTGTTCAAAAGCTCTGAAATGGACAGCGGGCTCAGCAGGAGCAGCTTGGCAATGGACCATAGGCAAGTTATCGTCAAATAGTGGAGACGGACAACCATCCGCATCAATTGTCTCATCCGACAATTCCGACCAATATTCAATATCCGACGAAACTATGCTAGCTTTTTCGAAAGCATTTAAACTGACATCAGAATCAGCCAGCTCTACTTGGCAGTGGGCAGCAGGAAAGGTGTCATCTCAAAGCGGAGACACACAACCATCGAACACAATAGCTTCATCTGATGGCACGATTTCAAATCAGTCAGTAAACCTCTTCATCAAAACCTGGAAATGGACAGCGGGCTCAGCAGGAGCAGCTTGGCAATGGACCCTTGGCAAGATGTCATCTCAAAACGGAGATGGACAGTCAACCACATCGATTGCTTCAACTGTCAGCTCAGTATCGAGCTCCACTCTAGGAGCCTGTTCAAAAGCTCTGAAATGGACAGCGGGCTCAGCAGGAGCAGCTTGGCAATGGACCCTTGGCAAGATGTCATCTCAAAACGGAGATGGACAGTCAACAACATCGATTGCTTCAATTGTCAGCTCAGTATCAAGCTCCACTCTGGGAGCCTGCTCAAAAGCCCTGAAGTGGACTGCGGGCTCAGCAGGATCAGCTTGGCAATGGACCCTTGGCAAGATGTCATCTCAAAGCGGAGATGGACAGTCAACCACATCGATTGCTTCAACTGTCAGCTCAGTATCGAGCTCCACTCTAGGAGCGTGCTCAAAAGCCCTGAAATGGACAGCGGGCTCAGCAGGAGCGGCTTGGCAGTGGACCGCAGGAAAGTTGTCATCCCAAGTAGGAGAATCATCAGATTCGTCCTCAGTAAGCTCCGTGGTTGCCTCCTCCGTAAGTGGAATGTCAAAAGCTTGGAAGTGGGCTACTGGATCGACAGCTGCAGATTCTACATCATCATCAACCATCAGCACTATTTCAAAATCATCACTGGGTGCAATTTCGAAAGCTTGGCAGTGGACAACAGGCAAGGCTTCAACTCAAAGTGGAGAGTCTACGTCGTCTGCGGTGTCCACATCAGTAAATGCCTTATCAAAAATCTGGAAATGGGCAACAGGCCAGGGATAAATATTTTTGCACAAATCGATAATCAATAAAGAAAATTAAATAAATATTCTTAATTTTTTAACAAGTGATCGATCTCTCGGTAGTTTTTTTTTATCGATATGTGTGTGAGGCAACTCAGGTTTCTGAAGCTCAGATGTCGAAATGCAACACTGTTTGTAGCTCTGTGCCATTTTAAATTAAGACGCAGTGTGCGTCTTAGTTGCATGAAAAATACGAGAGTCGGCTGATAACTTATTGGCCTTGTGTAGGAAATCACAAGTTCTTTGAGGATGGTATGGTTATTCCATCATAATTCAGTTGAAGTTAAGTTCATTAAACATGCCAAATTGAACATTATTTAACATTTATCGAAGTATAATTTAATTTGATAGTGTAATCCATA
Organism: Drosophila neotestacea; assembly: GCA_035044365.1. Classification (NCBI taxonomy): domain Eukaryota; kingdom Metazoa; phylum Arthropoda; class Insecta; order Diptera; family Drosophilidae; genus Drosophila; species Drosophila neotestacea. Next base: position 6,810,644 of record JAWNMD010000273.1, on the reverse strand, counting down.
AGCTGAATTGCTTAAAAACTTGAGTTTTCCCATTTAGACCAGTCACCCCTCGTATATGCAATCTGCTGCCACGATAACTGACCGTAGCAAATTTGAATACCTTAGTAACTAAGGCTTACTATAACTTACTTACAATGGCCACCGATTTTGTTAATTACTATAAACTTTTGGGCATTGACTATAGAGCCAATAACCCTGAAATAAAAAAGCTTATAAAAAGCTAATCTTAAATTACCATCCACATAAAAACCCAGGACAAACCCTTGAAGAACTTGAACTTTGTAAGTTAATTAACAAAGCATATACTGTGCTTTCCGACTCATCGAAGCGTATTGAGTACGATCGAAGGTATGATGAGAACATAAATCAACAAAGGAACAATGGGAGCTACAAAGAAAAAAATACTTATCATAACAATAACTATCAGGATCAGAATAATAATAAGAAGGAAAGCCAAGAGAACAAACGTAACAATGATCAGGATCGGAATAATACCAGTAAACCGGAACCAAACACCTGGAGCAAATCACAACAACAAAACAACAGCAGGCAACTAGCAGTTAACATAATAACAATCCTCCGTCTGATATCCTCGGAATTAAGAAACCTTCTTTTTACAATTTTGAGGTTAGCCTTTTTTATATTTTTATGTTTTTCTTTTTTCATGTTTTACGTGGAACGAATAATATTTGTAATGGTACCGCAGTTAATTAATGGTATAGTGTTGTTATTTAAGAGTTTGGCAAGTTTAACCCTTCAGATTCCACCATATCTGCTGATTATAATAATAATATTAGCGATGGTACCAATCATTCAATATTTGTTTAATATGAAATAAAGTAAAAAGTTACGATAGAAAAAATGAACAGGATAAAATTTTAATGCGTATTTTAATTGAGTAATTCTCTATGAATATATGAAATGGTGATAGTATATGTATGCTCTACATGTCTTTAATTACGAGACCCAAGTGCAAGCTAGTTAGCTTGTATTTAATTTATGTAGAAGGCTTATTTAAAATCAGTTGATCTTCGTTGATGGTCCATCAAAAATACAGCAACAAAATGTCAAGATTTTCTCACATATGAAGTTGTAATAATTTAAATGTTTATTTACAACTTCAATAATAATTTTCATTTAAATTTTAAATTAAAATGAAGCGCTTATAAATATCGATAATCAGTGTATACTGTTATCGATTGTAATCATCAAGCGACCTGTCGTCCTGTCGTCGCAGATGCAACCGTGTCCGTAGATCGTGCATGCACATTTGGAACGACAGTTTGAACGAAGCAAATTTACATACAATGGCAAATTTTGTGGATTACTATGAAATTTTGGGTGTTGACCCAAAGGCAAAAATTACAGAAATAAAAAATGCATTTGGTAAGCTTTTTTAAAAACACCATCCAGACAAAAATCCAGGTCAAACAAATAAAGGACTAGACCTATGCAAGCCGATAAACAAAGCTTATGTAGTGGTATCCGACCTTACTTTGGAAAATATCTGTCTGTGCCTCTTTCTCGGATCTGCTATTTGTGTAATATACATTTGGTCGGTTCCCATTTGTGCACTTCTAAAAGGTTTCTGTCTGTTCTTCCTGGGACTTGGATGCCTAAATTATATAGTTGTAAAATCAACAGTTTTGATATTGTATAATGGGCCATGTTCTATCATTCAGGTTATGCCACCACTGCTGATTAACCTGGGGCGAGTTATAATTGTAATAGTAATTTGAATAACAGTTTTAAAAGCCCTGGGCCGAGTAATAGTTGTAACGGTTCCGATGATAATCCACGGTGTAGTATCCGGGATAACAATTTTGAAATCAACAGTTTTGAAGTTGGTACGAGTGATGGCATCGACCCTAAGATTTGGGATAAAATGTGTAGCAAATGTTTTGGGCAGTGCGATAAAATTCCTCTGCAATTAAAATTAAGAATTGTCCTAATAATATTTAAGTTTAACTAATGTACAGAATTACTATAAGAATTATGATTTTGATGAAATTCTATATCTTATAACCGGCTAAGAATGCCAATTTTTTTTGTTAACACGTCCGAAAAAGACAGATTAAATTTAACAAACCAAATATTATTCATTTTTGTTTGTAATTCAGAAAGAGTTTTTATTTCAAGAGAAATTTCACAAATGTTTTTTTTTTGTTTAATGCTATACTAGGGAATGATAATAATGATTCAGTTTCCAATCTTTTCAATATCATCCGCATTATCAGTATTCAAATAGATGATGTCCTTTTGAAAGTGCTTCTCGATAGCACGACAGACGGTCATACTTTTCTCACCATCAATTAGATTTATAGCAATGCCAGACTTTCCAAAGCGACCAGTACGTCCAATACGATGTAAATATGTCTCACAATCGGCATTGCCACGAAGATCGACAGGGAGATCGAAATTAACAACAATTGTCACTTGTTCGATATCAATGCCGCGTGACAAGACATTGGTTGTAATCAGAACTTTCTCCTGCCCGGACCTAAAACGATCCAAAACAGCAAGTCTCTGCTCAACGGTCAAGTCTCCAGATAGTACTGCGACAGAATGACCATCGGCTGTCATTTTAGCTGCCAACCAAGCAGCAGTTTTGCGCGTATGACAAAATATAATTGCCTGGCCGATGCTAATGCAACCATAAATATTCTGAATTGCATTGTATTTGCCATCTTCGTTTTTGCAATTAACATAATATTGTTTTATATTATCAAGAGATTCCTCCTCACGCATCAATCGAATTATTGTTGGCTCAGATACAATCAAGCGTGCAAAGTCCATAACTTCTTTGTCGTATGTAGCCGAAAAGAACAACATCTGACATTGGGGATTAAGCATTTTATGAATACGGATGCATTGATCATGATGTCCTTGCGTTGCAATCATAACATCTGCCTCATCTAGTACGAAAACTCGTACTTTTTTCATATCAAACAGACGCATCTTAAGACCCCAGTCCAGCATTTTTCCAGGCGTTCCAATCAAAATGTGCTCGGTAATCTTTGAGTTACGATCAACTGAAAAATAGCACATAAAGTTAATTAGTATATAGTAAAAGGTGTGTCCTCACTCTGACTTATGTTTGTATTGCCTTAATTTGCAGGCAACAAGTTCTCGATAACTCGAAGGACCACGTGATGCAATTTTTAAATATTATATATAAACCAACAGTCGATTCGAGCTATTTAATTTAGCATACTGACATTTTTAATACTTTAATATTTGATTTGATAGTACCTTCTTCACCACGAACAGCAAATCTGAGCTTAATTTCAGGACAAAATTGACCCATACGTGCAGCCACTTCGCCAGTTTGTATTGCAAGCTCATATGTCGGGGACAAGCAGAGAACTTGCGGATGATCTAAAGCTGTATTAACGCGACTTAGCATTGCCAAGACGAAAGCAGCGGTTTTTCCAGTTCCAGATTGACTTTGTGCAATCATATTTTGCGGCGGATCGGCAAGGAGCGTCGGCAACGCGGTCTCTTGAATTTTTGATGGCGTATTGAAGCCCATCGCGTAAATTCCCTTAAGTAGTTCCGGCTTTAGATGTAATGCTTCAAACGTTTTTACTGAATGCAACGGCGAATTAGGATTCTTTTGCTGAATATCCAATGATAACTTTGTGTTAACCAATCCTTTTCCCAATATCTTAATCAGAAGACTTGTTTCCGCTGGGTCCACGACATCCGGCTCGTTGTCCTTGCTAGCTGTTGTTGCCACAGCCGGTACATCCGAGTTGGAGTTAACCTTTATTTTAGGCACCTCCTGATCCTCTGCTATTTTAACCCAATCAGTCATTTTCGTTTTATTTCCTTTTAAGAAATGAAAGTTTAATTTCGCGAATTGCGAATGTGTATAGTAATGCCGAATGCAGCTGTTCTTTTTGATAATCGATAATACTGTGCAACAAACAAATATCGATAGTAGGGTTGAGCATTGCACGATGCTCGTGTTGAAAATGCTAGTATGCTGGCAAGTTTAGCAAATTTCCCTTGCAAGATAAGTTTGTTACCAAAATTAATGTAGTTTAAATATCAGCTAAATTAGCATTCTATCAATATAAAAATAACTGTTGTTTTATTTTTGATTTGCTTAAATTAATCCATGCACGTTGTTAGCGTGAACAGCATACTACAAATGACCAAGCAGCACCATGCAGTGCTGATAATGAACAGAATGTTTACGTATCGATAATATAATCGGACGTGTCGATAATCTCTAATCTGCATTGTACAATGTTTTGGGAAAGTAAAGTGATTATACATTCAGCGCTCAAAATTAGCAATATACAAGTTATTTACAAGTAACTTATTTAAAGTTGCGGTTTTTTTAGTTACAGACTAAGTATTGGGGCACAATTTGGAGGTAAATGCGTTAAGAATCAGGTTCGTATTTGTTTTGTACATGTGTGAGGATCTTTCACTGGCGCGATACCTGCGTGTGTAGCTTAAAAGATTACTGCGCAGTTATATATGTAATGACCATACTTCAATGATATACATATCCTTCAATTTTGATGACAGGGCAAACCAAAGAATCAGCAAAAGCAGCAACAATGTCGGCAGCGGGAAATGTTGCTGAGCAATCAGAAAATATGACGCTTTGGTTTAACGAGAAGCTTGCCATAAAGGAAGAAGGCAAAAACAACAATAATAACACAAACAAATACATTGCGCCAGCAACAACGGCCTCTCCAAAGATGTGCCCCAGCAGCGTAAACAACAACAGTAAGGAATTTAATGAAATCTGCAAAAAAGTGCAGGCTGGCCAAAAAGTAATGATCATCATGCGTGGAGCTCCTGGAAGCGGCAAATCAACAATGGCTAAATCCCTATTACAACAAGCTCGACTTCTCGAACAGTATAAGGTCCAGGATTTTGTTTTTAGCACCGATGACTATTTTTATACCCAACGTGGCTACGAATACAATCCCACTTATGTACCAGATGCCCATGAGTGGAACCTCCAGCGAGTGAGACAAAGGGCTGCCTCTGGCTGGAGTCCCATTATTGTGGACAATACCAATATGATGATATGGAATATGCAACCCTATGTACAGGCAGCTGTACAACATGGCTATGTTCTCGAATTGTTGGAGCCCCAAACGAGCTGGTCCAAATCAGCCTCAAAACTGGCACAAAAGAATGTACATCAGGTGCCCAAAGAGATTATTCAACGAATGCTCGATCGCTACGAAAGGGCCAGTGTTCCCGTGCTCTTAAGGGTATGCATATATATGTTTTAAATTATAATTATAATTTAATATTGAATTTAATTTTAATTTACAGCTCCTGAAGGAAACCAAATACACAGTTTCATTACCACAACTGCGGTTACAGCCGCCACTGCCAGCGTTGCCTGCACCACAATTACAACCACTGCCGTCGGAAAGCGTCAATAAAAATGCCCAAGTGGATGGTGGTGCATCATGGTCGACCAATGTTGAGACCCCTAAGCTAAATGTCAACGCTCAAAACTGGATACCTTACGAGCAAAACGCGCCTAGCTACTGGGGACAGTTGGACGAGCAGAAAGTACAAACACCAGTTACAAGTGCTGCGGCCACAGGTAAAAATACGTTGGTAGATTTGCTACGCGATGAGCGAATGTCGACTGCTGTTTCGGCATTGTCAATAGATGCCACCTGTGAGCCTTTGCAGCGTCATAGCATAAATTGTCCCAACGAGGCGGATAGTTTTGTGCTGCTGCGTCAAATGTATCCAAATAAACAGCTGCCTGGCCTCTGGGATTTATATGTCAAATGCAACGCCAATGTTGCCTGGGCAGTGGACATATTGATAAAAGAAAATGAGCTAAATGGAGATGCTGCTGATTATGGTGATGAGGCATCGTTGCTGGAAGCCGAGCAGTTTCAATGCTCTTGTAACAGCAATAATATTCTTTTACAAACATCAGCGCCATCCGCTCTGTCCCCACCAATCGTTAGCAAAAGCATTGCCAAACCCCAACGTCAGCCGCGACCTAGACGCAACGCTGCCACAACATCCAGCAGCAACAATGTGAATAAGGAATTGCAAGCGCATGTTGAAAACTGCTTTGTGCTGGGCGATGATCAGTACTCGGAGCATACTCGCAAGATTCGTGATATACGGAATGGAGTTTTGGATCAACCACTGCTTCTAGTTGAGACAGCACCAGTGTCAGTCACTGCCGATGAGGATGACGATGATTCGGAGGATAATGCCCTGTTGGAAATGGAATTGGATGAAAGTTTAATTGATCAGTTGCGCAGCAATTTTCAATGGGAAGGCGAAATGCTGCCAATAGAGCCAGAGCCGTCACCTACCAAAGTGTTTGTGCCGCGCCAGCTTGCCAAACAACTCTACATGGTTTGGGTGGAAGCCAAACAGAATCAATTGGAGGAACAGCGTCAGCAAACATTGCGTGACGATGAGCAATTTGCACGACTGCTCAAAAATCCTAAATATTCGGAATGCAGTGAATCGCCAGGCAATGTCAATGAACTGCTCGACATGGAGTTGGCTTGGAGCATTTACAATAGTGAACAACAAGCGGCATCCCAGGCCACGCGTCAAAAGCCCAACGACATTGCCACCCACTTGACCAAAATGAAGCTGTGCGAGAAATTTCCCGATATACCCAATGATACTGTACTGGAGATCTTTACAGCCACAGAAAACAACTACGTCAAGACCGTAGAAATCCTCGGAAGCGATTTACAAAGCGAGCTAACTGGTGCCGAGCTCTATGAACAGGCACTGCGTGAAAAAGAAAAGGTAGGTGCAGTAAACTATAAAAAAAGAATACTTATTTAAAAGTGTCATGCATTTCCCAACAGCTCAATGCCGAGGAGACACAGGAAGAGCAACGGCCCCCGTGGGTCAAATCTTCCAGCCCGCGACCGGGCAACGCCAAATCACAGTCACCGCAGTTGCATGAGGAGGCGAAAAGTGCGGCATTGCGGGATTTTGAAGAGACCCGCAATCTGGCCGCCCATCATTCCCAGCTGAGAGCCGAGTGTTATTTGAAGGCCAAGCAGGCGATACAGCAGGGAAACGGCAGCGTTGCCTTATACTTTTCGGAGATGGCACAGTTGCACAAGAAGAAGAATGATGTGTTCAATCATCGAGCCGCCAATTGCATCATGGAGGTGCACAAGCATACGCAAAACAATCCAGATCTTTTAGATCTGCACTATCTGCATACCATGGAGGCGGTTAGTTGCCTGGATTTGTTTCTGGATCGTCATATCACCGTGCTGCGCAATTGCACTCGCGTCTATAAGCATTTGTTTATTATAACAGGCCGAGGATTACATAGCGCCAATGGTGTATCCACCATCAAGAAGAGGGTAAAAGCCAGACTGGCCGAACGTCGATTGCGGTAAGTTAATGTTTATTGAATCTATTGAAATCAACATGTTTTAAATGCTAAATGCATATGCTTTTTCAGCTGGCAGGAGGTTAATCCAGGCTTGCTTCGTGTCAAAATCTTTTCGGCGTCGCGTCACTCGAAAAATTTTTGATCATTCGCACCAAGTGCCAATACAGGTCCGAACCACAACTAGACAGTTACTGGTTCCATCTACTTAAGAATACACATATGAAAGACATACAGCAACACACGCACAACAAACTATACTATGAATTTTGTTGTGCTACCTCATTTCAAATCCTATTTTTTTTTTTGTATTTTGTATGCCATATCTTACAAAATTAACAGTTTATTGAAATTTACATTCGTATTATTTTGTGTGTTCATCCAAGATACATTAGACATTCCCCCGCACTTATTACTAAGCACCCTCTTATCATTTTGTTCTTTTTTACTAATAAGCTGAAAATATGAATTTCTTTTTGATATTTTAAGGAAAAGGTGTCTTTCAAAAAGAATTGTCAACATTGATTAATTCATTTGTTTCTTTTTATTACCATTGGTTTAATTATAATATGAAAATCTCTGTTTTCACTTATCAAGTTCTATTGGGTGCTCTTTTTTAACAAAGTCAAAGTACTTCCAATGATATTTTTTAAAAAGCAATGTACGTATATCGAATTTGTATAATATACAAGATATACTTACTATGTAAATTGATACTCTAAGATTTAATTTCTACTATTTGTAAGCCTGTAAATGAATAAGCCAAATATTATTATTAAAATAGCTGAGTAAGTGAAAATAACTGCCTTTTGATTTAAAAGATTCTTTATGTGCTCAAATTGAGTCTAAAATTTGTTTTCGTTTCTAAATTCGTCGATGGATTTTAGTAAACCCAATTTTGGTTGCCTATATTCGTTAACTCCTTTAAATCTAAGCAGTTTATTATTCTTTTATGTACAAAGACAATCGTATAAATAAAACATAAGTGTGCTTTATTTTTGACAATTTGAATAGCTCGAAAATCGTTCAGCTTAATCCTTAGATACTGATTGTTTTTTACCTTTTACAAAATGGATAAGATTGTAAATTTTATTAGCTTTGCTGTCAAACGACAGCTGCTCAAATCGGATCTTGCAGAAATAAGCACCTGCTTGGATTATAATGCAGAATTTACTTCAGGTAGCCACACTTCATACATGAACCCTTTGCTGTTTCTACCTGGTAACAAACTGAAACTCCCATTATACAAATAAAACACACAGTTTAATGTTTAAAACATGGAAAGACAAATGTTTGACCACTATACATAAATTCAGTATTGGAAACATACAAATATATAAAAAAGAAACATTCTATTCTTTCAGATACACAATGTGTACAATAGTGCATGCTTATGGTATATAACTAAAAACTTAAGTCTACAAAAATCGAAGGCAGTCTAAGCGAACGCGAACGTGTCATATATGGCTTTGGTTCGGGCCAGGATTGGCCAGAATACTTAAACTAGGTAAGTTCATCCTGCCGCTCATTGCTTGGGGATTGATTCTCCTTGCCGCCACTGTGCAAGCGATTCATGGCCACCAGTTCCATTAGATTAGCGCGACTTCGTTTGGGCGTTATACGAGATGCAGAGTTTGGATTTGAACGGGAATTAGCACTTTTGTTGTGCATCTCGCGTGGAGGCGTTTGTAGAAATACACCCTCAAATATGGTTTCCAAACTGTTGGCGCGACTGATTCCAGCTGTTGATTCATCTGCATTGTCGCTGGGAGCACTGATTTGGGCATTGATCTCGTGCAAGGGAACAAACTCCGGATCGTTCTGGCGTCCAGGACTGCGTTGTTGCTGTGCCTCCTGCTTTGGTGTTTCAATAATCGACACATTGAAATCATCAATGGGAGATGGTGTGCGTCCATGTGGTGAGTAGGCTCGTATTTCAAATGCGGGCAGTTCATCACAGTCTGCCGGCTCGCCCAGTTCCCGTTCAAAAGCCAATGATAAATCACTTTCACTCTCTACCGATGACAGCGAACACTGCAGACGAAAGGAGCTGTTAAGCTGTTGCTCAATACTACTATACATGATTATAGTATTTACCGCATCCACATCCGATATTGTGTCCATGTTGTGCGTCAGGCGTGCTGTACTTATATGTAATGCCGAGATATCGTCAAGCATTACAAATATGAGCAAAACGCACAGCCTCTGAATTATTGGCCTGCCTGGCCTCTCTTCTCCTTTTTGGGTTGTTGCTGTCGCGTGATTCGCGGAAATTTCTTAATCCAGGTAGCAAGCGAAGCACATAAACGAGCACGTTTATCAAAATTGCCGCACCGGTCGGCTGGTAAACAAATTATATTTTGTTATTTATCAAAACGTTATCGATAAATCGAAATTCAAGGCACAGGTAGGGCTGTCGAATAAATATGAATATATCGATAGATACTCGTACGATATATTATTGCACTATTTTTTTTCCCGCGATAACATAATAGTACCCTGTCACTCACAGGGCGACCAGATCAAAAATTCTAAATACTGTTCGACGTTGCACAGCACTAAATTGAATTTGAATTTTATCTGTTGGTTTTGAAAATCATTATTGAAATCCCACTGACTTTGAGTTCCATTTACTTAATAAAAAGGGAATCAGAAGTACAGTACGACTGTATAAACATTTTAGGTGATAGATAGAGGCTGTCAAATATTTGCATATCCAATCAATTAAGCGATGTTCGTATGACAAAATAATGCATATTCATTAGGGAGAAAAATAGAATTTCATTAAATTATTTTCAATAACTTTTATTCGAATTTGTCTTTTTGTTTATTTGTTGTTGTTGATTTTTTTTCGTTTTGCATTTGCTAATTAAACAATTTAATTAGTGAAATTATCGTACACCATTGAAATTCATAAATTGCCGTATGTCCTTTTTGAGTTTTGTCAATTTTCATTTTGTTTCACACATCGATTTATAGCTCTTATATTTCAACTATATTGCCCTTTTGCATAATGCAATAAAACATTAAATTTTTAAATTTTACTTTCCACTATTATTAAATATTTAAGCTTTTAGCTGCGCTTTTCACATTCAACACAATTGTTGCTTTGTCATAAAAACAATTAATATATATATATAATTAAATTATTTAACAAATATTGTAAAGCGTATTTTAAAGTATACATACATATAATACATACATATACAATAGGTTTTTGTTAATTCTCAAAATTTTCTATTTACTTAAATTTAAATACAATTATTTAAATTAATGCCTATAAGAAAACATGTGTTTGGAAGTTTATCTCATTTTTGAGCGCGCACATTTATCTATTATTTATTAATATATTCATATATGTATATGTTTAGTTTATGCGTTGAAGAGTGAAACATGAAAGTTTGCAACAATGTTGTGCCTAAACATTTAATTAAATTCAATTGGGCTTTCCAGTTATCTTATATGTTTATTACATTTAAGTTTTGTATTTTTTTGTGGTATAATTTTGATGTTATATCTCAAGTTCTTTTAGAAAGAGCAAGCTTACATAAAAGATGACTTTGTGCTCGCCCCCATTTGCCCTACAGTTTTTTATGAGTATATATATAACAGCTTACATTTATCTATGTGCGCCTAGGCATGTCCTTTCAAATAGCTCTTTATAAACAATTTGAAACACCCAAAAAAAAGTGAAAAACTGGGTCTAATTTAGTATCTGAATCACCTGACAAATGAATTCTTGATGGCAAATATGATTTTACTTTTAAGAAACTAGAATTTACTTAAAGAAATTTATTATATACTATTAAAAAGTGCTTGCTTTCTATTTAATTTAAATATACATTTGTTTATGCATATATTATTTTTAATGAACATTCGAGATCTTTTTACAAATGTGTGAAACCATATGTTAATGTATGTTGGCTTTACAAGCAGCTGGAAAAAAATAACTTAATGTAGCACCACTTTTCTCAGGTGTTTCAACAAATTCTTCACATTCACACATCTCTTTGGCACAAACTTTGAGTAAGGCTCTCTCTTTCATTTCTACGCTGAACTCTTAAATCATCATATCACTTCATGCCCAATAGTCTTTTGAATGCGCGTCTATAATCCAAATTGAATATCGTATAAATGACCGGATTCAAACCGGAATTAATATAACCCAACCAGGTTATAAAGTTCTTAAACTTGTCACTCGGACAGCAGCTCTGGCAAAATGGCAAGATCACGTACATGAGAAAAAATGGTAACCAACAGATGACAAAGACACCCATGATAATGCCCAGAGTCCGTGCAGCTCTACGTTCCTTGGACAGTGAGATCTTTTGTTTCTCCTCAATGAACTGATTAACGGTGCTGGGTTTCTTCTGTAAGGATGTGGCAGTAGCCGCACCAGACGATGATTGTGGAGGTGTTAGTTTCAGAGAGGTCTGCTCCTCAGCTTGAGTAACACAAACCTGAAATAAATATAAATGTAATTTATTAAAATGTGTTTTTTTTTCAGATAACAAGATAACATAATGTTAAGACAGTTAAAAAACGTAAGAGATCCCAGTTAAATATATCTATCACATCTAATTCGTTGTTTATTTAGCGCAGTGCTTTTCAACATTTGTTCCCGGCCAGGAAAGCTTTCACATAAACAGAGCTTTTACTATTCAAAGCTGTCTCCGAATTAACAACAAGCTAGGACTAGTAAATTTAATTATAGTTAGTTATAGTTATTAGTTTACATACATGGTGAGCTTTGGAGTTAATTCCACCATGGCACACTGTGAGCTTTTTAGCTCCAAAGCAATCAAAACAAAAAGCTTTCCGGCCCAGGTGCAACATTTTGACGAGCACTGATTTATAGGGATCATAATTTGCTCAGTCTTTATTTTATTCTTTGAAAAATACTCTATTTATGTACCTTCAATTAAATGGAATAGAATATTTTACGCACCTGTATGCAACCTTTGGGATCACTGCCACTTTCAGTGCTTATTTCAGCATCGGACTTGCCGGCAGCATTGTTGCTGCTGTTGCCTTGTGGCAACAACTGTTGCTCCCCATGTGGCTCACAGGTCGATGAGGACGACTGAGATCTGCGACCAGAACGTGCCTTGCCATGTTTAATAGAGTCCTTGATCTTGGCACGACGCGACTTCTTCACCAGAACAACAACATGTTGCTGCTGTTGCTGCTGCTGTTGCTGCTGCTCATTGTTCTCTGGCTGGGCATGTGTCTCACTGCTGATACTCTCCTGATCGTTCTGTATCATGGGTGTGGCAAAGTTGGCACGATCCCGACCACAGCAGAGCCAACTGGCACAGAGGCTGCTTAGGACTCGAGCCTTGGAGGTGCCGCCAGCAGGAAGATTGCTGGCATTGATCGTTTCATGTTCCGTGGACTTGAGAGCAATCGTGTTCAGTTTGTTGGCCTTGGCACGTTCACGTAAACGTCGCCGCGTGGCCACAAATATTTCAATGTACACAATGGTCATGATGATCAAGGGTATGAAGAAGGAGCCCAGCGAGGAATAGATGACATATCCTCTCTGTGAGGTTAGCTCACATGGTGTGGCGCTTGTAAACTCATCTGGCCAATCATTCCAGCCAATCAACGGTGGACTACTGATGATTAGCGATAGCAACCATACTCCCGAGATCAATAGAAGTACACGACCCACTGTCCGCTTCTGGGCATAGTTAATGGGATCTGTTATGGCCCAGTAACGATCAAGTGCAATGGCACATAGATTTAGTATGGATGAAGTGCAGCAGAGCACGTCGCAGGTAAGCCACAATTTGCACAGATGTATGCCAAACTCCCAGCGACCCAGTATTGAGTATGCCACATTAAAGGGCAACACCAACAGGGCCACCGTTAAATCAGCCACCGCCAATGAGACGATGAAAAAGTTCTGTACAATTCGCAATGGTTTGTAGGTGAAGACGCTCAATATAACCAGAATGTTGCCAATTATGGTCAGCACTATGATGATGGATAGCACCAAAGCTGTGAGCAGTGCCTCCCATTCCGGTACTGCCAACTGCACACCCAGAAAACTGCCTTGCAACTCCTCGACTGTCAAAGCGCCGCATTCCTGTGTTGATTCAACAATTGTTGCTGTCGTTGCAGTTGCTGTTGCTGTTGTTAGGCTGTCCACCAGCGAACCCGATAAATTGGCCGCCAGTGTTGCTGCTGCTGTTGTTGTTGTTGTCGATACTGCTGCTGATGCTCCTGCTGTCTCCACGGAGGCTGCACTGCGTCCTGCGTTCCCCGTTGCTGCCTTTGCCGCTACAGTGGATGCTTCAGGCGTGTTGTTGACGGCAGCGGCTGCTGTCAACGCTGCCGCGGCCACCGTTGTGGTGACATTTATAAACAAGATTTGATCTGCCGATGGCATTTTGACATCCTGCTACCACTTCCCTCTCTCTCTCTCTCTCTCTCTCTCTCTCTCAGCACGTCGCACGTCCTTTTAGTCTGCTCCCTCCTTATGTGTACTGTAGCATGCGTTTTATGTCGCTTCTTTTGCCCTTATTTTTCGTGTATGTGTGTGTAAATTTGGATGGAAGCTGCAATAACAAGAAAAAAAGGAGTTTGTGTGTGAAAAACGAATTTAATGTGTGTGTAAATTTTTAAAGAAAAACTGGAAAATCGCTTTTATTTAAAGAGTTATGCTAAAGAATTCCCATTTTTATCGATTTCTAAAGTTGAACTAAATTAATGTTAATGTACACGAATTTAAGATATTGTCAACTACTTAGAATTTATTTTTGTACTTCTTTTAATACTATAAAACATAAAAATTGGATGGAATTCTGTATAAAGAGGCAATTGAGACAAGCTTAATTAGCAGCAATTAGAAATAGGTACAAAAGTTGGTCATAAGTACTGTATAGAAACAGGAGCTCATTTCCATACTTTTCAGTAATTAAATTAAGATTATTCAATTCAAATAATAGAATATTAATTTTCCAATAAAACATAATAAGTCCCTAGACAAACAAACTAAATCATTGGGCATCAATATCAGTTGAATTTTCCTTATTTCCTTTGATATTCATACGTATTAGAACTATTTTAAAATTAGAAAAATTGAACTTAATAAAATTTATATTAAATTTCTTTTTAGTTCAGTTGTGTTGGTAAAACTTAAATTTGTTTGAACTAGAATTTTAGCCTGATTTCCTACCACATTCTCTCTTTTCCGCTATTCTCTCTCTTCTGTTCTCAGTTTAATAAAAGCACATCTACGACTTTTTACTCATGAGTGAAATAGTTTAACTTAATTTCTGCATATTTGCCTTATTTGATTTGTATCGATTGTTCACAGTTTTGTATGCGAAATTGGAAAGTTCGTTTCAACGGAGAAAGTTTTCAACTCAAGTTTTCCATCAAAGCCAATTGCAAATGCCAAACATGGCAATCAAAGTCATGTCAGATACAAATTATTTACAAGTTGTCTGTAAACATGCAAAATTTCGAGGGAGACACAAATAAGTATCAGTGTATCTATCCATGATATGGATAAGACATTTGACAAAGTGTCCAAAGCTCAGAAACGGACAAAGGTCTCCTCTTTGAGACAACAACAGCATCAACAATAGGAATAAAAATTGTCTTATGGACATTTCAAGGAGGGTCATGTCACAACGCCATTAACAATTTAGGTGCCAAATATTTTACATTAGCCTTTAAATAATGGAAGCTTACTAATTACAAATGTCAAGCAAAGTAAAATGACAGCTGTAAAATAATACACCAAGTTCCTTATTCCCCCGGTCAGATGTTATAATAAAAGATGATCCTTCTGGGTTTTACTTTATTCTGTGACACAAACAATTTCCGATTACTGCAAACACTCTAAGGATTATTTACAGTTGTTTTTAATGGAAGCTTTAATGGAGTGAAAATCATAGTGAATTCTAAACGGTTTTGGTGTTAAAGCTATGAAAAATAAATATTACAAAAATAAACTAAATATGGCATAGTAAACTATATTTAACACACAATGAGAACATACAAACTTTATTCTTATTATTATAAATAATGTCATAAATTAAATTAATTTTAATTGATAAGAGTGTCATTACAAATCTTAAAAAAACTGTGAAGAATTTGAGCTTTAAACACCCGTATGACTTAGTTGGAAACATACCTTTTATTAAAATATTAAACTCAAAGGCAGAACAGGAGGCTTTCATTAATTCTAACATAGTGTTTTATAAAAAACAGTTGTGTCTTTAGAACTAGCTATGAAAAAAACAATAATCTTATTTTAATGGAGAAGGACTTTCAAACTATTGCTAATGACAGCAAACCCCAAGAACCAACTCAAACATCTGTGAGATTACGTGTTTATCTGAGTGTGTACATATGTGTAAGATAGTTTTTTGAAAGGCATATCACACACACACACACACACATAAAGCAACAAGGTCATCTCAGAAAAACTTTTCCCCATACATAGCCTGACGATGAAGCAAAAACGAAAAACATTTACAAAAGAAAACTCAGCCCAACTAGCTAAAGCTGTTCATTTGCAGACTCATTCAAGCTCACACAACTAAGCACACACACACAACAAACACACACATGTACACACACAAACATGTACAGAATAATTTTTATAGACTGCTTCAGGGCGCAGTGTTTTAAGCCTCGTAATAATCCGATTAGCACCAAATCGTCTAGTTTTCGTAGACTAAAGAGTTTGTAATTTATTCAATTATTTCAGCTTATCAGTTTATTAACAGCAGATGGTCATCATAATTATATCAAAGTGCAAAATTTACTATAAAGTGGTTACCTTTTACTGCCAATAAAGATGTCCACTTTACAAAAAAAGTTCACTGCTAAAGTTTGGCCATATTTGTGTAATGCAACCAAAATTCAACCACGCCCCTAAACCAAAAAACCTCACTAAAAGCTGCCGACAGAAATCAAACTGAGCTTCAGGTGCATTAGCAGTAAAATCTCTACAGTCAAGCCAAAAAGAAAAAAGAAAAAAATTGTGGTAAAGGGAGGAATGCAAACATTTTTTGGCCTGAATGAAAATGTTTTTACTAAAGTTTTTTTTTCTCAACGCCGCGGCGTGCGCGCAGTTTATGAGTGGGTTATTTTGATTAATGTTCTCAGTGCGAATGTTGCAGCCGAGTGGGGCAAGAGGCAACTCCAACTACAGTTGGCATCAGCAGCTTCAGGCAAGAGGCTAAGCGGATAAAAGTGTCAAGCGTTGAAAGCTCCAAAAATACGGTGCAACAATTATGTACAATTTATAGACTCAACCAAGATTAAGTTGCTTGGAAAAGAGGCAAGAATATTAGCTTTTTAATCAGCGACTGGACTCTTTTATTTATGCACTGACAGTTATTTATGTTTAAATTTGAAAATTTTATTGATGTGGAAGCAGAAAAAATACACACGCAATTAAAATGCAACCAAAATACTTGAAAACCTGAAAGCGAAACTTTTTAAATGGGTTTTCCTTTTGTTGGTCATTTTATTTTTATCTTCTTTTTATAGAATGTGGTTGATGCTTTTTGTAATTTGACAAAGCGAATCAAAATGCGTAAATTCTTTGGCCACATTTATCATGAGAAAGAAAAAAAATGAATTTAACAACTTCACAAACAACAGAGTCAACCAAAATGATAGCTGACAACCCACTCACAAAAACAAAAATGAGAAGAATCTAGAAGGTCAATAGCAATTAGCAGAAATTGTTAAGACACTTGTGGTATTATCTATTTACCTTTTGTCCAATTTACATAATAATACATAAACGAGGTGTATGGCATATTTTAGTAGGCCACAAAAACAACTTTTGTTGCTGCTTTTGTGGCCTATTTTTAGCTTAGGAAGTGGCCCATAAATAAAAGCTCAATTTGCGCCTGTATCTTATGGATACACAAACGTGTGCATAATTAATAGGTGTAAAAATATGTATTATGGCTTAAGACACTTGGTAACATTAAGTGTAAAGCGATGTTGTAATGGACTCATAAATAATAGATATGCGTCAGCGTGAGTTACTAATAAAAAAAAAATAATAATATATGTACATACAAGAAAAGTAATTTAAATGTTACGTGTCAATTTAAATAATCTCTATCAGTATTGTTTGTTTGAAAGATATCAATACATACGATAATCTAATTAATACTGTCGGTTCGATTATAATCGCTTATCGTTTAGTTCTTATTGCTTATCGGTTTTCTTCAGCTCGCCTTGTCTAGTTGTTCCGCGTTCTTGATTGAAAATCTTAGTTTAATCGGTCCAATTGGCTTAAATTGTGTGTTAAACGGTCAAGCAAAGTGTTGTGCACTTAATGCATACAAAAGTTGTTCAATTAAACGGCGTTATTTTGTTAAATTTAAATTGTAATATTTGCAAGTGCTTTGTTTTTGCGCATAGCTGCCAGCGAAGCCCCGCTTTGCTCTCTTTGGCGCCATTTAATCTAACGCTCTCCCGCTCCTTTCTACGCATTGCTATTGTTTGTGTGTACCTTTGTGCGCGCTCCACCTTGTGATCGTTGTTGTTGCTCGTTTTAACTCCCGCGCTCTCACACATATCTCTCGTATGCAATGATATGTGTGCAGTTTCGTATTTTCATTTCTCTTATTTTCGTTTTAATTGCCTGCGCTCAGAATCTTAAATTCGTTTATGAAGTGTGTGCGTTGTAGCTCGCAGCTACAGTCAGCCTATAGTTTTTTTTGTTTTTGTTTGGTGTTTTAAAATGCAGTCAGCTTTTGCTAATTGCTAATCAGAGTGTTGTGAAGTGATTTGTGAAAATTGTCTGTAAATTTATTTTAAGCATTTACCATGCAATCCAAATAAAATATATTGTAAATAAAATATTATGTAAAAGGGTAAGTAATTTTTTTCTTTACTCTCATTTGATCTGTAAAGTTAGCTCGAATAAATATGTATTCTGTATCCTTTTATGTACTGTTCCTCTTTTTGTGTGTTGAAGCATGCAGCTTCTGTCATGTTTTGTTTTCAAAGTTTTTAAGCAGAACAAATCTGAGTTTTCCATTTTCTGACATCCATTTCAAAATCAAATTCAAGTAAACTCTGCTACAGGTGATAACTATAGGGGCAGTTGCCTACCAATTTGCCATTCGCAGAATAGCTGAATGTCCACGCAATCTGAAACTAAGCCTAACTCAATTGAACTTCAATTTACAACTGGCAGCATTGCTGTTTCTGAACCAGAACCTGCCTCTTTATGTCTTCTTTTAATCACGGAACGCGGTTCCGCCATTGTTAGCTTGTCACACAGCATAGAAACCATTTCTGGGCTTTGCAGCATTCCTATTAAAAGCCATGGCAATGTAGGGTCTGGTAAATGAAAGTCCACCTGATTCAATAAAGTTCAGTCCAGTGAAATGAAAATGCAAAACGCTTGAACCCTATCTACACATATACAGACATAGAGACATGCAATCCCACAATTCTCTGCTCATGTGTGTGTTGCGAACCATTCAGATATTCATTCGCGGCTCAGAATACCAAATCCATTCACTTCAGTTCCCATTCGTTGGGGCTTATGGACACGTTCATATTGCATAAATTTTTTTTAGGCTTTTTTCCACGGCTTTGGTTACAATTTTGTATTGGGCAACAACGCACATTCCATTTGCCATTCTCATATCTTTTGCAATGGTTTTCAAATACTTATTAAGAACAAATTTTTATGCGATTTGAAATCTGACTCCGCTTTGGTTTTATATTTGCACATTTTGTAGTTTCGATTTTCGGTTGCTTTGATGTGACCTTAATGCATTGTAAAGCTCACAAACAGACAGACAGTTGCAAATTTGTTTACACTCATGTGTGTGTGTGAAATCTGAGTTTTTTCACCTGCGTTTTCACCTACGATTTTGTTTGCTAACGTGTCTCGTCTTTGAATCCGTTCTTTAGATCTTCGAGGCGTGCTTTCCATTGCCACGTGTAAAATTTCATTCAATGCAACTTTTTTCAATGACACAACACATCGTATTGATGTGTCAGCAGAGCACAAATTGCCAAAAGGTTTTGCAAACGAAATGTGTGGGGTTGAGTAGTTAGAATCCAACAAGAGTTCATACAAAATATCAAAAAGGAAAATGAATTTTCCGAGTCGTAATGGATTGGAAAACTAGAGGGACGCATCAGAGAGATAGAGATAAGAGATTATAGATAATGCAAGAATATTAGAAAGTTAATTTAATTGCATTATGAGTTTAACTCAATTTATGAAGTTGAGTTTTATATTTTAAGATTGTCTGACTGTTAGGCAAAATATATTTTGAATAGTAAGAATCGAAAATTATCTTAAATGATGGAATATATTTTAATGTACATAGAGGTTAAAGCTAGTAGCTAGTCTTAAAAGTACTACATTGAAAAATACTGACGATGATTAAATAAAATATCATTAAAAAATGTGGTAAAATGCAGCGCAAAAGATTAAATAATAATTAAATAAGTTTTTACAACTTCCAACTATATTTAAACATGATTATAATTAAAAATTGTGGTAAAATGCAGCTCAAAAGATAAATTAATAAATAAATAAATCAGCTTTTACAACTTCCAACTATATTTAAGCCTGATTACAGTGTGTCTGTAGTAACATATGTTTTTAATCAATTCCCATTAAGATAACGACACATTTGCCCTTTAAGCTTCTGCCAATCATATATCTTTAACATTATCTTTATGCCAGCAATTTACATTTGCAGTCCTGGCTAGAACAATGGCCGTTAATGCGGACCCTGCTTTTAAAAAATTGATGCATTCTTGTGCACAATCGCAACAGTGACAGAGACAAGCAGTCAGTCAGTCAGTCAGAGACGAACAAAAGAAAGAGGTAGAAAAAGAAAAAAATAAACCAGAAAGAGAGATAGAAGAAATGGACAGTTAGCTCCTCCTTTCAGAGGAGGGAGAAACGTGGTGCGTACCTGACACATTGACGACGACTACGAACGAGGGATAAACATGAAAATCATCATCGGCAAGACAAACCAGGCATGTAAACTGCCAACTAACGAGAATGCACATGTGTATTACACACAGCACATCACACACACACACAAAGAATACGCCAACAACTGTCAGTCAAAAACTGCACTCGAATGCACATTTTGTGCGATTGTAATATGCATTTTACATTGGTCTCAGCATATCGAACATTGTTCCAACAAGCTAAAAATCAGTTGGCTAGAATGTACGTACGTATTTGGCTTAAAAGTCAAGCAGTTGGCATTTGGCAGGTAGCCAATTTGATTGGTAAGAAATCAACAAACAGAATCTGTAAATGTTTTCTTAGTACTTGGCAATGGATAGCACTTAAATTATATCTGATATTAAGATACTGGTACAAAAGAATTTCAAATGGGGAAATTAAATGAGAAGTTTTATTGTTTCAGTTGTTTTATGTTGTTATTTTAGTTATTGCAAGTTTAAGTAATACAATACGCATTATTTATTTAATTTATAATCTATTTTTGAGTATTTATTGATATCAAGTTATGATGTTTATAATTACAATCAGAAGAATTTCCTAAAATAATTAAATCAGTATATTTGATCATATTGGAAACTCTTTTATATCACAATGTATTTACTTTTATTATAATAATTATAATAGGTAATATATTTTTGGAAATTTACTTTTCTTATGGCTCCTTATTACTTAAATATATATATTTAAATTATTTAATGTTTGCCTTTAAGTAACATTTAAGCTTTAAATTCTTTTAAATTTCACTTTGCTACATTTATTGTTTATTATTTTTTCAGTATCTTTGTTTACTTTTCATTTTGTTTTGCACATGCATCTTTCATGTTTTTATTATCGTATAAACTACATTTTCTGCAAGTTATTTGCCAATATTGTGTTTCTATTGCATTTTTATTCAACCACAAGAAATTCTCTTATGGGAAATGCACTTAGATGCCAGGCCCACTGTGTCATCTACGCATTTCTTATCAATTTGCTTTGTTGTTGTCGTTGTAGTTGTTGTTGTTGTTGTAGCTGTTGGATGCCGTCATAAGCAAATTTTCTATGCGACATCACATACAGTCAGTCTATCCCCATCCCATACTCTCTGTCTACGCTTGTACAGCTCTGCGTATGCGCAATATACATAATTGCATATCCTGGCAGGGCAGAGTTTTTTTATTCGTTTTTTATTCGTTTTGTATTTTGTTGAGCCAACTATAAACTGTAAATTGTTGTTGTATTTGTGTCGAGCTTTATGTAATGCTATCAAATTCTGTGGTTGCATCAAGCTGTGCCACAGATGCAGCATAAATGAACTATTGCCTGGGTAATGTGGCGTATGCGTAATTTGCCTTTGCTAATTTGATGGCTTCTTGATCATTGTTCATTTTCTTGCCTCGCAATCCATTTACTTCCGCACTCAATCATTAATTAAAAAAACTTTAGCCTAAAACTTGCCTGACTGCTCGATATTTACATATGAATTCCGTTGACTTTCACTTTGTTTATTTTGCCTTCCCGTGAAGCAGCCGCTCTCACAGTGGGTGGAAATCAATTTGTTTTTAACTAATTAATGGTTGCGTATGCATGTAAGGATATCCCCCAATTTGCTAAAAGCCAAGCTGTCGATTCTTTAACTTAATACCCAATATTGGTATTGGCTTTCAAACTGGTCAACATGTGCAATTATATTTCTCGGGTTTTTGATTGTTTTGGCAATTGAACTTTTCCTCGTAGCTAAACTAAAACTGCCTCGAACACTATTCTAGATTTGTGTTTGTTTGTTTGTTTGGCTTTGCATTGATTTGATTTGATTGATTTGCTTTTTTTCTATTCGTTTTTCTAGTATCCCCCGTCTCCTCATTCACATCTCTCGGCCATTTGGCACTTTGGCTCTTTTGTTTCAGCCAGCCAAACAAAAAACGTTTGCGAAAACAAATCAGAAAAGGTCGTGAATGTGTGTCCGTCTGTCTGTGTGTGTGTGTATTTTCACTACATTTGTGTGTGTGTGAAAAGTTTTTAAATTGCACTGCAACTGTATTCGCAATTGTTTGCTGAATGGTCATCGAAATTTCAATTGCGTTGCGGGATTGCGTGAAAAGTTTTTTCGTGTTTCTATTTAAACAGTTAACTGAATAATAAATATAACCATTTTACTGCAGAGCAATCAGTTTACATAAGCTAAATGAATCAACATCTGTGATGAACAGTTTAAGCTAAATTTGATGAATGGCTAAAAATTAAAACTCAAAAATGTTGTCGATTAAATTTTACACTTAACCACATGAAAAAATCTAGTTTGGTAGAAATTTATTAAATTCTTATGCAATCATTAAAGTGAGCATCACTTAATAAACTTTGATAAAAGTTTAAACATTTCTTTGCTTTTATTTTAGTCAGTTTTATGCTATTTCCGACCATAATTGCTTCATTCCAAAACCAAGAGCATTACATTATTTTAATGAAATCTGTTTAAATTATTTTAAATTGTATCAGATATAGATCTTTTGCTTTTGTAAACAACTGTTCCAAATGTTTATTTTTATTAACTATTTAAATCAAATTCAATAAATTTAAAGTTTGTTCAAAGGTTTCAATAGTTTTCATTACATTTGAAAGCAATGGTTGCTTGTTTGAGGACACCAAAAATAGATGTTCAGTTGCTTTTGGGTTGCTAGAGCTTTGTGGAAAACACCTGTATAATAGAGAATTCACTTTTATTCACAGACTCTTCGCATTTTTAAGTTAAGTTAAGTTAAGTTCTATATTTTAGTACATTTATCAACTTCTCTTATTAGTTGTTAGTTGCTGCTTTAAGTAATTTATTGATCTGTCTCAGTTCTTATAGAATTTCAATTAAGTTGTTAAGTGCTGCTCAATCAGAGCATTTGGATGGCATTGGCCGCAATCTAATTAAACATTTCCATATAAACAATAGTCAATTCAATCCTTGATCATGGCCTGTAACCAGACATGCGTTACAGGACTTGAGACTAGAGCTTCATTGTACAAAAAAGAACCTTTTGTTCAGTTTGTTGGGAAATGTAATAAGCATTGTTATGTCCAAAGTTCGTGAAATTGATGACCTAAATCAGGATGAGTAACTGTCTGAGTCCTGTACGTCCGCACGTGTTGAGAGTTTGATTGAAAAGGCATTGCTTTGCTTTTACAATCAATTGTGACCCCGGTAATAAAAAACTAAAAGGGCAATACAGTACAGTCAGTCCAGTTAGTTCGGTCGAATACAGTAGAGAGTTAGTTGGCAATAGTCTTCACTGGCCAAGTAGTTGGCCAGTCTGGCGCCCCGAGTTGTTGAATCCTTAGAGTCAGGATGGCAATTGCAAAACAGACGGCGCCCATCAATAAAAGCACAATAAAGTCGAAACTGTTTATGGACCTTTCTTAGATTGTGTGTTTAGTCGATTATATGTTTATTTTGATTGCAACAAATCGAGCATAAAAAGCCAACCAAGTTAACGTACCAACTAGATACTTTTTCCTTGTCTGAATGAAATGTATCCAAATCAAATGCAGTTCGTGCTGCCAAGAGGCGCAAATTCGTTTTAAATTCATTGCATGCCATTGCAGTCCTTTGCTTGATGTTCCTCATCAATATGAGGAGTCAACAGCAGACAACAGCTAGATGGGAGATGGGAGTTGAGGACAGTCTGCAGCTTTGACACTGAGCGAATTTGTCAGCTCCATAATTCCCCAAGCGATAGTCGAGCTGAGCAACTGGAGTAGATATTTTGCTACGTGCTGTCTCTGGACTGTTGCTTTTGGTAAAATTTACTTGTTCTCATTTATTACATGCAATTTGGTGGCACAACTTGGGGCAATAAGATAACTTTGCTAGCTAAGATATTGCGACAAAGTGTAGGCTACCAAATGGGAAGTAAGTTGCTGGGAGACAGAAAAGAATGTATATATGAGTAGAGCTTAAATAAATTTGTGGATATTCCAATTACAGGGAAGCAATTTGCTTATTAAGTGCTTTCAATGGATTATTGAACTTGGAATTAGTAACGAGTAGGAGTACTCTTCTCTCTAAGCAATCCAATTTGTCTCTCGTTGACCTTCAGTCCCCCTTTTTGGTGGCCACACACTCCTAATATATCTTTGAATCTGACAGCTGTCACAATTGATTGCTTTAACGTATTAGTTTTAGTTATTGCGCTTGGCCCCACCCTGTCAATGCTATCTGACAATTGATTAAGTGCTAAAACCGAATCTCAAATTAGCATTTCCACAATGGCAAATTAAAACCCCAGTATCTCCTCATATTGTAGATAGATAGATTTCATTAGAAATATGCATATTCCAGATATTCTCATTCGCAGAACTTCGACTTGTATTTGCTTTATGCCAAAGTATATACATACATATAGTCACCGATCGATGTTGGCATTTATCTATACTATAGTATTTTTACAGCCATATTTTCTACTTTGCTGGCCATCATGGCATATAAATCATATTTGGCAGCCACTTGACGCGTGAGAAATGCGCAGTCAGACCCGTCTACTCACCATTAGCACTTGGCCCAAAAGGGTGAAGTGGTGAAGGGGCTGATGTTGATTTGGTTTCGGTGTCAGTTTAAGTTTCGGTTTAGTTCGAACAGCTTTTTGCAGAACAACAGCAGAGCAGAATTAGCATATATCCAAATATATGTATAGTATATAGCTATAGACTATAGAGCAGTATAAAGTTCTCTCTCACACACACACAAATCACTTGAAAATACTTTGTTATCTGCGAGATACTCGCAACTTGTACACTCACAAACCAAACAATTTGTATGCATCAAATGCAAATACCGAATAAATATATTACACAATCATTGCAGCACCAATTGTTGTTTATTGTCCTCATCCCAAGAACCCTTTTCATGTCAAATGCATTGACATGCACAGCGTTTGTTGTTGTTTTTTATTTACATATATTCTTTTTTTTATTAAGTATTATATATTACGAGTTGTATCTGTTGGGGTTGCATTGAATTTTCTTGGTATAGATTAGATTTTGATTCTACCGAGCAGCTGTTTTATTTGTCGCACTCGTCCGGATACAAGTACGTATTCAGCCACCGTGTGCCGAGCAGACTGTTAAGACAATCCACATAATACATTTAGTTTATTTCACAATTGAAACAACAAGTGTAAGAAAATTGGTACAGGTCATAGTCGACTTTTCAATGCTCTGTAATGATGTAGATGGGTGTAGAGAATTATATTTTAGAAAGCTAGTTTCATATTTTAGGAAAACCTACTTCTATTTTTTACTTAGATAAAGCAAATACTAAGACAGTTTTTATGTTGTAATTTAACTCTTCAATTTAAACTTAAAAAAGAACAAATTATCTCAAATAAATAAAGATATTTACACTTCATTTTCTTCATATAATTTTACTAATTGGCACCAAGTTTGTTTATTTAAATCAATTGTTTAAAGCTGTAATATGTGCTGTATTGTTGTACTAGTCATGAACAATAAAGTGAACAGATTTTGTAAACATTCAAAAATGAGGTTGTAAATTGATTTTGCCATTAATATGTTACCAAACAATTCGAGAGTGCTTGACTAAAAGATACTTACACTCAGGTGTAAACAAATTCAAGCAGTTTGTTTTGCTGCTTCCGCTGATAATTCTGATAATACATTTTTGTACATCTGTGTTAATTATCTGCTGTTTACTCTGATTTTGCACGACTGTTAATACATACTTGTATATATCCGATCTGTATGCACACTAATTGCTGGCATGTAAATTAGCAAGCTGAATTTATTAATGTGGTACTTGTGTTCAGTTACGGAAATGTGCGTTGAGGGCCTTTCTAAAAAACCATAGATGGACCATAATGCTTCATATCAATTTATACAAAAATATTTTACATAAAATTCTCATCGCTATTTTTGTTATATTTCAATGTTAACTCTGCTTACTTTCTGTCACCGATATGTCTACAAAGAATCTTTTAGTAAACATATCTGGCAGTTGCTTCAACAAGTAGAAAAGGATCTAGATAATGCAATTTATTTTTTTCTAAAATAATTTCGATTACATCATAAAGTATCTGTAATTACACTGCTCGCATTCACATTCAAACCGAAGCAATCAGTTCACTCCGCACTTGCTCATACATTTATACCAAGTTGTCCTAGCATACCCAATCTTAACAGTTAAAGGGTATAGAAGAATTCCACGTTCCCATTCAGAATGCTTCCACATCGAGCTGATGATGCAGGGCCCATTCATAGAAATGCTAAACGCGTGTATCCCAAACAGAGCAGCAGAGTCCATAAATTTCTACAAAAATATTTTTCGTGTGATTTTCACTTGCCGTTCTGATTGTCTACCACGGAAAGGGGGGCAATACTACAATACATAGCTGATTATACGAATAGTACCATACATCTGTGTACTAACCAAACAACTGTCTATCTGTATATTTAGCGCAATGATTTCTCTGCTTCTCAGTTGTTTAAATGGGCCGGCTGCTATTATTTTTTCGCTTTTTTTTTCGACAATTCCCAAAAAAAAAAAAATAAAAAAGAAGAAAATTAAATGGGGAAAAAGAAACGAACAGAAATCCATAAATAACTACATACTTCGATTTTTAGCTATAAGTTTTCGACATTGTTCTATAGTGTGCGACGGTGTCGACAACTTTATGAGCTGCGCTGTTGATATTATTGAATTAGAGCGACAGGGAGGGGGCGGTGAGAAGAGTGTGAGGTCTTTGCCTCAAGTACTTTGAAGCAATCATCAAGTTTTGGCTACCAGCTAAATTCTTTTTTTTTCTTTTCTTTTTTTTTGATGAATTCCACAAATATTGACAATGTGCGTGCCAAATACAAAATAAATCATAGTCGTTTTCGCTTTTCTTCAGTATTTATTTACATGCCGGAAGAACACCAAACGTAAGCGACAACAACAACAACAGCAACAACAACCCCAGGCGCAATTCCCCACTGGAAATGAAGCCAACAACGATGAGCGTCATCGACAGCTCGTTTTCTGGCTTTTTTTTCCCTCTTTTTCCTCTTTTTTTTTTTTGGCAGGCTACTTGTGTGGGCGTGTTAGGTATATTGAGTTTTACTTGGGTGCTCGAGCATATATAATATGGAAATTGAAATGAATTTTGTTTTGCTTTTAGCATGGCAACTATTTGAGCTTTGCTTCCTCATTTGCCTACTATTGCTCTCTCTCTCATTCTCTCGGTGTTTTGATTTTCCCCTTTTGACTTGGTTTACTCTTATATCACACAAGAGCCCATAGACTTATTTGATTGTAGTTCAATAATAACACTCACAGTTAATCGTTCTTCTATAAATAAATTAGTTCACTACTTAAGCGTTAAGTGCGTGTCTTTCTTTTAAATACTATCAAGTCGATTTTGTTGTCTTGCTTTTTGTTTTGTTTTAATAATTCATATCTACTAGGGTCCAGTCACAAAAGATGTAGATAGAAGAGGAGAATACGCATTTGAAGACGGGATATATAGTTTCGGTATTTAAATTAGTCTGTACTCAAAAGAAAGTATACTTTGCTATCTCAACATCAAGATACTTATATTTTACATATTCTTTCAACTCATTGTATCTCCTGGAAATTATAACCCTTCGTTTCGTTACCCTTATACTTACTCTTCGAAAGAAGCTTACTTTGGCTTTCTATTTCAAACGAATTGCCATTGATATATTATGTTATCCTTTGATTATTTTTACGTTTACATTCTTAACTCCTTTTTATACTCATCATACGCGTATTTAATTCTATGTATTTGCCACATGCTTTTCATTTATCTGGCTTTATAATAGCATTAACATAAATTCAACGAGCTCTGATAGCAACTCTTTATACTATTCATTTGCCATGCAAATGCTGAAAAGATCCTAAAAGTTATTTTTCAACTTTTCAAAGCCGCAACTTGACTAATTTGGCTTCCTTGAGAATCAATGTGGCTTGAATGTTGCCGGATTTGGAGCTGAAAATGAAATTCAACTGACACATACACACAAAGCAAATTAGTTACGCCTAATTTGCAACTCATTGTGAGCAACAATTGACTTGCTTATGATACAATTCAAATGCCACCCAATTTTGAAGCTTAACATACTTAAATATAGGGAATGAGAAATACACATACGGTGAGTACAAGCCTCTTGAGGGGAGTGGTAAAGGCATTGCCAATTGATTTTCAGAACGTACTTGACGCTTCAACGCGGACACAATGGGGCGTATACGCGATGAAATTCAATTAAAGGCACTAGGCGAATGCAAATCGAAAGCCATAGAAAAAGATTAAAATTAAAGAGAGGCAAAAGGAAAAGTGGAAGTAAATGTGAAAGGAAGTTTGTAAAGCCAGAATTTATAGCAAAAACGTCCGTTGAGAATACTTTGAATACACAGAACAATGAACTATAATTTATATGCCTTGAATTAATTCAACAAACGGCAAACGAACTTATCACCTGCTGCTACCAAAATGAAACATGGCACATACATTGAAAGTGGCTTATTGTTAGACCCAGACTCAGGTTCTGGCTCTAGCTTTAGCTTCATCTTCATTTCTAGGAATAGCCTTGGGGCACAATTTAGAGTCATACAAGTTTTGTACATATTGCGTATATACATATACAATAAATACTCGTCTCTGTCTGTTCTCTTCGGTGTGGCAAATGCAACTCTCTTCGGTGTAGTTGCAATATTTAGCTTAAATATGCTACACTTTAACATTTTGGGACAGCCGGAATGGTTGTTAGACTGCCAGCCAGCCTCCCAAGGCTCCTACTACTCCTACTTACTATCACTATGGCTTGTATAATTTAATAAGGTTTCCTAAATGTATTGTCAGGAACAAGGCACACACACTCACACTCACACACACACTCACACACACATACGCGAGGTAGCTTCATGCCTGCCTCTTATTGTTGGACGTTTTGTAGTTTTCGACAGGTAGGCTGGCCATATAATTTCATTATACCCTTGAAGATGGGCATAATAGCTTTGTCGTAAAGTTTGTTATAGTCTGGAAACGGGGACAACAAATTCTTTTGTGCTCTATGATGGCCTTCTCGTTCTCTGTCTTGAACAAATTGTCTTTTAAACAATGTTATTTTTAGGATAATAATAGCAATTTGTAGACAAGGATAAATTAAAAATTAGTTTTATATTTTTGTAAATTTAAGAAAACAATCAACGTTTACCTTAAATTTGCTTAATTCTTTTGCATTTGGTTTTTTTAAGTCAGTCGTTTATTTTGCTTTTAACATTTGAAATATTTTATTAAATTGTAAAGTTGTAAAATAGTTTGAAAATATAAATTTAATATGATGTATAAAAAAAATTAAACTGGAGATTTCTCTATAAAAAAAATTTATTGTTTAGAACAAACTATAAAAAAATTTAACAAAAAAAACTGAAATAAATAATTTGAATTTTTCTAAACATTCTAAGTTATAATAATTTCTTTTATCTTAATAGATTTCAATCTAAAAATATAATTAAATTTAATTAAAATGAATAAAATCTCATAAACTTTAATTAACAACTGTCAAATTAAAAACCTATAATTACTTTGCTGAAAAAATCTTCATCTCACTTTATTTGTTAGCACATTTAAACTTCGTTTTGTCTCATTTTGTCCTTGGCTTTTCTGTTTAAATAGAACTTCAAGTGTTTGGCCATTGTAGAGAATATAAGCTTATATTTATGTAGCTGTTGCTATATCATCTGTGCGGTTAATGCAATACTTTTGTGCCTTATAAATTACTTAGTAGAATTTTAGTGCTGAAATGTTTTGTCGGTTAGTTGTGTTGGCGTTTGACTTCCTCTCGCCAGGTTCATAAATTTCAATTTATCTTTAGCTCTTTCCTTATTTATTTTCAGTTGTTGACAAGTAACATTAAGTTTGGAACGCTTCTCTAAAGCAGCCCCAGCAGTTGACTTGCCCCTTTTTTTCCCCCCAAACTGTCTTTAATGGAATGTGTGAAAGGCTCAAGGAGATGGGATACAACACTGCGAGTTTAAAAGGCTTTCTTTTTCTTTCTCTTGTTTTTTTGTTTCTTGTTCCTTGATGTTGAAAGTAGTGCAGCTTTTTTATGACAGACCTTTTGCACTTTTATCGTACTACTCAAGGCCACACAAGGGATTTCTACTTAGAGATGATTTCTTTAAGAGCTTCTAGGTAATATACGTCGGGTGTTGTCCCTTGTGTGAAACATTATTTTAATGAAGGAATGAAGTGTGAGTAATTTTCTATCTAAAAAAACATCTACTATAGTTGACTTTTTGGTCATTTTTATTCAGTGTATCCGAGTCTTTTTCTTTTTGAATATAATTATCAAATTTACTCCTATGACAATCAGTCCTACAAATTATTATTAAATAAAGCACTCTGTTTTAAAGTCCATTTTTAAATAAATTATGTAAACTACTAGAGTAGAGTAGTTTTAACAACATTGAAAAGTATTAAAGTTGAAGCCGAACTTCTAATTGTATAATTTTCAGTTTCAAACAAAAAGTTTTAGTTCTTTTTGCGTATAGCTTAATTAAGAATACCAACTCAAGTTTTTCTTCTCTAATTTAATTTTTCGCTTTCCACTTTCCAACTAGTATTGTATATCAAGTCTTAAAACAATGAACTTAATCAATTTAGGTATCATTACAATAGTTGTTGTTGTTGTTTTTGTGGCGTTGCATCTTTTTGCATATATACCGCATTGTTCCATTCAAGAAGTTTTCATTTAAGTTAGACCACTCAGAGGTCGGAGGCTTCTTTTTATACACCTGGCAGACGAAAAGACTCAAAACAAGTGCATCCTAAGTTCAGCACACAAAAAAAAGCAAGTTTAAATGTTCTAATTCTATCTCGACTATGAGATACCTTTAAATTTATTACCGGACCGTTTGCTTGCAGGATATTAAGATAACATGGCATACATCAAAGGCACATTGCTGTTTTCCTTTTAGATAGATTAAAAGGATATATGAACCTACATATTACATTTTGGTGTTTCTAGCTATATGTAGTCCCAAAGTAATTATACCTCTTGTGCTATATGACTGCAGGGTATAAGAGAAGAGAACTTGGAAGGTGAAAAAAGTTGTACTCATTAGCATGCGGCTGCTTGAAGGATGTTTGATCCATCTCTTCTCCTCCTCCTGCTCCTTGAATGTGCCGGGTGCATGTGCTGCTTATGCGTGAGGAACTTTCAACAGCAGACGACAGTTGTGCCTGACTGTCTGTCCCCGTTTTGATCTTGTGGGCGTTGGCTTAATCTGCAACCAAGCCAAAAACGAATGCGAAAAGGAAAACGGAAAGTTTTTCTAAGCCACTCAGACCCTCGAGATGTCGTTTGTGGTTTCAGCTGAGCGTCAGACGTTCTGTCAAAAACTGTTTGCATCACTGAAAGCGAAAACTGATGAGTGAACCCAAATACCCAAACCCAACCCAAACCCAAACCTAAACCTAAACCCAACCCAAATCCAATGTAAGCCCAACGCAAATCCAATTCCCATGTCCGGGGCCCAACCGCACTTGCCAGTCGAGTTGAGTGCAATTCACATGCATAGTTTTTCGAGTGCAATTAAGTGAAATTCGTATTAGTTGTGTGTGAGGTTCTGCGGGATGTGAGAATATGTGAGGACATGTGAGCTTGTGAAGAACATGTGCCAAGCAGCGAAAAGTATTAGCTAAAGGATGACACGAGCTGAAGATGGCACAAAAACCAAACTTGGACACGTTGTAAAAGCTGCCATTGCAGCCATGTTCTCCGACTAACTAGTATGTGAGATTCCTAGCTGAGGTGGAAAGAGGGTACATACTGTGAGTATGAGTACATAGCATAGCTCGCTCTCGGAAAGTTGTCGTTTGCTCCTTTGATAATGTGGCTAACATGTAACACGCGCTCGCATACAAAGCATGTCATTAAAAGTTATCCGCCCCTTAACCCCCTTACCATCAAATATACCTTGCCACCCGACTGCAATTTCAGCAAACTGAGGACAACTTATGCTTAAGCAATTTCTTTTCAGTTAGTTGTTGTAAGCAGCTTTCATTAAACGGCAAATAGTTCTTGCCCAAGTAGAACTCCAGTCAGTACATGTGATATGTACATACTGTAGGTGTGTGTTGTAGTTTAAATCTTGCTTTTAAAACTTCATTGATATTTAAAAGAAATTTCATTTAAATTGAAAAACAAAGGAAACTGCAGCTTAATGGAAAATGTAGAAATATATATTTAGATAAAAGCAGTCATTACTTTTGGTAAAACTAGTTAATAAGAGTTGGATTATTGGAAAATGGTAACGACAATTTTAAGCTTACTGTGTAGTGAAAAGCAGAACTTGTAACATTGAAAAATGCGATTGCCACAATATGAAATCCGAAATTGAATAAAGCAATTTTGATTAATGAGTATGAAAGGCAGACACAATAATCAATAACAAACTTAAATGTGATTGATAAACCAAAACAGAATTGTAGCAAGTGTAGCAATCCTTAAAATGTTTATCAATTTAATTATGAATTGAAAAGTTTTAGTTCAATGTAAACTGAAATGTTAAATAGCTGAATTGATTATGTTTTAAATTTGATAGTTGGTTATTAACCACACTTTGTGATATATTTTGGCAAAATATGAAGTGTGTAATTTGGGTTAATGAGGTACGTAATGTTTCGGAGTGCAACATGAAATTGGGAATCTACACAAATTACAAAGTGGATTATATAACAGCTTTAACATTTACAAAATAAACAAGGAAACTGATTTGCTTGCTGTGTTGCATATAAAAAATAAATGAACAGTATAAAAATGTAATTCGAATCATTTCAAATCGATTCGCAAATATTTTAAAGCAGACAAATAATAGTGAACGTTACTTTCTAGCAAAAGCGAACATTTGGCCAGGGACCAGCTTAATAAAATATTAAACAGGTATTTGGACACCTCTTCCCGGTGACCCTTATCATTAAATTTGAGGATTTTGTAGCTGACATGCTTGTTAGGAAGTTCTGTTCTGTGTGTCCCTAAAGATTGGTTTTCAATATGTCATTTGCCATGTCGAAAAGTTGGCCAAGTCGTCGAGGCTTTGGCTCGACCCGAATGTGGCAGCCACAATATATATTTACTTTAAAGTATACACAATAAGGATAACAACAGCAACTGGGCCAACACATAAAAAAGAGACATACAGACACACACACAGACAGACAGAGAGAGATATATGTATGTACAAGTGAGAAGAAGACAAGCCAAGACAAAATTACACGAAATTATGTTTGCCCAACTGGGTTGGGTCAGTGCCCATCGTGTGTCCATCGCGTGTCGAAGAGATCCCAACTCGTCCGGTCAGCTCGTCCAGCTCGTAGAGCTCGATGTATCCAATTCCATTAAAATCAATTTGTCTATTTATTTAACCGATAATCTGCTGGAGCGTTTGCTTGCTTGTAAAATTTCGCACCGCAAATGCTCCCAAGGGTTGGGGAATTGAGCATGACATGGAATGAAGGTGGATCCACACCTCGAAAACCTCTAATTTGTCAACATCAGGCAGGCGAGTGGCGAGGACAGGTGAAATGTTTTAATTTGACCAACATCTCGGCTCCCACATCACACATCCCCCCCCCCAACCACAATCTCCATTTATTATGGTCTGTAGTGCGTTTGCTGTCCTGCTTTTGTCCTGGGTTCATCCTGTATCCTGTCATTGCTGTCAATATTTACGTCAGTCAGCAGCAAGAGCTGTTAGCATTTTGCCTTGTACTAGCTAGATACGACAGATAGATAGTACGTGATAGTATGTGTACTAGGTATCTCTCCAGGTGCTTTGTCGTATTTTTTTACGACACTATTAACATCATTGTGTGTGTGATTTATGGTTTCCGGGGCAATAGGCCGTACTGCTCTTGTCCTTTGGGCCATTTGTGTGACATTTTGTCGTCTCTGGTGCACTTGATCTCTGATGCTTATGCCTTTATTTACTAGTATTTTTTATGGTCAGTCATAAAAAATTGGCATGCACTGGCTTTAAGCGCTGCAAAGTAGGCTACCAAAAACCGCTTACAACAGTCATTTACCAAGAGTCAAGCCGTACCGTCGAGCGAAAACAAAGAATAGAAAACCAACAACATCTGCTTTTGTTGATTTTGACATATGAGAATGTTGCTGTTTTGTGTCCTTAATTGTACCAGGCACATCAGCACATCCGTTATGATATTCGTGGGCCTTTTTTTTCGTTGGTATACTCTAAATACATTAATCGACGCGGGGTCTATTTGTTTTGCTTAGTAGTTTAACCAATGCGGCTGAAAACAAAGAGCAGTAAATATTTGATCTTTAGAAATTGCTAAATTAATTAAATGATAATTAAATAAAAATGGGTTGTAGAATTTGATTTATCGGAATCTGAGTAGTTAAGATTAGTAAAAGTTCTTGTAGGACAGAAGAAAACACTGTGCATAGTGCCCTCATTTAAAGTCGAAACTAAGATAGGAAGTAAATAATAAATAAATATAAAAATAAAATGTTTTGTTGGACATTATAGCATATAGCTTTTTTCTCTTACTTATGCTTAAGTTCATTTTTATTGTTTTTATTCCATTTTCAAGTTACTTACTTAGTAAGGCTAAGCGCTATTCTACTTAGCTTCAACTTCGCTTGCAGTGCGATCACCCAACAGTAGATTAAACAGAGTATTTACATGTCGATTTACTGCATTTTTGAAATTAATTCTCTTTGTTTAATGGTCTAAACGCGTTTGCTCAGTCAGCAGAGCGTTGCGCTTGTTGTTATTGTTGAGTCGCTCTTCCAGAAAGCCCCACTCTACAGCACATCAATCAAATGCCTCCACAGCACTTAACAACCACAGTAGGGTATTGCTGGGCAGCATCTGGACATCGCAGCAGTTGGCACAGGCACAGGCTTCTGCTTCGATGCTTCAGTGTGCTGAGTTGACAGTTTTTGTCCACTTTTTTTTTATTATTTTCTTCTATGCTGGGCCTGGGACGCGGTCACTTGAAGCGCAAATAATTGAAATTAATAAATTGAGTTTAATTGAAAAGCGTTGGACAACTTTCGCACTTAAAGGCAGCCAGACCTTGCCGAGAGACTCGAGAGTCAATGAGTCGTATTCTTAGCTTTGCTTTCTCAAACGCACAGTAGAGATATATATAAAGAGAGAAGTAGGAGTCTTTCCCGCCAGGCTGCCTGCATTTTGCTGCCTTTCAATTCCAATTTCCGTTGCACTTTGCATAAATCTTTTATCGTTTGAAAGATGGCAACAAACTTGGCTTGGTTTCTACCATTTTCTTTCGGGTCCATTGCAAACATTGCCTTGTTCTCCGAAAGCTAATCGTCAGCTGTGTGCCATTGAGTGAGCATAAAAACTATTTGAATCACAAAAGTTGCTGCAGATGCAGGTTGACTTAAATACTTTCAACAGCAGCCTTTCGTCGAGTGCATTCTGCAGTTTCCAGCTCCCAGCTCCAAGTTTACTGTTTGCTGTTTCTTTTCATTACTTTTACTTCAAAATTATGCGACTCAACAACAAACAGCAGCAGTTTCAGCATCAGCAGCAGAAGAAAACTTAACGGCTAACCGGATTGCAGGGATCCAGCTTGGTCAACATGACGTATACGTACTTTGCTTTGCTTTGCTTCCCAAAAAGTTGTTATGCCAAAATTGTTCTGCTAAATTTAATTTATGCACTTGCCAACTCAAAAATAGCAAACAACTTTAACATCAACAGCACTCAAGTGTAAACCGCAAGCTCTATAACATGGCGTATGAGTAATCCCCCTGTGTGTGGATGTGGGGTGAAATTTGTGTATGTGTGTTTTTAGCATTTATGAAAAGTAACTTTTAGACTGATTGGATCAGTGCTTAAGTCATTCAGATAAAGCACTTTAGCCAACAGCTTGTGTTGATATTCATCTTAATATTTTATTTCTCTTCTAATGATGATAAATCCATTCCAAGAGCTGAGAGAAATAAGACATAAACACAACAATTAAGGGCAATCTATCAATCAAGGCATTGAATTCATCATTTATCATACTGACAAAGCGAATTAAAAGCGAGCTAAAATGCTGCGTTTAAGGTTAAGGATTATGGGGTTAAATAACAAGTATACGATAATGTTAAATGGATGGAAATTTTACTTTAACTACAAATAATGTCTAAGGAATCCATTAAAATTCAGTTATTTGGCTTTAGCTTTAAAGTTACCTAAATAGTAAGCACTAACTGATGTTGAAAAATTCCTTAATTAGCGTGTTTTTCAACAAATTTTGTAAGCTCACTCGCTAAAGTTGATATTTCCCTTGCCATTTTAAAAAAAAAACCCATCCATTAACTCGCACTTTCCAGCTGCCGCTCAATGATTTCTTCATCAAGCGATTTTCAAGTGTTTTAACATTATTTTTGGCCACTTGACAGCTCATAAGCTGCACGCTGATACTCATGTCGAGTGTGAGGGGAAAACGGAGCCATACAAAATATAATACAACATTATCATCATCAGAGTCTGTTCTGTTCTGTCGGATGCTCAGTTACGTCAGGCTGTCAACAGTTTGATGGCCTAATTATAACATTTTATAAAAGGTTTTTTCATTCGTTATTAATCGTTTAAGGAGTGAAAGAGGAGGGTTTGTCAGGATAACCTAAGACTAAGATCATAATCTTTGGCTATGCTTAGAATCAGAGGACTTATCCTATATATCCCTTTTAGTTGAAGACACTTTTGATTAATTGGCGTGTCTGAGCAGCAAGTGATTTATTGGTTGGGTTCACCTGTCGTCAAAGTATTTGAAAAATTGTTGCCATCTGTGTATGTACATATACACCTGTGTGGTACTCTCTTATATTGTATATGGACACAATTGATTGCTTCAACTTTAGCGTGATGACGTCAAATTTTGTACAAGTGTGAGTTTGTGTCATAGGCTTACCAAAGTGTTCACTGCGAAATTTTCTAGACGGATAAAGTTTTTCATGAAGAAACGCGAAACTTTTTCCTTTTCCAAATTCCAAATTGGCGCTCGCAGCTGAGCTGTTATTTTTAGATAAGACCTAGGCATTTTCACTCTTGGGCCATAAGCTTTAAAGACAAATAAAATATGTTAGTATGTGCTGTTGAAATCATTAGCTCATAACTCTGTTTCCTTTTGTGAAACTTTGTAAAAAGTTCCAAGTGTTTACGAGCATACTTCACAACATCATGTATAAAAATATATTGAAGCGTTATTTAAATTTCATAGTTTGTCGGATTTCCCTAGAAATTTATACAAAATGTATCTCCACGAAAATATATTTTTGAAGTTTCTGCTAATTTGCATGCTTTGTACAAGTTGAAACTGTTGAGAAAACGCTTTTGCTTTTGGCTAATTATTACGCAAACAGATAACGAACAACTGTCCTGAAAGCAAAGGTACGAGAAAGCATGAAATATACTGTGTATCAAACAGCCAAAGAGAAGGGCTCCCTGAAAGGCTCTTAAATAGTCTCTGAGTGTTTGTTTGCCTAGCAATTACACGAAGCACTTTCTGCCACTTGAAGTTACTTTGTGCCTCTACCTTTTCTGACTAACAAATTTAGATACATTTTTTTGTTGTTGTTTAAAGGTACACGAAAAAGCATTTATGCATAAAATGAAAATTTATGTAAGTCGTGACGTCGAGAAGTCGAGTTGTCGAGGAATCGACTATTTGCCACTACAACAAGAAGACTGTGTTTGTTTACGCAATTAACTTGGAGTCAAAGAATTGCGTTGCATACTTTACGGCGTCACCCAAGCGTTGACATTAAGTATGCGCGCTATTTGGCAGTTACTTGGGCAGGTATCGCATTTAAAGTGTTGGAAAATAACGCTGGAGATTGGAGGAAGGAAGGTAGGGACAAGGCAGATTCGCATGACTGCATTTTGACAGACAGTACAGTGTTTGGGGTGTGCTGAGGATTGAGGGTGGGAGTTGTCAATTTTTGATTTTTTGACTTTTGCCTTTGGAGCTCATAAAAAACATGAGCTCAAAACCTTTCCATGTGTGTCGCATAAAAGTGATGCTTTTCATTTTTTGTATATAATGTCACTTTACCAAAAAAAAAAAATGAAAAGGAAAATAATAATAATATATATATATGTATATTTTCACATATATACATGTATATTCATATGTAACTAAACGAAATGGGAAGAAATGTTCGTGGGGTGTGTGAATGACTCCGTTAAAATGAGTCGCACATGAGGCTGCAATCAAAGTGAGTAGTGAGCCATTGGGGAGGATTCCATCACTGTCATTGGTAGCTTTACTTCCAACGGAGAGGGATGGGATGGAGGTGAGCAATCCCAGCAAAATGTGCGTGACATTTTGCAAACGTTTGATTTTAATTTTGTCAAATTTACTAAAGCGTAAAGACATTAGACTTAAGTGTGAGAAAAATGCAGATTGATGTAGATGGAGATTTAGCTTTTGAAGAGAATGTTGATTGAAAGACGTGTGCTCTTTGATATAGTCATTACATTATGAGAGACATCTTTAAAAATTTTTATTTCTGATATAAATAAGTAAATCAACTGTGTTTATATCTATTAATTTTGGAAATATCTGTCTTGATAGAATATATTGATACTACAAAAAGTATATTGAGTAAATTTATTTCGTTTTACGATGAAAACTTAATATATTATTGTGATTTATAGTGATTATAAGGAATATTTCATTTATATACATATTTTTTTTATATATTTTTATATATATATATATATATATTTGACGTGATGGAATATATTATTAATATGTCCACAGTGACATGTACTTTTTGAATGCCTTTCTTTCCATCAGTATTAAATATTTGCAGATAATTGCAAGCAGTTAAAGTACAATATACGTAGAGTTAACTGATTTACTTACGACTATCAAATTTATCGATACTGCATTCCAAATTAATACACTTGTATTGTCCTTGCGTTGTGCTTCCACTTTGCAAACGGGATTTATAGTATGTCTTTTGCTCTTTTTCTGGCTCACTTAAGCATTGATTGCTACAAATAGACAGTCACTGATTGTCGTTTTATCTTCAGCGCATCCTTTTCACGCCCCATCACTTAACCAATCTGGGTTGGGGCGTGGTCAAGCCCTTTGTAATGTGCTACGATAATCAGCGTATTTATATGCAACATCGAGCACACCAAGTGGCAGCAACCATCGAAGTCAATGGGCGGGAACATTAAAAATGAACATAAATTAAATCATAAATTGCAACAATTTCCGGTAAAAACAAGCAGCGAGAAAAATGCAAGGAAATCGAAAGGGAAATTGTTTTTCAATAGCTGGCAAATAATTATTGTTCAGTGGAAGACAGACAGACACGGCAGATAGACAAAAGAAGGCGACGAAAACCCAATTAAAATCAGAGCCTGGTACACACACAATGTTGACCATATGCAAGGTGTCCTTAGGTGTTTATTGTCTTTTTTATTTGTGTTCTTTTGGGACCTCTTTTTTTATAGTTGATAATATCTGTACCTGAAGTAAGGCAGTGTGTTAGTTAAGCAACCAATGACACTAGCTGAAAATGTTATAAAAATTACCTGTTGTAAAATTAAAAACAAACATTTAGTTTGAAAAACATCAAATCATAAAGCAGAAAATAAAATAACAAAAATAAATAAATGCCTGACTATAGTTTATTTATGCTTTATTTATTTATGTATATACGTAACTAAATTGCAATTAAAATGTGTTTGGATAAAAACTGCGCAATTGATAGTGTTCAGCTGAAAATCAACAGTTAGTTGTTTTCAGACAATTCTCTTCATGTAAGAGTTGATAAAAGTTGCCTGATATAATATCTTTAAAAGCGTTTATCAGTTAGGCTCTTCAATATACAGATGGAGTATAATAGAACAATCAATTGTTGCCACTTTCAGCTAATGTCATAATGTTATGAGTCCTTGCATGTTAGTATGTGCTTTTGGTTTATAGATGGGCATCATGTTGGCCAACACTTTGACTGCCCCTTGGCCGAATTATATCCTACGAGCATAAACCATCAAGGTGTCACTCGTTTTGCATGTTGGCAACGTCATCGTAAAAAAAGAGCCAACATAAATCCCCACCACCCCAGGCAGCACCTCCTCCATAAGAACATTGTATCCTCTTGTCCTGTGTGCTGTTCTTTTCACATGAGTGTGTGTTGTTTTTAAATGACACATGGCACAACAGAAGCAGAACCATAGCCAGAAAGGGGAGCAAAAGTTGGAGTAAAAGCCGGGGCAGTAAACAGAGACAGAGAACGGAGAACAGAGAAACTCTTATACAGAGACATGAGCAATGATAGTTATAACTATGGTCCTTATAATGCCAGCGTTACACGGTTTCCCTTTAGATGTTGTTGTTATTATTTTTGCTTGTTGTTGTTGTTTTTGTTATTGTTGGCTGTCTGTAGTTTGGTTCATTGTTTATACGCCCTGGTCCGTAAGTGACTTTCTGATTGCGGAAATTAGCTGGTTTCGAGATTTGCTGAGGTTTGAGCTCTGTTCTTCCTTCTGGCTTCTGGTTCTGGCTTCTGTTTTCTTTTGACTTGATGGATATCCATGGAAATTGCTTGCTCAGCTGTTGTCGGAGCAGCTTGCTTACAGAATCTGTGTTTTGTGCTCTGGTGTTGGCGTTGTTTGCGGTTTGGTGACGGTATTTATGGTTTTTGTGGTTATTAAAAGTGTCAGCAGTGTGCAAATAATGGCAAAAGTATCGTTTTGTTGTTGTTCCCTCTCTCTTTTCTATAGAACAACTGAATGAGTGATGCTATCAAAGTGTCAGCGTAAAATGGCAAAGAGTTGAGACTTACTTTTAAATTACTTTAAAGCTGTCAACAGTGTTTTTCCAAAGGTGCTAAAGTTTCGATGTCTTTCTTGGAATTATATAGTCGAGTCTGTAGAAAAAGTGAGCACCCAAAGCTAAACACTAGTTCACTAGTTTAAAATTTTAAACGAAACTTTGAACTGACAAAATAGACAACAATTTACAACCTTAATTCAGTTAGTTAAGAACCTAAATGTAGTGTGCAGATTTTGAAAAGATTAGTTTTTTATATACAAAATAGACTTTTTTCTGTCTCTAATTTTAAAAGGTTTCAATTTCCCTACAAAATTAATTAAAGTCATTGCCAATGTGTGATGGAAAAGTATGGGAAAAGAAGAGAATTCTTGTATTGTCATTTCAAAAAACAAACACGACCTTTCCAGTATTTCAAAATCGCCCTCAAACACCGTGTGCATTTTAGCACTCGAAATAGGCCGGGCCTAAAGCCGTGAATATAGTGAGAGAGGAAGACAGCAGGATAATGTAGGCCAAAAGTGAAATTTGGTGACGGTGTGAGTTCCGTTGTAGATTTGATACGTGTCCTTTCAGCTCAATTCACAATCCACAATCTACATACATGTGAACTCTGTTCATGGTGGTGCAATGTGGTGGGCACGGTGGTTACGATAGGCCAACAAATTAAAGTGCACGCGTTGTTTCAAAGTGGGTGCTTAGCATTGAAAACACAAAACGAAACGAAACGTAAAGAAAAATACAGCAAAGCTTCGAATTAAAATAAAGCACACATGTTTACTTTGAAAATGTACCTCGTACTAAAATAATATATGCAAATTGTATTCTAAAAACACGCGCTGAAAAGTATGCAATTAAAATGTGGGACCTGAGCTTATTTGCTGTTTGCAATCAAAAATCGCTACCAACTAAAGTGGCAACGATAAAATTATACCATCTATGTGTATAAAATATAAGCCATGTTAAAGGCTGATGAGTTGCTGTTGACTGTCCAGCATCGCCTTGGTATAATATTTTATACACCAAATGCCAACAACAGTTGCCAGCAAGAACAGCTACAACAAGAGTCGAGCTACTTAAAAGGTAAGTTGCGATTGATGAGGCCACATTTCTTATAGCGCCAAGAAATGCGGCATCTTTACGTACAGTGCCATATCACGTATAAAATGATATTAAAGTTGGTTGAAAAACTGTGACAAACGCCAACACATTTAACAGCTTTTGTCGTCTACCTGGTTTTTAGTTCCTGTTTTTATGTTATGAACGAGAATATCAAGTTTAAATTTTACGTTTGAGCAAACTCTTGTAGTTGTATTAAGTTCAGCTTTCAAATTTTGAGTGATTTAAGGTTTCCCTTTTGAAATAAACTGGTTTAACAAGAGACTTGCTTCAAAATGTTTATCAGTCAGAAATTTTTGGTTGGAAGATTACAAGTTTTAAATTAATCTGGTAATTCGATGT
This sequence comes from Drosophila neotestacea, assembly GCA_035044365.1. Lineage (NCBI taxonomy): Eukaryota > Metazoa > Arthropoda > Insecta > Diptera > Drosophilidae > Drosophila > Drosophila neotestacea. The sequence continues at coordinate 6,767,980 of JAWNMD010000273.1, read as the reverse complement.
TAAATTTAAAATATTTATGGGGGCTTTTATTTATCTTCACTGTAGTTTGCGCTGTATTAATTAGTATACATTATCTTGAGTGTACAACAAAAGAGCGAAATTAAACTCACAGCAATGCAAATTGTGCGTGTTGAGCCGCAACAGCAGTAACAAATATCAGGAAGGGAGGGAAGGACCCAGAGATCACAGAGTCGTATTTATGGGCCAGCTATAAATGGATGATTTATGTAAGAGAAAAATTGTGTCATAATTAGCATAATATGCAAATTATCAAAATCAGCAGCGGGTAATGAAAAAGAGTGACCGAAATGTTGAGTCCCCACAGAGATTAAGACTGAATGGGAAAATAATACAAAGTGGGTGGTAGGAGGAGTTGAAAGGATTATGGGTTACTTGTCATTACTGTTTATTTTTTCAATTAACATGCAGAACGCTCCATTTACTCAAGAATTTTTGCTGCCTGATAAGCAGAAAAAAACTTGCCTAGCCCTCATAAGTATGCTAAGCTTTTTCTGTTTACTCTTTTAGACTCCTCTGTCTCCGTCTCTGTATCCACAGAGCGTAATGTAAAATGATTGCTTTGTTGTAATTAAAACTTTTGTCAATGTTGACAAAGTGGGTAAGTCTTATGCAAATTGCTGAGACAGATTTAACAAATAGTTAAAGGCTTGCTTCCGTTGTAGCTTTAACCCCTGGAGCTGTTCGGCAGAACCCTAAAGCCATTCAAAAAGCGGTTGTGTTTAACTATGGACATCTTTTGGTCATATCAACTGCAGTCTCAGAACAGAGAATAGAATGGAAATGCCGAAATTGAATGCGTGCACACAGCTGTAAAAAATAGTGCGGCTGCGGTTGACGGTTTGTGAGGTTAAAGGGGGTACGAAGGGAGCTAAGGAGAATGCACATGCAATCGACAGCCATTGCCAACATTGTGGTTTTTGCCAACATCCACAAGTTCGCTACACTTGCTAATTTGTATCTGTTATGCGGCTATCTGCGAAATGGATACATACTCGTCTACCTCCTCCATTCCGACGAGTTCAGTTCAGTTACTGTAGCACGTACTCCGTCCTTATAAGAAGTCGAGCCAGCGGAGGCTGGCATTATTATGCAAGGCAGACAATGCCGAAACTGGTACTGTCTTTACTTTTATTTCCTTTTTTGTTCTTTTAAATGATTCACAGGCATGTCCTTTTATTTGGCAGTCATCACGCAAGCAGATTGATTGATTGATTGGTAGATTGATTGCCGGCAATATCAGGCCTTCAATTAAATTAAAACATTTCCCGCAGAACGCACAAACGTTTAAATTTAACACATACGAATATTTATAACAATTTACGGCAATCGCTTGGCCATTTCCAGTTCCATTCCCATATCTGCTTAATCAATTGTGAAATTTTTTATGCTTCTGTAGTTCATTAACTATAATTGTGATTGATTTTCTGTGCTCTGTGTGAATTCTCCTTAGCCACGTCATTTCTATAAGTGCTTGTGAGTTGATTGCAGCTCAATTTGTGCGCTGCAAGAAATTGTTGTGCTCGTTATTCGTGTGCCATTCTTTGTATGCGTTCGACGAGGCGTATGCGCAATTCAAAAATATAATTAGGGAATTGAAATGCATACAATGCATTCTTTTCGGTAAATTCCGTTGGGAGTGCCGTGAGAAATTGTATAGAATTTTAGCAGAGCTTGACGCAATGTGGCGTATGCGCAATGTGTAATCAAAGTAACTTGATTATTGCACACAACGCTTTGAATTATAACTGTACGAGAATACAGTAATTACAAAAATAGAGTGCTATTGTTATTGTTTTTATTATTGTTGTTACGTATACGTAATATTGTAAAGAAATGTATTGTAATATATCACTTAAATTCTCTTAAACTTGGTTTTAAATTTAATAAATAAATAAAATCCAGTAACAATTAAGTTTTTCCAATATAAAATAAATGTCTTTGCTCTGCCTTTCAATTAATTGCTTTAATACAACCAACACTCTCAACTTAATTTGTACATTTAATTATTTTAAAATTGGCATTTTAATTGATTTATACAACAACATCGTTTTGGTTAACCAATCCCATTGGTTTTGTTTCGGTTCGCATAACTTCTTGCTTCCATCATGTATGTATGCATGTAAATCATTTCGAATTTAATTGAAAAGATTAAATATTAAAAATATCAATATTTAATTGATAACAACAGGGCCGCAGCCCAAACAGTGACATCAACACAGACGGCAGTTTAACTGCATTAATTTGATGGGCATTTAAAATTGTTTTTATTTTTAGTCTTTCCATCAATTTAATAAAAAGCCGATCGGTGTACATTTTTCAACTCAAATGACACACAATTATTCAACCAACAGACCTATTTTTTAATTTCCACAAAAGAATAAAGGTGTTTATTTATATCTATAATTGGAAATATGTCAACAGCTTTTGGAGCTGTATGAATTTACTCTTGAGTAGCTTGTTAAGCTATTTATTTAATTACCGTTCGAGCAAAAATTTAATAAATGTAAATAATGTCGTTGGCAAAATATGGTTTACCAATTTAATACATTTAAATAAAATTTGAAAATAAAACAGAAGCTGTTTAATTTGATTAATTTTTATAAATGCGTAGAAGCTATTAAAATATTATGGAGAAAGGAATAAATAGGATGCATAAATAGGATATTATAAGTTAGATTTTTTCTTTCGGAAAAATATCTACTAGTTATCGGTTTCTTTTTATAGATATCTCTTAATTTATATTTTTACTAGTCTATTTCCTGTAGCAACCATTGCAAAGACCTACCTTAATATTGGAATACATTAATTTTTTAGCTTAACCACATTTCACAAACAAACAAAAGGAACAAAGAATAAAATCAAATAAAAAGTATAAAGAGTTGCCAGTGGATGCGACAGACTAAGTAATAAATTATTAAATATGCTTTTAGGGTAGGCAGAGAGTGGCAGAGTTGGCCGGAACCCAGTGTTGGCTAAGTGCAGCAGACGCCACACGCCACACGCCACATACGAGTACGCAAAGACATGTTGAAAATTTGATGAGCCCGTTGGCAGTTAATGTGCATGGCTTTTGATTAGATTTTATGTAAATGCTGTGGCCAAGACAAACAACGCATATAAAGCACCCAGTCACAGGACTGGGGGCTAAAAGTGAGTCTGAATCTGAGTCTGGGGTTGGCCCTAAGCATGAGACTGTGGTTGATACTGAGAGAGTATGGCCAAGACTCATCGTAAAACAGCGAGCCAAAAATCAAATAAATATATAATCAAGCGGCTGCCGCAGAAGTGTGGCGCACTTTTTAAATTGGTATAAATGTGGTACGCGCTGGGAGCAATGGTAACACGCATCTGGGTGTTTGAGCCTTGTTCTTTCCTCGTTTGGGTTGTCTCTCCATCTCTGTCTCTTTCTTTCCCTTTCTTTTTTTGGGCGCTGTCGACTATGGGCTGTGGCACTGACTGATTGTGCAGCTTGTGTGTGCTATGCCAAGGTGAAACAAAATAATGATGTTAAAAGACGACACAAATGTTGTTACAGTTGTCCCCGAACAGCAGAACCCAATAGCACTCCACCCTCGAAAACCACGACCTCACACAACCTTGACAGCAGTTGGAAGGTGCTGCACCCGGACTTACGGGAGCTGTGCTGTTTAATTAATTAAAGGTGTTAAAATAAAATAAAGACTCGCACTTAGGAGCGACACCAACAGAAACAGCTGCAGCTTTTTCCGTTTCTTTTCCGTTTGCGTGCGTGGCGGTATCTTGTGGTTTCATATTATTGAGAATTTATGATTATTTCTAATGTAACTTGGGTATCAAAGAATTGAATTAGAATGCTACAAGCAGATACGCAAATCTTCGTAGCCTTAAAAGCTATTATATTTAAATAAAGATAATGAAATTATTATATTTGTACGCAACAGAGATAATAAACGTATAAAAATAACAATGAGAGCTTGATAACTTAAACAAAATTGTTTTAAAACAAAGTTTTTAAAATTGTATTTTATAGAAATATTTTAGAAAAGAAAAATATTTTAAAAAAGCAGAAAGAAAAGATAAATAAATCAAAGGTAATTTGCTGTTTGACTAAACTTTACAAATGTTTTTATTATTTATTCTGAACAAATGAATAAAATTGTAATATATATTTTATATTGACTAACGCATGATTAATAAACTATCTATGACTTTTGTAGTGTATAAATATAAATACATTTTAAATATATAATTACTTAACGAATAAATATAAAACTAATTAATCGGTAGTTAAATTATATGCAACAATTAATATAAATGATTAACGCTTTCCAAAAGGTAAATGCTGCAAGTCTTTAAAATTAAAACATTATTTATATAGTTATTAGACAATTATTCTCCTCATAAATTGTTGTTGATTTTTTAGATATCGCGTTAAACAAAAATTTTATAAAAATTTATAATCAATAATAATATTAAAGTCTGCCTCATAAGTCTTTTAAATTAGGTATACCGTGAGCAACATTTTGAAAATTATATTCTGAGAAGTAGCTATATATACCTTTGATTTCTGCATTAGCGCCTAATTATTTTATAAACTCAAAATTTGGCCTTTTCTATCTCATTCCAGATTGTACACAAAGTGGGTCATAATTGGTAAGTAAATATTCTGTTATGAATTCATCTAATTGAAGCTTAACTAAGTTACAAAATTCCTTAATCAGTTTGCTATTAAAAGCAAAGTTGTTTAAATTGAATCACTTGTAATTAACATGTTTCAAATATGAATTAATTCACTTACCTGATATTAGATTTGTAATTTTAGAAGCTCCTTTGAGCCTGCGGCAGGTGTGTAATATGTCTTTGAATTACAGTATGTAGAAGCATTTTGCTGAATATTTGTAGTTGGGCTGCAGTTGCTTTATAATTGTTTGTAATTTATTTATAACACGAGTGTAATTCTGTTAATTGGTTCAGCATTGCGATACACACAACTTGCAATTGGCTTAGATCAAAGACCAAAAAAAATAACAAATGTGTAATTAGATCAAGTATACGTAAAGTGCAGTCTTAAGCCAAGAGAGTTGCCAACTTGAATCCCTTGTGACTTCTGACGAGATTCTTAGCTGTTCTGAATGCCTGTAGTTAAAACCATTGTCATTGTCAGTTGCCCGTAGGCAATTGTCAGTTGCCAGTTGTCAATAGGGTAACTTTCACTTTGACTTTCGATACTTCTGTGTATTGCTCAACTTAAAGTTTCTTGCGGCATTGGCAACACACACACACACACACACTGACACACACACACGCGGTACGCAACAGACAGAGACAGTGGATAAAGAGAGAGCGAGACTGCTGACGAGCACGCGTCTGGACGTGTCGACGTTGAAAGCAAAACTGAACATTAGCAGCTGCTGTTGCCGTCCTTAAACTTCAATGATACGACAAAGAGCCGAATTAATACGAACCATAAAAAGCACGAACAATATTGTACACTATGCTCTTTCGGCGTCGGCAAAGCAGTGCAGTGCTCTCTCTTTGTGATTTGCTCTCTTAATGCTTGGCTCTCTGCCAATGCCAAACTGTTGATTCATTGTTATAAATTCCCTATACCCGCATCTACTGTTCTTGCTGCTTCTACTACTTCCTCTTTTTTTTGGGCCCTATTAGTTTTTTTTTAATGTGACAAATTCTTGATTGTGGAAATAGAGTCAGTGTCGGGCTAACAAATTGCTTTGCATGTCATCAAAACAAAACAATGCGTAAGGCCATGAAAAACGACAATTCATAAACACATTAGGCATTCATTGGAGTAGGATGATGATGATGGTGATGTTGGCATGTGGACAAAACTGAGTTGTCGCTTTTCCTGATGGTGCAACACACACAATTACTATCTCTGCTTTGCCTGAATAAATGTTGTGGAAATTCGAAATAGCAAATGGGTCAATATGAGTTTGAATTTAGTACGGGCTGCAATGTAATACAAAATTTGTATGGCTCGCAATGATATGAAAGTTTTTGACATGTGACACATGATGGTAAGAAGAAAAAATACATAAATTTCAAGTGTGCGCTGTTATTGATTGTATTCCTATGTTATCTTTATAGTATATATTCTTTCTTCCATTTATGAAATCTCTTGATTATCAGCATATTATATATCAAGCCAATTTAGAAACATTGTAAAGATTTCTTTACCATAGTAATGTCACATATAGTACTTTTTAAAACATAATGAGAATGGCATGTTCATATCCATAGTTGGCAGACAGCTTGAAACAAAGTTCATCTATTGTATAGTAGTAGCATTGTAAGTTAGGAGTAGAAGGAATTATTGTTGGCCTTTGTCAACATTCTTCCTGTTGCTGTAAGCTGGAGCTGGCGCCAATTAAACTTTTAGTAGTTTCTTGTCACAGCAAATTATCCTTCCTGTGGCACACACATGTTACTGCCTTACTGCCACAATAACAATACCCAGACAATGCTGAACCAAATGACAGACTATGAACACATGTGGTGCCCTGTCTATGACCATGTTGAGGGAACAGCCAAGTCCAAATAAACTCGAGTGCAATGCAAGTGTAAAACTTTCGACGGTATGAAAACAAACAGACAGAAAGCCTGAGAGAAAATCTGATCTGATGATGAGAGACCTTACACGAGAGAGGGACAGACGACAGTTTTTCTTCATAAAGACACGTTTTAGTTTTCCCAACTGACAGTTGGACTCATAACTTGCCAGGTCCTAAGTGTGATTCATATGTTGGTCATTATTTTCATCTAATGGCCCGGGGATCAGACTGACCAGCTGCTGTCGTAGGCTCAATGTTCATGCTCCCCAAAAATTATTATTCGCACTATGGCAAAATAAACAAGAAACATATTAAATTGTTTTTGTTGGGGTAATAAAAATTTACATATTTCGTCTTTTTCGTTGGCAGTTTGCAGATTCAAATGACAAAAGAAAATGAAAATGACTACAAGCCACAAAGTAACCGAAATTGCTTTCAAATTGCCCTAACTAAAAATCCTCACAAAATTGAAATGAAATGCCAGAGAAACGAATAAAGAAAAACTGACAGTTGGGGCGTAATACATTTGGGTTACAATTTTCAATCTACCATTTGTTATTAACAGTTCAATGGCGCCGAAAAAAGAAACATCCACATTTGAAACATTTCTGTGTATTCCCAAAAATATTTTCTCATTGATATCTGCTGCTTTTTGAGCGTCAAAGAATTTGAAACACTAACAAAAGCATTTATTTAAAATATATCTGTTTTCTTTCTATATTTGTTTATTGGACTTGTAAATAAAAATTGCATTTATTTATTTATATGGTTAAATCAAATGTTATTACAATTAAGATGCAAAGATTGTTTATCTGTATAGTCAGATGCTATAAATTTAGTTATTTAAATTGGCTTTTTTGGCAACAAACATAGTAATATTTATTAAGTATAAATTTATGCACTTATAATATTTATAAACTTTGCTTATGGAACTCTCTATATGACTAAATATCTTGAAATATTAAAAAAAAACCTAATCTAATATGAAAATTCACGCTTTAGTGTAGAAAACGATTATTGAAATTCGCGATTGGAATAAGCAAATGAAAGGAGCTGCAAATTACAATGTTGCCACAGACAGATCGATAGTTGGACATAAATGTACAGATACAAAGATACATATGTACATATAGTGCATACATATGTATGTATGTAAATGTGGAGCACAATATTGGTATAGTTGTTGTCGTTGCTGTAGTTGCTGTTGGAACTGTGCTTTATGGCACAAATGAATTGGCATCTTTGGCAAGCTTTCCTGCTATTTTTGCCTTTGGATCCTTCTGGCGCTGACGCTGACGCAGATGTCGACGTCGACGCTGACGCAGGCGACGCTGCTGTTTTTCACTGCATAATCTTTTGGTCTGTTCGCTGTTCCATTTGTCTGTGTGTTTATGTGTGTGTTCTACTGATGCATTGAACCAGAAATATGTAGATATGCCAATGTATTTTGCTATCTTTTTTTTTTGTATATTTTTGCTTTGTGCCGTTTTCTACAATGAGTTTTTGCCAATACGAATTCGAGTACATGCAGAAAAATGGCTTCGATACAAATTTGCAGGGCTCAGCTCTAAAAGGACAAAGCTTTATTTAAATATATTTATAATAAACTAGTGTAGCAGGAATTGTACATTTTTGCAGCTCACAAAAGCTGTGAATTAAATTTTTCTTGTGTTCCAATATTAATTATAGAACTTTTTCTGGTTCGTCAACAGTGTTTTTATTTAAATATTTTCCGAATTTGTTACCTTAACCCTAACCCAACTCATCATTAGTCTCTGTCAATGGCAGTTGTCAGTTGTTGGCCGACTGCCAATTAGGTTGTGTGTCCGTTTTTTTTTTCTCTTCAAAATTGTTCAGTCAACTGGTTTGCTATAATAACTTGCCGATTAAGCTGCATATTTAGGGGCTTTAATAACATTACACACATGGCAAGGAAAGGTCAGCTTGAAACACGAAAAGGTAACTGCCATTAGAATTACTAAGAAAAATTCAACTCGTTGTCTGAAACCCGGGGCCATTGTCAATTGTGTGTGGTAACAAGCGGCAACTGTTACTGCCACAATGGCCTTACAGTTTCAGCTTGTTCATGAATTATTTAAGAAATTAATTAACTAACAAGATGAAGACGAGGGATGGGGGTATTTGTAATGGGCGTTACGCCTGGTTTCCTTGTTGTTGGCTAAACATTACGTGCACTTTGCCTTATCCTCTAATGATAATGAATTTCATTGTTCAAGTTTAAATTTTTATGTTATTATTAAAGCCTTAAAGCCATACTTAAGGTTTATACACAATTTGCTTTGCATCATTTAACAGCTTTTACCTTTTTGAAGCTTCTGGTTAAAGAGGCGTATACGCAATATTTCAGGTATTACTCTAAACTTTTTTTTTCTGTTTCTCTGCACATGCTGACAGAAGTTTGAAATTGCTTTTCAATGGTGAGTGATTCTTAAATGCCCCACTCAATCAATTTGAGAAAATACATACGAGTAGGACCTACATATACGAATAACTGGCAGTCAGTTCAAAAGGAATCACTGGCCATGCCACAAAACAACATTCATATATATCTTTAATATTGGTTTGTGCTCAGCTATTTAGATAGCCATGTGGCTGTCAAAGTTCTGTGAACTGTAAACTTGAGGACGATTATTTCCACTACTCAGCATTCCTATGAGATGGCTACCGTTGGAATTCAATTCAATGCTTTGCTTTATTTTTGTGACTGTAATACAAAAATGCTTTAATCGCATTAAGTCTTCAGTAGCAAATGGGGTTTTTCCTTTTTAAAGACATATGAAAAACACGTAAAGACTTTAAGTAAGTTTGAAATAAATCAATATAGAGTTTTAGATTAATTATCACGACATGAGGTGTGTAAATATTAATTAATTTAGTAACTATGCAGTATGAAATTACCAAGACAATTAGTTTAGTAATTAAGTGTGGAATATGGAACAGAAAGTATATAACTAGCTTTCTCCAATTACTTACTTTATTATTTATACTTGTTTTATTTAAATATGTAAGTACTTACAATTATAAATTGTAAATTCATTTTCTTAATCTTCGTCAGACATAATTTTGCAATATTTTTTAAATGTTAAACCAATTTATCATCTACTTATTTTCATGCAGCTTTATATCTGACTGAATGTTAATATTAGCATCAACTTTCAAAAGAAATCTCTGGATTTTATTGCTGTATTAAATGAAATGCGCTTGTCGAGGATTTTAAATGAAAAAATGCTTTAGACGGAAAGCTAATAAAAGATTTGCCACAAACGTGCGGTTAAGACATACGCACCTTCTTTTAATTATACCGACCCGTGGATTTGTTATGTGGCACAAATCTGTTGTGTTGTCATCGTTTGTTTAGATGGCGTGGATCTTTCTTACTTTCTTGATGGTCAGGGAAGTAGACTGTGACTTAAGACTGGCAGACGGCCAGGCATTCCATTTGCTCGTATGCAATAAAACAATTTAATTAAATTTTATGTGAGCCACCGAGCCGAGTAAATGAAAACAAATAAACCACAATAAAGTGCAGGGAAGCAAGACAGCTGGGCTCTTCTTTGAATTCTTCTTCTCCAACTAGTTTGTCCTTTTCGAGATTCCTGTTTCTTGTCCAATCTGTGTCTTTCTAATAACAGAATGCGTGTCTGAGTGTGAGCTGTCTCCACATCATGTCCATGTCTTTTGGCAATTATGATCTTAATGTTGTGAGCCCGCCTGTGGTGACTATTTATGTCTATCTCTGTATGTGTCTGTGTAGCAATTAAGTGACATACAATAAGAACAAAACGGTTTTTGTAACATTGTTCATTGCGTTTTCAATTTGCCAAAACTGTCACACATCATAAGAAACGAACACGATTCTAAGCATATGACTTGCCTTTTTGGCTTTCTTTAAACTGCCTTCGTAATTCCATTTTATTTTCAATATTTGTGCACATTTTTCAAACAGTAGACACACTCAAACACACACACACAGAGAGAGACAAAGACGCGCCCCTGTGATTTATGCATGTGCTTAAATTTTGTGAGTAGCCTATTTTTGGGCGTAGCAAAGTTTTTACCCCACTAAGGGAATGAGCATTGGGCTCATATCTAAGATACTTTAGGCTAAGGTCAAGCCAAAGGCCAATGGCCACTTTATCTTGTGTTTGAGCTTGTGTTTTTTGGCATAGATACTTTGTTATTTGTTTGCTTGCTTGTTCATTTAAATTTCTGTGAGGGGCGAACTGAGTTTGCTTAAATTGTGAGCGAACAAATAATAAATGAACTTTAAGTTTCAGAAAGTCATTAAAGTCTTTATTTCTTTTACAATCATATACTTAACTGTGTGGGGAATGCCTTAAGTGGAAGAGTATTTTGTCGAGTCTACTCTTATGTTAACCAAATTGTGAGTGAACAAATAATAAATTACTTAACTTTAAGTTTCAAAAAGTCGTTAAAGTCTTTACTTCTTCTAGAATTATATACACTTAACTGTGTGGGAAATGCTTTAAGTAGAAGCAAGTAGAAGAGAATTTTTTGAGTTTATCTCAATGTTAACAAACTTGTGAGTAAATTGTGAGCAAAAAAATAATTCGTGAACTTTATGTAAAGTTAAAGTTAAGTTAAGCTAGGTATGAAATATTCTCAAATGCTTTAGAGGCTTCATTTTATATTTACTAGAAAGCTTTTGAAGGTCATTAAATTCCACTCCGAAATTCGATATTGTTGTTCTTAGTTTTTTTTGTTGAATGGCTTCATGAACAAAGGAAAGTGAGTTTTCAGACAACGTTCGAAAATTATTATATTCATTAACACAACTTCAACACAGTTATTTCCCATTCTTGCAAATAAATTGTCCGAAATAGAAAAATATAACCAAACTTTCTACCTGGTAGTTCCACTGATTTCTGCCCCTTGTCTTTAGCTTTTTATATCTTACAACTATTGTTATATGGAAATATACAACTTGTTCTTATTTCCATAACTTCTCAGACATTATACTGTTCACATACTTTTCTATCTTAATTTATCAACTGCTATTTGTTTCAGACACATGCTAATCTCTATTACTACAATTCCCTATCCGTTGTTTGATTAAGCTTTACGTCAATTTCCATTTCCATTCCATTTTGTTCTAATTGTAAGCTAACTTTATGTAAATATAAATGCTTTTGTCAGTTAAAGCCTCAATTAGCAGTCGGTAAGTACCTGGAGCCACGACCTCGCATTTCGCTTTCAGTTTTTGTGATGGAAAACACAAATATCAAGCATACGCCACGTGTCCCCATAGTAATGGTTAACTGTCAGCGCATTTGTTAAATGCCACGTAATGTGATTTTAAGCATTTCGCGTAATAGCCAAAATAAGAATTAAGTGAGGGTACTTTGATGAATAGTGCTTGACTGGTATATACCCTGTAAACATTATAGCTGTAACATCAATGCAATTAATTTTCTTTGTTAGTTACCTCGATTTGTGCAATTCTGTAACACCCTCTTTAGACATTTAATGGCTATAGGGTATAGAAAAAAAACAGAGCCAATTAGTGGCAGCCTACAATCAGTTGCCCGTTGCTCTCACTCTTTTGTCTCCTTCTTTTTTTCTCTCTTGCTGGAGGCGTGTCTTCAGGAAACGTGTTGAGCTCGCCTATTATTTGTGTACAGTTTGAATGGCACGTTCCTTTGGCTTGAAAGCGGCCAAAACAAAGCAAAACACACGCCAGTGAATTAGACGAGATTTGCTGCGTGCGGCACGTGTTGCAGCATCTTGATGTGGTTGTTGTTGTTGTTTCGCTTACTTCTGTGACGGATTTTTATTTTATTTTCTACCGACAGTTAATAAAAGAAAAGGTCACCAGGTCGTCTAAGCTGTCAAATCCTCATCTTAGAGTCCTCTACTTACTTCCTTACTTCCAGAACATAAGTTTATTTATAGCTTAAGCCTTCCTGAAACATATCCTGTGTTGGCTCGTATAAAAGTTTGTCTATTACAGTCTGTTCATAGAATTCCCAACAAAATTCACAGTAAATGTTTAGCATTATGTGGGCGATATTATCATTTTATTATCGATTGCAAACGTGTTTAAAGCTACCTTCAATTCTGACGAACTTGAAAATTAAATTGGATAAATTTATAAGCAATTTAATAAGAGCCAAAGGTAGAAGCTTCAACTAATGGCATCCTTATTTACCCAAAGTTCCATAGCTGAGACTCACGTTTCGTAAATTCTTGTCCCATTATTATGAATTTATTCTGTTTAGAAATTCAACAATGTATTTTTAATAGTCCTTTGTAACATTACATTAGACTGGACCATACTGTGGCGCCTTCTATAGACTAGTTTAGGGGAAGTGCTTTTTATTTTCGGCATATTGCATTTTGTACACGGCCGCAGGCTCAAAGGAAATTTAATTATCATTGGCAATCACGAGAGGCGCCAAAGAGCGAGGCATCCTCTGGCATGTGGCAGGACAATGGCTCAGGATGCGGATGCACTTAGGTGCTACAATGCCAGCCTACACTGATTGAACACAAAGTGCCACAGACATGAACGTGGCCACATGCTCATCACGTGGGTCCGTTGCATTTTGATGCCAGCACAAGAGCAAGATGAAGGAAAATAAGGGAAAAGGAGGTAGGAAGAAGTAGGGCGTGGCTGGACTATTAGCTGCACTCACAACATGTGCACAAAGAAAATGGCAATGCAGCAGAGTCATCATCATTATCATCAGCATCATCATCATTATTATCGCTCTTGTCGGGTTTCCAATGCACTTCAATGGGAGCTTAGGGCATTTGTAATGATTGAATTTGAATTGCATTCATAGGAGGGGCAAAAGTAGTAGGAGGGGGGAGTGGGTGGAGGAACAACAACAGCTAGGAAATCTCCTATGTGTTTATGTGCAAATAGCAGCTTTGCTTTTACATCTCAAACTCATCCTCTTACTTCCCCTTGGATTCGCAACCTCTGCCCTTTCTTTTTGCTTTTGATATCTTCTTGCAACTGTGCAACTTTTCCTTTCTTCTGTGTCCAACTGTTTGTCTGCTTATTTCCGCGCCGCCTGCAGCGCCATATCCTTTGAAAGCTGGCTTTAGGCTACAAGCATGGCAATGTCTTTTCCTCCTTCCTCACGCTGCATCACACAAATGGCCAAAAAAAAGACATGAGAAGAGGTCGACCCTCTGGCAAATGGCTTAAAGAGTTGAGAAATGAGCAATTGATGTGCCTTTAATAGTCTCAATTGTGAGTCAAACGTTTTTCTGGAACCAAGATACAGTTTCTCTTTATATTCATTAAATCATTCCAAGTGAGAAACGCTTTAGGTATGATTAACTATAGCTGATGGCGTAATCGGAGTTATTTATCAATTTAATTTAATTCACTCATTACTGCAAGAATTTCTAATGCTTAAGAGTTTATGTATTAAAGTGGAAATAAATTATGCCACAATTAAAAATATATTGACTTGTAAAAGTTGCCAAACACTTACAAGGTAGAAGGTTCTCAAGGAGATCAGAGGTGATCCAAGCGGGATGTCTCTTTTTGTCATGATTTGCGCTCTTAATTCCAACCAATTAAATTTTGATTAATTGTGTAATATATAATTTTTGAACCTACATTAGGTTAAGCACAAATTCGCTATAAACAATTTACACTTAAACGAAAAACTTAAACGATTTTCTTAACTTGACTTTATGTTTGTTTTAGAGGTTTTAAAGGTTTGCAACGTGGCTTTGAATAAGCATTCAAAAGATTTTATTAAAACTCACAAAAAAAAATATAGATTTTTTTAAAATTAAAAACCGAAATTTTGACTTAAATACAATTACTGCAATGCTGCCAATCGATCCCTCCAATGAGACCGCATACTCGTTTGTTGTATTTGGCGCGTCTGGTCACTTGGCACTGAGCAAAATCTTTCCGGCACTTTGGCAACTCTATCGGGATAATCGTTTGCCGCAGGGCACTAAAATTTTTACCTTTTGTCGAACTCCATTGGTGTTGTCCAAGTATCGTATTAAATGTGTACCATATATGGGTCTGGATAAAGATCGTGATCCCGTGAAGTACAACAGCTTTTGGACGAATGTGCACTGTTGCTGCGGATCGTACGATAATCCACAGGATTATGTAGATCTTAAAGAATCTATGATTCGACAGGAGACCAAACATAACATGACATCGGCGAATCGCATTTTTTATTTAGCTGTGCCTCCAGTGGTATTCGATCATGTTACGCTGAACATCAGTCGAAAGTGCTTATCGAATACAGGCTGGAATCGTGTGATAGTTGAGAAACCCTTTGCCAGAAATGAGCTGACGTACAAACCTTATCAGACACAACTGTGCCAGACGTTCAAGGAGTCGCAGATCTATATGATAGATCATTTTCTTAGCAAAAGAGTTATACAAAATTTCTTTGTCTTACGTTTTACGAATTTGATTTGGTCAGAAACGTGGAATAGCAAGCACATTGCCGCGGTAATGATCACTGTGAAGTGCGACAAGCCCGTGCAGAGTCGTGCCGATTATTTTAATCAATTTGGCATCATAAGGGATGTGATGACTAATGATATGATGCAGTTGCTCGCCATGCTAACCATAGAGCAGCCCTACTCCAACTATGTCGAGGATATGAGAGATGAGAAGTTAAAAGTCCTCAAGCAAGTTCTCACCCTTGACATGAGTGATATTGTATTGGGACAATACTGCAATAATAGCATGGAGACGGATCCCATTAAGGTGGGCTATACCCAGCATTCTTATATACCCAAGGACTCCCTTACTCCCACCTTTGCCATGGCCGTGCTGCGAATCAATAGTAAACGTTGGACAGGTGTTCCGTTCATATTGCGAGTGGGCAAGGCCCTCAATGAGAGCAAGACTGAGGTCAGAGTTCAGTACAAATCAACGGATTGTGATCGCTGCAAGAAAAGAAAAACTTTACCCAATGAGCTGGTATTGCGTTTGTCTCCACGAGAGGAGCTCTTCATGCGCGTGATGCTCAAGCAGCCTGGCCAGGATGGCCTTTGCCTCCGTGAATCGGAGCTAAATCTAATGCTTCGGGAAAAGAGTACAGTTCCCGACAACTACCAGAGTTTATTGCTCGACATTTTCGCCGGTTCTCAAATGCTCTTCATGCGCACCGATGAACAGTGTGAGATATATCGAATTTTCTCTGCAGTTCTATTCTACATTGATGTGGAGCGTCCAAAGCCTCTACTTTATGACTTTGGCTCTAGGGGACCCTTGGCTGCATATTGGATGGCAGCCAGAAATGGATTCAAGTTCTATCAATCAGATGAATGGCATGCCAACCTCAACCCAACCAACGATACAGAAGACTTTCCAAGTCGAGCACAAGAGGCAACACCAGCATGGATGCTTGCCAGGTCGACAAGTAAAGAGTAGAATTTAAGTTTTCAGTTGTAGTTGTGCAATATGTCATAAATTAGTTCATGACTGGCAAATTTAATAAAAAGCAACACCAAAAGTTTTTTAATTAACGGAGTGCAGCCAGTTGGCCAGATGCAACTTCATTTTCCACTGCAACTTGACTTGATCTTACGGCTTTCAAACTTATAAACACTTTTTGTTGTTCGCCTTACGCAAGGTATAAATAACACGCATGATTTGGCTATTGTTCTTTGCTAGACTTTCGAATATAAAGAAAATAAATGAAAACTGTTTAAATAGAAACTCGAGATACTCTACAATGTGAAGTATAAGTCGACATAAAATGTAAAATACCATCTAAAATTTAATAGAATAGAAAGTGTCCTAAAAGTTGACAACTTAAAAAAACTTCTCAGAGCATTTTCCTAATTTTCCTAGCTTCTTTGAAAATATTATTACATTAAAGATTTATTTTCTATAAGATTAAATAAATAACTCTGGTCTATGAAGAATATTTTATGAAACCGAGCTACTAATACGTTTTGGTGCTTTGAGATTGAATTCATGAATTAGATCGGAAAATTTTCCCCAAAATTCTATAAATATTCTATCAATAAATGTATCAAAATGATTGCTATAGTCGCTCGACCCCATGGATCTATTTTATAGTATTGCAGAGTACTGAAAATAAATTTACCCTGGTCAGGAGGTGGCAAGTCGTATAGCTTGTGAAAGTTTCCAATAAGTGAAAAGCAGTTGATGAAGAAAAAAATGGGGAGAAAATCCAAAAGAAGAAGCGTGTGGGAAAAAGGCAAAGCCAAGAAAGTTACTTTGATTTCTTAACGCAACTTTGGCTGAACTATATTGCTCACTCGCCTGCTTTTAGCTTATTTCTTTTACTGTGATTCTTTTTTTTTATTTTTTTTTTTAGTTTTTATTTACTTTTAAAGTTTTTTGTGGTCATTTTGTGTTGATGATGATGCCCAGTTATCGAGCACATTGATTCAGCTGTGAATGTAAATAGATTTTCGAAATGTCTTTTATACCAATTGAATCGACGAACTTGAGATTTTTTACTAACATTTTCAAAGCGTGTTCAAGTTCTTCATAAGTTCAAATTTTTTGCTCGTTAGCTGGCATTTTAATTAGCAGATGCATTAAGATATTATATTCCATGTTTCTAGCATTAATAATGAGCTCTTAACTTGATTATAAATTGCATTTTACACTTGCCAGCCATTTAGTTTATAGGTCACTCCCCATTCACGCAGTTCTTCCCCGTTTGGCTTTTTAGCTGGTTTTCTGCATTGTTGTGTTGACTCCTTTGCATTCTGCGTTCCTGCCCCACACTTTCAATGTCCTTTGTTGTTCTCCACACAGCCAATACACACGCACATACTTTTGGCTTTTCTTTTTGCCGTTTCACATTGCTTCTTTTACGTTTTATTTTATCTCTTTCAGTCGAAAAAACGAATTCAATTCTCTGCGAAAAGATTGTATAACAAGATTCCAGGACTGTTGTCTGCTTTCATTTTCTCTCCTTCTCGTTTGTTGTCGATGTTTGGTCTGAAAATGTCATGAAAATCATTAAAAACAATATTGTCACCCACAATTGAGATGGTGCCAAAGTTTATTTATTTATTTTTATGCCACGCTTTTGCCCACATACGAGTACGAGTAATTTGTCTCGCTTTTTGCCTTTCTCTTATTGGCTTGTTGTTGTTCTTACGCCCACTTGAAAGGCTTTTCAATGGTCTTATTTCCTATTCAACAGCTCATAAAACAGTCAAATTTACGACTAACGAGCATACTTGACAGCCATTAAGTTATTAAGTAATTGCTTCCAAAGAAGATAAAATATCTGCTTAGTAATGATAATCCAGATAATCGTACAAGCTCTGAGCGCTAATACTGATTTCGCAATTTGTTATAATTATAGTTTCCTAAACAGTATAGATATCTTAAGAAGAGTCGGAGAAAATAATGTTACTCTTTCCTTGAGCATTAGTAATTCGCTATAAACGCGCTTTGAATCTCAGTTAAACCCATCCTTTAAAATGGTTTTTAGTTCTCTTTCTCTTTCTCTATTTCACTTTATCTATCTATGCTATATTATGGCTTTTTCTCTCTCTTGTAAGACCTCATCTTACGAATTTCTAAAGAACCCTCTACGTCTTAATTTATCTTTTTACTTCTTTATAGCTAATTCATTTCCATTCGACTGCTTACAAATGAGCCTTACCACGTCTTTCATGATTTACCCATATTTCCTATCGCTTGGTCTCTTACCTCCTCCATACCTTTCCTTTTATTTTGACTCACCTTCCTGAGCGTCTCTTAAAGTGCAACACTATTTAATTTCGCATTTCACTTTTAATAGCAGAGCCAGAAACACAAACAAAACCCTGCTCTAACAAACAGACAAAGGCGATAAAAAACGAGTCCTGGTCACACCTGGTTGGCTATCCTTGTATGTGTGTGCATTTGTGTGTTTGCGATTGTGTGTAGTGGGAAAAGGATTTTGTGTTTGAAAACCGTAAAGTGAAATTAAAATGGCTGGCTACGGCAGCTTTGCCGGACTGGCCAGCTCTCTTCTTGGCTAACCGTAAAGCAAATGGCCAGCGAGCAACATGGGCAATCAAATATATAAAAAAAAAAGAACGAGGAGAAGGAGAAACTAAAAGGACGAATGTAACTAGGTGGCCATCGACTCCTTCATAACCATCGTATGGTAGGTGCTATCTTTACTGCTGGCTGTTGCTTCAGTTGTTGCTGCTGTTGTCCAAGTTACAAGCACCAACAACACCGATTACAACCGTGACACTCCACACAAGTTGTGGGCCAACGCTTTGCGGTCTCAGTGTGGACGAAAGAAATGGGGGGAAGGTGGAAAGGAGGAAGGTAGCTGCGGGCAACATTTCAAATTGCTTAATTTAAAAGCGACTCGCAAAAAGCAAAAGGTAACACAACTGTGTCAGGTTGGTGTAAAAAATAGTTAGCTAAATGTTGACCAGCTCAGTAGTTAGTTTTTGCTGTTGGTTTTTGGTAGTTTTGCGGCTTAAATTGCTGCCTGATAGAAGGAGCAGGATCCTGGTTCAGGTTGACCAACAACAACAAGCTCGTAATCAAAGCAACGAATTGGGGAGATTTTCAACGCTTGCCAGTCACGGACCAGTTGGTCTAATTGAGGCGAGACGAGACTAGAGCGAGGGCGGTGTAAGAAAACCAAGCTATCAATAAAAAAGGTTGGATAAAAGCACATTGAATATGATAAGGGTAGTCCCTAATAGGCTTAATTTTTTATGTGAAAACAGAAAGAGATTGCGTGTACTTTAAACGATTTATATGGACACAAATCAGTGGGATATAGAACGAGAGCTGTGAAAATTACTTGTAGAGCCTCAACAGATAGAATGAAATAGTAGGAATTGGTTAAGGGAATTGAATATGAATACAGAAGAGACTGCAGTTTTAATTCTTTTTAATGGTATATACTTTCTTCAGAATTTTCGAAAATATGAATAAGAGGTTTTCTTACACTTTAGAAAGCAGAATTCCAACTTTAAAATACAACAAGGTGCATGTCTAATAATAGAAAAAGTTATCGAACGAGAGCTGTGAAAATTACTTGTAGAGCCTCAACAGATAGAATGAAATAATAGGAATTGGTTAAGGGAATTAAACATGAATACAGAAGAGACTGCAATTATATTTGTAGTATATATATTTAATAGTACATTTTTTCTTCAAAATTTTTGAAACTATGGATAAGAGGGTTTTCCACCTTTTAAAAAGGAGAAATTCCAACTTTAAAATACAACAAGGTGCATGTCTAATAATAGAAAAAGTTATCGAATGAGAGCTGTGCAAATTATTTGCAGACTTAAGATAATTCAATAAGAATTGTTTTGAAAAACGAATTAAATATAGTGTGGAGTAAAGTTAAATTTCAGATATTATGTAAAGTTTAAAAGCGTATAAATTTTGTTCAGAAAATGGATAGATTGCGACATTTTAAATCATTGAATGAGTTGTAATCTAATCACGAATCTTAAGTTGCATACATTTTCGTATCACTAACCTTAATAGCCAACCTCGGGGCTTGTTTCTTCTTCCATCTTCATTTTTTCATGAATTTTTCAGTATTCTACCACTGGTTTACATTTGCTTTCCTTTGGCAATCGTTTGGTCATAGCACCGACACTCGGTTACATTGATAACATTTCGTTTCCGTTTCTGTTTCTGTTTTACCCTCGTCTAATAGAGATAGAGAAGCAATGTGGGACAGGAAATGGGTTTGTTAATTTCAAAGATATTGTGAAATAATTGCTTGTTTGTCTTCTACACGGAATTGACAGTTTTGTAATCTTTGCTCTATCCAAAAGAAAAAAAGAGACAAAGTTACAGAAATGGCAAAGGAAGAGAGATATTTGCCTTAAAGGCGTGTTCCGAAATTTAATACTGTTATGCTGAGAAAATGGGAGTTGGCAGCACTTTTATTGTCCTGTGACACCGTACCCGATGCACGTAAAAATGCGGTTTATGGTTCATGTGCACTCGCGGCATCATCTCCACCTCATTCTCCTCCTTGTCCACAAGTTGAGTCTTGACTCTAGAACTTGCTCGGATGCGGATGCTCCGAGTCCCACGACTTACACAACACTGCACACAAAAGCCGCATGCACGATTTTAGTTTCAGTTCTCCTACCCCAAAAGTTCCAACTCCACTCAATGTTATGGTTTTCCCTGTCCCTTTGTGTTTGGGTGTGTGTGTTAGCGGTGTGTATCTCCGTTAGAGTGTGTGCAAGTGTTAAAACGTGTCATTTTACGCTATGAGACGTCGTAATAGGACCTAGGTGCTTGCTCCCGTACCACCATTTTTATGTGCTCCAACCCGAACTTGGCATTTTTCTATGCATACATATGCAAATGATATGTGTGTAAGAGCCGGTCTATATTCACTTATTTTGCATAAATATTTATATGAAATGCTTTCGTTTACTATATTTATAAAATCGAGATGTCTGCCTGTACATGTTTAGATCATAAATTTTGCATAAATTGCACTTTCCCTGTTATAAGCGAGTGAATTCAATTATTTTGTTCTCTTCAATGTTGTTAAATTTCAATTGTATAATTGAGAGTTTTCATGAATTCTTGAAAGATATTAAATGATTTAGAATTCAATCTTTAAATATTCTTTAAATGTATTGCTCTGATCAGTGCAATATTGATGCACTCTAAATCTGTATAAACGACTATCTGGAAATAATTCAGAATATAGAATATCTTACTGGATAGTTATTATTGGGAATATAGAATCGACAGCACTAGCTAGTGCCTCAAAAAGTTGGGTTTATGTAATGATTGAAGCTATGCTTGCAATGCAGTAAGAAGTAAAATGTGTAATTTTGTTGAATATCTTTTTTAAGCTTTTGAGAAAATCATTTAAATTTAATTTAAGGGGACAGTTTTGAGGCTATAAGCATTTGGAACAATTTGTAGACTTAGGTGATGTCATCCATTTTATATATTGTTAAAACAATATCTATGTTATATTTAATATTTGTACATTATACTCTTATATGTAATTATGCATTACTTTTATAATTACTATGCTGGAAAGCATTGACGATTAAATCAGACTTTTGTCTTATGATAGCTTTATCACCTATCGCTATTTCTTTCTGAGTTCCTATATCTCTTTCACTTCTCACTTCCTCTGGCCAAACAATCATGCTGAACTAGCACAACTTTCATCAATATTCTATCTTTATTGAAAGATACCATATAGCTATCTCGATTACCATTCTGATTAGTTGGATATTCGAAGTTCTATCTACAACAACTTAGTTTTCTAATACAAGACACTTGTCAGAAAAAATAAATTAAATTTTAAGAGGAAGCTTTTGTTGCTAAATTTCTCTTTGACTGGTCAAGAGCAACTAACGAGTCAAAGTAGAAATTTGACAAAACGAATTTGTATGCACACTAAAAGTTTTTTTTATGAGTTTTTCTTTCTTCCCCCCTGCTGCTCTTTTTTTTCCCGTTCCTAGGTCGTTATCGCTCGTGCATTTCATTGTGCTTTTTTATCGCACATTAACGTCATTGCGCCCACTCTTTGACATATTAGAAATGGCGACATTCCGCGCCAAAATGAATGTCAATTGTCTGTTCGTGAAAACTTTCGCAATGTCGAGCGACAAATTTTTCCACTTAACTTTTAAACGTCATCTTCATACACTTGTGTTAGTTGAAGGAAAATGATGGGGAAAAAGGCAAGGCTGCTTTTAATTTTGTTGCTTTTATTGTTACTTATCCTTTTGGCAATTTTGTTGTGTCATCTGCAAACATAAATTATGCGACAATTTCAAATTGGATCGTAAAGATATTTATGTTTGCATTTTATTTGCACACTTAAATCAAATTTATTGGCTATGCACATTTGGTTTTGATAAACAACTTGATAGGTGTTATTATTATGAAGTGTGTTTTTCTTGTTTTTTTTTTGTTTTTTCAAACAGCTGATGCCTTCATAAGCTATAACTAAGTGCTAAATATTTTATGATGTGCAAGAGCCTGTTGCCACTTGAGATTTGATGCGATTTAGTTCCTTATACTTATAAATATGTATAAGAAACTAACTTTTGCTCTATAAAAATTTGATGTATGTCAAATAGATGAACTTGAAGCTCTTCAAGTCGATAAAAATCGGGATACAGTTGACTTTTAGATTAAACTTGTTATATTGTTATATTCCTTCGCAAAATACATTCCTGTGTTTTATTTTTCTATCTATCTTTTATCTTTCACTTAAGTCTATAACTTGGAAAAGTTCCAATGTGTTTCTCTTCCTCTCAGAACATTTAATTTAGAGATAAGTTAAATACCCTTGGTGGTCTTATCAACCTTTCTGGCAATGTCTCATTATAACTAAGTATGTAAGTAAGAAAGTGTAAAGAAAATTTTTTAAACACTTCTCTTACCACAGTTCGTGGTGCATTTTACTTAAGCGCCCGGAATAATGACAATTTTCGTTTGCAAATGTGCAACTGACTGCTGTGGGACCTACAGATACTAGTAGGTGCAAGGGACGAAGAAGAGGTATCACTCGTAGTTATGGCTGCTTATAAATTTCAAATGCAAATGCTAAACCAAGCCAAGCCAAGCCAGTTGCAAGTTGCCAGTTCACCAGAGTAACCACTGAGCCATTTGTCAGCGTTATATGCTGCACACGTTGTGGTTTATGCACATGGCAATCTCGGTGGCTCTACTTTGCTCCTTCTTAACAGAACTTATCCTTCTGTTTCTCCTCCTGTGTTCATCCTTGTCTTCTTCATCATCATCATCTTCTTCTTCTGTTTCCGCTTCTGGATCTGCGACAATCGCGACTGCATTACGCTAATAACCTGAGCCCTATGAGTTATGCGACATGCGGGAAATTTCACAAATTTTAGTTGCTTGCTTAGATAAAATCCAGCTTAGGGCTTATTTGGGCCACACGTCCACTAAGTTTTCACTTAAGCTACTAATTAACTTAATTAAATAAGCTTACACATGGTGCATACATTTCTTATAATGTCTGTTATTGAAATATTCTGTCTATTCAAATTAACTGTAATTTTAATTGATTATATTCTTGTATATACTTGTTTCCTCTTAAAAAATCTATATTTCTGTGAAATCAATTGATTGCCATCAAAGGTTTTTAATGGTCCTATTTGATATCTTTAACACAAATGTTATAAAAACACTCCTTAAAGTCAATTGGCGTTTAAGTAGTTGTTTAAGAGAAGAGAACATTTAAGTACATGAAGCTGAACTGGCATAACTTAGATATAGTTTCAGCTCAGGTAGTTGAGCGTCTCTTAACGCTGGTTAAGTGCAACTTTTGTGCGTACTTCCGGTGAGTGCATACTACAAGTAACCGGGTTCAGAGACTGACCCATACACTGACTGGGGACGCACAAGCGGAAGTTGACCAAGCGATGATCCCAATGGGACATCGCTCCTTTGCTCCTTGCTTGCGTGTTATTGTATGTGTTTCTGTGTTAGTGTATGTATGTGCGTGTGTGTTTGAAAGAAACTTCCGTGGCGTGTCCCGGCCAGCACTTCCGCCTGTCTGGCCCCTTTGACTTGTCATTGTCATGCGCCAACGCCATATTGTATAGCATTGAAAGGACGACGTTTGTCCTTGGCATATTTGCATTTGACAGTCTTCTGTTTGCATATCAATGGCTTTTGCACTGAGGCCAATCTTTTCCAAAGGTGCCACTAAATTTTCGTCCCATTTTTAACTTTCCGTAGCCGCATTGCAGGACCACATAAAACTAAATCACATACTAGTTTGACATTTTACATATATTTACTGTTTCTTTTTTTTTTTGGTTTTTTTGGCAAACTTTTTTCATCATACTACAAAAGAGGCAAGTGGCCATAAAAGTTGATGATAACCACATAAATTTGGTTTCCTGTTTTGCTTAATTAGTGGTTCAGCGATGGGCTCTCCTTTTTTATATGTTTTTCTTTTTAATAAAGGATTTTAGACCGACACAGGCAAAATAGTTTGCATTCTCTTGAATGTGTGAAACTTTACTCATTGAAATTCAGTGAATTAAAAGGGTATAGTCAGCTTGATTTTTAATAGTCTTGTCTGTTAAGATAGTGCTTTTGTCTTCTGAATGGTTGATTATATTTAATTTGCCTATAAACACAGCAATTTGCCAAATTAAATTATTTTTTCTAAAAGAGATGGAATCAGCATATGAGTTAAATTGTGTCTAGAGGATATCTGCCCATCGAGGCATCAGAATTGTTGTTTTATAGGCTATAAAATGTTTAACTGAAATTTAAGGTTTTCCTTTTTAATTTTTTCCTTATTTGTTAATTTTATATCTCAATTGTTTTTAAATGTAAGCTGTACTTTTGATAAAACCTTTTTACCTATTACTCTTTAAATTTCTCTTTGTCGCATTCTAAATCTGTCTGTAATTTAAATGTAATATTCGACCACTGTCAACATGATTTATATCTATTCTCACCTATTGCTAGACAGCAGCCTTTAAAGGCTTACGATTAATCCATCTCACAAAGAACTCTCAGAATATGACACATGAATTTTGTATATCATTCACTAACCAGCCACAAGTATTCCGATATTAAGCTGCTGTCAAAGGAGCTACCAAAGTATTTAATGAGATAAATTTTTGATTTAAATATTTTTATCCCACTTAAAAATCGACCAAAGAGACTGCGAGAGCCTCTTTCACTACATATACATAGCAGCCACACGATGGCAAACTATTTTCATTTTTATGAGATTTTATCTTATTTAATTTAAGCATACTTTTGTCTCTCTATCCCTGCCCTCCTCCTCCTTCCTCCACTTTGTCTCTCTTGGCTTGCTCTTGTCCTCTGGCTGACATCCTTTGGCTGCAGGCGGCTGTCGTCGACATCTTTGCGCCACTTTGTCCTCTGCGCAGCGAACAATTTAAAGCGAAAGTTACCAAAGTATTAAAACTTTTCTAGTTACTTGTTAGTTAAATAATAATGCGTAAAAGGAATCCCTAGTCCTTGTCTTTGGTTGCCAACACAACTGCTTCTGATTTTTGCTTCCAGCACACACACACACACACACAACGCAATGAAATTGCAGCGGCAAATGCAATTAAATTGAAACCACACCTGCAGCGACAAAACTTGTTCAAAGATTTCTATGTCATCTGCAGCAAACACATATGTGGATTCCCCAAAATCGCAACAAATTAGGATGTACTCGAGTGTAACCAGTAACTAAATACCCTGTTAAATGTGTAGGATACATAAGGGTGGACAATTAGAGCTGAGCAAGAGTTGCAGATCTATCTTTGTTAAGAGAAATTCTAAGAACATTCGATCAGAAAAACTTGAGCAGATTTCTATACAAAATTACAATAACCATTTTTAAGGTACATATACATTTACAAATAGTATTCCCAGATAAGACAACTTTATTATAATTCTGTATTAAATTTTGTTTCTTTAATGAATATAAATCATACAGTTTATTTGAAGTTAATAGAATCTGCTCACCTATTTGTCAAGCTGTCAGTCTTAATGCTCTTCTACCCACACATGAGCTTAATTTTAATCAACTGCTAAGAAAGCAAGCGCAGAATGAAATACATTTTGCTTAAACAGTTTTCACTGCCCATTTACTTGGCTTTAGATTTGTTTAACGCTTAAGAAAATCGGACTAATGTCCAGAGGCGACAAAATGGCGCCAGCTTCGCATCCGGCAAGCAAACAAAGCCAAAGTCCTACAGAAGGCAACAGCCGTCTCCAGATCATTGTAAGTGTGTGTGTGTGTATGAGTGTGTTGAGCTGTCTGTGCACATGCAGAGTCACACATATGTGAAAAATTCCGTCTGACTGTCTGTCTGGGTTACTCTCTTGGGGTTTATTTGACTTTGTAAAAGCCTCGCGGCCACAGACTGACGCCACTGCACGTGTCCTGTATGTCTTAGTCGACTTTTCTCCATGTTTCTGTTGCTGTTATTTTTGTTGTGTTTGGTATCCTATTCTTTGTATATCTTATTAAATTTTCTATGCATGTTTTTTTTCCTCACACATTTATGACTTAAGCATGTAAATATGCAGAGGGCCATTTATTTAAAATGTAGCTGTGATTTATGCCAAGTCAAGCAAAAAGGTCAAGTTTTTTCTATAGCGCCCAATTGATATACTGTCTTGATTTTAAATTTTTATATTCAAGCAGATATGTATATGGTACTAAATAATGATAATTTATACTTGCAAAGGATAAAGATTATAAATTCCATTTTTAAAGTTCGAGCTGACTTCGCAAAATTGCTCTATAAATCATCTGTATTATCCAATCAATTAAAAGTCACAAAAAAATATTAAGTTTTCCATTCGATTCGGCATCTGCATAAGTTTTTTTCATTATTTCCATTATTGTATTTTCATAATGACTTGCAATTGTATCACTGATTGTATAAAAACAAGTGTGAAATTTATTTAAATTTTCATTTGTTTTCACAGAAAATGAAGCCGCATTGTCCTGTGAATGAATGCATATCGACACATTAAAGAATTGGTAAGTAGACCTTTAAACTTAAAGTTTGCTAAGAACTTATACTTAAATTTTGTTTGTTATTATTTAATGTAGTATTTTAATTGAAGTTCATTCATTACTGTCCAAGCAATATACACTAAATTAAGAAAATGAAATCCCACAAATTCGTAGATAATAAATCGTAAATTCGAGTTTGTAAATGTTTTGATGAGTTGAAAATTTCTAGCTGGTAGGTTTTAATAAAAAGTATGGTTTTTGCTGCCTGTTTGTGAATACTAACTGCTGATGCGTATTAATGAAATTGCTTATCTTAAACTCATCTGGCGCTAATAGTTGCACAACCAAAGTGCAATTATCCAACTATTTTAGAGGCAATCACGCAATGTGCAACGGGCAACGTGCAACATCGCTTGGTTGCATTTCAATTAAGGTTGAATTGCGCAGTAGACGGGTTAATTCAAACAATTGGCAGTCGGGGCACACATTTAGTAGGCAGCTCAAAACAAATTGCCTGCCATTTTGTGAGAGAAAGTCGAGGAAAGCCGTAAAAATGCCGTCGTTATTTATATGGAACATCAGCAATCCAACCCCCACCAAAAAAAAGCTTTAGAGATGCCACAAACGGGATAAGCCACAAACAATTTGCAATGTGAACCCAGCCGAGCCGAGCCGTCGATGTCGATGGTAAATGTTCAAAACTAAATAGAAATGTGCAGGATATGTGACAATTTGCATTTTTTATGCAAAACTATTTTCAGCTCAATTATGGTGCACACCTGTGTGAGCTACTAAAATCCACCTAGCTACCTCTTTTCCTCCCTCTATTTATTTGTCACTCCCTGGTTACCCACTGCAGTTGCAGTTGGCTTTATCAGAGCAGAGGTTTTTAGGCAGGCATGCGAGAAACTCATTTTGTTTAACTATAAAACACGCGCTGCTGCTCATGCGACACACACACACACACACACACACATAGAGGTGGGCGTGGCCATTTTGCAAATGCATAGGCCCAACTTTGCATAGTTTTGCATACATACATATCCACATAAGAGCATATATGGTATGTGTTTTTTTACTTGAGAATTTATGCATTAGTCGCAAGCAGAGTTAGTCACGCCTTCAGTCACCGCCTTCGCCTCCTTCTCCGCCTCCGTTTCCGCCTGCATGTGATTTGATCCTTAGGCGGCTTTAAGGCCATCAGACATGAAAATTAACATAATAAGCATCATGACTTGAGCTTCAAGTGGCGCAGTTTGCAACGTCTTTTAGTCAAGACTTAAGACTCTTTGAGACGTTCACAAAATGCGTTTAGAGGTGGCAGAGGGAAGGCGCCTCAAATTATGCAATGTTTTTCTGCCCCTGGGTGTGGGTGTGTGTGTGTTGTGTTTCAAATATTTTAGATAATGCTTTCAAATTATTCTAAGATATGCGCATATGTGAAAGATTTGCCTTGCGACTCTGGCAGCAAAATGTGCGTTATTAGAGGAAAATTTACCTCGAGGCCCTTGTAGATTTTCTGTACGCGTATTTGCTATTACAAAGTGATTCGCTTAAGAGTTAATTGAGGAATAAAATTATAAGATGGGTAAGAGAAGCCAAACCCAAATTTGTATTAGTTAATTTAAGCAAATTGTTATTTCTACCATAGCCTTTTGTTCAAGGGAATTTTGTTAGCAGACAGAATTCGTGTTAATTTTCTAATATAGTCAACTGTTGTTTTAATCATACATAGAATTCTTATAGTGTAGTCGAATTCTCTTATAAGTTTGATGATGTTTTTTATAAGCCATATATAACAAAATAATTCAACAAATAATGCTCTCTGTATATTGTACTTAAACAGCTCAAATCATTGATCCGAAATGAAACTTTATGTAAGTTTAAAATTGCTGTCAGCTCTTTAAGCCCTGGCAGTTATCACTTTATTAATCCACCTGCTCTGTTGCCACTCACTATGTTAAAACATGGCAGAAAACGGGGAAAAAACCACAGGAAGAAAAAAGCCTCTTGTTAATTAATAGCCACTGCAGTAAGTTTAAATGCTACAAAATCCCCAGTTTATGACCAATAATCAGCTCTGCGTTCAGAAAAAACCCCAAAAAAACCGAAAATCAACCAGATAAAAATAACAAGTTAAGCTTGCAAAATAAGCAAAAGATGATATTTAATGTGTATAAACACGCAACTTGCTTTAAGCTGGATCTGTTGCTTTAATAAACGTTGTGTTCTGGCCATTATTTATTCTATAGTTGTTGTTGGTGTAGGTGTTGCTGTTGTGCATGTTGCTGCAGCTTAAATATTTTTAATTGCATTTCGCGTAATCACCCGACACCTACATACATTGAAGCCAGCAACAGCAACAGCAACAGCCAGTCTCGAACAGAATCCGAGCTGATACGAGCACAAGTTGGCTGAAAGCACAGCGCACATTTTTCCAATAGTTAATGGCAATTTGCTGTTTTGCTATTTACGCCAATTATCCTGCATTTACAGCAACAACAGGCAAAAGGCAACAGGGGCCAGGCAACATGAAAGCCAAGCGGTGCCAAAGCAAGTCAGGCTGGCAGGCAACAACAACTTGGCCCCAAACCAGGAGTCAAGGCAAAATGCAAGTCGCGTACAATGCTGCGGTTGTATTGTGTATCCAGCATGTATGTTAGCATGAGTGTGTTTGTGTGTTTGCACACACATCATAATTGAAGCCTTCAACAAGTTTCACATACAATTACGAACACCTTATAGGTGCAAAGTACACGGCACACTGCCAAGGACCTCAACCATCAGACCTGCACCATCAGGAGTGCCATTGTTCATGGGCAAATGCGTAACGTGGTCCGGAAACTGGAGGAGAGACACTGAGAGAGAGAGAAATTGACCTTCTGAGGCTGCAGGCAATTGTATTAACCATTAAACAACAATGTCATAAGTTTTCAATTGCATTAACTATATGATAAAGTCAATCGTGGGAGCTCGTTTATAATAAGGGTCAATCGAGGGGAATGTGGAAGACTACATAAAGCTTTTTACTTAAATGTGTGTTCCTTAAAGCATAAAATTTTTATATTAAAGTAAGTTTGACAACTGCTCGCAAATACTGGCTTCATTCCTAGAATTATTTTTCAGTTTTCCACAAAAGCCGTATTGTGGCTTTCGCTTGAATGCTATTACTCAATGGCAGTTTAAATAAGCGAAAGGCCTCAAGGCCTTAGATAATAGCCTGAAGACTTGGCTCTATTGCCATTGTATGCCATACATCAAGCATACGCACTGTGTGCTCCGCTATTTGACTTAGCTTTTGTTTGCAGAAGTCACAGCACAGTTCTATTGGCCAGACAAATTATCAACAAATGCCATAAATTTCACAGTTCGATATGTAAAGTACACAAATAGACTCTCTCTCCCTCTATCTCGTCTCTTTCTCTCTCTATGATCAGTGCCTGCTAATTGTCAAAAGCTATTTATGTTCATTGTCATGTTGGTGCCATATATCTCGAGCAGCCTAGGCTGTGTATTTGCTATAATCTGTCGGCTTTAGGCATTTGTCAAAAGTCGATCACGTTAAATTGTCCTGAAAAATCATCAATTAAATTTTCAACTCTGTATAGTACACAATTTTAGAGCATGTATGTGTTTTCATACTAAAGCCCTGGATAATTGAAGCATATTTATTTTGGTTTATGTTGTGGGTGTGTTTTGATGTGTGGTTGTTGTAAATTCTTTAGCTCAATGAATAATTTATGCAATTTGTGTGTAAACATGCTGAACAAATTGTGAGTATTTAGTCACAACTTGTCACATATAATTGTGAGGCATTCCACGCAATAACAAATAGTTGTCATTTGCGGCTGAATAAATAAATTCAACTAATGAAATAATAATAAATTCCAATCGACATCTGAAGGTATTTTCGGTGAGTGGCACGATAAGTTTGTATTCATATTTATGAATAGTTTAATTAAAGTCAGAATATTAAGTCAGCATTTAAATAATTGAATTTAATTGAGAAGAATAACATATAAGACGGCTTTAATAATGTTAATGGACAGTTCATTTAATTATTGATAAAAATCTTTCGATATTGAATTTGGAAAATAAATCACAATAAATACATAAAATCTAGAGTTAAACAAGTTAAGAAGTCTACAATTGTATAAGTAATAATACTACAGTCATTATGACTTACAGTTAATATCAAAGATATGCATGTGCAAACATTTATTGCTTTAATAATATTTTTTATTTGCTTAAAAAATCGAAAAAAATAAATGGGAACAAATTAAGAATATATAACTCACTGTAATTACCCTCGCTTATAAAAGCAGTTCAATTTTTAGATACATGTAAAGCAGAACAAACGTGAGTTTTTATTTGCAGTTTTATGCGCATTGGCAGCCATTTCAGTTATTATTTTATGGCTCAAAGTGGCTAATCACAACACAATGCGCTGACTGGCATTTTCCAAGCCTTTATCTCCCTTTACTTCTATTGAATTTTGTCATTCTGTCAGCTTGAGGTGCACATATAATTATGGCAATTAAAACGTAGAACAATTCCTAAAATTTCAACTGATTTGATCAGTTTAATGCGTTTCATGAGTTCTGAGTCGCATTCTTTGCCGTTATCTTATTTTCTACCTCCCTTCTCTTTCTTGTACACGTTGTTATTGCGGTCTTTGCCATTTATTTGGAATGCGTGGGCAGAGGAGGAGAGAGCTTTAGTACTAGGAATAGAAACCAGGACAACGATGTCGACGCTAATGGAATTAATTGCTATTTCCGCGTTGAATGCTAATAAAATCACTAAGCCCTACAAGAAGCAACTACAACAACCAGAATAAATAACAAATGGGAGCCAAACTATGCGCCAGCAAATTAAAGAAAACTTGAATGCTCTAATTAGATTAATGCCCGACTGCAGTGAATTTTCTATCCATCTAGTATGTGAGTTATCCTCATCAGTTCTAGTTCCGGCCAACGCACAAATAAAATACACACTCGACTCGACTCGAATCGAAAAAAAAACACTCGTTAAACGTGAGGAAACTTCACAATGCGGAATTCAAAGAGCATTGTGGGGATTATGAGAGGATTACAATAAGTAAATGAGTTCGGTCGTTGGGCATTAATGTGGCTAAAGAGCACATCATTACGGTAAATCCATACAATGAGTCGAATGTAAGCATCTACAATGATGTTAAATGTTAAATGGCATTAATGCAAATTAAATTGGTATAAAAATAAAGAGCCAATTTACGCAATAAGCTGTAATTATACACATTTTCATAAACAACAATTCAAGAGATTCACTGCGAATTTCACTTATTAAATCTCGATATTGATTGAGCATAGACCAGCTAGTTACTTCATTTTTGTTGAAATAAATTTACAAAGGTTCAGTTATGAAAGTTGGTTTACAGATGTAAAGTAAAAAAACTATAAGTGCAATCTAAGTACTTACAATAAATTTAAATCTTAGGTAAGGCCACTTTGCGAATTTAGGTCTATATTAATTTAAATAATAATACTTTTCCTTTGAATTAATATTGTAAGTGATATTTGAGTGTAAAATAATGTTTAATTTGCTTTGTTAAGTCTCTCTTTTCCAAGTTTCAGTTAGTTACACAATTTTTTGCCCCAATATCCCTTCTTAGTTTTCTTTTTCGTTTTACTTTGATTGAATTAAGATACCTGCCATAAATCAGGCATGTGTCCACTGTTTAAAGAGTACTTCCAGGAATTTTCTCCATTAAGCTGACTGATTTTCTATCTGATATTTCAACTAATTGAATTAGCTTCTTCACTTGCGACGCAGCTGTTGCTTAATCTGACCTGATGTTGTATAGCTTGTAAAGCTATTTTAGTGGCGTCTAGTAAAAAGCAAACTTTTCTCATTTTTGTCGGCAAGCCCATCATTGCCACACCCAAAACTCAGACCTACGCCCAAACACACAACCACGCCCATAGTAATTCCCCCACCGACACCTAACTAACCCAAAGATGACTCGTAATTGCATTGAACATTGATTTTTCGGGGAAAGTTTTGGTTTTGTGAAGCGCGTGAGCGAGATTCAAAGAGAGAACATGGAAATCGACTGGAAAGTGATTTTCAATT
Organism: Drosophila neotestacea; assembly: GCA_035044365.1. Classification (NCBI taxonomy): domain Eukaryota; kingdom Metazoa; phylum Arthropoda; class Insecta; order Diptera; family Drosophilidae; genus Drosophila; species Drosophila neotestacea. Next base: position 6,734,823 of record JAWNMD010000273.1, on the reverse strand, counting down.
ACAGCCACAATTTTCTTTAATATGCAGCGTGAGTGCAACTGACAGCGAAAATTAAATAGAGAATTTCATGAAATATTATGAATGAACATAGTAATTGGCATACTGTACTTAGTAGAGTTCAGCATATAATATTGTTGCTGTGGCAACTTGTGACTTGCCACCTTGTTGCATTGTTACACTCTCGACTTTTCGTGTTTATTTTGTTTTGCACTTTTCACAAAAGTGTTGTTTGTGTTGTTAAAGGACTTGGAGTGAACATTCAGAGGGGTTTTTTTCAGAAAATTTTGCACTTTGAGATGAGAAGTACCATGTTCATTGCTGGCATATGCCACAATTGCATTGTATGCTCCTGAGAAATGCTCAACATTGTTGCGTACACGCAATAAGTCTTCTGAACAAGGAGACAGTCCTTGCAAATGGACGCAACGAGAAGCTGAAGTGGCAGAACTTTTCTGATGATTTTTAATAATATACATTTTGTCGTTGCTTTGAATATGAATTAGTTATGTATTTGAAATGGGGATAATGCCTGGATAAGTTATATTCTGAAGCACTTTATATTCTTAATTGGTAAGATAAACTTCAACTGTTGTCCTGTTTTAGTCACACACTTGTTATATTTGGATATGCATTCATTGGACAGTCCTTGAATGCAAAACCAAAATGTTACACAACATATTTTCATGTTGAAGTATAAAATACGAGTGAAGCATTCATTTAATATATAGGTGCAATATAAGTTGAACAGGTTCACATATGTATTTCCCTTGGCATTCCTATGCCACTGAGGATGCAACGTTTATTGGACACTTTTCATGGCAGCCACCTACATGAATTTTCATTGGAATTGAAAAAAAAGAACATTTATACAAACTCCAAATGCATTCCATGCTGCTCTCTGGTCAACAAAATGAAAAGATTTACCTTTTTTACCTTGGTCAAGTTATATCTATACTGTGCAGAAGTGAAAGTGGTTTTGGTGGTTGTATATTTTGACTTGTTATTGTTACTGTCCCCGATGTGATATATCACACCGATTTGCAATTAAAATGTTGTCGATGGCAAATAATTGCATAGCTTTATGGTTCCCAGGCGAACCACACTGGACCTCAATGTGGAAACTGCAAGTAAGACTTGTTAGCGTACAATTTATATGCAGTTGAACTCTGATTTTCAATATTTATAATATTTCTACAGCATGAGAACTTAAGCCATGCCAATGCTTTTTAAATTGTTGGTAAAGAAAATACTTTAAGTTCTAGATGTTCTTATAGAACAACTTCAGACAGCTGTATCACAACAATAAGAGCAACAACCGCTTTCCCCATTTTCCAACTTATTTGCATCCGTAGTTTTCTTGCTATCGTTATCTCTCTCTCTCTTTCTCTCTCTTTGTTTGTTTGTTTATTTATTTGCTGTTTGTGTTTGCAGTTGATCTTCAGCTTCTGATTTTACTCAGACTGCGCTCATTTGTATACTATGTTTTCTTTTCAACGCGCTGCACGTGGCAAGGCAAGTGTTAGTGTGTATATGTAGGTGTGTGTGTGTGTGTGATTGTGTAGGTGTTTGTAGCATGACAAACATCATTGAGTCAACATTTTGGCAGCACGCGCTGTGTACGTTCTTGATGTTAATACGATTGTCAGTTGGCAGACATTCTAAGAGATTCTGCAATTTAGCTGAGTTTCACGTTTGCACTTCATAATTGCATTCGCTGTGTATTTTGTTTCTGAGAAAATATTAATAATATGGTTGCTTTATATTAAGATGATTCACAAAATTGATATGTACATATATGTGAAGACATAAATATACTATAAAGCAGCTGAGTCGCTTAATAGATTTGAAATAAACATTAAATTAAACAACATGTGTTCATAGGAAATATAAGGACATAGGACAGTTTCAAATACTTCTTTTGTAGCTTTTGTTATATTTGATGTATCAAATTTGGTATTTATTAATGTAAAGAATCCAGAAATAGAATGTACTTATAGATTTATCTGTAAACAATTTTTAAAAATGCTGCACTATTAATTTTCTTATGAACATGAATTGGTAAATAACTTTTAATAGTCCTCATAATCTCTTACCAAAATTTTTTGTTTTTTGTAATTGTAATTTTCTAAATCGTGTACTTAAATAACATAACTATTTACTTGCCAACCCAATTAAGTTAAACTAAAGTTTTCCATGATTTTTCTTTCCACATTCTTTTTACAAAAATTTAGTTATTATGCCACAAAAAACCACAACAGCAAAAAGACGAATACAGTGGCATCCCGTAGTTTTTCGCCCAATTATGCCATAGTGCCAATTTAATTAACGGCCTGTAAAATAAATGCCACAAATTGTGTAAGCAACAATTGGCTTTCGACTGGCTCTTTTTCTATTTTAATTACACATGTTTCACTCAATGTTGGTAAATGTGTGCTTTGGAATTTTCAAGGACTAATTGTGTGCGATTGTTTGCGGTCTAAACGTGATTATATGTTTGGTTAAACAATTTAATGGAGACCACGTTATAATTTATGAGCAAACTGGTCATAGTTTAACACGCAAACGAACGCTTAAATAACATTTTGCTGAAATGCTTGCAAATGTTTGTTGCAACCACAACAAATAAATGGAAAGAAAGTACATACCAACTATATACAACAAAGATGTACATGGCAGTTGGCAATCAAAGTTCAGGCGTGCAAAATTTCTATATAATTTCTGATGCCATAAAACTCACAACATGCACAGCCCATTGAAGTTTCTTGAAGGCCACCAAAAAACGAAAAAGAAAATGTACGTCTTAAATAAGTATTTTACCGATAGTAAGCAAAAGGATCTAAGAAATTAAGTTATCTCACACTCCATAAACGTGTTAATGAAGTGTTTTAATTGAGCTCTTATCTTAGTGGTTTTGCTGTGCACGTGTACGTGTGTGCTTTTAATGGGAGTGACACGCCCCTTCTCAGCTACATAATCATTTGCCAGGCCATTACATTTTATTACACAAAAAATGAAGAAACGTAAATAAATACATGTTTTATATATTGATGTAATAGTTTGGGCCTCATGTAAGACGGGCGTTAACATGGGAATTGCTTTTGAACTGTTTTGCAGAAATTCTTCTTGATGACAATCTAAATGAAAATGTTTTTTATTTTATAGATTTTGTTAGCACTTTAGTTGTTGTTGATGGCCATGTTATCCTTGATGTCTGCTAACAAGCAGCGTACGTCATTTGCAGTTGATGTTTCTTCCACCTATTGTATGTGAGGTCGAAGGACATTTGTGTCGAGGCTAAGCAAAAATATAATTGAATTTAATTCGCGTATTCAGCTTTTTATTGATTTCTAAACATTTAATTTGATGTATACTGAAAGTACGAAAATAATAAGATATTTATGATGAATTAGGCTTATGTTACAAAATTCCCACTTCTTAACGGTGGCTTTCTAAATCTATATATTTAACTTTTTTTTTTATAAATAACTTAATTTAATTAGTTTTAATTCATGTTGTTTCTAATTAAATCATCAGTAAATTTTTTAAAATAATATAAAAGATACTTGAGTTGAAGTGACTCAGCATAGTTTTTAGCCAAAGCTTTTCCTACTTTCCTCTTTCTTCTGAAACATATTTAAGCTAAGTCATTGCAGCATTTATAACATTTACAGCAATTTGTTTATTTCAAAATTCTTTAAATTAAAAATTACATTATTTTGATCCTATCAAATAATATAAATATTTCTTTAATGAGTTCGTTGAATGATTGATTATTCCCAATAGATACTAACTGTTAGCTGACATATGACTGCTTGATTTTAATAAATTGTATAGCAAAGATGAAAGTCTAAACTAGCAACTCGAAGTGGAAAAGTGATAAGTCACAGTGAGGAGGGAATTGACAGACAATTAGGGCATTGAATGATTGATGGAAGTCTGTCAAACTACCTTACATCCTATTGGTATGCATAACAGAAACTCTCAGCTAACTAACTGAGTGGCTAAATGAAAGCCAAAAAAAAAAACACAAAGCAATAAAGAAAGGAGACAGTAAGTGGGCTTCTTTAGCCAACTAGTTAGTCAAAAAAGTCAGTTTCCTTTTGGTAGCACATCCCAATTTAATTCCATGTCGCGACATGCAATTTTATTGTAGAATTGCTGGCGAATTAGCTAAACTCGTGAATGCTTCGCGGAATCATAAAACTAACCGTCTGCAGGCTGCTTGTTGCAAGTTGCAGCCCGGATGCCGGAAATGGCAACAGTAGAGTCAACAATAAACGACACAAAGTTTTCATGGCGACAGCATCCGGCAGTATTTTATGACATATTTGTTGTTAGTTTGGGCGGGACGGGCTCTTTGGTTGACTTTAATTTGCATGCACCTGGGCTGCACACCTGAACAACGTTTTGTGTAAGCGTTTGCCTTTTTGCGACATCAACAAATGCATTGTTAGTTACACGCAAGAATGGCCGCCCTTTTGGGCAACCATAGCAATTAGAGTGCGCAAACACATGGGGCGTATGCGCAATGCCCATAGAAGCTGCTAAGGACACGCTCATTGTGCAACAAGGCTTATTAGCGACACATATATTTCAACGCACAAGTTCAGCTAATGTTAATAGCTATGCTTAGTGGTGAGTGTGGCACAAAGCTCAAATAGGACTATTATGAAAAACAAGGCAATAAGCAAAAGTGAAATAAATTTTAAACTTTTCAATGGGAATCTCAAATTTAGTGCTAGAAGGAAGTATCCCTCCTTATTTGGTAGATGCTAAGATGCGGAGATACATCGAATTTAATAATTATGACTATAAAACTATCGTTTCTAATCTTTGTTGTATCAAAACTGTGTTCTTTTAATGTAAAAACCCTTTTACATCTACATAATTATAAATAAATGCATTAAACGTCTTTAGTTATTTAACTAATTTACTCATATTTTTCTTGGTATTCTAATAATATCTTTTAATCTTTTGTCTTATCCAAAAGTAATATTTTAAAATGATTCCTGCCAATCATCAAATGAAGCTCTGAAGTGCGTTAAGGGGATTTATTTTTAAATGCCATATTTATTAGCTTTTATAAATGCTCAGACGTCTCGACTACAAAATATTTCAGTTCAGCTTCAGCTGTAGGGCTTCATAAAACATATAAAATCCATTCAGACTCAATTACCAATTAAATATTTTATTAGGCTTGCATTGGAGTATCCACTTTTGATATACTTGTAGCCATACTGCAAAGTGCCAGCCAAAAATCATTCCAAGCGTATCCAATCAACACAACGCCCTCGCCCTTTAACAGCCCAGTCGTGTGTTCCCCACACTCACCTACACACACACGCAGTCACTTACACACGCACACACACACACACACAGACTCGACAGCGTTGCCACGCCCGCGTACAATAACGCCCTCTCATCACACTATGTTTGCTTGGTTGCCACACTCTCATTTAGCACTGAGTTTGTTTTGTAATTGCTTTCTATTGTTGAACTGAAAATTGCAAAATGTTTGCTCTACCCGCTTCATGTGGGTGGCAAGGTCCTATGGCTGCCCCATTCCCCCTGTCGCATTCCCCTTTTACGTCAGAGCCGCTCATTTGACTAACGGTGCACATAATTGGGGACTTGGCAACGCTAAACGGCAATTGTTGACAGCCCAAGCGTTTTCGGCAATCAACTTTACCAAGACTTGTTAATAACCTTGTGGCACCTTGTGGCAGGTCCAAAATGTTTATTAATAAGGCGCCAGCAAAGTTCGACAGGTAGCAACAACAACAGCAGCAGTAGCAGCAGCAGCAGTTGAAACAAAGGACAAGACTGTCGCCAAAATTATGTACAAAGGTGTTTTATAATTAATTTCAATTCGGCAAAGGATTCAACCCATCTGTCAATGACTCTCGAGGATTGGCTTCCTTTGGCCAGTTACTGTTTTGCCCCCCCTCCCCTTCTCTTAATAAAATAAATTGTTAGCTTCTGCTGTTGACCTTGTCCAACGCTATGTTTTGTTAATGTCTCAACATCGGGTTGGGGCTCGGACTGGAGCTTTAGTTGTTTAGAAGTGCTAAGCACCTTTGTCAGATTAATTAATTGTATATTGTGCGCCTCATTGGGCACCACTTTATTCATTGCGATCATGAGCTTTCCTTTATTGACCCACTGGCAGGCAGAGGCGGTGCTGACACAATGAATGTAATGACCCACGAAGCCACCAGTTTAAGGTCAACTTAATAAAGCCGTCTATTGAGTTGACCTTTGACCTAAGCAATGAATTTAGTCAATAGCTGTTGTACTTAAAGTACAAAGAAGGCTTTCCGAATGGAAACAGGAAGAATGCCTTGGAATATAAGAAAAACTCATGGACGAATAAATGTTGATATAGTTGCCAAATAACAAGTAGTTATTATCGGCATTAGCAACTAATGTAAAAGTTAATAATGGTATTATTATTATAAAATATTATATTATTATTTATATTTATATTATTATTTTTGAGTACAAGAAATATATTCCAAAATGTGCGAAGTTTCTATAGTGTATTGTCTGTATGATTTGGTAGTTCTTTCCTCTCTTAATTAATATTAAATCTTTACACGAAGATCCTAAGCAAAAGTTAAAGCAGTTTCTCAATAAATTACTTGCCGGCAATCCATACTCCTACTAACCACAAATCATAGATAATTGGCTTCATTTGTAAACATCTCTACGTATGCTCCAATCCCCACACTCACGCAATTCATCTTCTCTTTAATATATTTGTTAATCAATTAATGAAATTTATTTATGCCACCACACGGAAATACAAAAGTGTTTGTATAAATTAGCAAATAAAAGCTCAAATACTCTTTATATTACTTACTTGAAGTAAGAAAAATTTTAAAATAAAATTAAACAAAAGCATATTATCTAAACTAGAAATATTTTCTTTACACATTAAGTCGATTAAAATTATATATATTATTTAAGGATTGCTTAATAAAATTACCATTGTCACCTCAACTTAATTGTATATTAATTATAGTTTATAGACTATTCTCTTTAAGGAAATATAAATTAATTTGCTATTCCCCACAAACTTTATAAGAAAATTGTTATGCCCCTTTTGACAGTAGTATTCCCTTAATTGTAGCCGAGCATGCAAAGTCAGTCACCTTGAATATCTTCCAACAAAGCTAACACGTGCGCAAACATACATACCTATATATAAATTAAATTCCACATACGTCACGTGGTACGCGCTGCTTTGAGCCTCGGGCAATCAGGCGTTGGATAAGCTCATAGCCGCCGTCTGGCGTGGAAAGCTGCTTTTCGCTTATAGCTAGCTCTCTGAATGTTTATTAAATTTGACACACCCAAAAAATAATGCAGAAAATGAAGCAAATGTCGAGGTCGGGCAAGGCCAAAGGCTTATGATTACAACTGAAATAATCAAAATAAATTTTCAATTCAAAAGGCAACGAAACAAGCAAAGTCGCTGGCGTTGAAAGCAAATCATTTGGCAAGCTGAAAGCACTTTGAAATTTGTATTTTTAGAAAGCCACATCAAACCCAAACCGCCTCAACCACACATGCATACATATTTATAGCTACATTCGAGTCCATATCTGTACGAGTCTGCAAATGGGAGACATGGAACGTCCATTCATTCATAAATAAACAAATATCCGAGCGCGACAATGCGGTTGAGCAATAAAAATTAACACATTGGCGAATTTTTTTTCAATGGACTCCAGTGCGAGGCATATAAATTATAAATAGATATAGTTATGCCTGCAAAATGATCATAAATAATATAGCTAACCAATTAGAAAGCAACAAATAAACTTTACTCTGCACTCGGCCGAGCATTGCATTGATAAAAGCAATTATGAAAAATGTAAATGGAATTTCAATTGCAATATTTTACATATATTTTTTTAAGTGCGAAAAAAATGTGTGTAAATAAAATGTGCTAACATTACAAAACATATTTGATTGCAGCTATAAAAAACAATTGTAATAAAATGGGGAAGCAAAAAAAAGAAAGTGTGAAATGAGCAGCAAAAAAAAATATAAATAATACATTATAGATATTAAAATAAACAAATGTGACTAAATTGAAATATCTTATCAATTTGTAGTTGTTTCAAAATTTTGTTGTCATTCGAAGAATAATGGTTAAATTAATATATTCTTTATTATTGTTTGGTTAAGCAACTTCTTACATATTTGATAAACTGAAATGAATTTAAACAGTTTAACAATTTGAGTTTAAATTAACTTTGGTAATTCAGTTATTTTCACTAGAAATAAAGTTGAATAATATTCCAATGGTCGTAGACAACCAGCATGTTTTTTGAAGAATGAAATTTTGATATGTACTTATATGAATTTTTCTGTTTATTATATTGCAGCTCATCTTAAACTAACGGTAAGTTATAATAATTGACGAACAGCACGTGCAAAAGAAATGTGTTTCTACTCGTCATAATCAGTCAAGAGACTCAATCTGTACATGTGACTATAAATTACAATAGAGTCTGCAGGCCGAGTATAAAACTGGCAAAAACGTTTACATATAATGGCCAGAAATGAAATACGCGCAATCATAGCTAAATATTTATAAATATTTATTTATACAGCATGCAATAATTTAGACTCATTGTTTACAAATGGGTCGTCGGATTTTGTATTCGTATTTTTACTGTCATCTCTTGACCATTACAAATGGGCCAACGAGCAGCAGCCGCATGTAAATGAACAAGAAAGAGTCGAAGATTGATTGTGCCGGTTATGAGTTATGAGCCATTTACGAGTAGCAGTAAAAGACGCGAAACTGCTTCTGATGCCACGTGCCACGTGCCGCAATTCCATTGTGCCATCGTACCACGTGTGGCACAGTTAATGAACTTAGCCTGAAGGTTTCGGATGGACTGGCAGTCAACTGCGAGTGTCATTTATTAATTGCCACAAGTACTCATACTGTGAGACGTCAAAAGACATTTAAGTTGAAGCCGAGAGAGAAAGTTATATATAAATATCACACATACGCACCATTAGACTTTGATAAGCCAATGTGTAGCTACCTTTCAGGTCAGTAATGCTCTATAAAAACCAAGAAGAAACCAAAAAAAGAAAAACAATGTTAGGAAATGTTTAGCAAACACAAACATTTAAGCTGTTGTATAGCTGACTCGTAAGTCAACGACATGGCGCATACGCCCCGTGTGCTGTTTGTTTTTGCTTGTGGTAGTCGTTCTACGTCTGCTATTAAATTTATGAGCGCTTCAGTTTGTTTTAGGCTGTGAGAAGCTTACGTTACTGCCATAAATAAATCACACAATTCGCTAACAAAAATAGCGACTTTAAGCTAAAAGTGGAATATAAAAAAAAAATATGCCAACTTGTATTTCAACTTGATGTTAATTTGAGCTACAACCACTTGAATACAACCACAGCAAACACACAACACTTGATTTTGAGCCGCAATCCCCTTCTTCTCTTCCCCTCTATCATATCAATGTACTATTTTATTTATATTATCCTGTGCACTTGAGTGAGAGCCCCAACTGGGCTTAATTGGTTGGGCAATAAGCTAAACAAGCTGCAAATTTAAATGGGATTCGGTATAAAATTTAAAGCAACATTCATTCCGTTTTCAAAATGTTTCGCTTGACCATCAAATTTAATATGATTTATGTGCCCCTAACATTATTTTCAGCGGACAGAAATATTTTAATTAATTAAAAATAGCCAAGAGGAAACCCTTTTCAGCAAACAGACCGAGTAGACTAAGTAGCGCAAAGTATTTGCCATAAATTTGTGCAAAAGTTTAAGAAATTCAAAAGGATTCTTGGGATATAATTGTGAATTGTGTGAAGTCTGGCAAAAGGATAGACCGAAAGAATAGCGAAAAACGTCCAAAGCAAAATAGTAATAACTGAATGATGTTAGGGATCTGGTCTACTGAGAACAGCGCTCTTAAAAGTGTGGCATCTTAACTGCCCAATGCTAATAATCATAATTTCCAAAAGGTGCGCCGCAAAAATCATTAAGATTTCATATCAGCTAATTAATATAAAGAGGTTACGTTTTTTCCTAAACTGTACACTTTTTATATATAAGAACACACTGGGGAATGCCTTCAAATTATTTTAATAATTTCAATTACTATTAGTTAGTTCTTTTATATGTAGAATCTAGTAGACATTTTAAAGCCTTAACCTAACTGAATGGGAAACTTTCTGATAAAATAAGGTAAACACTTTAAGTACGAAAAACTACTTGCACCCTATGACAGGCTCAATTGCAACATACTGTCCAATCCTTAGGCCTAGGGCTTATCAATAAGAGCAGCTAAGTATTCAGATGGTAGGAAGGGATACAGTGGAGCTTATAATGTGGTCCAGGGAAAGCTGGCAATGCATTAAACGGGGATTTGGCATCTAGATTAAAGAATATTTGTGCTTGCTGGACAGAAAAAAGCACAAATAGACAACGTGCCAAGCAGACTGTAAGGGATGTACATTAATAGTAGGGTCAACATGGGGCCCAATCAGTCCATCAAAGTAAAGTCCTTGAAAGTACGCTCAATGTTTGGACAGCAGAGCCATAATTTGTGCTGCCAAAAGCAAAAGCAAATGCAAAAGTGAAAGCATTGCTCGTCTAATAAGGACACTATTGAGTCCTGAACTGCTAGGCAGTCAGTCTGTCATTTGGCCAACTGCTGCTCGATTGGGACTCGTTCTCAGCTTTGATTGATTAAGTGCCTGCATTTGACGCCACTTGACGTTCCTTGTTTACTGCGAACAGACTTTCGCACTGCCTCTCAAATAAAGTTGTAAAAATTTACACTCGGATTTGGCCCACGGCCTTCGGTTCACATTGTAAACATTTGTTTTTACGACTAAGCAGACGATTTCTTCTTGGCCCACGTACCATTTGGTACTCTATCTCATTCTCTCGTTTTTCCCGTGTGACACTTTTATGCACATTACATTTATTACTAATACGCCACGTAAACACTTAAAGCCCGCACCGCAAAAGCGACGGCAAACAAGCGACTTCCGCTTGTCGTTGCTCGCGCCATTTGCACCCAACGTCAAAATGAGCCGCACAAACAAACAAATGACAAGCCGGGCCCAACTCTTGACACAGCAGGGTGTCTTTTATTTGTATTATTTGAACACACTTTGAATAGAAGAGCATTATGACTATTGTGTAATGTAAGAAACAGTGGGGAATGAATAAACCAAATCTTTTGTTGCATTTAATTTCATTATTGTAAGTAGAAAACTTAGTAATTGAAATAGAAATAGAAATTGTTAAATTACTTTTTAGCCGATTAGACGAGAATTTTACTCAAAATATGAAAGAAAAGAAACCTTTCCGATTGTTATATTTTGAAATATGTGATACTTAACTTTATTTTGGACTTTATAAACAATGGAGACAGATTTAACTCAATAGAGCCTTGATTGTAGTATTTATTATCTTAAGATATTAGGGTATAGATAGTTTCATACTATTGAGTTGAATCTATTTCCATTGTTTATATTCGTTTTAGGACAGAATTTATATGCTTTGTCCTGCTTGCTCACTTTTATTTATTTATGTAAATAGCACAACGTGACAATGTCAAATGTGTGATGGTGACAGCAACGCGGCTTGTTTCCGGAAATGGCAGCCCATGTCCCGACACACAAAGACACACAGTTAAGCACACTCACACACATTAACACAGGTTGCACATAACATTTACTAACCATCTAGTCAGCCAAAAGGCATCACACAAAAAGTAAGCAGTTCATAAACCTGATGCGCCCGTTATTATGCAGTAAAATAATGGGAAAGCGACTTACGAGTATATGTTTTAGTGTGTCTGTATGTGTGTGTGAAAGACTGACAAATAGCAGCAGGTGCCGTCTAAAAAACTAAAAGAAAATGCACATAAAATAACATGAATATCCTGGTAAAAGCGCATCCCAAAAGTAGGCAGCAAAAAAGTTTCAGACATGACTCCCTGCATTTCTAAACGAAGTTGGATTTCGGTTTGTTAGTTGGTTTGTTTGTTTGTTTGTTTCAGTCTGTCCCGCTGTCTGTTTGTCTGACAGTCTGTCTGAGTGTCTGGGTGTGTCTCCGCTGTGTTCGTTTAGTTTGTAGGCACTACATCACAGAACCGCTGACAGTGACGCCAACGCATCGTAGGCTGCCTTTTTAAACAACGCTCTCTGAGTTCCAGATTACTATTTCTCTTGAATTTCACTTAATTTCAGACTTTTATTTGTATAGTGTAATTGTTTTAAATTCAAATAATATCACTTAATTTAAAATGCTGGCAAAGTAAATCGTTTGCATGAATTTGTAGCTTTATTATCCTCTCTTTGTTTAATGAAGTGAAAACGAAAATTCCCCAAAAATTGGAAATTGTAGTGAAAACATTTGTCCAGAGAATTTGGGTTTGGATTTCATTCACTTCTCGGCCATTTGCTGCATGTCTAAGCTGTGACTGCTGCTGTCAGCTCCTGGGCCTGTCTAGGATAACTGTGTGTTAATTTTACGCCTCTGTGTGGAAGGCGTTAGTCCATGTCTGAGCTTGTCTATGTATGGGTGTGTGTGTGTGTGTGTTTGAGTAGCGCACATGTTGAGGTTAAGTTTTTGCAATTTGAATTAAGTGCACGTCGTTTCATGGGCAGAAAGAGGAGCGTCGGTAACGGAACCTTGGTACCTAGACCCGAGTTATAGGGTGTCGAGTGTTAGTTTCTGCCTGCACTCTGATGTTTTTATTACGTCTAATTGCTCATTTCCAGCCAGTCCTCTCTCACTCTCCCTCTCTCTCTTTCTATCTGTGCAGGGTTATAGGGGCTAGAGCCAGGCTCTGACTCTGTAGTGTTTACATACGTAGGTCGACCGAAAATCAAAGCAATTTAAAGTCGAGCCCTAGCTTTGCTCTAATTATTGGCGTCAAGAATTCGCAGATTTATATGCTGGTACTAAGATCCCTTTTTTTGGGGTACTATCAAGTGGCCACACGTGGCCAACTCTTGATGGCAGCAACTAAATTTAATGCGTTTTTAATTTGCAACCTTTTTATGCTTTAACAACCATGACTTTGGGAACAGTAAAAAAAGCGGAATCGCTGACTCTTGGAGGTTGCTGTAAGCACTTAATGGGCAGGTCGCGTTTGCATACTGAAGCTGAACTGAACGTGGTAGGAACACATCAGTGAAGTGCATTGATAGGGATCAGACTAAGTAGTAGGTATAGAATAGGAAACTTATAAAGTAACTCGGCATACAATAGTTTAAAGCTAAGCAACCCATAAGCTACAAATTATTACTTCAAAAGTGTCCTTCTCAAACCTTAAGTTATGTCAAGTGTTTCTAAATATCGGAACTTGATAATAGACAATTTTCTTATTTAATTTGGATAAAAATTTGGATGTATGATAACTTTAGAATTTATTTAGAATTTATTATAAAATTTATTTAGAATTGTATGCTTTTAAGTTTTTAAATTAGTTTGATAAGAAAATAATTAGAGAAAGTTAATGATGATTTAGCTTCCAAAATATCATTAATATTTTTTCTTTTGCTGAAATTTGTTTTAAATTCCTAGAATATTTTCTTTCATCTTATTTTAAGTAAAGCTCATTTAATTTGTTGTTGCTTAGTTTAAAATTTCAATGAGAAATTGAACGATAAACAAATCGCTTTATCTCCTTTTGATCAACGCCTCTGTTTTTACTGTCCATTCTCCCATTGCCTCCTACTCACTCTCTCTCTCGCTATCATTCCACATTTTGTTGTACACTTTTCGGTCATATAAAAGAAGCAACAACAAGAATAAGGACAACAATTTTGCACACAACGTTTATGTAAAATAGGCAACATTTGTTTTATTGTCATGGGTTACGGCATTTCTGTTGCTGTTTCTGCTGTTTCACTTTTGGCCCCCTCTTCACATCACCCCCCCCCCCCCTCTTTTAACGCTCTTCTTACCATAACCATGCCATTTATATCTGTTGCTAGTGTTGTTGTTAATGTTTTTGTTGTTGTAGCTGTTGTCGTTGCCGTTGTCGCAGTCACAGTCACATTTACAACCATGGACCAACATTGGAGGCACGCTTTCATTTTAATTGCACACATGCTTATCATTTCAACAACAGCCACAGCAGGAGCACACACACACACACACACATAGAATAAATATCTATACATATATATATATATATATTTATGTGTCTCTGTATAAAATACTCATAGGTTTACAACCATTTTGCCCTCTTCAGCTCGTTAGCCCTTGAGATGGGGTGGCCAAAAATGTTGCCGGCTATTTTAGCCACATCCAATTCACTTTTTGGCCTTGGCAACATTCGCTGAATTTGCAAACTGTTGAATATATGTAATCATATACGATTATACCATATATACCTACATACATATATACGACTGCAGGCGGAGACCATAAAAGTCGGCTACTTAAACGAATTTGGCTTTAATATGGGTAACCGGGAGTCGAAACAAATAAACATTGTTCTAGCTAAAGCAGATTTGCAATGGGTGGCCCTACATGCACCTCCTTTGCCTCCTCGCCTATAAAAGAGATTTACTAGCTAAAATTTATGACCTTAGCCTTTGGGTTCCAGCAAGAATAAAGCTTAAGCTGAGAGCAAAATTTCATGGTTCTTGTTGTTGTTGTTGGCATTTTAACTTGCATTGTAAATCTCAATTAAAGTTATTTTTCAAGTGTTTTGCCTTGGAATTTGTACTGGCATGCAGTGTCCGACCAACTCCAACTAATTGAAACTTAAACGGACAGAGACAAGCTCAGCACAAACAATAAACAAACATTTCGATCTAAGAAGTTAAGCAATTGAAACACTTGAGATAACAGAAAACAACGGTCAAAATATACTAAGAATTCTTCTTCATTTGTTAAATACCTAAATTACATTCCTGTGGCGTTGTACAAAATAAGTAAACAGATTACACTGAGAAAATAAACAAACAAATCGAAAGTAACTCTTAATCTCTGTGTCAAATATGTATATTTTGGAATTTGGACTACACTTGTGCGCATTTCACTGAAGACATTTTTTATAGACATTTTTTATAGACATTAAAGTAAAATTAAAAAAGATGAGTCGTGGATTAATGCTGGTAAAAAATATCTCCAGGTTTAAGCTTGCAAATCTCGTTTTTAAATCATAACTTCTGAAAATTGCATGTAATTAATACATATAAATAAATAATTAAATGCATGCCGTAAAGAAATTTTCTCTATAGAAATTTTTTTAGCAAAAGCATAATTTGGGTTTATTAAAAAATGTTTATTATTATTTGAATATTTCTTTTTAAATTGGAATAGTTTGGCATTATTAAATAAAATGTGCTTATTATATGTTATAATTATTCCAATTTACCTTAATTTCAAACATTTTTTATAGCTTTCATTAGTAACCTTTCTTAGTAAACCTAATTAATTACTATTTTAATTTTTATAGAATGCCAAATACTAAAATAAACAGTTCTCAGTAGTATTTCTACCAACAAGTAGCTTAAAACTCAAGCATTGCCTCTTGTTTTAGCCCTCGTAATTGCAACGACTTTGATTTTCTTGGACAGAAGTACTTGTAAAACAACTCTCATTTGTTGCTTTGGCATGAGCTGAGAGATCTGTAGTTGGAGTTGTATTTCATTCCCAGATTTGTTCGTTACCTCTCAGCTTACAATGCCACTCCAGAAGGGGCTTGATTGTGTTCCATTTGCGCAAATCGTTTTAATTTCTTACACATTTTATACGAAGCTCAGTTTGCCCAGAGCAAAAACGAGTTAAGAACTGCACCTTTAACAAAAAAATAAAAAAACAGGGAATAAAATCAGATAACAACAGAGCAACAATTGTGCGAGGCTGGGATTACGATGGGTTTTTTGACTTTGGGGCGGTGTGCAATAGGAAGGGGAAAGGGGAGGGGCAAAGTGCTTGGCACTTGGTGGCGGTGTCCGTGTCAACGTAACTTTTATTTCCCCTGACGAGTGGCTAGAAAAAAGAAAGGCAAAAACTGTTGAAGCGCCGCCTGCTGCTGCCGATGCTCCCATTGTTGTCAGGTTTTTTATGACAAAATAGAAAAAATAAAAAACAGGCGCAATACGAGGCGAGTGGCATGAAAAGCGTAACAGTTAAATGGCGTGGGATGTTCCACAACGGAACAGGCACTAGAAAAAATTGTTTACTAAAACGGAACTAGCCGCCAATGTGTGCACGTATATATCTCTCACTGTATGTGTGTGTGTGTGTTTGTGTATATGTGTAGGTGAGATATGCAGATATAGACCCCGGTAACCAAATTTATGATGTCGTTATTTACATGGCATAAACTTTGGTAGCCAGCCGTTGCCCACCGCCAGCTGCAAATAGATTTTATGCTTTGTTTTACTTTCAACCACGTTGCCATTGCTCTACTCCTGCACACGCTTTTTATGCCCTTAACACACTACAAAAATAGGGTATTTTAAGAGCATATACACTACATGTGTGTCTAAAACATAAGAAAGAGCTGTCACAACCAATAAATCATCAATTGTAACTATTCTAAATCGAATCTCACAACAAATCAGCCACTAGATTCATACTTTAAGCCAAGACTGAAGTACCAATTGGCTAATTTCTTACTAAGTATAATTCAACAGATTTCTTCAATCTTCATTTGACGAACTACATTATTTAAATCAGATATTTTTCTTATTTCATAGGCAGTAAATGTTGCATTTATATATCTTTAAACCTAAGCGTGATTTAATGAGCTACTTCAAATGGTTTTGACGTTTTGGGGGCGATTAATGTGGGTGTTGACAAAGTTCTCCTTAATTAGCTTAATTATTTTAAAATGTCCACAGTGTTGTATTTTCTTTAATGTAATTACGTGCCCATAAAAATACAGTATAGGTAAATTGCAACAATATTTAACACTATTTCAGGATAATTGGCCAAACTGGACATTAAACTGCTCGTTTTATAAGTAATACCAGCTAAGAATTTTAAGGAGAAAAGGCTTAAAAAAACATTTACTAGTAGATAGATATTCTATATACAGTAAAACTAGCAATACTCTTATTTAGCATAGTGTAGGGCATTCTGAAGTCAACTGTTGGATGCTAGGTAATTCTCTTGTGTTTTTTATAAGTTCTACGCTATTTTAATTGGATTTTATCTTGCAGCAGCCATTTTACAACAGACTCGCCGCTTTTGGCTTTGGCATTTGCTCCCTACTGCTGCTGCTGCTGCTGATGTTGCCACTGCCTCTTGCCACTGCTGTTGTTGTCATTTTCATGCAACGCTGATTTAAGCTGCGAGAAAATTGGCAAATGAAATGCTTCGGGTAAATAACTGACAATAAAAGGAGCAGCTAGCAACGAGTGAAAGTAGTTAAAGCGGTTGCTGTTTCCCTCCCACATTGCTTTGACTCTTTCACTTTGTTGAGGCAGAGTTCGGACGGACTTGCCGAGTGGTGTTAAACCACAAACACGCACAGACATGCACGCAGCACACACACACACAAAGGGATAGGAAAAATGCGAATATGTGGGTTGAGAAATCAGGGGACGCATATTGACTTGAACGGGGCCAATACAAATTCAATTGGCCAAATTACACACAAAAAGTGAACACAAAAGTTTTTTCGACCCTCTTCGATTGCGTTGCGGGACTGGCAACAATTTGCAAGTTATGGTTCGTGCAACTTTTTGTGGCTTCCATATGGCTTAAGCTATTATGGCCATGTTATGACAATTTCGTTAGTAAATTTCGTGCTATTTTTACGATATACGAACTTGAATGCCAGAAAGGGACGAGAAAAAGATAGCAAAATTTATGTGGATGGCTAAAGTGAAAGATGGCCAATACATAAAGAAGTGAAAGCTCAACTGAGGTTGCAAAAAGGTGTCGAACGAAGAATTTTTATAAAGGAATTTGTATATAGGCATATATTAAATTTGTTTTCAGATTTAAGTACTTTTGTTTATTTAATTCCATGTATAAAAATGCGAATTTCAACATTACATTAATGTTATTGCGCTTCTTTTTACACATGCGAATAAATCTCTTATTACTTTTACTTATTACTTTTTTACTTTTTTCTGTTGAGTCTCGTTAAAGGTTTGTTAGCACAACTCCCAGGTGGAAGGGTCAAAGAGACCACAACCGTTTGTCCAACGTCCAACAAATATGTCACATAGCTATCACGAGGATGACTGGCCGTTTATCACTCATTTTGCATTTGACAAATGTGTTGGTTGCGTTGGTGGCGACCACAGCAATATCAACAGAGGGAAAAACGAGCATGCAACAACCGTGCAACTGCCTCAGTGGCAGCCTTAAGCTTGGTTTTGATTTTAATGTTGCCCACATGTGTCGCCAGCGACAGCAATTAAGTTATGTTAAGCACATCAACTGGCCTCGCTATGGGCGTTGCTGCCGAAAAGAGGCGTGGCACTTGCCACAACGTGTGCGCATAAGGGCCATTAAAGTTTTAAAGTGATTGCGACGCCTCAAAGTAGGCAAGACATTAAGTAACAAATGACATTTCGATTGGGGCGAATATAAATAGGATGGATAAGAACTCATTTGCAAACAAAATGAAACGGACCAGGAGAAACTGAGAGGGAAAGAAGGAGAGTAAACGTGGCCACTTAAATTTCCACAATTTGTTTTATTTCGATATAAAAATTTGGTTCCACCCAATGGCCCTGGCCAAGACAAATGTTTCTATGTGCTTGTGCTTGTAGGCGTGCGCATTTTCTAAATGAAATGGTAATGACGATGACAGCCCAGCACAATACAAGACAAGACACAATAAATGAGTCTTGAGCATGTATTAGAGGACGCCGCACTGGCTGTGAGAAAATGTATTAGTAAACATGGCTAAGACGACGGAACCGCCTCTAATGGACAAAGGCAACAGCTAAAACTTGGCAAACATGTGGCAGCCAACAACTCGACAGGCAGTTCAAGTTTATCAGACTCTGACACACACAAAGATAAGGAGAGGGAGTGTTAAGGCCTACTTGAATCACACTGACTTCCTACTACCAAATTTTAATACAACTTCCTTGGCTTTTACTGTTTGTTGTTGTTTTTATTTTATTTGGCATTTTTATTTTAGGTTGCTAAGGGGAAAGCGAGATCTTTATGCTTTTAAAGTGTGTTTATGTTCTTGAGTGATGTAAATAACCGATATACTCAGTTAAATGTCATGTCGAAGCTTTTAATTTTGATTGCAAAACAAAATCAAATGAATGTTAAGTAAATTTCTGTACACTGTGGACATATCCATATTATTACTTTTTAATATTTCTGGCTTAAGTATTCGTAATCTGAGCCTAAAAAAATTTATTATGATAAAAAACTCGAGAATATTGTAAAAGTTTATGCCAATTATGCCTTGTGTTCCTGATGTTGCAGAGTTTAGATTCTGAAATGATTAATAATTCGTTTAAACAATTCTCACATTTAACTTAAAGGATATCGTTCATGATAATTTAAATTATTTATAAGAAGAGATTTACATTTTTATTTGCGACACTGCTAAGCATCCTTATCAGAGATCTTAATTAAGCCTTAATCAGAAAGCTTGTTCTATCTGCCAGCTGTTAACTTTCTCACTGAACTTGTGTATTAATACAATAGAAATAACTCATTTATTATAAATTTGCTGTGTTTGTCAGTTTTGTGAAACCGGTAAAATTCTGCGTCTTGATTTTCCTTTTATTTATGGCCATTATTTGGGATTGCTTTGGCTACCAACGTCAAGTCAATTTGTTTGTCATCATTTAATTGAATCATGCTTGACTCTCCAGTTGACTGACACACTGACTTTACTTCCCTCAATTGCCTTAGGTTTTTGGTTATATATATATATATATATACATTTTATTTCAAGCTCCCAGGACATTGAAATTCAATTGTATTCTGGTCTCGGTCTGGTATGTTTGAGTTTTGTATAATTGTTGGCCATTTTGCTTTTGACAGCATATCTTAAAGTTTCGTCGCAGCTGCTGTAAAACATATTGTGTTGGACCTTCGTCTTAAAATCCTTGCATTGCGTTGCGTATACGCCGCGCATGCATTTCATTAAAACTGATTACAAGCCACACATCAGGCAGGCCTTCATGCTCATGCTCATGCTCATGGGACTTACTTACACTGAATAAAATTATATGTAATTGCATGTGAAGGCTGCCTGCAGCTGAGAGGACTGAAATGAAAAACGAGAATGTGGGAAACTGCATAAATTCCTTATAACATTATATTTTCAGAAACAAAATGTTGTGGATAACTACAAGATAAATTTAACTTTTGCCTCTGTAGGTCAAAAGTTTATTCTTCAACTGATGTCTTTTCATTAATTATCAGCAGTCCATGAAATACTCGAAACCCTGTTGTTTATTTGAGCTCTGCATTAATGAATATTTGTCTTTACCGCAGTTGCTTCTTTGCCAGATTAAATACAACAGATCCATTGCATACTCTCTGATGGTTGAACGTTCTTTTCGCCGTTGAACTGCGCTTCATTTTCGCAATATACATAATTAACACTACTATTAATATATTGTTTCTCCTCGCAAGAGTCATTGCAAAAGTTTGTGAAATCACATGACAAGAAGGCATCAAATATAAACTAGATAAGCCGTTTTAAAATAATTCTACTTTCACTTCAAAAAATTTGAATAAAAAATTAGTTTCTCATCTGATTTGAAATTAAGATTGGATGATGGAAAATTCAAAATTAGGTAAAGTATACCTTACAATATAGCTTACAAGTACATGAAAAGTAAATCTATATTTGGTTTAAACTTGAAATTATCTTAAATTTAATTAGAGAAATATTGTCTGAATATTTTATTCAATTTTGTAGACTAGGAAGAAGAAATGTTCAAAAAAATGTACACAAAATTGGAATAATAAATTGAGATTCCTGAAAAATATTTTTTATATTTAATGAGAACTTATTAATAAACCCTCATATCCGCAAACAAATACTTATACAAATATTTCACTCTTACTTGTGTGTACAATAAGTATATGTAATTTTTACATATGCTTAAGCTGTATGGGAGATGAACATTTCCATTTGGTCTCTCCGAATGGAAAAAGTGCTGCTGGGGTCTGTGCTGTGCATGTGCGTATAATGCCGATGATTAAACTGTTACAGCAAACAAAATTACGCCAAAAGACATTGACGAAGTGCGCAGTGGATGAATGTGAGTGAGTACCCGTTCATTCTACTGGCATGTATTCACTCGTACGAGGCAAAATAAGTTGCAGAGTTGATACAATTCCCCTCAGATCGTTGCATGTTGTATGAGTTAATGTTGAATTCCGGGCAATTTTACAAGTAGAACGAGAGCTATGAAATATGCAAAGCAACTTTCCGTAGCAGCTGCCTTGCGTGGAAGCAAACTTCTCAGATACTCAGATACTCAGATACTGAGATACATTTCATCGTTCATCCGTTGGCAGTGCATTTGTTTGAAGATTGTCAGTAGATTTCTCTATTTTCGGGTGTGCTTCTGTCTTTTATTTGTTTCTGCTTTGCTTTCCTTTTTTTGTTGTTTTGTTTTGTTTTTCTTTTTTTTTGTATCTCAAGCATAAGTTATTATTGTCTGTGTCTTGTTTTGCTCTAGTGAAAGCTGCAGTTACGTCGCCTGCAGTTGTTGTTCTTGTTGTCCTTGTTATGCTCCGCTCCCTTCACAGTATTCCACTTGAATGAAATTTCCGGCGACAGCACTAAACAATCATAATAACAGATACTTTTTTATACAACTTTTGGCGCTCTTTCTAGTTCCCCCCTCCTATCTCGTTCTCGGTCGTTTTCACAGCGTCTGTCAAAAAATCTCAACGTCATTCAACTAGTCGGACAGCTGCTTGTCTCTCCATCTGTCCGGCTGTCTGTCAGTCAAAGCTTTTAAAAAAATATATAACTGCATTCAGCGTATATTAAAGCTAAAAGCCTGCAATTAGTGTAAGCTCGCCCTGGGAATCAGGAACTGGCAAAATAATGCGTCAAAGTTCAGTTTGGGGTACTTTGCTGAAATCGATAGTCAAATGAGGTATATTATTTGACAAACAGTCGAGTGTATTGTGCATGACAGGTAGCAAAACACTGCAATTAACATTGAGTAGTTGCCCATCAAATGGTAATTACCACATGGCAGCCCAAATTACGTGACAGGAAGTGGAAATGAACTCAGCAAATGGAAATGAGCAAACTAACGACCAAACAGCATTCAGAATGATTTTCTTCGTTGTTAAATTCTTTTTATTGTGTGGAAATAAATTTTTAGTAATGAAAGGAAATATGTGAAACGAACATAAACTTTGTAGTGGAAAAGGATATTGAGAATATGAGAAGTTCATCGATTGCCAGAAATTTCCTCTTCTCGTGTCAACTGAACTGAAATCTTGGCCATAAGTAGAATTTCTGATAATTGAAATAGTAGAATCAGCTTTGTATATTGATTCTGCGAATGCACTAAAGGCGATAACTTTTTGCTTACACTTTCCAAGAAACAAATTGAGTTAGTATCTTGACCTACTCAACGGCCGCATTTTAGTTGTGATTTGTGCGGCGGCAGCAGCGAGAACAAATCTTTATTTTCATCTTGCCGCAACAGAAGAGAGTGGCATGTTAAGAGCATACTGGCAATTAAGAGAAATTTCGCGTGTCGATAAAGCAGTGCATCGTTAGTGAAAAGAGAATAGTTCCGCTATTCGCTGTTGAATTTGATTTTGACCGCTAAAAGTGCCAAGGAATTTCTATTCGTAATGGTAAAATAATTGCGAAAACCAAACGGAGGTAAATTTATTAAGTATACGAAAAGTTTCAAAAGCCGACCAACCCACCAATTAAAGTTTCTCTATGCAGTTTCTTAGGTCTTTCAACAGCGACTGCTGCTGCTGCTGCTGCTGCTTGACCCAGTATTTGTTTTCAAAACACCATAATCCTCTCGACTGGTCCCCCCATAAACACCTTGAATTAATTGCATTTGCAAAGCATGTGGAGCGAAACCGACCGGCGAGGGGGCTTAAAAGGGTTGCCTGTGAAGTTGCCTTGCTTTTTTGGCTGGACTGGCAAATGTGGCAATAAATGTCAGCATAGTTTGTTTATAAATTCGATACACGGGCCCCAGGGGATACACGGGTAATGCCAGGGGTGCAATGCACTCGACATGAAACTAGGCGTATGCGTTATATTGCGCATACGTTGCGCCATGTTTTGCCCTTTGCTTTATTTGGAGTGCAAAAATTTTTCGCAATTTTATAAAACAATTAAAAGCCATTAGGGCTAACAAAAGGTCGTGGCAAGCTTTCGCTTCTCAGCATCATCTTCACATTTTTCGCTCCTTTTGTCGTTGTTATTGTTGTCGAGTATAATGGTGTGTCATTTGCATTTTGCGTTGCCACAACAGCACTGACAACCAGTATACATGTATGTATGAGTGTGAGTGAAGGTGTATGTGTGTGTGTGTGTGTTGCCAACAGCAGCAGTCAGGCAATGCAAGCATTGTCTCTGGTCAAATAACACAACTCCATAGTTGGCTGGGAATTCGTAGCATCAGGGACAATATGCTGGATGCACAAGTTGTTCGAGCTGGTTGTAAGCTGTATGCTTTTATGTGAAAGATGCATTAATGAGGCGTACAAGAAATGAAGATAAGCAGAACAAAAGAGGGAAATAAGCAAAGTAAGGGAGAGTTTACCTTGATTACATGTATATTCTAATTATATGTAATTAAGTCTCTGTTTATTATGATTGTAAAACATACACATGAATTATATTTAGAAATATTCATGTTCATTTAATTAAAATATAAACTTGAAACTAAAATAGTGTTAATTCAAAGCGCAGAAAATAGTTAAGAGCATTTTCTCAAAGATAAAAGTAACGAAAAACATTCAATAAAGCAATCAGTTATAGAATTTAAATTTTTAAACAAACAAATGCAATTTATGGTAAACAACAAAACATGTATTATTAAAAGTAGTTCAAATATTTGACAAGAGCAATTAAAGTACTCGAATGTGTATAAATATTTAATTGCTGTTGAACTCACAGCCAATGGTCGTTAGTGTACTCAATGTTGAAAATTGTCATCATGTTATGGCTTTATCCATGGATATATGTATGTATGTGACACAATTTGCGGTCATATCAATGGAAACAGAGTTATAAAAACTATACTGCGATATCGTATTAAAAACGTGCAAAACATATCAATGACCGCAATGGCAAATCGAATCTAGCACCATTTTATTATTGACGCTTTGCTATTGGCCACATTCTCGTAGTTTAATGGCCAAAAGAAAACCGCAATCGAATTAAAAAAAGCCAAAATGCCAAAAGTTTCCACTTGAAATGGGCTTTGGTTGCTTTTTGGGTTCTGGTTTAAACCATCGGCTGTTTTGGTTATTTGGCTATTTGGGGCACCTCTTGTGTTGCAGACAAGTGCGGCAAGTGTTTCTGTCAGTTGCGCTGACCACAAAGCCCAAAAAAAAAATTATTTATACAATTACTATGTCTTTTGAAAGCTGTTATTTATGACCATACAATGTTTCAGGTTGCAGCAGCAGCAGCAGAAATTATAAATCAATTTTTTCGTCACAAATTAATTGCATTTACTTCCGGTACGTAAACTAACTAAAACTGCGCAACATTCGAAATAATGATTAAAAATTGTTGTCACTAAAAGATGACAAACGAGTGCTTTATTTCATTAACCCTTAGCGAACGGATTAACTTAAAAAAGTTCATATAAATTGTTGAATCGTTTGTGCAATTGTCATAAGTTTAATTGGCTTTTCTGCTTAAGAGAGCGTCACTAATTGATATTTAATGTTGTGTATGTTACAGCCAGTTAATTAAGCTTTTGATTTATGCCTCTCACAGACTATCTTTAATGCAGGCATATTTAACAAGATAGTGAAGGCAAGCAAACTCAATTACAATTCAACTCTTATGCTACATAAATAAAACAAATATTTACATCTTTACAATAAATGTTAATCTGTCAGACAATTATTTTAATTGTTTAACTATTACTTAAGTCATTTTATTGACATGCAATCGTCAGCACTCAATTATTTTAATTGTTTCATATAAGTTTATTGTTTCTGTGGTTTGCGTGGCAAACAATAATTTTCACATGTTGAAGGAAGAGTTATTCAAGTGTTGATTGATATTAAAACAAAAGATGCATGCACAAAGTAATAATAAAGAACTTAGAGATAAGTGTTTAGCCATAAAGTTAATCTTCTTTAATTAAGATACAACTAACACAAATTGAAATTTAAACGTGTGCTTGTTAATACTAGCTTATAAGTAACAGCATATAATTAAAACATATAATGATAATAATAAGTAGATACAATAATATATCTCTTTATAAGTGATCTGTAAGCTGAGTAACTGAAGTCAGCAATGCATGTCCTCATCATTTGGTCCTGGCTTATATTCCTTTTATCAACCGCTGCTTACGCGGAATTTGTGATGAGTTTTCCCAGCTGTTTAGCCTTATTCATCCTTCATTCGTGTGCTTTTCTTTGCAGCAGATAAATCATGACCGCAACTCAGTCTCCCTCTCGTATTACCAACTCGTTTAGCTAAGCCACACAATAACTGTAAGCCGCAAACAGTTGCCATATTTTCTTCGACCTTATCCCCCTCATGCCCCTCATTCACTTTATTTTTTTTTTTTTTCACCATCCACCTTGTGCATATTGTACAATATTAAGAGAAAGCCAAAGGCGCAACACAATAAAAATGCAAACAAAACGAGGAGAATAAGTAAAGAGCGACAGGGACTAAGAGATACAAAGGCAGAATGCGTTGAGACCAGCAGGAATTTGCGTAATATGAAAATATTGAATATAAAATTCTGGAATATTATTAAAATGGCGGCAAGCTCTAAATACAATGCTGAAATTGTATTAAAAGCCAACAAAACCTAATGCAAATTTATTAAAAATAAAAATACAAAAAAAGTGAAAGCTACGAAAACGTTAAGTGAATACAACAAAAGATTTTCCACCCGCACTCTTTAATATTATTTGCCTGATTGGATTTTCAAACAAACTTTTCCTCTCCTTTTTTTCCCGCCCGTGCGCAATTAAGCGGTACTCTAAAAACTCTCAAGGGGTTTTTCACTGGCGTTGGGTAAACACTCAGTAAAAATAAAAAGCAAAAAAAACGGGTTTTTCGCAATTAAATTGCAAAAGGCAACCAAAAGTGAAATCAATGGGACTCCTTCTAAAAATGTAATATTGGAATCGTTTTTGACCAAATTGTTTTTAAATAGTTCGTTGAGCAGTCTGTGCGCGCCTTCAATTCAATTCAATTCAATTCAATTGAATTTGATTGGTCAATATTCATAAAATCACGCAAAAGTTTTCAACTTTACTGCGGTTTTAAGCTCAACTGTTCCAAAGTTTTTATTATAGGCGGCACCCCCATTGACCCCGTCCCCCCGTACACTTGACTTGTCTATGTCGTTTTGCGGCTTTGTTCGACTGGCGAATGAAAATAGTTTTGTCCTTACGAGCTAAAAACTATGCAATGTTACCAAAACCCTAACTGAACCATAACTGAATAGTATTCAGGGCCAGACAATTTTGCTATAGCAATTTAATATATATATATATGCGGCATGTTGTGCAAGCTAAATTAAAAGCATTCGAGAATGAGAACGAAAACAGAATCTTTTCTTCCTCAACAATCTTTGGGAAAACTTTGCTATTTTTCCACTTCATATGGCAATATGACAAAAATACATAAAGAAAATGAAAAGGGAGCCAAAGGGAAAGAAAACACAGTCAGAAAACAAATTCTAAATTATATATGCAACAATTGTGCGGCAAGTATCTGCATTGGCGACAAGCTGCAAAGCCAAATTGAGCAATACAACTAAAATGTTGACTGGACTTTAACTTGGATCTTAAAGTCGTTCACTAAAGTCGTTCAGGCAATCCAGTTTGAAATAGCTAGCAGAGTGCATGGAGCAGTTCATTGCTGTTAATCTAATTTTATTTAAATGTAATCCAATCGATTTTCCACATGGTTCTGCTAGACTTTATTTTTCAAGATGAAATTGCTATCTTACAAGACTTTCTGTTTACAAAGTAAAAACAGAATATCCCTAAGCTTCTCAATAAATCGAATTTACAACATTTTCTCTTAATATTAAATCTTTATTTGTAATAAATAATATTATTTTTATTTTAGATACACGGAATTGTTTACTCTATTTTCGTTTTCTATGCTTAATTTTAAAACTAGTTTCTTGGCTTTCTTAAAGTGGGTGTATATCCCATAATATCAACAATACCTCTTTGTCTTTGTCACTGAATACTTTTCAAAACACTCTCTTATTACTTAGTGTTTTTACTGTATTAAATGCACTGTATCAAATCCTCTTCTCTTTCCCTATCTTTCCCTAATCATATCAATAGTTCTGTGTGTTTCACTCTTCAGTTTGCGATAGCATTGCAATCACATAAATGGCGTCTGCTAAGAGCGAATCCACATCGATAAGCGAGTGGGAGTAGGTACGTGAATAAGTGTCTCAAAATATATAGACTTCTATATGTGTATATATATTTGTGTCTGGGGGGTGTAAAATGTGTGGAAAGACGTTACCCACTTTACCTTGTTGCGCTTTATGTGCCACTTGCTATCCAAGGCGCCATCTTCCAGGTCTTATGTAAATTGCGCTGGCTTAAAACGCCACCTGCTCCTGCTCAACAGTCTGTTAGACTGTTCGTCCTTTCCCCTCTCTTTGTCCTGTTCCTCTCTCCCTCTCCCTCCGAGCCTACTGAAACCTTATTGACTTATGTGACACTTTATTTTTACGATTTTCTCCAAGCCCATTTGATATTCGCATAAATTCACTTAAGTCCCAAGTTCAAATATGGTAATTAAATTCAAAGATTGAAAATTCCTGACAATTCAATTAATGTAACAACTGTTACTGTTTTAATGACAAATTGATGAAACACCTGGAATAGATAAGAGATACCAATGGAAACAATTTATGCCAAACAATTAATAAGGAATGCTTAAAAATGAATAAATTCAGCTGATAAAAATGCCCCATTATGAGAATAATAAATAACCACAATACATCTTGTTGCTTTCTCTGTTCCACTTCACATAAAATATTTTCTTTATAAGCTTATAATTTTATTATCGGAACCTAATAAAATTTTAAGTATGCATAAATAAAATACGTGCTAAAGTAAATGTCGTATATTGTAAAACAGGCAAAGGGTGATTGTTCAGAGTGTATGTAATTCATACATATGTCAACAATCAAGTTCATTAAGCCTCGGAAAGTCGTTAGACATATTGCAGTCTGATAAATAATTTGAGCATTAATTAGTTCGAATCGAACAAAATCCTTTCTGTAGTGTAAGGTAAGGGAAAAAGACAACAATAATATATATCGAAAGTGGAAGAAAACCGAAGGAATGAACTGACAGAGGGATTAGTCAATACAGGTGCCAATGGAATGAAGTAGAATAGAGCTGGGCCAATGAGCATTGAAATATCGACCAGGTGGGAGAGTCAGTTGAAAAGAGAGATAGACAGAGAGAGAGAGAAAGAGAAAGTGGGCAATGCAACAGCTTCAGACATGGATAAATTCTGATGAAACGCAACTCGCGCTCATCTCTTTCCCTGCAACCTTTTCCATGCCCTTTTCCATTCAGTAGCTGCTCATCAGATGGCAAGGCACCTACAGACGCCTACACACGACTGCATTGCCTGCTTTAAGGCTTATGGCTTGAATGAAGAGATTATCGCATCTTTGTCAGTGTTGGCGCAGCCAGTGAAGTGTATCGAGCCACGGCAAACAACAAGCAAACAAAACCAAAATCAGCCCAAGCAACCCTACAGTAGACACTGCCTATGCTTTCTTCTCTCTGCCCCCATCTTTTGGCTTATTTATAAAGGTAAGAGGGTGTACATGTGAGAGAGTGTGTGTATGGGTATGTGGCTTCATAAACTTTATAGCAATGTCGCCTTGATGATAATCACGCATCCTACTGAAAGGATATGCCGGCTCCTTGGCAACGTGAAAAGCTTTTTGCATTGAGGCCATAACGAAGTCAGAACGAGAACGTTGACAACATTGATGAGATTCCAACATTCACGTTTAGTTAACTCTATTCTCCTCTCGCTCTCTTTTTATCTCTGCATCTCTGCTTACCTCTATTTATCTCTGTGTGTGCGCACTTTTAATTCAATTAATGGCTGCTTGTAATTAAGCTCAGTGATTATTGAAAATAAAACACAAAAAACTGCGTTCTAAGCATTATAGCAAATTGAATGGCTCAGTTAACTCCCCTCCGTGTATTACTTTGTCATCTATGTAGCGTAAAGGGTTACAAGATTCCCTTTTGACCATTAAATGCACTTAATGATAATAACAGTATTTATGTTGGTGCTGCTGCAATGTTGATAATTCCTTAACAGAGCTATGTGTATGGTAATGATCATCAACTTGAAACTGTTGGCAAACTTGAAGCGGTTGTTAAACGTATATACATACATATGTACATAAATACTTGTACTACAATTAGCCAATTAGCAGATACATAGTTGTTAAATATTTATGGCAAATTATTTGCAAGAGACTTAACACTAGAGTGGAATATTTAGAATAATAAAAATTATATCTAAAAATAAATGAAAACTCCTTGAAATAAAGATTTAAATCGGCGGGTCTATTAATTTAATTATATGTTACTAAAATCTATAAAATGTTAAAAGTGCTGCCTACATTCAATATTATTTTAAAACTCACTGAATCTCTCAGTATTCTTTCGCAAAAAAATAAAAATATTATAAAACAAGTTATTTAACTTAGTTACCTTGAAAAGTTAAAAAAATGTTCACAAAAAATTTTAATACAAATTGCTGTAAAAATCAGTTTTCAATTAACTATAGTATTATGAAGGAACAAAAAGTTTTTAATACTATAAACTTATTTTCGGCAGCTATAAAGTATAGACATATTTATAATGACTCAAATTGTCGCCCTGATTAAGTATATAGTATATCATCTCTATGCCTCTCTTAGTCATGTAGCCAGACTGACTGATTTGAGCAGCATAAATTTAAATTAAAGTTAAACATAGATGATGATGATGAAGATGACGATGACGATGACGGAATCGAGTCGATGTCGAAGTGAAAATCTGTTGGGGTCAGTTCAGGTTATGGGTTGGTGTCCTTTTGTTTATTAATTTCCTGTTTGCATGTGGTGCACCTCAAGCCGGAAAAACAATTTGTTAGCTTGTCAAAAGCAACGAACGAACGTTGAGCACAACTCACGTTCATGTCATGTCCAAGTCACGTCCAAGTTCCGTTCTAGTCTCGACACTTCCTGTTTGCCCCCAACTCGTTAACTTGGCTTTAATGTCAATATTTGTGCGCATCGCTTGCGAAAATTTACATAATGAAAATGGCAAATATTTCGAAGCGTTTGCATTGCGCATTAGCAGCAAATTATATTGATATCAATGAATGGGGGAAGAGACGAGCTGGGGAAATACATATATAGAAGAATGGATACTAGGCAACTGCATTAAATTAGCATAAAATCAACAAGCTCGAACAACCAGAACTAGCAAACTGAATTGGCAGCACAGTTATGTAATACTTAGTTACAAAATACAAAACAATTTTCGCAAAATGAATACAGCGAACAAGCAAAACAAACAACAAGATCCCCAGCTCCAAACTGGACGCCAGTTGCAATTAAATTCAATTTAATGCACATACAAGAGTGTTAAACAGCAACAAAAACTAGTTTCAATTGACTGCAATTGCAACTAAGCGATACCCTTTATAGTCCTGAAGAGAATTTGTTATACTTAATTAATACTTTGATTTCAATTTACCTCTTTGTTAAGATTGGCAAGAAATACCTTCTAAAAATCTGCAGATTTTGTGCTTGGGAAGGTATAAAATAAACATTAATTAACAAAGACTATACTATGAAGTATAGGAGAAATAAAAAGACTGATTAAGCCAGATTATAAGTAAACTAATTTGTTATATATAATATAATGATATAATTTAATATGGAAAACATATCATTAGTTCATTTGGCTTTGTTTAAGAAGAGATGGAGTATTTGTCAACTGCTTTAGGAGAGCTTAAAACTCCCACATAGGTGCTTGGTTGTATGCTGGGTATAAGCACAACATTGTGGGTGCTGCCTTCCCATTTGTAAAGTGGGAGTTTGGCGTTTCCACAGCCCAGAAAACAGCCAACAGGCGACAGACAACAAATGCTAACGGTTTTCCACTAACTCCCAGGCATTTTATGAAATGCGCCACATTGCAAAACAAATGCAAAATGCAAGGACCTGACATTTGTTGATAGTCTTGCAGCCTGTGTTGCCTGCTAGTTGGTTTCCGTTGTGCACTGATTGATTGAGTGACTGACCAACTGGTGACTGAACGACCGCCTAGTCAATGCTGGCTTTGGCCAAGAGCATTTTAATGTGACCCAATTGTTGGCCCTAATTTCTGTGATTCTGTTTGGTCTAAATAATGATACCGCACTACCATCGGTCGGTCGGCCGGTCGGCCGGTCGGTCAGTCATCAGTGGACAAATGTTGAGTAAATGGAGCGGCAATCACAATGGGCACACATGTGAACCACACATCAGGATAGGACAATGAGACATTGACTGGCCGACAGACAAATGTATACTTCCTGGCACACGCTGCGTATGCGTCATTTGATATCTATACAAAATGCATGCAATTGACATTTAAGTTGCTTGCTGGGCGGTCTAAACATGCATGATAGAATTTCTCGAAATTGTCAGAATGTATACGCTTTGAATTGAATGGAATGTTGCACTATGATGGACTTTATAATAAAAATGTACAAAGTATTCCTATTGAATGGAAACTCTCTGTCTTTTATTAAAGATACAGGCTTATAAATATTTGTTGTACTTGTAGTTTAGTTTTAACTAACATTCATGATAGAAGTTCTCGGAATTGTCAGAATGCATTCACTTTAAATTCAAAGGAATTTTGCTTTATGGGTGTTTATACAAAGTATACAAAGTATTCATTTTGAAAATGAACTCAACGTTAAAGGATTATGCATATTTGTAATACTATTAGTTTAGTTTCAGCTAAGTTAAATTTCTTCAGACTTAAAACAATTCGAAAATAAATACATGCAGTTCTTTTAAAGCAAGCAACATGACTTTATAGAAATATTGCTTTTAGCTACTTTTAGTGAGTAAATAGTAAAAATAAAAGCACGTTATTCTAAATATTAATTCCACTTTTAGTTTAGTTTAGTTTAGCAAACTTTTAGAACTGGCAGCAATAGATAGATTATATTTTAAAATATTTAAAGTTATTCTAAAATAGTTTACAGAGCAGCAAGTGTTTAATCTCCTTTGTCTAACTATTATGCTAACTATTGTACTAACTATTAGTTAGTCAACTCAATTAGTTAGTTTCTCTCTCTCTATTTAATAGAAATTTTCATCTATTTTTTGTCGCATTGCTTTTCAGTTGTGGACCAAAGTTTTTGCTCATGTTGACCGAAGTAATTACACAGTGGTTTTTGCACCTGGCCTGGCCTGGAACCCAATTCGTAGCCACAAAAAAGTTTTTGGCCAAGTGACAGCTACAGCACTTTTTGAGCAGTACATTGTTGGTTTTATGTCTTTAGCATGTTGTTTTAAAGTGAGTGCAAACTTTTCTTCAGTAGCTCAGGCACTATCAACAATGTACATACATAGGTATAGTATATAGTTGTATGTGACGGAAACATAACGAGCATTAAGTTGCTCTACACAGCTGATACATGACGAGAGAAGACATATGTACACGGTCATATAGTCACTCAGTCAAGGCATAAATCATGGCAAACAACACACGCAAACACTTACACACACACACATACATACACATCATCTGGCCAAGTTGAGAAACTTCCGTGAGAGATGCGACCAAGTTGAGCCGAAAAATTTGACAGCTAAGCAAACTGTGTAGTTGTTTGACCAGGCAACTTAGTTCGCTCCATTGTGGATACAGACACAGATACAGCTGCATAGATACAGATACAGATTTAGGTATAGATAGAAATAGAGAGAGAGGGAGCGAGAGAGAGCTACTAGAAAAGTTTCGCAACTTACTGATTGACGTTTTGGTCCCTCTTGGATGGCGTAATTAAAAAACTTTCGCAGATTTCCTATTGAACATGTGACTGAGCAATTGTTTGATGGTATTTCATTGTTGTCTGTATATTGTTATCGATTGTCATTTTGGACACATATATAGTTTTATTGTACATCCGATTGTCTATCTTATTTTTTAATATTTTGGTCAGCTCTTAAAATCAAATCAAATTCCAAATCGAAATCGAAATCAAAACTAAATATAAAAGATGCTCTGCCTGCTCGTTTCTTGGATCTCTTGGATCTCTTGTCATTCTTCAACTCCAACTTCACCTCCACCTTCTTCACCATTTCATTCTGCTCAACTTCTTCAACTAAATGTAATTTTATAGATACTTTTGCATATGTGGAACGCTTTGTTGGCGCCCAGATGCAGCTAGCCTGGCCATAGCTAAACATATACCCAATGTCAGATATAAGATATGCATATAAGATGTTCTCATATAGGCTATATATAAACGCCACTTGTTGTTGTTCTTCTCCGTTTTCTTGCTGCTGTTGATGTTGTTGTTGTTCTCGTTGTTGTTGTTCTTGGTGTTGTTTCTTGGGTTGCTTAGAAGCACTTGCGGTGCACAATGCCGGGACCGGACTCATCGTACTCCTGTTTGGAGATCCACATCTGCTGGAAGGTGGACAGAGAGGCCAGAATGGAACCACCGATCCATACAGAGTATTTACGCTCGGGTGGTGCAATGATCTTGATCTTAATTGTGGATGGAGCCAGGGCAGTGATTTCCTTCTGCATACGATCAGCAATACCTAAGAATTTCAACAAGAATGCATTTAGTTGTAGATAAATGTTTACAGTATTATTTCTAACTAACTTACCAGGATACATGGTGGTACCACCGGAGAGCACATTGTTGGCATACAGATCCTTGCGGATGTCAACATCGCACTTCATGATCGATTGGTAGACAGTCTCGTGAATGCCGCAGGATTCCATGCCCAGGAATGAGGGCTGGAACAGAGCCTCGGGGGTACGGAAACGCTCATTGCCAATGGTGATGACCTGTCCATCGGGAAGTTCATAGGACTTTTCCAGCGAGGTGGATGCCGCTGCTGTGGCCATTTCCTGCTCAAAGTCCAAGGCGACATAGCACAGTTTCTCCTTGATATCGCGCACAATTTCACGCTCAGCTGTGGTGGTGAAAGAGTAACCACGTTCGGTGAGGATCTTCATCAGATAATCGGTCAGATCACGACCAGCCAAGTCCAGACGGAGGATGGCATGTGGCAGGGCATAACCTTCATAGATGGGCACAGTGTGGGAGACACCATCGCCGGAATCCAGGACAATACCAGTGGTACGACCGGAGGCGTATAGGGAAAGCACTGCCTGGATGGCCACATACATGGCTGGCGAGTTGAAGGTCTCGAACATGATCTGTGTCATCTTCTCGCGATTGGCCTTAGGGTTAAGAGGCGCTTCAGTGAGCAGGACGGGATGTTCCTCGGGGGCCACACGCAGTTCATTGTAGAAGGTATGATGCCAAACCTTCTCCATGTCATCCCAGTTGGTGATGATGCCATGCTCAATGGGATATTTCAGGGAGAGAATACCACGTTTGCTCTGCGCCTCATCACCCACATAGCAATCCTTTTGACCCATACCCACCATCACACCCTGATGACGGGGACGACCCACAATGGATGGGAAGACAGCTCGTGGTGCATCATCACCAGCAAAACCAGCCTTGCACATACCGGATCCATTGTCCACAACCAAAGCTGATGCCTCTTCGTCACACATTTTGGATTAAGGTTGAGTTCTTGGGTTTAGCGAGCAGGCAGCACTACAAAAGAAATCCCAGATCTTTATACTTAGAATTCTTTTAATCCTTTCGATATTGAATCGGTTCTACGGCACTCACGACGTGTATATAGCACAGCGACAGCAATCTGAGTGATTCTCTTTGTGGTCGACGTTTGCATTTAAATAAGTTCTGTCCGACATGTCGAACAATGGATCTTTTTCGGCATAGTAACATGTTGATGAATTCGGTGTGTACAGTGTGATGGACTTAAGCAAAGGGAAGGGAGAGATATGACAACACATCATTTATTTCTGATCTTTACATGAATAGGGTAAGATGGCCTTGTCATCTTATTGGTGACAGATTGAATATGAAATATTTTAAACGATACAAGCCAATTCAATTTCTCTTTAAATAAAAATTTATCAAGATAACAAATGGGTCAAAACTTTGAGAATTTGTTGAAGAAGGTTAATCAGTTATTTAATCTAATGATTAAATAAGGATACAAATTTATAAAGATATCCTTGTAATACTAGAAAATAAGAATCAAATAGATTAAAATAAATAAATTAAAAATAAATAACTTTAAATTCAAATAAATGAGTTTAAGCTAAGTTGCTTAAACTAAAACTCTTAATATGAGTTTAGGGAACTGTTCATAATAAAAATCACCTACATTTTCTGTGGAAAATGTTATGTTCAAATCTTCTGCTGCATTAAGCAGTCTCTGAGCAACGAGTTCTTATATTTTTATTTTTATAAAGGAAATATTAAATAAAGGTGAATAAATCTTTCAAACTACAGAGTCAATTTGATTTAAAATTATTTCTTTAAACTCTTTGTAAATTATAAACTAATATATACATATACATTTTTATTACAAATTTAAGAACGAATTTTAGTCTACTCGTAAGATATGAGCTGCTAAAATTCTATTGACAAGACGGAATATTTTCAAAAGAAGAAATTTTTATTCTAATAAAATAAACTTTAAAAAAGAAATAGTTTACTATTGAATGCTTATTATTTCAGTTTCATAATGGTTTTAAGATTTATTAATCTCAGTCAATCAGAGTTACCTATGTTAGACATTTAATTAATACAAAATTTGTTAAATAGAGAAAATCATAGAAGTTTCAAAACAGCCCAAAATGAAAGGATAGAGTATTTGACATATCATATAATAAAGCATTAATTATCAGCTTGTATCATTTCATGTTCGCTAAATTATGTCTGCCGCATTTGCCAACGGCGATGTTTGAGTTGCATGAGGGCGAATATGTGTGGCAGGACTTGTATAGGCATCCGTTGGATTTATATTTTTAAGTTTTTATATAAATAAATTCGCTGAACAACAATGCAGTGTACTACATACTTGGCCACATCTAGTCAGCCTTTCTGATGTCTTTGAGTAGTTGCCTGCTCGTTCATCTCTCGCTCACTCAGTCCATAGATGGTGCGGACCAAGATGCCTTTGCCACCAAAAACAAAAACAAAAACAAACTAGAAAATGTACTATAAAATATATAAAAAAAAACAAATAATATACGCACACACAACATAACACTGTATGTAGAATTCATTGAATTTAAATAAAATAATCATATGTGACGGCTCTTGCGAGTGTGTGAGAGGCGCGAGTGCATTTCTCGACAATTTCTCGGCTGTCAGTGTCGGTGCATATCGCCAGATCTTAACGTAGTATTAACTACGAGATTTATGTACATTTACGAGTAGCTCTTGCTCTTTTAGTATATTAATTAAGTGTAGCGCAAAATTTGGCATTATCAGGCGAGTGAATGATGAGGCCTGTCTAGTCCGATAACTGCAGTCTCTACTGTACTTTCAACGGACATATACATATATTCTAATATGTACATATATTCTGCTCGTACATTCCAACTCAGTTCAGCTGTGTGGCCGAAAACTTTATCAAGTGCTTTGCAAAACTATTGAAAAGTACGTGACTGTTACCACAGGCAGGTACAGACAGTATACGTATCATTGTCAGTACGTTGCAGTTGAGCTCAACGCTAAAAACCAGTTGAAATTGCTTAAAATTATGTTCGTAGAGTACACTTTTGGCATGTACTCCTGCTGGATGCTCAAAGGAATCTGAAGATGGGGCAATTTAAAAGTTGCCGCAAAAGATAATCTTTTATGTACCACAAACTTTTATACCTATTGATGGTGGAAAGTTTCATTCTCGCGAATATAAGTTCACTACACATTCGAATCTCTTCAAAGACAGTGGTATAAGTGCATTATTAATATTATCATATTTAAACTAAAATGAATAGATATAAAGTTTAGGTTAATATATGTGCTACCTATGTATATTTAAAAGAAAAAATTTATAATTCATTCTAACTTCTGGGCTGGATTTAATAATAAATCATTATAGAAATAATTTTCTGATTACATGTGTCTGTGAAATAGAAATAAACTAACACATTCCACTTTAAATCCACCGATCAGAAATTATTTAAAAGTTTTACACAAATATTTAGTTAATTCAAATCATATTAGTTAATAGCTATGATCATTCCCCTAGTAGTTGGAGACATTTAGTTATAGTTATTTCAATATTTTGTTTAAATAACAATTATTTATTATTCATTAATTTACATAATTCTAATTACAATTTGAAGTTATCTTTTCCCGACTTACAAATGTGTTCTCAAGGCACTGTATATTTCCTCAATATATTTTTTTTTAATTTTAAATAAAGCACACCATATCTATGTTTTAATAACAGTATTTTTCTAAAAAAAAAAAAAATATTACCTACTGTCAGCAATTTATTATCTTTTGCTTTGAGATTCAGCAACAGCTGTGATTTGCCATTTTTAATATCGTAAACTTTTAAAACAACCCTAGCAATTAAGTATATGACAGTGAAAATGGCGTTAACAGAGTTTGGCATTGGAAATGGCCAAAATGGCGAAAACTAACCCAGAACTCTAACTTCAAAATGGTGGCTAAAAGCACGGCAGTGATGCGAGATACACTGACAGGGCCAAGCGCCACCTTAGTTGATGGTGATGCAATGCGGTGCAGTGTGGTGCGGTGCAGTGCAGGCTGGTGGTGCCGCTATGGGCCGTGGTAGCTCTTTGGCACGCAATGCAGCGTGCAGCACTAAAATAAACTTTGCTAAAGTGCCAGGCGAAGAAAGCTGAAAACTGAAAACAGAAAACTGAGAGCTGAAAACTGTAAACTGAAAAACTGAAAAACTGAAAACTAAAAACATAGCGCTGAAAACTTGCCTTAATGCACATAAAAATTAAAATACTTGGCGACGCTTGCATACCAAGTGGCTACGGATTCGGTGTTTGGGTGTTTGGCACTGGGTCTCGGAAAATTGTTCACGTTTTATGGCTAATTTATGAATTTATTTTCTATATATTTTTTTCGCAATTCTCTTTGGCGCAAGCGAATGGCAAAGAATTTATGAAAAATTGCAACTTTAAGTAGTGTCCTGGCTTGAGTAATTTTAATTTAATTTTCAGTGTCAACAACGCAGCCAACAGCAACAGCAACAGCTTGGGGTTCAATGTTTGTGTTTGTTTTTAGCTTTCAACTACAACTTCATAGTTGGAGGCGGTTGCGTGCAACTGTTTTGTGGGCGTGGCATATGCTGAACTTTGCACACAAAAAACTTTGCGCCCAAGACACGCGCTGACAGTTTTCCCTTTTGCCTCTACACATTTTATTAATTAAACAAGTTGCCCGCTCAAATATTTTCCACTCAAATTAATTTCTCCCATGTGGCCGCGACTGGCAGCTGTCATGATGCAGCCTCCAGTAATTCAGTAACTTACCACATACCGCCGCCAGAGAGTCTAATCCCTGTTAATTACCCTTCCGTCATTCCGTCATGATGATGTTGTTGATGATGCAGGTGCACCGCAATGCCAAAAACACAATTTACTTTCAGTTTAACAGTAACATACGAGGATATTACAAATAACTATATATTCACAACATTTATCAAAAAACCTTACAATCTAAATGCAACAACAATAGAGTAAACTAATCAATGGGTAGCGATTCATGGAGCCACGTACGTTGTCCGCCTTCAGCGAAGTCTGCCGCAGCATGATCCTGACCGTTGAGTATCCATTTGGTAGTAAGCAGACCCTCCACTCCGACGGGGCCACGTGCATGTATCCGGGCTGTTGAGATGCCCACCTCGGCGCCAAGGCCAAACCGAAAACCGTCCGCAAAACGCGAGCTTGCATTGTGGAAAACACAGGCGCTGTCCACGCTTCCAAGGAAATGCTTTGCTGCGGCATCTGCACGAAATGGAAAATATAAAATGGAAACGGAAAGTAGAAAATTGTGAAATAGAAAATATACAAACACACAAAATTCAAAATGCAATATGCAATGTGCAATATGCAAACATGAGAACATGCTGAATGCTAAAATAAAATTAATTTCCCAAATGATTTAAATTTGTTGTGGCAGCCATCACGAGTTGATTTACCTAAACAAAAACCTGACCCCAACGTTTCGTTATTGCCACGACAATGTCGATGACGTCACGCATGCAAATTGCAACTAACTTGGCTTATATAACTGCTTGTTCATTGTGTTTGGCATTGGCATTTTTAATTGAATTACCACACAGGTCAGATCGCATAGTGGGCAACGTATAGTTTGAGATGCACTCGTTATAATAATTATATTATAAGTATAAAATCAATCCTTATTATTATAATAAGTAATAATAACAGCTATTATTATTATTAAACAAATAACATATTTGGTATAAATATAATTATTAACATTGTCTAAATATTTCTATTACAGATTGTATGAATCTATCATTTAAACCTTGTGATAAGTTAATACGGATATGTAAATGTTCCTAAGGTAAGAGATAAAGCAGCAAACAAAAAATATTTATAAATTTCTCAAATTAACTATCTTCATTAAATACTATTTTATAATGTTAATAAATACCTAAAGTTATTCTAATGAAAATACCTTGCTAATATACAGAAATATAATTCCATAAAAAAACTATGTAATATAACAATGTTAAATTTCTCAATGAAATTTAAATGCCACACTTTTGTTAAGGAATTTAAAAATTACTATAAATTCTTTTACTTGGAATTTGCATAGCAAATTTTGTAAATTTGTTTACAACTCAATTACATGGCCGAAAACAAAACTAAAATGAATAAATTACTAATTCAAATATGATTTGGATTGTAATTGTTTTTCCATTCTCGTTATTAGATATCTGTGTAACATTTTTAGCTGAAACCTCCATGTCATCTGCAACTTCCTGCATGAGCTCAGTAATAAATTGAAATATGACAAAATTCTGCTGTCCATAACAAAAACTATTAGTTATTATATAGGGGCACTCGATGCTGCCGCAACACTAATTTATAACCCGCACATTGAAATGTCATTAGCTTTTTTAATTTCTCTACTTTTTCTACCTCCTTTATCGAAAGCACCTCTCCACTTTCCCAGTGGGACGACGGTAAAACAATTTTTCCGCTTCAATTGCAAGCAATTGAAATTAATTTTCAATTTTCGTACCATTTTCCGTAACAATGACATCGGTGTGACCGCTGCCATACGTATGTATGTGATTAATGGCCTCCTCCAAGCTCGGCACAATCTCTATACAGCACTCCAGTGAACCGTATTCATGCTTCATGCTCTTCGCAGCAGGAGGTCCGAATGTCAGTTGCTGATTTAGACGGGGTCCTGCATAGATTTTGACTCCCTCACGTTTCAACATGTTGCATACATCATTGAAAATCTCGCCACTCATTAGATCTTCGTGTATGAGCAAAGTTTCCATTGCATTGCAGGCTGTAGGAAATAAAGGAAGGAAAAGAAAGGTTGAATTTTTTAAACATTGGGTGGGAAATTTTGAAATCAATTAAAGATTATATCCTTGTAATACTTATGTATTTAAATTGTTATAAGAATCTGTGGCATAAATATATGCTTAATCTATTCCCATTTTGTTCTGTGATTTAGATTATGGCTATAACCAAATTTAAGGCTAATTATTACTTATTGCGTACTATTTTTCGATTATTAAGTGGAATAAAATGTTTATAAATTAGTATTTTGTATTTTATATTGGCCATAATTCAAAGTATGTAAAAGAGATCTCTTGTTGACTGTACTTCTTACCTGCTGGATAATCACATTTGGCATCGCGAGCAATTCTTATGGCCTTTGTCAAATCGGCATCCCTGTCAATGTAGACATGGCAAACGCCTTCAGCATGACCCAGTACAGGAATATGTAGGGACTGCTCTTGTATGCTACGTACTAGCTCCGAAGAGCCACGTGGTATGATCAGATCAATGTGATTCTCCATGGAAAGCAAATCGCTAATCTCCTCACGTGTAGAAACCTTTTGAGAACCGAAATTCAAGTCTTAATATAAATGATTGTGTTGGGAGTGTAATGTTACTTACCAGAGATACAGCATTGTCGGCACCAACACTGTTAAGGGACTCCTTGACCAGCTCCATTAGTGCCTTATTGCTGTGGGCTGCTTCCTTGCCGCCTTTGAGTAGCAATCCATTTGCAGAAGCCATAGCCAAGGCAGCTACTTGGGGCAATGAGTCTGGACGGGATTCAAAGATCACCAAGAGTACACCAATGGGTACAGTTACCTGCTTCAGTTCCAGTCCATCTGCCAGTTTAGTGCGTCGTAGGACGCGACCCACATTCTATACAACATAAAAGATAAGAGTCAATTGACTAGTCAGCAGTTAATGCATTACACATACGACACGTCCGCCATGTAGGGGTCGTGGCCAATATAAATAACTCAACATTTATGCGGCATTGTTGCCCAATTGCCAATTCTAATCCCATGCGTCCATTTTAGGGGCGATTCTGGGGCAGTTTTACATAAATCAAGACGTTCATCTTGTCGTAATCTTTATTTATTTTTAATGGGCTGCTGCTACTGCCCCCATTTTGAATCCCAGCTCCGTTTGCTATGTACTATATAAAAAGCTGTTGGAAATTGGCTGCAGACGTGAAGATTGCAAATAGGCAGGCAGGAGGTGGATAGCTTGTGCTGACAGCAGCTGTCTGCCTCGTTTGCAAAGAATAAAGCAAGCCAACACCAAGTTGAAGACATCATGGCACATGCCTCGACTCAAGCTCATACCCACCACTCTTGCACTTACCCTAATTCAGGGACCAATCTCAGCAAGGACTCGAGTTGTGCACTGAGTAAATTTGGTTATATGGTCATTATTATTGACGTTGGCATCGTAGGGCGAAAAACTTTAAATTATATTTACAAAGGACAATTGGATAAGTCATGGCTTGCTTGCTCTGGACACGCCTAAAAAGCGCGGTGTGGGTTACTCAATTTACAAGAAGTTTATTATGAACTGTTTATATGAAGGGCATAATAACTTTTAGGTTGACTTCGTGGTTCTTAAAAGAAAACTAATGTCGATTGAAAACTTTTAAGATAGAATAGATTTTAAATGGAATTTAACCGATTTGTAGTATCTGTATCTGTTGTTTCTCACCATAACAATTTTTAAAAAATCCAAACTGGTCACTAGTCGTATATACCGTGATTTAACGAAAATATCCTCCATTCTTTCATAACTTTTATTGAAATTGCCAATTTCGCAGTTCGCAATGTATACGTATTTAATATATATTGCACCTACTTTTATCGTCTCATCCTGTGACATTTACACACACACACTTTTAACTTTCATATACTGGCCTGCGGCCAATATAAAAATGTCCGCGGCATTTGTTTGTCGCACACGAATACTTTTTTTCCCATCCATCCAACATTTATTGAGTGCGTTATGGGTTTTTCCTGCTGCTTCGCAATTCGCTCTTCGCTTTTCACTTTTTCGTTTTATGATTTTTGCTCTGCTACCATTTTGTGTCACAATATCGCTCTGCCTGTTTTACAATATATCCATATACATATATGTATGTTCATATATATACATATAGATTCGTATATAGTACTGAGAAAAAGTTTTGCTTTCAAGCGGCAAAAAGTTTTGCGTTTCCGCACAATCACATCCAATAAAATGGCTGGCTGCAAAAGGAGAAGCGTCTCCCATTTCCCCCTACCCCCACTTATTCCCTTTTCGACTCAATATTCCATCAACAGTTGCCACTACTTGCTCTGAGTGTCTGTGTATGTGTGTGTGTGTGTGTGTGTGTGTGGGGGTTAATGTCACTGCCAAGACACACACAGACACACATACACAGCATTTGGGCAAGGAGTATATATAACTGAGCTGTCTTTTATCTTCCACTTGCTTAGGTCTTACTCCTCCCTCCCCTTGTCATGATTTGAGCTCGTTCTGGTGTCAATTTTTGTTGAAGTGTAAAATTGCTTGGAGATTTCATAACGTTGT
Organism: Drosophila neotestacea; assembly: GCA_035044365.1. Lineage (NCBI taxonomy): Eukaryota > Metazoa > Arthropoda > Insecta > Diptera > Drosophilidae > Drosophila > Drosophila neotestacea. The sequence goes on along the minus strand of JAWNMD010000273.1, from coordinate 6,691,407 downwards.
TAAAGCACGGAAGCTGCTGGTGCTGCATATGGACAACAGTTTTAGCTCCCAGTGTAGTTGTACTTTTTCTTGTTGTTCATGTTGTTTATATGCCATTGTTGTAACTCATAAATGAGCACTTTGCACAGCGTACAATTCCCACAGAAACTGGAGCTAACTCAATTCTTTTTTCTGGTAACTCAACAGCATTTTCAAACTGAATTTTTCGACAGCAAAACAAATGCAATTTACTATAACTTTTCGTAAACGTGTTTTTTCTTCCTTTTCAGTTTCCCATTTCAAACTTCAATTAATTGAAGTTTCACTCACCTTATGACTGTCCTCGGCAATTTGCTTTAAGCCAATCGACAGATTCTTCAATTTGGCCGAAGTCAGCGACAAACGCGAAAGCAACGGCTTGGCCAATCCACTCTTTTGCGCCTCGGCCAAGTCCTTGGCATTTGCTTCCAATATGTATTTCTCTCGACTGACTAACAGGTCCGCCAAATTGTTAACAGCTGTGGCACGTTGGGCAGCACTCAATGCCTGCATCTGTCGACTTCCAGTGCGAGCTGTTCAAAATAGAGAAGAAAGTGTTGAAATATAAAAGTTAGCTGCAAGCATTAAAGTCCCAATAATACCAGCTGAATAAAGTTGCTGATGTACCCATTTTCAAGGATATTAAAGTTTATGAGAGTTATAAGGTTGAATTATCCACACAATTTAAAGTTATTTAAACTGAAAGGTTTCAAAATAGGGAATACAATACTTATAATTTAAGGCGGTAATCAGTCCTCAGTAAGATTTATTAAGTACATAATCTAAAGTATGTATTATAATAAAGTAAAGTTTTACGTAAATGCTTTTAGTGCAGCTAATTTACATGTTTCATAGCATATATATACCATAACTTTTAAACTCGTAAGAGAACAAAACTTTCAAGAGAACAACATACTGCCCACTAACAGCTCACACAAAAAAAGAATAAATAAATAAAGAGATAAAAAACTTTCAACAAGTTGTAGCTTGCTAATTAACAAGCACTTTCCAAGCTGTTTGCCATCAACATGTTTCAGCTGTCTCTAATAACAATTAAATTAAACTTGCTAACTAAAAATTGCAGCACAACATGCCAGTCAAGACCGAGAACCACCCGTTGGCGCCGTGGGGCCAAAAACTGTTGGCACTTAGTGTTGCCACTGGGATGCGACGACGGTAAACCTCAACAGGCAGCCACTATGACCTCGTTTCTCATCTCGACGACTGCAACTACAGTTGGTCTAAACTAAATGGCCACTATGTCAGTGAGAAGGCTCTGACACTTGTAAAGTGTTGCCTTTGGCATGCTCCCAGCTCGCGCTCATTGAAAGTCACTTAACATTGAGGCAATCCGACTGGTTGAGACATGACCAGGCCAACTACCAAGTGTCACTAACAGTAATGCACTCTATTAAGCCAACTAACCAAATCAGTCCACACTCAAAAACATCTCTTCCTGTTGACGCACATAGGATACTTAGATATGTTCTTCCATTTAAGCCATTTAAAAATATAGAAAGCATAAGTACGACTTTTTCAGATTAAATCTGAAAGAAATCATCACAAAGAAGTTTAAAGTTGAAAGTTGAAAGTCATAAAGGAATCTGCAAAAATTCGACTTTTAAAACATAAAATAATCTCATTTAACCTCAGTTATATTCGAGTAGCAAAATAACTATTTTCTTTTATTATTATTAGCCAAACACTCTAAATGTTATGAGTTTGGTTGTTTTCTTCATGCTTGTCGACAACCACAATGGACAATTCATTGTGCCAGTCTCTATTATGCCACTTACCATTCTCGGCCATCACCTCAACGGGCACCGTGTTGGCGCCTTCCGTTGATTCCGTAAAGAATGTACCAACTTTTCTGCCACCCACAATTGTCTTAATAGCCTTCTCCTGCATGCCATTGCATATAACAACACTAACGCCTCGATCCAGGGCCCAGGTAGCTGCCTTCACCTTGGAGTCCATGCCACCGGTGCCGACCTGAAAGAATGGGGGCGTGGTTGGAGTATTATAAATAGTTAGCCAAAGTGTGAAGCATGCAATAAACAAACGCCTGTAATAAACACCACTAAGTTTGAAACTGCAACTACTACTACTACAGTTGCTCCTTCCACCTCCACTTCCACTTCCGCTTCCTGTACCTGTCATCTTGCTCACAAATTATTGTGCAAAGTTTCTGCGGTGTCAACGCGTTTTTCCTTTTAAATATTTAACAAGATTATCGCTAATGAAATGACTATAGCAAAAACAGAAAACAATTCAAGACTGCATGACATGCATTTTGCATAGATGACCAAGTACTATTTAATTATATTCTTTATATAGACTTTGTTCTGACAGTAATTATAATTATATTATTTTAATAAATATTAAAAGAAAATGTTGTCTTTAAGAACAATACAACTTGCTTGAAATTGCTTAGCATATGTTTATTTATAATACAAACTACACTGAAATTTAATAGGGAATTAATATTCTCCAACCAATATTTATAAACAATAGCTTTCAAAACCAGTATAGATAGATAATAGTTGTAAATACTATATATAAGTTTCTTCGACTACAAATTCTAAGACAAATTTTTTAATTCCTATACTCGGTATCCAAATTATTGTAATGATAGTTTATTTTAAAATGTATCATAATTTTCTATAAATTTTATTATAAATATCATTTTTCTGCCGAATGTTTCTGATATAAATAAATCTTTACAATTTAATGAAGAAGTTTTATAGTGAAAGCTCAGATATTAGGTTGACTTTAAAGTTAGGCTTCATAGCTTTAAAATTACTATAGTACTTAAATTCTTTGTCAATCTATCAATTTACAAATCCTTTATTTATACAAGACTGCAGTTATGCATAAAATATTTGTAACTTTTTATAAGTGATGTAGAAAAGAGAGATTTAATAGTATGACAACCTACCTTTGACTTTCTGCCAAACTCAATGCTGTTCATATCATCACTGGTGTAAGTGTGCATCAACTTGGCGCCATCCTCCCATGGAGGCTTATTGTAAATGCCATCGACATCGGACATGAGTATTAAGAGATCAGCTTGTACTTCAGCAGCGAGCATGGCAGACAGACTGTCGTTATCTTTAATTGGGATGCCCTGTAACAGACGCAGAATGCATTACAGAAGGATAACGAATGGTAGTAATGGATAGTGAGCAGGACATACCTTTCTGGCACCACCTGCAGGCTCATCGTCACGTATGAACATTGGTGGGGATACGGCATCGTTCGTATTTATGATTGGCACAATATTGAGGCTAATTAATTCTGAGAGGGTGGAGAAGAGATTGTTGCGTGTTTCCTCGTTGTAGAAATCCGGTTTGGTCACCAATACCTAAATGCAAGTTGCCATGTTTCGTGGTTTTGTAATTTGAATTAAGTCTGTATGTGGTGAACCAACCTGTGCTATCTTGACACCATATTGTGCAAACATTGCATCATACAGAGACATAAGACCCGATTGACCCACAGCAGCAGCTGCACGTGGTTCCAATGTGGCACCATCGAACTGATGAGTAAACCAAGGGATTAGTTTGAGATTATAAATTGTTGATTACTGTTGGTTATAATCACCTCTTTGGTATCTTTGGGATTAAGGGTTTCGCGCATTGACAACGACATGAGCAGCTCCTGAGCCAGTTTTTGTTTACCAAAGGCCACAGCACCACTGGTGACCATTATGACCTCTCGACCCTCCAAATGACACTCGGCGACCTAGAAAAGAAATAAAGAAAAAGTTTGCTTAAGAGAAGAACTTTCAAGACATCTACAACGCAATTGCCGAAGGTTGACAGAGAAGACATAGAAAAATATGAAGTCTTCAATGAACTTTGATTTGTTTTAACTATGGCTTCTTAGTCAAAACTTGATAGACTTTAACATAGATTAAATAAATGCTCACTTACCTGCTCCACAATGGAAGCCAAACGACCCAAGGCCAATCCATGATTATCCTCACGTGTTATTACAGCACTTCCCAATTTCACGACCAGTCGTCGAGCATATTTGAGTTGACTGCGTTCCGTGAACTGTGGATGGGCCTTCTCCAGGCGTTTCTCTGGCGGTATCAACTGCAAACAAAACAAGTCGAGAGAGAAATATTATTGCCAGTCATAAATGCAAGTACAGTACTAAAGTCAAAGTCAATGCAATAGGGAAGCATTTAAAGTTTCCCCTTCCACAGATTTTTGCTGTTCTCAGTGTTATCAATCGGAATAAACAAATACCCTGAGGCCATAAATTACGACAGCAAAATGTTAACAAATAAAAACAGCAAATTACAATTCAATTAATTAGACCGCCTGGTTCCTGCGTTTCTAATCATTATCAAGCTTAATCAGTTTTGTGCTCGTGTGTAAATCATAATCAGCAATTGGCGTTAAGTCTGGCTGTAAATATTTGCATATTAATTTTGCCAGTGGCAACAACTAACTAATAATTATGTATTTTGTGTGGTAATTGCATTTTTAGCAAACTATGCGCAATGTGGGCAAATTTATACTTGCATAATTAATTACAAATTAATACTAATTGAATTTTACACAACAGTAGCAGTTGAGTTCATAAATATTAAACAGAAATTTTATCACAAAGTTTACTAAAGCAGGTACTTCAGAAACCTTCACTTTAAATGCGACAAAATCTTTAAGTCGATATACAACATCTTCCAGGAAATAAACGAAACACGTGCGATTGATTCCCGGTAATCGGAAATATCAGTTCAGCAAATGCTTCCGTCAACAAAATACAAAAGAGAGTGCAAAAAATATGAATAAAATATAAATTCATATTGCAAAATTGAATAATATTTATTTGCAGTTTAAATTAAACCTCAAATTTGTATATTTTTTAAAAGTAAATTTAATAATCAAAGCAATTGTGTAAAACATATACAAACAGCGCTAAACATTGGAAAATAATCTAAAAAAAACCCTAATTACTTTAGGGTCCACAATGAAAAAAGTATAAAAAGCTTATAATTTCTATGAAAGTAATACATTTGTATTAAATCTCCTCTCAGAATTATGCAGTTATTTCTGTTTTTTTAACTAATACATCAATCAATCAGAGTCGACGTCGTCGCCCAGTGCACACTCGACTGACTCTGCTTAACATTTTGTTTAGTCTTCCCATTGATTGGCTTTTTTCCAACGCAATAAAAGGCGGCAAAATTGTTTGTGTTCACATATTTTATAACGAAATCAAAGGCAATAGCAAAGGCGAAGGTAAAGGCAAACCCAATGCCAATTATTGCACAACTCAGTTGTAAATTAAATTGAAGCGTAAATATTTATAATTCGTTACAATTGACACTCAATAATATTATGAGGCTGTCAGTTGATAAACACGATTAAACTGCTACTCCATAAAAGAGTTCAATCACTGAATAGAGGTTCCCACACAAATCAACAACATATAACTACAGCAAAAATGTATTTACTTATTTGTATACAAGTATTTGGCATTTACTATGGCTATTGAGCATTTGCTTGTGTTATCATAAAGCACAGTTTATTCTGTTATCAAATAAGTCTGTGGATCTATAATAATCAGTATAATGCGCGTGCCGTCTCTTTTGACTTATTGCCAGCGGGACGTATGTGTGATATAATCACTGACTTCAAATGCCCTTACGAGTAGGCCTAACCTTGAGCCATTATTTGATCAGCTTATAGAGTCTATTTCGTTCCATTTGTTAATTATTTGTTATCAAATGTTTTGATCGTTGTATGTTATTTTCCTAATGATAAGGAAATGTTGTTGCTTTTCTTGAACGCCATCGCCATCTGGCAAAGGGTTAGACTTATGCCAGTTAAAAATCTAATTATAAAGCAATTAAATTGTTGACTGCCAAATAGGTTTTGTCTGCCGGAATAATTTATAGCCGTGCGTAGGCAGGCGTCAAAAGCCCACAAATAAAACTGTGAGAAAATGGTTGTAAAAATAAATAAAAGTTGGAAAAGGACACTGAACGTTTAATGGTGTAGGCACGAGTTCAAATAGCATAAAAAAATAATAGCCAGTACTATGGGATAGTACATAAAATTAATTGTTAAATTTTACAGCATTTAATAAAAAACAGCAAGTTAAAAAACAGAAATTAACACAAAAGTGCTGAAAAATAATCAGATAAATAAGAACTACAGATATAAAGTATAAAACAGAAATGAGGAAAAGTTATTTTTTTAGAAAGGAGCATTAATTAAGCAAAAAATAAAAGTAAACACCCCACATCATAACCAACATAAAAAGCTCTACAAGTTATTAAAACAAATTCTAAATAGGTCTATTAAAGAAAATAACAAACGCCACAACTATCAACCTTTTTCAGTAAAAAATAATTATGGATTAAAGAAATCTGCCGACGATAAAGTGATAAGCTCCATTGGTTTCTAGTTCCTATTTGCCAGCTAATGCGACGTCTATTATGCCAAGTTATAGTTCCCAAGTGATTCTCACTATCATCCCCTCATAAAAAATAAAGTAAACGACAACAGCTGTTTGTTTCTCATGCTCTACACAATTTCTACGCTGTTTTGCCGCTTGTTGTTTGCTGTGTTTTACGCTTGTTTCGCACTGCCTTGTTTTCTTTCTCTCCACTGTTTCGTTTTTTATGATGTACCGTACACGCACACACAAGTACACACAAATACACTGGCTAGTAGAATGGGGAACTGGGTTCCCCTATAACTGCCCCATAACTGCCAACACGTGTCAAACTGGGGCGACGATGACGCCGACAAAAGCGGTCAGAATAAGGGATAAGGGAGGCACAGAGGTGACGGAGTGATGACCCTGACCTAGCCAAATCGTTTTGAGTGTCAAAGGCAGCGCTGGACTCTTCGAACTGCGGACTTTGGACGACGGACTACGGACTACGGACTTTGGACTGCGGACTTCAGACTTTGGACATATGCAAATGCAGCTGTCGACCCTTGGTTGGGGCCAGGGTTGGCTGATGCATATTTAAAGGGGTTTTAAGTTTACTGTAAAAGGCGAACGCCGAACGGCATTGGATTGCCACAGGCCAAACAAAGTGGAATGGCATCCCACTCTCTCTCTCTCTCTCTCTCTCTCTCTCTCTATTACTCTTCCTTTGTTTCTCCCACTCTCATTGAGAGAATTTACGTCGTTTTGAAATACAATATTTACACTTTACAATTTATTTTAACACGTATACGCCATATTGTACAAACAGCTGTCGTGCTGTGACAATGCTTTGTGTGACATTTTATCAGCATGTCATGCAAATAATACACATTTTTTTCCATTTTCTCACCTCCCACTCTGTCACAGTAGATTTCTATTTTGTATGTTTCGCATGTCCTTCAATCCGCACCCAAAGCTACAAATGATTTACAGCATGCCCCAAATCCAAATCCAAACCAAAAAACCCAACCCAAATAAAAAACATAAATCGATTTCAGCTGTCCATTCAATTAGCTCAAACCAAAGCATTTTGATGGCTCAGTTTAGACCCTGAAATCCTTTTGGCCGTTCCAAGCTGTTGCCACTTCGATTAGCCATAAAATAAACGAACGAAACTGAAATCTTCAACTACATTTCATCTGTTATTGTTGTTGCCTTTTTTTTTTTATTGTGCTGATTGAGTGCTGATTAAATTTTAGTGCCAAGGAAAATTTTATGCCTAATCTATGAGTATGCGGTATCCCCAATCAGCATCTTACATAATCAAAACCCTGGACACTGAAAAACGAAACCATTTAACACACTTTTACTGTGGACTATGGTAATCAAGATACGAACTGATCAGCTGTGTTTCCCGTGTCTCTCTCATGTTGTCGATAATTTTCCCCTACATTTAAATCATTTTTATTGCACTTTAATCAACCTTATAGCAACAGAATTATATCTTATCAGTCTCCACGTTTAATTCTTACGTATGCCTCTATGATGGAAATTATACTAAAGCCATATAGTCACTCTTTTGTAGATATTGCAGACGTTTTGGGTCAGTGGGCGACTGACCTACGATGCGCGGGTTTCAGTTCTATTTTTATACTCTTAATTATTTATTATTTCTTATCATTCCACACGTTTGCTTCCTACGCACGACTATATGTACGATGGACAATAAAATCGTATATATAGCCTCTTTTCTATATTGGGCAGTGGGCGACTGACCTACGTTCAGTTATATTTGTGTACAGTTCGGTTTGATTTTGCATTGTATTGTGTGATTGAAAGTCCACGAACTTTGTGGCACAGAAGTACCTCTAAACGTAAATAATATTTCCTTAGTTGTGTTTTAAATAGAATTTAGCAAATTTAACATCCATTTCTAATTTGTTCGAAAATTACTTTTAATTGCGTCATTAACCTGAACTAATTTGAATCAATTCTAGCAAGAACGCAATTTCACTGATAATGTCAATCACAAATAACAAAGTTCAACAACCCAGACTAAAATCAATATAAAAAATAACACTTCTCGTCTTTATATATTTTTGTACATTTCTCAAATATTTAAACATGAAATATTTAAAAAATTAATTATTATTTCTATTCAAAAAATACTCATTTGTAAAGTTAATAAATTTAAATCTACAATTGAGTTACAAAAATTGTCCCATTTTGTCAGTATAATAAATAATTTACACAAAACCCAAACAAAATTTTAATTTAAAAAAATATTGGACACAAATCTAGCGCCACTCGTAATTAAAATCAACATTAATTTAGAGTTGTTTATTTGTATTATTCACTCACAGGCTGTCTGGGTCCATGGGAGCTGAGAGCCCTCCAGGTACTGTTGAAGCAATTTTTTTGCAATGCTTTAAAGCTATTACGCAGCATTGTGTTTAGTTTAATTAGTAATATTTATAGAGATAAACTAGTATTGGTAATTAACTGCGGCAGCTCTTAAAGGATCACAGAATTAACGTCTTAGATCCTGATCAGGATCTAAACACACACAAATATCACAGAATTGCAGCGAACGAATTTAAAAAGGGACCGAACCGTTTAACCCAACGAATTCAACTGAAATTCAATTATTTTGGACCTATGCACACCGATCCAAGTGACGAACTGCTCCGGCTTCGACTGCTTACTGATAATGAAGCGCAAACATGTGTAATTGTAAGTACTCATTGCGATTGCGATTAAAAATGTTAGAGGGACAACCCACCTCTCTGCTTCTCCTCGTCTAACGCATTGCGGCTCTTGTTGTGATTCAATTAGAAATGTTATCAATCACAGACACAACATACACACTCACATTCACACTTACACTCACACACATCAGCTCAGCCTTAGATTATGGCAAACGTTTACACTCTGAACATGGAACATGGAGAAGCTGCTTATCATGTGGGGCATGGGAGAACTTTTGCTTATCATACTCTGTTCTCTGTTGGCTTCGCTGTCTTTGTTATTGTAGCTTGTAATTGTTGTTCTTGTTTGGTTTTTGCAGTTGCAGCGATTTGCAGATATTTGCAGCAGTTTTGTTATCTGTTCTTAACAAATTGTTAAGGAATTTAGATCGAACTTGAGATAGACTAAACGGAATATACATATATTTTATGTAGAGACTTTTTCTTCGTTTATTAACTTTACTTTAAATAGTCTATTGTTTTAAAGCTTTTGTATTTTACGTATTGATTTATTATATTTACTTGTTCATTCTTCAGAGGATATTTATAATATTAATTATTTTTTAATTTTATTTCTATATATCCTTTTTTTCAAATGTACATTTAATTGTACTAATTCTCGTTGATTTGATAATCCCATTTCAAAAGTGCAATCAACCCTTTGACATTGCAGATTTAATTACAAAAAAAGGATATGAATGCACAAAAATACTTTTAATTCCATGTCAGTTAATGACAAATGTCATGTCAAAAGATTAAACTTAAATGATGTAAATGGAGATAACTATTTGTATTTATTGATAGACACTAAATCGGCAGTCAGGTGGAAAGATGCAAATAACTCACACCGTAAAACTATGATAATATAATTAAAAATTAATAAAAAGTTGCGAACCGTTAAGGCGAAATACAAAATATTCTCTTTTAAATCAAATGCCAGACAGTTTGTTAAAAAAAATTAATTAACTGACAAAAATGTGAGACTTGTTTATTCAGAAAGTGCAATGCGAGTCATTGGAGGGCGAGAATGAGTGACAGGACATCGGAGGGACGGACATCATCGGGAGCTTATAACCGGCGACAGGACACGGCACATAATCAGTGCACATTGTGCGCAAATATCCTGCAGCTTTCATTTAATTATTTTCACAAACAACAACAAAAACAATGCAAAAGTTGGAGAAGCCAGGACAAAAGCCGTTGCCAGGCCACTGAACTGACGACCCCAGTCGGAATTATTTTCATAATTAAATGACATTAAAAAATAAATAATACAAAAGAAAAAGAGTGAACAACAAAGTTCTGTTATTGCATGTCCCGTCGTGTCGTGTCGCGGCGTGTTCCGTCCTCTGTCCGTTGTCCTCGATTGAAATTGCAAATGCATAGAAAAACCATAAAATACAATAGCAAAACCCAAAGAGACTCACTGAGGCCACTGCCTGGGGTCAGATAAGTGCAAAATTATGTAGTGCCTGACCAGTTTCATACCACTTGGTCTCACTGTACCAGCAAATGGCAACAGCAAATGGCAGAAAGTACTGCAAATATAAAGTTTTTCAATCGAATATTGTACTTTATGCGCCGGTGTCGGTTCCGTTTTTGTTTTATGTGTCCATTGAGCGCTTTTTGCTGCACAAGAATCTCAAATCCATAAATATGAAAATATGAATTTATATGCCAGTGGTAAAGGCTCAGCAAAGCAACGTTACGCATACGTAACATTGGACAAAAACTAAGCTTAAATAGTGTCAAGTCTGGCATAAATTGAGACTGTTTGGTTTGCTTTTCTTCTGCACTCATTGAACAATAGGACTTGTAATTGAAACTTGCAAGAAATATCATTTTATTCACATTATTCTCAGCTCTTCTTCTCTTTGGCTAAAATCTATTGCAGCTGGAAATTGTATGGTTTCCATAAAAGACAATCAAATGAATTGCTTGGCTTGGCTTCGAGAAAGGAGGGCTAATGGATTGGGAAAAATTTTTATCAAGTTTTGTTGGTATTCATAGTGCCCGACTTGTGGCAACTATGGCAATGACTTAACTTAAATAAACTTAAATTTGGTTGCAAATATAGTTTTTATATTTTATTTGATGTAATTATGTTATGGTTTTGTAAGTATTAAATTAATTTATTGTAAGTAAAGAAAAATGTATTAATTTATATGAGTCAAACAAATTACCGAGATAAAAAATATCTCAATAAAATTTATTGATACACAGAAATAATTGTTAAATAATAATAATTGATACAGAAACTATAGTTATAATATATACAAAAAGTATATACACTATAAAGCAATCATATCATGTCAATATTGTTAAAAGTAATATACACATTTTATTTACTAAATTATTCTAAAATCCACATTTGCTCAAGACACTATATATTTTTAACTCCAAAATGATGATGTGTTGTTTTCTTACTAACGACACAATTTTTAATGTGATTTCAATTAATTCTTTGTTACTTTGTTAAAATTTCTTTTAATTATTTTTTAACTGAGGTGAATTTATTGCCTACTCCGTAAACAACTTGCCTTTGGTTCGTCTTCCTTGGCTTTACTTGCATCTATAAAATTTGCTATGTTTTTTATCCTCTTTTTTTATACGCAAAGTCCTGGCTGTCCTCTCCTTCCTGCTGACTGTTCAGCAGTCCAGCTTGTAGCAGTTTTAATATATGCGCATTGGTAAAGTAGGTCCAGGGTCTGCATTCCATTTACATTTACTGACTGACTTCGTAAAAAAGTAAGAAAATTCACTTACAAAACACTTATGCCGACACCTAAGGTACGCCCACACACATGCACACAGAAAGCTTGGGAAGAGTAAAAAACAGAAAAAGAGAAAGAGATATAGAGAGAGAGGGATAGAAGGCAGTAAAAAGTTGTGCATTGCAGCAGAAACTTCATCAAATCCAAGCTAATCACACTTTGATTTGCATTTCGCAACCAGAAGGAGCGAACTTTCTTCTACTTACTTGGCGCTCACAAAAAGCGCAACCATGGAGCACTTAGCTCTAAGCATCGCCACGACATTGATGAATGACGCCACCCACAGCCACACCCACACCCATACTCATACCACCCACTTCCCCCCCTCTTGTAATTATGCTAATGAGGCGCAAGACGTCCCAGTGCTGAATGCTGGAAGTAAGCTTCGCTGCCTTGACTTGCCACTTGAGTTAAATGCAATTAATTATATTTTTTGCCACAGGGCTTTTAGGGTTACAAACTCAAAAGCTATAGATACAATATAAGGAGATATTAAAGAGCAGTTGAAAGATTCATATGCTTAATACTGTGATTCATTGTCATAGATCTCCATGTTGTTATTGCAGAAGCTAACCTTCTTGGTCAGAAGGGGAACGAGAGGAGGTCGCGTGCCCGTTTTGGGCGTGGGCGTGGCAGCTGCATTGGTTTTGGCTACAGAGCGTCGTTCCTGAAACAGTTTGATGGACTTGCGACTCAAGGGAAGATTCTTCATGTTCAGTTCATCCTCACTGAAGAAACGCCTCTCAAAGTTCCTCACCAGGTCACTGTAATCATTCTGTTGCTTGTTCCGCGTCTCATGCAACTTGAAGATGGTCTGACGACGTACCATACTCTCGCGATGATTGTCCTGATCCACTTCCAATTCATCATAATGATGTGCATCTACATCATCATCGTCAAATAATCGCTTGGGTCTCTGCAAACGACGAGCTATATGCACGGCACTACCATTCAGCTCCAAGACAGCATCCTCATCACTTAGTTGGCCATTGGAGCGAAACCAGTCCAGTTGAATGGATGCCAAAAGCTGTGACATTGTGGCAAAACGATGAAAGAACATGGCTATAAATTGTATGACCAATATGAAGCCAAAGAATATGACAAAGCACAGTCCAATGGGATCCAGTTCCTTGTACTGTCTATAGATTCCCACTTCCAGGTTGTCCCGATCAAAGGACACATAGTCCGTGGGATCTATGGGCCACTTCAGATGCAAATAGTCCTTTTTCAGCTGCAACAAAAAGACTATCAGTACAAAGATCGCATTGACCATCACAAAGGCAAAGGCAATCATATTCCTCAGTTCCTTCAGGTCATCAGCCATGCTTTGTTTCTGCTCCTTGCTAAGCTCCAAAGGCCTGAGATATTGCTTAATGAGATCCTTCCAAAACCGTTGCTCTACCAATGTTATTTCGCCAAGTTCAGAGTCGATAAGCAGGGAATCATTTAACCAACCAGGTAAATAGTTATCCGGATCATTGGGAGAATCCTCATCGTCATCTCTAAGCACAGGCGCTTCCCGAGTACCCCAAGTGACATCATTCATATTAAATACTGAATAAATCATGAGCAACATGTACATTGAGGGTATGGTGATATAGTAGATGACACCGCAGAGCAAGGCAAGAAACTCCTGAGGATGCATAAGACCTATAAAGAAAAGACGGGACTCTAATAAAGATAAAGTAGTTAAGCAAATTGATCTGAAACTACCTGATATGGTAATCTGCACGGCAACCAACAGGAAGAATAGTGAAGCTGGCGCCAATGGACCATCCTCAAGCATCTGGACAATAATACCGATAAGCACTGCCATCATAACCAGGCAATATATGGCGCTAATCACAAATGCAATCAGCAGTTGAAACTTTTGTTTGAGATAAACACAGCTTAATATGAAAACGAGAATCGGAAAGAAATTCCACAGGAATGCCGTCCATATGTTGATGGTGAAAACTGCGACCAAGGCGCCCACCATCATCAGAAAGATGGTACCCGGTCCCAAGACTGTACCAATCATAAGCATGCCCTGATACATGATATACAACGTTGAGATGGAGTTATTCTTTTTCACCACAGTGCTGGCATCAGCCAGTATATCAAAGATATTTGCCATTGTGGAAGGAACCCAACGTCTGCGTTGGTTATAAAATTCATTAAAGTATTCCGGCGAATGTGTGAATGCATCGGAGGCAGCACAGTATTCCACACGGGAGCCCTGTTTGAGCAGCAGAGTACAGAGCCAACGATCCTCGCCCTGATCATATTGCACCATCTTCATGGCCTCTGTGCTGAGGAGAGTGTAACGTTTCATTACACTGTTCTCCATGAGAGCACTGGCCCGGAACAGGCTGAAGCAGCCAGGACTACATAGGACACAGCCAATCACATGCTCCGTAGCCTTTTGCAGCCAGTGTCCAATTGCATACTCGAATTTCTGATACCAAACCATGGGACCACGACCCACAGGATGAATGCGTCCACACGCAGCACCCAACTCATCAATCGCCTTCATGCGGTCAATCAGAAGCTGCACAGCCCGCGGCTGAAAATCGATATCTCCATCAAGTGCCAGCAGAAAGGTATTCTCGGCAATAACAGCTTTGCGTCGTGCCGACAGCTGTTCAGTTTCCATTATGCGAAATCCTAGCAGATAATACATATACATGACCTGAGACCAACGCTTCTTGTGACGTATTTTGTCCTTGTTCTTCAGATGGGCCACCATCTTGGTCCGTCCCGGCAATGTCCAGACCAAACGACCTCCATATGCCGTTTCAATCTTTAAAGGTGGCTTAATTTTGATATTAACCCCATAGATCTCAAAGGCAGCCTTGTCTATAGTCCGTACCAGGGTCTTTACATACTCATTCAGCGGAGGATTCCTCTTGTTCCGACAATGTCGTTCGTCTAACACAAAAGCATCGTCGAAAAATATGTTGGCTGTATTAGAAAAATAAAAATTTAAAAATATTAGTTACAATAGAAATTACTTTCTTATCAAATCCAACATTATTTACATATTAAATGATATTAAACAAATATCTAGCATCATTAAATTGCAAACTTGGCATAATTCGTAAACTTGTCAAATATCTTACAATTTTCAAGACAATTTTTGGCTGGTCGCCATTTTGGCAAATGCGGAAATGAAGTCGCCAAATGCTATAAATAGTATCCAAAGTAATCGTCCAGAGTTCTGAGTGCACAGCTGGTGATGCTGCTGGCGCTGGATACTTTTATGCAGCACTGTATTTGGCTTGCATAAATTTCTAATTCGACAGTTTTCCTGCGGAATTTATATGGCACAGGCAAAGCCAAAAACCCAAACCCAAAGGCAAATAGAGGTACATTTTATGTATGCATACAAATGCAAGACAGGACAACTGCCGACGACAGCAGGACACTGACAACTGCAGTGTGTCTAGGATTGTGGGAAAAGGGAAAAGGGTAAATGGGGAGCTTATGCTAAAATTCAAATAGAAGTATTTTTACGATGCAACAAAAATAGAATTCGAATTGGAAAAGAGAGATGCACTTGACATATTTACATACTTTCCAATTCATAGTATTCATCATCCGCTTTGCCACCATTTAGATGCGTTTTTGCCATTCGTCGTGCGCATTGATCCTCATCCAAGCGAACAATTGATTTGAGAAATTCCATCATCTCCTCTTCAGTCTCGTGCCACATTGTTGCACAAACAATCAGTTGCGGTATTTTATCCTTCTCCTGTATATCACGACTAGCATTGATGTCATCTGTTAGATCCATTTTTGCATCTCCGGGTGCGGTCAACTCGCTCTATATGTGTATCAAAAACATCATTAAACGTATAAATTTTAATTGAAAGATAGAAAATTTCGCTAAATACTTCTTAACTTTTTTTTAGTGTCGCTAAATTCACTTAATTAAAAAACCTTTAAAATAAATTGATGTGTGTGTATGGTACCAAAGAGGTACCCATCTGCTTTATTTGTAAAGAGTACCTAAAAAGGGTTTGAAACTTTACTACAGCAGCAGCAATATATGTATTATTGATATTGTACCAAATGTGCAAACTGCTCAAATTGAAATAAAAATGTTAACAAATAAATTTAATTTATTAACAATTTTATAATGTCCCTAAGAATTAATTTTTTCATTTACTGAAATATCTCTGAAACTTTCAACTAGTTTAAACCAACAATTGGTACATAAAAGAAGTTATAATGAAGAACTCATAATTTAAGGACGAATCAAAACTGAGAACAGAGACTTCTCGAAGACTTCTAAATAGTTACCCTTTGTATTGTATTTAGCCCATGAAAAAGTTAACAACCCTATTGGTTCAATTTAAAGTTGAAGACCTAAAAGTAAACTTGTTTGAATGTCTTAATGTATATAGCTTCTGACATAACGACCCTTTAGAATACATAACTCACTGTCAGTCTAATTTATGCTTGCAAAAATCAACATATGAGGCCTGATTTTAATTACTTTTTGTGTATTTATGTTTCCACTTTGGGGCAAAAGCCATTGACGTCTGCCAAAGCGATTCGTGCACCACACGCAGGCCAAACTGTAGCACTTTTAATTAAGTTAACATCGACAAAACCTACGCACCAAAAATTTCACTACACACGCCAGTTATCGCACGAAGAGAGCAAGTGGGAGAGAAAGCACATGTATGTATATATGTAGGAGTATACAAACATTCCCAGAACTTTGCAGTTTCCCCGTCATTTAACTTAATTACATTGCCTGACATTTGAAGCGAAACGCGACACAGTCAAAAAGTCCTTTGCAAATACAGAGATGAGAGCGGGAGAAATAGAATTCAAATGCTCAGATAATCAGCAACAAGATGGCAAAAAGTTGACGCCAAGAACTTGGCATGATGATATGATTGATATGAACGCCTGATTACAATAATTCATTAACATGAACTTCAAGTCAGAATTCGAATTGAATTTCGTTGCCATAATGAGCAGATTATTCTTCTTTTACGCACCTTGAACGCCAGATACTCATCACTCCAGTCGAGAATGCGCCTATTCATCATGGAACACTGATCCACAAGTAGTCCACAGTACCAAGGACACACGTACAGCTTCTCGGTGGGTGCGTTCTTGTCGTTCCTTGGTCGCCAAATATGCAGGCACGTCCACAGTTGAGCGAGCCACCACAATGGCCATAACCACAGGGCATAATCAAGGCTATGGGTGCCAAGTTGCTGTAGATCCTGGCCAAGTGACTGCAATGTCAAGTAATCCGGCATCATGCCGTGCAACGAGCACAAATCCGCAGCACGCATTTGAGAAAGCAACGTTGCCGCACAAACGGTTAGTGGTGTCGCCAAGTTTAGTGGCAATGCATAGCTGAAGTTCTGTATCTTTATCTTGCACGCAAACTTGCCGAAAATGTGGCACAAATATGCAGAGCCCACCTGCAAAAGCATCGCATAGATAACAGCATTCGGATTCGATTGCAATGAGAACTGCGTACTTGTCGACGGCTTGATAAATGAGCTGCCATTGATTGTGTTTGCCAAATTCACCGTATCCTGCATTCCATCCGTGTACTACAAACACATCAACAAGACCAAATTCAGTTGGCAAATATGTACCTAATAAGCTCTGCTCTACATACCATCACTGTTATAGAGTGCGTTCGCCACGCCTTCAAGAACAGCTTGAAATACTCCTGCAAATCCTGGCCGTGCAGCAGGAAGCCCATCAAGCCAAAAACTATTATCTTCAAAGGGGCCAGATATAGGTAAGTGTGGTAACGGGAGCGTGTGTAGCGTATGGTACGAACAATGTAGGCTAGAAAGGTACAACAAGTTAGTTTAAATAGTTAACTGTACCTAACATAACTATGTTTGTCAGTTTAAATACCAGAGCGATATTTTGTAGCACAGTGTGTAGCTAAGCGAATTGGACTAATTTGACCAAATTAACTCACCTATTGCCTCGTTTGTATTGGCAAAGTTCTCCCACCATCGAAATGAGACCAACAGCAATGGGATGGCCAGAAGTTGCACTTCCAGCTTCTCGGACATCGCTGGCCAAATGACAAAGACGCTACCCTGTAATATCATTGCCAAAATCGAAACAGCATACACAAACATATCCGCAGATTTCCATTGCAAACGTGTGCCCGTCAAAATGTCTAAGAATGGAAAAAATGTTAAGCGGCGGCAAATGGCAATCAATTTAATTGCTGTCAGTCTGCCCGACAAGGAGGCTGATAAGATGTTTGTTGCTTGAGTGGGTGTATTACTTACTGAGCAGAGATGGAACAAAACACACACAGCAGCCAAGCATCGCTCCACGCGTCACATCCAATTGCGGCAACACGGTGAAGGTGAGTAGCGCCAAGCCCACAACGTGCAGCAGTTCAAAGAGTGTGACCTGATTAGCGACAACACAGCAGGAGTGAGAGCTTATCAATCTTGGGGCTGTAGAGAAGTCACACCTTGCTCATTACTCACCAGTGCCACTTCCAGTCCGCTGGGTCGCTGCTCGCGCTTAAACATGCAGATGCGGAGGGCGCGAAGAAAGGTGAACAGCTCGGGGGCGGAAAAGGCAAAGATCAGGGCCCAAACCCAGGCAATTTGTTCCAGCTTGCTGCTCATTGCCATCACTTGGCCATCTAGTAAGACTGCATAAGTACGTTGAAAAGTTTATCAAACATGTTGGCCCATCTTTTAGTTTCGTCCTTGACTTACGGTATTTGCTGCACATTTGCACCTTTCCATCGCCATTTGTATTGCCAGCCATGTAGAGATAAACCAGCTTAGCTGCCACGCTGGAAGCCAACACAACACCGAATACCAAGATGTAAGCGAAAAGCTTGAAAACTTTCATGAAAAATTGCAACTTCTTCCAATCGGCATCAGAGCCACTTGTCCGCTTTGCTGGCGGATCCTGAAATGAATCCCACAAAGGTGGTTTATCACGCACCTTGCTTTGATAATAATAAATAATACTGTTATATTTTTAAGTCTCTTTAAATTTGGCCAATTAACTAACCGACTGCGCATAAAGTAATCGCTCTCGTAGTCCGCACTCATGTCTATTCACAATCATTCACGATATTCAACTGAATGATAGCACTCTCCGCAATTATTGATAGGGTGACGGTTAAGGTTACGAACCAAAGATATCATCGAAGTGCGTAAGTTGACAGCATGTCAACAAGACGCTCCCGATAAGACCCATTACTCAGAGACCGCTTTTAACTGACTTTTAATTGCAATCATCAAAGGTGAAAATGATCTTTGACAATATTTGTAAATACTTAGTTTTATGTTGCACTTTTTAATAGTTTGCCGGCAACGATGTTCGAGTATATGTATGAGGTGTGGTGCTCTTATCAATTTGGCCAACCCCAACTAAGGATCTGTTAAAACACAGGTTTATTGTGAGTTAAGGCCAAGTAATTTATACCTATCGTTTAGCAAGCTATTCACTTAAATACAAATTGTGCTCAATACTTTGCGGAAGTGGGTACTTTAAAACTTTAGAGTAATTAAATTTCAAAAGCTTTTTACAAAAAAAAAGGCTACTTAAGTTGCATCCAATTTAATTACATTTTATTGCTTTTCTGATGTACACACTTCCGACTCAAAAAGAGGTTCTATAACGCATCGGTCAGTCAGCAAACTTAGCTATTTTCCCCAACAGTGTTAAAGTTTTACGCATCGAAAAAGCTGTTTAAATAGTTTTATTGTGGATGACGGAAATTAATAAACCATTCAAAAAAGGGGCAAACAATAAAAATAACCTGTTTTTGGCATTTCCTCTTAATTTTGCATGAACTTTCGTCAGAATTTCGTCGAGTTTATTATCCTTTTATAATTTTAATTCGCCACCACAAGAGTTACACACTACAAGCATTAATTAAAATTGTACCCAATATACAATTAAATTTAAATTGGTTTTATTGAATTTTATCTTATTGTAAGTGTTGTATTAGTTTTTAAATTTAATTTAAATTGCGCGTCAAACTCGAACTGGGCATTTTATCAATGAATTTAAAAAATCAACCGCCATAAGTTTGAATTTCGTTTTTTGCAATTTGAGAATTTTCTAAACGTTTCCAGAACTTTTCTTATTTTTTGGATTTTATTTGAAGGAACTATTTCCCTAGAAGGCCTACTACATATTTTAAAAGAGACCTCTTGAATTGATCTAAATTATAAATTCATTGAATTGTACAAAATAATAATTTTGTTACTAAAATGAATTTGTTTAAATTTTTAAATTGCGAAAGCTTAGCATGTCATTAAAAAGGTTTGATACTCAGCTAAAGCAGTATCTTATCGAGCAAGACAACAGATGTCGCCACCTCAGTTTTATACTTTGAAAGCTACAGGCAGCATACTTGCAAACTAAAGGAAACTTAACTATTTTTATTGTTTTTGTTTTTTTATATACAATTTAATTAAAAAATACTATAGAAATAATTCCTGCACATTACAATACAATCGACAATTTAACTTAATACTTAACAGAGTACAGATTTAAAACATAAAAACATAATCAGAAATGCTCCTGTCTTAGATTTAAAATTGAACTAACATCTTTGGCAATACCAATTGCTAGCCACAATGTTTGAGGTAAAAGTTTTACAATAGGATCAACACATTCTTCTCGGCACCTCCTTCTCGTGCTCCTCATTCTTGTCTGTGTGTATTTGACGTGCTCCATTCAAATCTCGAGCATCCTCTATTGTTGTGGGCAGAACCTTATCAGCCGTTTCCGGAAAACCAAGAGTCAGAATACCACTGACCAAGGCAAAAGTGGCAAATAGGATTGAAGGCGCATGCACATAGTATTTGGCCTAAGGCAATTACCATTAGTTGGGTTAAGATACAATATATTTCTGAGACTTACCAGCAAAGTAGTTTGTGGAGCCAACATAGATCCAATACGTCCCACCATAGAGCAGAGCGACAGCAAACTGTTTCGAACATTTGTTGGGAATATTTCCGAGGTAAAGAAATACAAAATCTGAAAGCTACAAGTTATGGCCAACTTGCCAATTAGGAACAGCGTTAGGGAAGCAGCATAGTCATCTGGAACATGAAAAAGAAAAGGACATTACAATTTAATTTATTTGGGACTATGTTAACAGCACTCAGATATGGCTAAAGTATTCATTTCTAAACGTAGTTTTTTAAACTTACCCGATCCGATGGCTGCCGAGGCGCCCATGCAAATGGCGCAGATCAACATGGAGGCACACAGTGAGTACCTTCTGCCAATGCGATCCATTATGATCAGTGGCAGGAGTAATCCAGGAATTTGGACAAATCCATTTAGCATAAAATTGTGATATTTGTTGCCGCCCAGATTTACAGAGTTCAAACTGAGACCCAGGGCAATCAGAGTATGTGTAAACCAACAGAAGCAACAATTGGCAATACGCCAAGCAAAGAATCGAGCAGCCTGCATAATGGGATACTGACTTTCATTGGCCTGCAGCAACTTGGATCGATTGTTGGTAATCAGCTCATCAAGTTGATCCTCTGGTAATGGTCTTTTATTGATCTTGGCTGCTCGCCTTAGCACAGAAGAAGCCTTCTGCTCTTTTCCCTGGCTTAAAAGCCAACGGACACTCTCCGGCAGAATCCAGAGGAAGATTATTTGTAGAATCGCTGGTGCATAGAGAACTCGCAGTAACCAACGCCAATTTTGAACTTGCGATGCCAAAAGGCCCAAAAATGCCTCACCCAATGCATAGAAAATGGTGATAATTGTTGCAGCGGCCACACGACGCTTGGGACCAACCAGTTCTATGGCTAGTAGAAAGGCCGTTGGAAAGAGGGTGCTACCCACAGCCATGTCCAGGAACTCGAAACATAAAAACATATAATAGCTGCTAGACAGCGAACGAATTATGCCCATAATGGCACTCAAAGCTCCTGCATACGCCAACATAGTACGACGTCCATAGCTAATGGATAAGATAGAACGCTTAGGTTTTCATTATAGTAAGCAATTTTGATAGTCCACTTACCGATCTGCAAAGAAACCACCCACGGGTATGCCCACAAACTGTCCCACATTGTTAATGGTGCCCACCAAGGAAAGCATCCATTCGTCTCTGCAAAAGATGCCAAACTTTGGAGAAAAATAAATATACAAAACAAATTAATATCTCGAATTATCTCACAAATTTATAAAATGTGTAAGGCAACATAAATTTGGAAATTAAAGTTACAATTTATTTTATTTATAAAAACGAAAAAAATAGCTTCTTAATATATATCAAATCTATTCTTGGCTTCCCAGCTGATTATTGTTGTTTATTTGCCAAAAAAGACTTGTTATCAATAAAAGAATAACCCGGCGAATAACAAAAAACAAAATTAAACAAATTGTATTCTTACGCACATCTGTTTATATAAAATAGTACGAACACTGCTCTCTTTGTACACTAATTATTATTTCTTAATCAAAACAAACCACTTGTTATTTTATTTATCAAAATCAGAGATTAATATAGTGATAAAAATAATATCAACATTTACCTCTGTTGAAATGGTTTTCTCCTCATCACGAAATTTGAAATCGGTGCCACATGTTTCGGTCTTATTACCAAAATACTCCGGAGCGCACATGTCACTTTGGTCCACTCCGGAGATGGTAGCATATCGTTCACATGCATCCCAATCAGATTTCTTATACGGCACTGTAAAATTCAGCCAAGGCTCCTCATACAAGCTACTTGGACTATCACATTGGGTTATATTGCATCTAAAGCGAAGTCACAAAGAGATAAGATAAATGAGAAACAGAGAGAGAGAGAGAGGATTTTCACGTTACACACCTGTGCACCACTGTGCTGGCGGTAAACACATAGGAGATCGAGAAGAACGCATTGAATACCATGGGAATACAAAGCAAAACATAATTAATGATTTGATACCGGCCAAACTGACCGATTCGGACAAGAATAGCATCCAGAGAATTATCTTCATTCGCGGATGCCTCCACATTCTCTGCCGCCGACTCAACAGCGTGGCCATTGGACGTTGTCGGACACTCGGTAACGCCGTTGCCATTCCCACGCCCCTTATCGCCCATTATGTGTTCGGATATTGAAAAACAAGTTTAATATCACAATTCTCGTTTTTGTTTCATTCGATGTCTGCGAATACACGTGTTAAAATGCACTTTTTATCTGTCTATTGAATGCTCGTAATTTATAAATATTCCGTTAAAAGTTCGTTCGGCTTTTTATAGCCCAGAAGTACGTATAAAAGTCTTCTTCTATCGTCGGTTTCTTTCGCGTCTGCTCCGTTTGAGCGTCTAACTATGAGCAATGTCGCTCATTGACTGATTCCCGCTGTGCGCCCACCACATCACCCGGTTGGGGTTGGGGCTACACTTCAAATACCCTTACTAAGGGTATAACATTTTTCGGTAGGTTGTTTAACGATTTGTCATATGCATTTTTTTTGATTTGTTTTTAGTTGGTTTCGATTTGATTTAAATTGGCTTTTAACAATATTATACAATTTAAAAGTACATATATTTTTGATTAGTTTTTGGTTGGTTATATGCTGGTTATAGATTCGATTTGGGTTGCTTATGGGTTGGCACCTCTAAACAATTTATTTATTTTCTCTATTTTTATATTAGAAAAAATCCAAACTTTTTAAAAATCATCGTTTTCTGAATTGATTTTTAATTAATATAAATATATATAAAAATGCAATCCAAACACAAATTTTCAATATATGTTCGTACCTACATATATGTAGTTAGCAAGTGTATGACTATTTTCGGTCATGAAAATTCGGATTATCTTCGTTTATTTCGTATTATATTTTCGTATTTTACTTTTCTGTTTTGATTTGCTTTTAGTTGATTACGACACTAGCCGCGTGTACGCTTTAGATATGAGATCCGCTCTCAGTCAAGTTTATTCGTTTTAGTCATCCGCTCTTTACTCTTTGGCAGTGGCTCTCTCTCTCTCTCTCTTCCCCTATGCTCTCTGTTGACTGCTCTTATCTTGACCTTATCAACTCGTCTGGTCTATTTCGTAGTTAATGATGTGTATTTAACTCATTTATTTTTTGCATTGACGACCCTAAAGGGCTGTTGATTGATATCAAATACAATTAATGAATGTGTAAATACAATATTTTTCCTTATATTATTGATTTTGTGTTATCAGAAAGCGTATCCGACCCAATGTCTAGTTTAAGCAGCTGTTGCTGTCAGTCTATACAACTTGAATTTATGAATGAGCCATCAGACAGATAAGTATTACCTGTTGCGTCAACTCAAAACATTGTAGGACCCAACAGTATTGGACTTAGTTATAAAGGACTTAGTATTGAGTATACCGTGAGAATTGATAAATAATCTCTGCATTCGATTCCAAGTAACCGATACATATGATACAAATAACATTCAATAAATAAATTATTAATAAATCTTATTTCTAATATGAATAGTAATGTCGTATGTGAATTGAGTGCAAATACTATTGGCATTTATTCAATGAACAACTATAATAAAGATTAATATTACCAGTGAATGAATCAACAATAAATCCATCATAAAGAATTTATTAGAAACCAATAACATAGCAGTATTTATTTTATTATTATGGGACTACTACGTATACTATTTCAATCTGCTACTGAAAATTCACTATTGTAAGATTAGATAGTCCCCTAAAAGAATTTCGTCAATTCAAATTTCGTTGACGAGTTTAATTCCCGGTTTCAGGCGCCAAATACAAATCTCTTATTACTACAAAAACATATGATCTTAATATTCAGCAATCTTTTATTGACAATTTGATATTCTCGTGTCTCAGATTATAACAAATATTTACAATTTCAAATTGAAACCAAGTTTGTCAAGTCATTGGCACTTTCAATTGATTAGACAGCGGTTTTTGATTCTTTTGTAGCTATTTGTTGTTTCATCGGCATACTTCTGTCCAGAGCTCTTGCTTCCTCCAATGTTGTAGGTAATACTTTATTAGCTGTTTCGGGGAAAAACATAGCTATAAGCGAACTAAAGATTCCAAATGTAGCAAACAGCAAATGTGGGGCATATTTATAGTAGTTTACCTACAAAATAGATGAATTTGCAAATTACTATATATTTATATTTTATGCAATCTTCGACACATACCAAAAGAGGAGTTTGTGGCGCTAACATAGAACCAAATCGTCCCATCATGGAGCAGAAGGAAAGCAAACTATTTCGACAGCTGGTGGGAAAAATTTCCGAGGTAAAGAAATATAAAACCATAAAGCTGCCAGTTGAAGTCATTTTTGCCAGAAAATAGAGTCCCCAAGAAAATGTTGGATAGTCTGTAAATAAACAAATTATGTGAAGTACATTTTTAAATTGATAGTTAGACTAAATGTAATTTAATTCAGAGCACTTTATCATATAGCTTTGCTGAGAACAACCCAATAGCCATTTGAGCAAACAAGTTTGTTTTGAAAAGATACACAGCCTTGAGACATTACTTTTTGGTTTTAGATGGCGTTCTTGCAAGAATGCCTTGAGCTTATTGACTACATAAATAAATTATTTTGCACATGAACGTAAACATAAATTCGATGAGACCTTGAATATTATGATATTTATGGTAATAAAAATTACTTTCAGAATATTTCTTGTAAGGTGAAAATAAATTTAATAACCCCAAGTTGCAGATTCTTTTAAATTACAATTCATATAATAATTATTATACAACCTGACTGAATTTAAGTAAAATCTGATTGAATGCTGGTCTCTGCCTAATCTTTGGCTCGCCAAAATTAGCCTTATTGTTTATGTTTCTGAATTAAACTTACTTCCTTCCAAAAGCGCCATGGCCAGCAGTAAAATGGAACAAGAGCTCAGGAAAAGACTCAATGTCCAACGACGTCCAAAACGATGCATTATTAGTGTCCCCAACACGATTCCCGGCAATTGCATAAATCCCGTCATGCTAAAGTTTTGAAATTTGTTACCACTTAAGCCAATTGAATTGAGTGTTAATCCCAGGGCGATCAGTGTATTGGTGAACCATAAGAAGCAGCACTGGGCAATGCGCATTCCGAGTGCATTGAAGATCTGTCGAACAGTGTAGTGACCATCAGTTGCCTCCGAATGGGCAAGCAGCTCCCGATTTGTGCGAATTAATTCATTAAGTTGATCTTCGGGTAGGGATCGTTGATTGATACGTGCAACCTTACGTAGAGTCTGAATGGCGTCCTCCTCCCTCGACTGACTTAGCAGCCAGCGAACGCTTTCGGGAAGATAACAGATGAAAATCAGATGCAGCAGAGCCGGAGTGTATAACAGTCGGAGCAGCACACGCCAGTCCAGAATGTAGCTGGCCAAATAACCCATTCCTGCCTCAGCCAGGCCGTAAGTCAAACTAATGACCATAGCAGCTACTACACGATGCTTGGGACCAACTAGTTCGATTGCTAGCAAAAAGGCTGTGGGAAACAATGTGCTGCCCACAGCCATATCCAGAAACTCAAAGGATAGGAAACTGTAATAATCAGGAGCGTATGATCTTGCGAGTCCACACAGTGCGCTCAGCACTCCTGTCACAATGAGAATCAGTTTGCGGCCATAACTGAAATTCACAAAATAGTAGTTAAATAAAGGTTTTCATATCTTTTAGGGGACAAACTTACCGATCTGCCAAGTAGCCCCCTAGAGGTATGCCTACAATCTGTCCAATATTGTTGACTGTGCCCACCATGGAAAGTTTCCATCGATTCGAACAGAATATGTCAAACTGGAATAATGAATATCGTTACAGAGGTTCCACTCATTTATCACAAATAACCATGAAAGAAAGTTCATTTAAATAAAAGCTTCATTGTAAAAAACACTTACAGTGATACAGACTGATCGTATATACAGACAGATTGTTTAATATTAATTTAAAAGTTAATTGCAAAATAAATAAGGTCATACAGT
Organism: Drosophila neotestacea; assembly: GCA_035044365.1. Classification (NCBI taxonomy): domain Eukaryota; kingdom Metazoa; phylum Arthropoda; class Insecta; order Diptera; family Drosophilidae; genus Drosophila; species Drosophila neotestacea. The sequence continues at coordinate 6,664,520 of JAWNMD010000273.1, read as the reverse complement.
TTAAATTTTGTACAGTTTAAATGATTTAATTATATAAAAAATATGAAAACATTTAAATAAAATATTTAAATCAACACATATTTTTAAATCGAATACTAGGATGCTAGAACTTATCAGGTCTACAAATTAATTTTATTATTATTTATTTATTTACTTAATACATACTTTTAACCCTTGAAAACCATTGAAATCAAAATTTATGATACTATCTTGCCAATAGCTATTATGTATAATAATTATCTAAGAAAATTGATTTCCCCATAGAACTCACCTCCGTGGATATAGTGTTTTCATTATCCCTAAATTTATAGCCAGCTTCACAGCTTATTTGCTGACTTCTGTTAAAATATTGAGCTTCACAGCGTCCATCAATGCCAGGCATCGTCTCATATTGTTCACATTCATTCCATTCTCCATTGTTCACTGGTATCGTAAAGTTAACCCAGGGCTCAATATAACTGCTGTTGAGATCGTCACATTGACTGATGTTGCATCTGATAAATTTAAAATAAATTTAAGTAACTTTTAAGTAAATTAAAATCCATTTACCTATGCACCACATCGCTGGCCGTAAACACGTAAGATATTGAGTAAAAGGCATTACAAATAATTGGCAGGCAGAGCATCACATAGTTAATTATTTGAAAGCGTCCAAATTGACCAATACTTATAATTAGTGCATCCAGGTGATTATCCTTTGGAGAAGCTCTGTCTGCTGCCTTATCCTTGGCCATTTCTGATTTGATCTGTGGATTCTCCATGTTTCAATCAACGCCGTCTCCGGCAGACTGAACACAGCTGGCTTGGCGAGCACAGATCTCACCTAATAGAATAAATTTGGAATGCTGGGAGTGGTGGGTGGGGTGTAGATTTTTCACAAGCTTTTCGCACGTTTTCTATTTACTACGCGGCGGCATCGACTCATAAAAAGCGAGTCGCGGCGTCTAAGACTTCATCATTACTGAGCACTTGAGAGAATTTTGAATATTCTCAATCTCAGCTCTAATGCAGTTCTCACAGTTATGCGGGGGCTAATGAACTTGCAAGCCTAATAAACGATTTCAATGAATGCTTTATCATATAATTTATGCTTTTTGCTGTCATAGCTTATGCAAGAATATTACTTTCAGACTATATATCCGACGAGAGATTGTTTAGCTAAAAATACTACAGATCTTCTGATAGTTTAAATTTAAAAGCCACATAATAATTACTATTCCTAGACTTTAATTTATTTGCTTACACAAAGATGATTTATTTTAGGCTATATTATATAACCAAGTATAAGTTTTACTTATTTATTATAACACAAGTCTTATTTAACGAGCTTATATTTTATTTGTGTAGAATAAATTACAAAATGTATAACAATCTTTTACAGAGGAAGGCACTTTAATATCTTTGCACAGCGGGATTTGAGTTTTCTTCTACATTTGTTTGTTTCATTGGCATATTTCTGTCCAAGTCTCGTGCTTCCTCCAATGTTGTTGGCAATGCTTTATTAGCTGTTTCGGGAAAATACATGACTAAAACCGAATTTAGCATACCAAATATGACAAATATCAGATGCGGCGCATATTTGTAGTAATTATCCTAAAATATAATTAGATTTGTTAGTGCATATAACAATACGTCTTCTTAATACTTACCAATAGAGGAGTTTGTGGCGCCAAAATGAAGCCAAAGCTACTAAATATATGGCAGAAGGAAAACAAAGTACTACGACAATTGGTGGGGAAAATTTCGGAAGTGAAGAAATTTAAAGTTATGCAACCGCATGTTGAAGTCATTTTGGCCAGAAAGATGAGACACCAGGAAAAATCTGGATAATCTATAAATAAAAAGGTTTTATTATACAAAGTGATTCTTTTTCAGTCGAAATATTATCCTAAGTTTTCCAGTTTTGTATTCTTCAGCTAAACTTACCTTTATCAAATAAAACCATAGCAATTAGTAAGACTGAGCAGGAACCCATAAACAGACTCATTGACCTGCGACGTCCAATGCGATTCATCAGCAGCGCAGCTATTAGACATCCTGGCAACATCATAAAGTGCATCAAGCTAAAGTTTGTAAACTTATTCCCATTTAAACCTTTTAAATTTAAAACAAGACCCAGTTCAATCAACGCATTGGATAGCCACACAAAGCAACACAGCGCAATCCGTAGACCGAGTGCATTAAAGATCTGACGGACGGTGTAATGTCCATAAGGTGCCTCCGATTGCGAAAGCATCTCTCGATTCTTTCGCCTTAGTTCTCTGATTTGATCCTCGGACAGTGGTCGTCGATTGATACTGGCAGCCCGGCGCAGGATCTCAATGGCGTCCTCCTCATTCGACTGACTCAGCAGCCAGCGAACACTCTCGGGAAGGCAGCACATAAGGAACAGATGCAGTAGTCCTGGAGTGTGTATCACACGGAGTAGAGTACGCCATTCAAGGAAGTAACCACCCAAAAAACCCAAGGCTACTCCTGCAAGGCCGTTGGTCATAGAAAGTACCGTGACTGCCATCACACGGTGCTTGGAACTAACCAGTTCCATGGCTAGCAAAAATGCAGTGGGAAATAATGAACTACATAGGACCATATTCAGAAACTCCAAAAATAAAAAGCTGTAATATTCGGGTGCGTTTGATTGAGCAAGTCCACTCAGAGCACTCAGAATCCCTGTTGCGGCGATTACCGACTTACGTCCATAGCTTAAAATAAATAAAATTTGATATAGTTTAAGGACTTTGGTAGGATGACTTACCGATCTGCCAAGTAGCCACCAAGAGGATTACCCACAAAATATCCAATGTTGCTGACTGTACCCACCATGGAAAGTTTCCATTGATCTGTGCAAAAGATTTCAAACTGAATGGCAAAAGTTTATAAGATAAATCAAACAAGAAGTTCTTACAGGCAGTTCTGTGTACTTGGATTAACAAAAGTCTCTAGACTCACCTCTGTGGATATGGTTTTTCCTTATCCCTAAACTTGTAGCCGTCTTCACAACCAACTGTTTGACTTGTATTAAAGTGATGACCTTCACAGTGTCCCTCAATTCCAGGCATCGCCTCATAATGCTCACATTCATTCAGTTCTCCAAAGCTCTGCGGTATCGTAAAGTTCACCCAAGGCTCAATATAGCTGCTCTTAAGATTATCGCATTCGCTGATGTTGCATCTGACAAATGACATGTAATATGAATTGAACTCATCATTAGGTAGATTTGGTCCTACTCACCTGTAGACCACTTCACTGGCCGTAAATACGTAGGATAACGAGCTGAAGGCACTGAACATGATGGGCAGACTGAGCATCACATAGTTCATAATTTGAAAGCGTCCAAAACCAGAGAACAGCTCATCAAGATGATTATCCTTTGGGGAGGCTGGATCGCCTTCATGCTCCTTAATAGTTTCTAATTTCAGCTGAAAAAGTCTCATGCTGCAGTGTGTGAAGTTTCTAGATGACTGAATTTCTGAGTGTTTCAACCGATCTCTAAGTTATTCAGTTTGTGAAAAGACTTATAGCGTCGACAACCGCCCAAAAAAGTAATCACTAACATTTGAAGCGATAATGCTGTCTGCCCAGTTCTGACAGTTCAAAAAAGGGCTAATAAACTTGACAATAGGCGTTTTAACATACAATACGTATTCTCTTTATTGTTAAAGTATATGCAAGAATTTAAAAAATATCACTTGATGTTGGAGTGTATGTGTTTTGTGTATATGAGATAGAGAGACTGTTTTGTTTAGAATAGAATATATAATATTAAAATTACTAAAGCTTGCTAAATGAGAACTTAGTAATACATACGTAAAGCAAGTGTCATAAATTAAAATACAGATATTTATTTTGCACTAAATTATTCATTGGTTCAGCCCTTAACTGATTTAATATGGCGTGCCACTAGTGAATACTGCATTAGAGTGCCTACATCTATGTATAGTACAACCTACGTAAGATCGTCGTAAATCTTTTCTAAAACAACTACTTTTTTATACCGAAATGTTGCGTTTGTGTCAAACAAAAATATCAATAAACAATACTTAGTTAGTTAGAAAGGTTACAATAATAACTAGATTCATATAAATATATATATAGTGCTATATATAAAGTGATTTGAATACATTTGACTTGCAATTGCAAATAGAATGCTTTCCGCTAGACTCGTAAATATGTCTCTATATTATATCAATCAATCTTTTCAATTTGCAATATGATAATTTTTTTAACTAGATAAAAAGAGGAATGCCTCAACTAATCCAGGCTAAACCCAGGTTACTTAGAGATTATACATAGGATTACTGGTTGCATCAAACAGCTGAGTGCCCGTCGATTCAATCATCGAGCGTAATGCAATGCTGCGCTGTTTGGCCACAGCTTTCCGTAAGGTTAACTCGAAAACATTGTCCTCATCAATGTTATCCATGGGTAAGTGCTCCCTGCTTCCCTCTGGATGATCAGGTTTCTTGAAAACCAATTGCTCGTGCTCATACAGCACACAAGTTTCTGCAAATTCCTTGGCAAAGTATTGCGCTGTATTCCGATTCTGTATGACCTCGCTGGGAAAGCATTGCAGTAGCTCCTCAAAGCTGAGCTCCGTTACCAGATTGTTTAGTATCTCTATAATGTTAAAATTATAAAATTATATAAATTGAATACTTTAAATTCACCCTGATTACAAACCTGCAATATGTGCTTTCCAATTCGGCAATGCGTCCTGTTTGCTGAGTATCTTGCGCAGTAAGGATTCCCAATGTTTCGGGGTGAAACCACAAGACTGTCAGATAAGAAACATAAACTAATTAGTTCTGGTTTAAGGATAATAGAATAATAATTGCTTACCTTGCCATATTGCCACAAATAAGCAGGACAAAAGCTTAGCATATAATTGATGGCCAAATTCTTTGGCAATATTATCACCAAGAAGCTATCAATGCCCATTAGATGCGGTGCTTTCTGTATAAATGCCAAAAATTCCGAAATTATCTCACGATCCACCTTACTAGAAGCCAACAGACTTTGTATCTTGAGCGTCAAGGTCAACAACTCATTATGCCAGCCTGTGAAGCGCACCTCGAACTCGCCCTCATCCTTTTTGGGATAACTAAAGTCGCTGCGCTCGAAAGGCGGCAAACGATTCAAATATTGCGGTCGCTCTAGCAGACAAGGAATGGGTCTTACGTAGGCATTGATATGCCGCTCATATTCCTCGCCCTCGGCCAGTTTATAGTCGGGAATGTAGGGCACAAATATTAATTTGTTTGACAGAGGATCATTGGTATTCCGTACACTTGGCTTAGTACAATAATTGGGAGCCAGGCCCACCATATAAGCAATGCATTCCATGCGAAGATTGAGGAAATCCTCTCGACTGCTTTGTTGTTCCACATCAGCGGACTGCAGATCGGTAATGAGATCACTGAGACACTTCAGGCGACCCATATACATGCGAAAGAGTATTTTGAGTCCTTTCAGATTAGTGGCAGCCAAATCATCGTCCGGTTGCGGTTGAGATAGCGAAGCATTTGAGCTACGTTTTTGAAAAGGCGATCCTCCTTGTTGATCCTGCAGCTGATCGTAAACAATACGCTGTTGTCGTCCACTTATGGAACGCTCATCCGGCACCGAGCTGGCACATGAACTGGATAAGGATTGAACATCCGCTTCGCTGTGCAGTGAAGGAGCACGAGAACTGCTGCATTCCTCATCGTAATCATCGTCCAACTGAGGCGGAGTTTGCGATCGCACTTCATGCGGCTGCAGCGATGAGCTCACATCGTAGAGATCATAGTAATAGACTTGTAATATGCTCACAAAGACCTTCTGTGATGTCTGATAGCCTTTCTGTCCAATGTGCGAGGCAATATAGTTAAGAAATAGTTGCAGCACCACATCTAGCGTTATACTGTGCTCAATGCACAGCGCGTGTATGAAGGCATCACTTATAGCCTCAATCAACGCAGGTTGCTCGTTGGCCAGCAATATAATTTCACAAAAATCCGAAAAGGAAACAATGGCACTGGGCGTTGGCGTCGATCCACATCCGCCTAATGATTTACCTCTTCCTTGTGTAGCTCCACGACGAGAACGCTTGCGAGCCGACAACTGTGATTGATTCTGGCTCTCGGATTGTTGTCGTCGCTGGTAGAGCACAGTGCTGTCATCGAAAAGCACATTCTTATGCTTAATTAACGCCATAGCCAAACTGCGACGCGTTGACTTGGCTATGATTTCCTGGGCCAACAGATAATTAGACATGCGGCAAGCAGTTACTGCCAAAAGAAGACTTTCATCGGGTGTTCTAAAATATAATGGGATTAGTATAAACTAACAACTGATTATTTAATGTAAACTTACAGCGTTGTCAGGTGCTTCAGATAGTGGATCAGTTCACCGCTCATAGAATCCGCAACAACAGGGGAGCCAAGCATAATCTGGGGTATATCTGATGGCGAATGCTTGACGAACATGTTCAGGAACTCCAATGATAGAGGCACCTGTCTATAGCCTTGCTGTAGGACTCGAGCGGGAGTAAAATACGGTGTTACTGTTTGATGCAGGAACGAAGACTTTTGACGATCCGTGCCTAGTCCAAGTAGAAATAGCTTTACGGTATAAATTAGACCAACCAGCTCCGGGGTTTCCACTTCCTCTTTGTTGTCCTCGAAATGTGCTATGTAGTTATTGAAAATGTCAACCAATTGCAGCTGGCACATTTTGTAGAAACCAGTTGCTTGCAGATAAACCTCTTGCTTTTCGGAACTGTCATTGGTATAAAGTGGAATATGTTTGAAAATTTGATACAGAATACAGATATAAATATTATTCATACTACTCACCGTATTGAAAAGTCCGCCAGTTTTCTGCAGTTGGCCATAAACATTTTGCGCAGCTCCTGTTCCCTGTCCGCACTGAGACGCTCGCCTTGGAGTGTTAGACTTAACCTTAACATGACGTGGGCTTCCTCCATTAGATCATAGAAATTAGAGTGACTTGCACTACGATACGATTCGGCAATTCCTTCGAGATCCTCAATAACGTGCTCAACTTTAGGCACCTCCAGGCTGTAAAGCGTCCACTCGTTCACCACAGAGGATTGGGCGGCAGTGCTGCTGCTTCTCAATAAGTTACTGTGCTTGGCCTTAGCTTCAGCCAGAAATCTGGCTGCAATATTGCGTTTAACTGCCACCACAGCCACCTCACCAGTGCTTCGACGCTTGTGCTGCTCCAGCGCTGCATTTGTGATCAGCACCAGCTGCTCCCGATTAACGCAGACAAATTGCACATGCATGAACGCGGCCAATCCAATGACGGCAATAGCTGAGCTAACATCTGGTGAGGATTCCTCCGGAAATAAACCACCAATGCTTGGATATTCAAAACGATTATGAAAGAGCTTATGGCCAATACGTGAGGTGTGTGTTTCCACGGACTCTGAAGTGACGGCATAGATGACATAATCATTAAGATGCACTTGCAACACTGGCGCTGTGAAGCTATAACTGGCCACGGGCTTCTCGTTCTCACTGTACCACTTGCCCTGTGCACAGAACTGATACAAATATCCATCCACACTGCTGGCAACGAGCAGAGCATGTCCCACACAGCGCTGATGCTGCGAGGATTTCAGTGTGCGGCGATTAGCATGCTTGAACGTGGTCACTGCGCTGGGCACCTGCTGATTTCCCATATCATATTCATCATCCTCCTCGACCTGCTGCTCGCTGTTGCGCTGATAAATCGCCTTCAAATCCATGCAACGCAGTATATCCAAGACTCTTGACTGTGGCTCTGAGGACTTCATGCAGATTTGCAGTAGTTTGCGTACGTCATACTGCACAGAGGCATCTTCCAAGGCACTGCTTCCTCCAGCTGATATGCCTCTCACATTCATGGCCTTTGCCTCGTTTATCAATTTGATTTTGATGTCTGTTGCTCGTTGTGGGACTATAATTATCTCTTGACTATTGTCTTCCTGGCCACCCATGCGATTGCTGCCATTTTCACACTGATCCCATTGCGAGCGCAACTCGGGCTCAAATTCACGACCATAGGCGGTATTCACTAGACGAGCTACATTAAAATCCAATGGCGTGCGTCCAGCTAAGCCTGAACCGTTGGCCAACACGGGTTTGGCGCTACTCGAGGATTGCAGGGAGTCGCTGTCACAGCTTTGTTGACTGTGTGTACTGCTGACAGCCGCTGCACTCGCTTTGCTGCCCAAGCTGAGGGATTCCGACAAAGGCTCATCTGCAGCATAATCGTTGTCCAGGCAGCTCAAGTCATGAGCCGTGGCCGTGGTTTTGTTGGTCAGCGCATCTACCACTTTGAAGGCCACACAATAGCGATGACTTAGGCAGGCTATGACATTCTCGGCCAGACATAGACGAAATGGCACAAAATTCAGCTGCACAAAGAACTTGAAGGGCAGAAAGTCTATGAAGGAGAATCTCGGCTGTGTGTTTTCATGCACACACTGTGTGTACTCATAGAGATAGATGCGATCCCTGCTGCTCACAATGATGTTTCCAGATGTCTGACAGCACTGCACCAGCTCAGGTGGACTGCGTAGAGGCAGTTCAATCACATCAATACTCTCCACCAGCGGCGTCTTGGGCGTAGTCATCGAGGCAATCCGTATTGTAATGGGCAGCTCGTTAAGCTTCGCATCGGGAAACTTCCAAAAGTTGGCATAGATGCGGACAAACATCTTGGTGTCATCCTCAGAGCAAACAGTGTTGCTATTGCTGCTCGAAGTGCAGCTGATGCTGGTGCTATTCGAATGTACAGGACTGCCAGCCTGTTCCTTTTCGAGCGTTAGAAGATATTTACCTGCATTATAGAATAAATGAGAATGTTAATGCCAAGTGAGACTCAGGTAGTGTCTTGAACTTACCTGCTTCACAATATATTAGTTGCACCACCTCACCGACTGTGGCCAAGGTGTACCTGGCAGGCATGCGTTCATCAATCGCTGCTGGAGGCGATGTTGTATCTCCTGCAGCTGATTGCTCCTCTTGTGGCACATAATCCTGCTGTTCTGGCAAAGGCTGCTGTTTCCCAGCTATGTCATAGATCTCAATGAACTGCTCGGCACTGCTGATGGCAATGCGATTGTTGCCAATCAAGGTGGCTGCAAGGATGTCGCCATTGAGAGCATATGTCTGCTGCTTGGCAAAGTTGTAGGCCTGCAAAATCTTCACCATGGCAACGTTGTTGTCACTGCAATCAAATTGCAAACAATATTCAATTGAAAATACAATAAAATCACACAGGAAGTCTATAAAGCGATTGCGATATAACGCCCTAGTGACTTCATCGTCTGGCGTTCATCTGAGACTGTCTGACTGTATGAGTTGTTAGCTTTTGAATACCCCCAAAACTAGCAACGATGACGACCGTCTGAGTGCTGACGAGTACCGAGAGTGAGTGGGTTGGAGGGGTTCTTGAAATGACGGGGGGTACGGTCAAGTGCTTGTTGCTGTTCTCGTGGGCATGAACCATTAACATAATTGTGTTTTTTTTTATTATGTTGGAGAAAGGGATTTTTGTAGCGTAATTCTAGAAGAACTACTTGAGGGTTTATCATCTCAAATTACCACAATTTAATTGAAATGAATATTAATATTTAATTTTGCATTCATATGCGGGTTACAAAAGCTAATCAAATACGGAAATACACACACATTATCATTTCTTTTAAACAGGGGTATTCACTTTTATTTTGGGGTGTTTTTATGGATTAAAAATAATAAAAGGCACCATAAAATATTTAAAAAATAAATTCATGTTTATATTATATATACCAATTTTATATAACTATAATTAAAATGGAATAAATATAGGCAAATTTATTATGTTTAGTTTTTCCCCAAGTTAAATTATTATGCAGTCCTTAAGCGAACTTAAGTAAAATGTACATACTTCTAAATTCCTTAACTTTTAATATTCATACAAAACTTTATTGTCCTTTTCAGTGGCGAATAACTAACACAAATCGTTAAGTGATTTTTGATGGATATGACAAGATACATTTGTATATATTAATACAGGTCAGTGCTGCACCTGCCACATCCGTTTCACTTAATCGTTTACTACCATAAACCAAACAAAATTAGGTCACAACAATATTCGTATACAACACACACGCCCACACAATACACACACACCCCCACACCACATTCCACACACCACACACCACACGCCACACAACTATCATCATCATCATCAGGGCAACAGGAGCTGTCACAGTATTTAGGCATGCAATAAAATATATATAACTGCCACTTGACTTGGGCTGGGCAGTGTTAACCTGAGTTTACCTAATTAAGCCATAAATTGGCCACGTAAAAAAACTGTGCTTAGATCAAGAGTGTTAAGGAATGTAACTTTTGGCTATGACGCACCTAAAAACCTAATCCCTAACCGGCGTATACTTATTCCGGTTGAGGAAGTGAAACAAAAACCGGAAATAGATCAAAGCACGACACGGCATATTCTATTTTTGACCAGTCAAAGGCCTTAGGTCAAACGCAAATCAATAATTGCTCTCATAATAAATACGAATGCGTGCGTTAACCCAAATAAATAAATCTGTATGTGTGTATTTTTGTGTGTATTCGGGTGTGTGTTGCACTTGGCAGGCGGCTTTGAAAAAAATCAATAGTTCAACGGTTTGCCAAAAGTTTATATAATATGCCGCAACTATAAAAATATGTAGTAATTATACTTTATAGCGCTAATAACACATTAACTACACTTAATTGGCACTTATTATATTTATAATACACATTTAGCTATAATTTATTCAAACAATTTTTGCATACAAACAAAATTACATCCAGTAATAGTGGTGTTCATGGATTTCAGCTGCGTTTCGCCTAGTTTATATGTCCCGGTTTAAAGACCACATTTTTAATAATTTTTAAACACAATCAATCACACATAATTAATACTTTATGAATTTAGTTGGAAGTAAACTAATTAGACTAACTAAATCTGCCTGTTTACATTTTTTCAATAACAGAGTTGCCACATTTTTAATAAATGCTGAACAGCTGGGCTTGTTGATACACTTATATATCGATAGATTTATTCTACTTCTTTTCCAACACTGGCAGCATGTATAGTTGTCTCCTTCGCCCACATGCTCAGCTGTTGCCGGCGCTTGTTGTTTGTGAAATTAAACGCGCAATTTCAGCAGAGTGATTTAAAAGTTAAATTTTAGATAATGTAAGTTAAAGTGAAATCATGAGCAATTCAACTCGCGCCTTTGTTGGCATGCAAAATAAGTATGATCGCGTGGTCTTGTTGGTGGACATGGATTGCTTTTTCTGCCAAGTCGAGGAGAAACAACAGCCTGAATATCAAGGCAAGCCATTAGCTGTGGTACAATATAATGCCTGGCGCGGAGGAGGCATTATTGCTGTTAATTATGCGGCACGAGCCAAAGGAGTGACTCGTCACATGCGTGGCGATGAGGCACGGGAATTGTGTCACGACATAATCCTTTGTAAGGTGCCCAATATCAGAGAAAAGGCGGACACAAGCAAATACCGTGATGCGGGCAAGGAGGTGGCTAATGTGCTTCAGAGATTTACTCAGTTGCTGGAACGGGCATCCGTGGATGAGGCCTATTTGGATATTACAGAAACAGTTAACCAGCGAGTGGAGCAGTTACAGACAGTGAGTACTTCATACTTGTTTAACTGATTAATCTAAATCATTTTCTAATGCAGGGTGCCTTTGCGCTTAAGCCACAGGAGCTGGTCAATTGTTTTGCAGTCGGATATGACAATATTGGGGAATATGTGAATAAGATAACAAATAGATTTGCCAATCCTTATATGGATGATGAGCGTTTTATGCTTTCCTACGATCCCAATGATCTGCCTGCCGTACGCCAGAGTGACCTGCGTCTTTTAATTGGGGCATGCATTGCCGGCGAGGTACGTGCAGCAGTTAAGGCAGAAACTGGATATGAATGCTCAGCAGGTATTGCCCACAATAAGATATTGGCCAAGTTAGCGGCGGGCATGAATAAGCCAAACAAACAGACAATTCTACCGCTGGCGGAAATACCCGCGCTGTTTGACCAATTGCCCGTTGGAAAAATCAAAGGATTGGGTGGCAAATTCGGAGAAACTGTTTGCGAGACACTTGGCATTAAATTTCTGGGCCAGGTGCTGAAATACAGCGAAGCAGAGCTGCATCGCAAGCTGGACGAAAAGAATGGGTAAGTAATTATAAGTATTTTTAATTGTCAGATTAAGATTCTGACTTGGTTGGGCTACTTAAGCTGTTTATGACTTATTTTAATTTTTGTAAGCATTTGTTGACAATAAATTATCAAGTATAATTTTAAGTACTGATCTACTAATGCATTTTAAATTAATTGCAGTTCCTGGTTACACAACATAGCACGCGGCATTGACCTGGAGGCGGTCACACCTAGGTTTTACTCCAAAAGTATTGGTTGCTGTAAAAAGTTTCCCGGCCGCAACAATATAACTGGTCTAAAAACGTTACAGCATTGGCTTGGCGAGCTGGCCAGCGAGATAAACGATCGCCTGGAAAAGGATTTCATTGAAAACAATCGCAAAGCGAAACAAATGGTTGTGCAGTTTGTGCAGGACATAAATGGCGAGGAAGTAGCCAGCTCCCGTTCCTCAGCAATCACTCAGAGTGATCAAGAAACGCTGGCAAAGCAAGCGTTGGAAATAATTAAAGCCAATACAAATACATTTTTGCGTTCAGGTAGCGAGGCGGCACTAAATAATGCCATCAAGTTCCTGGGTATCAGTGTCGGTAAGTTTGAAACTGCATCCAATGTGCAAAACAGTCTGCAAACAATGTTTGCCAATCAGGCGGCCAAGAAACGTCGCATTAGCGCAGAGGATGGGATAGAAAAGACAACAACTGTCGAGCAGAAGCCAAAACAAACTGAAGAGGCTAAAATGAAGAGTTTTTTTGCGAATTATTTACAAGCAAAGAAAAGCGATCAAAATGAAAAGGATAAATTGGAAGCGAATGCGAAAACTGCGGAAGAAAAACAATCAGAGGAAGTTGAATCTGAAAAGGAAACTAAGATAGTGGAAAACTCTCCTGTAGAAGCTAAACCTGAAAGAGTGACAAAGACAGTGGAAGATAAGCCTGTAGAATCCAAGAAAAGCTTCTTTGAACAATACAAGCGAAAATTGATTGAGGCCTCTGTTTCACAGGAAACAGCGGACGACAAAGCAGCGCCAACTTCAACGCCACCCGAATTTAAGGAAAGCTTCTTTGCCAAGTATTTGCAAAAGCAAAAGGAAGAAAACAAAACTACTGAGCAATTAAATAAATCAGCCGAAGATAATGACTCGTCTGATATGCATGGCTTGGCTGCCGAACTAGACGAAATTGAATCGAGTTGCACAAACGTTCAAGAGCAGACAGAACAACTGGAACAGCCCTCAACATCAAAACGTAAATTTGAGGATGTTACTGCTAACGATTCAATTCCAAGCAGCGACTATACGAGGAGCTATGCAGAGTACGCACTCCCCGAGCAACGTGCAGATTTGATCAAGATGGTCAAATGCGATGACTGTGGCGTTGAAATACCTGATGATATGAAGGCACTGCAAACCCATCGGGATCATCACTTTGCCCAACAGTTGAACCGTCAGCTACGCGTTGAACAGCGCGAAGAAATGCAGCGCAGTCGACTTGATACCACAACGACATCCAATATATCACCCTCGGCTAAACCTGTGCCTGCCAAGAAACCTAAAAAATCGGGCGGAACAAACACAACAACTATCACAAAACCTGTCAATAGTATAACAAAGTTTCTTACCGCCAAGCCACTGGAACCACCTGCCAGCTCCAGTGGTGCAACGATGGAGCTTTGCACTGAGTGTAAAACCTACATTAAAAACGTGGATATGCCAGAACATTTAGATTACCATATGGCCAAAAAACTACAGCGTGAACTGAACCAACTGGAAGTGCGTACTGTAGCAACCTCAGCCAACAAGAAGATATCGCCAGCTAGTGGCAAGAAACAGCTAAATAGTACTCTAAACTCCGCCGCAGGTAACAAATCCATTACACAGTTTTTTACCCAAAGTAATTAAAACTGTCATAAGTTTCAAATGCGAGCTGACAGATAAGAGAGAATTGAAGTTAGAATTTATGAGTACAAACAATTATCCAGTGCCTCCATAGTATAACTCTTAAATTTTGAATAATAACAGACACGATTATATAATTTATTTTGTGATGTTAACAATTACCTTTTTTTTGCGATATTCATTAGGATACGATGTTCATTATCCACTTTCGATAAAAACTTCTGAGTTGAAACTTCTTCTGTTGTTTTTTAAGTATATTTGTCTTGTTTCAAAATTAAACAAATTATTGCATTAAGCAAAATAAAACATGTGTTCTTTATATGTTTTCATTATTCAATGTTATAGGCAGGGAAGTTATATTATAAAGATTATATGATAATCATTTTCTTCAATAATAATAATTATTTTTGATTAATGTAATAAAACTTAGATATAATCATTATTTTTGATCAATAAAAAAAACTCCAAAATAATGAACAATAATGACTTTTATTCAAAATAAAACTCAACAGTATTTATGGCTTTTGTATTAGATTTAAATAAAAAATAAAAAAACGATATGTGAATGCCATAAAATATTTAATGGCATGGACACGACAGCTGGGATTTTTCGTTCAATTTGTTGTCTGTGTTCAACCGTTAATTTTTGAGTCGTAAACTAAATCAGTCATTAGTTCAGTTTTTCATTTTTCTTACTCGAAATAAAAGAATCCTCTTTAATTTACTTAACTTATGATTAATTTGGTTTGTTTTTTTTTCTCCTTTGTTTAATAAAACAATTTTATTTATTTAATTTGTGGAAGTTTAAGAATCGTTCGATATCAATATATCAATATTGTTTCAACAATCTTTTTGCAAATGTGGCGTTTTATGTTGTAAATTGAGCGACCGTTAAATTTAAAAATATTACCTTGATCGGTGAATTTGAATTTTTGTTATGCCGATTTATTTTGTGCGTTGTCTGTGTAAATGCGCTTGAATGAAAATAGTGGTAGAAATAGTAGTTGAAATTATGAAGATAGTAGTAGAGAAAATTAAAATCGCATCACATCACATAGCATCACATCGCATCACATCGCATCATAGCATCACATTGCATGCGATGAAATGTGATGCGATGTGATGTGATGCTATGATGCGATGTGATGAATCGAAAATTTTGTTACTGTTTAATTTTTTTTACTACTATTTTCATAATTTCTGCTACTATTTTCATTATTTCTACTACTATTTCTACCACTATTTTCATCTTTTCAACTAATTGTGAAAAGATGAAAAGCATCATGCTATGATGTGATGTGATGCATCGAAAAGGTTGCTACTGTTTAATCTTTTCTATGTTTTCTACTACTATTTAAAAAATCACATAGCATCACATCGCATCATAGCATGATGCTTTTCATCTTTTCAACTAATGCGATGTGATGTGATGCATCGAAAATGTTGCTACTGTTTAATTTTTTCTACTACTATTTTCATAATTTCTGCTACTATTTTCATTATTTCTACTACTATTTCTACCACTATTTTCATCATGAAAACAGTTGGATTGAAATTGTAGTCTCGAATAACGTTGTTGTATTTTACAGAATTTTGAAGCTCAATTAAATGCGTCTGCATTGCTTTAGATCTAAATATATATTTATTTATTTATATAGTATACTCTATGATATAAGTGTAATGGATATGTTTTTTAGTTGCCTTGTGGTTAACTTAAAACTAAAGTTACAAGCTCGCCAAACGATGCTTCTATGCGGAAAGGTTGAGCTCTTTGCCCTTTGAGGGCTTCTTCTTGACGCCAATGGCATCAGCTTCCTTTAACGTTGTGGGCAATACAACATTTGTGGTTTCGGGAAAGAAGAGAGTGAGCAGTCCACTAAAAATGGCAGCGCTGGCGAAAAGAATGGCGGGAGCATTTGCATAATACTTGGCCTAAAAAGGGAGAGAACTGTTAGTAGGGATATCTTAAATAAAAAAGTCATAACGTGGACTTACCAGTAGCGGCGTTTGTGGTGCTATCATGGAACCAAATCTGCCCATCATGGAGCAAAAGCTAAGCAAGCTATTTCTTAGATTAGTCGGAAAGATCTCCGAGGCAAAGAAGTATAGGACCTGAAAACTGGCCGTAATGGTTAGCTTGCCAATTAGAAAGAGAACAAGTTGGAGAACATGCTGATCGCCTCCTGCAAATATGGTGCCAATGCAGCAAAGGGCACTCAGCAACATGAGACCGCACAAGGAGTAGCGTCTGCCAAAGCGATCCATGATCAGGAGGGGCATAAAGAAACCTGGAATCTCTACCAGAGCGATATATGCAAAGTTGTTGTACTTGTCACCATCCAGCAGAACCACATTCAAGCTGAGACCATAGTAGACCAATACGTGAACAATCCAACACAAGGAGCAGTTGGCAATGCGCCATTTGAAGTTGCTGAAGGCCTCACGAATTGGAAATTTACTCTCCTCGGATTGCTGAAGCTTCTCCTGATTTGCAATAACCAGCTTGTCCAGGACAGTCTCCGACAGCTTGCGCTTGTTAACCTTGGCGGCTTTACGCAAAATATCCTTGGCACGCTCCTCCTTGCCCACACTCAACAGCCAGCGCACGCTCTCTGGCAGGATCCAGAAGTAGGCCAGCAGGATGAGGGATGGCCCATAAGTAATTTGCAGTAGGGTCCTCCAGTTTTGATAGGTTTTAGCAAACATGGCCACAGCCACCTCTCCGACGGCATAAAATACGGTGATAACGCTGCAAGCGAGCACACGACGCTTGGGACCCACGAGCTCAATGCCGATAACAAAGCATGTAGAATAGAGGGTGCTACTTGTCACATTGTCCAGAAACTCAAAGATCAGGAACCAGACATAGCTAGGCGAAAAGGAACGAACAATTCCCAGTATAGCGCCCAAAATGCCTCCCAAGGCAATGGAAAAGCTGCGACCATACCTTTGATTAAAATTGAAAAATTAACGCACCAAATATAATTTAAATGATGTGAGAAAACTAACCGATCAGCCACAAAGCCTCCGAGTGGTATCCCAAAGAATTGTCCGATATTGTTAATGGTGCCCACAAGTGATAGTTTCCATTCATCGTCGCAGTAAATACCAAACTATTAATAAAGATGCCGAGCGGCCATTAAGGAACAAACTTACACGACAATTTGATATGATGATGTGGACCCAACAATATAAATACATATGTATAATGGAAAAGTTTTCTCGCATTAAATTAGTGTAACAATAGATTTATTTCGCAGCTCATTATTCACTTGAGTAGCCAGTTTGTCTGCGGTTTATGTGATTCGTTCTTATTTGCATATCTAATCTAAAATGCTTTCATATTCATTCTCTCGTATATCGCAATTGCTTTTGCCCCTGAAAATTGTACTCCAGACACCGTTCAGACTTGCCTAAGACTTATGACGTATTCTTCTTATATCTGATGAAACTTTGTATCTTGCGCTTATCAAGCGCACTTAAGCAATTGCTATTAATATTAATCAACATAAACAATGTTATCAACTGAATTCCATTAAATTTATAACTTGTTGTGATGCCAATTTCATCGGCCTGAAATGGGATTCACGTAAAAACTACAAAGGTTATATTTAAAATCAATTCGCAATGATGAAAGTGTCTGATTCAAATAGTTTTTATATCCAACTTGTGTTGTGATTGAAAATTGATTTATACAATGTAGATTTTATCAATATATTATTAACTAACTACATTCTATACATGAATGTATTTTTTTATCAACGTATACGTAATATGTTATCGTAAAATGTGCTTTTTCTGATTTGAAGTAATATATTTTGAGCGTTTATAAGCAAATATTCGATTATTCGTTGTATTCACATTATCATAGCTTAATAGTGAACTTTAAATAGTTTCTTTTTGTTCTAAGAGTTATATTATTATTTTTCCTAAACGTCTGTCTATTGATTCAGTTGATCTACTATGTTCCACCCCTGGTTAAGCTAATACACATACACTGTAACAAGTACCATAGTTAATCAGTTAATAGTCTGCAGCTGCCTATTCCGTTCTTATCACGAATATTACATTGGCTAAGGCCCCATTTGAGTATATATCTGGCCAGCATTAAACGAAGAAAGTGTCTCTGTTGTATTCTTTTGTTTTCCTAGTCATTGAACTCGTAAATGTTTTGGATAAGCTTTGCTAACGTAAATATCAAAGATTACCGGACCTTAACATTTGACACTTAATTGCCCCTCTGTTCCATCCCGTCCCGACCCCTCAAGTCGGTTGGTCCAGTGGTATGTGCAGAAATCGGATGACTTATTATCAAAGTCCATATTTGTCAGAGTCTGCTGTTTATTGGCTGATAAGTCTCGGGGCCCCCATCGTCTGGTTGACGTGGTTAATCGCTAATGGAACTTTGATACTCACGTCATTGGAAATAGTAAGTTCTTGATCGCGAAAAACGAACTCATTGCCGGGACAACTCTCGATTTTGGCCTTATTGTAGTTATCGGCCAAACAAATGTTCGTAGACTGATCCCAGTTGAAAAGTTGATCATTGTCGTAGCGATTACATTTGTCCAAGTCCTTGCCATTCCTAGGTATACTGTACTCTGTCCAGGGCTCATCGTATCGACTCACAGGACTATCGCATTCTGTAATGTTACATCTATTGATTCGGAGCAGTTTTAGATGCTGCGTAACTCACAAACTTCAGGCAATATTCACCTGTGCATCACGGTTCCAGCCGTGAAAACGTAGGTCACTGAGAACATGGCATGAAACATCATGGGCAAACATATTAACAGAAATATTATCAATTGAAAACGTCCAAATTGGCCAATATATTTCAGTATAGAATCGAGCGTAACATCCTCTGGATCGCCTTTAGGATTAGTTGCTGTATCCGAAGGGCTTTGATTTGGAGCTGTTATTGTTGCCGGTGGTGACGCTTCGGCAGTACTTTCCATGGCTGTCCTTTTTGGTAAACAAAATGTCTATTCAAATTCGTACATTTACTAAGTTTATTTATATGCGCACGTTTTTACTTTATTTTGCCAAGTTTATTTTTAAATCCGCGCAACTTTGACGTTGTTCACGGCACCGAAACGCGAGACACACTGCGAGCATGATCCACAACGATCACTGCAATCGGCCCCCAATGTAGTGTGGTTGTGCTCTCTGCCGACTCCGGCCAATTGTAAATTGGCCTCTCATTAGGCCCTGTCCTGTCCGAAAAAAAACCACTGTGTGTAGGTGCTCTCCAAAGTGATAAGATTACTCAATCTTATAGTTCACATATAGGCTATAGTTTGAGCCTATACAACTTTTGATTACAATCGTGTCCCCTGCTGAACATAATCGAAATGTGTCGGCGTTCTATTGGTGAATCGTTGTCGTTGATGGGATTGCTAGTGAAAGTGATTGTGATTGTCTTGCCTTTTTTTATACAAAGTCCATTCAGAGACCCAACAAATGAGATTAGCTTTCGCAAATTCAGTTTCGTAATGACAATTGACTTTTTAGTTTAAATTTGGGAAGTACAATGTAATACAAAGTGGGCAATTCTCTATTAATTTTCAAAACAAACGTGACATTCTTCAGCTTTCTAAAATTGAAAGCAGTTATAGAAAAAGGGGATTTCTAAAGAGAAAATAAGAACATCAGAGGTGCTCAAATAATGAAAAAACAAATATTTTTATGAAAATAATTTTACGACGTGTGTCAAAAAATGGTGCAACTTTTTTATGACATAATTATACTATTTATATTATTTTTAATTTTAGTAAATTAGGGCAGAGCTGCATAAAAAAATATTTGAAATTTAAATAAACATGCATTCAGTTAACTTGTCAACTGACTTATTGCCCATCAATATTGTTTATTACTTGTTTGTTTGAATTTCGATTGTTTTTGAGTTGTTTTCAGACTTGTTTCATACACTATTCACGTGATAGTTCCATATTTATATACACTGTTTACTTTTATCTTTATTTCTAAATGAACATAAAATTATATATAAATTGGCTTCTTTTCAAAGATAACAAAATAAAACTGTAGAATAAATCACAATCACGTTTATAAAGTTATAAACTTATTCGATTTGCTAATTCCACAAAGACAATAAACCGGTTCAGAATCGCAGTCATGCTCAATTGTTTACAGTGACTGACATTTTAATTAGTCTCTAACCACTTTACAAATAAAGATTCTAAGCGTTGAACTGAAAAATGGGGGGAATTTTGTTTTCCAACCAGGTCAATTTATGCACTGGCATTATAAAATTTATATACAAGAGCTGCAAGTATCCCTGACCTTTAAAATTATACCGATCTCAAAGTGAAAGAGTCATCGAGCTTGGCTAACTAAACACTAGTTAGTTATAACATTTTTAAAGATAAAATCAACATTTTTAAACTCGAATTGCGGTTTGCATGTCATGTTTGTATAATAAATTAATACAAATCTTTTGACAAACAGAGAAGTTTTTTAAATTAAATCCAGCAAGAAGAGTTAATTTTAAAACGCCGAAGATATGACACTCTTGCATCCTTTTTAAAACAGTTTTAATATTAAGTGAGCCAGATTTAGACAAAATACTGTAATAAATAAAATGTAGTCAATATATTTTTCAATACTAGGAGACAGACGGTCATGGCTATATCAAATCTTTTTGCCATCCGGATCAGTTATATATACATAACATGATTAGATACTCCCGCTTTCTGAATCTTGCAACATTTAAAAGCTATAACTTATAAGTAAATAAGTAAAATAGTCTACACGTGCTTAACGAGGTATTAGAGTAGATTATATTGCTCGTATTTTGACATAGACAGAGTAACTTGCGCTTATCAACTTAATCAGCTGTGTTAACAATTCGCATACTCGACTCTCACAGATCCCAATCAAAAATGCTAATACATATGCATACAACTTATAATACAAATTAAAAAAAAAAAATTATTGCCGCTCATCTCTCTCACTCTCTCTATACTTACACTCGCCCTCTCTTTCTCTTTGCAGTTTGTTTATGAATGAGACACGAGACTCGCGTCCATACTTTATTGTTTATTTATGTTTGATGGTGACAACATTTAGATTTTTTTGTTTTCTTTTGTTTGCCTCTTTTTATGAATGAATAATAATAACAAAGAAGAAATAAAAGAGAGAGAGAGAGATAGACCGAAAAAGATAGAAGATTTGTGTACAAGTGCTTAGCACACTGTTTAACAAATTTATTTATCCCACTTATCATATACTATTAACTGTGCTAAGTGCTTCAACAATTGTCGACAAGTAATTTTCATTAATTATGGAAAGTTTAGTCGTTATTGTATAAATTTGTAGTTCTATAGTATTTCAAAAAACCTTAAAATTAAATAAATTGTTTGGTAATATAATAACCTATACTTTGGGAACATTACTTTTTGTTGTTGTCAATAATAAACACTTTGAATCCTAGAAGAATATGAATAAAAAGTTTTCATCTTCAAAATGTGAAATAAAAGTTAAGAAAAATTCTGAAAGTTATTAAAAATATTATCCAGAGTAAGTAAAGAAAACGCATTTTAGTTATTTTGTTTGAATATATCTAAACACATACCTTTATTTAATGAATTCAAAAATTGTGTTAAATTCTGTTTTACTTTTTGTTTTTGTTTGGTTTTCCATTTCTCTCCCCATTTTGTGGTACATTTCAATTTGCTTCACACGCAATACATATAGAAAGTATCTCCTAATATTCCAGTGTTCATATGTTTGTTTTGTGTATTTGTTTTCTATTTGGTTTTCTTCATCCTTTTTATATATATATTTTTTTTTTTTGCTGGTATTTGAAGTAAAAATTTGACTCAAAACACATTTAGTTCGAGAACGCAACACATTTAGCTTTGTAATTGGTTTGTTTTAAAAATTCATTCTTGATTTCGGCTAAACTTGCAGTATTCATGAATGTGTGGGTGAGTGTGTGTGAATTTGTTGATAATAATTATAATATGCATTGTTTTAAACTATTTCGTATCCCAGAAGATGAGCAGTTTTTATTTTTTCTGTTACCACGTTTTCTTTATATATTTTTTTAGCTTGGAAGTGTTGTCTTGAGCTTTTAAAATTTTCAGGTAAACTTAAAGTAAAGCTTTGAAACTAGTCTGTTTTTTAAACATAACATTTTTTATTATAGATTGTCTAAAGAAATTTTATTCTTATATTCAGGATTAAGCTTTGGAAACATAGTACAGTCATATCGCAAAAGAAAATATTTTGGTATTACTTAATTAAAAACTTTAAAAATTCAAATTGTTTTTAGACAAATTAATTATAAATTGTATTTGTATTTTATCTATTGTTAATAAATACCAAATCAACTTGTTAATATTTTGCGAATGAAAAATAAAAAAATTTACTACAATAGTTAAGAAAAGTCGACATTTAGCAAGAAGCAAAAAGGAAATTATTATTCAGAGAATAATAGATAACGTTCCCTAAAACTAAAGTCCAGAATATTAAAAACAGCTTTTCTCAAGATAATTTATAAAAACTTGACTAGGGAAACTCAAGGTTGTTTAAAGTCATCTTGGATAACCCTCAGATAATTTTCTGTTCAGTTTTTGGTAGACGAAAAAGAATAAAACAATGCATAAATCAGTGTTATTATAATGATATGATGGTATGCTGTGTTGAGTATGATACGTGACTGAATTTCAACGAAAATAGATTGCTGTAAATGTATATATATATATGTAGTGTATATATATGGTGTATATATGTATGTATATGAGTTGTGAATAAATACATATGCACTGGTATTAATCATTACAATAATCGGTTTAAATAATTCACTTAATAGCTTAATCATTTTTTAGTTATCGTTTCTCATTTTGTTTTTGTTCTTTTTTGTTTTTTTTTATTTTTTATTGTGTATTTAAATCTATAAATTCAATTATAATGCACTTAACTTTGTGA
Organism: Drosophila neotestacea; assembly: GCA_035044365.1. Classification (NCBI taxonomy): domain Eukaryota; kingdom Metazoa; phylum Arthropoda; class Insecta; order Diptera; family Drosophilidae; genus Drosophila; species Drosophila neotestacea. The sequence goes on along the minus strand of JAWNMD010000273.1, from coordinate 6,641,457 downwards.
GTGTGTGAGTATCTCCATTTCAATTTATTGTTTAACATATTTACGAGATGCCTGTGTGTGTATGTGGATGTTAATGTACGCGTGTGTGTGTGTGAGAGTATGTACTATTTATGTATATGTGTATGTGTCACGGCTTTGGTTTGCACTATATTTTATTCCGCATATATGTACATACACATGATGATCTGGTTTTATCCATATACATGCTTTATATATATGTAAATATTTTAAATATAATTTTTATAGAATTGTAAATATATTGTAAATAATGTTTGCTTTTTTTGTTTTTTTTTATTCTTCTCCTTTATCTTTTCTTTCTTTGTTTGTTATTCAACATTTCTTTGTTTTGTTGTTGTTTTTTTGTTTGTTGTGTTTTTACCATTTTTGTTGTACATTTCGCAATGATAAATTAATACCGCTTTTGCCGTTGCTTATTGTATGTAGTTGAATGGTTGTAACTTTGTTGTTGTGATTATGTTGTTGTTTCGTTATGCATGTGTTTAACATAATGTATATATGTATGTAAGTATTCTTGTATGTATGTATATCTCGTGCTGAATCGCCTTCTCATATGGGATTCAAACTGAAACTGAGTTCGATTCGGTATTGTAAGACTTTGACCATCGAAGTTCCAAGTGAGTTTCTTATAATTCACAACTGGTTAAACCACATTACTCATTGTCAGTTTAAGTAACTCAGCTCATTTATCAATTTGCATCAATTCCAGGTTTTTCTTTAAATTTACATCGATACTTAAAACAAAATCCCATAGATCAGCATATTCTAGTACTGTACGAGTATGTGTAGCGTTTTGCCTTTTGTATCTATGCAATGCAATTTATTTTAATTTCTTTTTGTAATGTTTTTTTTCCTTTTGTTTTCTGTTTTTTACTTTTGTATAGAGTCATAGTACACATTTATGAATTATGTTAAATATTATTGTTGTACACAGATAAACAAGTTTTTCATTTCACTTATCGTTTCATCTCAATACCCTTACTATTTTAGAGTTTAATTTCCATTATGGTTTATCGTAATCTAAAAGTTGTTCAGTGCTGCTTTCAAATACAATTTATATTCAACATCATGGAGTTTCAGATCCTCCATTTAACTTCACTCTAATCGTTTCTTTTTCTTTTTGTTTTCTTGCCATATACAAAAGAGTATCGTGTATAGACCTACTATATCAATTTATCATTTTTTTTGTGTTTGGGCTGTGCAATGAACATAAATGTACATATGTAAATTATCGAGCTCTTGATGCTCATCAACTACATTTCGCATTCATTTAATTCAATATTCTTCGCTATGAAGACATCACATCAAAGACCAAGCAGTGCTGTGTGCTAGATTTCGAGTAAATACTCTTACTTAATCTCCTCCACTTTTATAGTTTTGTCATTAAGGTATTTGAAAATTTCCAAAAATTGGTGGTTCTGAAACCAACTGTTTTGTGTTTACCTAAAACCAAAAAAGAAAACCCGTGAAATAACTACTACATGTATTGGCAAACAAAAATTTGCACTACAAATTGGCACTAACTTTTTAGTTTGGTTGTTTCTGTGTTTTCTCTTTTTTTATTTCACCACAATAATAACGCAAATATTTATATTATTTATTTCTTTCATTGGCTTAAATATATTTATCCAAAAACATTTTTGTAGGCATTGTCAACTATTTGTGTTTTTTTTGTAGCCATATATTTAATAGTTGCTTTCTCCGATTTGTATTATGACATTGTTCATTTTCATTTTCATTTATTGAAGCTCTAGTTTTATGATTGCCTTGCAGTTTTCTACAACTTGTAAATATGTTCTTCAAATATTTCCTTCCTATTATATGACTGTTTTCTTGCGAATTTGTTTGGAAACGTTTTAAAATCAAGAAGCTCATCAAATAAGTATATACAAGAATTGAAATGTAAAGAAATTGCTTTATAAGTATGCAATGATTTTTTGAAAAGATTATTTAGAAAATCTGTGTAAATCTAGAATATTCTAACAAGTATATTCAACATAATTGGGGCAATCGGCATTCCAACTGATAAAATATCTATAACAAACTGTTCACCCTGTGGTTTTTTGGCACACTTTCGAAATACATTTAGGTAGTTTCAAACTGAAAAATACAGCCACTTTTCAAATGTTATTGTAAGCCTTTCTCCATACATAAGTATTTGCTTCTCTGATAAGTTTATTAATTATATATTTTATGTGTATTGTTGTTGCTGGTTTTTATTTTTTTTTTAATTTAATTTTAAATAAGCTCCTTTTGCGCAATATGAACTTTAAATAGCTGTCAATGTTATTGGCCTTCAAATAAATTCACTTAAATTTGCGTATTGTTGAAATTCGTATAATTCCTATGTGTTGTTCCCCCAAAAAAAGCAAATTTTCATTTGTGCTCTTGTTGTTGTTGTTGTTTGTCGCTTAAAACAAAATTCATTAGTTGTTTGGTTAGTTGTTGAATAATATCCTGTTTAAAGTGTTCTTGGATTTGTATTTGGCACAATTATGCAATACTTTTTTCATAGAGTTTTGGGTGTTGGATATAGGCTACTAAATACACTTACCAACAAACTGTGTGGGGTTGTAGTTAGTTAGGTCTGTGTCTTAATTATGATTGTGTAATTATTTGTTTATTATAATTTAATCTTATATTTTAAATATAAGTTGATCCCAATTGTTCAGTTTTATCAATTTTACGCTGCATTTTCATTCTTTTCTTTTACGTTGAAATAAAAGATTGAGAGATAGAGACTCCTCATATGTTGAGACACTTAACAACTAATTTCCTAAATTTGCCATTGCTATTTTACGATTTACGATTTACGATTTACGATTACTTCAAATTGTGTCTTCGGAAATGCAATTGTCTTGATGATTTCTATTTGTATTAAGTACATACATATATTAATTTTCATTTATTTATACACATATACAAACACACACATATAGTACATACATATTGTAAAACAGTTTTGTAAGTTATTTATGCAATGCGCCAATTTGTTTCTTGCCAATTACAATTCCGCCAGCCTGTAAACAATCTCTAGAGATATTGTCTTTCTAATGAACCTGTTTAGAGAGTGCGTGCTATTTGAAATCTCATTTATAATTGGTTTTTCTTTTTAAATATATATATGTATGTATGTATTATGTAGTTATTTCTTTGATCTATATAAGTTATTGGTTATGTGTTTTCAATTTTTTCTTTTAAATTTGTGAGAAACCTTAGCTGTTTCGTATATTCGTATTTACTGGCAATACAAGTAATGCATGCCTTCTATTTTCCTTTTTCAATTGCTTTGATGAATTGGAATACACGTAGTTACTTTTTCTTTGCCTGGTATTGAACCATACGAGAGATAATGCAGCAACCAAATCGTATACAAGTTAATTAATATTGGTTAACTGGATTCTGTTTACACTGCGCAAAAGTCATTGAAAATTTACTGAACAACACAGAATACTCAAAGGCAGCATAAACAAATCCATTTTTTATTTGTATTTAATTTAAAAAAAAAAAAAAACTAAACTTATTATTTGCTCATATGAATTCCCTATCTTCTAGTCATGTTTCTAGGCTTAGCTTAAGTCCTAATGACACTAGCATATAAGCTCAAGCTAAAGCTGTACACATCTACTACTCACATCATCAAGATTTAAACTTGCTCTCAGTCAATTGCTCTGACTATAGAGAGCTACAAGTTCTAGCCACAATTTACCACTATATTCCATTATACACTAATCGAATGTCATCAGTTGCTGATCTGCCGATCTGCTAGTGTCATTGGAGTACTTTCTGCCTGTATTCTAGCCCTTTCAATGCGCAGTTTACATGAGTTTTCAGTTTAAGTTAATGCTTAACAACGTCTAACACCAATATGTAGTTAATAAATTTTGCATATATATCTGACTTCAACCCGATTTAACCGCTGTGTTTTCCTCTTATATGCTGTTTGTCTTTGTTTTCTAAATTAAAATTCTCCTCGTATAATATTTCCACTTTTTTTTTTTGGATATTAAATAAGAATATCTAAAATACCTTAAAAATAAGCTTTTGTTATATTCTTCTTTTTTTATGTATATGTATATAAATATGTTTTTGTTTTTGTTTTATCCTTTTTCTACATTTGCCTTTTAGCAATTGTTTATATCCATTCATCATCAATCCATATGTCAAGTGCCTTAAATGCTTTTGTTTTTCGACTTATTGTGTAGAGATTTTTTTTTAATTTTTATTAATTTTTTTTTTGTATGTTTTTATTATTGACAGGTATTGTAAAAATGTGAGCAAATACATTCAAGTGATTTATAATTACACTGAGAGAAACATTTATATGTGTGTTGTGTGTATTAACTAGAATATTATTTTTGTTATTTTTTGCTGACTAATTGTTCATAGTATTATCGGATTATATTTCGGATTTCGGTGTTGGTTTTTTTTTTGTTCAATTACTACTTGCAGCTAATTTTAGTAAATAAATATTAAATACAATATTTTGTTTTGTTTTATTTTTTTTTTTGGTTATTTTTGTTGTTATTCTCAAGTACTATAACGGGCCACTCTACACACTGGTTGTTGTTGTTGTTCTTGTTAAATTTGGTTGTTGAAACTCGAATAGCTTTGAGCAATTGTAGGTCATACATATTTATGTCTCTAAAAGGGATAAGTTCTTTATGTCGAAAGGCTTATGTAAGTATGTAAGCATATAGTATTTCAACTAAATATATCATACATAAGCTGGGAAAGTGAATACATATACATATTTAGGAGAATGTTGAGAGAAGAGAATTGCGGTGGAAAGGTAGAAAACTCACACTGCCACAGAAATTGTCACACAAAAGCTGTGTTTATTTTGGTTTTGTTGTTCTTGTTCTTGTTGTTGTTGTTGTTTTCGAGTATGTGGGGCAAGAAGAAATTTGCTTGGTTTGGTTTTTAAGGCACCATTAAAATTGCTTTTCTTACACGTATTTTTCCTTTGCAAATTTACAAGTTTTCAACAAATTGTATTTAATAATTTACATACACATACACATAATTAGTAAAAATCCATTTGAAATTGTTGTCTTGAGCTATTTTAAATGTAGTTTCTTTATACACACACATGCACATAATTATTTTATCCCTTTATCTTTTAACTTTTATGTTACAAATAGTCCCAGTTACTATCCGCTGTTAACCCGTCAACGTGCGTTAATCTTCATTCTCATTCTCAATCTCAATCTCATTCTCATTATATTACTTTACTTTATTTGTTTATATTTTTTATTTAGTTGGTTGTAACTTGCGCAAAAAATTTACTAAATATTTCAAATACAATTAAATACAAGTGTACATAATAATTTATTTAATATATGTATATTTATATATAGATATATAATTTATTTATATATAGATATACGGCTTTGCTTCCATTCAACTTCTTCTTTTTATTTCGTTTTTTGTTTTGTTTGTTGTTTTTTTTTGGTTTTTGGTTCAAAAATGATTGCTTCAAATTGTCATCAGCGAAATATTTGTCACTAAAATCACGAAATAGTTTCGCTAGATATTTTGCTGCCTGTGTTGCACATTTTGCTTGATCCTCATTAAATGTTTAAACATTCGTTTTTAGTCAATTAAGTATAAGTAAAGAGTGGGTCTAAGCTAACAGTAATGCATTTATCATTAATTTAATAGTATTATTAATTCGGTTTCTTTTTTATGCTATTAACAATTTCCTGTAATCAAGTTTTGCTTCATAAGTGTCTATATGTATAATAATAATAATATTATTATTATTTTATGTGAAAGAAAGTAAGAGAATTGGGATAAAAAGAAACTTGAAGTTTGTTTTAAGCATTCACAAAAATCAATAATAATTATAATTGATTGCAATACAAATGATATATGCATTTTGAAAGATTTGTGTTCTCTGGGATATGTTTACCTTTATATGTTTTGTAGTTTTGTATAATTTGCTGCTGATTACAATAATTATGTTGCATTTCATTTTGTTCGTGGATATGTTTGGGTAATTGTTTTTTATTTTTTGTTATTTTCCTTACGGTATAATTAATTTGTATACTCAAAATTTGACACATTTTACTGCACGTGCTGCATTTTGCAACAAATTTGAATTTGTATCTTCTTCTTTCACCTAGCTTACGGATTGATGTTTTGGCTAGAGCCTAACCTAACAGACACATACATATATAAGTAGTATATAAATTGTTGTTAATTTAATAATTTACTTATGTACGTGTCTGTGTGTGTGTGTTTTAATGTGTGTGAGTGTGTGTGTGTTTAATGTAACTAAACTTGCTTACTATGGTGGCTTAAAATTATTAGTAATTTATTTAACAAGCCACGGCTATTTGTTATTTACTTTTTGTTAATTAGTTTTTGCTTCTTGCTGCCCAGCCTAAAAACTATATTAAAATAAAATCATTTAATTTAAGTGGTTTTTGTTTTTGTTTTTTTTTTGTAATTTTAACATTGAAAATCAGTTTATTTGTTGATGTTGTTGTTTTGCGTATAAATTTAACAGCTAATAAATTTAAATTATACTTTAATTTAAGCATAATCGCAATAGTATTAATTAAATTAAATCCATTATTCTCATTTCATTTTCCACGCATTAGAAAAGTCTTTTAAATCGCCGCAAAAGTGCTTAAATATTATTATTGTAATCTGAATTTAGTCACTTAATTTAACATTTTCACTAATAGAAAAAGAAAAACCCAAAAACACATTGCAATATGTTGTTTTAACAAAAATAAATTTGGCTTCAAATGTCTCCGCTCTGTTGACGTTTCAGATTTTTGTTTGTTTTCTCATTTTTTGTTTCCATACAACAAATTATAACTAATTTCGAAAAATGTAAAAATCAAGTCGTATTTAATTTAGTTAAATTTAATTTAATTAGTTCATAGTTAATATATGTATGTAGTTTAATCAATAAACAGAATTAATTTTGTCCTTCAGTCTAAACATATTCAAAAATCACAAATACAATTTCGATAACAATTACAATAATAAAAATAATAAAATTACAAATAATTATATATCAATTTAATATAGTATATGTTTGTTTTTGTTTTTGTTTTGTTTTGTTTTGTTTTCTTTTGTTTGTATGTATATCCGTCATATTTATATATATTTAATTGTATGTATTTATGTATGTAATGTATATAAATATTAACAACAAACGCACAAAATTTGTCGCCTAACAAAGTGGAAATTAATTAATTAATTTCTTGGTTTCTTTTAGTAATGTAATTTTTGTCTCTTTGCTTTGCTTTGCTTTGCTTTGCTTGCTGCTTGGCTTTTTTAATTATTGTTAAATATGCTTTTTAACCTTTTGTTTTTATTATGCTTAAATTTGTTGTATGTTTTTTTGTTTGTTTGTTTGTATTTGTTTTTTGCTTATGTTTTTTTGTATTTGGTTATGCGCATGCACAATTTACTTGGCTTAAAATTTAATTGCATTTAGAAATTTGCTTTAACTTTTTTGCTTTTGCTGTTTTTTGTTGTTGGTTATACTTATTGTTGTTTGTTTGTTTGTTTGTTTTGTCTTCATTTTGACTAAGCTTATAATTAATTGCTGTTCTGTTCTTACTCTTCGGGCATACCCTGCATTGAAGAAGGTCGCCCTAAAACGGTTTTAACATAAATTTTTTTTATTGTTTTTGTTTTCTCTTCTTTTCGTTTTTTGTTTCTTTAAACTTAATAAAAATATCATAATTAATAAGAATCAATGAATAAATATAACGCGTATGTATTCTTATATGTCTGTCTGTGTGGGCTGTATGTGTGTTTGTGTTCGAGTGTGTGTGTGTGTGTGTGTGAACGTTGCGTATGTATGCGTGTAGTATATATGATGTTGCTCCTCCATTATGATTTTGACTTCTTGTTATATGATTTGTTTATAATGTATTTCTTGTTGTTTCTTCTTTTGTTTTTTATATTCTGCTCTTCATTTAACTTATTGCTTATTTTTTCTTAACATTTGACGTTTCTTGCGTCGCCGTTTCCGCTACCCCCGCTGCTTCCACCGCCTCTGCCTCTGCCTCTGCTCTGTCAGTTGTCTGTTGGTACAGCTTTCCCGGCTTCAATCCACCCTCCTCGTCCCTCGTCGCTGCATTCGATTTGTTATAGCTTTTCTTATTTGTTGCTTGCTGTTTGTTGTTGTTTGTTGTAGTGCATTGCACTTAGTGAATGGGTGTCTTAACAATAGCACTGGGCGCAATATAATGATAACCAGGTATGGGCAGTCCAGCGGTCTCCATTGATATTCTGTAAATTTGAAATACGAAATTGAAATTAGTAAAGTTTTTAGCTATTTCAAATGTTAATTGTTAAAGTATGTAAGTACAATTTTTGGATACAAGTTAGACTTACAATTCGACACGATCGATAAGTGAGAAGATATTATAGAAATTAAAAGAACTGGTTTCCTACATTATTATTTCATTGCCCCACTAAATCATCTTTTTTCAAATAAGTGTCGGATTAGATTATTCAAGATCCAATGAAAGTAGCTCTCAAAAAAGCAATAATAACAATAATATATTATTACATTTTAAGTGTTCATCTTGAATTTTTCACTTGCTTCCAGAGATGCCACTTCCCAAAATGTACCAAATTTAAGCTAGTTTTGTTTAAGATTATATTGGAAGTTTATAATTTTGTTTTTTTTTTATTTTTTTTAGTACTTTTTCACTTTATTACAAACGCAGTTTATTTCATTTTTAATATAATTTTGTTTCATTGCATATAAATAGATTTGTTGCTGGTTGTTTTGTAGCTAAGAATCATCACTAAGGATAAAGCGATTCCAATTTAGTTAAGGGTATTTTTTCAGTGTGTCTATATTCATGGTAAGTATTTATTTAGTAGTACATTCATTTATAAGAACTTTTTTGCTTTTGCTCAAACTACTTTGTATATACGAGTATGTATTGTAAGTATGTATAGGTATATATATGTATGTATATAATTTGGTTATAAAATCGTAAGCCCGCTTAGCTTAAATAAATGTAAGTGTTTGTGTGTGTGTGTGTGTTACATCATTTTGGGTATCATTTGTCTTAAGTAAATAATAAAATTCTTAATTTTATATTTATTGTGTAAAGAGGAGAGAAATTTCAATTTCATTTTCCGAATACTTTCATTTCAACAATCGTTTTACCGTTTTCACCAATTCAAAAATAGTTTGGTATCATTTTGTTTTCTTTTATTTGAAATTTAAATAATAATCATAATAATAAGAATAATGTATAATAACAAATTTACAATCGTTTAATAAATACAATAATTTAGAAATTAGAAAATCAATGAATATATAATTTATCGAATTTCGAATGATTTTATAAACAATTAAAGACTTCGAGTCTAATACATAATAACGTTTTTTATCTTTTTTTTCTGTCAACATACATTATGTGTATACCTATGTACGTATGTTTGTATGTATGTATGTTTCTCTCCTTCTCTTTCTCTCTCTCGCTGCCTTCAAATGGCTTTCTAAGTAGTTTGTAGTAGTACATATTCTCTTTAACTAGTTATTCAAAACTTTTTCATTATGCTTTTGTACGCTCATTTGCGTCGATTGCGTCAATTAGAGCGAATTGGTCCATAAAAGTCGCTGTGCCAAATTCTTTTCAGCACAATGCATTGGAATTTTTTTTTCTTTTTTCACATTTTTTTCATATGTATATATTTTTTTTTTAATTTTCGTACAACTTCTTAAAGAAGTTTTCTCTTTTTTTCTTTACTTGACAAATGGCTGATTGGGAAGAGGGGCAAGGGGGCTTTAAACTTATAAGCTAGAGCATAAAATACAAATAGTGCTTAGTTGCTAGTTAGATAAAAATATGAATAATTACTTAGTACAGATATTGGAGAGGGGGTAGTCAAATGACATCGTATATAGTATATGTTACAGTGAGTGTGAGAGGGGGGCAAGGGATAGAAGAAGAGGGTGCTAAATGTATGTATGCTACCTGTTATCGATATTCGATATACGATATTAAGCGATTCACAAAACTTTCTTTACTTTCTACGTTCTCAATCTTTTCTCACTTTTCTCATTCTCATTCTAAGGATGCGCTAAAATTTGGCAAATTCTATAATATACGATATTTGTTGTTGTTGTTGTGTGTAACTATATAAAAAAGGGGATAAGGGCAAACATCTACATATATATGTATGTAAGTATTTATGTATGTATAACACCTATTAGGAGTCTCTAGTAGGGTCCTTACGCTGCATTTCACTTGGTCAAAGTTTGATTAGAATACTTGGGCTAATTTTCATGTCTCTCTTTTTTTCATCTTTTCTATTCGATAAACAATATTGTTCAAGTGCTTGAAAATTCCAATTATATGTAGATATATGTATGTATATATGTATCTAAGTAGCTGCCGTTCCTTGGCAGTTTTATCATATTTTCTTTTCGTTTACTTCAATTTCTTTTCAAAGATATTGCTGCATTATAACATAAGCAATATTTGCCTCAACTATAAACTATTTTGGATACTGTTGCAATTAATTTATAAAAACTGTCTTCAAATTTCAAATACTTTTACAAATTGTTCACTTTGCATTTAAACTAAATTCTTTTTCAAATTTTGTTTTTGTTTTGTTTTCGGTTTCCTTTTTGTAATTTTTTTCGTAGAGTAGAGTAAAATTCTTCAAGAATCGTTAACTCTAAAGCTGTCGCAACGCTATAAACTCGTTTAAAACTAGATGAAGTTACTAAACTACTAAACTCGACTAATTATCAAATGATGATCGATTTTCTTTTGTCCTTTTTTTAGGGTATATCTTTCGGCTGATCGTTCGTTCTACTGCTGATCTTATATGGCCTACCCCTAGTAGGGATTAAACTTATTGCGCGCCTTCTCCGAATCGACGCCTGCCTCTGTCTGATGCTGCCTAAATCGAGAGGTCGCATAATGACCCTTGGCACGATTCACACCCGTGGTCTGTACCGGTGGTCCACCGGGTGTACCATTGCCATTATTGCCCAAAGATGTTAAACTGAGCAGATCCAAGGCGCTCAGATTGGACAGGGCTGTGAGGGCACCTGGTTTGGTCAACAGTTGCAAGGCAGAGGCCAATGAGCTGCCACCTAAAGCAGCTGCTGTTGTTGCATTGATGGCCAGAGTTGAGGAGTTGTTGCCACCTCCTCCTCCACCGTTGTTGTTGTTGCTATTGGTGTTGTTGTTGCTGTTGTTGTTGTTCTGTGTGCCATTGGTGGCATAATTGTTGCTGTTGGTGCTGCCATTGCTGCTGACCGTGCTGCTGCTGCTGCTGTTGTTGTTGCTGGTGCCAGTGCTGCCAGTTAGAGATACTGTCAAACAGCTGTTGCCATTAACACCTGCAACTGTTGCTGCTGCAGCTGCGGCACCACCAACACCAGCACCACCAGCAGCAGCGGCGGAAGCACCACCACCAGCAGTGCCATTCTGTGCTGCCTGATCCTGTAGATTGGCCTTCTGCAGTTCAACGCTGTGGATGAGGTACACAGAGAGATAGATAGAGACAGAAAGAAAGAGAAAGGAACATATGGGATATTGTTTGCTTTTTTTGGTTTTCAGGTAAGTTTTTAATACAATCTTTTTTTGTTTTGTGATTTTGTGGAATTGAGTTGGTAATTTTTTTTTATTTTCTCTTTTTTTTGTAATTTCTTTAGTGTTATGCAAAAAAGGTTAAGGAGGTTTTTGTGTGGAGGAACGGTTCGGAGTAAACGGATGGTATAGCAAAGTTCTATATATAGAACTTTTGACGCTATTTGGTTGGTTGGTTTTGTTGTTGGTGGGAGCGGCGTTCAAATATTTTTTGGATGGTAGGAGTAGAAAACTTAGTTTTTACTTTATTATTATTTTTTTTTCTTTGGTTTTTTTTTTGTTGGACTTGACCGAAACAGTTTTTAAGAGTTTTTTTTTGGGGGATTGAACTTTATATGTTTTGTTGGGATATTTGGTTAAGTTAAGTTTGTTGCGGGTTGGGGGAGAGAGGAGCATAGTTTTATTTTATGTATTATTTATTTAGATTGATGTTTTTTTCTTTTGCTTTTTGGTGAGTTGAACTGCAGTTTCTTTTGTGAAGTAGTACCAATTGTTTCAGTTTTCGTTCCAGTTGCTTATTATGATTGTGTGTGCGAGACAGAGATAGAGAGTGCGACGCGTGACGAAGATTTAGTTGGTGCTGTCCATTTAGCTCCTGCTCCTCCTCCTCCAAAAAGGGCTTGATGAGCTGAGACTTTTGTATAGTTTTATATACATCGTTTTGGTAGACTAGATGCTAAGTAGGTTTTTATATATGTATTTATATATATTTTAGAGTTAATAGTTTTAAAACAAATTAATAATGCTAATATTTGTTGAGTTGTTCTTTTGGTGCTGAGCATTGAGTGTTTTTTTTATACTATGCATGAAATTGTGCATTACATTTTCAGTACATTTTGGAACTACTACTGGATGAAAGCAGCAGTTAGGTGCTGAATGCGGGCTTACGACTTATACACTATTTTGTAATTGTAAGAGAGAATACTCGTCGAGTTTTGAGCTTAAGCTTAAAGTTATCAAGTTCTTTGAACGCGCTGCCTCTACCAGTATTGTTGTATACATATATATTTATGTATATATGTATTTGTGTATAGTATATTATTATTAAACATTTTACTGAGAGACCGAGACGACCGATACGACCGACGACCTCCTTAGACCTTGTATTCTTACTTTGTCAATTTGCAATCATCAATTCGACAAAATTTTGTTAGACAACAACACACATATAGAGTATGATTAACAATGTACTACATACATGGTTAGATCGTTAAATGTATATATAGCTATATAGTTTCATTTACACTACTCACCTCATGTTGATTAAGTATTGGGCCAATGCAACCGAATCCGGATTACCGCTTATGGTGATGGTACGATCGGTATTTCCGCCCTCACGCTCCTCACAGTTCGAGATACGTATCATGGCGCCGGAGATCTGACGTATTTCGGCAATTTTGGTACCGCCCTTGCCAATAATGCAACCAATCAAATCATTTGACACCGTCATCTCATGTTGCTGCTGCTGTGCCCTATTCGCATTGGCCGTACGCAACTGTGATCCGGCCAAGGCAGCCAGAGCTGTTCCGGATCAGATCATAATAAAACAATTATTAGCATACTTTTTTAGTTAATCAATTAGTTTAGAGAAACTTACCTGTGTGATTGATACCTCCGGTGCTGGCTGGCGTCATACCGGCCAGGCCCAAAGCAGCCAAACTGGCCAACGGATTCTTGGCAACCTGTCGAAATGCAAACTTTACATTAACAATCGATAAAGATTATCCGCAATTTAATTGTTATTATGATTATGTTCTTGAGAGAGGTATATGGCACATATTAGTCCTTAGAGTCTTTCATGTCGGATTCGGTTTTTGGGTTTATGCACATAAGAAGAAGTAGTTGTATATATATTCTTATTCGGATCGGGATTGGTATCACAACACAACGCGCGTACAGCTTTTAAGAAACAGTATAAACAAACCAAATGGAAAAACGAACAACATAATTTAAATACAAATACAAATACACAAAACAAAGAATTTATATGCTAAAAGCAAAGCAAAAAAATAAAAGAAAACAAATAAACGAAAAAAAAGCGCAAATTTCAGTTACATACCAGACAAACATTATTGACATTTTTATACAGGGTAGAAGTGTGTGTGTGTGTGTGTGTGTGTGTGTGTGTGTGTGTATTGAAATGTTTATGGAAGAGCATGTAGAGTATTTAATGGTGTTGTTATCTTTGTTGGTGTAAAGACAATTATACTGTTGATTTACGATTCTAGTTTAAAAGTTCTACACAAAAGATATATGAATATTTTTTACTTGTGGATTCTTTACACAAACAGCTAAGTATTGTATATGGCTATAGACTAGACACACGGATAACGAAACTTTACATTTATGTATGTATGGGTACGGCTTTAATTTTAAAGGTAGCACAGTCAAAACTTTTCTAACTCGAATGTTTCTAAATTACATTTTCTCTGAGAATCGGTTTCTGAATGTACAAATAAAATATTATTAGGAATTTAACAGTTACTAACTATAATAATAGGAATATTATAGCTGCGTATACTTAATTTAATAATTTTCAACTTAAGCAATCATTACAGTCTATGCATAAAGCATACTTTTTGGGGCTTTACTTTTAAATTAAGTTCACCCTAAATATATGAACTTCTTCTATCAATTATAAATATTAATGAACTTTTAATTTTCAAACACTCTATAACTCTTGTTACTATTAAAAAACCCAAAGTTCTATGCAAATAACGTATGAATACATTAATTTTTTGTCCAATTTGAAAACTGAAAAAAAAGTTTCGTATCTTGATAGTTCAGGGCCTTTTGCATATTCATAGCAATTGAAAGTTTTGCACCCCAGAGCACCTACAGCAAATTGCACACACACACAAACACACACACATAAATATACATATGTGTGTTTTAGACAAGATATAGAAGGAAGAGGGGGAAGTTGGAGAGGAATATGAAATGAATGGCAAAACGCATTCGCCCGCTTTATAAATTAATCAAATCAAATGCAACATTTGCAAATAAGTTTCGAATGTTGGATACATCAAATGTGGAAAAACCAACACACACACACATCCACACACAGAACACACAAAAAAAAAATACAAGGGGAGGCCAAATCTGGTAAAAAATCATAAAATATTGATGTGAAATGTTTGTGTATATCTATTTGTATGCGTATGTATGAGTGTACATAAATGTGTGTGCATGTGTGGGTGGTTTTTGACAACTTGATATCAAATATTTATCTAATGCATAAACAAATAAAAAACATGCGCTTCGCTTCGTTATATGAAAATGCTATATACTACATACATACGTATGTTTGTATGTATATTTTTCAGTGCACTTCTTTTATAAATGGAAATAAACTTGCAACTCAATAACAAGTAGAGGGAACTGGAAAAGTATTTAGATTCTTTTGGGAACACAAAAACTCGTCATAGAAGGTCGCTTTTGGCATAGTATTAAATAAACATATCTTATGTACACACTGGGATGAAACAATTCACAAATTATACTGCAACTTGTGACATAAAAATGCAGTTGATGGGTTTTTAGGGTCCCCAAAGTCTCAGGATTTTTAGTGTACCCACTAAAACTAAACTAAAGAAAAGCAAAAACAAAAGCAAACATACACACAAAAAATGGAAGATGGAATGAAGGGGTATTAACAACTTTGTGGTCCAGCAGTTGCTTGGGGAACTTGGGGACAAACAGAACACGTTAATGTTATTGAAATGTGACCTGACCACAGTTGCAACGTTGGGATCATAAAAGAAATGGCAGAGGTACTAAAGGTAACTACAAGAATACAAACTACAAAACACACATAGAGAGAGAGAGAGAGAGCGGCAAAGAGAGAGAGAGAGGAGTGATATGTAGATGGTCGAGGTAGGTAAAACAACTACATACAAGGAGGGGGGAATATGCGATACGAGTAACAACAAACAGCAAATGCACAAATACAACTAAGTTTTTGGGGCTGAGGCAGACGAAAGGGGTTGATTCGGGGACGAGGCGAGGCGAGGCGGATAAGGTCAATAGGTGTTCATACAGGGCTGGGGAATACTATAGTACAGCTACTGGGGAGGTACAATTTTTGTTTTTTGGGTACAGCAACACACACACATGCTAAAAGAAACAAATGCTGTCTCGGCTCTCAGGCTCGATTTTTGTTCAGTGGTTCTTTTTTTAGTTGGTCGAACTTGTGTTGTTGTTGTTTGTCATTGCAGTTGTTTGTTGTTGGTTTTGGTTTTGTACTATTTTGGTGTTTTATTTTCGGATCAATCAAAACTCACATCGGGCATTTGCTGTAGGTGATGGTGGTGTGCTGGTACCGCTCCTTGTAAATGTGCCCCCTTTAACAAAGGATCCGCTAAGCCTGAAATACCAGCATGTAGACCACCGGCAGCCAAAGCAAGTGGAAATACTGGGCAGGTCTAAAGGTTTTTTTTTTATTTGTATTTTCATTGTACGTTTCAGTATCAGTTATTTTTTTTGATTTTTTTTCGTGTACGTGAGAATATATATTTTTTTTGGTTTGCAAAAGTTATCAAAGAAGAAAAAAGTAGAAGAACAAAAATAATTTACCAAAAATAAATTTCTTTTCAGCTAGATAATTTTGTATATAATTGAAATAGTAAGCTTATGAAATATATATTTCGCTATACATATACATATTTTAGTTGGAAGCTTGCAGAGTTCTCGTTCGCGTGGGACTTTTGGGAAAGCTTTTAAAGAAAGCGTAGAGTGAACAAAAAATAAGAAAACAGTGTGCAAAGTTTCGGTGTAATCAAATTTGACGATTGATTTTCGATAAATGATATGGAGGATTTGGTATTATCTCTAAGACAAATGATAACAACTAAAAGAGGAGAGAGAGAGAAAGAGAAAGCGAACTGGCAAAGGATAAGGACATACTTGGTACGGATACTGTTTTCAGGGCACTTCGAGGGAGGATCTGTGAATACCCTTCAGAAAAAAACAAGAACAAGGACAAGTTTAGCTCAAAGTCACAAAGAAAGTTATCAAGTTGAGGTAAAGGGGTACGTGTTTCTTAGGAACAGGTACAATTATAACTAAATTAGGTTTGGGTACAAGTGTACCTAATTTATACTTGGGTACAATAGTACCTGATTTCCAAAATTTACTAAAACACAAAAACTAAGCTTTAGGTACACGTGTACCAAGCTGTACCTACGGTACTAAGTACGTACGTTTGTGGATCATACAAAAGTTAACCCAAAGTGTACCTAATTGACAACTGATAACTGGAGGATGGTCGACAGATGATAGGAGAAAGGGTACGTATTTCTTAGGAACAGGCACAATTATAACTAAATTACGTTTGGGTACAAGTGTACCTAATTTATACTTAGGTACAATAGTACCTGATTGCCGAAATTTACTTAAACATAAAAACTAACAATAAGCTTTAGGTACACGTGTACCAAGCTGTAGCCACGGTACGTACGTTTGTTTGGATCATACAAAAGTTAACCCAATGTGTACCTAATTGACAACTGATAACTGGAGGATGGTCGACAGATGACAGGAGAAAGGATTAACTTATTACACACTACACGCCGCATTATGCTAATATGTAACCAACACCGACAATAACCAGGGACATGGACAGGGACAGGGAAAAAGAGAAGAGAGAGCGATTGTTGTTGTTCTTTTTGAGAGATAGAGAGAGAGTGAGAGCGCAAATGGTACAACTACTCGTATTTTGAATTATTGTTTTTGTTTTTGCGAGAATTAATTGAATTTGATGTGACAACAGAGAAACTTTTGTTTTATTTAGTTTGAAACTTTTGTTGTTGTTTGGAACAATGGCTGGCGAGGGCTTAAAAGGGCTGAAAATCAAGTTATTGCTTTTTTTTGTTGTTGCTGCTGTTGTTCGAATTATTATTGTTGTTGTTGTTGCTGTTGTTCAAAATTAAATTTTGAGCTGGGATTTTGAGAGTTATAAACAAAAAATATATGTATATTTTTCATTGATTTTATTGATACGGAGAGAGAGAGAGAGAGAGAGAGAGATAGATAGAGAATGATGTGAGGGCTCGGGCAGGACGATATTTGAATAGTATGTTGTTGCATTTTGCTAATTGCATTGTTGTTGTTGATTTTGTTGTTGTTATTGTTGATATTTTAGTAGTAGTAGTTGTTGTTGTTGCTGTTGTTGTATGGTAAATGTTGGTTGGTGGTAATAATATACGAGTATATAACTCATCTAAAGTATATCTGATAGATTTTTGTTGCTGGTGGTTTTAATTGTTGTTGTTGGCTGTTGCTGTGGTGAGCTTTGTAATTAATTAAAAGTTTGGCAAATGGATTTTTGTTGTTGTTGTTGTTGTTGTTGTAAAACTAAACATTTTAATATTTGAGTTGTAAGTATGTACTACACAAAATTAAGAGAATTAAGATATATACCAAAATGAACAAAAGGATAGAGATAGAGACAAAGTTGTAATTGATTTTTTTTATTTGTAATTAATGGGTAGTATTTAAATTTGCAGTACTATTAGTTTCGATTGTTGGTGGTACTCAAAACGGAGTTTTATTTTTTGGTTGTTTGTTGTTGTGTGTTGTTTTTATGAGGTATAAATTTGATATATTTTGAATTTTGGATTATACTATTATAGAGCTAGTGTAGTTTGAACATACTTCTCCACCACACGCTGCACGCGAGCCCTCGTTTTTGTATCGTTTCGGTTTCAGTTTCGATTCGATTCGATTCGATTAGAACAGAGAGATGAGAGAAGACACTTATGTAGGAGTGAGAGTAGTAAAGCCCCCGATTACTTCTCTCGGTAACTTGTGTCGGTAAGCAGCCGCTCAATGTGGAACCCTATAATATAGTATGATAGAAGGTTCCAAAAGTGCGACCGCCCCCAAAAAACAGATACGGATGCACTTCACGAAAGCGAGAGAGAGCACACAACTCTCTTTACAAGCTCTTAACCTGAGAGAAGAGAGTGCGAAAGAAACTAAAATAAACACAAAAAGAACAGTATGTAAAAAATGTATTTAAAAATATTATTAAAATATTTATCAATTCAATCAATCAATTTTAGTTTTGCTGCTGTAAATGATTAACATTAGTTCATTGTTGTTTTTTTTGATTTTTGGGGGGCGGGGCCACCTTTGGACATTTGAAAATGAAGAATCTTATGGCTTATGGCTTGGGTTCAACGGTACAAGAGATACGTGTGAGCGCAAAGAAACGGTAAACGACAGGGTATTAAGTGGACAACGAGCACCAACAGTTAGGTACAATTCAAAACCGTACCCAACTGAAAGTCTCCTTGGGACATTTCAAAAACTGCAAAAAGGGTGTGGGTCACAAGTCGGTACGGTTCTAGACAGCTGCCAAGGTTCAAAAGGTGCTTAATAAAAGGTTGTGAGTGGTTGACAAAGATAGAGAAATAGATAGAGATAAAGAGAGAGAGAGAAGGTGCAAATCATAAAAGGGAGTTTTCTAAACGAGCAAGAGAAATGTTGGAGATAATTAGATTGGATACACAAACTAAAGATTGTTGTTTTGGCATCTTTTAAGTAGTTTTATACACATATATATTGGCAAATAGTAGAGATTGAGAATTGACATAAAACTCAAAAAGTGATATTATCAATAAAAATTAGAACAAGTTTCTAGACGCGCATAGAAGGTAAACTAAATATGTAATTAAAATCATATGGACAACAAAACAATATATTATGTAGCATTTGAAAATGACATTTAAATAATATTATGGGATTACGATGTTTTGAAAAGGGGACAGTTAAATTAAATATATTTAAATTGATAGAAATATATAGAGAGAAAGTATCGGCAGTAAATAGCTATAGAATGCGGCGTTGTTATATATTGATCGATAACAATTTCGATAACGTCTTACAACACTGCTCTTAGCCTAGATAAATGTAGATATTTGTAGGCACTGTACACATACCTCTTGTGTGGGCACCGCATAATTGCCCTGAATGGTAAAGGCCTGTCCATTGGCCAAGATAACTGGCCCAGTCACTTGTGGCTTTGGTCGATATGGTATGGTAGCACCGCGTGGTGGGGACTGTATTAATAAAGAGAAAAATGTCACGATAATTGATACTCGAAATCGAAGTAAGGTGCATTTAGATGTATTTTACCTCCAACATGACAAGACATATCTGATAGATGCATTGGGTTATCTGCTCAGCACTGCCACTCAAGGTAACCGCTCGCTCTGTGGAGTTTGGCAACATTTCGCTGGCCACTTGTATGGAACAGCCTGTGGTTTGGCGTATTTCCTTAATCTTTGAGCCACTTTTGCCTATATAGATATAGATATATATATGTATATGTACATAAAGTATAACAGGTTAATGAATTGACATTTTGGCAACTCAACAATTTTTATTTACGTACCAATTAATGATCCACATTGACTGGCGGGCACAATCAATCGAATGGGTATTTGAGTTTTACCAACTTTGCCAACTTCATTGAACTGCGAGCACCACTGAAACGGGTTTTTAAGTTAGTAATGTGAAGCGATCGTTGATTTCGAATCATTTAAGAATTGAGTACAATCAACATTAGAGCATTTAATTCTTGAACGCAAAAAAAACTTTCTCTTTCGCATGACATGCGAATGTTTTTCCGTTCAAGTTTAATTTCTCAATTATCTTTTAGTTTATGTAATAATATGATTTAGATTTGCAAGCGTTTCAATCTAGCGCACACATACCTCTTCAAATTTCTTTGTAATTAGCGTAAATGCCGAGAAGATTGCGCTTGTTGTACCAGATACCGTCACAATGCGTTCCGGGCATGAGCCATCCGAAATGTTAATTTTGGCACCAGACTGCAAACATTTTGGTATGTATTTATAAGTTAAAGTTCTCTTAACAATTTGGTCACATTTATAACTTACCTCCTCACGAAATCTGTTGACAATTTCACCCTTTTTACCAATAATACTACCAACTTCCTGTAAAGATACAAATGTGAAACCATGGGATGAGTATTTCAGAAAGTTTACATTGCTATTGAAAATAATATGTGGATATTTATTTAAAATAAATTAAATATAACCAATTTATGTTTATCTTAAACCCTTTTAATATTTATATTATAATGTAATTAATATTATTATTAATTATATTATTTATATTTATTTGATATTCATATAATTTGTATAAATAAGCCAAGAATCGTTTATTTATGTTAATATTAAAACCTTTTCCTTTACAGTAAGTAATCAGCTAATTGATATTGAAATATTAGTTTTGAATATTGATTAAACTTAAATGTTCTAGGAAAAGTAATCAATTTCTATTGTGATTTGATTGAATTTCAAACAGTTTTAAATTTTAGAAAATAGACGTGAATTACACAAACAATTGGTTGTGTAAAATTCAAATACTGTGTTTATAGTCCAATTTACTTTCCCTCAATTTCCATGAATTCTCGCCATTTTCGTTTTATTTTCATTCGTTGCTAGCAAAGTCGGCGTTGATGTGAAAATTCGATTAAATATTAAGTGATATTATACCATGTGTATGTGTATATGTATGTAAATGCGTATTTGTCTACGTTTGTGTGTGTATAACTACTTTTGCATATTTAAGTGCCAGAGAAAAAGATTCACACCCCACCCCCTAAATCAGATTCAGTATACGACCCGAAGCCCTCAGTTCTCTGTTCCTACATGAGGAAAATGTCGGGCATAATGAAATTTGCGGACAACGCGTTTTAATTGATTGTAAATATCTGCATAGCCACAGGCGAACACACATACATACATACATACACACACTCACATAGGTATTTATTAGTATATGTACTTGCATACATATGTCGTACTGTAATTGGCTTGTCTGCAAAAGTATTGAAAGCATTTTGCTACTAACTGAAACTTGAACAAGTTTTGCGTATCGATCAATAATAAAAAAAAAAAAAGGAAAAATATTCAGAAATAAATCACATTAATTACACAGCAGCTGGCAGCATTCGTTCAACATTCGTTCAACATTCGTTTATCTATGTGAACGTGATGATTTCTCAGTTTTGCCAAAAAGTTTTCGTTTTCGTTTTAGTTGAAAATATTTTGTGATTTGTCTCTTATTTTTGTTTCTGTTTTTTTTTTTTTGGCAATTGAAAACTGTAGTTCGTTTGCTGCATTAATTAAAACTGCATTTTTACTTCAATTTTTGTTGAATAAAAATCAATAAATCTTTATTCATAAATGACCAAAAGTCAAAACTCTAACTACATTTAAATCTTTTTGGTTTGCAAGATATAACGTAATTAAATTGATTTCAACATCTTCAATGACATTTTAAAATGTCGATAATCCCGCAAATTAAACGTAAACATATCGAGGACACATCACTGACATTGACTGCAATTAGTTGAACGTATCAAAATATCAACAATATACATATATAAAAATATTTTGATTATGTAAATTGTCCTTTTTACGACACATAAAATTTATTTTTCGACTTTAACTAGTACTTCAACAACATCTCGACCTCTCTATAAAAGAGCATTGAATATTAAAATTTATGAGACATAAAAATTGATGTGAAACTACGAAGCTGTGATGGCACTTTTAAGAGCATTGCATTACATTGCATTATCATCTCTATAAACAGATATTTTGTCTGTCGAGCAGGAAATCAACTTCAAAAACCAACTATTAAAAAGAAACATTTTCTACAAAATTTAATGCAATCTTAAACTAATACTACTATTAGTACAACTACAACTACTACTACTTCTACTACTACTACTTCTACCACTACTACTTCTACTACTATTACTAAAAATGTTCTATGCTGCTTTCCTGAAATAATGTCTAGTCTGATTGGTAATTATATTACTTTTCAATATATTTTCAATTCTTCGCATAAAGTACATTCGAAACTAACGATAAGAATGTTTATAATCATTAATAAAAATTAATATAGTTTATTATTACATTTCTTCTGCAATTGTGCATTATTAATTATAGTTTTAGAATTAGTAGTAGATGTTTTCTTTTTTTATTAAAATTAATGCTATTATTTAATTGTTTTAAGCTTAAATTTATCTACTTCCTTTATGTTTTTGATTTTTGAAATATTTACTTCATAATTTCAACGCATTCCTCAAGCACTTAGTGCTGAAATCTCTTGTAACCTTCACAAAGTGCACTTTTCCCAGTGTCTGCCTCAATTTCTAAATGCTCATCCATTGCCACACACTCACACTGAATACATTTTGGGCATTTTGCCAGTCTGCCAGAATTGCAAAAGCAGGCAAAAGACAATATAAGTATGATATGATATAGTACTGGTATCCCCCCCCCCCTCTCACTTTTTGTCATCCACTTTGAGCCAGTGTAAAAATGGTACGTGTCTTGGCCTTAGCTTGTTTCTAGCTGCTTCTATGCGCAGTTTTGCATTTTTGGCCATCTTCTATAATATTTATTATGCTTGTTTTTTGGGGGGGGGTGGGGGTGGGGATTCCTACGAGCTAAATGGCCTAAATATTTATTAGACACAAATGTCAGAAGGAATTGCCATAATTATTGGCATGATTATAGCGTACGGGTCTATGAATAGCGCTCTCTTATGCTTGTCTGCACTCAAGACAAATTTTGACGTTTCGCTATAATTTATAGGGCTTTTCTTGCATAAGTACGCGTACGCACAATACACAGATACACACACACACACATTCACATATATATAGACGCACAGTTACTCTTATTTGAAACGGCCTAGACCAATGCCTATTAAGTTTGATGTGCGGCTCATTAGCGTCGGACGCTCATCATCATTAATAATGTGGCCAAAATGTTGCCCCAGCTTTTGTACCTGTTTCCACTACTTGCCCCCGCCACTTACCACTTGCCACTGCCACTTGCGGCTTAGAAGCTTACGCCATTTGCATAAATCTGTGTGTGTGTGTGTGTGCGTGTGTGTGTGTGTGGGTCAAGCGATAAGCTAAAGACATTGAATATTTGAACAGGCCACATACAATTTTTTGCACTTTTACTTGATTGTATTTTGTTGCAGCTCCTTTTTGGCTGCTCCAAAATGCCAAAAGCCATACAACAATTTCTTTACACACACAGACCATTTTAGTAAATGCTTCGGCATCCTCTTCCACCTACCATCTGTCATCTATAAAAGCCTTTTGGCCATTTTACATGCCAGCAATTAAATGCCAAAATTTTGCACTTCCAACTTTACATCGGAACATCGATTTGTATGCAAAAATTCACTTTTGTGGTTGTGCATTCAAAATTTTGCATGTCATTTGCTGTTCTTGTTGTGCCAAAGAGTGTGTGTGTGTGTGTGTTTATTGTGTGTTGCATTGTAAAATATGCATGCAAGTAGTGGACATGGCAGCAAAATGGGAACAATACAAACAACATTTCTGTGGTCAAGCTTATTGTTAGATAAGAGTAGACAAAACTATCCTCGATATTCCTACGAGCTAAACAAATTGCAGAAACCAAAACTTTAGGTTGGAAATCGATTACTATCCAGATATTGTACGGGAATTCAATTTGATTTATACCCAAAATGTTTGCCTTGACATTTAGGAAATAACTAATTGTGGTATATGGAAGAGTTTTGCTTTGATTGAGATTGATTAATATGCTTAACTCGATGTTTACTTTAGGATATATGTACATTCTTCTGTGTAGGAGAATTTGAATGGAGACTGTTTAGATGCGTAATATATAATATGTGTATAAATATCATACTCTTTTTATACTAATTCATTACATAAATCTATGAATAAATTATTAAACTTTGCCACTATTTGCATATTACTTTTATCCCTACTTTTATCATTTACTCTACATTCAAATCGAGCTATTCTATTTGATAATTATGTTGCTCATCAATCATTGTCATTATTTATACTTATTTATCGATCTCTTAGTCACTTTATAAAACAAAACTAAAGCCACTACAATGTGCTGCATATAAAGTGTACAATTTAATTCGAGTTGTTTGCCAGTTGAAGCCAATTAGGTAGGGTAGGGCCAAAGGCAGAAGAAATTGTTGCTTGTATTTAATCAAATTAAAAATGTCACTTGCTGTGACTTGTGAAGAATTGCAATTGCACGTTGCCCGTTGCTCGTTGCTGCTGTTGTTGGTGATGGTTGCTGCTGCTGTTGTTTCGCCCTGGCAAATTGTAAATTATTTAATTGTACAGTTTGCACTTTTCTGTTTTCATTTCGAATGCCAGGAGCAGCAGCAACTGAAACAAAATGCAACGCGACAAATGCGCAGCATGATTTATTAAAAGGATGGGAGGGGCAGTTAAGAAGGGGAGGGTGGTGGTGGCAGGTGAGGGCAGGCAAGACCAACGCATTGTCCACACATGTGTACAGGCAGCAGCAACAGTAACAACAGCAGCAACAACAGCAACAACAGCAACAACAGCAACAACAGTTCATGCAACAAGCGGCACACACATGTCGTCCCATCACCCCCTCCTGTCCCCCTCCCACAAACAGTTGTCACATTGCATTTTCCAACATTTTGTTGCAAAGTTTTTCTTGCAATTTTTCTTCGGTTACTGTTGCTGTTTGGTGCGGCTTCCATAAATGGTTCTCACGGTTTGGCAATTCTTTTTTCGTTGTTGTTGTTGTTGTTGTTGTTGCTGTACCGTCGTACATTGCATTTTTATTTACGTTTTTTTTACCCACCAATTTTTGTCTGTTTTTTTTCGTTTTGTAGCAATTTCAACGCCGTCGCATTAACACCAAAAAATACCAAGACAAAAAACAAAAAAGAAAATACAAGAGTTTCCACCAACGCAGTTGCTGAACTGAAAATTGCACGCTCAGCATGACTATATTTGTTGTACTATGTATTTTGTTGGTTTTATTTCTTTTTGGGTTGTTGTCTTTGCTAAGCTGTCTCTACTATTTCGTCTATCTGTCTGACTGTCTATCTGTCTGTCTGTTTGTCTCCTGCTTCTTCTTGCTGCTGCTCTACTAACATCAAAATAGTGCGGGTCTTTCAGCTCTTTTCATTGTTTCTTTTGTTGTGGCACAATTAGCACCGTCCATTCTTTAAACTACTTAATGCTCTCTTGTTGTTTTTGCTTCTTCGGCTTCTTCTTCTTCTACGTCTGCTTCTTCTTCTTCTTCATCAAGTTTGTTAGCCACATGCTTTACGAGTTTGTCTGGTGATAAATGGGCTATCAAAATGTTGCGCTCGCTTCAGAATATTAGACAATCTGTTCCAAGTTTTGTAAGCTTGTCTTGTCTGCTTGTCTTTTAAGCTGCCATATAATATGATGATAATTAGACGCTGTAATTGTCGCAAGGAAGGTGAACAATGTATCTTGTTGTTGTTGTTATTGTTGGGAAATATGTCTTGCAATTTGTCTCTACAGTTAGATCGTTAAAAGCCATTTCAGCTAATACTAGAAGTATACATTGTACTGTACTAACATATAAAGGTCTCTGAACTGCACTGAAATTATAAAATCCAGGGTGCCAAAGATTTCCTACTGAATTAAGTCGAAACACGATGAATGACGGACTAGTTTGATCTTTAAATTGTTTATTGTTTTTATGCGATTCGTAAAAGTTTAACTGTAGAAATTACAAATTGTTTTTTGACCTTGTCGATTTTGCCAGTTCTTTTAAACAAATATGGAACATATAGTAAATTATCAAATCATATTCATAGTCATGTGTCTTTCATAGTCTTTATGATCACATATGTAAATAAAGATATACGACAGATTATGATTTGATAGTTTACTTTCGAAATAGATCTGTTTAACAGAATGTAATTGAATGCATTTTATAGATTTCTTGAATTTTTTTAATCTTTTCATTGCTTTTAAGAAAATAAATAGCATTTTCTTGATCTCATCAATTCATGTCAAACTTTCTTTAATTTCTGATTATATACAATTTGTTTTAGAATTCCATTTTCAAATGCTATACAATTGTTTATCATGAGTCATGCTCATGAGTGTACTTCAATAAATCTTTGACTGATTCATACAAGAGGTTTCAATTGCAATTATAAACGCAGTGAAATCACAAACAATAGTCCTCCAATTAAGATTAGATATAAGACACAAGAATTGAGCCCACATCAAAGACAATTGTCGATATTTGGATTTATATATAGTTGATGATTAAACTGATGCTGTTTTCTGTTGTTGCTGTGTTGCATGTCAAGGCCAAAAGTTGCAGGCCTTTTGCATCTCTAATTAACTGGGTCTTATTATTTTCAATTTTTTTTGTTTTTGTTTTTTGTGCTAGACTTGCAATTGTTTGCAGTTTGGTGTGAAAGTCTCGAGACCAGACGTCGAATGAGTCAAAGCCGGAGTTGGGCGCAAAGTCGTGACGCAGCTAATTAATTTATGACAAAAACAAAACAGTAAAAAAAAGAAGAAAACCCAGCCAAGCGACAATGTGAAAATTATAAATAACAAAAAATTGCCTGCACTTTTTGTTTGTTGTTTAGGTTTTTTGGTATTTTTCTCTCTCTTTTGTTGTTGTTGCTTTTATTGTTATTGTTGTTCTTGCTTCTTGGCAGTCAGCCGCAAATTGCATAGAAAAGCAACCCAAAAGTGGGTTGCACTCTCGCCCAGAATTGTCGAGTATTTTGCAATTGTCAGACGTCTACGTATGTATGTCTGCTGTTTGTTGTTGTTGTTGCTGTTGTTGTTGTTGCTGTTGTTATTTTTGAATCATGCATTTTTAATTAGTGAAATTGCATAGAGAGCTGCCTGCAACAGAAAGCGACGGCATCTCAATGTGAATTTTGTGTTCAATGCGCAATAATTAACAGGCGCTTGTCTAATTATAATTAACTGATTTATTTATGCACTCTAACCAAAATGTTTTTTTGTGTCTAGGGGTTTGCATAATATGTGTATAGATATATGCATGCTACAAAGAAGCTGCTTAAAGTTAAGATACATTGTAGATGGCAGAACAATTGGAAACTCGCATAAGCAATAATTATACAATTGATAATTCATAACATTGTCAAACTAATACACAGTTTATCTGCATAAATAAATCATATCAAAATAAACCAACAAATTAGGAACTTAATCCCAGAGTAGTCTAATCAATAAACTTGCATGTGTAAGCTACAGTTGAAAACTATACAAATGATTAATATAGACATGTAATTGTTGTTTGAAATAACTTTTAAGCAGTTTGCGAAAGCACAAAAATAATATTCATTTAAAATTATATATTTTTGTTATACATATCTTACAAACTGTTAGATTTTACTATAATATAATATTAAGTCATAGGTTTTCCACAGACTTGTTTCAACAATTAGTTATGAAAGTTGAAAGCTTAGCAATCAATAGATATTTAGCTAAACTATATTATTAAGAATCTCAAGAAACCAATCAATCATTTGAATGATTTATTGTTGGTTCTACGAAAGCTACTGGCCCTACCTCAATAGTCAACATTTAGATACAAACATGTACTATATTTTATTGTCAATCCCACACACCATAAATCCCCTCTTGTTGTTGGATTCTTAGTTTGAAAATCCCTTCGTTTCATGCTCAATTAAACAAGTCAACACGGATGTTGTTTGTGTGCACATTCAACGCTCAATGCTGTCAATTGAAAATTTATTTTTTGCTCTTTGTTTTTTTCTCATTCTTTTTCCTATTTGCCACTTGATTTGCATTGCGCTAAAAATGTATTTACATATTCTGCAAGTATGTACATTTATATACATTTGTATATATATATATATGTGTGTGTGTGTTTGTCAACTTGGCAGACTGCGGCGTCGACAACGGCATCAGCAGCAGCAACTCATAAATCACGCTAATCTATAACTATCGATCAAAAGACCAACATACAAAGGCAACCAACCAGCAGTCGGCAGTCGGCGCTGTTTAAAGTGTCTTGAGAATTTATTGCCTGAATCCTTGTGCAACAAAATACAAAATCAAAATGAAAATCAACAAAAATCGAGAAGCCAAAAAAGTACAAATAATGCAAAATGCGAAAACATTTACATTTACATTTACATTTACATTTGCAAAATGCTTAATTTTAGCTTGGGCCAAAGAGTGCGCAATTATTCATGGCTGCCGCGTTGATCGAACCTCAAGCTTTTCCCCCGTGTTCTTTTCCCTCTTTCTCTATCTCTTATACTCTGCTTCCGTCTCTGTCTTTAACTCGTCTTGAAAGAAATGCTGTTTTCTGTCTGTCTGTTGCTATTTTCGTTATAAATTGGTCTGCACACATATCTTTTTTTTTTTGTTGGCCATTTTGCCAATTTTCAACTACACATCATGTAATCTGTATTTAGCTTATTTCTCTTTCTCTCTCCCTCTCTCTCTCTCTCTCTCTCTCTCTTTCACTTGTGTACGCATTTGTCTTTGTCTACCCTTTTTGGCGCCCTGCATTTGGCATTTGGCAATGCGTCGCTCTGTCGCCTTATCTGTCGTTGTTGCACCTGTCACTGCCATTCCGTGAACACATACATAACTTGGCCAACAGTGGCACAACAAATGTACTCATGTTTATTTAAATCAAGATCTGGTCACACTGCAAATGCGCAAGTGTAAATCGGCTTTACAGAGTACAGAGTAATGTGAGAGGCGAGATAAATGACAGCTTTGGCTAAAGAGCTTTTGATGGCTCAACACGTGCTCTCCTCCCCTTTGTAACAATTGTCCGTTCATCAGCTGCTGGCCAAGCAGCAACAACTCCAACAGCAACAACAACAGCAGCTCCAACAACAACAGCAACAACAACAGCAGCTCCAACAACAACAGCATCTTAACATTTCGCTCAAGTGCCAAAAGCCTCTACAAAAAGTGGCAAGAAAAAAATAAGAGACACCGACGTGACAGCTTTTTGAAGCTGTCGGTATTTTTGCCTTTTTCTTATTTTTACAAATTGTTGCTTTTGTAGTTAATGTGGTTGAATAATAGTTTTTAATTTTTGTTGACGCTTATTAAACAAATAAGCGTATATTTAGCGACTTTTAAAACGCCTTTAAGCTTGCTGCTATGGATTAGTGTCGCAGCTTTAAAAGAGTCATTTACCACAGACGATTATCTACTTGATAATTTGTCATTATTAAATGTGAACCAACTTAGTTTCTACTTTTACGAATTATCTACTAATACTTGTCAATGATTAATGTCGTTTTATTACTTTAAAATTATTAATTCATGCTTCTTTTTAGTGTGTATTTAAATCAATTTTTTGTGCAAGCTTTTTCTTTCAAACTGTTTTTCTTTATAAATAAGCGCTTGTTATGTTTGGGATTAATAAATGTATCTTTTACTTACGCGTATTGCACATTATTTTTATTAAAATTTAAATTGTATTTTTAACTTGCCTTTTTATAGCGTTAAATAATATTTCTGCTATACAGTCAGCATTGAATATTTTCATTAACTACACATCATTTCTTTTGAAAGTTTTTCATTCCAGTTTTTAATTGCATACTATTTTTTTGTGTGTGCTAAGTAGAATTTTGCATTGAAAAATATGACAGAATAAATACATATGAGTATGTATTGCTTTTATTCGGTCAGCTGGTTTAACTGGTTGTCTCTGGGTTGTATTTATTGGAGAGTATGTATGAGAGATTCCTCTTGATAAGTACCCCCACCCACCCCCACCCCTTTATGCGCCCACTCTGTTGGGCTTCTGATTTTTTATGCACATTCCATTTATTGATGTTCTCTTTTTTATTAGTCATTTTTGTGAGCCATAATGATTATTTAATAGCCGATGCTTACTTCGCATTTTATTACTTTTAATATCACATTTATATGGTACAATAAATTCCTTCTCTTTCCCTTCATCTCCTCTCTTTCCATACCTCTCTTTCAACTCATCAGTTTGTAATAATGCGTCAAGTGTAGCGTGTTTCATTTTAATTTGCATTTAAAATTCACGCATTAATTAATTTCTTGTATTCTTCACTTTACCTGAACATATGTTAAAGTATAATATATATATTAAAAGTTTTGTATATTGAGAGGAAATACATTTTAAAATATCGCCCAATGACTTTCCATACTACTTCTATAAATTTGTCGTTTATTGAAATTCGATGCTTTTCAATAAATATAAAAAGCGAAAGCATTCATTCGAGTGCATTTTGTCGTACACATTTATAAAATGGAGATTTAAATATTCACATTTTAAATGTAGTAGAAGGAAGCTACACAAAAAAAAGAGGCAAAAAGTCCGTCCTCATGCAAATTTTTGTGCCTTTTTTCGTGTTGGGTTTCTGGCAAATAAATTGATTGGCAACTCTGCAAAACATCATTTTGCGCCGCTGTCAGCTTGGGATTATAATTGACATGCTGCCAAAATATTTCTATAGAGTTGGTAAGGAGAGCAGCTCCTAACTCAAGTAACTAACTTGATAGGCAACTTAAAGACTTAAGTCAAGCGTTAAGACAGCTAAGCTTTGTTGGGATTCGCATTAGAAACATGATTGCCTTATGCTGTCAGCAGTATGAAATATTTATGATTATGTATTAAATAAGTAGGCCCATGAAAAGAGTACAGGATACTAAGAAACAGAAACAGGAGTTTCAGATGTGTTATGAAGAAGATTAAAACTCAAATGGATATAAAAGGTTACTATACTTATAAGCATAGGAAAATTGAAGGAATAATAAGAATTAGAACTACAACAAATTAAGGATTTTGCTCTTCTGCTGTATCTCATAAGAATAGTAACCCTCAACTGAATAAACCATCTTATTGAATAGATGGTTAGAATATGTTTCTATCATTTTATTAGTTATTCTGTACTAACTGAAACTTAGACTACATTTAAGGCAACAATAGCTTGCATTTGTTCTGATTGTGCTTTACTTATTTCTTTCACAATAATTATAGACTATATTCAATTATTATTGCCAACAGGCAATGCAAAAAGATTTTATTCTAGTATTCTAGTAATATCTGATTGTTTGACTTACCTTTCCTTGCATAATCAGCCTTATTGTGAGTGTCACCGAAGGATCCTCGAGTTTAATGGGCGCACCGCTCGCACTGCTGCTTGTGTTATTGTCCTCCATTTTCTTTATGTTTTCTATATATGACGAGCTGTGCTTTGTCTTTTATTATTATTATTATTATTGTTGTTGTTATTTATATTAGTTGATGTTCAAATGATGATTGACCGTTTGTCGGTCCTTGGTTATTTATTCTTTCCTAGCTGCTTGTCTTTTAGCTGCGATAATATATATATATGGCTTAAGTTGTAAATATATATATACTTGTATTTATTATGCTATATATTGTTCATAGATGATCAATACATATATATGTAATACACATAGACATCTATTAGATTTTGGCTAATATAATTTTTGTTTTTTCTTGTTCTCTTTAATTTATACTTAATTTCTGTTCAAATTAAATTGGTGGTGTCTTTTACTAATCGTACTACGTTTTTTGTTGGCTTAAGCTCGCTGCGTTCTTTTTTATTGAATCTTCTTCTCTTGTGTTAATATTTTTATAGAATTTGTATTTTTTTGGTTATCCTTTTTGTTTGTTTTGAAAAATGCAACATATAATCACTTCTAGAGATTTTGCATATATATTTATTAGTATTATTAATTAGTTATTAACTTTAATGTTGAGCAAAAATACTGTTGCTTTGCCGTTGCATTTAGTTTTGCACTGTAAAGAGAAAAGAACAAAAGATTTCATAAATTAGTTGTAAATTCTTGATATTTAACTTAAGCATACATATAAATCTTTAAATTAGCTAATTTATTTATTTAAAAATGTAAAATGCCCGCAATGCATTTAATCAAATTGCTCTTCAGTCAACTTGAGTCAAGTCAAGTCGAGTCGAGTCGAGTCAACTCTCGAGGCCTTTTTTCTGGCTTCCGGCATTTTTCTCAACGAGAGATTCCAACAACAACAACAAGTCTCGGCGCGCCTCGTTCATCATTTCCCCAGACGTTGTTGTAATTTTGATATGAATTTGTTGTTGTTGTTTCTTTTTTTCAGCATCGCTCATACACAACTTTGAAACTGCGCCAAGTTTTTATATGAATATTCCGAGGTATGGTTGGTGTACAGTGTATACACTGTACACGTAATATCGATGGTTTTTGTCCCCTTTGCTTCCCGCTATGAAATTTCTTACGCTTGAAATCACTTCATGTGCAATTTAGTACAGATATACAACGTTATTTCAGTTTCTCTCTCTCTCTCTCACTGTCTGTCTCTTATTTTTATTTATTTGGTTACTTTTTCGTGTAAGCGAAACAAATTCCCAGCATAACTTTATATGCAGACATCTCGCATACATATGATTCTGAATGTTTGCCACTGCCAACAGCATCAGCATCAGAAGCGCAAAAACATTTCCCGAGGGGAGGGACTCCAAAAAATATTTGCGCAGGCCAACGCGATGGTTGCCAACTTCCTCCATTGTAGTTGTTGCTGTTGTTGTTGCTGTTGTTGCTTATGAAATTATGCGCACTAATTCCCCATGTAACGGCAACTGAGCCTAGAGATAGAATATATAAGTTCTATGCTGCTGCTGCAGACCAGGTCTGCAGCTTGTCGCTAACTTAACTTATGCGGGTCGCAACTGTAAAAACATTAACAAAATATAAATGCGCATAATTTTGTTACCCGCTTGCACTTTACTTTTGACATGCTACTCGTTCAACAACAACAACAACAAAGCAGCAACAACAGCAACAACAACAGCAACAACAACAACAACAACGTATGATATAGTCAATGATAGCCAGAGTCCCGCCCAACCAAGTGCCACGCCCAATTACTTATTTACATGAATGTTGTTCCATGTTCCATGTTGCTGTTGTTGTTTGCAAATATGCAAATCTCTTGTGCTGTCCAGGTGTGACAACTGCCAGATATCAGAGTTCCAAAAAGCAGTTATACTAAGTGCTTAAAAGGAAATCTCCCCAACTTTTGAGTGTAGAAAATTCACCTGGTGAGCTTTGAAGAAACTCAATCTAATTTATTCACTTTGATATTTTATAAATATTCTTTAAGATACCCGGAGTTTGAATTGTAACTCTGGTTATACTATTTTTAAAGTGATGCGTCTAGAGATAAATTTAATTTCAATCTAATTTATTCACTTTTATATATTTTATAAATATTCTTTAAGATACCTGGAGTATGAATTGTAACTCTGTTTATACTATTTTTAAAGTGATGCGTCTAGCGATAAATTTAAATTCAATCTAATTTATTCACTTTTATATTTTATAAATATTCTTTAAGATACCTGGAGTATGAATTGTAACTCTGTTTATACTATTTTTAAAGTGATGCGTCTAGAGATATAATTTAATTTCAATCTAATTTATTCACTTTTATATATTTTATAAATATTCTTTAAGATACCTGGAGTATGAATTGTAACTCTGTTTATACTATTTTTAAAGTGATGCGTCTAGCGATAAATTTAAATTCAATCTAATTTATTCACTTTTATATTTTATAAATATTCTTTAAGATACCTGGAGTATGAATTGTAACTCTGGTTGTACTATTTTTAAAGTGATGCGTCTAGAGATAAATTTACATTCAATCTAATTTATTCACTTTTATATTTTATATATATATTTTTTAAGATACTTGGAGTTTGAATTGTAACTCTGGTTATACTATTTTTAAAGTGATGCGACTAGAGAAAAATGTAAATTCAATTTAATTTATTCACTTTTATATTTTATAAATATATGTTTAAGATACTTGGAGTTTGTATTGTAACTATTAGTCTAGAGATAAATTTAAATTCAATCTAATTTATTCACTTTTATATTTTATAAATATTCTTTAAGATACCTGGAGTTTAAATTCTTACTCTGTGTTACCATTTTTAAAGTGATGCGTCTAGAGATAAATTTAAATTCAATCTAATTTATTCACTTTTATGTTTTATAAATATTCTTTAAGATACCTGGAGTTTGAATTGTAACTCTGGTTGTACTATTTTTAAAGTGATGCTGCTAGAGATTAATAAAAATTTAAAAAAACTTTAGATTCAACTTTAAAGAAACATGTTTGTCATTAAAGTTCGTCTTAAATTATTTATCCTTAATTTTTACATCTTAGTCTTCAATTTGAAACTTTGAATATGTCACTGTTCCCAATATTAGGATCTTTACTCCAATCATGCATAAATAAAGTAAATTTTTATACATAACTTAACTCAAACAATCATAATGTCACACAAACTTCAACCTGAGTAGCAAATTCAGCCCAGCCACTCATATTGTAATCAAAACACACAGCACTCACATTGATGGACTTCAAAAGAGCTTATGGGTCAGCTTTTCTTATTCAGATGGTATTCATAATTTATGCTGCAGCAACATCCAACATTCATATAAGTGTATGACAAAATTGAGTTTGAAAAGTTTTTGGGCAGCATGTCACAAGTTTTGTGAATCATATATAAGGCATACACAATGTGCCTTGAGACAATCACAAATAAAGCAAATTAGGAATGTCAAACTAAAGCAATTGCTTACATATTTCGCATATGAAGTTGTCTGGCATAACATATGCTATAAATGTATATGATAAGTACATATGGTACATACATACAAACATACATACATAGATATCTTTGCAAATGGTCCAATGAAATTGTGAATTGCAGCACAGGTATGACAATAATGCAATAAAAATAATAAAGTCACAGACAGCAGCTTGTGAAATGGTTTGATTCAAAGTCAGAGTCAGAGCTCGTACTGAGCACATTTTAATATCAGAAAACACACTATGAGACTATATGTATATGACGATGGCTGTGTGAACCGGAGATTGTGTTGAGGCAGCAGCAGCACAACACTACACACAACATATGACCAGAATGTGCCAAAGACGACAGCTTTGGATTTCTCGGTCGGGGTCTGGTGCCTTCCTGCTGTGGCAAAACCGCGCCACAGACAGCTGCTGCCAGACACGGACATGGAGTCACAGAGCCACAAACACAGACACACATCCACACATCCACACATACAGATACAGATACAGATACAGAACATGAGGCATTCAACGGCTGGGAGGGAAATAATAAGTTCCGTTACAAGCATTGTAAATTCTTAACATTTCTTTGGCAAAAGATGAAGATATCGTAGCAGGGCTCTTTTCTACATTGGCATTGAGCTGCTAAGAGACTTCAACTTCGACTCCACAGCTGCCAACTGCCAACAGCCAACCGCCAACATCAGTTGCAGGTTCAGCTGCAAACTCATTATCAATCATACGCACTGTATGCGAACTTGGCAACAGCTTTTAATGACTTTTTCTTCTCTCAATGCAATGCATCTCTTGCTGCAAAACTTTAAAAGGCAAACGCATAGACGTAACTAGTTTTCTTTTAATTAACCCGCATATAAATGCCAAGTCTGGCTTGGCAACCGGTTTGCTTTCTAATTTCTTTAGCTTTCCACACACACACACAGTGCAATTGTTCACGCAAAACTCTTCTCCCTCTACCTCTGTATCGTGCCTCTTACCATTGACTATGACTGTGTGCGTGTGCCAATTCTCTAATTTCCAGGCACTCTGAGAAAAACAGCATCACAAATCACCAAGATATAATGAAAGAGCTCTTTTATCTGCTTCTTGTTGTTTTTTATTCATTTTTCTCTTACTTTTTTCCATCAAGATGGCAAACATTAAATGAATTGCATATGCGAGTTATGCCTGGTGAATGTGCATTCCCCATAGAAACTTATGAGACCTTCATCATAGAACATTGATAAACTACAAGCATTTTTAATTGCTAAAAAATATACTCATGCCAAGTCTTTTTTAACGTAATTAAAGTCATTAGTCGCTGAATTGCGAGAAATTTAATGACGACATTAGGAAAGGCTTTTCCTTTACATATTTAATGACGAAGAAACCTTTACTAAAAGTTCAGTTAATATCTTCGAATTCAATTGAACTTAATTCTATTTTGTTAAGAATATAATTAGATTTTATGGAAAATCAGTCTGTGCTCAGATTATACTTTGATAACTGAAATGGTGAATAAAGCTATACTAAGAGTTCAGTTAATATCTTCGAATTCAATAGTATTTATATCTATTTTGATAAGATTATACTCTGATAAGTATTATATTCAGGCACTAAATTACGAATAAAGCTTTACTAAAAGTTCAGTTTATTAAAATCTAGGATTTTAATAGAATTTAATACTATTTTGATAAGATTATCTTTCTACTTGATTGAAAAATTTATTTTCAACTAAATCTGTCAGCGTCTAATAAAGTAATTTCACTTTTCGAAACTGTTGCCTACCTTCTGGCGCTCATAATTCATTGTATACAACAAACAGTTGTTGCCATTTCATATTGCACCTTTTGTATTTTCCCCGAGATTCCATACGTTGTCTTGGCCAAAGAGAAAAATAATAGAGAATAAAGAAAACGAAACGAAACAAAGCAATTGAATTTTTTTGGTCTCCCACAAGAAATTCATGAAGCGTCACAATAAATGCTAAATGCTGTACGTGGCATACACTTGGGGGTCATGTGATGCTACTACTGTTGGATAGATGTACAAATGGTTGCTTAAATGAAGAGAAACGACGACATCTCTGACTTAAAAAAAGAAAAAGAAGAAAACAGAACTGAACTGAAAAAAAAATGCTGTCATGCGTTGAGAGACTTTTGTTGACGGCGGCGTTGACTTTATACGTCAATTTTCATCGTAGTCATACATTGAGAGACGGAAGACAGACAGGGAGGAGTTTTCCCGTTTATGGCAGTCAAGGAAAAACAAACATCAAGTGCAGGCTGTGGGCTCCGGACTGACTGGCTGGCTGGAAGGAAGGAAGGCTGCTTTCACTCTGCCTAAAATGCCATTTTCTAGTCAGCAACACTCTCATGTCAAGTTGTCGACTGCCAACCACCATCACCATCACCATCAACATCATCAGCACCATCAACATCATCAGCAGCACCACCAACCATCACCACCACCAACAGCTCAGCACAGCACCAAAGTCAAATTTAACCTCAAAGGCAGGCAGTCGTCGGTGCTAAAGAAACAACCTCATTATTATCGCCATCATCATTGCTGTCATCATTATGGACCCCACACACGGCGTGCAAAATGTTGTTATTTTATTTTTTATTATTTAACAGAAGCGTTCACCTTTTTTGGCGCTTTTGCAATTTGCCCCACTGAGCTGCTGCTTTTGTCGCAGTGGGTGAAGAGAGCGTTTTACAGAAATCCAATCAGTCGCAGTCGAAGTCGAAGTTTACTTACTTACTTCACTCAACATGTGTGCGCGCAATTCTCATTAACACATTTTAATTGCCCGAAAAAGGCAAATGGGCTAAAGTTTACAGCCACTTTGCTCTTTGAAGTTTTCTAATGACACTAGCTGAAATTACCTTTTAAATATTAAATTCATCTAGCTTAACCAATTTTGCAGCTTTGTAAGCATGATGAAAATCTTAAAATAGAAAGCTTGAATTTACTAAGGAAATTAAAAGTAGTAAGGCAGCTATAACAACTAAACTTTATTTTAAAATGCTGAAAGATTTTAAAAGGCTTTTACCTTGAATAACTCAATTTTAGCTGGTACTTTTAAATAGGAATGCCTTTGAAGCGTTAAGTTAGACTACTAATAATAATAAGTTTCATACAAATAAATAAAAACTAATATAAATTCAATTTAATGTTAATGTTTCGAAAGCACAAAAAATGGATCAAGCTTTGAAGATTTTGAAAACATATAAAAAGAATTAATTTTGTCAAATTAAATGAACTAAAAATATGCAATTTTATCTATTAATTGTTCTGAACAACTAAAATTTTAAAAGTCTTTTCTCATTTTATTTAAAAAAAAAAAGAAAAACGTAATGAAATGTGACACATTTTTATAATAAATGTCATAGGGTTTCTAGCATTACTTTCATCCCTGTCAGAGAGATTCAGACATGTTCTAGGCAAAAGTTATATGATGAAAATTAATTTTTAAAATTAATTATGCACATGTGCAACTCAATGGGCTCAAACTGTCTGCCTCAGTTTCCATCTCCTCTGTGTTTTTGTTTGTAACACCTGACACATTTGCAGCTGTTACTGGACCAAAAGGCAGAAGCTGCTGCTGCTGCTTCTGTTGCTGCTGCTGCTGTTGTTGCCCCCAGGTCGGTGGTCAGAGCGAAAACTCATTAAACTGCATAATTACGAGTATACACAAACCCCCACACACACATACACACAGAAACACACACTCAGACACAGAGAGAGCAGAACAACAACAAACAGAATGCTTGTGCACATAATAATATTAATATTAATAACATAAAATACTTGACTGTAAAGCCCAAAACCTGAAATGGTCAACAAGCAGTCCTCGGACTGATGAATGTCCCAGGGCCGCACTTAATAACATTTGGGCAGATTTTATAGCTGGGCGTGGTGCGGTGCACATAATTTGATTTATGGTCACCAACTGGGCCTCACCATCAAGAGCAATGATTTTCTTTTCACTTTAAAAGGTTTTTTTGTGGTGGTGGTTGAGGGTCAAGCCTTCAGTAAAACTTCCGGCCAAAAGGGCATTAGGGAAATACAAGTGCAAAGTAAAAGATTTCCGCTAAAAAATTAAGCATCAATTCATTTTGTTTTATTTTATTTTTTTTTTAAATAAATCGCTTTAAATCTCAAATTGTGGGCAATAAGTGTAAGAAACTGTATATTTATATAAAGTGAAGAACTTAGCTGAAAGTTTCCCAAACAGAATAAGTTATTCTACGGGTATTATATTATATTATATTAATTATCAATATTACAATTGAGGAAGAGTATCGAAAAGATATGGTAATATTTCACAAGTATAATAAATTGATATTCACACTGAAAATAAATAAATCCATTTTAAAACAAGCCCCAAATCTGTGTCACTAACTGCTATTGAAGCTGTCCAATCAAATATTTACTTTTGGCTCTTATATAAATTTGAACAAAGCTGTGTAAATTGGATGAAAGCCTGGTACAAACCCACAGCATCCACAAGTCACATTTGGCTATTTAGGCCCAACAACAAAGCAAAACGCAAATGCTGCAGAAATATTTAATTATTCGCACATACACAATGGAAGGATTTTGTGGGCAGCTTCTAATAATTGTTGTTGTTGCTGCTTTTGTCGTTGTTGACGAAACAATGGTTATAGGCCCAAAATTATAGCATGCTTATGTGGGCTGCAGAAACGGAGTGAAACTTTTGGATCTGATGCTGCGCACTTGGAACACCTCAACGAACACAATACAGACACTCAAATTCACACACCCACACCACACACACACCCACACCCATTGATATATACTCACACACACACACACACACACACACAGAGCAAATGCCAAGTGCCATATTAATTTTGTGTCAAATAAGTGAAACGCAATTAAACGCACATGTCAGCTCGTGGCAAATGGCCAATAACCAGAAAAGGAATGAGACAAAGCATCACTTCTATCAAGAGGGAAAGAGAGAGGGAGAGAGGGAGAGAGGGAGAAAGGGAATGGGAAACACAGCCTCACCACAATCAATACAAACAGCTCTGAAGCCTCTCCACTCAATTCATTTGTACAACAACTAAACCATAACAATAGCAACTAAAATCCCCCAATACAAAACTGCCAGATATGAGGCAGGGAGGGAAAGGGGGAGAGGTAGGGGGCTGCCATACAGACAAATTGCACAAAATCCCTTAATATGATGACCTATTAAAATTATGTTCACTGTTCGCGACAATGGCAGCAACAAAAGCGAAACTATAACGGCCAAAATAGGGGGAAGTCGTTGGGAGTGACAACTCTCTATATATGACTGTGGGGGAGAGGAGCCTAAGTCTGTGTAATAACCGAAACCATATATATATAGTATTTATTTTATATATATTTTTTCTTCTTTTCTTTTGTGTGTATGGTCGAAATTGCCTATTACATATTATTGATTAATGTGTGAGTGTGTTTGTGTGTGTGAGTGCACATGAAATTGTTGAAGCATGCACGGCAAATAGATTGAAAGTTACTTTTCGATAACGAAACTTGTCATCATCGATTGGGCGTGGCATTTGCCAAAAATAATTCTCTATGATGATAAAGCAATTATTTGAATTTCGTGCGTAAGTTGAATGGGAACTAGTTCCTAAGTTTCTAACACACACACAAAAGAGACTTTGTGCAAATTAAAAAAGTACAGTGGTCACTCTGAAGTAAGAACACACATCGTTTGTAGAACCCAAAACAATTCCTTAATTGTTATGAAATATAGAAAATCAAAATTGTTTCTTTAAAAATTTTTTTAAAGAAATATGGAAGTGAAATGTAAATTTTAATTATTTTGACTTTGATATTTTGTGAAAGGAAAAAAACAATTTCAAAATTTGTGCTATTGTTTCCTACTTAGATATCTCCTGCTTATTTTCCAGTTTGCATTGTTTGTACACTTTTTGCTGGCATCGTAAAAAAAAATATGACAAGATAAAAGAGATAACCCCTATGAACAATTACAAAGCAACAAACAGTGCAGTTCAGAGAGTTAGTGTCAAAAAGTGTAAAGAGTGACTGGATCCTAAATGAGAGTCATTGCCTGGTTTTCTGTTTCTGCTTGCCTTGGCAAACTGATATGTAAATGCACAATAAGGCTGAAGGATTAAGGATTATATCACAATGTGCACACAGATGTTCAAATAGAGACAGAGAACGAACAAGGTGATGAAAGAGAAGACACAATAAACATGTCACAAATGGCAGAGACAATGCAATGAACACACACAACACACAGAGAGAGAAGATGACAACAAACTGGCAAAAAAGTGACAAAATGTTGGCACAGGTTTTCATTCCATTTCATTCCATTTCTGTTCCCTTTATGCTTTCATCTATGTCATTTCGTATGATGACGTGGACATGTACTGCCCTGAATGGACATACATACTGATATGTGACTGTTTCACTATGTGAATGTGTCGTTAAAGGATTATTATAAGAATGTGATAGCCAGGGGCCAAACTATGCAAAACATTTTGATGCTTAAATGTCAGAGAGACACACAAAAAAAAAAAATAGGAAATATGAAGTGACATTTAATTAGAAAATCCACAAAAGGAATCCTGATGACTAGAACAAAATGTATTCAATCTATTTTATGTCACATACTTGCATGTATATAAACCATAAAAGTATGTGAAATTTTGTGGGTTATAGTAGGTATAAAGTTTCGAATGCCTGTGTGTGTTTTGGTAAAAGCTTATCAAATTAAAATTTAACACTAGCCAAGGGTCGTTACGTTGATTTACGTTCTGTCCAAAAGCATCCGAGTATTGTTGAGCTAAAGTTTCGGGTTCATTGTTGGTTTGACTTCCACTCCCCAATTTGAGCTGAGTGTGCGTGTGTGTGTGAGTGTTTGTGTGTGTGGTCTACACCTCATTTATAATGCAGACACGAAACTTTATTTATTAATCCAACAATTTAGTTATTAAGCACATGACGTGATGCTTTGCTTGTACAAATTTGTGAAGGGGGATCTAGTTCTAATACTCGAGAGCTTAAACTTTCAAATGACAGGGACTAAGCCCAAAATAATTGCAAATTAAATGAAAATTGTTTACTAAACCAAAATACCTAGGCTTAGTTGCCTTTTACTTCGTTGTAACAAACTATAACACTCAACTAAATTTAAACAATACACTTGTGTTAATTAATCGAGAATCTATTACATATTTAATTGTAATGAGAAATAAATGGAACATGACTGAAAATCGATATATTTACATATGCATGTAGGCAGGATAATTGATATTGTCATTAAAGGATACAAATTACAATATAACACGAAGTGTTAAAGAATAATGTGTACTATGAAGTAAAATGAATACAATTAATGTCGACAATGTTACTAAATATAAAACAAGTTGTTGAAAGATACAAATTTTTCAGGGAAAACAAAATATAAGTCACCTACATTACAGCGTAACAGAAAATGAAGAATAATAAAGTAAAATAATACGATTTATAACGACATAATTTACAATGTATCAAATATTAAAGGAATATTAAAAATTCATTAGTTTGTAAGGAAAACAAATTGCTTTTATATTTAAGATAATTATAATTAAGAAATAAATCATCGTAATAATTGTTATTACTTTTCAGACAATAAAAAATATAAAACATACTTTAGCTGCGTGATTTTGCATTAAGTCTGCGAATAATTTATTACCCAAATGGCAAGTACATTCCTCTACTCTCCCTCTCCCACTTCCTCTCATTGCTTCTTTCTCTGAAAGTCTTAAGTTTATTAGACTCTCTAATGATGTCTACAGATGCTCTCTTCTTGTCTGTCCTATAATACGGTCAATCACATGATGTCGCCTGCCATCCCATAATTATTGCAACTGTTGTCGTCTGTGTTGTTGTCACTGTCGTTGTTGTTGTTGTCACTGTCGTTGTTGTTATTGTTGTTGTCATTGCCGCCTTAGAGCGTTAAGTATCTGTTGGATGCATTTTGTTTAGCAGAAGATTTTGTGCCATGTACCTACACTAATTACAAATTGCGCTATGCTACAGTTGTTGCTGTTGCCCCGTCTTGGCCGTGTTGTTGTTGCTGCCGTTGTTGCTGCTACTGTTGCTGTTTGCCAGCACAGCAAATTCTCGCGTCTCATAAATTAAGTAGGCCACCCATAGACGGACCAATGCAGACGCCATCGCTGGCACCTCTCTCTCTTTCTCTTTCTCTCTCTCTATCTAACCGCCCACCCTCTCTGTTTAGCACAGGTGCAACATCAGCCCAGTGGGTTGCCTTAAGCCCCCCGCCTGGTTAGTTAGGTGAATCTTTATTAACATCGACGTCAACGGCGCGTTGCAGACTGCAACGAAACATTACAAATGTTGCCAGTCAGAGAAGATGTACACAAACACACAGATACACACTCACACACATACAGACATTAAGACAGCTGTCTTGAGACGTCGTCATCTTCGTCTGCTTGAAGAAATCTTATTAAAAACTACACACTGAGTGAAAATATGGTCGGACATGTTTGTTTTTTTGTTGCTGCTGTTGTTGTTGTTCTTCATTGTTGTTGTCGCTGTTGCTGTTGTTGCTGTTGTTGTTGTTGTTGCAGTAGCGGCAGTCACCGTT
The DNA here is from genome assembly GCA_035044365.1 of Drosophila neotestacea. Classification (NCBI taxonomy): domain Eukaryota; kingdom Metazoa; phylum Arthropoda; class Insecta; order Diptera; family Drosophilidae; genus Drosophila; species Drosophila neotestacea. The sequence goes on along the minus strand of JAWNMD010000273.1, from coordinate 6,597,685 downwards.
GCAATCGCATAAATTACGGCCAGCAGCCAACACCAAACACCTCCCCCTTTACACACCTTTCTTCTCACCTTTTTACCTAATGCCTATTCGCTTCTCTAGTCTCTAGTCTCTACACTCTCTAGTCTCTATACTCTCTAGTCTCTAGCCGAAGGGGGCATTCGCCTTTTTAGCACCCAGAGATGAAGCCGAAGCATGAAATGCAATTTGTTGAGGCATTGCCATCACCATCATCATCAAAGGCAGCGAACTTCCCAAGACTCCCCCTCACCAAGTGTTTGTTGTTGCTTCTACTGGGCGTTAATTTCACAAACGGGTTGTTAAGATACTCACATATATCTTTAGCATTGCAGATAGCATAGATATGTACATTTGCATGTATGTAGGTGAAGTATAATGGAAACAGCTGAAGATTCTACTCAGATATTGAAACTTGTTTAAAAAAAGACAATTCACTTGCAAACAGAACATTTAGAAAGATAGCATAAAGGAGTTGTAGGAAACCAAGTGAAGAGAAACAAATAAAACTTTCAATTTACTTTAAATGCAATAACAAAAAATTTTTGCATAAAGTTTAATATTGAACATGAATTTATTTCCATTTTAATAATGTTTCTTAACTCTTGTTTATTTAATTTAAATGACCAGCTCAATACTGAAGTCTATATTTAGTTTTACAAGAATATTCCATTTCACATTTTGAAGATTTAAAATCGATTTATGAATATAAATTAAGAAAGCAATTTCCTTTATTAAGTGAGTCTGATAACTTAAAAGAATGTTATGTTTAAGATATAACAATTATAAATCAAAGGAAAAATGTATTATGTATATATTCTTTACTTAAGTTGTGAACTGAAGGAATTATAGATAAGATTAGAATGAATTAAATTAGATAATTATCTAATGATTATAATCATTAGATTACTTTATGAAAAGCCAAACAAGATACAAGCTTTAATACGCTTTGAATTTCCAACTTAACCTAAACATAATAATTTGGTAAATTAAGTTAGCTAAAGCTCAAATGCTCAGTCATTGTCCAAAACAAGTTAAGAAAGAGCAATTATGCATATTCCATCTTCCACAATAATTCTGTTCATCTGTAATCTCTAATTATTGCCTTAGGTTGGATGGGTCAGGGTCCTATTAATTAGCTAATTAATTGAGCTACAAAGCCCTACATGGGTAGGAAATTACAAAGTTTTTGTTAATTGGTATGTTGCACGATACTTTTGGATGCCGCTGCTCTTGTTGCATGCAATTAGAATAGTGGTAAACTGACCTGTAGCGATTTTGTTGCAATATAATGCTGTTGCAACTGATGTTGCTGTTATTGCATCCGTCATAAGCCTCAACTCAAACAGTAACTACCTGTGGGAGTATGTATCTGTCTACTCTCTAAAACGGTGGAAAAGCTTTGGCCAAAATTTCCCAGCACGTACAAAACACGTATAAGCGTGGAGTATCTGGCATCGACAGATTTTCGGTCAAATGCCATTGGGTAAAAAGGGGGCCACAAGGCAAGTTTGTGGTGGGCGTGGCGTGGCGTGCGTATTAATTTACATGGCAACTGACACTGTGGATGGCAACTCTAGTGGGAGTATCTCATACAAATAAAAGAGAGAGAGACAGAGAGAGATTGAGTGTGTGTGCGTGATAGCGATAGCTTTGCATTTTCATTCTGGGACGCTTGGATCGGCTTTTATGCAACAGTGCGCATCAAACAGTATCTGACAGTGCCCACTCACTACTAAGGTTTCACACCAACACCAAGAACAACAACAACAACAACTACATCAACAGCAACGAGAACAACAACAACAGTAACAACAACGAGAGCAAGTACAAAGTGGAAGCATATGAAACTCGCTTTAAAAAGCATTAAAATTCATTTAGGTTGTCGTCTCTCTTAAAACAAAACCCACGGGGCGTATACGTAACACTGAAAACGCAGCCGCATCGATATTGAAATTTATGCTACAAGATTTAACTAATAATGCAGTTAAATCCCGTCAGAACAGCTGAGTGTGCTCGTCGACCAGGGGCAAAAGCGTCGCCTAGTTATAAGCAGATGTAAGTAAACCAATCACACGCTTCATAAGCCCACCAGACGCGACTGTGTGTGTGTGCGTGGGAGGAGGAAAAAGAGAGTGAGGAAGATGGCGCAAATGGAGGAGGATGGAGAAGATGTAAGACGTTAAATGGAAGGAGGGTACAACAATTGAATAAGCGAGGCAATCAATCAAAATACAAAATCTATTAGGGCACACCAACAAGGAGACTAAGATGTTGCCCGAAGGAACTTGCTAAAAGCGCACAGTGGGTGAGAAAGCTCAAGGAACAAGCTAAAATAATACAAGCTCTAGAGGTTTTAGCCAGAGTTGGTTTCCAAATCTCTCAAATCAAACTGTAATTGACAAAGAACTTGATTCATAATATTTAATTGAATTGAACTCAATTACTTTAAAGTGAGATTTGTGATTTAAGATATCTTACATCAGTTTTAGTTGGTTTAATGCATGGAATTCGGTTGGTTTTTGGTTCTATTAAATAATTTCTATTAGTTCACGAGCATTTATACATTTATCTTCATTTCCAAAAACAATTACTTGTGATATGTTTATACGATAAAACTAACTTGTTGTGATTTTTTTTTATGGCCATAAAATTCTAATTTGTTACACATAGTTATGGTTGATTACGGCAATCATAGCATAGTTATAAAAGTATGCTATAAAATTTAATCAGCCACTATTTATGGTTGAAGCCCATTAACTTCAAATGGTTCTAATTTTGGCCAAGACAATGAAATTAATCGATCAATCGATAAAAAAATAAAGCATTTTTCTTGCAAAGTTTTCCCATTGTGCGAATGGAAATGACGCAAAGCCTAAGCCACTAAACTGAATCCGGAGTAGAGTTCCTTTGCGTTGCCAGTTCAATTATAAGGCGTTGGAAATCGCTTTTCTTTTGATTATACTTAAGGAAGGGGGAAGCTTACTTCATTTTCATTGAGTGTGTGCGGGGCTAATTCAAAAATGTTCATAAGCAAAGTAAACGACATTCTTAAATGACATAAATTTATAATTTCTGCGACTGAGTGGGACAAAAGAGCGAGAATGAAAGTGAGAGACAGAAAGAGAGAGACAGAGAGAGAGAGAGTGCGCTGAGTGCTAAAACAAAGTGCTTTCTATTTTAATTTATTAATTTAATGTGCGCTCCAAAAAGGCAGCAGTAGCAGTTGCACGATACGCCCTCTCTCTCTCCCTCTCCCTCTCTCTCTCTGTCTTTATCCATGTCTCTCTGTCACTCCTGTCGCCTGCCAGGCAGTTTCAATTTTTAATTCAATAAAGCGGCAACAATTTTTGCCTATTGAAGGCAACTCCAGGCAGCTGACGGCTGGCTTCAGGGCCAGACAGAGGACAGAGTACAGGGTAGTACAGAGGTGGGCGGCATATTTAGCGCGACAGTCGTTTGGGCCATAAAGTTTAACACAGAGGTTGCCCCCGGACAAAATGCCCTTCCTGTAATTGTGTGTCTGTGTCTGTGTGTGTGTGTGTGTTTTTGCTATTTTTGGACTATGTTCTTTGAGAAAATATGGCGAGTACATTAAATTTTTGGCAAAGAAGAAGTCGTATGTTTTTTTCGGGATAGAGGCAGATACTACAGTTAGGGATGCTGGTAAACAAAACTGGCAAGTCATAATGCTTATTGGATTTGCGATGGGGGGCAGAAATATAATTAGGGAAAGGCCAACGGAAAGGAATTTCAATTAAATTGGCAAACAGCTAAATAAATATTAAATGCCATCTTAGATTATTTTCTAAGAAACATAAACTGCAATGTGTGGGTATTTTTTTTTGTTGTTGTTGTCGGCCCTGTTTAACATTTGTGGCTTCAAATAAATTTTTCAAAATTTAATTAAAAAGCCCTGAGTTGAGTTGAGTTACATGCAACCAGAACGAACAGCCATAAGAATAGCGAAGAGCGATAGCAACAAAAATTGGCTGCATAAATAAGAAATTAGATTTTAATAAAGCACACATTTAGGCGCCGGTTCACGGCCTCATCATAATGAAAAGCCCCATTTCATTTTGCCTGGACAAGCCTTTTGGGACTTGCCAACGACGGCTTTTGTTCGGTAAAAAGCAAAGCCGTCGGTGGGTTTTCATCTGTTTCATTTCTTCTTTTTTTTTATCCGTCTTTTTTCCTTTTGGCCAGTTAAAAGTTTGCTTTACCTAATGAAACTTGAGCGAGCGCTTAAGGAAATGCTTCAAATGCTTTTGTTCAAACTACACAACAGAGAGAGCAGAGAGCATTCTCATTCTTATTTTATTTCTTTTATGTTTGTATTTATCTTTTTTCCCCGTTTGCTGTTTTCTGTTTTGCTGTAGGCGAAGTTCCGTTGCTTGAAGAGCTTCAGCTGACCAAAAGATACATTTGAGTTGTGAAAGATACTTTTCGAAGAACATGCGCATCTTAGATGTGTGATTGATGAATCGCTTGAAAAATGACAAACAACAAGGCACACGTGAAGTTGATGATGTTTGCTAAAAGTGGAAATGTAGAAATGGAACATGCCAAATGCTATTTCGAGGGTCTCTTTAATGGACTTACAACGTTTTTGGCTTAACGTCAGTTCAAATAAATTTCAGATTTGAGCCACACATTAGCTTTCCATCTTTAGTTCGTGCTAAGCTATTTAACTTTAATGAAAAGTGCTGGGAAATGTTGCTGCAAACTGTTCCTGCTTTTAATGCCAAAGGTCACAGGGCTTTTGTACTTTAAAAACTTTTACACTTACAGACTTAAATTTCAAACTACTTTTGAGTTTAGTCAACTTAATTTTTGGCTAACAAAATGTTTGAGAAAGCATTTGAATAATTGGTTCGTTAGTTGATTTATACAAGTTACACATAACCTTAAAACTAAAGTTAAAACCAATCTAGACGAAAAACTATTTCAATTCACATTTCAGCTCAAAACTTTGTCAAACAATATTTCACACAATTCACACATTTTCTGCTGAATAAATAAATGGAAGCCTGCAACCGACAAAAAAAACAAAATCAAAAGAAACGAAACGAAAAACTCCCATTTTGAAAGCCAAAAACAGGCAAAACTGGTAGAAACAAAACAAATTCCACATAGAATTTGATTTTGGACAGCAGCAGACAGAGGTAAAAGGAAAAATATAAATTTGAAGCAGAACTAGAAATAGAAATAAAATCCAAACATAGGAAATTGACAGCCAAACTATTTACGAGCAATATGCAATATTGCATATGATAGAAATCCGACTCTACAAACTAATAGCCACAAAAGAGAATATTTCCAGAAATATTTTCCTGATAATAATTTACTTCAACAAAATAACACGTGTGAATTGGGAAATATAAGTGGTTGATCAGATTGTAAATCGATTCTACAAAATAATAATCATAAAAGAGATTACTTCTAGAAGTATTTAGTAGTCTTGGTTGAGCTTTCTAGCTATAAGAGTGTATGAAATCTTACATATTCTGTGCAATTGCAAGGCGAAAACTTTTCTTGCACTCACAAGAATAATGCAAATGTTCAAGTGCCACTTTCAGCTCGAGTCATTGAGCCACAACTTGTACACAAGAAAATAGAAAATAGTAGGAAAAATGTTAACAGGCAAGCAGTCAAGCAGTCGAGCAAACAAACAACTACACACATGAGTTGCATAGCGAAATAAACAGCATTTAGTGCATATTTAGTACAAGCAGCCAAGTTAAAACCAGCCCAAAAACCGGCCAGCAACAAAACCCGACAATTCCCCTCTATTCCCCTCCTATCCCTCCTGTGCATCTCTGCTGCAACTCATCTGGTTGTTAGCAGGAAAAATGCATCAATGCATGCCGTAAAGCAAAACAACAAAAAAGGCAAAAAAGGCCAAGACAACATAAAACACAGAGAAAAGAAAAGCGGCCAAACAGGCCGACAGCCGACAGTAAAGAAAATGGCCAAACATGTTCGCTATGTTCTATGAATAACGACAACGGGAGAGAGACTCAGGCAACATCCAATAGAGAGTAGGAGGATGAAGATGAAGCAGGAGGAGAACAGGAGAAGCATTAGCAACAACAAAAGCTGAAAACTTGGCGTGCTTGTTTGCCATCACCATCATCATCATCATCGTCAACATGATAATCATCATCATCATCTGTGGAAGGAACCGCGCATTGTATGCAGTTTTTCACTGCCACATGGATAGAGATAGAGAGACACTGAGAAACATGTTTTTCAGCATTGCAATTTTACCTTGCCACCAACCAAATACGAAACGAAACCAAGCCAAAAAAAAAACAAAAAGATAAAATAGGAAAATAGAAAGAAGAAACGAAGATACATCCGTCGAGTGGACCGCATGTCTGTCAGTCAGTCATTTACTCAATCACTCATTCAGTCATTCAGTCATTCAAGTCAGCTTAGATGTTGGTCTCAACGTTTGCCGCAAAAGCCTTCAAAGGTATTATGATAAACTCGCCATGAGCAACGGAGAACTGCGAGCTAAGAGTTAAAAGCACAACAAACTCAGAAACAGACCAAAGTTGCTTACAACATGCAACATGATGCACATGTGCAACTACACACAATAACATGGCAATTAGAAGCAGCAGCAGCAGAAGTTTGCCACAGGTCAACAGAGAGATTGAGAAACAGAGACAGGGACCGAGACTGAGACTGAGACCGAGACTGAGACCGAGAGAAAGAGAAATTGAGAACAAGGAACCATCAGGTAGTCCCAACCGAGCCAGGCACGTAGAATAGTAGTTGCATTACATTCAAGCTGTTTTCCCCCTCTACCTCCCTCTCCCTCTTCCTTACCACCCACACATGTCCAGCTTAACTCAACTTTAATTCTGTAGGCGGACTTTAAGTTGCGGCTTGAACTTAAGTGCTACTGAAATGTTCACAAAATGTTCAACACCCACAAACACAAATGTGTTAAAGCAACAAAACTTCTTCTTAGATAAGAAGACAACAGAAACAGTTGAAGAAATTCAATGAACTTTTATGTGCGGGTCTTTAAATGATAAAGCAACTGAGATAAATGTTTAAATACGCACAAACTTTTAACATTAAAACTTAATAATTTGAAATTCATTTATAACCTTTCAGTCTTATTTATATTTTTTAATACATTTTGTCGACTGATCTTAATTAATTAAATAAAAAACAATTCTCTCTACCTTATTTAACAATGTACTTAAAATATATTAAAATATTATAATACACAAAATATTAAAACTTAAATATTTAAAAGTACTCAGAAGTAGGTAATGGAAAAAAGTAAAATTTCGAGTCTTTGCAGTTAATAGAAAATATAAGATTCTGAAGTATCTGTTATAAGCCTCTCTAAAGCGTTTCAATTCTTCGCTAAATATTTTCAATCTGTGTATTATCAACAATGTTTAAACTTTAAACTTTACGTACTTCTTCCTATTAGTGTAGAAAACTATAGCTACATTTAATTTGTTTTTTACCTGTCCAGTTCCCATTTCCCATATTCCAATAAATATTTCGACAGTTTAATCCTTTTAAAGAGATAAACATTTTAAACAATGTTCAAATATATAAGCAATTAAAAAGATTGTAATCTCATCACTTTTGGTCCTGAACTCGCATTAAAATTGACTCTTACGACCCACATTAACTTTTATAAGTGCTCGTTCAAGCCTAGAAAAACTTAATGTGCATCCAAAAGCTAAACTTTCAAACCATTTTTGGAAGCAGCGTAGGCGGTCGGAGAGGAGAATCTTGTTTCCAAATTGAGCGCCCACATTAATTAAATTTTGCACTAGTTGGTGAAAGAAAAACATAAATAAATAAAAAAGCTAAAAAAGGGAGACGCCGCTCAACTTTAAAGAGGAATTTAATTATAGCGAAATCACGGTGCCGCAGTGAATAAAATAAAAAATAAAAAAACAATATTAAATGCGAAGTACTCGTACTACGTGGAGTGGAAAACCATGATGTACTGCAGTCAGAAGCTAGACCCATTGGAGTATTGGGGGATCAGGGAGAAGGTAGCAAGAGAGGTTGAACCTCAAAGGCCGCCTACAGTCGTTGCTCTGTTCCGTTGCAGTTGTTGTTGCAGTTGTTGTTGTTGCAGTTGTTGTTGCAGTTGTTGTTGTAGCTGCTTTTCTGCTTTTCGCTGTCGGGTTTAATGAACGGAAATCTCTTGCAAATATTCAATTGCTATACACAGCACACACACACACACTTACACACTTGCACAGTCCCAAGTGGAGTGTGCATGAAGTATGTACACAACCATACATATATTTATATATATGTACATACATATATACATATAGTCCGCATACGATAGGCTCCATCCACACACACAGTGGAAGTCCACAGACAAAGCGCATGTCGAGCAGTCGACAAAGATGATGATCACAATAACGATAATGATGATGTTGTTGATGATGATGATGATGTTTTGATGATGCACCAACAAATGTGCAATGTGCGTTACGTTGCTGCTGTTGTTGTTGTTGTCGCTTTAACGCCCAACCGATAATGAAGTTTCATAATGATGTTGCCCTACGGCTGCCAGACAGGTTGCTAGCCAGCCAGCCAAACCGACACAACTCGACATAGCTCGCCTGGTTTTTTGCAATTATTTGAAGTAGTCAACGGCAACACAGATTTCCCACAAAATAAGAAAACATAAAAAAAGTACAAGAAAATCCATTTGCAGTTGCACGAATTATTGAATACCCTATGTCTTCACTAGCGTGGAGTACTGTCAACAGTGATATTCAGTTTAAAAAAAAACCATTTCAATTAATGAAAGTGGTTGTAATTCAACTAGGTAAAATGATATTGTCGACTGATCTGTATCATCAAAAATTTAAATTAATATTTAAACACAACATAAAAATTATTAGTAAAATAAAATATCTAAAATTAAATTAAATTAAAATATTTAAATTTCATCTAAAATTTAAATTAATATTTAAACATAACATAAAAATTATTAGTAAAATAAAATATCTAAAATTAAATTAAATTAAAATATTTAAATTTCATCTAAAATTTAAATTAATATTTAAACATAACATAAAAATTATTAGTAAAATAATATATTTAAAATTAAAAATAACAAAATTCATAAGAAACTAAAATTCAGTTATATATGTATGTGTTACAAATATCTAAATAATTTATTAATTACCAAATTTTAAATTTTAACATTATGTATATCTATCTCAAACTCTCTAGTGCCTAAAATGATAGGCTTTAGCTTTACTAAATTTTATTTGTTTTAGAACTCACAGACTTTTATACTTTCAGATTTTAGTTTAAACATATTTACATTTTATTTATTCCAATTATTATTTCAAGATAAACTGCCAATTTGTATTATAAAATTAAAAATTTCTTTTAACCATGTGACGATAAATAAATAATATAGTATATAGCATCGGTGATGACTTCTTAGTGTCATTACACAATCTATGACAATATTAAAATACGCTTGGCAAGTGCATAAAAAAGAAAAGGAAAAAGGTAGAGATAAACTGAAGCCCGGGCCTAGGCCTAATGCCAAAACATATTTATAGGCTCCACTCTCCTCTTCTATCCTATAGCCTATTCTCCTATTCTCTCTTTCTTTCTCTTCTCATCTCTTTGGCTGCAGCACACACATTTACAATATTAATAATCTGCTGCCATTGAAAGCCATACAAGGCGCGACGACGACGGCGACGCTGCCGCTGTACGTGTCAACATTCGACGCAGACTGCGCTGCCAGCGCCGGCGTCGACAGCGACTGCAAGCGCGACGACGCATATAAATTTCGTGTTCTTTTATAATTTTTTTTTTTCTCTTTTTTGGAGTGGTCTAGGAACTTTTGCGCCATTGCGAGTGGCATGCAACGACAACAACAACAACAACAAGAACGGCAAAAAAAAACTTATCTGGCAGGCAGTGCACGCAGAAAAAGAAAGAGTAAGGGGAGGGAAGGGAGGTTAGAGAGGTAGAGAAAGAGAGAGAAACCTGGCGAAACACGGCACAGTGGTGTCGTTATTGTGGGGACATAAATAAAGCGACAGCGTGGGAAACACTGTTATGGAAAACCATAATGATAACGACTTTCGAAAGGAACGGAACCACTAAAAAGTCAAATTAATCTATTGAGACTTTAAAAATGCCAAAGTACAAACCAAAAATGTTAGAGAAACAAGGTTGTTCGGAAAGTGCTTAGAAGTTGTAGATGAAAAACTGAAAGATAAGGCCACTATAGGATAAGTTGGGGAACCTATAATAACTGCCATAGAAATATCTGTAGACTAGACGAGCTAAATCAAATCTTTCATTTTTACAATTCCCTAAGAAAGACACTGTAAATCATAATTCTTGGAATTATCAATATTTTATTTAAGTTTCAAATAAATATAACCTTTAATTTGATTGTTGGCGTATCTACAGCTTTAAAAATAAATGTGGAGTTTTAATAATATAGAAATTAACAATAGTTCAAGACGAAAGATACACATTTTAAGTACTTTTCTTTAACCATATTCTTTTTACGAATATTTATTAAATTTATTTGAGTTAAAAATATTTGCAATATTTGCAATGTGACTTTTAACCACAAAAGTAAATTGCATATTGAATATTATTAAAGTCTGGCAAAGTCTTTAATTTCAAGATGAGTTTAGGTACTTTTCTTTAACCAATTTAAAACTGTCAAGCCATTTCATTGGTTTGAAATACAGTTCATTTGCTTTAAAGTTTATAAATAGCTTTAAAAATGTTTGCAATGTTCGAAACGTGGCATTCAACCACAAAATATGACTAGAAAATAACTAAAACTGAGTTTTTTTCCCATTTATTATATGCTTTATTACCTGTCCCACTGTGCGATAACCGCAAAAATGCCTATGTTTCGTCTGGCTGGTTCCCCAAGAAAGGGAGAGGAAAGAGGGAGAGGGAGAGGAGAGAGGGAGAGAGAATTGGGTACCGACCGCCTTTTCATTGGCCTGGCCTTTGTCTATTGTGCTGACTACTCCTTGTGGCATTGCGTTGAGTGCACAACAAATATTGTCGCCGGCTAGGTCGGGAAATCAACGCACTAAGCGGGAAGAACTAACCTCTCTCACCCCACTCTCTCTTCCCTTCTCCCCTGTAGCAACCACACTCGGTCGGCACCACAGTTGCCGACGGTCGACGGCACAAAGTAAATAGTAAACAAAAATAGTTTGCAAGCCAAAGTAAAAATGCAAAAAGGAGTCAAAGACAGCAGCAAAAAACAAAAACCAAAAGCAAAAACCAAAAACAAAACGCACACAAGTAAATAAAAATAGCGTAAAATAAAAATGAAAATAAAATGCGAAACAGCTTTTGTTGTTGGCCAGTTGAAATGAAATTAAAGCTACTAAAAATGCAGCTCTGTGTTGTCGCGGGTCTTACAGTCAGTGCTCGTAAGTATATGTACTTAAATACCTACATACATATGTACATATTGTATTATACATATAGTTGCAATACAAAACAATATATACATACATATAGTCGAAGCCCTATATATAGCGTTTTATAAACTGATTAAATGCAAGGCATGCATTGCGATAGGCCCAGAACAACGAATAATGTGAATGTGAACGTGAATAAGCGACAACTTTGACGACGTCGTCGTTGTTGTTGTTGTCGTTGTCGTTGTTGTTCGAATAGGCCCATAAATTGATAAGCAATCTGCTCGCAAGATTAGCACTTGTTATAGGACAGGGGATCGATAGAAAGGGAAGCTCTGTAAATAACAACAATTGTTAAGCACATGAATAAATATTTGATAGTCTGATTGAGTTGGCGATAAAAGTGTAGTAACATTAAAAGTTGATGTACGAGTCTACTTAAATGTCTAATTATATTATTAACTGTCTATTGATTGAGGGTTACCCAAAAAAAGAAAGTGATTCACATATTCCATGTTTAACAAGTGATTATGGCAATTTAGATAAAGGTTAAGTATCGCGTATTCCAAGTAATAATAGTATATACACCGCCAATAACAACAGCAATAACTAAAACATAATAATTATTAAAAGAACCATTCTTTCAAAGTCTCTATAAGGTTTTAATGATCTGAATCATAGACTGTGTAGAATGACGAATTCAAAAACATCTATAAGATCAAATTCGGCTATAAAGAAAAGAGTCTAAGACTTCTATTATATGCTATAAATAGTTTGGGTTTTCTTTAGAAATTATTAACAATCTTTTCACTTCATAGAAATCGACAATAAATGAATGGAATGACATGGCGTTTTAAATTATTTTCGTATTATTTCTCTTATCACAGTCAATATTTACTTTCGATAAGCTCTGAATAACCAACGATAAAAGATCTTCAACAAAGTGAAGCCACAATTTTTATCTACACAACAACAACAATAAATGAATGGGGAAAAAGCACGTGCTTCCCAAATGAAATGGAAACAAATTGGCAAAAAGGAAAATGAACGCAAGGTTACGCCAGAAGAAGAAATATCCAATCAAATCCAAAACATAAATCACTGAAAGGTCAATTGATTGACCTTGGCTAACAGTTACAGTTACAGTTACACACGACTGACCCAAGAGAGACAGAGACAGAGAGAGAGAGAGCAAAAGTTCACAGTGCAAAAGACTTGGCTCGCGAATCGCAGACAAAAACATTTAGCATAAACAAAATGCCAAGCGAAATAAACGATTAACAAATTGTATGCGTTAAAAATAAAACAAAATCAAAATGCAACTGAAAGCGGAATTCAAAAACAGAGGCACAAAATACACATACATTACATATCAACAGAGAGAGAGAGAGAGGGAGAGCGTGAAAGAGAGACACCAGAGCAAGCGGGCAATGAACGCTTGATATACGCAAAATGAAAAGGCAAAAAGTAAACTGAACAAAATAAAAATAAAAAAGTAACCAACGGAACGAAAAGCACACGCAATCTGCCAACGCAGCTGTCGACTGCACATTCGCCAAAGCACAAAAAAAAACACTAAAAGAATTAAAAACACAAAAAGAAAAGTTAAGCATTTGATTGAGTTTGCGATAGAAAACGCACAATGAACTTTTTAACGTAGCTATAGATACTTAAAATTTGAGATGTGCATAATTTACACACCGTTTGCACTTCTTTTCATTTTCTTTTGCATTCCATTTCTCTTTCTCAGTTGCCCCCCCGCCTCCCTCAGGGCGTATGAGTAACATTGAGCGGATATTACGTATACGGCGTGTACACTTGCAGTTTGCTCTATGGCCGAAAAAATATCATAGTTCAAATAGTAGAGTGGTATTTCGTTACACGACTGAATTAAGACCTTGGCTTGCCTTTAGATTGGCCCATTTTAAGTATCCAATTACAAGTGCAGCATCAATAACAACTACACGTGAACGAGCCCTTAACTTATGCACATTGTACTCAACCTGAGTGTGTTTGTCAGTGTGTTAGTGTGTGTGTGTGTGTGTAAAAGTCAAACTATCAATTACAATTATGTGCACAAAACGAGACGCTCGTGCATTGTGTGTAGATACTCTCCATACTTGTAGATACTTGTTCGTTACTCACCAGCCAGTTGACTATACAAAACAATTAGCTGAAGCTGCTAAACAAATGTGCAAGCAGGCAACAATCACCAAAGTCTCAAACGCAAAAGTAAATCTCAACGTGCACAGCGAGAGAGAGAGAGAGAGAGAAATAGAGTGAGAAGGCGAGTGCCAATTTTGAAAAACGAGATGTGCACACACAGAAACACACACACATACACAAAGGGTGTATATACTAGATAGAGACAACCACAGATATAAATCTATCTACACATATATAGACATAGACAAATAGGTGAGTCCACAAACTACAAAGTATATAGCAGAGAGACAGACCTGAGTCGACGTCCCACGTCTCTCCACGTTTGACCCAAACTAACAATAGCCCAGCCCCAGACCCAATTCCAGCTTAACTCAACTGCAAAACACAATCGAAATAACAATGGAAATAGCAGAAAACATTTTTTTAAATGCACTATCAAAGTTAACAAGATTGTAATCAGTTTTGCAATGAGAATGCAACGAATCTATTGAATAATGAGGCAGAATTGCAGTCCCCGAAAAAAAATTAAACATGAATAACAATCTATAACAAGATATGATTTTGTATCAATTATTTGCGTATTTATTTATATACCAATTTACTTATTTATTTATTGACAATTGTATAAACTCGACAATCGATCTTAAATATTAATACAAATAAAATATAAAATAAATGAAACATATTTAAAATGTTTATACCTTTCAATAAAATAAATATAGTACTTTTTTTTGCTAGGGTAAACAACCTCCAACATGGTATGAAAATGAACTCGTTGAGAGCACAATTCAAAGATAAAGCAACCAAGAGAAAGAGCTAGAGACAGCTAGAAAGAGCGAGAGAGAGATTTGAGAGGTAACTGCAATTTCGCTTCAATGCATCTATAAGATATTGTATCTGTATTGCAGCGATTGTCTGCATGTGTGTGTGTGTGTTTGTGTATGAAAATAGACAAGCAAAACTTGTACTGGATGCTGTGGCCGTAGCTGATTGACAGTGGAACAACTTGACAGGCAGGCAGGCAGCAGTCAGGAGATGTGGACGGAATGCGACAGAGGAACATCTATGCAAACGGCATGTTGCAACGGAAAATCTTCCCCTCCCCACCCCTTCTCCTTTGCGATAAGATAAGAACCATCTACAGAAACGTCCGTTTCACATACGCAGTGCAGAAGCAGAAGCAGCATCGCATCCACAGTGAAAAAACATTGACAACTTTTCTATTAACGCAATACTACTGGAAATAGCGAGTATCGCTCGGTCTATTCGCTATTGTATCTATACAATGAAAATTGCACAAATATGGGTGAGAGTAGATCCCCAAGAGCTGAAGAGGCTGTGTAAAATGCAATGAGGCGACACACACAAATGGAGAAGGCTGCAATTGATTGCAGCAAAAGTTAAGTAGATTATGATGGAAAACTTTTAGACAGAAAGCGAGACAGAGAGACACACAGACAGACAGACAGACAGACAGACAGAGCCAAACGAATGGACCAAAGACTGAATGACTGACATGATACAAGAGTTTGATGCAGCTGCTGCTTCTGTTGCTGAAAACCGCAGCTCAGGCTAAGAAAAGTTTTTATCCCAAGCATGTGGTGCACTGAGAGTTGCAGTAACTACTTATATATACACATACATATATGTATGTATGGGGAAAAACTAGTTTTTCCTATTGTACTTGGCCACAGAAAAGAAAGCCAAGAAAAGTAGAAGATGCATTTTCGCCGCTCCAAGGCTGTCAGCGTTTTATGATATTTATTGGCGAGAAATAAAATTTATATGCTTTTAAATAGCAGACCACATCCCCAAGGCAGTGATTGAAGACCAAAAACGAAACGAACTCAAAAAAAGAAACGTAACAGAAAAGTGGACAGAAGAGAAGAGAAGAATAACCAACTGTTAGCGGGTAAAAACTAATCAACTTCCTTGACAGCACCACAATTTTTAAGTGGTTCAAACGCGTCAAACGGAAATTGTTAGTAATAACAGCAACTAGTTATAATTTTGTGGGTCGATTGTTGGTCAAATTGACTAACTTACTGACTTACAGAGTGGCCTCAAATTGATAGAAGCTAAAGTTCACTGAACCGGAAAGCAGTCTACCAAAATAGGAGAATATTCCAAGAAGAAAACTTTTATTTTTGAACCAATTTGGCAAGATTAAAGATAGAAATTTACCACAACAAGTGGAACTTAAGTTGCGCAAAATTGTTATATATAAATATATAAAGCGGTATCAATTATTCCAGACCTTTCCCTATTTTAAAATTGAAATTACTTATTTATAATAACTTGATAGTAAGAAAAGTCATAAATATTTATGCAACAATTTTCTAACATATTTGTTGGTTAATATAAAAAAAAATTAACCATAAATACAAACAATAAATCATTTTAGGAATGTACAAAAGAATCCTATTATATCGATAGATAGATACATCCCACATAACCAATTATTGGACTATTTTATAATATATGCTTTTATATAGAAAGAATAATTGAAATCGTTGTATTAAAGTTTAATTTTGTACTATTTTGTAATGTAAATTCAGTAAAAGATTTACAATCGATTAACCCAAAATAATCTAATAAATTAATAGACATTTGGGATAAACAAAGTAAACAGCTGTAAAGAGCAGAACTAATTGTATTGAACTTTTCTGTAAAATATATTTGCGAAAAGAAAGAATAGAATTTCATAGTTTTGTAATGTATTTTTCAAATCGTTTCCCTCTATGTTAATTTCCTTTGAATTTTAAAACTATTCTGATTAATTGCCCAACATTATTATCTTCAATGAGGTCAATCTCTCTTCTACTGCCACACAGCATGAAATTCCACTAGATCTTCATTGTAATGATCTGACCATGTAAAAGAATTGTTTTTACAAGTCTCATAGATTAAGTCATTAAACGATTTGTTGATAGCTTAATGCCAATTAAGTAGATTGATGAATGTTTAATCGAAAAAACATATGTTTGGCAGCATTTAGTTAATTTAAATATCGCTACCTGATAATCAATTCATTCGAACCAAGTCATTAAGTTAGTTTTATGGCCAGGCACATTAATAACAAAATGTGTTTAAACTTACACAAAAAAATTGCTGTGAGCCTGTTAAATTGGTTAAGAAGAAATCAATGCATAGAACACGTACCTGAAATGAAAACAAAGAGAACAAATTGGTAAATATTTGTTGAAAAGCAAGTTTGGTTATTTTTCTTATTATTATAAAAACCAAGCCTTAAAATAAGCTGAGCTACAAATATTTTGCATATTGTTTGCACATTTCAGATGAATAAATTCATATTAAATCACAACAAAAAGTGCACTCAACGATATTGAAAATCAAATAGCAAAATTTGTACTTAATTGTACATCAACAGATGTTTTGGCCTTTTTCATAAATTTCAAAATTGTTACTCACAACTTTTCGTTTATTATGATTTTAATAATAAAGTTCATAAAAAGAAAAAAAGCTGAAAAACTACTTGTAAATTGTGTGCGTTACTCGCATAAACAAATGAAATGAACTTTCCCAGCTGTTGCTGTTATTTACTCGATGAAGAAAATCTATAAGAATGAAAATTCTTGTACTTGTTTATAGTACACTGAGCAGGAAATGGAAAATTACGCACTGCCTTTGGTTTCAAAATAAGGAAATACATAGCATAAGCGGGTAATTTCTATGCAGATGATATTAAACTGGTAAATGTTGTTGTTTTGTAAAGTTAAAAGAGACATTTTTTGACGTCAAACAGATCCAAAATTGATGCTGAAACGGAACTGGTAGCCCCAAAAGAAGAAGTAAACCGGCACAGCAGGTAGTCAACCAAGTCAGAAACAGAATCAGAGAATTACTTTTGAGTGCTAATCAAAAACTAGATAGACCAGCAACCGGACGCATTTCGACACTAAAGAGAATTGATACTCGCAATATGCCACTCCATATAGGTCAATAAATAACTGAGAAACTCATGAAGAAATCCAACAACATCGAAAAAAATATCATAATTTTAAAATCGCATGTCTCTCAGAAACATTTTTTTGACAAATTATTGCTCCCGCTTTTTCTCTACTCCAAACAAAAGTTAATGAACTTGCCATACGTCCAGCTGCTGCCGAGAGAGAGAGAGACACAAATAGAGAAGAATGAAAGAGATACAGAGAGTGCGAACAAGCAAACAACAGAACGAGAGCTAATGATAATAACATACAAACAACAACAAAAATAGCGGCTATGAATGAAAATGGCAACACAGCTGCCAAAATGCTTTAATTACAACAACTACATAAACACTAGTTAATATGTAGCAACAACAAAAATATCATTAAAACCATATAAACAGAGAAATAGATACAGAGCGAGAGAGAGAGAGAGAGCGAGAGAAATAAATCGAGCGAGTCACATGGAAACAAATGCTGGAACAAGCTCATTGAGCGTAATATCAAAAATTAAAAGAGATTAAAAAGCAAGATAGAAATAAAAGCCAGAGATAGAGAGAGAGAGAGAGTCCGAGTGGGCAGTCAATGCGTTAGTATCTTGCATTTTAGTATAATTAATTGCACAACAAATTGTTTCAACTCAAACAAAGTACAATAAACAATACACGGGGATTGACTCTCCCATAGTCAAATGCCAACAGTTTGTTAATTGGCGCCAAAAATTTAATACTTTTTTTGGTTGCTAAGCTACACTACAACATTTGAGACTATCTACAAATATACACGGAATTTTAATTGATTTATTTATAACGGAATATTTATAGCTAGTTGGCAATATGGGAATATCAGTCAATGGCTTGACAGCCGTTAACTAGAAACAACTAAATTATGCTAATTTTTCAGCTATAATTATAGTTTCCAATAATTTTTGATTCATTTTGTGCATTATAAGATAGATGTTGGTTTTTTGATTAATTATTAAAGCTAAATATTTATAGATTTGTCTGTTAACAGAATTATTTAGCAAAATGAAGAAACTAGAGATATAAATCACATTATTGATAGTAACTGCTCCTTTAAATTAATTAATATAATATATATTTAAATTAGCTGGAAAATACTTTTTTAAATCTACGCTCTAGTAAGATTCAGAAAAACATATGTAATAATTAGCTATCGAGTGTCTTTGCTAGTATCAATAGTAATTAACTAATCTAGTGATCATTGCCTAAATTGATCAACTTCTAAAGGTTGTGGAAACTAGAAAATTATGAATTTCTAAATAAAAAAATGGTGTAAATTCAGTTAAGGGTATTTAAAACCAACTATTGCAAGTTGTAAATTCAAAAATTCACTGGCATATATTTATACTTCAAAAATCTCAACCAGTGCCAGTTCAAATAACATTATATTTTTCAATTCCACAATCCAATTATAACTATAAGTTTTTATCAGTTGATTGATTGAACATCAACGAGTTTCAAAAAATAGATACGCCCCGTTTCGATCAATATTTTTGAACACGAGCTAATAATACAAATACAAAATGAAAATGTATATTTTGACTTTTGATTTCGATCAACTTGTTGTGTATACAATTAACTTGTAGTTAAAATGCAAACGAAATCGGGTGTCTCAGTTAATTTGCATAATACAAAAACAAACAAAAAGTTATAAATATTAACAGGTTGCGCCCGGCATAAAATTGCTGCCAAAGCGAAATAAAAAAAGAACATTTATAGAAGCAACAAATGTGTGATACATTGACATTTCGACTTAAATAAGAAGCATGCAAAATAATTTTATTAAAAATAACAATAAAAATGCCGTAAAAGTTTCGACTGTAAACTTTAGAGGTTAGAGCGATATTTGAGAGTTAAAAGTAAAGGCATTTCAATTATCGACATCCGAACAGATGTACAAGACAAATTGGGTTTTCCTTGGAAGAAAAATCGATCGAGTTTTTTATAGTACCTAATAAGGGGACGCAACAGCCGACGGCTACCAAAAAGGAAAAGCTGTTTAAAACTACTTAAAGGGGATGGGGATGGGGAGGGGATGGTGATGGCAATGGAAAAATCGATGGCTCTCGTTTTGGTGTTGGCTTTTTGCCTTTGCGGTTAGCTGGATGCTGCATTGTAATTAGCAAAACTACAGCAGCAACAGCAACAACAACAGCAACATCAACGACAACAACAGCAACTATCTGTGTCTGAAGATTCCTAGAAATAGTCATGAAATGCAACTGGTTAAGGGGACAGAGCAGAGGAGATTGCAACTGATTGCAGCTGATGGATTGATGTTGCAGTTGCAGTTGCAGTTGCCACAAAATGCTTGGGTTAATAAGGTAAAAATAGATCCATGAATTAATGGAAATTTGCTGCAATTTCGCAGACGCATTTATCAAACTGCATTTATCGATTGTCGGTTTCGCGTGTTTTCGATAAGCGGTAATGATTATTTCACATTTGCAGAGTCACAAATGAGATACCTGATGATGATTTGACATCATTTACCAGCTGCAAATAATTGTTATAAATTGATCTAGCTATAGATCTATAAACAATGCAATATCTAGCTTTAAAATATTCGGTGACTTTGATGTGAAAAGGAAGTGAAGAGCAGACAAAAGATTGAGATAGTTGGACCATTAAACTATGTAAACTACCTCATAAAATAAAACTACATAATTGATATTCTTTTATTGGCCACAGGCAACAGCTAGCCTGTTAAAACTATCATTCTTGGCTTGTTTTTGTGGCTAATAAAAATTAATTTATAGTCTCAAATATTCATTGATGCATTCATGGTTGTTTCTTTATGATTATTTAAAAGTTTTTGTCTTAATGTGAATACAATGATTCCTTATTACTGGGCACATCTAGCCTAAGGTTGAATATATAAATATAAAAATTGAACCAAAACTAAACAATTTTAAATGGGAATTATTTTACAAAATCCAATTTCTATATTTTATTTATTATTTCAGATATTATCGCTACCTTCAATTAATAATTAGACGCTTATTTTTCGACATATTCAGTTACATTTCGTCTGATAAAGAGTTCTTTCTATTCTTCCTCCTTAAGGAGCTTCACATGCTTTGTAAGCCTCTTGGATCACTAGCAACTTCCTGTGTGTTTTGCTTATGCTCCCAGACAGTTATGACTGACAAATCTGACAGCTGTGGGGCTCCTTCCCTTTCCTTGTTTTGGCTGAACTTCACAAAAAACCCTCGAGAACTCATACATATACTCATACATATATGTTAAGCTTATGGCACGCATCATATGCTCGCGACAAAAAAAAGGAAGGGAGGTGGTAATGGTAACTCAAGCCCTGATAAAGCTCCCACAGAACGGGGCAGTCATTATCAAAGCCCTTCAAGGTCCCTGCCTGTCTCACTCATTCCCAGGGCCACCATCTGCTTTAGAGATTTGTATATTTACGACACACACGCACACGCTATGCGTGATAAGAGTAACAGAGAGAGAGATAAACAGACAGACAGAGAGAGAAAGAGAATGAAAATGAGAGAAAGAGGGAAGCTCATATATTTTATGTAAATTACGAGCACTCTGCAAGTTCAAGTCCTGCCAAAAATGCCGTCGTGCAAATGCCATAAATAAATGGTTTCGTTTACGACTCTGGACATTAACCTGTTAAATTTCTAATGTGTGCGAGTCAAGAGAGTGTCCTTCCCGCCACACCACCTCACCATCTCCCCAACCACTTCACACAACCACCGCAACCACTCACACACAACTCTTGGCAGGCCTGGACAGGACAGGATAGGATAGGGGATAGGACAGTCAGTCAGTGAGCAGAGCAGAGCCCGCAGTTATCCCAGCAAACACAACGTGACCCCTTTGGATCCACACACTCACACACTCCCACCCTTCCATTATCCCATTTCCTCTATGCTGCTGCTGTCCCCACCCACTACGCTGTACCCCATCATTTTCCCGTTGAGGTTGTTGCTTTTCCGGCCGCAAATAGCCAACAAGCAGCAACGTTTTGCATATTTAAGCAGTCAGCAGCGACCTGACAGCCAGGATAATCTGCCATACTAATGTGACCAGTACCAGTAACTGAAAGCCGAACCAGAACTCGGTAACGAAACTTCTACTTTAACTTTGAATGCGATTCCGAGTACACTAAGAGAAATCATTGGGGGCATTCGCCAGATATTTCGATCGGAAATTAATCTTTTACTGATGATGGATCAGGTATTGATCAGGACTGCTACATTTTTTAAATGACTTTTCACTTGTTTGAAATTCTACTAAGAATAATCTAAATATATGCAATATGTATGTTTCTTATTTTTCTTTTATTTCTTCTTCCTTTTATTTCCTTGAAATTCGTTTGTTTTAATACTCGGCATTTTCGCTTAGTGTACAAATAACCACAACTTAGATTGTCAGTCAGATAATTTACACAAAATTGCATGCTCAAGTTTTTTAAGAAAATTATTGCACTAGAGATACAGCAGACAGTGATATAAGAATTAAAGGAATTTATTACATATAATAAGGATATTACGAGAACTCTAATTTAGATCTCAAACTAAAGAACAATCACTAAATAAAATGCGAAAGTATTTTATTAAGAGGCATTGATATATAGAAAAATAGAAATATAAGTTGTATGTATATTGTAATTGGTAAATTTGATCAAATTTTAGAAAGATTTTGGAGGAATTAAAAAGGTATACCAATAACTTAAGGAGAAATCTAATTAAAACACTTGAAACTAATAGATTTCTTGGGAATACAACAAAACATTGTTATGTATATTAATTTATATTTGTTCTGTAAGATAAACCCCCTTTTTAAACCCACTTTTACTTAAATTTTATAAATAAAAGTAACTTAAATTCATCTGTCAACTAAATCTTAAAGAATGCCAAGTTTGTGAGCCTTTTCGCTCAGTGTAAGTAGCAAAAAAGGGGGTCCCCGAGTGTGCCTGAGTGGACAGGTTGGCCACAAAATCAATAATGATTACATTTGCGTTGCATATTTCACCAGCCCGAGGGGAGATTTGTTTCTGGTAGCCGTCTAAATGACATTTGTGAGCCTACGACCGGATGGCAAAAAGCAGCGTCAATTGTTGTTGGCAGGTCAGGTGGTTTGATGGTTGGTATGATATGGTAGAGGGGGTGGTTCCAAGTAGAGGAGAGTGTGAAAAATGCAGTAAGAAGGCAGCAAAAAAAAAAAAAACACAAAAAAACCAAAAGACAAAAGACGGAAGGCGGTTAAGTGCTCAGAGCTAGCAACAATAAAGCCTACGCCCACCTCTAAATCAACGGAGGTGGAAAAGAAGGAAAGGAATCGGAGAGGAGAGGAGAGGCGCAAGGGGACGGAGAAAAGTGTACCCACTCTAGTTCTGAGCTTTGCTCCATGAAAACGGGTTGAGTGCTTTGCGCTGTGGGGCTTCGAAGCAAAAGAAATGCAAAAAGCAAGAGGAAACTGCAATAAGTGGCGCGCAGGGTCAACAATATAAAAAGGGGTGTTGGGTGGGGGAAGGAATGTATAGAAGAAGAAGGGGGTTGGAGAGAAGGGAGGCAGACAAAGAGGAACGCCACTCAATGCAGCGACAACGTTGACGTTGGCGACGCAGTCAACGGCCTACAGACGAATGGCAATGAGTATAGAAAATGAAGAAAAAGAAGTGCGATAAAGAAGAATAAGAAGCGAGGGTGGTTGGGGGAGCGGAGGGGTGGGGTGGGGAGAGGAGGGGCGAGACTAAGACGAGACTAAGCTCAAGCCCAACCAGTTAGAAATTGCAACAGAAATGCAGAAAAAATGCAACAAAGTACAGCTACCAATCTGATAGCATACCCTCCCTGCCTCTCCCTCTCTCTCTCACACACACACACACACTCCTCTCTCTGTATCTTTGTGGTCCCCCTTTTGATCCCTCACACGTTTTATGCTCGTTTGGCAGGTTGAAATTCAACGCAGCAGAACGAACGAAGCGACAGAGCAAAGTAAATGAAAAAATAGCAAAGAAAATGCACACAACAACAACAACAACAACAGCAAATGAAAGGCCAGACAAAAAAAGAAAAGCAACCAATGCGACGTGTGCATCAAAAAAGCACAAAATAGGCAAAGTGCGAAAAATGTGCAGAGAGCAGCAAGCAAGCAAAGCAAGCAAGCAAGCAGCAAAGCGCAAAGTAGAAAATGCAACATAAAGCAAACGCCAAAGCAATTCCAACCGAATGCAGTGTTAAGAAGAAGACCAACAACAACATCAGCAGCAATTGCAAGAGAAAGAGAGAAAGATAGAGAGATCTAGGAGATAACTGGGCGAGACAAGTGGATGCATATCATGCACATTACAGAAATAGATAAAAGCTCAAAGAGTGGGAATTCTTAATTTCATTTTTGAGTCGTGATAAACTATATGAAGATAAAGATATTACTAATTAAACTTGTTTTTAATATGCTTCAGATATAAGCAATTTATAGCATCTCAAAACATTAAGTTTTAAGACAAATTCTACTTTATTTAAGTTCACTCATTCATTAATGACCTGTTTGAACTAGCCAAAGACAATATAAATAGTGTCCGACAGCTTTTCAATCTGAATCGGAAGTAATTTGCAACCTGTTAAGCATGCGACATAGAAATTATGTTAACCATGTTTCATTTATGATCACAAATTATGTATATACACATATGGATCATTTTGCAAAAATATTGATTAAAACAAAAAACAAGATTTAGCTGTTTTTTAAACAATAAGCTATTTGACGTCATATAACATGCTCTCCTTCACAATAAACTTCAAACACAAGCCCATAGTAACAATATCTTTTTAATATTGAGACTGCAACTTTAAATCGAACTAATAGTTAAATGTTGGACAACAGCTTTGACCAATAAAATTAATATGGATAATACCTAATGTCATTATATATAATCTTTAGTCATTGTATAATAGTTAGTTCTTTAAACGAGATACACTCGTCAATCCGCTTAACCTTTTAGTTTTAGAGTGTTTTTAATTATCATATGGAAATGAATACAAGATTTGAAAAAACCTTTCTCAACTTTTGCTTAGCTAACATTTCTAAAAATACCAGAAATTTGTTATTTTAATTAATTGATATTATATAATGATGCTCATTTGTATGTATGTGAATACAATTGTACTTGAAAGAATTTCGACTTCGCTGCATGAGAACTAGTTTTTTTGCTTTCCATTTCTAGAAATTTTTGCATTCAAGTTGAAGCTTATTTTAGACTGTATAGAGAGGTTTTTAAAACAAAACAAATAAGAATCTCACAGATTTCTGGTTTCCAAGTCAGTGTCAATATGTACATAGATATTCAGAGACTTTTTTATAGATATTCGTATACTGTTTTGTTTGTATGTCGACACTTGATGTTTAACCAACCCAAATTTTGTGAGCGTAAATGATTTTAGTGACTAGGTAACAACAACAATCACAACAACATAAATCTAAACAACAAAGCAACGCCTGAGCTTGAGCTTTGTGCAAAGTCAAGAGAGATGAGAGATGAGAGAAACGAGCGTAAATTCAAATTCAAATTCAAATCTGTCTCTTTTCAAGTGCAACGAAGCGACGACAACGTTGCCTTAAAAGTAATCACAATTGAATTTGATAGGCAAGCGGGGGCGGCGACAGAATCAACAACAACATCAACAACAACACATAATATGACTGACAATATGACACAAAAGTTTCTGCACTCGCTGGTCTCATTGAATTCCTGTTGCCTGGCACTCTGATAAGAATTAAGCTTCAGACAACGCCTTACAAAACTTCACCAAGCGGAAATGATTAAGGCAAAGGGCTGCCAAAAAATTGATTCTTTACCAAATACAAAATAAAAAAATTTGTATGAAAACTGAAAAAACAGTGGGCAAAAAATACCGTGCGCATTGCTGCCCACGCCAATTAGAAAATATACATAAATCCCAACTGGTAATCGCCAGTGTTGAACACTGTCAAACAGGCTAGCCGCACACACACACACAATTAAACAAATGAGAGCAGAGAGCGGCTTGCGAGAGAGAGAGAGAGCAAGAAGCAGAAACTCAAAGGCGCGTAAACGGCGACTGTTCCAAGAATGCAAGGCACAAAAGGAGGCAAATAACAACAAAAAGAAGAAAACAAAGAGCGCACAGCAAAGGCAAAGCAAAACGCGAGAAGCAAATAAGAAAATAATGCGACGCCGCCGCCATACAAAAATCAATTTGAAGCGGCAGTGTGGTTGGGGATGGGGGATGTGAAATGCGAATGTGAATGTGATGTGTGGATGCTGTCTTTGAGTTTTTGCACTCTAAAATAAGGGGAGCCGACTGCGATTGCACCGCATCACGCATACCCTGCATTAATCTATACACTTTTGACAATGTGAATAACAAAACTAAATAAATTAAAAAAATTCTTTTAAATAATTTGCAATATGAATTTTACGTTGACAATCAGCAACAAATTTAAATAAATTTGCACTGAAATCGAATAAAACTACTTATTTCACGCAGAACATTCAAATCAGTTAGAAACGCAACATTTATACCATTTTTTTAGAGGTACCAAAATTATGTCAAATTGGAAATGCCTTTTTGAGAGAAGGGCATAAAAACTGTATACACCACGCACACACACACACATTCACAGGCAGGCACACATAGACACGCAACACGCGACGGCTTTGCCGGCTGCTCAAAAGAAGAGAACGAAGAACGAATACGGGAAAAGAGAGAAAGAACGCTTAATTATGTTTAATTTGTTGTTAATCAAACGGACAAACAATAAACTTAATAAACCGTTGTAAAGTTTTGCACAAGCACTCACACACTGAGACAGACAGAGAGGGGATGTAAGAGACAGAGAGAGAGAGAGAACTAAAAAACTCACGCGGTAGACAACAAAGCTTGTTTAAAATATTGTTGGGCATTCAAAAGTGGGGAAAATAAATTGCGCTCACGTTTTTTTCTCAATTGTAGTTGTAGTTGTTGTGTATGTTTTCTTGTGGTTGTTTATTTTTTATATTGTGATTTGTGTTTTTGCCGCTTCTTTCAATTGCTGTTTGTACACTGCTCTTCCTCTTCTTCACGTTTCAGACTTTATTGCAATTTGCAATTTAAGACGCGACGCGCTTTTTTATTTGCTTATTCTGTATATATTCGTTTTATGTTGTTGTTTCTTTTGTTGCTTATGTATATTTTGTCACTGTGCACAACAATTGCTATACATAATATTAGAATTATATATTTGGGCCTTTTCTTTATTTTCTGGATTTTCTGTATTTTTCACTGACCAACAAAACGAGACGTTGCGACGCGATGCGAGCTGAACGAACCGTACACCACCATTAAAATTTTATAAATGACTCAGTTTTGCGCTCAGTTTTTCTTATAAGAACAAAAATGTAAACCTCAGTCAGCTCTCGCTCTTTTGCTCGCTCTCTGAGAGCGCGCCACCCGCAGTGCTGTTAATTAACATGCAACTCAGACTGTTAACTCACTGCTACATTGAGTGCACTGTGCGTGCTCAGTGTGAGTAGTTTAGTGCGCAAAGTAGAACAACATGTATTGCATACTTTAGGGGCTGCACTTAAATGTTACTTGCCAACGACTTAACAGTTGACTGTTAACTTACAGCTTGTTGCTGAGAGCATTCGAGTGTGTTGTTTTTGCATTATTACTTTTCGTTCGCACTATGGCTGTCTCGCTTACACTTGTTGCACATCCCGCATGGACTGCTTGAGTGCAGAGTGTGAGTGAGCACGCAAATTGAGTGAGCTTGTTGAGTGGCTGAGTGTTTGTTGTTGTATGTAGCATGAAAAAAGTGCTGCCAATTTGTATTGCATTTAAAATGCGCAAATTTGAATACAGGACGGTTTTTATACTAAATCAACGATTTACTTTTTAAGTAGCTGTCCATTTACTGTTATTATATTATTTCCATCGAAATCTTCAATTAAAATTATAGCATATTCAAATAGTTGTCAAATAATCTGCCAACAAAACAATTTCTCTTCCTCTTCCCAGCACAACACTCATTTACAAATGCAAATTACCATAAAGGATTAAAATATAATTTTCAATAAATGCAGCAATTACAATAACAGCAGCAACAACAACAACAAGACATTTGTCCCCATCTAAGAATCATAATTGCTTTCAAATTAAATTACGTAATTAATATGCATAACAACAATAACAACAACAATAGTCGCAACAACATAAATAACAACAATAACTACAAATTTCCCCATTGTTTCAACACAATAGTATTCTAGTTCGTTATAAATAATTTCATCATAATTTCACAATGGCATTATCAATTAATTTTTTCCTTTTGTTTATTTATTTTGTTTTTCTGCTTTTACTAAATTTAATCCAACGATTTTCTTTGTGTGACCTTCAAAGGAAAATTTAGTCAAATTTAAAAATGTAGATATTTAAATACATAGACTCATTTTTTCAACGGCTATATAAGGTCTCAAATAACTATCCGAATAAGTAACTGACGTAATGTATATTGAAACTAATGGCAAAATTCAAAGATATTTATCAAGCCCTAATTTTTAAATTAAAGGATGAAAGGAATAAGTTTACTTTTGGAAATGCTATAATTTGATTAAGAAATATCTGCTTTTAATTATTGATATTATTCAGATTTTCATTTTCAGAATCTGATTTTGGAATTTGTTGGTCTCAGTTCAGTCCGTATGATATTTTTTATAAATTATAAATGTTATTTGTGTATAGGTTAAATCAGACATTTATATCAAATAGTTTCCATAAGTGTTAAAACAATAGGTTTAAAATTGCTATATTGTATAAAATTGTACTATAAATAAATCTATTTTTAAATTGGATTATTAACATACAGTTGGCATAGTGAAAAATGCAGTTGTATTTGCTTTTAGAAAGGGTATTCCGCATTTTCTTAATTTTCCTAATTGCTTTAATATCTTCAAACTGAAAAGTTATCATTGGTTATTATTAAAATGTTTAAAATAAGGTTTGGTGTAAAACTTAATTGTTTTTTAATTGTTCCAAGCTAAAAACAAACATTTTGGCATTGCAATTGAAATGTGAATTACGGTCTGTTAAACACTTAAAGTCCAAATACCTATACTATCTATTTAACATTTTTGCATATTTTTGCGCAGTGGCATACCCTGTAAACACATATGAATGTAAAGGGTAGTAAGCACTTTACATTATACTGATACTCTTTTTCTCTACATTTTAAAGAACTATAGAAAAGAAGTGAAGAAACAACAGGACACAGGGTATCTACAAATAAAACGCTTCTGATATTTATTTTTGTCTTTTTTGGCCACAAAACGAGAAATAAATATACAGATAAACCATCACACATACATACATATACATATGTAGGTTCATATGGTTATTTATATTTATCTAGACGAGAAAATAAATCCCAAATGGTAAATAATTTCATATGTTCCGCATAAATCAGATTAAAATTTTGCCAAAGTGCTAAATGCTGTGCACAGGTGTCTTTTGGCCATGTATACACACCTGAGCCACAACCTTCCCCCGCCCACCTCCACCCGCTGAGCCCAGCAGGACATACACAAACATAAACACAAAAGTCAATTAATTGAATAAAAATAAAATTTATTTATGGCCCAACAAATAAAATTGACAAAAAAAATATCTGAAACTGACTGAAAAAATATTATTGGTCATTGGAGTGGGTTAAGTGGGCGTGTGTGTGGTGTGGGCGTGGTTGGAAATTTAAATGTCACACGCAAAAATATATATGTACATAAAGAGATAGAGAGTGAGGGAGGAAAAGGGACAAAGAGAGTCAAGTTATTATTAAAATGCATCGAGATAAAGTGAATGAAAAAAAAAGATTCACAAAGTTACAGTGGAGCAAGCTCGACAGTGGGAGACCCTGTACTAAAAGTGGTGAACAGCAAATAGTGGTGAAAAGAAAACACACCACAGGCTATATATAGTATATACTATATATACCAAAGTTATATATTAAATAGGCTTTGAAATTTTGCTTCTTGATTTATGTGTTTGCAAAGGAACGAGGCAAAATTCTATAACAAATTCGATTTGGACTAATATAGATGAGCCTACATACCAAGTTTGGTGTCGCTTGCTCTCTTTTGAGAGTACAGGGTATAGAAAAAACATGGAAGGGTCAACTTTTGTTGCAGAATCCCGCGATAAGTGCAAAACTTAATTAAATTTTCATGGCACAAACAAAAAAATGTGGCATAAGAACCGAACGTGTATAGTCAAAAAGAGAAGAGCACAGCCGACGAAGGAAAGAGAAAGAGTGAGTGTCAAAAAACAAGTTGGCAGCGCCGTTTAAAGAAATGGCGAGAAAAAAAGCACACACACAAACACACTCAGATGAGCAAAGTTACAAGCGAAGTGCATTAAGCTTGCGAGTTTAATTAAATTATTATTAATCTCATTTGGGAGTGTTTGTGTGTGTTTGTGTGTGTGTGTGTGTGAGTGGGTTTGGAAGGGGTCAACGAGCAGATAAAGGGGAAGATCATGACTGTAACACACACAGACACACACAGAGGTTTACATTCACGCCTACACTCTTTCTCCATCTGCATTTACATGCACATGAAATTTTAATTACATTTTAAGTGTATGTGTGTGTGTGTGTGTACGATAGACTTAACACAAACAAATGTAAAAATAATATATGTTTGTATGTGCGTGTATTTTATATAAATAAGTATGCTCTCTTTGAAATTGATCGAATTAAAGATACTCTCTCAAACGAAGCTTTTTAAATTTGTTGACTAGATATATCGATAGTTTATTTCTTAGTACTACTATCGGATTGTTACTTGGTAACAACAGAGATCGATATAATCTGTTATCGATCAGCTATTGATGATATTCATATCCATAAACTGTACCCTTCCCACTTAAACCCACATATCTTATGAGCCCGTTGAGCTACCAAAGTCGTAATAGTCTCTTTGTATAGTTAAAATAAATGATTGGACTATCGTAACAAATTCTCTATGCTATCGATAGTATCAACTATTGACTATTCTCTTCAAACTATCGATGTATTACTTGCATTTGCTTCAACACACTCAAGTGATACCCATTTGATTTATTCTCTAGCTAAAGGGTATTATAAATAAATTATCAGAAAACTTTTTGCTTTATCTACATATGCAAATGTATTGGTTTGTGTCTGTCTGTGTGTGTGTATCTGTGTGTAAATCTATCCGAAAGTTAAATGCATGCGGTTGTCATTCCTGAAAGAGGGGGAACACACACACAGTTCATTGAGTTTAAGGGGGGAAAACTTCGGCGGGGAGGACAGTTTGACAGCGAACTTTTTGAAAATTAGGTCGTGTTGAATTTTGAATGAGCTCTAATTGTCACAAAATGCGATAAAATGGAAATGCTCAGCAAATACATCCAGATATATATCTTATATAACATACATGTGTACATATATATTTTTATGTTTATGTCACACCTTATTGGTTAGCTAATGCAATTCACTTATGTCAATAATTAATTTACATTTTGTAATCACGCAGAATTGTTGATGTGAATACCCTGTAAACATAATCATAATTGAAGTGGGCTTTGTTGAATTGAGCATATGAACTTTAGAATCAGGGGACATCATTAAATTATATATTCAATAATTAGATAAGACAGACGAGTGTCTATTAACTTTATTAATTGAATTTTAATATATTAGCTAAGATTTTTAAAATCTATTATGTGAGATTTTTAAAGTAAAGGAAGAGACTAAGTGAACACCTTAAATGTTGTGTTATATTCTGTAGAGTATCTCATAGTCAAGCTCTTCAAACTTAGACACTTTTGCTGTCATTATTATGCTTAATCATTTGAAAAATTTTAAACGTTATTTGGTTGAATGGATTTCATTTCTAAACAAATCCAAACTGAAGGTTAACGTTAAGAAAAATTCTTAGAAATTCAGTAAAACATCTTGTAACTGAGCTTAACAAAATACTCAAAAATGTTTAGTATAAGCTTTAAAATGTGTATTCATTTAAAAATAAGTTAACATTGCAAAAGACAAATAAGTTTACAAACTATAGAAACTGTATGATTAAAAACCGCTTGATTTTAATCAATGATCTTAATCAATTTTATTTAAATTACATATAGGAATAGAGTAAAAAAAACTATTTAATTTCATTGGATACCAAGACAAAGTCGCCTAATAGTTAATATTTAAACATTTTCTATATCTATAGCTTTATGTTTTCGTCACATAAACAGTATGACGATAACAGAAAAAATCATATTCTCCTTATATAAACGTCAGATCAAAAGTTTTGATTCAAAACAAACTTAAACAAATGTATGTGAGTTGGAAAACTACACATATCTTTTGCCTATAGCTAGCTTTGCATTATTCCAATTAAATATATAGTTTCAACTTATAGATTTGCCATTAGTCTGTGGGGTAAGCTAGTTTGGAAAACCACTTGACCATCAGTTGCCATAGGAATGCAGTGAAGCACGAGTGAAATGCCCAACAGTACTTAAAAGCCAAAGGAGCTGCAAGTTCATTAAACTAATAGCCAACAATTTATAACTAGCTCGACTGGGCTCAAGCTCAAGCTCAAGATATTCCTGTTGCTCAGGGTCCTGTCTCTTAGACGTTGTAAACTAAACTTGTAAAGGACGACACAAAACTAATGGCTGCCTTGTCTGAGTTGGGAAAAAGGTGAGTGAGAGGGGGAAAAGCCTAGGAAAATTTCACCTTACACACGAAACTAATCCGCTTAATGTTTTGCCTATCTCTTAAAATATGACCACGGAGCAGCCTCCAAGTATTTATGTGTGCGTGAGTGTGTGTGTGTGTGTGAAAGTATGGCACTTACTTAAAATATATTGATAAAAAGAAGTCAAAGTCGAAAAGCCAAGTTAATAAGCTCTGCAACTTTAAAGCAGAAAATCTTTGTCTAAGACGCTCTAAAAACTTCACTAAAATCCATTAAAGTTTTGTCATACGGGCAACGAAAGGGGAAGGATTGATATGGGGAGGGATGGGATGGAAGAGGAAATGGTTGAATACTCACAGTGCTGAACAATGCCAAAAAACTTTGCGGCAGTCAGAACTTAAATAGCCTCTGAGCACAAAAGCAGATAATGTGATAAGCATTGGACCGCCTTGGGGACGGAACTCGGGACCCAAGGACCCCAAAACATGTGTCTAGGCATCACAACACTACTTACACACACCCACACACTTACACACACAACTACATATGTGAAACATCTGCTAATTAGGTAAATTGAAAGCTTAAGTTTTGTCTGCCGTGCAAGTTATTCAGAACTGGAGACACATTCCGACAGATGTGAAAACAACTGTGAAACAATAGAGAGTTTCAGAGTTTCTCAGTTTCTCAGTTTCCGAGTTTCAGAGGAAGAAGATTCCAAGTACAACATGCATTCATGTCAAAAGAAACAATATGTCTAAGATAATGCTATTTTGTTAGCTATAAGAGTTTGTTTTCAATTTTAAATTAAAACAAGTACGCTTTAATTGAGAGTGTACACGACTACTTAAAATGTAAGTGCAAATACTTGTTAGAACAATTAAATGACAGGGGCTAGGGTATCTCGTGGTCGTGCATACTCGACTAGAGCTTTCTCTCCAATTTTATATTTATTTAGTTCACATAAAATTCATTTTCCTAATAGTGAAAGAGTACAAAGCATTACTTCTATTAGAATACTAATTTAGAGTAAAAACTTTGTAATCACTTAAAGCTATGTTAGTTGTAAATATTTGGATATTCTTTGAATAATTTGTCACAGTTTCGGCAGTCTTAATATACCCAAAGAGCACAAGAATGTTCTCGGTATTTAATTTATTAGCTGCACAGCAAATATTTCATTTACTTCGTGTGCACATGGAAAAGAACAAGAATTCAAAACAAAATATATGTACATAAAAACAAATATGTATATTTTGATGTTCAGCAGTGTTGACAACTTTTTTGGTGAGGACATTCAACAATTAGATGAATTTAAAAAGAATATTAACAGGTAGACATAATTCCTTATTTAAAATATTTGTTAACTTAATAAATTCACATTACTTTATTCATTTAAACAAATTTTCATTTGTCTCGAGCCTTAAGGCATCCATCGTAACTATTTTGGGTACGTATCTTTGGATTGTAATAACAGACAAAAATCTTATAAGTTCAATATTAGCAAAAGATCCCCGCATATTGATGACAGTTTGCCTAAAATTGAGATAGAAATATAACATAGAATCGATATATACGTACATCAAATGCAAAGTCTAGAGCCGATTCTTTATGAATTGTCACAGACTTGCTAAATTGTTTGAATGTAAGAAAATCTGAGAATCGGCTGGCACTATTTTATTTCGAATTGTTACAAAAATATTACAAAAATATTATACAACATTTTTATAAATTTAATAGATACATATATTGAAAATGTATTCCATATTATTCAGTTTAAATAGTAGTTTATTTAAATGCAGTAAATTTTAAATTTTATTAAATGATTTAATTAATTCAAATCTCTCAACAATTCTTCAGACAATCAAATATTTCTAGTAATGGATCCTTAAAAAATGCCAGAGCTTGCTATAAAATAGCTGAATTGACAACACTGACGGACACACACGGTTAAATCCAGGACTAGCTATAAAGTTAAGCTTAAAATGTTTCACGCACGCGAGTGAACGCAGCTTTAGACAAATTTTCGTTGCATACTGCGCGGCGCATGCTGAGTTTTACGTGTGCTTGTATGTGTGTGTGTGTATCTGTGTGTATACGTGTGGCAGTGCACGCTTCGTTTGTGTATTTAATTTGCCACAAAATTGTATATCATACACACACACACGTACCAAAAAAAAAATATATACATATATATAAAACTAACTTGCGAAGCAAAAGCCACCCGAAAAAATGTTTAAAACGCTGTAAAAGCAAATTAAAAACTTTTTCGAGTCTGTAATGCAAACCAAACAGCCGAAAGCAAAATGGCAACACCGTTGTTGCACTTCTGTGGATGTTGCTATAGTTGTTGTTGTTGTTAATGTACTTTAAATTTTTTTGTTGTACTGGCTTTTAACTTGACTTGACCCAAAACGCTTCCATGATTGTCTATAAAATGATTAAAACTAAAGCCAAAATTTTAAATTCGCTTAAATAAAAAATTAAATTATAAATTTTCGTATTGCACACATTTTAAATTGAATTATTAAATAAACAACAACAGCAACAACCATAACACAATTTACGGAATTAATGGCAAAGCAAAGGTGAATATTGTGAAACTTTTTGTCAAGGCATCTTTTGATTAGATTTGCAAGTGTGGCAGAAAGCAACAAACAAATTCAATCAAATATTGTTTGTCACTAAAATTTATGCTTACTTAACTTTTAGCCATCAATTTGTTTAAAGATACTATTTAAAATATTTCAGTTTTCAAATTGAATTTGATAATAATATGTATTTAATTATTTCCTTTGAATTTAATAATAATTTCTATTTATTTTATTAGTATATTCTTGTAATATTATTGTAATTATATTTACAAATAAACATTTATTTATAATTTTATACCTATATAAAAATATTATACGATTTATCGCTTGTAGGTTTTAAATATATAGAACGATATTTAAAACCTACAACCATATTTAAAACCTAAATATATAGAACGATATTTAAAACCTACAAGCGATATATATGTATATATAAAACTCAAATTTACTCACTGATCATCGCAGATTGGAAGTGTCAAAGCTAGAAGGCTGAACTTTTTACACAACATAGCCATAACTTAATCGTGTAATCAATCGACGTTTTGGAAAATTCCCTTTGGAACTAGATCAAGTTTTTTAAATATGTGATATTTTAAACCTTTTGATTTATAACAAACCAACTTTAATAATTTTTTATTTGTACGAATACTATGTGTAAGTCCAAATAGTTACATGCGTTTTGATGCTTACATATCTAAATGCTTTATCGAAAGCTAACAATCTGATAAAAAGCATTGCCAAACAACTCAAAAACTCAATATATGTTAGCCTGGCTTACAGGCAGCCATGCAACAGTTGAATAACTGTAGATTAAACATCGATTGGCTCCAGTGGCCAACTATAGGCAACCGGCTGGCTGCCAATGCCAATTTCCTGAGCAAAGCCAAAAGGGACAAACAAGGATGCAAGGATGCCCAAACATCCATCAACATACAATCAGAAAAAAAAAATAGAAGGAGAATACTTCTCTCCGCGCTAATCGAATGAATGAGCGAAGTGCGAGATCTCTGACAGTACACGGACTATTGAATTGAAAATACACGGATACGTAGAACCCGAAAAATGCAACCCCATAACGCTAACAAACAATGGACGATACAACAACAACAACTACATAAAAACTACACACAAAGGTTGTTTCATATTTTTCGCTTTTCCGCTTCTCAGAAAGAATGGGAAAAATGTGAAAATTGACCGTTTTTGGGTTGAACATGTTGTGCTTGTTGCCGGATTTACCATGGTAACTGGTAACTGGTTGAGAGTAGCATGTGTCAGAGTGAGAGTTTGACACATATCATTTGAAGTTTCATTTGTTTTTTTTTTGTCGCCTTTGGCATGACGAATCCTTGCTGTGTAAATGCCTTTTCAAGGACTCAAGGACTCGAACGACCATTGTCCATTCAGTCGTGAAACACATATCGAGTTTGCATTCAATTTCTTGTTGTTTGGGTCGCCACGTGTGTTGTCCTGCATATCTACCAGTCTCTCTGACTGTCTCTCGGTCTGTCTCTCTGTCTGTCTGTCTGTCTGATTGTCCATCCTGTTGGATTCTTCAGGCTGGAACTAACTCTCAGAGCACATATTAAAAATTTCGCTTCGTTGAGTGCTTTACAGAGAGCTCTAGACTTGGGTAAACACAAAATCCTCGATTCCGCCCTGTGGGGGATAAGGCGAGATAATTAGTTACTTTGTATCGTTCTTCCCTCTTCCTCACTCCCTCTATAACTCCATCTCACTCCTTATGACTCTCCCTCTCTCTACTCTGACCACCTTTCGTCTGTTTCTCTGTCTGATTTGTAGTGGTTTGCTTGAAAGTGGCGCGTGCCTCGCTTTCATAGTCCGTTCCGGGTCCGGCTTAGTTTGGTTTAGTTCGAATACGTACGGTCCATAGTCATCGTCTACATTTATTTGTATTGGTTGAGTGTATTTGATTACACTCTCTACGGTCCGTAGGGTTAATTGAATTTGCTTTTGAGTTTCTATCCACAGAGACGTCGACAGAGGCCGACAGAGACCAGAGACCGAGCCTGATAGACGATTTGCCATATCTATAAACCTGATACCCACACATATACCTAAAAATATTCATGAGCTTCAAATCCCCGCACTTCTGTTTGCTTTTGATTAATTGCATAAAAAGTGGAAAATTGCCAAATTGTTTTTGGGTACATTTCCGCACGTTTATTTATAGTTTACCAGTTAGGCTTCAGCTTCTGTGAATTTAATTTATATTTAAGTATTTTGTAGTATTTCACAGTCTCTTTAAGAGCATATTTCAAAGGTTAGTTTTCTCATAAATGAAAGCGTTTAGCAAGCTAATAAAATCTTTGAC
Organism: Drosophila neotestacea; assembly: GCA_035044365.1. Lineage (NCBI taxonomy): Eukaryota > Metazoa > Arthropoda > Insecta > Diptera > Drosophilidae > Drosophila > Drosophila neotestacea. The sequence continues at coordinate 6,560,460 of JAWNMD010000273.1, read as the reverse complement.
TGTCTCGATATTTAAAACCGAAAGGAAATGCCATTCGGAGTGCCAAAATTATTTTAAATAACACATTTATATCAAATAATAATTTTTAAATTTAAATTTTAACATGAAATTATACTTTCCACTTAATTTATAATAAACTCTTCGAGGGAAACGTTGACAGAATATCATATATAAATATATAAATGAACATTTTATAAATTTTTAAGCTTGAAAAGAGACTGCAATTAATTTTTTTTATAATATTTATTATCCCATCATGGCTTTTATTATTACAATAAATAAAAAAAACATAATTTAGATTAATGAAATTTAATGAGTTATTTTTACTAGTAAGTAAGGAATTCTTTTCACCAATTAAAATAAAAAGAAGAAACACAAATATTTCAGAAATAGGTTAGGCATGTGTAAAGTATGGAAGCCTTTAATCTAAGAAGAACAAAAAGGACAATCTTTGAGACATTTTCATAAATTTTCTTTTCTCATTTTTGTCTATTCAATTTTTGTATTATTTGTTAAAATTCCTATATGAAATCTTGAATAATACTCAAAGATTATTTTCCTTGCACTTTAGGAAGTAAGGATTGCGAACTGTGCAAACGATGTACTCAACAAATACTAATCGATAACAAAACGAATGTGGGTCTATCAGATATACATACATCAACCTAAGTAGTTTCAATTTAAACAAACTCAAGTATGTGCATTTTAAAAGTATGCTAAGGCAAATCTCATATAAGTTCTCAATCTCTCTATCCCTTTTTCTGTTTATGTCTCATTCACTCTCTCGCTCACTAATCGGAAGAAATACAAAAGAAAAATCTAATCATTTCATCAGCTAAAATTGCTGGCAGTTGGTCCACATAGTTGCTAAACAGTTTCCAGTTACCATTTACCCAGTTAGCAGAATCCAATCTACCAATCTGACAAGATTGTGTGTGTGTGTGTGGGTGTGTGTACTTCTAGGAGTGTGTGTTTTATTTGAACTTCACTTGAGATGCACATGAATCGAAATGAACATTGCAATTGGAGAATAACAATCGGGAATCTGGTTAAAGCCATGTGCATTTTACACCCAACTGACTAATGGTACGTAACGATCGAAAGTATCTCGCAGATACAACAACTCGAACGTTTAACGGAAAATAAAAAAATAAAATAAAAATAAGAATAAAAGCCAACAACAAAGTAAATAATTTAGTAGCGTTCGTTGCGAGTGAAACTCTAGAAAACTCTTGGCATTTATTTGCAATTTTCGCATTTTAAGCCGATAAAATGCGAAACAGGACGTCAGATCCTGTGACTACAACTGGAGCTCTACATCTACACGTGTGAATGTATCTGTGTATAGATGTGTGTGAGTGTGTGTGTGTGTGTGTAGGTAGTAAATAAAATGACAAGCGCTTGACACAAGCACCGGAATATCCGTCAGTTTGGCGACGATGCGAACGTTGCGTCCGTCCGGCCATGGGACACCGAAAGTTCCGTGAGTCCTGTTGAGTCGAGTTGAGTTTAGAAAAATGTCCTGCACATACACAGAACTGTCCTGTTTCTAAATCTGTCTGTCCGTCTGTCTATGATGACTGCGTGTGCGATGTTTGCTTGCGTGTTACAGTTACATTCATAATACAAAAGCATACGGGAACTTGGCAGCCATCACAGCATCATTTCCTACGCCATTTTGAGTTTGTCTCTGTGTCTGTAAATGTATCTGTGTCTGTGTCAACTGCTATTCTAATAGTTCACTATATGGCTGTGTGTGTGTCTGTGTGATTTACAGTTACGCTGATTGCTGGGATAATGCTAGTGCCGGTAGAACTCAGCACTAGCAAAACGGAAGACTCAGAAGCTGCCACACATTCACGTTAAAAATACGAGAGAGAATGCGAAAAACGCTGAACGGAAGTAAAAGCTGAAGGCAACCGGCAAGCGGATGTTAACTTAAAGGTATTAAGAAATTGAATCAAAGTGAAAAAATATTATAGAAATAAGCGAAGAAAATGAAATAAGAAAATAGAAAGAATACTACGAAAATGTGCAACTAAAGGCGATTGCATTTTGCCGTTGACTAAGTGCCGCCGACTTTGAACTATGACGTTGGCTTTTAGCGTATTAAGAAATTTTCAAAGAGCTGCGAAAAAGAAAGAACAACTGACAGTTGGAGCTACTTACAAGCAGGTGGCACTTGCCACATCGACTTGTGAGCTGTGAGTTGTGATCAGGGCAGCTACCAGCTAATACATAATAATGCAATTTTGTCAGGACAACGCAAACGACAGCGACAAGGACTCCGTACAAGGGATTCATTTGGCTTAGACAACGACAGTATCAGGCATTAAATAAAGCGACATTAAAAAGAGCAAAATGAATTCCCAAGATATATTAAATAAAATCGGACTATATGATTTCTAGAGACTGAGCAGGACAATAAAAGTGTGAGAGTAATTATTCCATGCAATTCTTTTTCTGCATTTACAAGTTTTATGACGTTCTACAAAACGAAATTTATGCACTTTTGTAAGAGTTGTAAAAGTTAAAAGACAATTAAATTATAGTATTGCATAAATTCATGTTGATTTTATATTTTGTATGTCGAAATATTAAAGATATTTAATGACTTTTGAAAAAACTATACACTTTCCAAGAAAGAAATATACGAGTATTTAGTTTTGAAGAAGTAAAAAATATTACAAGGCAAACAACATATTTTAAATGCCATGAAATTCTGTATCTGATATTTTTATAGATGTTTTAAGAAAAATATACATCTTTTGCATCGCTTTAATTACAAAATTTGTTATCTTTCGAAAGGGTTATGAAAGTTTCAAGACACACAGCTACTTTTTAATCACTTCAACCAGGTGACAGTTGACAGCACTTATGTATTCAATTCGAATATAATTATAGTAAGTTAACTTGTACTTCTATTTCAGAAAGTAAATACTTGGCTTTCGATCAGCTTATGTCTACCAAGAACCAAGTAAATCATAAAGTTCTGTAGAAACCAGCATCTTTCTTAGTGGTTAATCAGCTTAATTAACTTCTAACTAACTTCTAACTAACTGTTACTGTATGTGACTGGTTAAACCAAATGATTATTGCAACTCGCACTCAATAAATAAAGTCGTATATGTTTATGTAACTCCATTAGGAGTAAGTGCTCACTCCCCAAAATTTCGCCCACTTCTATCTAACAATTACATTTAGGCAAACATAACGGTTATACCATATTTATAAGCCCCAAAGCACAGCTGACCTGACTGACATTAATGTATGTATGTATGCGTGTGTATGTGAGTGTGTGTGTGTGTATGTGAGTGTATCTGTGTCTTTGTATTGTGCACTTAAACTCAATTTGTTGGCTATTTTTATTATAGATTTTCATATGCATTTTTATTTTGGCCATTTATTGCTACCATGACTCCAGCACTTGTATGGATGGTATATGCCATAAGCGTATTAACGCAATTCAATTTGCCCTGTTTGTGCAACAACAACAACAACAACAACAACAAAGTGTACATAACAATGTAGGTGGCGCCACCTGCGTGAGAAGTATAGCAAAAAAGGCAGGTAAACGTATTAACTTCCGTTCACTTTAATAGGCACAGGCAAACACACACACTCACACACACTCTCAAACACATACAGTGACAAGCAGACGCATACACACTCACACATATGCCAACAACTTCATGATGTCCATAATGTCCATGTGTCCATGAGTCCACGTCCACGTTCAATGGGCCATTATCATGCAGCAGCATAGGACGTGTCCTCATGCCTCTTTCAGCGTGTTGGCTAACAAAGTTGCTACAACAACTGCGACAACAACACCAGTAGCAGCAGCGACAACTGTGCCAAAGCCTATCCATACACTGAGAGAAACGGTAAGAGAGACAGACAGAGAGACAGAGAGAGAGAGGGAGACAGACAGAGTGTGTCAAAGTGCAACGATTTATCCTTTCATTTTACTGCTGATTTTAAGAATCCCACATTTTCCGAAATTCGAGCTCAGGAATCCTCATTATTTCAGTGCTTATTTTAAAATTTAAAATTTAAATAGTTTTCAATTATTATTGAAATTTTCATAAAACTCATACAACTTTTTATGAGTTTTTAGCGCGCAAAAGAAAATTAAAGAAATTTATTATCGTACACTTTTTAAAAGCATTATAATTACAGTTATTAAATAATATTCTTTAGGATTCAAATAACCAATTTTTATTATAACTAGGTCGGAAGCTAATTTATTCTTAAAGAATATTATTTAGTAAATTTGTTTAAGTTATATACATTGAGAATCTAGGAAAACTGCAACTATTGATAACATTTTTTGCTTTTTAAAGTAAACAATTACTTGTACTACTAAACCGTAAGTTAGTCCATCATATTTTTATATCATAAAATATATACATATATTAAATAAATAAATAAGAATAATATAAATTGAGATTTTGAGATATTGTAGACCAAATAATTAATGTTTTATTAATTGGAAAACAAATTGCTAGATTTTGGAAAAGTTAGACTAAAAGCCGATGTATTTCAGAACAAACAAAATACATATTTTTAAGCACAAAGTTATCTTTCAGGTGTTCTAGATAGTGTTAAGAATTTTTTAATAAGTTCCCTTTAGTTTGCTTTTGCTTTGGCTTCGAATGTACTGGTTGTAAAAATTTATATAGTGGCAATGATCAACTATTTAGACTAGTTTGATCACTAAGACACAAGCTTGTGTTTGTTAGAATTGTTGATCCTTAATGAAACGACAAATTGATGAGTTATTTACTTTTTTTCAGTGCATGCCTTCGACCACGTTGTGGTCATTGTCAGGGGAGATGATGCCTAGAAGGATGAGAGCTAAACATTTACTTGCCAGTGACGTGTAGTGTTGTGCTTGTGCTTGTGTGTTATGTTATGCTGTATAGTGTTATGCGGTGGTGTAGGCCTCGTGATCTGCCTTTGCAACTGACAGTATGCTCAATTCTGCATTGAAATTGCCCCACGCATGGTCCTGGTCAGTTGTGACTGGTTATTGGATGCTGTTGATGGTGCTGGTGCCTCTTTTGTTTTTATGGGTCAACATCACAAAACGAAAACCAAATGTTTGTGTGAGTTTTCCATTACGTTTTTTTATTCTTCTTTCTTTAGAGGGGAGGTAGCTTGCTTAAAAGGCGTATACGTGTTCGATTCTGTTAGGTGATTTGAGTTGACGCAGGATTTAAATGGTTTTCCAATTTGAAAAGAGCTATGATTGGAGAATGCAGCTCAAACATTTAGTTGAGCGTTTCCTGATAAAAAAATAAATTGTTTTGTTGAACAGGTTATTCTTACTAAGTTGTCTATGAGAGTTTTTCCGGAACATGCTAATTAATTGAATTCCGTAGAATAAAACAAAGCATACAACTTGGGGCTATATTCGATTAAATTCTTTAGTTTGCTTGAAATCTATCTGCATGTTCTTATAAAGTTTGTTCTTGGAAATACATATATTTTATTTTCTCTTGAAAACATTTTATCAGAGAATGAAGGACGGAAACAAAAAGTAAATAAAAATAAGAAGAAAAGGACCAAAGTAATGTTTAAATCCTATTTAGTATTTATTGAAAATCCGTATGCTCTTATATTAGGTTAATAAGTACAAATCTTTAGAAATATGAAATTTATTGATGAGCAGTTCTTCAAATCTTTCATTGCAGGTTTTATTGATTGAAATGTCTTTTGATTTTAATATTATTTATTAACTGGTTCCCAGCGTTACAAGTAATTATATAACTTGTAATATAATACAGAAACATTTGTTACTTAAACTAATACAAAATAAAGCCTAATTATTATTTGGTTAAATACACATATATATGATTTTATATTATTAAATTATAATAATATTATGGATTTTAAAATTGTATCTATTTTTTATGGAAGAAATGCAATAAGTTTAAAGTGTCAATTTATTGAACTGCATGCTCAGAAACAAAGTTGACCACAGTAACCAAAGTTGATGTCGAATGCAAATGGTCAAAAGTTAAGATTTAAATCATCTTATGAAAGCTTTCAGCTGGTATCCAGATAAAAGGGCTACTGGGAGTGCGGCAACATGTCAACATAAACTTATCAGTCGACTTCCGGTGTATGCCACAACAAGACAGGACCCAAATGGATAGGAAAGGGATGGGAAGCAAGCTAACAGTCAGAACAGGACAGGACACAGGCCAGCCAATATCCTGCACAACATGGAAATACAATGCAAACAAACAGGCAACAGAAACTGGCACCTCCTGCACAACGCCAGGACATGTAAACCAACTAATGAAACTGTCAACTGGCCACACAGCACAATCCCTTCCCCTCCTAGGGGGCCTGAGGTGGCAATGGACAAAATTGGCATTTGGAATCGGTTAGGTAGTTCTGAGTACTGAGTAGTTGCCTTTCACTTTTCAATCTGACCGCCCACTTGGCGTACTCAGATTGCTTGGACAGTGTGATTAACCAACTGAGCATGAGGGCTAGAAGCAACATCCAGCAAACAGGCAACAGGCAACAGGCGGCTGCAATGAAAAAAGGCAAAGAGAGAAAGACAGAGAGAGAGGGGAATGTAAAAAATGTTCATTAAAAGACGTCAACACTAAATTGATTGGCCAGCCAGCATTGGATTAGCACCGAAGGCTTAATACTTATCAGCTGGGGGCCAGTTTGGAGTTGGAGCCTCTCTCATATTCGCTGGACAACAACAGGTACCAAGCACAGGGATACAACACAGAAGAGAGATCCCATTGTCCAAATGAAAAATTCAATTTTCACAGACAATGGCGTGTGGCAGTAAAAAGAAAAAAAATACACAAAATGAATGGAATACTGAATGGTCAGACCAATGGACGATTGCTGATTGAAAATTGCATTTGAATATTACTCGCGGTATTTTTAGCATTGTCATAATCGAAATGTGAACGCAGAATCGTTGAGTCAGTTATGAAAATGGGTTTCCCAACCATTCACATATGTCTATTATGCATAAGCTGGCCCCCCTTTATCCCCATCCACCCTCCTCTCAGTCTCAGTCATAACGGAACAGCTGCTTTTATGCTGTAGTACTCTTCCAAAAAGTTCGCATCATGCTCTAACCAAATGGGAGACTGTATTAAAAAGTGAGCCAGAATGAAACAGCAGAAACCAAGAACTCTCGATTTTCTTGTGAGCATCTTTCTTACTGACTCGACAGCTAAATTAATTAGTTTTACTTGCACTAAATTTGCGAAAGTGGTAAAAAAAGAGCTAATTGCTTTATAGTTTTGGAGAATTAGAACAAGTATAAACTTTGAGATTAAAGTTTTTGTTATTTAATTTTGTTCGATTTTATTCCAAAAAAAACTCAAGTGTCTCGTACTGAAATTGACAATTATAAAAACAAAACTTAGGCGATAGAAAGTTCAAAGTTTTAATCCGTTTCAATCAATTTTTGTTTGAATTCAACATTCGAGTTTGGCTCCAAGTAGTTTTCAAATAATTCTGTTGTGTAATAATTATACATTATAAAACATATGGATTCATTTCTTCAATCAAAATTCTGTTTAAATATTTAAGGAAATACGAGCAATTGTTTAAGAAATTTTGATATTTGCAGTTTTAATTTTATGCCTGAAAGGGCTAAATTAACTATTAGCTTATTTTAAAAGTGACTAGGAATGTTTTTTAAATATATGTTAATATTCGCACAAAACATTTTAAAATTATCATTTAGTAAAGTGTTTTATATTAAAAATACTTAGTACAGGTTATTTCTTATACACTTCTTCCAAATAACTATTAAGAATTTTTCAATTTAACAAAATGGAAATAAATTCAAAAAGTTTGTGAAATAAGTAAGTTTGGTTTTTATAACCTAAGAACACAAATACTTAAGAGCTCTTATTTGTATTTTTAAGTTAAAGATTTGTATTAAATAAATTAAGATAATACAAAAGCTTGTCTTGCAGTACTTTTAAGTCATTTGAAAACGGAAATTTATTATTGTATATTATTACAGCAGATTTAAAAATTAATTGATTTTTATCTCCGCTTATTATTTACCTTTTTGATCTCTCTTAAATATCCGAAAACATATTCGATAGTTATATCCATTGTTATGCTAAGATTTTCGTTACTCGTGTCTAGTTTAACCTTCAAGTATTGTAGGGTATATAAGGAAAGTGTATTATATTTCCTGTATGGTGTAGTTAAGTAAAAATAACTGCTCAACCTTTCGCGCATATGGAAATTTATGACAGGTGGCAATGGCTGCCCGGAAGAGAGGAAGGAGGAGGAGGAGGTGGAGAAGAAGAAGAAATACAATCTAAAAGGATGGTGGGTTCTTTGGGGGTCGTTGGCGGCACAACGGATGTGTACGGATATGTTTTGCCGCTTGAGTGAATGTTTGTATATGTGTTTTTATAAAATAAAAGAGTGGCTTTATATATGTTCATGTTCATGTGTGTGTTTCTCTCTGTGTGTAAGTGTGTGTGTGTGTGGATGTGTGTGCACAACGGAAGGTGGGCTGGTAACGGGTTTTTTGTTGGGTGGTTGAATCTGTCAACACGGCACTGACATAAACGTGCCAAAGAGGTTCGTCCCTCTCTCTCTCGCTCTCTCTCTGTCTCTCTGTGTCTCTCTCACACATACACAGAGACAAACATCATTTGTTTGCACATGTTTGTTGCATGTGTTTGACGTTAACACGACACAATTAAGTCGCTCAAGTGCGCCTATGCATACACCCACACACACACACACACACTGAGAAACATGTTAACACACACACCCACACTCACACACAGAGAGACACACACGCATATGCATACAGATGAATGCCATTATACATTTCAATTTTGAAGTGACATAAGAGCGGGAGTGTGGGACAGAGAACAAGATACTGAGCACACACATAAGACCAGAGAGACACACTGTCATCTCTCTTTCTTCCATGCGATGCGATAAGCGAAAGCGAGAATTTTCTTAATGAAATTTCAATTTATATGCCTTGGAAAATCCCATATGCTGAAAATGTGATATGTAAATTACATTTACATTTATGAAGTGCCGCCTCTACACATATTTTTCATACTCGAATTAGAAGCATTGTACGCTTCTTTTGCTCCATTTTAATTGCGCATATTTTAATTACACGTTGCAAAAGGATAAACCTTTGAGTTCATCTCTCGCTTCTACTTCGTCTTCCACTCTCTGGCCAATGGTGCAGACAACTTTATAATTTTTAGATCCTGTACTTCAAAAATAAGAGTACAAGGGGTATATTAAGTCTGTCAAAAAAGTGTATTCTTAAGCAGCATCAAGAGTCGAGTCTGTGTGAACACAGAGATTAAAAAAGCTGTAGACACCTAACCTGGTACCCTCTATATCTAGCCCATGTAAAGTTAGTTTTAGAATTTACTTAAAATCGATCTATAATAAGTATAAACTTCAATACAGAATTGTCCTGAAAATTTTATTTCGATTCAACAATAAATTCGAAAGCTATTCAACAAACAAATTTCTGTTGTGTTTTTAATAGAGTAAGTACAGGGTCAGTTTTAGTTTTAGAATTTACTTAAAATCGATCTATAATAAGTATAAACTTCAATACAGAATTGTCCTGAAAATTTCATTTCGATTCAACAATAAATTCGAAAGCTATTCAACAAACAACTTTCTGTTGTGTTTTTAATAGAGTAAGTAAAGGGTCTTCCACAGTCTAGTAGGCTCTACTGTAGTCTTTATAAATACATTTTTTGTAAGCCAAAAATTTGTTGTCAAAAGCTTTAAATGGCATTGAAGCGAATGATGAAAAGGCTGTGAGCTAAAATGCAGGTTGGGTCGGCAAGGGGACAGAATCCTAAATGAGCTTGAAATGCAAGTGAAAGTTGCCTTGAGACAGTTTGAGACTAGGCTGTGGGTGGTTGGGAGGGTTGGATTAAGCAGCAGATGAGCCAACGAACCACTTTGAATCACTTGAGCAGATATCAAGATATCAAGCATTACCAGAGCTTAAGATAATCAAGTGGCTTTGCGAAATATGTTAAATACACTCTATTAATATGCTTTAGTCTCCACTGTGCTCATTAAAACTTGTCATTTGCATTTCATGCATATAATTTACCAGGTACGTATACTTAATAACTGCTCTAAATTTAGACCAAGTGCTTGGTTAAAGTATCTGTTTATAAAGTGGAATAAAGTAAACATAATCAAATATAATTTTACATATAAGAACCAAAAGATTTTAATAAATATCTTTTTATTTACAATATATCTTATATTTTATTGTGAAATAATGTTAAAGAGGCTTTCCTTTGTAGTTATACCTCTAGAGATAAAGTCTTGAGTGCATATATACAATTTCTATTTAACATTAAAAAATATAATTACTACTGAATGTTTAGTACAGAGGTTACTCAAGAGCTATTAAATCTTTACATATTATTCTAATGGTGAAAGACTATTTTTCGATTAGAAATTAAAACTAAATTTAAAGAGGCTTCCCTTCTTGTACATTTAGTTAGTCTAAAGTCGTCCAATTTACATAAAAATTGAACAACCAGGCCATATTAAATAGGAACGTTATTCAAGATATTCTTATTGAAATTGTAAAGGAAGCAGCAGCGCCATCTAGCGCATAAAGAAATGGTTAAGCTTGCCAATTAGCAATTAGTATTTGCAATACGCACATTGTCATTTGGAGTCACAATTTCTACTCGCAATTCTAATTAGCAACTCATTAGCCAGTCGGCAAATGCGTCGCAATGTCGGACTAAATGGTAGAGAGGTGCACATTGGCATGAGGAGGAAGGAAAGCTGCCTAATGTGGCACGTGGATTGACGCTTATCACAAAACTGCAGGCACTCACTGTATAAAGTCTGTACCCCTTTAATCGCATATGAGAGAATACTCGCATAAGAGAATCAGGCACGTTTATTGTTTTCAACATATGAACATAAAAGTCATGGGTGAGGTATTGGCTTGGTTAAAACAAAAAAAAGGCATAGTTACCCCATACCAAAGTTAAAACCTCAATAATGACATTCAATGGCATTGTTATGCCAATGAATCAATGTATCAATGACTGGCCCCCAAAAGGGGAAAGAGTTCCTCTCATAGTTACAGCAACTGCTGCTACTGTGCCCCTGGTTATCTGATAATGTGGCTAAGAATGGCAAATGGTCAATGGCCAATATGCAAATGGAGAATGGAGCGCGCGAGGGGCGGGGGCAGAAGGTGGTTAACAGCAGGTCTGCATTTTCCAATTATCGATAAATAAGTGAAGTGAAGAGTTGGCATAATGGTCATTGTTCCTCTTGTGTTTCCCTCTCCCTCCCCACAAAATACTCGTAAATTCAGCAGCTGTGCTTCGTTGGCCAGGCAAATTAAAAAGAGAAATAAAATAAGAACGGAAAAACTATCAATCAGTTAACGAAGATTTTATACTCTTACACTTAAGCTAATACGAAATAATAAGAAATTATGGATGTATAATCACTATAACTATACCAAAGTAAACTTGATTTCAAGTGACAAAGTTTATAGTTCCCTGTTAATATAAATAGGGATTAATTCATTGTATCTTTCGGAAACTGGGTCCTTTTTGATAAAAAGCAGCTCATTCTAGTAATATTTCTTATTTTCCTACAAGTTTAAAAACATATTTATAAGGATTTCTATTAGACTTACTATCAGGGAATGTAATCATTATAAGTTTTATTATAAAAATTACACAATAATAATTACTTCTTGATTTTTACTGTTTCACTCATAATTTATGATTATCTTTGATTTATACTTCAAAGCTCAAACAATATTCATTATTTTTTATCAACAAATAAAAGTTACTATACTTACTTCAACCTTAATGCTTTCTTTTTATTTCTATAAAAACAATTTGAAAAATAATGCCAGTTTCAGGTGAATTGATAGAAAAATAAGTAATAAATCTGTTCCTAACATTTATTCACATGGTTAATGTAATTTCAGATTTTATTGTTTTAACTAAAGTTTTAACTTAAAGTTCAAATGCAATACTGCTCACTTTTATTGTGATTTTCAACATTCCAAAACTCTTCATTTCTTTCAATGGATTTATCGATGAGTATATTAGCTTCATATGCTTTCATTTAACAATTCAAGCTGCTTGACAAAGTTGATTGTGTCCTTTGACAAGGATGTATATGAAAAAAGAGGAGCTGCGTGCTGACGAACGAGTTGAAAAAAGTGACCAGAACTTCGGGACATTCAGGACATAGTCAAGTTGATAAACAAAGACTCAAACTTGGTCTGTACTGGCTGGCCTGAGAGTCCTGTTGGGCTCGGTCCTGTCTGGTCTGAGGTTCGAGGTTTGCACATGAGCAGACGTTTTAATTTTATCGAACGGATGACAGGCACAACAAGAGGACAACAGGAGAACAGGAGAACAGGAGAACAGGACATATGCACATAACTAGCAGGCAGGACGGCAGTAGTGAGCAGTTCCTCACAATTGAGTACGCTTCATAGCGCAAATACGTCGGCTTTGGGTGCCAAAAGGGGTAGAGGGTAGTATGGGGTAGAGGGGCACAGGGGCTTTACCCATTGGACATTGATAAACTGTATTAAAAATGGCAAAAAGGACATGACCAGCTTCACATGAGCCAAGCAAGCGCATTTCACAAGCCAATGCTCTTTAATTTAAATATGTTTCAATGCACAAAGCTAAATTAAAATGTATTTATAAAGCTGGCCAAGTTGGGCAGGAGGAAGGAGAATTTGTTATGTTGTCACACAAACATGTGAAGAACCCTTTTTATGGATGTTTTTATAAATATGGATTACCTTGCAACAAATTCTCTAATAAGGATAACCTTTTTGTGCACTTGCTTCATTTACTACAACAACATCCACAATGACAACAACCCACTGTCATATATATGTATTTTCCGTTGTCACTCTCTAAAAGTGTAAACCACAGCATGTGCCACAGATTAAGGGACGAATCCTTTGCGGGGTAATAATTAAAAGTGCTGTTTGAATCGTCAAAAAGGGGTGAAAGCATATCATGGATTGGCTGATGAATTTCCACGCAGTTTCTCAGTGTGAAGTTTGGTTAAGAAAATTAACTAGCAAAAGAAAGAGATGCAAGAATGTAGAGAGAAATGGAATACATATTTCGTACCAAAAACTCAATAACAATTAAAACTTTGAAGTAACGTTAAGCCTTGAAAGCAGTGAACCGAATACAATTTGAGCACAAGACACTTTAAATTACTTCAGCTCACAGATAATACAATAAATATTAAGGATAACAAGAGGGCGGGCTATAATGAAGAATACTTGACTTGGAGATACTCTGTAGTAGCTTCTCTAAAGGCTTTCGTAATACATTTTTAGTTACTTAAAGACCTATGCAATATACATACATATGTTGAGTTTTCCAGATAGTCGGTTTGAATTTAAAATATTAATTAAATTATCCATTATAGAAATAATTAAAAATGTAAGAACTTGTCTTTTAATTTAAAAATTTTAATGTCATATCGACATTATTACACTCAGACCTCGAGTTAGCTAAAACTCTTGAATTAAAAGTTTTTTAATTTAGCAAAAAAACAATATAAATAATCCTAATTCGGGCTTGAATTTTTTTAATCCTTATTCCGGGTTGAATTTTTTAATACTAATTCGGGATTGGATTTTTAATCATAATTCGGGCTTAAATTATTTAATCTAATTCGAGATTGAAGATTGAAAAAGTACTGGGTCTCCTACTGTCGAGCATGCTCTACTGTAGCTTACTGCATTTTTATACCCTTGCAGAGGGTATTATAATTTTGTCACGAAGTTTGTAACGCATTGAAGGAGGCGTGTCAGACCCCATAAAGATATATATTCTTGATCAGGGCGACGAGCTGAGTCGATATAGCCATGTCCGTCTGTCCGTCTGTCCGTCTGTCTGTCTGTCCGTCTGTCCGTCTGTTTCTATGCAAACTAGTCTCTCAGTTTTGAAGCTATCTTGATGAAACTTGGTACAGGTCCGTCCTTTTGCTGCACGCAGTACATATGTCGGAACCGACCGGATCGGATAACTATATCATATAGCTGCCATAGGAACGATCGGTTGGAAATAAACATTTAGTATGAAAAACTTTTTGTTTCTCAAGATATCTCAACCAAATATACACATTATGTGTTTGATTAAGTTTTAAACATGCTGACCAAATTTGGTGTAAATCGGGCTACTATATCATATAGCTGCCATAGGAACGATCGGTTCGAAAACAACCTTTAGTATGAAAAACTTTTTTGTTTTCAAAATATCTCAACCAAATATACACATTATGTGTTTGATTAAGTTTTAAACAGGCTGACCAAATTTGATGTAAATCTGACTACTATATTTTATAGCTGCCATAGGAACGATCGGTTCGAAACCAACATTTAGTATGAAAAACTTTTTTGTTTCTCAAAATATCTCAACCAAATATACACATTGTGTGTTTAATTTAGTTTTAAACAGGCTGACCAAATTTGGTGTAATCGGACAACTATATCATATAGCTGCCATAGGAACGATCGGTTCAAAATCAACCTTTAACAAATTTTGTAAAAAATCTGACGGCTTACGCAGGGCACTGCAAGGGTATCCAAACTTTGGCGCGCCAAAGTTAGCTTGCCTATATTTTTTTAAATATATTTGTAAAACTTACTATATAAATTAAAAGTGTGTATTAATGATTATTCAGATATATTCATAAGCTTTGGAATCCTTAAGGATTTTGTAAATCGGCTGTAATGTTCTCGAGAAATGTTAATTTTTGATCGCTTAAGAGCAACTCTAAAAATAAGCCAAATTTTTAAACAATTTAAAAAAAAGCATCTAAGAAACTTTTTAAGTCAAGTTTGTTTTAAACACACTTAATATTTGTAAATATTTATCTATGTATAAGAATTTTCGGATTTACTGAAACTTTGATTATTAAGTTAAAGGCACAATTAGTCAGGAGAAACAGATGCAGCTACAGATATGAAAGAAAGGATCAAATTCAGTGATTTATAATAAAAACTCAAAGTGTGATTTGCAGTGCACACTAGCAAGGTCAATTTAATGGCCAATCAAAATGCCAAAGAATAAAAGCCTGCTGCCACTCCAAAACCAACAAAGGCGTATCGATAAATCCACAAGTGAACAGAGCTCGGCCAGAACTTCAATTAACGCAGTTAACCAGCAAAAGTAGCCACAATTAGCACAAAATAAAGGATGCTGTTGGCACAAACAGAATGGCTCACTTAAAGGCAGAGAGCTCTGGTACAAGCACAATCTCAATCCCGTTGTGGCTGTGTAAGGACGACGCACTGTGGGATAAACTGGTCGAAGTTGTATATGCAGCTGGTACAGAGTTGTGAAGAAGGGGGCGACAGAAACGACAGCAATCAAAATGGAGCGACCAAAACCGGAGGTTAACACATTTTCCAGTTTGCTCAACCTCATAATCAGCAAAAATGTTGGACGAAGAGTCAGCAAGTACTATATAGAGAGAGAGACCTCAAACCCCAAAATCCAAACACATTCTCAAACGAAGCGCCAGTCACAGTTACAGTTCCAGAGTTTCAGTTCAACTTCCTACTGAAAGCTCACTCTCTCTCTCTTGGTCTCTGGTCGTTCTGTTGAGACGTGTAAAGCAGCCGCAGAGCCACCAATTACAACAACAACAACAAGTGCAACAACAACAACAACAAGAACATGATGAACCTCAGTGGCAGTAACGCCCAACAAACAGCTTCATGGCCGTTTAGGTTAATTTCCCTTTGATGATGATGATGGCATGTTTTGCGCGACCATTCAGGCATGCAATGGACTTGCTCACTCCAGCTCACACACAGCTGGGGAGAGAAGAGAAGCGACTCGCAGTGGAGAATTCAGGGGAAGAGGGCGTGGCATACCGCCCACACAGAGTAAATGAATGCGCTTCGCGCTGTGTGCGCTTCAATAGTTTCCAAACTACCTTCCCCCCAACTGCCCCACTCCTTTCCTTAACCAGTTGAACTGAACTCAACCTGCACGGAAATGAGCTGGTGTAAGTTGAGCAGGTCTCGAGTTGGGCAAACTTTTGGCCATGCAAAGCAAACTTCTGTCGGACGATATGCAAGGCTCTCTCTCCCTCTCACTCTCTCTCTCAGTTCTTTAATCTCAATACTTATGCTTGAAATAAAAAGAGAAAAAACAAAATAAAATACGAAATTCAGCAGCATTATAATAATCATGCTTACATTGCCTTAGCTCAATTTTATATTTTAAATATATATATATACATATATTTATAAGTCTATGTATTTACTTTTTGCTGCCTAGGTAATTTGCCCGCCTAGACGACCGACCGACCGACCGACGCCAGTAAAAAGGCAAATTCAGCGAGAAAAATTGAATTAGAGTTGGAATTTAAATAGAAAAGAAAAGGACCAGAAAGCAAACTTGGCTGCCTCTTGGTGGTTTTTCTTATTTTTTTTATTTTTATTTGATTTGCGCCTTGTTTGTGTAAAAGTATTATGTGTTTGCTTTTTTTAATGATTTCAAAGGCAGCTCAAGCGAAAATAAAGCTGCATTAAATACGATTTCCATTGGATGGAGCCTCAAAACAGGCTTACAAAATATTTCATTTAAAAACTACAGGGATTTCTTTAAAATGAAAAGAATTTCATTTAAAGAAAGGTGTGTTTTTCCTAAATCTCTAGAGATGTTGATGACAATTGCTTTGAATAACACTCCCACAAGCTGTCAGTACTTTTAAAATGTCAGAGATTCCATTTTTCTGACTTGTTTTCGGGTATTATCTGTTCTATTTTAATATGAAGCCTTTTTATACCATGTAAAAACGAATTTTAAAAAATCTACGAATTTGTAGCTGCCCAAAAGCAACTTAAAATCTATATATTTAATAAATTTCAGCTTAAATACAAAGGAATTTCTTTTCTAAAATATTGCAGTATTATTTAAATTTAAAATAAAAGAATGTTACCGCAAAAGCAACGTTTAACAAAATCTCTAGAGATTTGTGAAACTCATCCAGCTTGTTTCAGATTTGTCAACAATTATTTTGACATTTGTGAACATTGGTTGCTAGTTGTAAGTGACTTACAGAACAGGTTTTTGTATTATTTTTTCGATTATAAAACAATTTTGTAAATTTGCATTTACTAAATGGTTTCAATTTGTGGGTTTAATAATGATTATTTAATAGAGTTGTTTCTTACATTGGAAAAAAAAGGCAAACCAAGTTTTATATTAAGTTTAAACTTTACATTTTTATGTTATTTCTTACGCCTTTCAATCATAAATAAAATATTTCAAATTAGAAAAGGAAACTTGTTGTAGGCATACAGAATCAGACACATACACATAGACTAGAGAGTTTAACTGTAAAATCTAATTTTCTGCTAAGTGAAGCCAACGAAACCAGTTCCAGAAATAAACATGTGCAAGTCTATCTCTTATGAGTTACCTGAGCTAACCCAAACCAAAATGTGTTCAGCCCCAAAGCACTTTATGATTACAGCGCATCATCAAACTCAATTTAGATACCTCTCCACCCCGCCCGCATAAATACTCACACACACACACACACAGAGAGAAACCACTTTACGCCACACTGATATCGACTAAAATCTCCACTGCGGAAATATTGAAATCTAAAAAGCAAATAATTTAATTCGCTTAAACTTTCGTATGAAACGAAGCATGGGGCTGGTCAGGGGAGGTTGGGATGGGTATATAATAAAGAGAGAGAGATAGAGGAGGAGGACGTAGACATAAAATGGAGAAGTAGTAGACAGAAAGAGATGAGACATGGGACATAGACAAACGCCGCTGTCGGCTCACATCCGGGCAGGAAAATGGGGAAACGGGAACTGGTGGCAGGACGTGCGCTGCTGTAGCCACAGCCGCCATCAAATTTGAATTCAACGAAGCTATGATGGGAGGGAGGAGCGAGGGGGGGGGGGGGGGGGCGGGATGTAAGGCTGCCTGTCACGCATTACCAACCACTCGAAAAGCCAAGGCAAGCCGAGACCGAGACCGAGGCCAAAACTCGACACTCGGCGTTTTTAGCACAAGCTGTCAGACTCGGGAACGCATACACACGGTCGAGTGGGGAGTGTGGGAAGGGGGGAGGGGGAAGGAAAATGGTCGGTTCCCGGACGGGGACAGGCACAGGGACAGAGACAGGAACAGCATAGCGACATCAGCATGTCCCCGTGTCTCCATCCGTATCCTTGTCCCATGTCTCTGCTGTCTCATTTGCTTTCAATTTTTATTTGCCGTGTTACAACCGAACCAACAACAACAACAACAACGGCAAGAACAGCAACAAAGTTGAAGTTGCCGTGAGGCATTTGACGCGTCGCCATCGCAGCTTCCTAAATGCTTTTTTGGGGGTACTGTGGCAAGTGTGGCAAGAAGCAAGGTGGCTGAGACGGAACACAGTCTGTGGCTGTGGCATTGTTAGCACTTTTGGACAGGCGGCCGCTGTGCCCCAGCTTCACTTGAGCAGATAATTTTCACTGTTGTGTTGATAATGATGATGTGCAAATTTCATAGGTTGGCTTTTTTCCATACATATACCCTATACACATAAAAGCAACGACAAAAGGCAGTTTGATTACAAAAGGCAGTTTATAACAAGGCTGCAAACTTTCAAGGTTTTTGAGAAGGTTCGGTTCAGTGCAAACCACAGATTTTAAGAGCACCTGAGCCAAAAGTTTCAGTTCGAAACTGGATCTAAGTTAATAAAATTGAATTGATTTTTGATAGGTTATTTTTTAGTTTAAAAGATTTTACAATTTACTATAAAAGTTGCTAACTTGATGTTGATAAAGACTACTTTACTTTTAAAATTTCCAAAATCAAGTTTAAGTATTTTGTAATATTTCGATCCCAAATATTTCCGTTCATTAGATTACAAACATAACTTTTAAATGCATTTTTTGAGTTGGCAAATGTTATACTTATTATATACTAAATATCGTCCAATACTAAGTACATATTTGTGATAACAGAATGTACTAAATTAGATAGAAACTGGGTATCTTCTAGTCCATCAACCGAAAGCTTTCTTACCTTCTACAGAAAAGAAAAACGCGTGTCAATTTATATTTTTTTTTACATAGTTGGTCCATGACATTCCTGGCTTAGGTATCAACGAAGTGGGCAATTAAAAATCGTCAAAGTTTATGAAGGTTCTTAAGTCACGAATGGTGTGTGTGTGTGTATGGGTGTGTGTGTGTTCGCGGTCCTGAATAGCAAAGTAGGCTGCTGAACAGATTTACAGTAGCAGTTTTTATGGACATTCAGCTATGCAAATGTCATGCGATGCGAGGTGAAAATACCAGGATATATTCAGGAGCTTATAAAAATGAAGCTTAAGTGGGCTTATAAATACACATTCTTCTGGATTTGCAAGCGTATTGCAAGAATAATAGAAAAAAATTGAATCTAGAGGATTTTCGGCTCAAGGTAAATTATAAATAAACTTTAAGGAATTATTAAAGATAAAATGTTTAACGGCGGAGTTTAAGACCAAAGAAATTTACATTTCTGCAGCATGAAGTGGATTTAAAAAGATTGAAACGATGTAAAGTTCAGAATAGCAGAGAGGAAACTGTTCAGATTAAAAGCATAACATCTAGAAATTTAACTTTTAGTAACATTTCAAAATAAAAAGAAACATGCAACAATTGTACATGTCAGATATCTTGTTATACACTTTAAAATCACCAGCTGATTTAATTTCAGAGCAATTGGAAAATGTATATTATCTTATTTGAAAATTGCCTGTTGATTGCACATAACTGAATGAAGAACCCTCGTTACATGCTTCTATACTAATAGTATAATATCGTATTCTGTCATCTTGACTTTACGATTTGCCTATTCAAATTTCCTTAGCGCTGACAGCAGCTGACATTTTCTGTCGCTTCAAAATTGTTCACACCACCCAAAAACGTCCCAGTGTCCAGAAGTCCTTGTATCTCTCATCGCCCATCCTTCCGGACACCCCCCCCCCCCACCACCAGAATCTGTTTACATACCATCACGTCTGTGGAGTGAGAGGAGAGTAGGAGGATGGCAAGTATGCCCAAATTTTATGCCCTAAGCGATGGCCACCGCTTGCTGCATTTCAAATCAGTTTAGTTTGCATGTCCTTTGGCGCATAACAAAAAGAAATTGAATTTGGGTTGGCAAAGACACTTTGAAGTCCTTTTTACATGGGAAAAGCATACAAACAAAACAAAACAAAACAACAAGATACTCTAAAGATGTTTAAGGACACCTCTTCAATCGAATTCCTATCCCTATCCCTAACGATTGCTACCACTTCCTCAGATTTCCGACTTTCAACATTTGATTGACTGACTAACTGACTTTGTGTTAGTTGCTTATTGATTGACTGATTGACTGATTGCCAGAGCTATCGTCTGGCTGTCAAGTTGCGACCATTTTCCTTATCCTGACAAACGCAGAATAAGCAATACAAACAACAATTTGCTTTTGCTTTTGCCATCCAGCCAACACGATGGCCAAGTTAAAAGCTTTTGTGATAATCACAGTTAAATGTCAATTTTAATCTAGAAAATACACTTAGATCGGTCATTGCCAACAACGTTATGTGAAAGCTCACTTTAAGCGACAACTTCAAAGTGTCACACACGAAGTGATGAGTATATAAATACATACGTTAAAGATAACTTTAATACTGAACATAAACTTATTGAACGATTTTCTTTAAGAAATCATGCCAAAAGTGACTAAAAATTTGACATATTGCCAGATTAAAGGGTCAACAGATTTTAAACTTGCATAGCTTTGTCAATACTTATACGATTTGCATACGGAATGTCATCTTAGCTATGGTTTGAACTATATGTAAATTGTTTATACATTTAAAAATACTGTGTTTTGAAAATAGATTTATTATTTAGAAGTTTTGAATGTATGGATAAAGGCGTACCCTGACTATCTTAATCAAAGCTTGTGCCAAATTTTGAACGAAAAGAAAAATTTTAAGCATAAACAAATCAGAGTTCTTAAATCTCTTCTTAACGTATTTTTAATTAGCAAACAGCTTAACCTTTAATACTATTTTTAGTAGGCATTGTCGAAGCACTAAGATTTTAATTTTATAGCCAACATTCAATTTAGTTTAAGTGCCAACTCTCACACAATTTGTATTCGTTTTTTATACTCAAATCATTTCGTCTTCAAAGCGGTTTTATTTGCAAAGTGTTATTCTGACTTTGTTACCGACAACATTCTCATTACTCATTTAAAGTGCGCTTAAGTTCACTTATTGTTTTTTCTTGATCCCAAGAGTCCAAATACGCCCTCAACGAAATTGAAAAAAAAAATTTTAAAATTTTACATCATGTTCGCTCCATCTCACTCTGTCGCTATATCTCTCTGTTGCTCTTATTCTCTGGGCGCGCTTAATATGCAAATTACTTCGTTTCTAATTAAAATAACTGTGCACTGCTTTTGGTTTTTGGCTCGGGCTTTGGCTCGTTTCGAAAACACATTTTTGGCTGACTTTGTGTGGCTGCTGGCCTGGCCCCAAACCCAGACAGGGGCGCGTTATTCATGTTCTAGTCTCTCTTATTCATTCGCACACCCACTCATACGCAGAAAACCAGAGCACCCTGTCTACCTGGCAGAATGTGGGATACACAGAAAAAAAAGAGGAATTTCCGCGAAAAGTAAACAATCTAAACAGTGTCAAAAGTTCGGTAATCTCAGATTTTCTTAAGCCGAGTAAAAGTTCGTTTAGATACGGGTTTTCTTTTCAGTCTCAGTATCTATTCTGATTATCGGAGTTCCTAAAGGAATCTTCTAATTAAATTAAATATCTTTTAAGCACCATTTAGTCTTAATGTAACAAATGCATGCTTGGAAAAAATCGAGCTGGTATCATAAATTTTAAACTTGCATTTTGGAATAACTTTTTTTTCTGTGTAGTCAACGCTCTTTGGGCTCTTTGGGATTTAGCTTTGGGATCTATTAGCGCTAACATTGCAGCTGCCGCCCGGCTCTCCGGCAATCCGGCAACCAGCTGACATTTTGAAAGGGTGGAGGGGGGGAGGAGGGTAACATCTTTGCCACAAAGGTGTGTGGCGGGCTTTTTGGGTCTGTCGCGCGTTTTAAATTACAAAATATTTTCCGTTAGAGTTGCTTTTGCTGGCGATATGCGGCAATTATAATGGGCTATGCACCGTTTTTGGTATTAGGTGTGGATGGGAAACCGAAGGGAGTATGAAATTTAAACAGCGCACTGTGATTTTTTTTTTCGAAATTTCTCCATAACGCTGCGCTTTAATGAGGTTGTAATGAGTTTGGGCCATGGGTGTTGCCAGTTGTCAGCTGGTTGCGTGGGAAGCGTGTGTAATTGTGATGAGGATTAAGAGCTCATTATGTATGAGAACAGAAGGATATTAGTAGAATAAAAGCGTTCAACTGAACACTTAAGCATAATTGCAATGGGTGAAAGTTCATCATATAATGTGAAATATATTTTCAACGATTAAAAGCTGTACAAATTCATTGTGCAGTAAAGAAAGATTAAAAAGAATCTTTAATGATATCAAAACCAAATCAATAGATTTAAATGAAAGAAAAAGAAAGTGATGGAATAGTAAAAGTAAATAGAGCAGTGTGAAATAGAGTCAAACGGAATGAATAAAAAAAGAATATAAGGAATAGTTTTCCAAATAATTTACATAAAAGTTAATAGAAAAGATGGCGTATGAGCATCTTAACTGAATCTTTTTGACTTCTTTCAATTACTAATATATAAATCCGATGATAAATGGCTGCTTAAAAGAGTTTTTTAAATTTGTATGTATGATTTTCATCTATTTCGATTGTAAATATTCGATGTACATAGGTTTGTGAAAAGTATATATTCTTAAAAACTATTCATGTTTCTCTATAATCGTCTTAAACCCTAACAATAGAAAAACAGCGTTTATCTAGACAGTAAATAAATGAAGGCTGAGAACTTACAAAATCTGGGTAAAACAGTTGTTGGAGAAAGATAAATGTGAATATAATGAAACGCGTTCAATGCGAAAATTGAAAATAAGTTTTATCAATAAATCAATTATTTACATACTCGTTAGTACTATTTGTTAAAGGCCCAAGGGCCAGAAGTTCGTTCCAGCTGACTTGACAAATATCAATTTACAATTTCACAAGTTAACAAGAAGAGTTTACAAACAAATAAAATAAAATAAAATATGTAAAAATTTACACATAAGTACACAAAGCATATTTACTACTTATTATTTATTGATTTATTAATTATTATGTGTAAATATGCTGTAAATAAAGTATGATATTTATTAATACCTCGAAGAATTTAATCTGTTAAATAATTTAACCGTTATTTATATTTAATGTGTAAGTGCAACAAAAACATTGCAAACATTATCAGACTACACACACATTTGCTTTCTAAAGTTTAAATGCAAGCGTTGATATTTCAAATTTGTTCTCAAACTAAAATAAAAAGCGACTGCAACTTCGATTCCCAATTCAACTTGGCCAACTAACTATTGGAGCTTAATTAAAATTGCAATTTGCAGATTGCAGTTGGCTCTGCAAAAAGAGAGCTTTTCAATTAATCTAAGTAATTAAAGGAAAAGACCAAATACGGATAAAGAGACAGAGAGACAGAGAGACAGAGAGACCACATGTCTGGCAATCCCTGACAATACTCGTAGTAGCTGCAAAAGCCCCAAAACATCTGCAACAAATCAATTTGCAAGAAGAACTTTTCTATTGTGTTTGCAACTATTTTTATTGGTCGCTTTTGGCCTGGCTTGGCTTTTCTATTTGGCCAGAAGTCTGTCCAGTACACACACACACACTCTCACACACACACACATACAAGGACGCTAGTTTATCGATTTACTTTTCCGATAAATTTTCAAAAGCATAGCACAAAATTGAGGAGGCGGGTGAACAAAACAACTAAATTGAAGTGGCTCCCTAGACCCTAACCATGTGGCGGACCCAAGTGTATGGTGGCTTGTGTCTGATATCAAAGGACTTTAAATCAAAATTCAATTACACTTTTCATTGATGCTCTCAAGACTTTAGAAGCACCCACGTCCAACAGTTCGAAATGTGGCAAGGGGACAAGTATGAACCTTTCACCTGTGCTTTATAGTGAAAATCAACAGCAGACAGAACATAACTAAAACACAGTTGTAGCTATACGACTGTGAAATACCCTGTACTCTTAAATATGGATGCCAGAATACACTTAATCAAGCAACTTTTTGTTTCTGTTTTGTGGAACCGTTTATTTTACTCTTTATAAAAGTACAAGAAAGTCTTATTATTTTAATAGTTCTATGTAGTCTAGTGAAGATTTCTGGCAATGTCCTTCATTTACTTAAAACTCTTAATACCCTGCCTTATATTCTAGGATATAACATAAAGCATGTCGAGTGGTCGACCTGCTGACATTGAGTACAGTTTTCAGTATTCAGTTGTCAGTTTTCAGTGTTCAGCTTTTCGAGTGCTTTTGTTAGCTGTGTGCTCGACATCATCAGGATGGCTTTGGGATGTTTTGGACACGCCTTCCTTTTTCCAAAATGGAACATTCACAACTCGTCAATTTGTTTGATATGCAAACAAGAAAATCGCCGTCATGTCACATTTGCATTTTAAAGCGGCAACAACAGCGTGAAAATACACACATAACAACACACAATACATTTGCGTTCCCTATATGTATCACAATATTATGTGAAAATGTGAAACGTCAGTTTGAAAATTAACTCAAAGCCATGCAAAGTTCTCTTGTCGATATGCAGCTCAGTTGAGGTTTTCGACTTGTGTTCCTAGGCAACTTACGCCACAAATTTCAATTACGTTGCACATGGCATACATATTAAGAGAGGGGAAATGTGAGAATTCGGTGGGGGCTAGAAGGGCAGGCAATGGCGAGCACTTACAACAACTTATAAATAGCCGCAGTCTGTGCAAATTTTCACATTAATTAAATTTTAGCGACGACGACACTACACACCACACACAACACACACAACACAACCAACAAGCTCAGCCGAGAGCATAACCCAAAGAAAATAAACCAAATTACAAAAGCAAAAAAAGAAAAACAACGTTGTCGACGACGACAACGACGTCAACGGCCAACACCGTTGACATATTGAAGGAAAACGACAGATTTAGTACATAAGACAACATATATGCAGACTTATAGACAAGTGATGCCATAACACTAGGGCTGAAAATCATTGTCGCTTAATAGAGGAATGTGCTTTTACACTTGATGAAAGAGTTTACTTTCTGCGCTCAAATTTAGCAGCAAATTGAATTGAGTTTGAAAATACTTCTCACTTTCGTAAATATAAGGAAAGTTATTATTATTAATAATAATATACAGAAATTAAGAAAATTTAATATGTTTTTAAACAAAAGGAACAACATACACTCTTTTAATCCCAACCACTTGATTGTAAAGTTGAATTAAGAAAATGTTTTTGAAAACTTCGGGAATTGTGTTGATATCAACTTATATATTGGTTTAAATGTAGCTCTCCATCTAAATAAAGATTATTTACTCATTTAAGTTTAAATAAAATAAAATACAACCAAATTAAAAAATTAGATATAAAATTTATGTTAACAAGTTGTATCTTACCCTAATCCAAGCTGTGTAGAAACTTTCAATGCCTTGACTTTGACTTATGTTTATGGCGATAGTTACATTTATTAATTATTTACAAGTAATAATTAAGAGTTAAGGAAAAAAATATCAATAAAGTACTTAATACAGTTCATTAAACAAATAAATAAATAGTTTTATTTGTTCTAAATGTATTTTAAATATCACAAACTAATTGAAATATCACAAACTATCACAAAAAGTAATGTCAACTAAATTTAATTGGTTTCTCTAAGAAATGAATCAATTTGTTTTTGAAATCAAATATTCAAATACTGAAACATTAATGAAGGCCATGTAATCCTATTGCATAATACTTGATATTTTTTTTATTGTCACTCGAAGGGATTCATTGCTCCACGGCTATCAAGACCCACTTATCGAGCTGCATAAATATTTGTGCCGAGTGCGGGGCACTTGAAGAGGGAAAGTTTCCAAGTTGCTGCCAGCCCTGTGACATCTACAGTGCAAGAGTTGCTACCGAGTTATGATACCCCTACCTCACTAGACACCCCTACCAACCCCCTCCCTCTCCACTGTTCAGTCTAAAGATCGACGGACGGGCAGCACAGTGCATTTGGCAATGCAATGAGAATCCGTTGGTCGAGCCACTCGTCTCGGTCCCAGCCGATGAGGAGGCACTTACAGTGCCAACGTTGTCGTTGCCACTCGCCACTGATGTCGTTTATTTTTAGCAGCAGTTTCTCTTTCTTTTCTTTTTGTATTTTGCCTCTATTTTGCAGAGCTTACAATGCTACGCAAAAATATGCAAAATTGTCACAACAACAACACAGATATATGCTGTAATTATTTTTGATTTTGCAAATTCTGCTTGGACCAACATTTAGAAATGCATAAAAGATTGTTAATTTAATTGTACAGGGACAGCTAGACAAATATAAAATATTAAGTTGAGCATTAGAAACAAGTTTTTTTTTTGCTTTTATAATTTTGAGTGCAATGTGAAATGGGCTAATTGGGCATTGGAACATGAATGACAACGCTTGTTGGTTCTTATGTCATTTATTTATTATTCAATTAAATGGCGGAATTCAAGATATATTTCACACTGAGTTTTACAAAACTATCCACATATTCATAGACATTTGAATTAAAATTTAGAATATACAAATTGATATACAAACAATACAATAAAATTGATAAGTTTAAAAAACATTTAAAATGAATAAATTTATTTTTAATTTTAACAGACAAAAATAAAACAAAATTTTGTTGTATAAGAAAACAAAAATGAAAGACGAAATTATTTCATTAATATATGTTTGAAACAGAGCGACTTGAATTTAGAATTTTTTTAAAAATAAAAGTTACAAATTAATACGACAATTATTAAAACCTAATTTCGATGAATAACAGAAGAGAATGAAAGAGGGACCCATTTATTGATACTATATCTTTAAAACAGAGAGACTTGCATTTAACAAATAAGTATAACAATCTGAGAAATTTGTTAACATCTTGCTATAGCAAAACAAAATGAAAGATGGAACCATTGTGTCAAGATATCTTTAGATTATACAGATAAGTTCTATCTTTTTAAAAATTTAAATACCTAATGGAGTCTCTCACGCTTCCAGTAATACCCTACACACTTTGCGATAAAAATATATTAGCCTCAGTAAGGGTCTGGCGACATTTCTCTTAACTTTCTCAAGCTGCAGATTTCTCTAGCGGAAGCTGTTTCAAGCTGGCAAACCTCAGTTTTAATGAAACGCCGTGGTTGGCTTACCTCGAACTGTAACTTTAGTCTCTCTCTCTCTCTCTCTCTATGAGTATAGACCACATCCAATCGCTACCTCCAAAGTTTTAATGAAGCCCGCCTGCAAACGATTGCCAAGCATCAATCTCTACTTTCTCTGTGTGAGTGTGTGTGTTTGTGTGTATTGATGGAGATTGCTTAGCGCTAATCAAATTAGAATTCCTAACCGACGCACACACACCTTGAGTGGATATTATGAGCAAGTCTGCTTTTGTGGTCAACCAAAGTTTGACGTAGGCAACGTCTCGGATATTACTTATCATTAATTATTTGGCGCCCTTGTGTTCAGCATTATATTAAATATTTATTTAAAATTTTAATGAGCAAGCGACAGAAGTCGACTTGAAATGGTTAACAGGCTGAGGCTGAGGCAGCCTTTGCTGCCTTTGCTGCTGTGGTTGCCTTGACAAATCGCAGTGGTGGTGGCATGCCACAATATATTGCCAACTGGTGTGGTTTTTGCAGTAGCAACAATAAATTCAACACTACAAACTAAAACACACTCGCACAGTAGCATAGAAGAGCAGAACAGAGCAGAGCAGAGAGAGAGAGAGAGAGAGCAGCATCCGTAGTGCCAGCTACTTAAGTGGAAAAAATGTAGCATACTTTTTAGCTGCACATGCAGGAAAGACGGCATGTGATTGATGTGACATGAAGATTGGGTTGGTAAATGGGGTGGCAAACTAAAGTGTGCAGGAAAGCAGCCAAAAAACAGTTCAGTACAAGCACGCACAGCTTACATGCTATTTACATGGCCATTAGATATATCATACGAGATATCTGAAGGAATAACAAAAGCTCAGCGATAAAAGTTTTCTTTTCCAAGAAAAACAATGTATTTGTCGCTTGATTCCAGGGATTTAACATGATATATTGAACATATTTGACTTTACCTTGCTTTTGATTTGGCATAGAACTAAGGAAAGTGAAAAAGAAAACTGATTACTTGTTGATTTTACTTCCACTTAAAGATTCTTCAGTGAATAATATTCATAGTTAATAACTAATAACTGAAAAGGTCAACACTTAAAGATTTGACATTTGGCATAGAAAATCTATTGTATGGTTCTTAATAGTGCTATATGAGTAATTGAAAGATGAATGTGGTTTTATGATTCCACTCTTAATGTAATTTTATAGGCATTATTAATTTATTGTACCTCAGAAGATATATTTACTTTGTTAATAAATATCTTACTTATTGTTTTGACAACACAAACTGACTACGCAAGACATGATGTAATTACCTTCAATTATTTCTACCCATCATTAAAGATACCTAATTACCATCTATTTCTTTTGTGGAATCTAGTGACTATAAATTTCGCTATGTCATTAGCTTCAATTTTAATTTTGCTGCCATTTGACATGGCAACGACAGTCCGACAGAATAAAGAAAAAAGAAAGAATACTCTTTGGGGAGATGCATATCTTATTTTTTTTTGCAGTTTTGGAAGGTCTTCGACGGCTGTCAAAGAAGTACCAAAAAAAATAATAAAAAAAGAGGAAATCAGCAAAGTGTGCAAGTAGCAAATCAAAAGATGTGCATGCCAAATATAAAACAAAAAAGAGAAAAAGGAATTGAATGAAAAAACTGCAGACGAAGTAGAAAGGACAAATGAAAAGAAAAGGATTTTGTGCAGGAAGCGATGCAATTTTTTCCACTTCTATGTGGGAGCAGCATTGGCCTGCCAGGGACAGCACGAAATTGGCCAATTTACATGCGTTTGTGCTTTTTAGCCAAGATGAAAAGGAGGATTGAACTTCAATTTCAAGTTCAAAGTTGTATTTGTGTTCGTGTCTGTATCTGTGTGTCTGTGTGTGTGTGTGTGTGTATGTGAGAACGAATGCAAAGTGGTATTCCAGATACTGCAGCTCCTTCAACTTTGCAGCTGCGTTCAAATGCCAGCAAAGAGTTTAAGCCCAGCCAAGCGATGCACTCAAGTGGCATTAACAGACAGAGACAGAATGATAACCGAGATAGAGACAAGAGACAGAGAACAGGAGATATTCTCTAAAGATGCCGCAGACAACAATTTGAAGCTGCTTCAATAACCAGAAAAACCAGCTAAGCAGGTGAATTGCAAGTGCAACTTTTCATGGATTATTTACAATTTAAAAGCATTTTGTTAAAGTTCTGTGACAGACACAGAGACAGACACAGAGACAGACACGGCGTATGCGTAATGCCCCTTAACTGACATTGTTGCTTACATTAGCCTAATGAGCTTATCGTTGGTTACAAAATGTAACTAATGATGACTTGCGCTCAAATGTTTATTGTCTGTGGGCTTCGACTGTACTGTAATATGAAATGGGTGGCAGCTTATGTGCCGTGGCAACAACGGGTCGTATGCATAATACGATTCTTTTAAGGCAAATTAACCATTAAAAGCTGTGTACATTTAAAAGAATATTGTGACTGATGTGGGGATTCACTTTTTGTGACATTGTTTGATATACCAAAAATCCCATAAGATTTTTAGAAGATTAAAAACAATTTCAAGATTTAATACAGTGTAACTATGTAAGAATTGTGTTTAAGACATTTAGCTAACCTTTAACTAAATTCTGCTTAATCTAAGCATTTAGTCAAGTTATTGAAAAAAGAACTAATATATATTTTAAATATTTCTTTTCTATATCACTTCAAGTTTAATTAAAGTTCTATACGCTCATATTTTGTGTAACTAGTTACAGAAATTTCCAAAAAGTCATTTTCAACTTGTTAACTTTCTGACCACTGCAAAAAATAGATAAAAACCCATCAGTTTTTAAATAAACTACGTAATAAACTCTTCAGAGTTTGATAACTTTTTGCTAATTACATGTCGTATACGTAACAAACAATTTGAAAGTCATACAAAAAGTGAAAACCACACACTTGTCACATAGAATGAGCATAGTTCTGAAATATAAATCTCTAAAAAAAAGAAAAAGGAAAGGAAAGATAAAAAGAATACGTCAACAGCAGTCAGAAGAGGATAACAGTGACTAGCTCTGAGCGAAAAAGCATTTAACAATTTTGCAGGAACAATATTCAATTTCCGACTGTCTAATAAGTTTTTGGCTAGCACCATAAAAACACACACACATATACACACTCTCTGTGTGTGTTGAAGTGGTGGCATGTAATAAGCCAAGTCCAACTGGCATTCCTGTCTGTCTGCTTGTTAACTGGGGGTCTATCTTTCTAGGCAACTGTTTGTATAGCCCCTGACAAAGTTCCATTACTCAAACCCAAAAATGCGACGCACATTTTCCTTTAATTTCCTTTTTAGTTTCAACGCCAACTATCTCGTCAACAAAAATAACTGCTCATCTCACTTAGCTCATACTCTCTATCTTAACTTCTTCTCGATGGCAGTAAAAATTTGTAAGCTTTAATCTATGATGCATATCCTCCAACTTTAATGAATACCCACGAGGCAATGCAAACAAAAATGTAACGGCCAACGGGCCATATAAAATGCATTTGGGTAACTAACTTTAAACACAGAGAACGCGTTCATTTGGGAACGTAATGGTTGCTCTCCCCCTTCCTTCCTTCCGTCCTTCCTTCCTTAACTCTTCTCCACCCACACCCTACCAGAACACAGCAACAGCATACGGTATGGCAGGTGCAGGATTCAACTAAAGTTCGCGGCGAAAGAAAAAAAATATATAGTTGAGGGATTTTCAATGTCCCCAACAGGTCGATGTGGGTAAGTAGCTTTATTATCATAAGTTCATGCATGAACGGATGTCGTGATAAGCACAGTTTTATCAGAACGACAGAATCACACATAAACGCTATAAATGAGCTTAAAGGATTTGCATTTACTACTTGAGGTATTTACGAGTATTAAAAACGTCAGTTTCCAGCTAGGGAATACAACTGCATATATTCCCTTTTTTATGAATGAACTTTCTTTGAGTTTTTTTTAGCGAAATTGATTGCACATTAGAAAATGTAATAAAATCGTTATAATAGATTTTATTACATTGCCTAATGTGTGTTGAATTTATCCATCAGAAATGCAAAGAAAATGCATAATATTTATAAATTAAATAACAGAGTCGAACATTCGAAACGAATAACCAAGACTCAAATATTAAGATTTAGGAAGAAAGAAAATCAAAATATAACACTACGATTATATTAAATTTCCCAAAAGAAATGCAAAGAAAAGATCATTAGTGATATTAAATTATATACAATTAAGCTTTCGTTATGAATAATTATAACTCAAATTGATTTTCTAATCAGAAAATATTGTATTTGCCTATGGCGACCATATTTGTATAGAGAAAAAAATTCCGGACCATTTTTCCTTAAATTCTAGATTTTGTCGGTTTTAAAGGGATGCTATTCACAATTATCAACGATTAACGATCCTGCTCAAAAAGTGAACCAATTTTCAAAGACAATTGCTTCTGAAACTTGATTTGTTTATAAATTTAAATGGGTTTCAATTGTAGAAAAGAATTACTTTCAAATTTATCTATATCTTATTTCTTATTGCGCTCAAAGCATCTTAGGTAGATAATATCTACTAGATATGTTATTCTCGTTAAAGTTAACGATATATGAATCTATTTATCATTTCGAGCTCAAAAGAATACATTTTAAAAGTAGTAAAGTAAGGCTTTATGACTTTCAATGAATACAATTAATATAAATATCTATATATATTGAAATTCACAATTGTTAGCGGCATAAACGTAAATGGTAAATGCGTGGCTTAAAGTAAATACATCATATTGCAGGTTGCCTGGACTGATGGACTGATGGCCTGACTGACTGGCAACCGGTCTGAGTTCTGAGTTCAGAGTTGTGCCTGCTGCTAAAAGTCTACGCCCACACGGCGGCAATGCAAATAGTTAGGCGCAGACTGTGGATACCGTATCGTGATTGGGGATGGGTTAAAGATGAATACGGCGTACACATCGCAAGCATTGCGGTTGTTGTTGCCACCACGAATGCTATGGAAATGACAGACGATGTAAAAGAGTTCATTAATATTGCAAGGTGGAATGACGACGACAACGACAACGAGAATGAAAATGAGAACCCCGAATGAGAATGAGAACGACAACAACAACAGCAACAACAACAGAGGACAACATTTTGACTGTGCGCACAATTATTTTGTAATTTGTCACATTTTGTAGGCCTTGCCTCAGCTCACGTCAAAAGCAACGGTCGCCTATGAGAAACGAAGGCGCCTTTGTCCAAATTTTCAAGTAGCAAAGTCTCGGGCTCAAGTGGCTCGACGGCCTACTAAATAGGAAATGCAGGCATCTTGGTACGAGATGATGGCATATGATGGCGTATGATGTAGGAGTTGGGTAAAAGGGATATGGGGCTTGTATCCTACCAACCAGCTGCATAATTGTTTGTATTTTACGCTTTACATGAAAGCTAAGCAAATCTTTTGTTACACTGTCTACAGCAACAAGCCATCAGCAGTCCCTACCTCCCTACCTTCCAACCTCCCTACCTCCACCCAACCCCAACCCCAATTATCTGGCAACCCTTCTTCTTGCAGCTTTTGTTGGCCTTACGCTTTGTGTGCATATTCTAAACATGGCGGCGCTTGGCTTGACGCTTGGCGGCTACCTCAACCTACTTTCGGGACCAGACTGCGTCGTCGTCGTCGTTGCCATCGTCGTCGTTAAGACCTTAATAGTGCCTACCTACCCAAACCCACCCCCAAGCAGTACTGTACCCCAGCTGTACCCTCTGCCCACACTCCAAAACAATCCCCAATGTGCACCCTGTCAACAGTGAGGCAGTCAGTCAGCCAGTATTGTTGTTGTGCATATTTACCTAGCCCGCTCTTCATCGTCCACATCATCAGCAGCATTTTTATTTTACAGAGAGGGTATAATAACTTTATCATAAGGCTGTGTATATAAAGCAGATTAACAGCAGAGAGCATTTCTTATTGTCAATTTTTGATGATCTTAGAAAGAGTTCATTAAAAGCGGAGTAAGGTTTCTTTAATAAATCTGAAAAAGACTGATCTAATCGTTCTTAGAGTTTTGTTTATATTCTTAGCTTCTTGATATATTAGAAAAAAGATTATATCAATATTATCTCTGTTGTTGGGTATCTTTGCTGATCTTAAGATGAGTCTACTGGGTTTTGCTGATAAATCTTGAATGATTCATCTAATCGTCCTTAGACTTTTATTTATAAGCTTAGCTTTCTTGTAATATACATAATCATAAATATTATATCAACTTTATCTTTGTTATTGGGTATCTTTGCTGATCTCAAGAAGAGCCTATTAAATTTCGCTGATAAATCGTCAAAAGGTTGATCCAATCGATCATAGAGTTTAATTTATAAGCTTTGATTCTTGTTGTATGTATTATAATAAAGTTCTTATCAATATCAATAAATCGTGAAAACAATCTCTATATATGTAAGTATTTTGTTTTCTGAGATTGAGATACAAAAGTCAAGGTTCTATTTCGATTTAAGTCAATTTCTTTTATAACCAAAAATTACATTAAATCCTCCTATAGTTTTCAATTATACTATTTTTATTCATAACTGCATGAAATATCAATCGTAGGGTATTCGAACTTTGCTGTTAGAAAATATTTACGAGTCTATATCATCCGTCATAATTTTCATATGCAGTCGTTTGTCCACGCAGTTCCCTGTCCCCCTCCTTCTCCCCCAATGCCTACAACCCTTGTCCATTTCTTTTGCTCGCATTCGCCTCTGCTTTTTCTTTATTTTTTCTGTTTTATTTACGTTTTACTTTTTTCTTTTTTTTTTTTTTGTTAAATTACATGCACACATACACAGTCAAATATTTATTTAAAACTTATGCCCGAGGCCTTTCATTACTATACACGTAAAAATATATATTTCAGTTCTGTTTTCTGCAGTTTCATTATTTTACATTTCTTTTTTTTTATTACTATTTTCGCTGTGCAAATGTGCGGCATGTTGCTTTGTGCTTGCTGTTCGTCTCTTTACTATGATATTAAGTAAACTTTTTCACATTCTTTTTTTGTTTTCTCTGTCAAAATCTTTGCTTAGTTAATTTACTCGCCGTTATGCCAAGTTCTTTATTCCCTCGTTTTCATATTTTCTAGTGTCTAGCGGAGTAATAATTAGTCATCCTTGCTTTGTGTGTGTGTTTGTGTGTGTGTGTGTCCTTGTCTGGATCCATTGTCCTCCTTAGTTAAGAACAATGCATTATGACGCAGTGCAAAGTTGTTGAACATTTAATGGGATTTACTCACCGAATTGCTTTAAATTACAATGCTCTATCGCCTGAAGACTATCGGAAGCATCGGGATGCATTGGAAATGAGAGAGAAGGTCAAAATGGTTGCCTTCAAAGTAGCTTAAGGATCTAGAGTCCATAGTTCTTGTCATTAATTAAAAGTGTATTTAATATAGAGCTGATAGACTTTCATAAAAAACCAATCAAACGAGAAATATCTAATGATGTTCGGAAATGAATATTGTTCGACAAAGGCAAAGAAAAAATGAGAGAGTTCCAATTGGGAGTGACTAAGAAATACCCTGTAAGCAATTATTACATAATCTATTATGATTTTGGACTCTTCAAACGATGATTACAAAGAAGGATAATATATAAATCAAGTATTATATAAATAATTGTACAAGATGATTCACCCATATACAGATGGAATAAAATACTATGCTAAGCTTCACCTGGGTTGCTTTTTCTAATTTGCAACAGGGAAAAAGTTTCTTGGAAAGCTTGAAATTAATTTCTCAAAATTGTGCTGCTAGTTCTCATTATTTTAATAATTCTCGGAAAATGTAATAATTGTAATTTGCAAAAGTATATTAAAAGAGCTGGTTGTGCCTCCTTGTGCTGGTTAATTTATACTATACATTTATTTGTAAAAAGTTATTAAATCTTTCACTTCTAAGAATTGATTACAAAATAGCAAGAAAAGGGAATAGTGTAGCTCACTTGGACAGACTTTGCATAAGTTCAGAAAATAAACCGCTGAAAGATAGACTATATCAAATAAAGCCTTAATTAGGGTTGATTAAAGTGGTTTTAACTTGTTAGGCTAAAAATGCAATTAAATATACTCGTAACAAAATATTAAAAACAACAATGTAATTGTGAATATATGTTTCAATTCGAATAATACAAATAAATAGGTAAATTTCCTTTCCATTTTGACTAGCACTAATTTATAAAAACATCTTTACAACTATACTTTATAAACAATCTTCTTCTGGTATCTTATAACACGTAGATAGACTTGCATTTAGTTTTAAAGACTGACTTATACATTTTCCATTTATGCCTTTAATTGTAGGGTATCTTAATTGCATCAGCGTGGATTTACAGGATGAAATCTTGGTTGAGTCTCGCTCTTCCAATTACTTTGGAAGCTGCTGCTTTACTCCGCTTTTATTTGCAGTGTTTTCTTTTCAAAGATATGAATGAAGTACAAATAACGTAGCTAATAATGAAGTTTTTACCTCCCAACAGTTTTTACAGTGTAACTTAAATTATATTCATTAGGCAAATAAGGAAGTACACGTATATACTAATTAATGTTGGTGAAGAGACTTTGCTTTTACTTGGAAAATATCTAACCATATCAATTCAATCAGCGGAAATGCTAATAAAATCTAATAATCTGATCACTATCGATGCAATTCAATTTTAGTTATTTGAATATAATAAATAGGTTTTAAAATATACATATTTTATTATCATATTTAAGTGGCAATAAAGACTCACCTGTCAAAAAATAATATATATATTTCTTTTTATGCTAGTTTGTGTATTTGTGCATTTTTGGTTGTTTTCCCGTAAATTGTTACGCTAATCGAATCAACGAGTTTCGTGTTTAATTATAAATTCTATGGTTTAGTTTTCTGATTGGTTTTTGGGTTTTTGTTGACTGTTGATTGGTTTCGTTATTAGCCCGTCCGATGATTTGGGCGCCAAAGTACAGTCAGAATGCACTCACAAACACATGCACGCAGTCACACATAAACAGGGTCTCACTAACAGCTCTCTCTCACTCTCTATCGCTCTCTATCTCTCTCTCTGCTTATCTGTCACTCTTACACACAAGAAGCAGTAACGAATTTTTGGGATCCGTATTTATTATGACGTTTGTTGCGGTTTTTGTCAGCGGCGTCTGTCACTTTGTCACTCTGTCACTTTCCGAAAAAAGGGGGGCAGGTAATTAATGCAGTTTGTTTGCTATATGACGCTTATTGGGTTGAGTGTCTGTTTAGATTGGGGTATACAGGGTATACAGTTGGATGTTGAATGTTTAGCTGCTGTGTGGCCAGAGTCGAATTTGGTTTTCGGTTTTCGGTTTTATTGGTTATGTGAAGCGCACACAGGACACACACAACTTGACTGAGCGAAACTGCACAAATAACTGAATTGAAATTATGCCGCACCGAGAACTGACTAAGGGCAAAATGTGAGCCACAGTGGGGTGAGAGCAAGTGGGCACAGTGTGGCAACAATGTTGCATTTTGGCATTTTCCTTATTATCGACAACAGCAAACAAATAAAAAATAGAATCTTCTTACAGAATAAAGCAAAACAAAAAACATGCTGAAAATGCACTCGAGTGCATTTTAATTGATTTTTTTTTCCCCCGCTGAGAGCGAGTGAGAGCGCATGTAAGCGAGTGAGAGAGAGAGAGAGAGAGAGAGAATAAGAGTGAAATCCATGTGACTTACTCGTTTGTAACATGCGGCGTATGCGTAACATTTGCCGTTTGCATTTTGTACGCATCTTATTTTGAGAGAATCTCCAACCATTTGAGTGAGTTTTTTCCCTTGATGAACAGATCACTCTTTTTTAGTGTTCGTTCTAGGTCAATTCTCTCATTTATTTCAAGTTTTAATTAGCCTTTTTAATTTCAATTTCGACAGCTGCCCCAAAGCGAAACACAATAACAACAAGAAAAACAACAGCGACAACAACCAAAATAACAAAACAGACAGCAAAAAAAAAAAAAAACAACAAAATAAATAAAGTTGCTGTGGCAACAATTTTTTAATTAATTACATGCAAAAATCCAAAACCAAAATGAGTTGCCCACGCTTGAGTGTCGAGCTGGTCAAACAATTAGCATTTTTACCAGTCCGAAAAAGTGTAATGAAGTTGCTGAAGGATGCTCAAGAAGCATCCGGGTAGCTGTTACCCTTCCCCATATATATATATATATATATAGAAAAACTTTTTAATATGTAAAGTGTTTTTAAGGGCCTTAACGTTTTGAAAGGTGAGCAGCAAACCATAAAGCTAAAGGATGAAGACTAGAAGCAGTGAGGGGACTGTCGAGGTAAGACCCATTTAAGTTGAAAATTTCCATTCAGACAGATAGAAAATTGTGTCAGCTTTTGGCAGTTGACTCTGATTGTTTTCCCCTCACAAAATGGAAAAGTTACAAGCGTAACTTGCAAAACTCTTTGCTACAACTTGAAATATGAAAGACATTCCTTCTTTTGCAGGATAACACAAATAAGCAAATATATCTGTAGGGTAATTGTATTTAAAATGATATTTTTATATTAAAAGTCTGAGCCCAATTTTATAATTTGGTAATTGGCGTTTATTAATTATTATTATGATTTTGTTAATTGAACTTAAACTTTCCGAAAGTAGTCTTAGATTAAACTGACCTCCAAATTTTCTATCTAGAAAGGGTAATGGAAGCGTTTGCAATTTACTCACTTATGTATTGATGGCTATAAATTATATTCAATCTTTGCATGTTCAGCTTGTCACATTAATTCTCAGATAAATATGCTTACATATATTTTATCACGAACCAGCAATCACCGTTAATTCGTTTGAAGTGCAACATTCGTAAAATCATTTAAAGTAAGAATTAGAAATGTGTATCCACTAGAAATCGCTATCAACATTTAGTTTTCAGCTCGTTACAAATGCATTATTATATATTGCAGCTAATAATAATTCTTGTATTTCAGAATTGTTTAAAAATATCTTTATTTATTTCAATTTATATATTTAAGGCCAATTTTCTTTATGTCTAGTTACGTTCATAGTTAACTAACTAAGCTATATTTTTACGTAAAAGGTATGGAAATTAATGATAAATTCGAAAATTGTATGGAAAAATGGGACTTAGAGTATCTGTTCAGATATTGAACACTTATTTCAAGAGTCGAGTTTTTATTCCCTTGTTTTTTTTTTTTAAATTTTAGCAGTCACTAGAAAATTAACAATTGTTTTACAATTTATATATAAGTTGAAATACCATCCTTAGATGCATAATAAGAAGACTTTTAGATACTAACAGGGGCTCTTATATTTCATTTTAAAAGAAAACTTCTCCATTTTAAATATTAAAATATATCTTTCCACTTTAGAAACTCTTTCAATAAAATTGCAAATATGTATAAATAATTAATTACAATAAATTCCAATTAAATGAAACAGATCCTTAACTGACATCTAAACACAGTAAATCAAAAATGATGTGAAAGGGATACAGGGTGCCTGCAGCAATAGAACATATTTGAGTTGAGACATGCGCAAAGCAATGGCAACTCAAATCAAATGCACTCAAAACTCAAAGCGACAACAACAATGCAATACAACACCTGGAGTGGTACAAAGCAACAACAACAACAACAACAAGTGCAGTCACAGACATGCAAGCAGCAAAAAAAAAACAGAGAGAAAAGGCAAAAATACACAAACGTCAGCTGCATACAACAAAAGCCCAAGGCACAAAATGGCATTGGAGTGAAATGGTAACCAGCAACAACAACAACAACAACAACAAATACAATAGCAACAACAACAACAACTGCAACTCGAATGGTACAAAACTGTCGCTGTAACGTTTTGCTATTGTTGGCCAGTGTAATGACACACACCAACAAACAATGAACGAGCTAGATTTAAAAATTTATGAATGAAATTTTGTACATATTTTGAGCACAAATTTGCAAATGTATGCACTCTGCGGGTGTGAGTGTGGGTTAGAGTGTGTGTGTTTATGTATGTGACATAGGTAGGTATGCACAACAAAAATTGCCAAAGTTTTGTGACTTGTATTTTTAAGTGCAATTTGTCAACGTTCCAGGAAAAGTCTTCAGCATTCAACGCAAGGTAATTTTCAATAATGTTCGTCTCAAAAGAGACAAGGAAACTTCAAATTGACAGTAAAATAGATGAGAATCTAGGAAAAAGTATATCACTAAATTGGTAAGGACAGCAAACAGCACGGCAAATTATATTTTTATTTAGTAGTTTCTTGTGGATTATACTATATGTGATAAGATCGATCATAATAATTGTATTCATACATTCAATAAATTGTAAAGAATCCTATATTTCAATTACCCAAAATACTATTGTTACAATATTTTGGCAATTCTTTTGATTGCTTTTTAATGATCATCATAGACTCAGAAATTTGACTAAATATTTTTGTAGCTTTTTTGAATTAATTCAATTTAAAATTATGTAAGGCAAACTAAGCTTGAATCTTTATGGGCCTTTTAAAGCTATTTAGAAAATTTAGTACCCTTTTTCGCTGATCAACTAATTTATACAAAAAATAAATATTTTACTTGATTTTCCTACCGTTTAAATAGATTAAGGCCAGTTTTGGTAATGTCTACTTAAACTATAACTGATTGATATTTTAAAATTTCATATTAATCTCTATACATTTTATATAAAAATATAAATATGGTACCATATTTAAGACATTAAAAAAAGGCCTTTAAAATATTCATATTCAAGGCTTTCAATTACAATAATTTCCAAATAAACAGAACTAAATGATTAACTACGAACAAAGCTGTAATTAATAATATACGCCCGAATGAACAGATTTCGAAAAATAGCTATTTGAAATCCTTGAACTTTCTCATTCAATCCGCCAAAGGTACATGAACTTAATTATATCTTATCTTTTAATTATGAAAAGTATGTCATTAATTGGATAGCTCAAACCGTCAAAAGTCACTGAGGTAACCAAAAACCAATTATGACCAGATATTTATTATATTCTAGCATGTGCGACGATCGAACCCAATCAAAACAACCAAAATCCTTCACAATGAACTTGGATTGCATTGAAAAACCCCGAAATCATTTACAATTATGTGTCCATAGTGTGGTAAGCATTAATTGCTTTGACAACTGACCTCAATTGAAGGGCGTTGTTGTCCATTGACCATACGGACTATTGGACCTCAAAGAGTTAGAAATCAGAAAAAATCACCCCAGTTTATATTTTTAATGTCATGCCATCAAATTGTGAGGTTAATGACTGTGTTTAGGCATTAAAGCAATAGTAGACGCTGGTGAACCCCTAAAGCCTCGCTTTTAAATGAATTTGACGTAAACAATAATGAATCATATGATTTTACCCCGTATTGTAACCATTAGCAGAGTTGAATGTCCAACAGAACTGTCTGACAATTATTACAGTATTAATTTCATATTTTATTTAAAGAATTTACATATAAATAAATAAATATTTCCTAGTTCTTAGCATAACACGTGTACAGGGTATTAAAATAACTAATATTCTCTTCTAAATCGTTTAAAT
Organism: Drosophila neotestacea; assembly: GCA_035044365.1. Lineage (NCBI taxonomy): Eukaryota > Metazoa > Arthropoda > Insecta > Diptera > Drosophilidae > Drosophila > Drosophila neotestacea. Next base: position 6,519,372 of record JAWNMD010000273.1, on the reverse strand, counting down.
TATTTAAGCTATTTCAATGTGTACCAAAATGTTTCCACTTTTTTATTCAATGAAATGCTAATGAGCTCATAACAGCATAATAAAAGTGTTTACATGTGTAAAAATTGCTCATACGCAATGTTTGGCACGCTCCAATGAGCAAACAATGTGCAAACTAAAAACAACAACATTGAACAATTGATGAGTGAACGATTAGGCGCCATTAACAATCGTTTCATATCCAAATTATAATAATAACAGTATGGTTATGGCATATAAAAACATCGAATGCTGTGGATTTGCCATTCAGTGTTCAGTGGTTTGTCAAGAAGATTAAACAAGAGAAAAATATTCACAAAAATATGTCGAACTCAAAAATAACAACGAGTCGCGGTTTCTGGCTGTGCTGGGCTTTTGCTTGGGCAATGTTGATGCAGAGTCAATTGGTGGAATCTCAATACAGTGGCTTTCCTTACTACGGAGGAGGACAAACAGGTGCGGGTAGTGGATACGGAGGTGGCATGTACGGCAATAGCTATGGATACGGATACGGCTATCCACAGTATTACGGCTATCCAGGTTATGGTAACTCATATCCCGGATACGGAGGCGGATATGGAGGAGGGTACGGCTATGGTTATCCAGGCTATGGCTATGGCTATCCGGGCTATGGATATGGCTATCCCTATGGCAATGGCATGAGTGAGTAAAAAAACGCTGCTCTTAACCAATATTCAATGAGATTGTGCGTATGGATTGAATTAGTGTTTTGGACATGCTTTTTCTTTTAGATACTGCCTTTGCGAGCAGCAGTGGAGGAGGATTCGCCACCGCAAGTGCGAGTAGTGGAGGAGGCTATTACGGTTAACGTCAGGACTGGTTAAATGTTTAAGCTTATTAATTACAGACAATATTTCGTTAGGTAATAAGTAATCTAGTATAGTTTAATATTCATCAATAAAATGCATTTTTATTTATTAAACTACTTAAGAGTAATGTTTTAATTAGCAACAATATCCATGTTTTACAATTTTATTTTGTTTATATACAAAATACTCTTGCAATTGTTTCCCGCCACATTTCAAATCAATAGAGAAACAAGTGTTGCTAAACGACGGAAAACAGTGCAGCTATATCGATATGAGCTTAATAATTTTGCCATCGAATAAAATCGCTACTGGAAATATCGCGTATTAGTATATCGATATTTCGCCGTTATATTGTGAACACACCGCTATTTTATAAAAATTACCTGTTTTCTAATAGCAATATATATGTGTGATTATCAATTGATTTTAATGTGTCTGTCATCAATAATCTTTAACTTTGCAAGTGGTCGCACACACATTTTTTATTAGCACACAACTATCGATAGAAATCAGCTGCGCTCGTAATGAATATTTAAAAAAATTGGCACAGTCATACATACAAACACACACATACACTTGAGTCTAACGGATGGATACATAGAAGGTAGTCTCGCTAAGGCCAAACAAACACACGGACTTCAAACCACATCGTTCGCAAAAACGTCCATTAAGTAAGCAATAATTGATTGCCTAAAATTGCAATTGTCTCTAAAGTGTTAATAAAGATATAGTCGGTAATTGAATTATGTAGTCATACGTATGTATTTGTATGGATAAAAAGCGAAAGGCAGTGAAAAAAACATAACATTGCGTAATGGGGGCATATACAACAAAACAAATGCCAAAAGTGAACCAAACTGACTGCATTCAAATTGCGCCTGTGTGTGATCGTGTGTATGTGCTTATTCGAATCTGGCCTGCAGCTGAGAACCGTTTCATTTTGCGCATGTTTTACTTGGCCCCAAAAACTTGTGACCATTTGTTGCAGTATATATGTATATACTGTATAGTGTAAATGCATTTACTCAAATTGCCGCCCGCTTATTGGTAAAAATCAATTTACACAACTGTGTGCATGCATATGTACATAAATCTGTTCACAGTGGCACATAATTTAATATATGTATGTATGTATGACAGCACTTGACATGCATACATATAAATATGTACATAAAGCTTATGAGAATTAATACAAAAACAATTGTATTCAAAAGTGCTTACTTACCCATAATTCACTGGGGTGCTTTTAGTTCGCTCTTTCTCTGTCGCACTCTTGCTCGCTTTAGCTACCCTCGTTAAACCAGAATGCCCTGCATGTTCCTCTGCCCCTCTTTTTGGGCTAAAGTTACGAATAGGAAATTTCCACAGCTGCCGACGCAGCAAAAACAGCTGATACTTGTCAAAAATTGCCGCTATGTACCTTAATATATGTGAACTTTGAAAGAGACTCTCGCAAGTTTTGCACACACAATTGCCCAGTTGGCATTTGCCTTCACACGAGACGATTTAGTTGTAAATGTATGTATGTATGTGCACTACTTGTAGATAAGTGAATAGTAGTTTTCAATTAGTATTTGATTATCTCAAACGAGGGTGTGTCTCACGTTTGGCTCCTTATCAAAGTGAAATCACGCGATTTGTTGCCGGCTGTCAGAAGTCAGACCCCCAATGAACATTCAAGGTTGCTGATAAACGCTCATATGCTGATAAATGGAATTAATTAAACGTTTTTTGTTTGTGTATGTGTTTGTGTGCATTGTGTGTTATCTCATAGCGATTCTAAATTCTAGCTTTTTGCATAACAAGGCCCCGAATCACTCCTAAAACCTCTCCAAGATGTTGCGATTGATGCGAAATACAACTGTGCCACAAAGCGTAGCTAAGAGGTATGTTAAAGTCAGTCATTTATTGAATTTTGCATTTCTCATAAAATCATCCTCAACAGCTGTGTGCGCAGTCTAGGTAGCGTCATTCCGGATTCAAACCTAAAGGACTTTACTGTTGAGAATGAGCCCATTTTGACCTATCGTAAGGATTCTGAGGAGCGTAAGGCATTAAAGAAGGCACTGAAAGCCACCGCTTCGAAATGTGAGGAGGTGCCCATTGTCATTGGTGGCAAGGAGTATAAAACGGATCAGGTTATGCATCAGGTGATGCCACATGATCATCAACACAAGCTGGCCAAGTTCTACTATGCTGATAAGAAGCTCTTGGAGAAGGCCATTAAAACGGCTGTGGAAGCTCAACCAAAATGGGATCGTGTACCGCTCTCCGAACGCTTGAAGATGTGGGATTGTGCTGCTGATTTAATGGCTGGCAAATATCGTCAAGATTTAAATGCTGCCACCATGTTGGGACAGGCCAAGACTGCAATTCAAGCAGAAATCGATGCAGCCTGTGAACTTATTGATTTTATACGGTGTGTATATGAAAAACTATTTGAATATAAAAACACTTATAAAACTTATGTCTAATCCACAGCATTCACTCGTACTTTCTTAAGGAATGCGTCAAGTATCAGCCCATCAGTGAGAACATTAAGGTCACAAAGAATTCGATGCGTTATCGTGGCATTGATGGTTTCATAGCCGCTGTCAGCCCATTTAATTTTACTGCCATCGGTGGCAACTTGGCCTACACGCCTGCCTTGATGGTATGATTAAACTATACTTATACATATATCCTTGACTTATTATCCTTGACCTTTACCTCACTTTCTCTGTCTTGCAGGGTAACGGCGTGCTGTGGAAACCCTCGGATACAGCGTTGTTGTCTAACTGGCGCATTTTTAATATTATGCGAGAGGCTGGCGTGCCCGATGGTGTCGTTAATTTCGTGCCTGCGGATGGGCCAGTGTTTGGTGATACAATAACTGCCTCGCCACACCTTGCAGCTATCAATTTTACCGGCTCCGTTCCGTAGGTTTACTCACTTGTATACTATAGAATTATTGATTTTTATATTTGAAATTTATTGTATTAATACAGGACATTCAGTCGATTGTGGAAGCAGGTGGGCAACAATATCGATAAATACCATAATTTTCCACGCCTTATTGGCGAATGCGGCGGAAAGAATTTCCACTTTGTCCACTCTTCAGCGGATGTGCAATCTGTTGTTACCTCCACGATACGTTCCTCCTTTGAGTACAGCGGCCAAAAATGTTCCGCCTGTTCTCGCATGTATGTTCCAGAGTCATTATGGCCAAAAGTAAGCGTAAACCATGACTTAAAATAACCACTGGTTATTATAAACAATTTTAACTTAAATTCAGATCAAAGAGGGACTAGTGAGTGAGGTGCAGAAACTAAAGATTGGCGATGTGGAGGACATGAGCTCATTCACCTCGGCTGTTATCGATGACAAAGCATTTAAACGCATTACCGGCTACATTGAACATGCCAAAAATAGTTCGAACTTGGAGATCATTGCTGGCGGCACCTATTCAGACAGCAAGGGATACTTCATTAATCCAACTATAGTAGAATCCAAAGATCCAAAGGATCGCATTATGACTGAGGAAATCTTTGGACCCGTACTGGCTATATATGTATACAAAGAGGCAGATTTATCCAAGACCATGCAACTGGTGAATTCATCAACGCAATTTGCACTCACAGGCGCTATATTTGGACAGGATGAGTACGTGGCAGCATTAAACAAAAGTTTATTATGTTTTTTAATATATTTACATTATTTTACCTTGCAGAGATTTTGTCAACTGTGCTCTGGAAGAGTTTAAAATGGCAGCGGGCAACTTTTACATCAATGACAAGTCCACAGGCTCTGTGGTGGGTCAACAGCCATTTGGAGGTGGTCGTAAGTCAGGCACTAATGACAAGGCAGGCGGACCACATTATATACTCCGCTGGACATCTCCACAGTCTATTAAGGAGACATTTGTGCCCCTGCGTGACGTCAACTATCCGTATATGAGCGAGTAGATTTGGAACACAGAGAAACTATTAAAACATGACAGGAATCTCATAAAAACTACTCAAGCTACGAAAAAAAAAATATATATATTATATTAACAATGTATATGTTTTTTGTTGAACTATTTTTAAAACACGCACCTCTTCATCCCACACTTTCCCTAGTTAACCTAACACATACATCTATCTATATGTAGTTAAATAATGTAACAAATATCTGCTGTATTTTTGTCGCCTCAAGAAACCAAAAAAAAAAGACACGAAAAGTTGTAAATTGATATGCTGATTACATTTTAAAACTCACAACACATATACACACAAAATAAATGTAGATGGAAACACAATATATTATTATATACCTACTAATTATATAAATGTAAAACAAATTGTGATTATTGAATTATATAATTTGTAATTATCTGCTTTTGTTTTGCTTTGTTGTCATTGCTGAAATTATAAAGTTACATATAGTTACTATGTATTGCAATATATATACACATAAATATATATTACGATATATAACAAAAAACAAGCAAACGACTTGACAATACATTGAATACTAAATGTAAACGATATATAAAAAGAATAACATAAAAATATGAGCAAAGTATAGTTGCAAGAAATCGAAAGAAAAGATATTCATTTAAATAAAAATATAAATTCAAAATTACTGATTAATTTCTATTTACGGTAAGTATGATTGACAAAGGTTTAGGAATCCACTTTTTTGAGTTAATACAAAAAAAATCTAAGTTGAAATCTTAATGTATTTAATATGAACAAAACTATATTATTATCAAATGTGCTAAGGGCTAGCTTGTAGGTTTTTAGCTTATACGATTAATATATATAGTAAATTTTTATTAGAAGGATTACCTTTGCAGGTAGGCTTGATCGGATGTACAACAAATTGGCATAATACTAAATTTTGAGGGGTCGTTATGTATTTTTGATTAATTGATAACTAACTAACTAAATACAATTCACAGAAATTGAAAACAAGCATTATTTTATAAAGATCTGAACCAGCAATGCAAATAATAATAAATAAAATAAGTAGTAAAAATATATTTAAATTTTTCAGATTAGCAAAATCAGTTAGCATTTCAAAAATTTGGTGCATGAATATTAGTTGAATTCCTTTAAAAGTTGGGTCTTTTTAATGCCAACTTTCTTCTTAATTCATACCAAATTGATAGTTTTGAAAAATAAAAAACAAACCTCATTGTCAAAATTGACGCAAGACTCCCTTTTTTTTGCTTCTCAAATTTGAAATTAAATCTCAAACTGGAAATTCCTTTTTCTCCAATCTAATTGCACTTATTTGGTATGGAAATAAATAAACAAAATATTGTTTCATACGTTTATTACACATACATTCTTCACGTGTTCTTTGCACTAACAGCTAAATTGTTGTTGTAGTTGTTTTAAGCAGTTTATCTAATTGTTAAATAATATTGTATGTATATTGAAGTTGCAGGTAAAACATAATTCAATGGTTAAGCATGTCGTTATTTACGTTTATGTACTGACACTCAGCAAAGCCAACCAATAGTTGTCAAAATTTATAAATCAAAGTAATTATGATTCGATTGGAATTATAAAACATAAGAATATTATGTTAGATATTGTCAGGGCTTTACTGAACATCAGTTCATAGGAAGTCAAATACGTAAACTAACCATTATAAACTTAATCTATAACAAAGTGATAAATGTTACTTAGTTATAATCCAAGTTTTGTTTTTTGTTTTGTTTATATATGTATGTATGTATGTGGTGGATTGGCTTCTTTACAAACTAAATATTTAAGTTTATTCATATATGTTATGTGGTAACATAAATCTAGTCAAATTTTATTGAATTGACGCCCGTATCAATTTGACCGCCCCGGTAGCTGCCGCGCTTCTTCTTGGTTTTCTCATGTTTAAACGATTTACCGCGAGTAAACTTTAAATCTTTGTTGGCGCGCTCACCCCAAGAGCCGGCAGCGTTTTTCTGTGTGTTTAAAATAGTATATAAAAATTGTAAGTAAGTTTATGTTTACAACAAATAATTGTTTTGCACATGTGTGTCTCTCTGTGTGTGTGTGTTTGGGGGCTCCACATAATAAACACCCAACCCAAAATGAAATATCATAAAATGCAATACGGAATAATTCCAATATCTTGAATAGTTCCATTTGCATTTTTGATTTTGATTTCTTTTGGGTTTTATTTTAAGGTGTCGCGTGTCTGTTTCATTATTTCTAAGATAATTTATACATTAATTGTCAAATGTAATTTTCTTATTTTGTTTTGCCCCTGAATCAAAGGATTTGTTGCCAAAGCCGCCACCACCACGTCCACCACCGCCTCGTCCAAATCCACCGCGACCACCACGATCACCGCCGCCGCCACGACCACGTCCGAAACCACCGCGTCCACCACGATCTCCGAAACCGCCGCGACCACCACGATCTCCGCCACCGCCACGTCCAAAACCACCACGGCCACCGCGGTCACCACCACCACCACGGCGATCAAAGCCGCCAAAGCTCTTGCGATCTCCAGATTTCTTAAAGCCACCATCGCCTTCGCCATCTCCACCGCCGTTTTGATTACTTTCCCACTTGCTTCTATCTGGACGGCCGGCAAAACCGGAACCACCACGTCCACGTGGTCCATTGTTGAACTTCTTGAAGCCACCATCCTAGAAAGCAACACAAGAAAGTTATACACAAATTAGCCAAGCAACTACAAATTGCAAACACAAATTGGAATAACGAAAATGCTAGTGCCACAAATGATTTGAGTTCAGTTTCATATATATTTTTTCTTTCTTTGATTTAGGCGCTTTTGCTAATTTGTGTGTAACCCCGCTGCTTAATTAAAATCCGCCCAAGAACTTGTCAACTATAGAAAACATGCCCCCAAAAACTTGCTCCCAAACACACAGATACAGCGCACCACACACTCAAATGCATTTGTGGCACTCACCTTCGCCTCAAAGGACATGTCCTTAACGCGTTGATCTACAAGGACCTCCTCGGTGCGGACTCGCCGGAATGGCGACCTACGACGTGCACTTCCACCTCCTCCACTATGGCTGTTGTTGAACTGATTGTTGTTGTTATTAGTGGGCGTGGAGGTGAAACCAGTTTTCTAATGTGTGTTAAATAATTATATTATTTTATGCAGTTGCTAAATAAATTTACGACTTGAACTAGCAGTATGTATTATGTTTTTAAACGGAAGCTACAAATTGGAGATGGACTTTTCTTAGATACTGTTATCCACACTCATAATTAAGATCAGTGTTATCAGAAATAATTTTTGAATAATGCTACCTCATAAAAAACTATTTTAGCATTTTAAACATCACTGAATTTAAATTTGATATTTGAATTTGCTATCTCAATTTATAGTTTTTAAGACAGACAGACAGACTTGATTACCACACTAATTTAATACTGTCAAACTTAGGATCGGAAAAGCCCAATCAACATTTTTAAATGCCTCTTTTATGATCTAACTAGAATATGTCTTTGAGAAATTACCTGTTGCTCTCCGGATTTGACAAAGTTGTTGTACTTCTTGTTGGGTGTTGCATCCTGCTCTTCGCCACCGCTAAACTTGCGCTTCTTTCCAGTACCATTGGCCACCGGCTCCTGTTTCTTGGGCTTATCATCTTCAGAGTCATCACTGCTATCGCTGCTGCTTTCTTCCTTTTTGGCCGGTGCTGGCTTCTTAGCTGGCGGCTTATCCTCTTCGGAAGAAGAGTCGTCTGAACTTTCAGCCTTTTTCGCAGCTGGCTTGGCAGCTGCCTTGGGAGCTGGCTTAGCCTCTTCTTCCTCATCGGAGTCATCCGACGATGAGTCCTTTTTGGCCGGTGTTGCGGCTTTTTTTACGGCCGGCTTGACAGCAGGTTTTTCATCTTCAGAGCTGTCGCTATCCTCAGAGGAGTCCTCAGAATCAGCCTTGGCCGCTGGTTTCTTAGCTGGTAATGCTGCTGGTTTGGCAACCGCTTTTTTGGGAGGCTCATCTTCTTCAGAGGATGAATCAGAATCGGAGCTTGCAGCTTTCTTTGCTGGCGTTGCTTTGACTGCTGGTGCAGCCTTTTTAGGGGGTTCTTCCTCATCGGAAGAATCCTCGCTGCTGGAGGAAGCTGCTTTCTTTACAGGCACTGCCTTAGCTGGTGATTTGACCACAGGTTTTGTTTGTTCCTCCTCGGAATCGCTATCATCGCTGCTAGATGCTGCTTTCTTAGCTGCTGGCTTGGCAGCTGCTGCTGGTGACTTCTTGGCCGGCGCTTCATCGCTTGAGCTCTCCTCGCTGCTGGAATCATCTGCTTTCTTTGCAGGTATGGACCGGGGAGCGGCTTTAGGAGGAGCTGCCTTTTTGGGGGGTTCCTCCTCATCAGAGGAGTCCTCGCTGCTGGACGAAGCCGCTTTTTTGGCTGGAGCTGCAGCTTGTGACTTTGCAACAGCCACTGCTGGTTTCGTTTTCACATCTTCCTCCTCAGAGCTGCTGTCCTCGCTGCTAGTGTATTCGGGCTTAACAGGCGCTGCCTTGGCAGCTGGCTTCTTGGCCGTCTCCTCCTCGCTAGAACTGTCCTCGCTGCTTGAAGCTGCTGCCACTTTCTGTGCTGGTGATGCCTTTACAGGTAACTTTTGTGCTGGCTCAGAATCGCTGTCTTCACTGCTAGAAGAAGCAGCAGCAGAGTTTCCATTTGTCACGCTAGCTGGTATTCCCGTCTTTTGCGATTTTTGATAATAGGCCAATATGTCTGTTAGCTTCGGGGTGTTCTTTCCAACAGAAGGCTATAAATAATAATTAAATACATGAATATAAGAAAAGTTGTTGGTTAATGGAAACACGTGTTTTCGGCATGTGCCATTCAGATCAGGGCAGCTCGATTATAGGCGGTATTTATTGCCCTATAGAAATATGGAAGCATTTCATCGATTACATGCATATACATTTTTGCCGACACCGTCTTCTCGGGCATACATATGCACTTGAAACTGCTTGCAGTGAAAAACAAATAAAAAAAAAAACCAAGAAAAAACTTACCGCTTTGGTTTTTGTTTCGAAGACTTTCGCTAGATTCTTGTCCTTCGTCTTGAGATATTCGTTCACTATCCCATCAATTAAGTGTAGCAGGTCAGCCATTGTTATAAACTATTTATTTTATTTCCTTTTATTTATTTTTACCTTCTACAACAAAAAACTTGCACCGATGTTCACGATGCAGTCACATTAAAAGGGAACGAAATTCGACAACGCACACACACGTGTTATTTCGATATACTCGATATATTATCGGTGTCATGCGACTTTGAGTTGCACAACACTTGCAAGTTAGTGCTGTCAAATACGACTCTTAGCATTGATCAGCACTGCCTTTAAACAGCTGTCGTACATTTTTTGTTTGTTATGAGGCGAATTTTATAAATTTTGTTTCATCCTAGAAAAAAACAACAAAGAAGTTTCAAAACAAAAGTTTCTGATTGCTTATAAAGGCAAATTTTTGGTATGTGAAAATGTTGGATTGGAAAGCTTGTAATATTTTAACTTAAAATCTCTTACAGTCTCCAGCGGAGTCATGGCTGATGAGACGTCAACTTCACTTGCCACGCCCCCAGCGCCCATTGATCAAACGGCAGAGATATTTAAACTAAACAATGATTGCCTAGATTGCATATTTGAGAGACTACAGGATCTACGCAGTGAGGTTGCCTTTGCCAAAGTTTGTCAACGCTTTCAATGGATTTGTCTAAACCGTTGGCGCAGCTCTCATTTCTACGATCAGCTTGACATGGAAAAGTGGCGTGAACTCTTGCCCAACTATGAGGATTTATGCTATTTTATAAAACAAATGCGTCCGTTTATAAAACTCATGAATGTATCAAGCTGTTTGTGCACATTGTTAAGAGACTTGGAAGAAATGAAAGTCTACGTGCTGCCCAATGTGACTAGCTTCTATTATGATCCAGAGGATATGGACTGCTATCCATCGGATCGTAGCATATATAAAATGGCAAAGATGATGCCAAATTTGCTGCGACTGCGTTTAACAACGCCTATTCAAGGGCGATACCTATCGCATTTTCGATATCTGCAGGAGCTTCACTTGTACGAAGATCAACACAAGGCATATGAACTGCAACAGGAATATCTGGATGAAGTCTGCAGGTAAATCAATTATATTGGTTACCAAATATGCTTGCTTACATAATATACTAATTTATCTTAAACAGTCAACTTCCAAATCTAAAAGTGCTGGACATTCGCATGTATGATGTTATAAGCAAACTACGTCTAAATAGCTGTGTGGACTATCTTCGGAATCTCAGCATTTTAAAGCTTAATCTGGCTACTCTTAAATCGGTATTACCAGAAGTGTTAAGCCTACCAGCACTTAAACAGCTAGTGGTGCTATTGGACACTGAATGGTCTATACCACCGTTGGCTAGTGTTGATACCTTCGATCACAAAATTCGCGAAGTACGCGAATTCTATGAAATAATGGAGCGCAAAGCACCAGACATTAAAGGATTTGCCGTTGATGGATATTATATGCCACTGGAACCGGGTTGGGATGCAGACCTTCCCATTTGGTCGCAACGGAAACTCCAAATCTTGGCAATTTGCAGCTGGACACATGACGCTGCCTTTCTGGAACGCTATACTTGCATGACGAATCTGCAGATGCTCTGCCTACGCAACTGGACAAATTTGTGCGATGATATGCTTATTAAGTTCATCGAATTATGTCCACATCTACATCATCTCGATGTTTCCTACTGTCGTGAACTTACACCAAATTTTTTGCACCGTGCACTTAACATTTTGAAGCAGCGTGAAAAGAATAAACAACGTAGTGGATTCACGATAATTCGACCACTACTTATCTATTATGTTTTGTGTGGATTTGAGGATTACGTTGAGATAAAGGTGTGTAGTACAAATATGCTAATTTTTGGAATATTACTTTAATATTTTGTATTGCAGGGAATTAAGTATTGCCCCGATTTCAAGGATTACATTGAGTTTATGGAAGAATTTCCTCTAGCTCCGAACGGGGTCTTAGCTTTGTGGATCGGGGCTATCAGTTTGATTTTGAGTGAAGCGGCAGGCTGCTAACTTTTCGTGTATATAAAAAACAACGCATGATTTAATGTAAATTTTTTTAGTTTCGTGACACAACAGATTTTGTAAATTTATGTTTTTGTGTTAAGCAGAAGACAAATAGTGCGACACTTGCATATATACAAAACTTTTAACTATGTATATGTACATACATAAAGTTATATATACAATTTATTAAAGAACATGTTGAGTGCAACAATTAAAAACAAGCAGATAAATTAACAATTTGTTTACAAGCCCCAAGGGATTACATATATTATCATATATGCAAACCCATCACATCGCCATCGATTTTATTGTCAAATATACACTTAATTTGTATGTCATTTTTCAGAATGACGCCATAGTAGTCAAGTTTATACAAACAAATTGTTTACAGTACTATAAATAATTCGAAATTCGACTAAACAAATATGGGCGACAAGCAAACTCAAAATTATAACGCCGGTATACCTTCCATGGGTGGCACAAATGTTTTTAAGCGAATTCAGGCAGAACTTAATACAACACAGGTATTTACCAACAACAATATCTGGCGTAGTTTTAAATTACACAAACTTTTTTAGAATAAAGTTTTGTTGGGATTGACCGTTGCTGCAGCTGCTGGATTTCTGGGCTACGTCACATATGTGCGACACAAGTATGAGCAACTTGGTTATTACTTGGCCTTCAGAGATGATGGTAGCAAACAGTTCGTCAAAAAGAGGTCCAACTGGGAAACATAAGTGAATAATAATTCCTCATCTGCTAAAGTGATGAGTCCATTTAAGCAATATATTGATTTTAGTGTGAACACAAAAGGTCTGAAATACACATATACCTTAATAATTTAAATATTGCTTATTTCAGAAGTCATAAAATTTGCCGGTTTAATTGAAGTCAAAGTGATGTATTAATTACAACGTTTAATTTTAAACTTTTCATAGACTAGGTCACACTTTTAATTACTGTGTTGGAAAAGTACAGGAAGTAATACTGCGGCACGAGTTCGGTATTATATTAGATGATATAAAAGTCTTAGATAGATCAAGATATAAAGCCAATATCAATCAATATCATTAAAATATAGGGGATATTACGATAAAGGGTGCGACAAGATCTGATGGGATTTCGGTAGAACACGTCGAAATAAGACGAAAAAATTAAATACAATTTTTTGATTTTCGGCTCGGTTCTCGAGATATTGGGACCGATAAGTCACCGATTCCCATACAAACTGGCCAGCGTGCCAGCTGCTCTTTGCACTGTATTGCCTAGAGCAGTGCTGTAAGGTGTCCGTTTCTACTTCACCGCTTGGCGCGGATATTCAAACCTTTTTATTTTATTACATTTCTAGCTAATTTATATATTGTTGTTGTTTTTTGTTGTTGGTGTTATTGTTTATGTTATTATTTCCCCTGTAGGAGACATAAGTGTATGACAAAAAGTGCCGTAGATAAAAATTTTTTTTAAAAAAATCGCGCGATTTTTTTAAAAAAAATTTTTGCCTGCGGCGCTTATTTCACATTACTTTACAAATTGCATTCTTGTAAAAAATTATTGTATTTACCACACCCTGCATTTACTAATGTCTCATGTAGTATAAAAAATAGCAATAACAACAACAACTGTAAATTTATTCGATTTCAATATGTAAATTAGCAAGTAATGTAATAAAATAAAATAGTTTGAATATCCGCGCCAAGCGATGAAGTTGAAACGGACACTTATTAGCAGCACTGCTGTAAGAAATACTATCGGTGTCTCGCTCTAACACAGTGCAAAGAGCGGCTGGCACGCTGACCAGTTTGTATGGGAATCGGCGACTTATCGGTCCCAATATCTCGAGAACCGAGCCGAAAATCAAAAAATTTTATTTAATTTTTTTCGTCTTATTTCGACGTGTTCTACCGGAATCCGTCGTCAGATCTTGTCGCACCGCTTATCGTAATCTTGCCAAAATATATTATTTACCTATTAAGTTATCTGATTGAACATGTTATTAAAGTTTATTTTATAATTATCGATTAATGCTATCGATATGCTGCACACATGCCATTTGTTTACCAAAATTGTGCAATGCGTTCTTAAAATTTTAGTTGCTAAATATTAAACAAAACAAAATGAGTGATAAACAAAAACAAAATCCCGGTGAAGGTATACGCTCTATGCGTAGCACCAGTGTTTTCAGACTGATCAACTTTGAACTCTATACCAAACCGGTGCGAATAAATCTAAATGTTGAAATGTAAAATATTAACGTATCTGTTTTCTATAGAACAAAATTATAATGGGCATAGGATTGGCGGCAGCGGCAGGAGTTTTTGGATATATAGCATATATGCGTCATAAATACGAGGATCTTGGCTACTATGTGGCTGTTAAGGAAGATGGAAAAGAGGAGTTTATCAAAAAGAAATCCAATTGGGAAACATAAATGGTTTTTTCTTGAAATTATTTATTTACTGTGTAGCACAATTTGGTACATGAATGAGTTTATTGTTATTATTGTGGTTGCCAAAAAATATATTAAAAAATCACAATAGTAGAAAAATGTTTGTTTTTTTTTTTTTGAAACTTTGAAAAATTTGCGCACGTAAAGAAAACAGTACTAACATTTCAATGTGAAAGCCATCAATATACAGGAAGTTTGAAAGTTTACAATTAGGGGCCCAGAAATAACCAACTTATGGGTGTTTCGTGTTCTTGTTGCAATTAACTCGATATTTTGTATCACACATTTAACAGTTGCATGGCATGTGTCTATTAGACGGACAATTTAAGTGCCTTGAGCTCATCCAGATATCTGGCCTCCATATCAATTTTATTCAATTGATTTAATTCCAGTGTTTCGCCGTGATTCTGGCGTGACTTGAGCTTCTTAATGTCTGATAGTTTCTTGGCAACACTACGTATCTTGCGATCCTTGTCGCTATTGTTGTTGCCGCCGCTGCCACTGCTGCTGTTGTTGTTGTATGCAACATTGCCATTGGCATGATGACGTGGTGTGCCAAATTCAACTGGATGCTCCAGTTGTTGTTGCTGCTGCTGCTGATGTTGTTGCTGGTATCTTGGCAGCGGGCGTTGCTTGGGCGCCGGTCTACGAGGCGATTCACCAATAGTTGCTGCTGTTGAACCAGCTCCCGTCGGCTGCTGCGGTTCTAGGCTCTCAGTTGGAGCTGTTGCAGCTGCTGCATCTGACGGTGTGGCATCTCCAGTTTCACGCCTATTGTTGATGTTATTGTTGGCCCTTGCTTTATTGCTGTTATTATTCCTCTTTTTGTTCTTATTTGCACCCGCACCTGCAAAGAGATTCCGTTATCAGATATTTCAATATACATATTGAGTTGAAAAAAATGAGTGTTCTTATTAAGTTTACTAGAAATATTAAAAAAATTTATCAATATCCACGTCTTTACTTTCTTTCAAGATTCCTACTTGAAATTAACTACTTTCCTTTGTTTCCCCAAGTCCATATTGTAAAGTTTAGAAGAGTTGTGAATTTCTAAATTTCCTCCCTTATATTCTATTATATATATTATCTCTTTTTTAACGTTTCTATTCCGTTTTGTCAAAGTCAGATAAGGAAAGAGTACCTCATTTAGAACCTTATATAGTTTCATCATTTGGTATCTAAATAACCATAGAAATGTTGTAGGCAATGTACTGGGTTTACTTACAGCCACGTGCTCTAAAATCCTACAGAATGCATTTTTGGTTTTGTATGAGTGGAATGGAATGATGAATCTTTATAATTTAGTAGCGCCTATGCTGGTAGGGTCGATAACGTCGATTAGTTCGCGATGAGCTGGCATTTGAGCTGTTGTGGCCGCTGTTGGTCACGCTCGTTACCAGCTGGCAGTTCTGGCCCTGTTGCTGTTCGCCCTGGCCCTGTTGCTGGCATCGCCGCATTATCGGATTATCCAAGTCATATTGTCTATGCCAAAATTTCCTGCTGCTATTACCTGGTGCTGCTGCTGGAAGTCCCGGCACCGTCGATTGCGGCAGATATTTTTCCGGATTCTTTCCCTCCTTTAGCAAACGCAGATGGGGCGGTGTGTAGGCCTTCTTGCTGGCCTCTGGCTGGCTGGACTTGATGCCCTCATGCTTGGCTTTTGTTATTTTTGGCTCGGCAAACGTATTGTCAGCAACCTGCTGCCACTCAATGCCCAACAGCTCCTGTCCTTGTGGCCACAACGTCTCATGTAGCAATGCCCCAGAATAATGATAAACCTTGAAGCTAACAATTGAAAAGAAATTGAATTAATCTTGATGTCGAGAAAAAATCCAATATGAGCAAGACTACATACCCATTGCTAATACGCAGCCGAGGAGCTGTGGTTGCCGTGATAAACCACTCGCCATTTGGATGCCATTCAAAATGCGTGGTATCCGCACACTTGAGATTAGCAATCTTCTCTTTTTTGCTGACATCCCAGACTTCGACGGCGCCAGGCAGATTGCCAAAACCACCGAGCACAATGAGGTTACCAAATGGATTGAAGTAGGCACAGTTACGGGGACCCTCCCCAAAGTCAAAGATAACGTCGCACTTGAGATTATACAATGCCGCTTTCGAGGGCATAAAACCATAGACGACAACAAACTCATTGGCTTTGGGGCTCCATTTAACGCAATGCACTGGACCCTCTTTAGACAATGGCACAGAGCACGTATCCCCCTTGGTGGCCATAAAATGGACAGCCTGATTACCATAGTAGGAAGCACCGCTTTTGTCCACCTCTGTGCTGGTAAGTAGCAAAAGTCCACTGCCTCGCTTGTTCCATAGCATCTCCACGCGATCAGCTTGAAAGAAACTCTTACAGGCCACTGTTTGATTCTGTCCCAGAGCTGGATACTTGTAGAGTTTACACATGGAAGGTGCGCCCTTGGCACCAGGCGTATAAAATGCCAAAAATGGTGGACAATTGCCCGGACCGAGAGATAACATACCGCCACGGCTGCCGCCAATCTTACGTGCAGCGCTTGCGAATCCTTCAACAGGACCAGCAGCTAAATCATAGAACAGCGCCTCGCCGCCAACAACCAAAGCAAAGATCGATTCGTCTGATGACCAGGAGGGTTCCCAATCCGTTTGATTCTTCTGTACAATGGCAAAGACTTCGTTGCCATTGGCGACATTGTAAACGAGCAAATTGGCAGCGCCCTCAGGACGATCCTTGGTAATGGCATAGTGTTCCCAGGTGCACAGATAATTGCCACGCGGTGAGAACTTGAGATAGAAGGCCTTTGGACGCGGCAACGTGCACTGTACTGGCCAGCTGCCAGTGTTGGAAGTGGTGTCGGTTGGCACAGCCAGCACTTTCACATCAATGCCATTCGAGTAAGCAAAGTATCGTCCATCCGGACTGAAGCAGATCGAACGTGAACTTTTCGTCTCCTCTCGCGGCAAATTGGGCTTGTGTTCGAATGGCTGTTTTGCGCCAGCTGACGACCACAGCTCAACAGCCACGCTAGAGCGAACTGGAAAGAGAAGCGCAAAAAAAAAATGAGTAACCAACACACACACGCGGTTGGGGCAGTCTGGCAGTAAAATCTGATTTTTAAGCCCTGGCTGCGTGGCAAACTGTCGCAAACATTTCGCTGATAGAGTTAATATACTCAACTATCATGTTATATTAAATTTATTGGATATTATTCGTTGGATATTTACTTGCAAGGGTAGGAACAGCACCGTCCACAGCCGCAGCCATTGTCTTCAATCTCTCACACACACACACACGGTCACTGTCAGCAGTGTTGGTCAACAGTTGTTTGTGTACGCACGGTTGTATTGTGTTGTAATCGATAACGCTAAAGCAACATGCATGGGGCGCGCGCAAAACGAACATCAACCAAACGTATTCAAAAACTGCAACGAAATTTTATGCTCTACGTGAATTTCAAAACATTTTTAGACTAAAGAATTTTGATATTCTCAAACTTCAAAGCAAACTGTGTGGATTAGTTGACAACATTTTAAATCTCAAAGTGATTTTCACTTTCTCTGAATATCTTAAATTCTATGCGCAATGCCAAAGTTTTCTTTTTACTTTTTGGCAATCCAAGTATTACGACAGTTGATGTATAGTTGTTAAGCACAAAAATAAAAGTACCGCACAATTGGCATTGGAACTCGTTCAGTTACTTTCGCTGAAAATTGTGACCAAACGACACAACGGTCATCGCACAGTGGTCAAACGTGTAAGTTCCGTTACAATTCAAAGATATGTATATTTTAGCAGCTTTTCAAACGTTTAATCAAATTCATATGCATAATCGCGTGTAAAATATTAGTGCAGTATTTAAATATCTAAGATCATTTGTGGTAAACTTGTAATCTTCAAATACAAGTTTTTTCTGAGCTTAAGATATTTCACAATCTTAAAATCTTACGTTTATTTAAAAAACTTATAATTAAAACCAATCTTTTAGTTATAAATAACATTTTAAACAGAATACAAAACGATTTAACAAAGTCTTCACAAACAGTTTATCTTTTTATTCCATTTACAGTATACCGCTGAAGAACAATTCTGGCCCACTGTGCGATGATGGCAGCCGTCGATGACACCTGCGTGGACAGTGATTGCAACAACAAAAACAATAACAACAACTGTAACTGGTACTCATGTTTCAGTTTGACAATGTTTTTATTGTTGCGCGTCGCAAGTGCGACATTTATTTCAATTGTTACTATTAATTTTATTTATACTGGTATATGTATATAGCCAACAGTGGAAATACTTTTTCTGCACGGCCGCGACGACAATTGACTTTAAATTTCTTGCATTTACCAAAGAGAAAAGTTATCACAGCAACAACTTTGAAAGTTTTGTAACTGAGTAAGCGAGTGTGCGTATGCATCTAAATATAAATGTGTGAGTGTGTCTGTTATTTTTTTCTTTCATCTTTTGATAATAACCATCACAAATTGAAACTAATATAGCTGGGCAACGTCAACTTTCCCAAAATGAAAAGCGACTTTAATATAAATGTACGTACTGATATTTACAGAATATACTGTTATGCAATATCATTAATTGTAATTCAATTAACTGCAGTCGCAAGCTCAGCCATTTCGCAATGCTTTCAGTTTTTATTAATGCTGGTGAAAACTTGAAAATAAGATGTACAGGTGTACACTGTACTACATAAAAATACATATATTTATGTGGTCAAGTACATACTAATGAATAGACTTTGTACTTTATCGTAATTTGATATTTCATATTCTAATCTATAACTCGATTTTCAATCCTTAAATGAACTTATTGACAGCTTGTAGCATAACTAGGAAGAGATCAATTGTTGGTGGTCCAGATTCAGTCGCCTTCTTTTACCATAATGCTGGTTTATTGTAATCTAATTCTTAGTTGACATTTTCTTTTGAAAGCGGTTGTCATAATTTGGATTCCAAACGTCTTCTATCCTTTATCTATCTGTAGACACTGAGGACTATACAATGAATATAAATTAAGAAAACAGTAAATAAATAATAAATAAATACAAAACCTCAAATCTTTCTTCGATGCCGCTAAATATTTATTTATTTATTTAAGGTTAGGTCTTTTTTAAAAAACGGGTACTTAGAAATTCCAGTTCCTGTTCTTGATTTAATCATCAGTATGGCGTCTAGTTGGACAACAAGCATATATGATTCTATAATAACAAAAGCAGCAGCAGAAAACAAAAAATAAAACTGTTAAGAGCACTGAAATACAAATTATAACAAGAGGATTTATATTCTCTTTAATTTCCATTTTGATTGATTTAAAATAAAACAGAATTTAGACTATAAAGATACACTCCTTACTTGTTAAATGTTATTTGTCACATGCCCCTTGAGAGTCCCGACAACAGCTAGAATATAAAAAGGATTTACAACTCCAGAGTAGCTCCAGAGTTTGTACAACAAATGAGTATCAGACAACCCAAAACAAGGGCAATAACAAACACGACTACTAAAATTATTGCTATGGTTTCGAATGTAGAAGCAGACATTTTAAAAATATGGTTACTTTTTTTTTGGAAAGTTGATTAATGACATAAAAACAAAGGCACATTTTGTTGCAAATAAAAAGATTTAATATAACCTTGAAGGGATCAATTAATCAATTTTATACATTAGTATCAAAATTTTTGTGCATTATCTTTGGTAGAATACACAACTTTTTGTTCGATTAATGTAGCTTCTAAGAATCTGAATACCTCTAACCATTAAATACATGTATGTATATGTATTCAATGGTAAGAGGTATTACTTTGAGCAGTTAATCCATGACATCGGTATCCATATCAGTACATGAGTCACAACAACACATTGTACAACAACTCATTATTCCCAAAACAGGACTGCAAAGCACCAGAATTATACAACAACAGCACAAAAAAAGCACAAGTACTGCTATTCCTAGCCCAATGAAGAGCCAGTTTGAAACACCGCCGGATCTAAAATATTTAGTTGTTGATCGTGGAGCAGTCAGGTTCATTTTGTTAAACAGGAATTTAAATATTGTAATCTAGTTTTATTTAAATGTACATATAAAATTTAGGTGTTAATTCAAAATATCTTTTGTTTTACTTTTTCATGTTTATAGGAGAAAGCTTCGGGACTATTAAACAACCGCATACTTTGTTGTAGCTTACTAGAAACTTTTAAAGACTAAACGTTATTTGTGCAAAAAATGATGCAAATGGGAAGAAATGATTAAATTGGATCAGATTAAAACGTTTTTATGCCGATCACAGTAACTGTTTCAGAACAAAGATTGTACATTTCTCGATATCTTGCCAAAATTTATACGTTATCAAAATTGGCTAATGCCTTCAATATGTTCCAAGAGATATACGTGCCCTTAGTTATCTGTGGAGTAGCTTGTTTGATTTTCATTTCAGCAATAGCTATTGTATGTGTGACTGGATACTGTTGTGGCTTCAATTTCTGTCAAGGTGTGTGACAGTGGCTGCCAACTGTTAAATGCTGATAGCTTTTAGGAATACTTTAAAGTTTAAACTCCTGGAACCGGAATACCTTTAATTTATAATGAAATGCTAGACAGGTAAGTTTTATCACAGATATGACAAGTGTAAGATTACCTACTTTGATAATATTACTTTGATTTATTATTTATGATTAGTTTAATTTATGATAAGTTAATACGCTGTTCATTGAGTTATAGGAGCAAATTTTATTTCATGTATGGATATGAATTTGAGAGCATATAGCTTATAGTTATAATATAAATAGTTCAAATCTTCATTATTGTGAAGTTGAAATCTATTTATTTAACTTTGGAGTGCCGAAGACTTTATTTGTTTCTAACTTAATAGTTGCACTGATATTTTCAGTATAAATAATGAAAACTAAGTGTAAAATCCTCTTTAATCAAATGAAGTGTTGAATCGGCTAAGATCCAAATAAGTTTTTAAAATGCGTTAGTTTTAAGTCTTTAAGATTTCGAAAGAGTTTCCTTAAAAATTATCAACTTATTAGTTATATTCTTTGGTAATGACTAATGACTGACAGCTGAGCTGAACAGGTGAGAAATCTTATACAACTATGAAATCGTTCAAGGTGCATTTAAGAAATTACACGCAGTTTGTGTCAGTATTGTGCGTTATTTGTACAACTTGTTGTAGTTGTTGTTGTTGTCTCGATTCCAGCGGCTGGGAGTTCGTCATTCGCTTTTGTTGCAGTTTTATGCGGCTCTAACACATATGCGTCCGCCTTGGCCCAGACCGTGGCCAATAGCCAATACCAAGACGAAGACGAAGACCAGACCAATTCCAATTCCAGAGTCAACAACAGCGACGGCAACAGGTTACGAGCAATGCGTCGACGTAGCTGCGCAGTCGCAGTCGCAGTCACTGTGGCAGTGGCAGTGGCAGTGACTGTGGCAGTGGTTGTGACTCTGTTGCTGTGGCTGTGGCAGCCGAGTGCTTAAGGAATGGTAAACGTTACCTGTGCACATCAGTCCAAGGTGAGCGCTCGAGCTGTACGGTTTAGCCAGTTTTTTCTTTGGCCCGCGTTATTTCACTCTTCACTCAAAAAAAGACTTAAGACCAAGACGTTGTTTTTGAAATTGAGATTCTTTTGTGTTGTCCCCTTTTGCCTTGTGTTGTGTTGTGTGTGTGTCGTCGTCGTCTCTGTTACGTGTTTCAATTCAAAGTGTTTGTGAAGAAAGCAAATTAAATTTTGTATACATAAAAAAACGTTAAACACAAACGTTGTAGCTGCTCCCCAAGTACAGCAAACCAATAAACAAACCAACCAACCAACCAACCAACACACACACACAGTTTAAAAATGGAATACCGGTGCTTAAGTAGAAGTTCTGTCAAAGTAAGTGACCCCAATACACCAAAAAAATAAGAAAAATGTGATCTACACAAGATTGCTGGACCACAAGATACTCTCTACAGGGTCCTCGTTAAAAATCAAACTGTTTAAAATAAATAAATGACTAGCTAATTATTTGAAAGTTAAGAAAAGCTTAGGATCGTAACGGAAAGTATCTTTCTTTAAGTATCTTCTCTTGTGACATTAAGTATCCAAGTACTGGGTAGAAAAGAGACCCGCAGCAGCCAATAAAGCGCCCACAAGGAAGCTTTGGCTCTTCTCAAGATTGCTCTCAGACCACACTCTCTGTCTCTTTGCATTGAACTTGGCATTGTTCTCACTCATCGTCGTCGTCGTCGTCTTGTTTGTATTCCTTTTGACGCTCGCTGCAAACCAGTATCAGTATACCATTAAACTTTGTATGTATGCATGTACTTACATATACATACATATAGAAGTGCTTATATGAGTAGTTGCTGCCAGGCTGCCAGGCCCAACCCACCAGGCAACCAGAGACACCAAAACACCTTGGTGGTCCATTGAAGATTAAGCGATTTTTTGGGTTTGGCTGCTAGCTAGGCTGATTCCTTCTTTTTACCGGATTTGCGAATTCTTCAGGAATTTTTTTGTTTTTGTTTTTTTTTTTACTTATGTTACTTACTTTGCCTGCTGTCATAGCCAACGACGACCCATTTCTGTTACAAAGCCAATCACTCGCTGAAATTAGCACCTTTCTTTGACTTTCTTTTTGCCTGCTGTGAACACACATACACACACCTAACACACAGTTTGCAGCCTTAACGAATTTTTAATGAATATACTTTGCTCAAATAACTTTTACTAGGCACTTATTTTTAGTTAGTCGTGTCACGTTTTCAATCGACATTTATGGGTTTCCTTAAATAAGTTTTACAAATTGCCAATAACGGATGGGGTTGAGTTTTATAATAATCTTGTAATAGAACTTCTGGAGAACTGTATGCTTGTAATTCTCAAATTGAAAAGGAATAATTGTATTTCCTAATAAAATTGTATAAATTTATGTTTATACAAACTATAGTTAAATTCTAAAATGAATATTACTTTCTTTTTATATTTCTTTTATTTACAATCTATCTTTAAGATAATAAGCAAAAGACACAAAGTATAGGTTCTATAATATATCTTCGGAAAGTTAAATAAGAATTCAGATTCCCCTTTAAAAAAGAATTTACTTACGTTTTTAATCAACTGATTTTGTAATAACTGCTCATAAGTTAGCCCAATAACTTTGCACCGATTTGATGATATCAATCTGAAAATCTTTGACCCATTCTCTTCGCATGTGGCGTTGTCGATCTTCTCACCTGATGCCCTACGTTCCAGGGGCTAAACATATAATAGGTGCTTGTGTCCAGTAGCTATGAAAAAGTTGATGATTCAAAACGAATTCCCAGACTGATTGAAAGAACCGCAGGCTGTTGGCCCAAAGGCAAATAAAAATGGTTTATAAAAAGTAGGCTAAACATATTCATACTTTGATTTTTATAGTGTCCCGTGTTTGTTGTTATTGTTGTTGCTCTTCTCTGTTTGGTAGTATTTGAAGCCGGTCTTTTCACACATACACACACAGATATACATACACTCCAACTCACACACCAATTCAGTCTGAGCGTGGCAATCTCATTCATGCGTGGACAGCTTCATGCCCCCTGATCTTTGTTGTTGTTATCCACCTTGAGTGTGACGAAGAAGAACCCAACCTTAAAAAACAATTTGAATTTTTGCAAAACGGCATAAAAGCGGAATTAAAAACTGTAAAACAAAGAACTGTTTAGATTCTAGGTCAAAACTGTTGCCATTGTGTTCATTCCGATTGCCGTTTTGCTGGTGCAAAATAGTTAGGAATAGGCATGAAAAGAGCAGAGATAAAAAATTATACGCCAGTCTCAGAAAATTGTCATAAATTTGTGTTAATTGTTTTATTTAATGTAGCGCCAAGAACTAACAGTACTTGCTGAGTGGGTCCGTAATTGATGAATAAACCGCGTTTGCCTCCAAGCATCATTATGAATATGAAAATTTTTTGTTTTTTATCATTTGGAGTTGTCTAGTGAAATTTGAGGCTACCCTTTTTTTTGTATCTGCTAGCCAATAATGAGAGTAATGAGTAAAAGTGTCAGAAGCTGTAGCTAATTATCATTATTTTTATTTCGGTTCTACTTGGGGGAAGCGAAATTTTTTATATTTTTTGTTTTATATTTGCTCTTAACCTCGTTTCCACGCACGATCGCAAAACAACCGCCAGCAAACTACAACCACAGCCGGACAATGGCCAAAACACGCACACAGCATGCGAAGTAGCCCAAAATGAAAGCTGTTGTCATCGTGTGGGAGGCAGAAGAGGGCAAAGAAGAGAACCAGCAATAGCAATAGAGTGACAGCTATACAAGAAACCGCAGCCATTGCACTTGTCTTTATCTCTGTCTCTGTCACACGTTGTACAAGTCTAACTGTGCCTCAAGCTAAGGTAACAAAGGCTACTACTCATGTGTTGTTGTGGTTTCTGAGTCGAGTCTGAGAAAACGTGCTTTGCATACCTACAGAGTAGAAGAGAAAAAAGAAAAAAAAACGCATTGAAAGTTTTGTCGCCTGGGGTTATCACGCCAAAGCGTGGAGTCTTGTTGTTGTTGTCTTGGCAGCTGCAGGAAAAACTGTTTAAATTCCCCCGATTGCCGTTAAAAAAAAAACAAATCAAAGAAATGCTAAACGAACCGTTGGAGAGCTGCAATCAATTTATCGTCATCGTCATCGTAATCGATTGACAAATGTAAAACATGCATGACAAGTTGTATGATAGAATGTTAGAAGCATGTTTGACGTGATCTCCATTTTATCCTGACTGACTGTTTGACTGATTGATCAACAACAAAGGCCTTGAAAATTGTGTCATACAAAGCAAGCAAACAAACGTAAAGTAATTTATTTCAATCAATAGACATTATCACTGACATCCATTGAGAATGTGGAACTCTCAACGTGCTGCCGGCAACGCTTATCAAACAAAACCAGTTCTCAGGTATTTGCTATTTGTTTGCTGTCAATAATCTGTCGTCGCCTTGCTTTCCAAAACCAATTTTCACTTGAACGTGGAACATGGAACACAGCGCCCCATATTGTCTGAGCCAATTTGCGCTTTGTATTAGAATTAAATTATTGTTTATTAAATGTTTATGCTTCACCAAAACGAAGCTTCAGAAGAGACCCAAGAGCGCGACATTTGAGCGACAGAGAGAGAGAGATGAATTTAGGTCGTTAACCTCGTTATAACGGCACCTTATATGTATGTTTGTATGTATGTGTGTATGTACATACAGTGTACATGTGTGTGCTATGTGTGATCTTGACAGTTTTGCTGTTTCTTTTGCTGTAGTTTTGATTCTTATTCTTTCAAACTTGCCTACCTTGCTTTTTATTTGTTGTTGTTGTTACGACTACAAAAACAACAACAACACATAACATTCAGTGCGTTGTCGTTGGTTTTTCTTATGCTACTGTTGTTGTTGTTGTTGTTGTTGTTGCTGTTATGTAAGCTCTTAATGACTGCGCATTAGTCCGAAAAGTTTTAAATTGTCGCCGTGAGCGCCTTCAATGGCTTTTTGATTAATGCATGATTTTACAATTTCTAACCCAATTATGAGCAAAAATATAAAAAAAAGCGCTTATCATAATTATGATAATTATTTGCATCTTATATTTTTTTCTTTCTGTCCACTCATTGTCGCGACAATTTCAATGAACCCACAGATGACAGGCGGCTACTTAAGAAAGTTGCCCCTCATTAGGGCTGCTTCTCCTTACCAAATCGCCTCACAGGCATCCAATTGAAATTGTCCGCATCGAATCAAGCGACAAGCGACAAAAAAGAGAAGAGTTTAAAAAAGACTTTGAAATAGGCTTCAGACAGGTTCAAATGGCAATGGCTTTGTAGTTTTGCTTTAATGTTAAATTAGTTTAAAAAAAAAGGAGGGATTGTACAATGTACATTTTATGATGAGTATTAAACAAAATTGTTAAAGGGGGGGCCGGAAAAACAGAAAGTTAAAAACCGGCATTGACAATGGCGCATTTAATGACAACTCTAACAGAATTTGACAAAAGGGCCCAGTTAAAGTTCAGGTGAGAGTGGCCTCAACACTGTCAAACCGTGTGCTTCGACCACACTCTCTGTTTTGTGGTGAGACCTTAACAACAAAAGCGTCGACGACAGTCGCACAACCAGTTCATTAATTTCTTGTAATGAATGTGAAAAGAATTAAATAATAGAATTTCGCTTTCATTTACTTCCCACCAAGCGCAGACACGCAATGGGCTATAATAAGTTCGTTTGGCACTTCAAACACATTCGTCAAATGTGCAATTGAAAAGAAAGTTTCGGTTACCTCGACACGGACCGCAATAATGAGCATGTGTAATGAAAATTATAAAAGAAATGTTTCAATCAATTTGAAAATATTTGAAGAAAAAACTATTCGCACCGGTGCGGCAATGTAATTATTTTTTATTGATAAACATCAAATGGTGACGAGGCTAGTGTTGAGCGTTACAACCTGTCGACTGACAAACTTGCGCTTATTAAGTATCTTTTTTTCGCATGACATACGTGCCACGATTTTCTCAGCGGGCATCTCTTTTTTTGTATCATTTTTTTTTCTTCCATTTAGTATAAAAAGCAAATTATGTGCTGCTGCAATTTGATTCAATCGAAACTGGTTTTTCGGCGCTGGCCTTTTGCCTTTTTTTTATTTTTGGTCAGGCCAACACTTGATCAACAAAAATCTGCACAGAGAAAGTGAAAGAAAATACCAAAAACTAAAAAAAAAAAAAAAAAACAAAGTATGGCAGCCATATAAAAACCACAAGTAGCAATAAAAAGTTCAGACCGTATTAGAAGCCAACTTTGCATGTTGTTGAAAAATGTATTAACATTTTTCATGTTGTTGTTACTGACGGCGTCTGATTTTGGCCGCGCCAATTGGAATTTCTTCTTTTGTTTTTACTTTCACGTACGAGTATGGGGGCGATTGCGGTTGTTGTTGCTGTTGTTGTTGGCTTAGCTGTGGCTGTTGCTGTGGTTATTTATGAGATCTTCTAATTTGCCTAGCATCCAACAAAAGATGAAGCGGGTCAAGTCGAGCACTGTATGTCTTCGTTTTTCGAGAAAATAGAAACTTTTATTGAGCTTGAGGAATTTTAATGTGCAGACTGCATATGGATCTTTTTACAAACACAAGTAATTAATAGTGTATGCTATTATTTTAGTAAGAGGCAAACGAACGTTAATGTTAGAAGTTTAAGATACACATAAATGAGTATACGCATATTAAGTATACGCACGGGATACAACAGTTTAAATGGCTGATGGGGTATCAGCCAGAATAACTCAAATTTAGATGCCTGAAGGGTTTAGCGTTCTATAATATTTGTATTTTAAAATCAAGTTTATATTTTTATCTTAGACCAGTTATAAAATAAAATTTACGATGTAACCATTTTTTTCCGATTGTTATTCAATTACATTCTTATTAGGAAATTGGAAATAATATTCACATTCCTATATAAATGTAATAGTTACGGAAAAACACTTTTTTGTTTATTTAATTAATAAATTTATTTATATTAACTTTTTAAAATATGATATTAAACTTGTTTTTAAATTTATTCATATTACACTTTTCAAATATGATATTACACTTTTTTTAAATTCAAATAAAATTAATCTAATAAGAGTTTAAGAAATAAAAAATAAATTTTGGGTATGTTTTGAAATGTTTATCTTTTGTTTACTACAGTTAGTTAGTACTGAATGGAATTTAAAAAGATCTAGATCTAAATTTAAATTAATAATTTTAATTTTTTAATTGTTTTCCATTTGGAGGACTCACTTTTAGAATTCTTAATATAAATGCCTTAGGACATGTGATTTATCAAATGATACGTATCGAATGTGTTCTTATTTTGACCATATTTATTTATATTTATTTGCAGATAAAATAGAAACCTGTTTTTAATTTAATATAATCTACTATAGTAGCATATTTCCTGCACATTGCTTTATTTGTATAATATTTAGTTCCATAAATCTTATATTCGCTCCCTGGTGTCAACTTATTTTTGACAGTTTTCTGTGTTCGCACAATATATTTGTATGTAAATTAGTAAGTGGTATAGCTGTAGTCGAGCAATCTTGTCTGGCTTTGTGACTCATGACGCAGCAATTTTGGACTCGACATTTATTGGCATGCGCTCTTTAACCGTTATAAATATAGGCTTGGCTCCTATTAATAAAAAGATGTGTGTGTATATATTGAATGTGTATTTAATTCATTTTTTTTTTCCTTTACAGCACCTAACGGCACTCTGCGTCATCAGCATTGCACTCACATGCGCCAATGCGGCGTTGTGGCCCAGCTTCAGCAGCGGGAGCAGCAGCGGGAGCAGCAGCGCCGATGATGCGCCTCCCAGCAAATGTGCCGGTGCGCGTGGACTTAAGTATTTGTCCGGCGATGCATTGACAGACTCACTAGACTGTCTGGGTCCGAATAATGCGCCATATCCCAGGTGTGTGTGTGTGACTCATTAAGTGTTGGTGGTTGGTGTCACAATGCAAAACTTTCTTTTCTAATGCGTCTTCTTCTTGGCCATCGTCTATTTGCAGTGCGGCTGTTGCGCGTACATTCTCCAATTGGAACGGAAATTCTCGACGTGGACGTCAAAGCAAATTGCCCAGCACATTGGATCCAGCAATAACCACGAGTGCATTGTTGAGGGCCTACGATGAGGTGAACAATGAGGCTATCGGAAGCAATCGTTATGGTAAGTCGGTCAGCCGCAAATGCTAATGATGGCGTGGCCGCAATTGATTGATTGATTGACTGACCGATTGATTGATTGATTGACTTATCGATTGATTACTCGACTGATCATTATATATTTTCCATCAGGTCGTTCGCTAAAGAACTCTTCGCCATCGCAACAGTGTAAGAGCGATACGCCAGCACGACTTTGCAAGACGCGCTACAATACCACGGCTCCCATGTATGGAGTTAGTTTAACCTCTGGTCAGCCCGTGACCATTGTCCAAAAGTTCCCTGATCTGCTGCAACAAGTGGTCTTCGAGGTTTGCGAGTGAGTATATCAATAACAATATATACCTAATAGACGATATTTGTGTGGTTATCTAAGGTTATCAATAACATGGTGAAATGGTTAACAAAAAACTCTGAAATATATATTAGCCAGTTTAAATTTAACAAGTTTCTTTTAATTCAAAAATGTGTAAGCAAACCGATTAAAAA
Organism: Drosophila neotestacea; assembly: GCA_035044365.1. NCBI lineage: Eukaryota > Metazoa > Arthropoda > Insecta > Diptera > Drosophilidae > Drosophila > Drosophila neotestacea. Next base: position 6,489,799 of record JAWNMD010000273.1, on the reverse strand, counting down.
AATTATTTTCCCAATCTTGTAGATCCTCTGAATGCGATGTTGTGCGTGGCGAATGCACGCAAACGTATGTGCCGTATCTGTTTCTGGTAATACCATTAGGGCCAGTAACGCTAACTGGCCAGGATTATGTGCTCGTTGAGAGTGGCTGTGTATGCAAGCCCAAGTATTCAACGGGAGCCGCTCAAGAGCCCAACATGATACCGTAGGTGGTGAATTCAAAGGTGTGATCACACTGGTAACACAACAGCAACCAAAAGAACTGAGCGAGTTTGCGAGGTGGAGCATCTAAATTTACTTACATGAGGAATTATTTTTTGTAGCGAAATCCAATTTTCAATGTTATTTAATCTTTTTGAATTTGTCAATCTCTTATGTTGGGATATAAATACAATGAAGTAACTTTATAAAGCTTTTGCGTACCGTGAAACCGGGTAACAAAAGTTTCATAAAGTTGCTTCATTTAAAAAATCCTACAACCTGTAAAAATGAAATTTTGCTCGAAAAATAATGCTAAATTAAGTTAACAATTAAAAATAATGCATCTAAATTAATTAAAATTAAACGAGCAATAACAGCAGCAGTGCACAATTTTAGGTATCTAGTGAAAAAAAAACACAAATAAATAGACAAAAACATGCAGTTCATATGACAAGACAACATTAGTTTAGATTTACATATACATATAAAATTTAATTATAAAATGAAGTTTTTAACTTTTTGTTGAAAATACTTATTTGTATGTACTAATTTTAAACGAATTAAATTATTTTAATAAAAGACATGCTGCGTTTTCCCTTTTACCCACACAATTATATATATTTAAATATATATTAAAATAATTGCACAAAACCAGTTGAGTTTGGGTTGTTTGTTTTAATTTAATTTAAATTGCGCGCCAAACTGTGGCGCCACCTTTTGTCTGCTTTGCATGTTGCACCCTACCGATAAGTACTCGCAAATTTTCGAAAATGGCGGGTCAGTATCGATACTTCAAAATAAACACAAATATTCGATAGTATCGATACTGCTCGATACTTTAGCCAGCACTACTACTAGGTTGCCGTGTATCGTTTGTTTCGTGCCAGCTCTAGCTACACGCATAAATTTCTTGCGAAAAATTGTAAAAAGACTGAAAATTGTCAAATATTAAGCATAGCAAGTGTAATTTAGCAACTAGCTAAGCAGCTACATTGTGTGAACGCACTTTTTAACAAGGCGATATTAGTGCTTTTCCCCATTGCATTCTAAAATCGCCATCGCCTTCTCTTACACACTCACACACACGCGCCGAGTGTTGTGTGTGTAGACGACAATTTAGTTGCGTGGTGCCGGGTTACAGTTAAATATTACTGCATTCTATTGTTGTTTAGCGAGCGCGCGCATCGATTGTGGCATGAAATAAAAACAATATCAATTTTTCGGCCCAGTTAAAACCACGTAACGCCAGGAAGTGCAATTGCGTTCGCCTCAAAATGATGTTCACGGTACGTTGTTATTACGAACTATGGGGTGAGGGGTGCTACATATAATACGGCCAATGGACAATCGATAAACGCTGCTGAAGAACTACCAAATTGGGGAGAGGCACAAATTATTGATTGCAATTTTATTTGTATTTTCTGATCACCAAGCATTGTTGTTTTGCTAATGTTTTCTTCAAACGCGTGTTTTACAATCTTAGTGCGTCTCTTTCAAGTGCCTTTTGGGACTTGTACCGTGTGTATGTGTGTGAAGTAGGGTTGTTCAAAATGAGCGGCATAAAGTGGAGCATGTATTGGTGATCGTTAGAGCCATGGTTGAAGTAACAAGGTGAAGTCATGAGAGTGAACGCTCTCTCGTTTCAGGTGTTTAGTGTGCTGGGAACCATCTAAAAACAAAACGTAGTTTAATATCTGGCTAGCTATAACCCTTAACAGAGCTCACGACTTTACCTTATAATTTCACCTTAAAATTAAAGCATCTATTTATTACAACTTCCATAGAAACTGCTAGAAAAAAAGTATAAATTAATCATCAATATGTGGATTTTTCTATTACTCTTTTTCAGGGCACTAATCAACAGCAGGACACGCGCTTCAGCGACAAGGAAAAGAAGCTGATGAAGCAAATGAAATTTGGGGATTGCCTCAATAAGCGTGTGGACATGTCCAAAGTGAAACTGGATGTGTTGCGACCTTGGATAAGTAAAAAGATAACCGATATCCTTCATATCGAGGATGATGTTGTCGTTGAGTTCGTCTATAATCAGTTGGAGGAAGAGAAATATCCCTGCCCAAAGAAAATGCAAATCAATATGACCGGCTTCCTCAATGGACGCAATGCTCGGCAATTTATGGGTGAACTTTGGGCATTACTGCTCTCGGCCCAAGAGAGCGATAGCGGTATACCAGCAGAATTTATACAGCAGAAAAAGGATGAGATACTCAAGCGAGAGGAGGAGCAAAAGCAGCGGCAGCAGCGTCAACGGGATCTATCACGTTCTCGCTCCCGTTCACGTTCCCATTCCCGATCCCGTGACAACAAACAGCGACGCCACGACAGATCCAAGTCACGTTCACGCTCCCGCTCGGCTCCCAAAGTGGCGGCCACAGCCAACAATGGCAGCAGCAGCAACACAGCAGCTCCCATTAACAGTGCAGCTCGCGAGGCAGCTGCAAATGCTGCAGCGCGTCTAAGGAAACGAGGTGCTGGCTCACCAACTACAACCGGTGGTGCTGGTGGTGCAGCAACTGCTGCACCCTCAACTGGAGGACGCGGTGATGGACGGGCTGTGTCCAGAGAACGGCGTTCTAGTCGTCGACGCACACGTTCCCGTTCACGTTCCCATCGCTCAGCACAGCGAGCGGCCTCAACGGATGCTGGTGGTGCACCAAAGACTGTAAATGGACGCCACTCTGTCCAGAAGTCGTCACCTGCAACAGCAGCGGCAGCGACCAAATCCAAATCAAAGGCCAAATCGCGCTCACGTTCACGCTCGCGTTCAACGCGCACTCGCTCCAGGTAGAAATGAATATTAATGTTAAAGATGGAGATGAAGATGAAGATGGAGATGGAAATTGATATTGTTGTTTTTGCATAATTGATAAATATAATTAAACTATTAGTAAGCTTTCTGCAAGTGTACTTAAGTTATCAACAGATATAGTTAACTTTAGTTAGATGGAAAACAGCAAGAATGCATTCGAAAACTTAAGTTAGTTGAATAACAGTACTGAATGCATTTGAAAAACTAGTTAACTTAAGCTCCTTATGAGCAAAGAATATGAGGTAGTATACCTTTAACTTGTGGAGTTTATAACTAAAAGACTACATAGTTGATTTGACATGTCTTTTTCCTTAAAGTCTTGCTCTAGTGATGTAGTCAACTTTCGACTTTGTCAACCGATTGTTCCTATGAGACTTATATAGTGCTATAGCTCAGTGATCAGAGCCGACTGGAAAAGTTGAACCTGTGCCAAGTTTAATCAAGATAGCTTTAAAACTGAGCGATTGAGTAGTTCACTTAGATACAGGCTATATCGATGCAACTCGTTGTGCTGATCAAGAATATATACTTGCCATATTTATAAATGTCTACCATACCTTTTTGAATGTGTTACACTGTTCTGGCCATATGTTTTAATAGATTACCTGGTTTACTAGTCCATCTATTTCCTGGTAGTTGTTTCAGAATGAAAACCGGATAGGATTCGATCTGTTGTCTTCTTTTACTTATCACGTATCTATCACAATCACATACGAATATAGTATTTTGTATATAGTATTGTGTAGCACTGACCATCTGTCATTTTTTGACAGATTGAGAAACATTTGGGGTTATTTAAGGACAAATATCGATTGTCATCCTGTCACTTAATGACATCCCAATCTTAATGTCAACCAAATGCAACATTGCAAGTTGTCAGATATTAACTTGCTGAAAATTTCATTTCTTTAACAAAAATGAATATTAATACATTTCCGAATTGCAGATCCCGCAGCGGTGGAAAACGTTCGCCAGCAGCACGTTCCCGTTCGCGTAGTTCCTCACGCTCCTCGGCACGCAGCAATCGTCGTCGCCGTAGTTCACGTTCCCGGGCAAGCAGCATCTCATTGTCGCCGGAACGGCAGCAGGATCAACATTTTGAGCATCGTCGCAACAAGAACAGCGTTCAGAATAAGCGACAATATCGTAATAATCGGGATGGTTCCGCCAGCTCCATGGAGCGTGGCGATGGACGTGCCAGACAGTTTGGTGGTGGTGGTGGTGGCAGTGGCGGTGGACGACGACCGCCACCTAGACGTTTCTCGCCACGCGGACGTAGTCCTATGCGTCAAGATAATGGCGGTGGTGGTGGACGCTTTCAACGCTCCAATTCACGTCGACGCTCGCGATCCCGCATGCTATCCAGATCGCCAATGCGCTACTCCAGATCACCCAGGCGGTAAGCATGACAATGTAGATTGTAAGAACTAGCAGAAATAAGAACGCTTTACTTAAAAGGGCATGACTATGAGATACCCTGTGTCATGCCTTTAGATACAAGTAGCTTGAAATAACAGTATTCTCTACTGCTTCCTTTTGACAAATGCAATGCAAAATCGTTTCTTGAATAGTTTTCCTGTTTATTATTTGATATAAATGAAATTTTTTCAAAAATCGTATTCAAAATCGTTTCTTGAATAGTTTTCCTGTTTATTATTTGATATTAATGAAACTTTCAAGACAGCTTTGGACTTTGTTTTGTTAATTACTCGACAGAAATCAAGACTAAAACTTTAAGGCACTTTTTTCAATGCCTATTTAAGGTCTCAAATAACTATTCGAATGATAAACTAACGTAATTCGTAGATATCTATCAAATATAATTCTATGGACATTAAAAAAATGGCCCTAAATTTATCTGGTAATAAGTTCTAGAATTTAAATAAATACAGTTCTTTTAAAAGCTCATGTAGAAATGATTTTCAAAAAAAGGTTTACTTGAAAAACTTGTCAGTTTTAGTATTTCTTCATTTTCAGTCATTAATAAATAGATTTTCTATATTTTAATTTATAATTGTCAATACTCCTTAACTAATTGCATACTTTGCTTTTCCTGTTATCATGTTTTACAGTTTCAATAATCGCCGACGTTCTCCGCCCATGCATTTCCGTGGTGGTGGTGGAGGCGGTGGTGGCGGAGGTCGTGGTGGGCGTGGCGGCGGTGGTGGCAACCATCGAAACATGTGGCAGCAACAGCAGCATCGTGGATCTAGTCCCAATCAGCGGGGTGGTGGCGGACGCATTCACTGGCAGGCCAGACATAACAGTCCCAATGGTGGTAGACGCTTCGATCGTCGCCAGTCTCCACCAGGTGGTGGTGGTGGGCAGCCACGGTATTCGCGTGATCGTCGCCAATCACCGGGTGGTCAACAGCAGGGACAACAGTTCCGTAAGCAGTTCTCACCAGGACGTCGCTTTGATCGTCGTGGTTCACCGCAAGGCAACTTTAATCGCTGGGATCAACATCATGGCGAACAGCGTCAACCCATGGGTGGTGGCCTACGGAATCAACAGCAGCCGCCACAGCGTATGGCACGCTCCAGTTCCGGCAGTGGTAGTCCGGTACCACGTCGTCAGCCGCAACGGAGTGTCAGTCCATTGCCCAGACGTCGCAGTCGTAGTCGCAGCCGTTCCAGTCCACGACCAACAACAAAACGTAGTCGCAGTCGCAGTCGTAGTCGTAGTCGAAGCCAGCGAAGTCGCAGTCGCTCCACATCAAGGCAACCGAAACCGCAATCACAACAGCGCAGACGTGCAAGTCCCGCTGCAGTGCGTCGCTCAGTGGAGTTTGCTGGTCCGGCTGTCAATACCATTGATCTCTGTCGGGAAGAGCCACCGCCGATTGCTGCTGCTGCTCCTCCTCCACAGCAGCCATTGCGTAAATTCGAGTCTCAGCCACAAGTGCAGCAGGCACAGCCGAAGCAGAAATCGCAGTCAGTGCATCGCAGTCTTGCCAGCCTGTCACGCACACCATCGCCGTTCCTTAAGTCGCACGAGCGGAGCATCATTGCTGCTGCAGCAGCACCAAAGAAAGCTCGCGATAATAGTCAAAGCAGCAGCTCAGATAGCAGCGCTGATGATAGCGATGACAGCGATGATGAGGATCAACAGCAACAGCAAAAGTTGCAAGAGCAACAAAAGCGTCAACAAGCCCGTCGTCCTGTGCTACCATCTGGTAAAAGTTTAAAGTCAAAAGCAGCAGCGACGGAGCTTAAGTCGAGTAAGGGAAAACCATCACGTAGCTCGGGCAGCAGCAGCAGCAGTGACCACAGCGACGATGACAGCAGCGATGAGCGACATAAGAAAAAGTCGCAACCAAAACGTAAAGAAGAAACGACTGTTGTAAGCAAAGCAAGTGAGAAGGACAAACGACGTGGTGGTGGTGGGGACAAGAAACTGCAGCGCAGCACGTCCAGCGCTGAGGTGCCAACGGTGGAGGAGAAGCAAAAGAGCTTGGACCGTAGTCGCAAGCGTAGTCATAAAAAGTCGAGAAGTGAATCCGATGATGAGCGTCTGACGAAGAAGAAACGTAAAAAGTCGAAAAAGGCAGCGGATACATCAGATAGTGATTCTGCATCGGAGGCTGATTCTTCGTCCAAGAAGAAGAAGCACAAGAAACATAAGAAGCACAGCAAGAAGAGCAAAAAGCATAAGAAGCATAAGCGAAAGAGCAGCAGCGGCAACAAGCATCGTCAAGATAGCAGCTCTCAAGGCAGTAGCGATGATGACGACGATGATGAGATTTCAACGACGGCGGCCAAGCGTAATGGAAAATTGCCATTGCTGCTAGCCGGCGGACCAGGGATTAATGAGGATTTGGAGAAGCAACTGCGAGAGCGTGCCCTAAAATCCATGAAAAAGTTGGACTGAACAACACACACAACATACAACAGCTACAATAACTGAATAACTGAATTAACTGACTAAAGTTCAAGTTAAAAACAGAAAAGTAAACGTTAACACAATGCGACACCCCCTCATATACATAAATTAAATATGCATACGACCCGTTGGACAGATCTAGGGACAGACGGACAGACAGGACAGGCCGACATGTGTAGCCATTTAATTACTAACGTAACATTCATATTTGCATACATTAATTAATATTTCTAACAATTTATTTCATACGGTTAAGTCTCATTGCGCGTCAAAACTATTATAACAAAAACAAAAAAGAAAAAACAAAAACAAAACTGTGCATGATAAATGCAATTTGTATTATGTACAAAAACAAGAAATTTACCCATAACAAAAAAAAAACATTATAACTACAAATGGAAAGCATATGTGCTTTTAATAAAAATATAAAACAACAACAAAAAAAAACAAACAAATAAATCCCAAGAAAAAGAAGAAAAATACATAAAAGAAAACCAAAATATTTGGTAATATTGCTTGTTGCCACAGTTAATTGGCAACAATGTTTGCTTAGAACACTACCGTTTAATGTCTAAGTAGGTTTTACAGATTGTAATTAATAATATCTTAAACGAAAATTGTATGCGTTTGAGGGCATTGATTAAAAATATATAAAAAAAAGAAATAAACAATTGTAATAGAATAATCAATGATTTGAATTTTGAAGAAATATTGCGCGCACTTTATATCCGAATGTTGGGAAATAGTACCAAACAAATTTCCCGCAGAGCGAACGTTTTGCAACACTGCTCTCTGCTAATCTGGCATTACCAGAATTGACGCAAGTGGCAACGCTGTGAGCAGCTGTCAAATGCTTTGACAGCGCATCAACTTCCTTTCCTTTTTCACGTATCGTACGAGATGGTAAGGCTGAAAATATAAATGAAATAAAAATACGCTACCATCGACGCGCAATACAAACAAAAACCCAGTGAAATGTAATAAAAATTAAGCAGCAAACTCTGATATCGTTGAATATGTGAGCATTTAACTGAAAGTGCGTGTGTTTAAATGATATACTGCGAGTTTTTGTTTGTTGTTTGCAATCGATTACTTGGAAGAACTTCAATTGATTTTAAACTGGTGTCGTGCATTATTTTTTATAGGCTCGTGGACCCAAGAAGCATTTGAAGCGTTTAGCCGCACCCAAGGCATGGATGTTGGACAAATTGGGAGGTGTGTTCGCCCCTCGTCCATCAACCGGTCCACACAAGCTGCGCGAGTCGCTGCCGCTGTTGATTTTCCTAAGAAATCGTCTAAAGTACGCTCTCAATGGCGCTGAGGTGACCAAAATTGTCATGCAGCGTCTGATCAAGGTTGACGGCAAGGTCCGCACGGATCCCACCTACCCAGCTGGATTCATGGGTATGTCCTAACACCCAACTCTTCCTAAGGCTACATGTAATAATCTTTGTATTTATTTATTTGACAGATGTCATCACCATTGAGAAGACTGGTGAGTTCTTCCGTCTGGTCTATGACGTCAAGGGACGTTTCACCATTCACCGTATTTCCGCTGAGGAAGCCAAGGTGAGTTAAAGAAGAGTTTTTATATCGAAAAGAATACCAATGGTATTTCCGGGCTTTATCGAAGACCGATTGGCGTTATTCAGTACACAAATTGGTTCAAAATGAAGCCCAAAGCAATTTTTGATACGACGGTCTCTGATCCAAGCATTATTAGCTGTTTTAGTAACTTTACGTACAATTACAAATCTAATTAAGAGCAAAGTGATCGATTATTTTGCAGAGAATCTTTAGCAAAAAAGCTTGACTAATAATGTTTTATCCCTTACTTGCAGTACAAGCTGTGCAAGGTCCGCAAGACACAATTGGGTGCCAAGGGAGTTCCATTCCTGGTGACACATGATGGTCGTACCATCCGTTATCCCGATCCTCTGGTGCACGCCAACGATACCGTGCAGGTCGACATTGCTTCCGGCAAGATCACCGACTACATCAAGTTTGATTCGGGTAGGTTAATCAATTCCCAACATTAACTTGGCTTGTTCGAAGACCGCAAAACGATTATTTATATAGTTAAGTGGTTCAAATACAAAGCCAAAAGCAATTTTTGATACGACGGTCTCTGTTTATGCATTTAACAAGCAAACTCAGTAACTTTACGTGCAATTACATTCCCAACAACAACAATTTCGTTGATTACTCGATACTAATTAAATTATTCTGATCCACAGGCAACCTCTGCATGATCACCGGAGGCAGGAATTTGGGACGTGTCGGCACCGTTGTTAACCGCGAGCGTCACCCCGGCTCCTTCGATATTGTGCACATTAAGGATTCACAGGGTCATGTATTTGCCACACGTTTGACCAACGTGTTCATCATTGGCAAGGGCAGCAAACCCTACATCTCGCTGCCAAAGGGCAAGGGTGTCAAGTTGACCATCTCTGAGGAGCGCGACAAGCGTTTGGCCGCCAAGACCCATTAAATACACCAGCCTAGGGGACAAGAGTAATGAGGATTTTTACTTTTTAGCATAACTCTGTACGTTAAAGCTACGGAATTACAAATCAACGTAAAGAAAAAGTATTTGTTGTCTTTTTATATCCCAAGTAGGGAAGTGTGAGACCCTGAATTGTTTATAAAGTGTGGCGTTATTTTCTAACGGCCGCATGGTTCCGAATCGGTATGGGTATTCCCGTATGTTGTTTCTCGAAATCTAATCGGATAAGATTTGTTGAATGGAATTGAACAGGTGTCTCACAGCTAGCTGCCAATGAGTTATCATTATTAATGGGTTTCTTAAACTGGCTTTAAGTCGAATTTTAAATCCGACAATACATAAATTACATATAAAAAGTGTATATATGGAACTCCATGACATAGTCAACAATATAGGAATACCCTCACTTAATAAGGTAGGGGTAAGTTTGGCGCGAAAATTATTTGCTTATCAGAGTTCAGTGCTGCCTAATGTCGGTGTAGGGCTACACAACTACGAAAGATGTATATCGATATTTGAATATTTTTACAACTCAACTTAAATAATAAAATTAAATTTAAATAACCCAATTTAATAAGAAAATAGATTAAATAAAGGGTATTATTTCTGTAAATGTTTGGTGTTTGTTACCCCTCGGGGGAAAAAGATGCAAAATTAATTTCAAAGTGGTGGCGTCATCTTTTGTTTGTTAGCGCCGCCACCTATGATGTTGCGGACTTTTAAAACTAAATTAGTAAGTGCAGTGAAAGGCTGCGCACTGGGCAAATTAGTTAAAAGAAACTGGCAATCAACTCAACAATTGAAGTAAATCCTAGGTAACTTATACTAATAATTGGAAGCCATATAGCTGTTGTCACCCACGGGCTAGAGTCTGACCGTGAGCAAATGTATTAGCAGTTTGTGTGCCCCTGTACACACACACACATATGTATTCCCATTTATGTACGTATGTATGTATGTACAATGTATATCTGTCATATGTTAGCACGGCTGATAAACTCGAGTTGAAGTGATTCATTTGTTTGGCTCCAGTGTGAGCTTGTTTGTTTGTTTGTGTAACACGAAGCGAATTAGTTTGTAGATAGTTGCGGTATCTGTGGCACAGATAACTAACTAAAGTTAAGCTCTTTGCATTCGCAGACAGACAGTCATAGGAATCATCTAGTATACAACACCCACGAAAACACGAAAAATAGAGGAACTAAGCACTTGAACCCAGTTAGAGTGACCAGATACTGAGTGAAAGAGTGATTATGTCGCAGGCATTAAACAATCCTACAGGCAGTTCCCATCGTGATTATGGAGCTACGTCTAGTGCCACGCCCGAGGTGAGCTTTGCAGCTACCTCCAGTGGGAACTCTGGTTTCAGTCCCACAGAGTTTGTGTCGCTGAGCGAGGATATTGGCCACAATATTACTTCCATACACAGTAGCACCAAGCAGCTGGAGAAGCAACTGAAACTGGTCGGTACTTCCAAGGATTTGTCGACATTGCGTGAAAAGATACATAGCATTAATACAAAGACAAATGCTCGTGTCCAGACCACCAGTCAGGACTTACAGCGTCTGCAAGCTGTCGTTCGTCATGGCGATCGCCAGCAAAAGCTGCAGCTGGAGAAGCTCACCCATGAGTTTCAGAACGTTGTCGAGAAATACTCAATGCAGCAGAAACGTATCTCGCAGGCAACGCGACAAAGCTATCAAGTGGCCGCCGACGCAGAGCGTGAGGCGGAGATGTCTGCCAGGACGGAGTTACTGCAGCAACAGCGTCAGGATCAGGCTGGACTAGAGAGGCAGCAAGATATGCTCGTCGAGCGTCAACGTCAAGTGGAACAAATTGAGGCGGATATCATAGATGTTAATGTCATTATGAATAAACTGAGCAGCTTGGTGGTAGAGCAGAGGAGTGTGGTGGGTAAGTACTCCTAGCAATTGAATAGATATGAATATTTCCTAATTAAAAATAAAATATCAAACAGATAATATTGAAAACAATATTGAACAAACGGCCGCTGACGTGGAGGAGGGACGCAGTCAACTTCAAAAGGCGGCTGCTAGTCGTTATAGCCATCGTCGTAAGATATTGATACTATTAGTGATTGCTGTGATAATAGGTTTAATTGTAACTGGCATCATAGTCGGAAAATTGAGTTAATTGTTTTAAAATTATATATATATATTATATACATGTATACCACTTACACACACACACAACACACATACACTTATACGCCTACACATACACATTTAATAATTAATTAAAGTTTTGTAAAACTATTTTTATAAAGAATAATAATGCATTAATCACAAAGTGAGTTAAAAAGCGCGCGCCAAGCGAGCAAAGACAAAAAGCTAAATTAAATACAATATACGAGTTTAAATCCGAAGCGCGTTGTAGATTTTAGTTATGTGTATTAACAACAACAAATAATTAATTATACATACTTATAGATAAACATATGTACAAGAAAGGAAACCCATTTAAAATTATATAACACCTACAAAATATTCAACGCTTTTAAATGTTAAATTATTTCCTGTTAAAAACAAATATCAAAACAATAATTTCGGTTTTGCAATAAATGTACAATTTGTTTTTCTAGTTAAAGCCTACATTCCACTTGTAAATATTTGTTTAAATGAATTTTTACTAATAATTGGAAGCCATATAGCTGTTGGCACCCACAGGCAAAGACCCCTATAAACATCTTGTAAACATGTTTACCCACATTTTTGTATGGCTGATAAACTCTGCAGATGAAGTGAATCATTTGATTGAATCCAGTTTGGTTTCACATAATTCAAGTAAAGTGCTTAACATTCACAAACAGTTGTGTTCTAGAACCCTTCGAGTTCTCAACGTCTCAAAATAGAGGTCCAGATCCAGACCTATATATCATGTCGAAGTCATTGAGCAATCCTACAGACAGATCGGGTCATAACTATGGAGCTACGTCGAGTACAACGCCCGAGCTTAGCACGGAGTTTAACATGCTGAGCGAGGATATAGGTGATAATATCACTTTCGTAGTCAGTAGCACCAACCAACTGGAGAAACAGATGAAACTGCTAAGCATTTCCAAGAACTTATCGACATGGCGCAAAAATATACACAGTATCAATACAAAGACAAAGGAACGTATCCAGACTATCACTCAGGATTTTCAGCGCTTAAATGCAGTCGTTCGTCAAGGAGATCGTCAGCAGAAACTGCAGCTGGAGAAGCTCACCCAGGAGTTTAAAAGGGTTGTCGAGAAATTTTCTACACAGCAAAAGCTTGTGTCTCAGGCAACACGACAAAGCTATCAAGTGGCTGCCGAGATAGAACATAGGGCTGAAGTATTTGCCAAGAAGGAGCTACTACAGCAACAGCTTGAGGATCAGGACGGACTGGAGAGGCAGCATAATATGCTCCTTGAACGTCAACGACAAGTAGAACAAATTGAAACGGATATTATAGATGTTAATGTTATTATGAATAAACTAAGCAGTTTGGTGGCTGAACAGAAAACTGTGGTGGGTGCGTAATCTTTTTGATATAAATATTTTCAAATATATTTATTAATTAATTTATTATTTCAGAGATTATTGCCAACACTACGGAAGACACGGCTGATAGTTTGGCGGAGACCGCTCGTCAACTCCAAGAGCTAACTGATCGTCGTAATAGCCGTAATCGTAAGATACTGATAGTATTGGTGATTGCTGTGATAGTACTTGTAATTGTAATTGGCATCATAGTCGGGAAACTAAGTTAATTCTTTAAAAATTAAATACCTTTGTTGAAAATATACAAATAAATTTACGTAAACCAAAACCTTACCTTAGTTCAAATTTTTTTGCGCGGTTTTCAATGCTTTAATTTTATCGAAACCATCATATAAAAACAAGTTGGTAGTTCCTCGATAAGTCAACGACTTTCGGCCGACCGCCACAATTAATCGGCTATCAGCTGTTTATCAAAACAATTCTGAAAACGTGCTATTTGCACCAAGTTATTTACATACAGTTAAATTGACGGCCTAATAATGCCACAAGGAAAGTTTAAAAAAGCTAAGTTGCCAGCTGCCATTCAGAACAAAAAGAAGCAGCAGAAACAGGCAGCATTCACACGTAGATCAAGTAAGTATCAAACATGGGCAACAAGTTGCTTGCAATTGTTTACATTTTGTCCTGTCTTACAGATGCGCCAATACAGGCCAAGAAAGGCAAATTTAATGAAACGCAGAAGATCAAGGCGGTTATTTCCAAATCAGTTAACAAGAGCGTTGAAACCGAACTGCGTTCGCGTGCTCATGAAGGCTACATACAGTTGAGCAAAGCCCAAGAAGCGGTGGCCAAACATCATGCTACAAAGGCTGCGGCAGCTGCAGCGGCGAGCACAAGCAAAACCGCAGAATAGAATTACGTACCTCTTTATAGTTTTAGCGATTTGATTAAAGGTTATTATACAATAATAATGCAGAAATATTCCTTATATTGTGTAAATATTCATGTCTTGAATACTCTTCATGTGAGAGTCGAAAGAAGTCACCTTTTTATTGTAAGGTCGTAATGAATTTAAATTTTGAAATGCGTATATCTCGAAATATGGTTATTGGATTTCTGACAGTCTTCAAGTAAATGCCATTATATTCATTTCAGAACGTCCAATTCATGGGATTAATAAGCTATTATAAACTACAGAAAACATCAGTAATTCAAACTGAAACGAATAGTTTTAATCGATTAATACCGGTAAATGGTTAGGGTTTCGGTTACGGTTTGCGTTCCTGGAAAATATAATCGATCATGTCGGACAAGGCTTTCTAACAACATTTATTTGCTATTTCCGTACAGTGCATTAGTGTGATCATTAATCCATTCTTTAGCAATTTTTAATACCAATAACATCAAGACCAAACAACATTCAAGTTTGACATTTGCATAATTTATGGCCGGTGGCAGTAGAAGGAACATTTTTAAAATTGGTAAGTCATTTTGCTACTTATCACAATCAGCTTGCGTTTGTTTAATTATAAAAATAGTTTGCCAACAAAGTTTTGTCCGCTGACATTTATTGGGCGTGTTGCCACCAAAAAACTCCCTTCCCTTTTCTCTTGTCCCCCTCTTGTACCGAAGCGCTCATCAAAAAACTTTTTGGCATTGGCAGAATGAAAAGTGAAAAGAAAAAGAGAAAATAAATGTGAAACTAACAATTTTTATTTAATTTTTTTCGTCGTTCCTTTTTTTTATTTGCAACGTTTCGTTTCGTTTGCTATGCAAATTTGGCGCTTTTGATGTGCTTTTAATTAGCCCATACACCGATCCCCCACCCCATCGCGTACTGCGTGGAGAAACACAAAAATCTGCTGTCAATTGGTTGTTGTCTTTGTTTTTCTATGCTGATTCCGTATTGCACTTTGATTCCGTTCCTCACGCTTTTTCCACTCCTGTCAATCGCATGCAAATGAGCGTTCGTTCGTTCGTTCGTTCCACACGACAACTGGGCACCCAGGTGTGACCAGGTGCGCTGTTTTTGGGGGGTGCAGAGGTGGAGTTTTGAACGTTTTACGTTTTTAGTTTTATGCTGCGAAAATTGAAGTGTCCTTTGCATATTCAGCAGCATGCAAATGCATTGCACTCAGCCTGCAATTACAACGGCACTCCAGTCTCTTTTGGCAGGGGAAGGGACTGTACATGCTATTGGAATCTGATGACGATGGAGTTGGTCTTTGCGATCCTTTTCGGATAATCAATATTTTCGGAACTGCTGTTGTTTAGCTTCCCTTAACAAAAGCTGTAATACTTAAGGATATGTTGTTAATAGAATCCATTGATCATTATGCTCTTTTGAACAAATCCTGCTTGGGAATTTTAGAGTTACTATTTTGAGGTTATGCATGTTTTACAAATCTCTAACAACCTATAAGCACAGTCAAAGCAATTATTTATATTGTATTGAATTTAGTGGAAAATAATATGAAATTCACAGCAGCAATTGAGAAAAGTTAAATTTGAATACATAATTTTAGGTTTACCTTCAACCAATTTTAAATCAGCCAATAAAAGCAATTATACTTTTAAAATAAAATCATATTTCAATTGGATTAATTTTTTAATTGGATACATTTTTTGCATATTTTAAATAAATTGAATCTCTCAAAATAGCAAGATATTTGTTGAACACATCTGATAGTCTATATGAACAGATTGCCATTTTTTTTCAAGGTATCAAAGCATTGTTTTTCTTTCGTTACTATTGGAATTTATGATATGAAAATATTCATTTAAATGTTTTAAAATCATACGTGTTTTAAAATAAAAGTACTACGTCAATCATAGTTTATAGTTAAGTGCTTATCCTTGCCGGATCGTTGCACTTGATTAGCTGTCAAAGGATTTAAGCGAAAAATGTCATACACGTATTGATGGGCAACGGGTTTTTGGGAGATCCTCGCATTGATTGATTCACTTTTGCAGCTCTCACAGGGCTTAAGAGTTCGTACTTTAATTACAAAAATCTTTAACAATAGGAAACCCACACACAGCTGTGTACAGCCGAATGTCACACATTGGCATTGGCATAATGACCATTACAAAAGCGGAAATCACACGACGAAACATCCTTTTACAAGTTTTTCCATTTAAAACATATTTACCCAGTTCGTTTAATGCCCAAATGTGGTGCCTTGAGCAGGCAGCACCAAAAAACAAAAATACATACATAAAAGAAAATAAAAACTATTTGAATATCGACGTGTGGCCATTGTCCACTGTGTCCAGACTGGAATGTCCAGCCGGGTCTACCTGCTGCTGCTGTCTCATTGTGTGAGAGGCGCACATGTAAATTTGTCCAACTGGATGCAAAGACAAACACTTGAAACGTTCAACGGACAACGGACAACAGACAAACGGCCGCTGGTTTGTGGCCACCTGCGGGATTTTTTTTTTTAAATATTTTTATTTTATTTATTTTTTGTTTTATTTTTTGCATACAATCGCGACTTGGCCAAGAGACCTGTGTGTGAATTTTGATTTATTCGACAATGACAACGGCATTTATATGCAGTTTTTCTGCTTTATTTTCGGTTAATGCCCACATTAAATTTTCAATTTTTCCCTTTTTTTTGTCCATTGTAAATGTATGGCAATGGAATAAGCTGTCAAGCCGACTTTATTATAGAAATGGAAACGGCTCAATTGTTGTGTAGTGCGGCTTGAAAGTAATGGAAAGAATAGGCCGTAGATATTAAAGAGTTTTCGAATCTCTCAGGTGTTCCAATAATGGGAAAAGGTATGGAAAACTATCGTTTGAAATGTTGGTGAACTTTAAATGTCAGAGGTTTAATTTTTTGAGTTCCAAGTCACAACAAAATAATAATTATTATTATTATTACAGTATGTATATTATTTCAATTTTATATATATTTTTTACTATACATATGAAATGAATTTTTGGTAGTATTGAACCAATCAAACTACTTTCTTCAACCACATTTTGAAAAGTATGCAAGTGTCTTCGATCTAAATAAGATAACTTTTAGCTGAGTCTTACACATTTAAACTTTTTCATTAGTTAAGTAAATTGAATACTGGAAATAAGAATACCATAAACTCAGGGGAGTAGTTATAATTTCAAATACAGTTTTATATTTCATTTTATACTTTCACACATTTATATTGTGTGAAAGAAAGGCAATTTAGTTTGCTTTGTTACAGTTTGTTCAAGTATTACAGCTTTTATAGACATGCGGCTTGTTCCTTTTTATTTCCTTTCACATTGAACCTTCACGAGAAATGTAAATGCCCAACGTATTTAAAAGTCGCGCTTAGCCATTATACAATTTTTACACACTCATATGTTTTATGTAGCGCAACGGCGCTGATATCAAATTGTATCTACAACTTCAATTTAATTATAAGCCACGCACGGCTCATCAAAATTTCTGCAGCAACCGTTGCAGGTGCAAATGCAGAACTTCACAGTCTACATTGAAGTCGTCGCCGGTTGCCAGTCGTCAGTCCTGAGCGATCCCAGCTCATTTTCGGTTCCACATTATTATTATCCACGCTTTGTAGCCCCTTCCCGTTCGCATTCCCATTCCCATTCCCGATTCCGTTCCCATTCCTGGCCGCTCTGGTCAGGTTGGGTTTAGTTTTGGTCGCCTTTGCCGCTTACTTATTGAACAGCCCCGTTCGGGGTACAATTCATTTGCAAAGCGTATCCAAAAATGTTGATGGGATTATTATATGTTGTTCTCGAATGTTGAACTGCAGGTGGAATCTCAATATACATACCTGTAGTGTGTGCAGGTCTTTATCTTTTTAATGCCGTGGATTGCTTTGTGTTTTGCTTAAAGCATTAATTTATGTATTAAAAAAAAAGTTAGAAATCCGTGTGGACAGGTGAATTTCTCGCCCCTACGTATTCGATATATAAGTAAATGGTAGTCATGCAGACTACAGACATATAATTTTGTATTTGTAGTGAAATTGTATAGATTATAAATGGAGATGGTAATACAAGGACAGGTGAGGGCAGTTTAATGGAACATCGCCTGGGAATGCAGTTGTTGGGAGTGTGGGAAAAGGTTTCAGTACGCTTTAAGTTTGAAATTTGAGAAATATAAATATTAAGGATTAAGTAAGAGAGTACAGACTTAGTACTTCCTACATTAATCCACATAATTTGATCGTAATACGACTTAAAGTTAAACTTTCTGATTCGATATACATTCAATATCCTGTACCTAAATTACAAGATGTATATAAGATTAATTTTCTTGAAGAATCTTTGTTAGAAAACAATATGATTCCATTAAAAAATCAGTAAACTAACATCGATATAAATATTAAAGCAATTGCATGTGTTTTACTTCCGCCGGCTGCAGTATAAGCTAAAAACGGAAGAAAAAAATCTGCTGCTAAAAAGCGCGCACCGGATGTAAATGGGAACCCAGCTGCATGTTGAACTGCAATTGTCATCAATACACAACAACAACAACAACAATAGCGAACAAGGACTACAAAGCCAATTCATAAAACAAAAGCGACCGAAATCGACAACAACAACAACAACAACAACATGAGCATGAGGAACAACAAAGGCAAAAAGCGAATTTCAATAACGGATGTAAATAAACCACAAGAGATCGATTACCTCCCCAGCGTGCAGGCATCGTCAACGACAGGACTCGCTGCACGTCAACCTCGTCCTCCTCCTCCGCCTCCTCCATGTCTCACCTTGTCTCACCTGCTTGCTGTCAGGATAACAGATGCGCATACAGGTACAGCATACAGCACATAGTACACAGCATTTTTGTCTGGCATGCAAAAATATCAGTTAACAACATAAACTGTGCAACGCGAAACAGCAACAAAATAAAATTTAAGTAAGAATTTTTTCCATAAATGATAAGCAATTGAGAAGCTGCAAGTGGAACTGCTCGACTATGAGATACTCATGAGATACAAATATTGTAAAGGTCTCAAGAAATAAGGATTTGAACTGCTACTTCGGAGTTCTGACACCAAATACTAAAACTACCTTTACTTGGTACTACTACTACTACGACTACTACTACTACTACTACTTCTACTACTACTACTGCTACTACTATTACTTCTACTTCTACTACTACTACTACTACTACTACTACTACTACTACTACTACTACTACTACTACTACTACTACTACTACTACTACTACTACTACTACTACTACGACTACTACTACTACTACTACTACTACTACTACTACTACTACTACTACTACTACTACTACTACTACTACTACTACTACTACTACTACTACTACTACTACTACTACTACTACTACTACTACTACTACTACTACTACTACTACTACTACTACTACTACTACTACTACTACTACTACCATATATAGAAGAAGATCTCAAATAACTATAGGAATGGTATATTGAAGTAAAATGTATAGAAATTAATGTAAAATTTGAAAATATCTGATACTTACAAGTTAAATGTACTATGAACAATATTTTTACTGATACACTCATATACTGTCCTACACTAATACTACTATTTTTACTACGTTTATTAATAGTTCTATTACTTGTATATTGATAACCTTTATTTACTTTAAGTTAAAGTCTCTATCTACTTCTGCTTCTCTTTTTCCTACTTTTAATACTATTTCTATTAAGTACTAGTATCTTTATTACCTTTATTAACTTTAAGTTAAAGTCTTTAACTACTGCTACTATTCCTTTTTCTACTACTTTTAAATAGTACTACTATTGCTGCTATTTATCTTTTCCTCGACTTCCGCTTGCTATCATCACTTACTATTAAACGATCTAGCCATGCATAATATTCCCTCTTAGACAAACGTCACAGGGTATAAGCAGCTGTTCCTTTAAAAAAAATCCTGCGCATTGCTCACAAAAAAGTGCCAAGTTGAAATTTATTTAAGCTGCAGCCACGCAAAAAAACGCAGCAGCCGCAGGCGCAGGCGACGTCGGTCACTTGTTAAGCTCGACAACAGCAACAGCAACAACAAAAGCTCATTAAAGTATTGCACCTGGTGCATCTCTGAAAGAGAAGAGCTTCAACTGAAATTGAAACTGGTCCTGGCCTGGCTTGTGCGCCTGCGACTTGGTATTCATCTGGGCCAAGAGTCTGAATATGGGTATGGGCCAAAATGGCAGACGCACAAATCGAATGAAGGAGCGCTTGAGGGTGATATTGTGGATATTTATAAGATTAAAACTGCGGGCCATTCAGGCATCCATAAATGTGTTGATATTATTACGGTAAACAGGCTGATGCATTTTAAATTGAATTTAAGATCACTCACTACACTCACTACACTCACTACTCTCGCCACTCTACGCTCTCTAATTGGCCCCGGAAAGTGGTCCATAATGAGGTTGTGTCGTCATCAAGCTGATGGGCCAACGATTTAGCTGAATGGTTTATTGAAAAGCCATCAGTTGAATCGGTAAAAGTTTGCACAGTGCTTATTATAATACCAGTGTTTAAAATGATTTTTGTAAACCATACTGACCCATTTTTCAGCTGGCCAACAAAACATAATTGTATTGTAAAAAGGGCCAATTCCTTGGAACAATATTTCAAAAGTCAGCCTCATTGTAAACGCATTTAAGTCTAAAGAATTTAGCAGCCGTCTCAAGGTGTAAAGAAAGGTGCTGCTGCCGACAAAGAGATCAGACTCAGAACGCCTTCAGATGTACAATACCTCAATAGAAACAGTTGCACACAAAACCAAATTGCCAGCATTGTTGTTGTCGTTGGGAGAAGCATTAATCATGATCCCAAAAAAAAAAATGCACTTCATTCTCGCCAAGGTCATAAATGTCTCCAATAAAGTAAGCAATTCGAATTGTATCTTAACTCTCGCAGCTGAAAATATATAACATGAATCCTCGAATCCTATGCACAGCATCCTTCTTTAGGTCTTCTATCCTTGTGGTCAAAAATGTGAACAATGGTCAAGCCAAAAGTCATTTGAGATTCGTTAAAGAAAAATTACACAACGTTTTGTGGAGCAATTACCAGGTGTAAAAATGCTCAAGGGCGTGGACTAATTGTTCGACTCGGTCCAACTTGCGAAATGTTCCTGGACGCATGACAAATGCAATGGGCAGGACTCGAACTCAAACTCGAACTCGAACACAGTCTCTGCCTGTACTTTTCCCAATGTCCAACGTCCTTCTTCGTAATCAAATGCATGGACTCAACGGTGAGCTGTAATTTTGTGCCTCTTTTGTGCAACGTTCAATTGTTTTGCTCACCTTTGTCGGAACTTTTATGGAAAAGCATCCACATCGGTATTGGGATCGGTATTGGGTATTGGCTTTAGGTAGTTTTGTTCTCGATTTTATTCCCGGGTCTATTGTCAATCGAGCGGCGCTACTGAAGCGTTATTAATGTTGGTCGGTAACTGGCCAAAAGTAGTTCCCAAGTAGTACATCTTTTGATTCGTGCGACTGGGAATGATTTGACAGCCGAAAATACGTGGAAAACTCTTGAAACTATAAGTTATTGTTTGATTAACGAGTTTTAAAAAGTTCACATGCTGGTTAGCAATATGTATATGGAGAAAGTAAAAAGTTGGTAGTAATATAAACATACAGTTTTTAGTTCAATAGTCAATAGATGACATTATATCTTTCTAGTATAATGATATTAAAAGAAGGATGCTATGTTAACAGATATAAATAATTAAAACTAAAGTTAAAATGTTATTAAAAAGATATTTATCAAGCTATTGTTTAGATATTCATCTCTGGAGATTATTTGTAGTGTCTCATTAGCGTCTGAACCTAAACATTTACCATCTTTTATATATACATAGTTGAATGTAGTCAAAAGTCGCAGAAAATGAGTTTTTGAATATGTTGATTCTAATTTGTTAAGCATAATAATATTCTTAAGTCGGAACTGGCTAGATCGGACTACTTTGTACATATATTATAGACACAGGCTGAGAATATGAACTGCGGTATGAACAAGTTTTTTGTTCCAAGAAATAATTTGGATAATAAATTCTTAATAAGAATTTATATAGACACTTTTCTGAATATCAAAACTGAACTGCCAGGCTATTATATTCTAGGCATGTAGATACCCTTTCTTTCCTTTTTACAATTGTAGAGGGTATAAAAATGCAGGTGTCTTTAAGCTTAGCTTGATTCTCTACCGACCTTTTCTAATCTTTTATCTTATGACTGATTTTCACTTTAACTCTGTTCTTTGTTTAGTTTTATCTTGGCAAATGGTTTAGTTTTAGGTTCATAGGCTTAGGTTTGATGCCTGCATGCACTCAATTTACCTTTTTCCTTTGACAAAATTGAATCGTTTATAATCGCTTTGGTATAGGCATCAACTTATCGAGAAACCATCAAAATTTTGCACATACCAAAGGGACCTTTGTGCATTGCAAATTCAAAACACTTAGCATGCTCTGGCTCAGTCTCACCGACTATCAATCTATCTATCAGATACATCAAGAGGTAATTCGGCTATGAGCCATTTCCGAAACTAAGTGTTGGGTTGTTCCTGTTCCTGGGACCACCGCCACTTCCTTGGCATTGTGGTTAGACAGGCTCGGAGGGGGGAGTATTCAATTTTTGTACTTTGGCAAGCGTCTCATGTGACATAGCTGCACAGAGGAAGTAGGTGTATATGTTGTGGTTGATTCAGGCTGCCTGCCATATACATACATACAAACACAGGATACCTGTCCTTTTAAAAGGAGAGAAGAGAGAGAGAGGGATGCTGTTGCTTCTGTAAGCCGATACGAGCACGTTGGGAGCGCGCAATTTTGGCATTAGTCTAAAATGCGGTCTGGCATTTAATTTCTATTTCAACATTGCATTGAAATTTGAGAGCTTCCCACAGGTGTGCAAGGTAGCTCTTAGGTGGGGGAGATCTGGGGAACTGAGAACTGAGAGCTGAGCATTGGGACTTGAAATTGTGACTAGCATCGTTTTTCCTTCCAACCATTTGTTTGCTCTTTGGCCACGCTATTCACTTATGTGTATTTAACGCTAGTCCATCGTTTATATATTCATTTTGCCTTTGAGAATTTTACCTTAAATTGTGCGTGCAACATACAGTTGACATGTCAGGGCAGGGCAGGGCAGGGCACGACTTCTGGGGTTTACCTGTGGGTCCTTACTTGTCGCTTGGCGCTCCTTAAAATGTCAAACGCTCTGGCAAAAACGTCACATGTGGCGCTTGGCGCTAATGGAAATTGTGGCAAGCAACTGACGCACGACGACTTCCTGCCGTGTATGGTAACTAGAAAATTTATGCTAAAAAGCTGTTACACTCAGACAGGGTCAAAATGGGACCTCGCATTTCAGACTGCCAGTTAGAAAAACAAATTTTTGTTGATTTACTCGAGTAACATGCGATTTTGTAGTCATATTTCTCGTACCACTTGCCAAGGGTATAATCACTTTATTAGATTGAATGCAACTTCAGACTGATATTTGTTTTTGAGGTTGAAAGGTATGCTTATCGGTTTAAGGAAATTTACAAACTTCAAATTAAAGATATAGAACTATTCGTATTATTTTAGAAACATCCATGTAAGGTTAATGCTAAGCTTAGCAGTATATTATTGAATTCTTTGAATTTACAGAAAGTCTTATATCCTAATCTTAAATCCTAATTTAGTAGTCTTAATTTTAAACAGATTTTGGACCTACTAATGCACTTACTTTTAGAAAAACTCAAACTATCCAACAAACGATATACAAGGTTTTACAGAATACATAGTATAATTGAAATGTTTATGTACTTATTCAGGGACATTTTACTTAAAAATTCTGAACCTGTCAAGCTTTTTATATTATTCCCTAAACTTGTACGTAGTGTCTCATTGATTACCCTCTATTTCTGAATTTGGAAAACTCTTTCTTTAGAAAATAAGACTTTATTATGTTATTTACTTAAGTGCTAAAACCAAATACGATTTCTTAAATACCATTCAACTTTATTGTTTTAGTAATTACTGTTCTTCAAACCTAGTTCTAGAATTCCCAATTCCCAATACTCTAAGTTCATCTGGCTTGTTATTATTTATTATTTTCTTCTACATCCATTTCTCTGTTTAAGTATATTAAAGATACATTTCTTAAAAGTACAACTTTTTTATTATTATTATTTTACTGAACATTGTTTTTCATATTCAATTCTAAAATAAACATTTTCCTTCCATTAGTTACTCTAAGTTTATCCGACTTGTTATAGAAATTCATATTATTTTCTGCATTCATATATCTGTCTAAGTGCATTAAAGATCCAATTTCTTAAAAGTACATCTTTATTATTATATATATTCAACTCTAAACTTAACATTTTCCTTCCTTTAATTAATTAATTCCTTCCTCATAGTTACTCTAAATGTATTCGTCTTTTTATAAAAATTCGTATTTTGATCTGCATCCATTTCTCTATTTTATTATATTAGAGATAAATTTCTTAAAAATACAACTTTATTATTACTATTATTTAAGTGAACATTTTCATATTCAATTTTAAAATTAACATTTTCCTGCCCTTATATACTTATTATAAAAATTCATAATATATCTTGCATCCATTTCTCTGTTGAAGTGTATTAAAGCTTCGTTATTCCTGTTAACTCCAAGTTCATGTGCTTGGTTCGTCCTTTTTTGTTGGCCTGCGGCACGTGGCATGTTTTTGCTTCAAGTTCACACTTAACAAACAACTGAACTGAATGCTCAGACTGGCCTTTGGCCTATTCGTAGCTGATGCTTGTTTGCTTTTTGTCTGTTAGGAGTATATATTCTCTATCGCATAATTTTTCACTTGTATCCTTTTGTGTATGTCTTCCTTGGCGTTGCACACACATGCAAAGCACAAGGCTTATATATATTTTTATGTTGCCTTTTATTTTCCTTTTTTTTTTTCTTTTCTCTGGTTGTTGTTGTTGTAAGATACACACACCCACATGGGCATTTCCATTTCAATCTTAAAGTGCGTGTGTGTTTGTATGCATTCGTTTTGGACTCTTGATAAATTTGCTTAGATTATTATCCTGGTGTGGTTTGCTTTCTGGTGTTATCTTTTGTTGTAATTAGTCTCGAGCTTGTTTGCGCCGCATTTACACAAAATGCTTTTTACGGGCGCCACACGCACAGGACCCCAAACAAAAACAGAACCTCAGACAGTTTTGTCTGTAATGTACAAAAGAGTCGAGAACACATACATATATATTTATTCAGTTAGACTTTCGTGTGAGTTTTCTACGAACTGAGAAAAGGCAAATTGGTTTCCATGTAAGAATTGTCTGTGTAATACATAAATGGAGCCCACTTTCTACATCAGAAGTTAGTATATATATTTATATTGCGAGCATTAGTGGAACTTTGTGTGCTATTAGCAAAGTAATCAATTTATTTAAAAACCATAAACTAATTAGCAATTCTTTATCAAAGTGTCTAAGGAATTGAAATGGAGGCCTGGCCCAAGAAATTTAACTTAATATTGGTGCCTTTAAATATATTTGTACTTTAATATTTAAAACACCCCAAATATTGCAGCAGTTTTTACTTTTTAAGTTTTTGAAAATGTATTCATCTTTTTAAATTAATTATAAAACCTATTAATAGCTGATTGTCAGTAAAAGATCCTCTTATAAATTATATTAAGTATATTCTCTTAACATTTCATGCTCTTCTTTTCCAAGAACTACGCTGTCAAATGAATTGTCCTGCCTTAGATCATTGCAAAATCGCTCCTTTGAAAACAAATCGTAAATAAAGGCGGCAACCTCAAAATATTTGCAATTCAGTCTAGGGGCATAATAACTAAATCTTTGTTAGGTTCTAGTAAACATGTTGCAACATGCGTTAAGACGCTTAAGCCTAGCTCTATGTCTCTAAGCCGTAGGATTAAATTGGCTCAGAGAGTTGCCGCAAAGGTAAAAGGTGAAATTTGTGCCTAAGGCGTTTTCTTTTTTTAGTTGGGAAATTGATCCTTTTTTCAGTTGGGCGGTAGGGTGTGTACCGCATAATTTTGCACTCAATTGTAAATAGAAACCTCAAACCTCAAAGAAGACGAATCTACCAAAGTTTTTTCATCGCCTTGGCTAAGTCCATCAATCATTTCTTAGCCGGGCCGTCAAGGCAGCCCAGGCACATTAGCATTTATGAAGTTTTCCCGGTGAATTTTCTTCTCTTATTTTTTTCTTTACCCAAAATCCAACAAAAGGCTCGCCTGGTTGGTTGACTTTAATAAGATTTTCATAATTTCATGCGCTTGTGCATATTTGGGAGTCAATTAATGTCAAACTAGTTGGGAAGCGATGCAATCGATCATATTATAAATGCAGTGCGAGGAGTCTTTTGAATTGTTTGTTGGTGCAATGAAATTATGGGGCAGTTTTCATATGACATATATGAATATGAATGATGATGACTTGTATGACCTTTTTTTATTTGAATTATGCAAAGTAAATGATGCCTTTTGATTAAGCAGGAAAGTGTTGATGGTACCGATAAGGAGGAAACTCCTAGCCTCTATAGTTTGTGGGAACAGTGACAACAGCTAATGATTAGACGCTGTTGAATTTATCATCAATTTGATATGCTTCATATATAGAAGATAGTTAAGATTCCAAGATAGTTTACTCAAATGTAACTAATCGAAACATTCATGGGAGAAAATTAAAGAACTCTAGAAAGATGATTAGAATGTTCTACAAGTATTAAAGAACAAAATGTAATTTATTATTTTTCAAAACAATTTTTTTTAGTGTCTTTGCAGTCTTCTCATTTGATTCATTACATTTTAGTCTTTTGTAAAAAATAGATATAAATGATTGTATTTATTAATTAATATCTGCAGCTCAAACAATTTGTTGGCCTAATCTTTCTGGTTAGCCAAAACCATTGGAAACTGAAAAAATAAAACACAAAACATTTCATTAACTTAATTAAAATAAACCTGAAAATCCGCAAACAGTAAAACGGATTGCTTGCAATGAGTTTTTATTAAAAGCGGCATTTTAAATGCCATTTCATTTTACGCACTTAATCCAATTGTTGGGGCGTGTAAAAGCGTCGCAATAGCGGTAACAACAACAACAACAAAAATACATAATAATGATAACAATAATAAAACCGACACGGTAATTAGTTAATTTATAAATTTCATATAAACTGCTCATTTGTGTATTCAATTAATGTTCATATGTGCGTGTCAAAGTGGATTAAAGTCTAATTTAATAACTGACTATTGAAATACAGAAAATAAACCCAATAAACAATCAATGACAGAGAGAGAGGGAGCGAGAGAGACATCGATGAAATGGATATACTAATGCATTTTTCGTCCACTGATTTATGACACGAACTGTGCACAACTGTCAACTGCTAGGGAGTGGAATACTGTACTATGATATGTTATGGATACTCAGATACTTAGACAGCCCAACATTTGTTGACACATGCTGGATGGTCTGGGTAAACCGCAGCCTCAACAGACGCGTTTACAAGTCACAAGACCGCCCCCATCTGACATTGAGGGAGAGAGGACTACTTAAAGGAACTGTCAATTGCCTTAGGTAATGTTAAGGATAATGCAGACCTTTAGTATAATTTATGCATGGAAAGACTCAAGTGGATATGTAATTCCTTCAGGCACGTCCACGCCTGCGCACAGCTGGTTTGTAACCTTAGACATTCCAGAATGCCCAGGATTCTCATCTACTATGGACTGTGTGTGGACTGTGTCTGGGGGCCAGACCAACTGCCAAGTTAATCATACTGTTGACTGCAACTGCAACTAATTACAAATCAATTTGTACCAGCCCCAGAACCACAAATGAAACCAATTCCCCACAGGAAGTGACTGTGGCTTTGCCTCCTCCCAGTCAACCACCTGCTTTTTTATGTGGTCTCCTTTTTGACAAGTCTATTAAAATGGTTTTTGTATCGCAGAATACCAAACTACAACTTAAGACTATGTGCAATAAATCAACAGACTGCATTTTATGTGCGTATTCGTGAGGCAACAACAAAAAACTCGTAAAGTCGTAGAAGAATCCATCCAAAGTGCGATTTTTTTTAAGTGTTTCAAGGCGTCAAAGAACAATTGAGTTGTTGCTCAGCGGGCAACAAAGATAAAAGTGGTTTAAGTTAATAAAAGAAACTATAAATTGATTGGTTTTATTACTGTTTACGATACATATTACTTCTTGTACTCTATAGCGAATGTATAGCAAAATCTATTTTTCTATCTAATTTTAATTAGCACATCTTGAATGGTTTTTGTTCAAATACAATGTAGACTTTATGTCTTCTTCTCATTGTCTTACAGATTTAACTTTAGTACATATATCTGTTTATATATTTATACAGATGCAATTCTCACTTATTGTTATATATAATAATACAATACTTTTTAGTCTTTCTATATTTAAAGCTTATTTCCAACTAGCTTCCTCAATCCTAACCTTTATTATCGCTTAAGTCTTAGGAATAGACTTACCTTTAATATACATATATATCTGTTCGTATATTTATGGAAATCCAATTCTCACTTATTTTAAAATTTCATATTACAATATTTGGTAGTCTTTGTATATTTTAAGCTTGTATTCAACTAGCTTCCTCAACTTTCAACTCCACTGATCTTTACCTAACCTTAACCTTTATTAGCACTTAAGTTTTAGGAACCCTTCCTTCAACATTACGACGCAAATAATCAGTTTTTTATGCTTCAGTGCCTGTCCATTGTTCCCAAAATGTGAAGCATTTGTCTTCTAATTATGATTTCAATAGCTTTGCGAAATCAAAGAAGGCGTAATTCGCTCTCACCAGTCCGTCAAAGACCGTAGGTATTTCTTTTTTTAAACAATACCCAAGCTCCCTTAAGGCGGCAAATCGAATCAAAGAAATAACAAACAAGCAAAATAATAATAATAAAAAACATATAGATGTATGTACATATAAAAAAAAGGAGTTCAAATCCTGTCCCTAAGAACCAAAATAAGTGTGTGTATGCTGCATTGTTGACAGGCTCAGACCACAAACAAAAAGAGTTCTCATTTTGTGTTGAGCCACAAAAGGAGCGGAAAAAGCGATCAAACAGCCAAAGAGCTGCCAAAAAATTAAAAAAGAAAACGTAGAATAAGTGAAAGAAAGAATAAAGGTAACGACATTGAACTCTTCGCCTTGTTCTTGAACAAAACGCGAGGCTTCAACACCACATACTCCTTGTCCTCTTGTATCTTGTGTGTCTGGGTTTTTTGCGGATTCCTTTGCGGCCAGCTTAGGACCCTACTCATCAACATCATCTGCTTTTGTTGCCAGGGAGATGGATGTGGTGTCTTAAGCGCTTTAAGCGAAATTAAAACATTTCACGCAGCAGGCGGGCAACTTTACTGGCTTGCTTGTTATGCAAACATTGCCACAGATTTTACACATTTATTGTTGTTAAATCCATACACTGTAAACAAATTGCATAGCCACATATAAAGATACAACAAAAGGATGTGGTACATTTTATTCCAAATTGTTTTGCCAAGAAAAAATTATGAGTGGCTTAGGATACGTTTTTAGATATTTTACGAAAAATTTACTAGTTAAAATACACTTGGTAAAATCTAAAAATATATGCTACCAAGACAATTTTTATGGTAACATTTACTTACCACTTCTTTATTAGTAAGAATTAAAATAATCTAAATTGTTTAATTAATATATTTTTAAAAAATGTTTCCAAAGAATGTAAAGCACTCCACGCCTCCCAAAGAAGTAAATTCACTTTTAAAACTAAACCATTTGGCTTGAATTTATTTGCTGTATTTTATTTTTATATGATTGCATTTATTTTGAGTCATTCAAATTGCTGCAGAAACAGTTAAGTTAAAATATTTTTCCGATACTGTAGCATATATTTCAAAATATTTTCTTTTGTCAATGGAAAGGTAAGAACTTGAACGGAATAGTTTCTCTGAGTGCAGGCATGCACACATTGGATTTAGAGCATAACGCTTATCATATCCAGCATACTGTATGGACATCCAGCCACGTAATTAGAACAGTCCAAGTCGCGCGTGCCCAAGTCTGATGCCATATAGAGGCTATCCACGTGCTGAAGTCGCAGCTCAGCGGCGCTTGTTGTTGGCCTGTAAAAGGCGTGAGGACACTGATTACAACGACAACTTTCCCTAGTCCATGGCACTGGCCATAGTGGTAGAGATCCAATAACTAACTTACATGAACAGAATTTTGAATATGCTGCCCAATACGCCGTTGTGGGCATCCAGTGGAGCAGCACTGACTTCGCAGATTGTGCGGAGTAAACAGGCACTTCCATTGTAACCAAACTGACCCAAATAGTTAACAATCGACCGATAGAAGTCGTGACGTGTTAAGAGGGGAGGTTTACAAATTGAACGTTTCTTTGGGTTATCATCATGGTCTTGGCCAACGTTGCGTCCATCTATGGGTGTGACATCGCTGCCAATGCCCAGAAAACTCTCATCCAGATCCCACTGGAAAAAGCGGTGTGTTTCAAGTTCTCAGTGGGGATCCCAGCTTTGGTTGACTTACCCTATCAATCCACTCATTATGCGAATTATTCGATGGCAAGCCATAGTTGGAACCAAAGTTAAAGGCCATGAACACATTGCGATAACTTAGATCCAATGGAATAGCCACTGCAGCTCCGAATCCTATATTACTGCCACGTGGAAAAAACGAAACTGCACCGACTGAGGTCAGCTTATTAGCCAGAAAATGAAGTAAGAATCCAATAAGGATGAGCCCACAATGGTTTAAACTCATTGCTACGAATGCGTTTTGTCAACTGTTTGCAACTTTAAGTTGCAAGTTGCACATGAGCTGTAAAAATTTGCATGTGAAAGATACAATTGATAAGTCAACAAAACAGGAGTTCTGTAATAAATGAGTGTTAAAGAGAAGAACAATTTAACAACAGTGGGACAAAAATGTCATGATTTGATCTAAAAATTAGTTCACATAAATAAACTGTTTATTAAACCTTTTCTTTCATGTTTTTGTAATCATTGATTAAGGATTTTGACCTGTCCAAAGGGTTACTAGATTTCTCATAAACAAAAAGCGGTTTTCTGAGAACCTGGTTGCCCACTTTAGACTTATAGTACAATGCTTATCATGTCCAGCATGCTTTGTGCACAACCAGCCACGTAATTGGAACAGTCCAAACCGCGTGTGCCCAGCTCTGATGCCATATAGAGGCTATCCACGTGCTGAAGTCTCAGCTCTGAGGCGCTTGTTGTTGGCCTGTAAAAGGCGTGAGGTCACTAATTAGTTTGAGAATTGTCCCTGGTCCAGTAAATTTCTAACTTACATGAATAAAATTTTGAATATGCTGCCCAATACACCATTGTGGGCATCCAACGGAGCAGCGCTGACTTCGCAGATTGTGCGGAGTAAGCAGGCACTGCCATTGTAACCAAACTGACCCAAATAGTTAACAATCGACCGATAGAAGTCGTGACGTGTAAAGCTGATAGGTTTTGAAATTGACCGCTTCTCTGGGTTATCATCATGGTTGCGTCCATCGATGGGTGTCACATCGCTGCCAATGCCCAGAAAACCTTCGTCCAGATCCCACTGTAAATTGAAGAGTGTTATAAGTTCTCAGTGGGAATCCCAGTTAGTTTGACTAACCCTATCAATCCACTCATTATGAGAATTATTCGATGGCAAACCATAGTTGGACTCAAAGTTAAAAGCCACATACACATTGCGATACACCAAATCCAAAGGAATGGCAACTGCGGATAATAACTGTAGAGCAAAAATAATTAAATGAAATTATGAAGGAAATTCATTGACTTACTCCTACGGAACCGCCACGTGGAAAAAACAGCACAGCATTGACAGAGGTCAACTTAATAGTCAGAAAAAGATATAATAATCCAAAGCGGATAAAGCCACAATAATGACAACTGTTTGAACTCATCGCTAACAATGCACTTAGTCGACTGTTTTCAGCTTGAAGTTGCAAGTTGCATAGAAGCTGTACAAATTGGCAAGGTGAAGGTGCAACTAGAGAATCAAATTAAGAGAACTTAGAGAATTGAGAGATTTGCAATGAACGGGTGTTAAAATGTAGAAACACTCAACTACAGGGTGTGGTAATAAAAAGAGTGGAAATAACTTTACGAGGATGTTTAATAATTATTATTATTTATTATAATAAATAATTAAAATAAAATATCTGCCGAATTAAATTAAAGCCTATTGTGCTAAAGATTTGCAATGCTATAAATATTTTATTGTGTTTAAAAACAAATTAAAAAGCATGATGGATGGATAGAATTAAATTTTCTTCATGTTTAAAAACTTTAATAACAATTCAAAATTTATTTTATCTTTTCTCCCATATCTCTAACCCTGTATATAGAAAAATCTTATGAATGAATTTGAGCAGAGAACCAAGAGAGCTTGGCTAAAACTGGAATATGCAAGTTATACACAGTTTCTGCATGACCTAGCCAAGTATCTTGGCCAAGCAACTTGGCCATCTGCGGGTTGCGGGTTATGCATGTTGTGGAAAGCGTCAATTGGTTGGTGCTAATTACTGGAATCTGTAACATTTCTCTACCAAAAACAAAATACTGTGTAGCCAGAAAGTATAACAGATCAATGCTTTGAATTTGTTTCTTTTAACTTTTGTTTGTTAATAAATGCGTGCGCCAGAACTTTATAGAATTCTTTTTTTTTATATGTTTAGAGAGTCAGTTTCTCACTGATGGGCAAAGCATTAACATCGTACGCATCTTGAAGTGATAAATACAAATAGAAAATGATATCGAGAACAGTATTAAACTTGGCCAGTTGTCTACAGCTGATTGTAGTCTTTAATTTGTTATCAAGTACGACAGCTCAGTATGGTAGTCTATCAAAGCATGAACGTAGTAAAAGAGCGCCAATACCATGGCTTATCTTTCCAACAACGTCACCTACTCGTGTACAGGTGGGTAATCAAATGATTCACCTTTAAAATAACGGTCAATCAGAGCTGTAATTTCTTTTATCTTCAATCAGTTCATCGGAGGCATTGGTATACCTCTAGAGGATCTCAACTACGAGGCAGTTACTACAGGCTATGTGCTAAAAGCGGAATATTGGCTTCCTGAAACGCCAGATTCTCTACGTACTCCAACAGCTTTACCTATCAATCAGGTGCCCACATTGGGATCTGTAGGAGCACGTAAACGTCGTCCCATGTTTGAGAACTTTCTGGTGGGTGTCGATGATCTTGGTAAGAGCACAAAGAAACTGCTGACACGTACCAATAAGGTGCTAAGTAGTTATCGCTGGACGGTTTACAAGGGTCTGGAGGGATTGGCCAAACGTTTGGGTTATCAGGGTCGCATTTGTGTCCTCAAAAGTATTTGCGAGGTTGCCGAGGAACCTTTCCACTTTACAAATGGACTAGTTGCAGAACTTTTACATATACTACTGACGTAAGTTAACCCCTTGACTTTGAAGAGGATGCAGCTTGATTTTGAATACTTTTATAGCCCCTCATCATCGGTGGATAAGCTGTCGGAGCATGCGGATAATGAGTATTATTATGCCGAGAAGATGGGCCAAACAGGTGCTGGTTGTGAGCGTGTCTTTAAAGAGTGTCGCCACAGTTTGTTGCAACACTTTAGTGAACTGCATGACAATCTAGACAAACTAATGCAATTGACAATAAAAAACCAGTGAAAACAGTCTGAGAGTACTTATTTCTAAAGCAAAGATTAGATGATATAATATATGGCATTATAATTTTTGCTAAGTATTTAAATTTAGTCTAAAATATCCACCAAAAGCTTATTTACTTGGCATACTTAATATAAGAATGAGTGTCCAATTATTATATTATAGTTTATTGTCTCGAAATTTTGTTCAGTGTAGCTACTGACTAGACTACTAGACAGTTGAGGTGTTAATTAAAAGAACGCGAACTGCACGGTTTTTACTTAGAAAACTAAAACTCTCATCTAACAGAGCTATAAGCGAAATGAGCACACAGTGGCGTCAGAAATAGTTGGCCCGGTCTAAATATCTCATCGTTTTCGTGTTGTTTTTAATTTAATTTAACAGTTGGCACTTTCGATTATTTTTTTATATCAATTCTACGAATAAAAGAAAGTAAGAAGATACCATTTTGCAAAGTTGATCATATAGTTAAGACACAACATCGAAACGGTGCGGTTTGTTAAATCTAAAGAGCGGAATCTTAAGGATAATGACTTTAAAATGTGTGGCATTGTTTATAGCTGTAAATTTAGCGTTTTTGTCTGTAGTTGTAGCCTTTAATGAAAGCTACAGTTATATTCAACATGATGAAAGTGATCTTCTTGTGCGAAAAGCGCGTTGGCTGCCTTTGATCTATCCACGTTCTCAACCTGCCAGATTTAAAGTGGGTTTGATCCTTGCACTTTAAAAATATTTTCACTAAAGTGTTTTGCTTACAGTTTATAGCTGGCTTTGGTATTCCCGTAGATGATCTAGATATTGAGTCTATTACCACTGGTTATGTGTTAAAGGCTCATTATCATTTGCCCAACAGAGCCAAGCAAATACGCAACAAGGACTTAACTGATATCACCGATCGAGGGCTTAAGGACAATGGAACTGTATTTCAGCATATTATGCTCAAGTCTGATGAGGAACTAGGAGTTTCCACAGGAGTTTTAGAAGAGACTACACAGCCTTGGAATGGATATCGCTGGGCTGTTTACCAGAGTTTCGAAAGTCTGGCTCTACGTATGCAATTAAATGGACGCCAGTGTGTCCTGAAGAGTATTTGTGAAAGTTCTGCAGCGCCATTCGATGAACGCAATGGTCTGCTAGGAGAGCTGCTGCACATACTGCTGACGTAAGTAAAAATATGGTATAAGATCTTATTCTAAGCTAATCATTTTTTATAGTCCTTCAAGCTCAAAGGATCCTCTATCTGAGCAAAAGGATAACGATTATCTGCAAGCTGAGAGATTGGGACATGCAGGTGTCGATTGTAATACAGTTTATCCAAAATGCACAAAGTCCCTTCTGGAGCATTTCACTGATGTACATCATTTGGGTAGTGAATTCTTGAAAATGTTGGGATAAAGTTTAGAAGGAGTTTCTGTTCGGAAAGAGTTGGATATCAAATTAGTTGGTAAATAGTCATTATAGAGTTTAAAAAGTGCTACTAAAAGATGGGATTATTTCTTTTCCTACGCTTAGTTAAGAGGTATATATTTTAATTGCATTTTTTCTAAGCTTAACACCATAAGTATTGTTGTGAATAGGTTGCTTTTCAATATTATTATTAATATTATTATTATTTACTTATTTGTTTCCCAGTGCTACAAGTATTGGACTTTACTTTTAAGTTATAGCACTAGTCACTAAGTGTAATGACAATACACAAAATAAATATACAAATGAAAATAGAATTTAGAATTCAAGACAATCCCAGGACAGCCTAAATATCTGTCTTTTATTTGATTTAAAATTATATTTTATTGATAAACATATTTTGTAATTATTAAGTATTGATTTAATTATTTATTATATTAGTTTTTTAATAATGCTTTGGAGTAAGAACTAAGAGGTAAATTCTAAATCATTCCTGACATACACTAGGTATACCATTATTAAAGTTCTTGGAACTTTTCTTTAAATACTTATTAGAAAAGTATTATATGTAGAAGAAAATGTACGACTTTCCTGTTGGAACACCCAAATTGAACAGCGAGCTGTGATTAAGAAATTAGTCTTACATACTTTTAATACATTGAAAATGTTGTATCTTGTTGTTCCAGGCTTTTTAACAACTTCCTCTCTGCATCATTTCACTGTGAAGCGTAAAATTTATGCAAATTTTAACATAATAACTCTTTTTGTTTGTCTGTTTATGTGCCAGCTTCATCTTATAAACTCCATATCCATCTTGCAACTCCATCTTTGTGGTCTTTCTCCACGCTCGGGTGGTCGCTTTTTTTTTGTATCTTCTCTTCTTTTTTTTGTAACCTATCAAAACGTACGCATCTTGCAGGTCTTTAGCCCGTTTCAGGGTCGATGCATTGTCTTCTAATTTAATAATTATAGTTGGAGTCATGGATAGCATTAGCTACTGGCTATTACTGGGCCTTAAGACCTACCACCGTCTGGCCAACAACAAATAGGCGTTTAAATGCAAATGTCCGCGCTGTAATTAATACGCATAATACGCGTATTATGCAAATGGTATTGTAATAATGACTTGGCCCAAAACTTTGGAGACTTGAAAACATCCAAAATATGCTTTTCACACTTGAAATGCAGTCAAAGTTGCCTCAGACTTGGTCATATATTCGTCACTGCGATCCGATCCATTGTTAATGTTTTTACGTACTAATTAGCTTTGACAAAACACAAAACAACATAGCTACTAAAAAAAATTAGTAGGCAAAGGGTCTGAGTCTGGGTCTGGGTCTGTGGTCTGGGATCTGCGGGTCATCGTCTGTGACTTTCTCTAATGAAGTTCCCAGCGAGTGGCTTTTAATTTGTTGTCTGTTGGTTCTGGTACACTTGTGCATCATTCCAAAATGATGACAACATATGATAAGAGCTAAATATTTGACAGGAGTCTCTCTGGTCTCCAATGAATGTGTCTGATGTCGTTGGATCGTAGGATCCACCATAAACTAGAATCTCTAGTTAAGATAATCACTGCAAGATGATGATGATGATGATGCTCTTGCAGTTCTACTTATTTAGTGTAGCTTAATAGTTTCCACAATCCAAAGCACCTTTCACAAGTTTCATGTTGTTGTGATTACCTTTAACCCTTGCCAGTTTGTTTTGGGGCAATAATTTTTATTTCCATTGCCTTTCTTTGGAAACAATTTGTAGCAACATGCAACTTAACGAAGTAATCAGTGTGTATATATGTGTGTGTTTATGTGTATGTTTGGAACTGCAGGCATGAGGCCGCAGGAACACTCCAAGGCAGATGAATACCCAGAGAGTCAGATGCTTATCCCGCCAGGTTGCGACAACTATTTTATGACCTTATATGTGACTAGGGAAGGAGGAGGATTGCTGTTGTCTACACAGCATTTCTTTATATGGTCCATGGCTATTTTTGGTAACCCCTTTTATTTTGCCTCTGGCGAAAGTAGGTCCCGGAGTTTTGTTTCTTGTTGCCCAAACTTGGCAACGGGTATAATAATTTTTAGCTCCATGGCTAAAATGTAACAAATAGCTGTAGGTCGAGGACGGGTCGGACTCTCGGTACCCGAGGTCGGGAATTAAGGTGGCTAGCAATTCTCTGTACTTTATAGTAGAGTGTTGTTATGCTAAATTAACAACTGACTCCTTGGCAATGCTAATTATGTGGTCATGAGTACTTTTATGGAGGAGCAGGTTCAAAATTGTTTTGTGAGAGTTAAAGTTGTACACTATAAGTTACTCATATAGTAAAGCAAATAAGTTTAAATTACACTTAAATATTTCAGAAATTTAACTTTAAATTCAAGGTGAGTAAGGAAAGTTTGTAAGGTATTTATATATTTATTGTACAAATATAAATGATATTTTAAATATTTAATGTAAAATATTTAATACACATCCTTAAGTCAAGGACAATTTTTCAGTTAAACAGCAAAGCAATTTTCGATCTTCTTTTCTATTAAAATGTGTAAGAATATGAAAGAAATTAATAGTTTATATTGATGTCTCACTAATTGCTTTAAGATTTTTTGAAATGCTAAAATTTTTTTCAGCATCTCTAATAAAGACTTTAAATTTTAATGATATCTCCAATATGTTTTCTTTTTTACAACAGCCAACAAGTCTGGCTTCGGTTGTGCTTTCCTAGTATTTACTTAAAATCTTGTAACATTTTTATCACTTTATATGTGATATTAAACTATAAATAGCTGTATATATGTAAGAACTGATTTGATTACTGCCTCCGACTATTCGTTTTTTTAATGTCGCAACACTTTGGCAAATGTGGATCGATATCACTGGCCGTATCTTTAACGGTTTATCAAACTCATTTAGCCATTCAAAGTTTTGATTACAGCCATTAAATTACACATCTTATCGTTCACATCATGTATATTTTTTGTGTACATTTCATGCTAATTAGAAATCAAAGATGTTCACTTGATGATATGGGAATAATTAATTGCGTTTAATTTTTTATCGCTGAACCTGAATACACCTGAATGGCTTTTTAGCTGTCCCCTAACTCACTTAACGGCTTACTGATTAAGTTGTATCTGATGTGGCATCAGTTCCGGACCGTGAGACCGTTTGCCCAGACCACAGGTCGTATGCGCATTGTCATCATAACTTTGGCCATTGTCTGAATCTGAATCTGATGATATTTTTGCATAATTTCGTGTGAGTTTCTGGGTGTGTGTGTTAGTTTGTGTGTGCTGCAGTTTATTATTATTTAAACAACGTGACTAAATTTACGTAGTGCCATAAGAGTAACAACAAAAAAAAGATGAAAGAAGAAAAAAACTGGAAAT
Source organism: Drosophila neotestacea (assembly GCA_035044365.1). Classification (NCBI taxonomy): domain Eukaryota; kingdom Metazoa; phylum Arthropoda; class Insecta; order Diptera; family Drosophilidae; genus Drosophila; species Drosophila neotestacea. Next base: position 6,451,357 of record JAWNMD010000273.1, on the reverse strand, counting down.
ATAGAAGGAAACTGGGCGGTAAAATAATAATAGCAACTCTGGTTTGCATATGCAAAGTGAGCGTAGCCCTGGCCCAGACAATTTTCGCTTGATAAATCGTTAAAAGAATATGAAAAAGCGCGAATTGTAACTGAAATAACACACAGACATACACACAGAGTGAAGGTAAAAGAGGGAAAGGGACAGAGGGGCGCTTCTCACCTGCCCTTTGTTTATGCAAAAAACTTCACAAAATTGGCGCTACGTACGTGCCAAAGCATTTCATGGTCTGGCAACTTAATACAGCCGTTCCGTATCTGTATCTTCTATCCAAAAAAGCCTCAGCAACAGACCCCCTTTCATATGTGTTTCTTTGTGTATATATATATAGTATATATATGTGTATATGTGAAGGTTCCATTCATCTTCTGTGTGTGTGTGTGTGTGTGTTTGTTTTTGGACTGGCGCTCACGTGTAAATTTTCTCAAATAAATCATTAAAAGCTGCGCCAGAGCAGCCCAGAGCACATTGACATTGTCAGAGAGGCTTCGTTCTTTTGAAAAGGCGCCTTTAATAATAATCAACGCGGGAGTGCTTATTGTAAGTGCTCAAGCGAGCCTGAGGCCTGAGGCTAGGCCCCCCCCACCCGTTTGCTCCCCTCTATTCATAGATTGCACTTTGTATGCGCTATTCATAAAGCATACGCCTAGGCGCCTGGCCGTGCCATTGCACTCGTCTTTCCGTGTGTGTGCGAGTGTGTGTATCAGTGAATGTGTATGTGTGCATTTGTATGGGTTAGTTAGTGGCACTTTAGCGCTAAAGTTTATACATAAATTTGTCATTGGCATTCAGTAACCTGCCTTTGCGTACTTCAGCGCATTTTCTAAGCACATGCAAACATTTGTCTACCCATTTCTTAAGCTCTCCTTCCTTTTTTTTATACAACTCATACAATGTATTCAGCTATGTTTGAGTTTCTCATATTTACTTTTCATATTTTTTCTTGAGCAATTCTATATTTAGACGCATGAAAATATACATATTTGGCTTGAGTTTGGTTTTTAATTAAATCAGCAGTTTAGTGGGAAGTTGACTTATAAATTATTTCTACACGGAAATTTTAAATAGAAAAGTTCAACGGGTATTAAGAAATCTTACGTTAGACATTTATTTAAAAAACACACTGAGATTTTTTTAAAAAGAATAAAGTAACTGAAATTCAAGCTTGCATTGTCAATATTACTTTAATATACATTTGAATAATACTTTAGTTTATTTATCATTAAATTCCCATGTTTCTCTTTGCCTAATTTCACATATTTAAAAGAATAAATTAAGGAAACTGTCTGCATATCAAATAGAACTTCCTAATAGGTTTTTAGATCAGTAGCTTTGCTGTCAAAATATGCAATTTTCCCATAGGCATTTGGCAGACCGAAATCCTACTTTATAGGGCGTGAATATTATATTATTGTTCAATTCTGAGTTAAAAGAATTGCGCTAATAGGACGTTAATAATCGACATAAGACAATTGAGCGGAGCATAAATTGTAAATTCGTTATATAACAAAAAGAAAAAGGGATGGGAACACAAAACGGCGGCGTTATCACCTTTTAAGGACAAACAACACAGGAGGTCCTGGGCCCTGGAAGGGATAGGCAGTCGTAGGATATGTATGTATGCATGGATATTGTAGGCTCGTTAAAATTTCATTCGTTTGCCTTTCATTAGCAAAGTTGTGTAAATTTTCCCGAGAAGAAACTAAACTCAAACTCTTCTCAATGGTTGATTCTCAGCCTCTCTATTCGACGGCGGCATGGAACTGATCTGGTTTAAATATTACAGTGGCAGCGGCATTTCAAAAGGATCTGAGCGGCGAGCCTACAACACATTTTGATTAAGCATGAAGTCGTGTCGACGCCGCCAGACCGGTTCAGTATCGGACTAAATCCCTTTGTTTTTTCTCCGCATTAAAATTCTTAATTTATTTCTGTTGCAGTCTGGTAGAGAGAAGAGGCAGATGAGCATAGAGCGTATAGTCATCATCAGCTGGAACTTGAGCAAACAGGGCTCAAGTGCAAGCGCATTAGGCACAGTCATTCCCTGAACCATTCCCAGATCTATACACAAAATACTCGGACTATTTGTGGACCGGGTGTGAAGTGCCGCACATTTTCGAAAAGGTGGGCGATCTCACCGATTCCAATTCGATACTGTGGCATGAACTTATGTGAGTGTGAGTGTGTGTGTGAAGTGGGTGTGGATGCATGTGTGGCATTGGCATTGGCATTGCCCTTCACAACAGTTCAGAGGCGCCTCGAGTGCAACACTTGTGCGCTGATTGTGCAATAAAAATGTGTTTTTTTTTTCCTTCATTCCAAAAAGGGGGAGTTGAAGGCGTGGCGCAAGGCATTGCAAATTGCTTGATGGCCACAGCTGTGCCACATTCGTTGCGCTTTTCATTTCGTTTATTTATGTTCATGTCGCGATGCGGTTTACGAGAAGGTGCCAACTCATCTAGAAGAATATGCAACCAGAGATCTCAATTTGTTGAGCAGCTGACACCAGATGGAGCTACAATTGAAGGCGTCGTGTTAATAAGACTATAACAGATTTCTTATAAATTATCTTGAAATTAATGTCGAGGGTGTGCATATAAAAACATCGACATATTTATTAGAAATGTGTTAAGGGCGTGACGATAAGGACAAAGGACAGAGATGACAGAGTTTAAGTTGAAGGGGAGCATTTTCAGAATGAAATTAACCTTTTTAAATAAAACAAATGTGTTTATTAAATATACTTTGGGAAACTATAAAACTAAGAAATGGATATAACACTTTTAGTAAACAAATTAAAACAACTTTACAGATGTGTACTAATAGTTCCATAGATATTCTTTCTTTGGAATATTCTATCTCTATATTCTAATAGATATGAAATAGCAATTCTAACATCTTTATCTGATTTTGATTGAAGCTAATACTTAACTTGCATAAGAAAATTTATTGAGAAAATGTGCAATTATTAAAAAGAATGTAACTCTTAGAAATGAAACTAGTTCAAGTTCAGTTCCCTTAGTTGGTATTAACCTTTGATAATAATTCTCAAATATCTTATTTCGATGGATATAAAATAACAATCCTTACATCTTCAGCTGATTTTGATTGAAACTGATGCTCAAGAAACGCAATTCGGTTCTTAACTTTCATAATACCTTTATTGAGAAAATGTGCAATTATTAAAAATAATGTAACTCTTAGAATTGAAACTAGTTCAAGTTCAGTTCCCTTAGTTTGTCTTAACCTTTGACAATAATTCTCAAATATCGTATTTCGATGGATATAACATAACAATCCTGACATCTTTAGCTGATTTTGATTGAAACTGATGCTCAAGAAACGCAAATAAGCTCACGCAATTCAGTTCTTAACTCGCATAATACGTTCAGCTCAGTTTCAATCTTGAACAACCCACACCAGACTCAAGTAACTTGGCTATCTGATGTCGTATTAGCTTGAGCTTTTCCCTCCGCCACACCCGTTAAGCTAGCTTACACTTAACCCACAATTTGAATGGGGAATGGAAATGGGGGTATGGGGAGCATACATATGTACATATATCACTTGTGCCTGTTAAAGTTGCCACTCCACACATTCATCAGCATCAAATGAGAAGCATTACCGGCATGTGTTACTTGAAACTTATCGCTGGCTGCGCAATGTCAATGTCAGCTATTATTATTTCACTCTCGTCTCAGGGGGGAACAGAGGCATACATACGAGTACATACCCAAAAATTATCGCTTGGGATTAGCGTGAACCGGAGCCAAAGGAAAACTTCCGATGCGTTGTTTGTCATAGCTCAACTAACCAAAAAATCCCCAACAAACATTTGTACAACACACCTACATACAATAGACAAGAAAACATGTCGTGTCGGGCTTTTGCTTTCATTTTTCAGCCTCGTTTGATATATATTTAAAGTGTGATTATTTGAGCTACGATAAGCAACTTCCTGCTCCTACTGATTGATGCTGTGCCGAGTCGGAGTCTGAGTCTTAGTCGGAGCTGAGTCCTGGCCACCCAGATAAGAGACGTTTGCATAGACGCCCGAGGTGTTAGTTTCCACACCCCGTGGCATGGGTTTTGTTGCGGTTCCAACTGGGGTGTGATATTTGACAGTTGCCTCTCTCTCTCTCTCTTATTCGAGTGATAAGAATTATTTACATTTCTTTCTCCTCGTTTTGCTTGTTTTCTTTTTTTTTCACGCGTTCATTTTTCTCATTAAAAAGTTGAGTCCCGGTCGGAAAATTATTGCCATGTGCTGACGGTTTTTTCCTTTTTTTTTGTTTGCAAATAATTACCTCGAAATTTCACATGCCGACGGGCCATCGCTTAAACCACTCAGCCAAGCGTTATGGAAATTCATAAAATACCCCCCCTCCATTCCCCTTTCCAAAGTGGGCTGCATATTTTGGATGCTCTGCCTGGTTGTCCGGGGGACGTGCGGGTGGTGGCAACGTTTTGTGCATAAATCCTTTCATACACAAAAATTTCAGGCCAAAAAAAGAATATATGTATATAGGAAAGGATGGGCTTGCCATTCGGTCATTGTTTGTCCCTGGCAATGAGCCGCACATTAAACCGTACATAATTAAGCTGTCGGGATTATTTTGATGTGTCACACGGCGACAGGCAGCTGATAGCCCGGCCCAGGGCATTAATTTAAGCCAACTTTTGTTTTGAATTCCCGTTGTTTGCATTTTCCTGCACTGTGAGAGACCAAGCAGCTGGGCATGTCGCGAAAATCAACAGGCTCCAGGCTTTGAGTTTTATGCCAATGGATTTTAAATTGCATGGTTATCATAATTAGTAGATGCAAACTGAAATTACAATAATATGAGAGTAAATTAAACATTAGTAAATATCATATAATAATAAATGTAGCTAAATACTTATTAAAATACAGGCATATATATTCTCTAGCAATTTATTAAACAACAATTTCAACATTTCATAAAATTAGTTCTTTTCTTGTGTAAACTTATGATGGGGAATGCTTAAAAATCCGTTCAATTAAATAATATCAATTTATAAGAATAACTATGAATTCATAACAAAAGTACAGAGCTCTTTAACTGTTTCAAAATATTCGTTCATCAAATATTTTTTAAGGCAAATATTTATTATTTATATATAATTTTTTAATTTAATAAAATATAAGTTTTAAATAAAATAAGAATTTTTTTGGCTTTAGGAAATTTTTTTCTTTATTTAAAATGTAAACAAAGTTTGAAAAACAATGAAAATTAATTTACTAAAAATAAGCATTTGTTATCAAAATAAATGAGGTAAATTGTTATTGATTAATCTATCTTTAAAGGCACAAATTTATTATTTAAATATTTATATTCAACTTATTAAAATTTAAAAGGTACATAAAGTAACATTTTTTTTGGCTTTGGGGAATTTTTTTGTTTATTCGAAATGTAAACAAAGTTTGAAGAATAATGAAAATTAAGTTACTAAAAATAAACATTTCTTATCAAAGTAAATGGGGTAAATTGTTATTGATTAATCTAAAAGGCTTTTAAAAGGCCGACAAATGTGGAGCCAAAAATCAAAACAATCTCTTTTAACTCTTGGAGTTACTTAAATCAATAATCATATTCAAAAAAGTGGAGAAAATGCGAGTTGAAATACAAACATTTTGACAAGAGAATAGTTCAATAGGCGAACACGGCATTTCACTCAAACAAAGAGAAAAAAGAAAAGAAATTTAGTTTGATTTCCGAAACGACACACGAGTGTTATCTTTATGGGCGCCGGAAATGGTAGAGTGCACATTTCAGTTAAAATTTATGCGACTGACACTAGAGGGCGCTGCTTAGCATTTAAATGGCCGTCACATTTCCGCTCCGGATTGAAGCGTCTCTCTGTCTGTAGGTAAATAATATCAAAGTGACTTTGTTGAAGACCCCAAAAAGAGTTGGCAACCTCAAGCACTTATTAACATTTAATTAGAAATCAATGTGAGTGTAGAGTCAAAGAAATGCATTAAAAATTCATGTGCAGTTGTCCTGTATTTGTCTTTGACGGCACTTTGACAGTGTTGAACTGATGACAAAAGTCTTTTTTTTTCAGGCAGGTGCCAGGAATTTTCTATTAGCATATATTTTGATGGGGCCAACAGTAGTGGAGTCTATAGGTAATGAAATTTAAATTGCCATTGAGCTGAGCTCTCGGCTCCAGTTCAATAGGTCGTCACAATGTCTGCGGTTCTCTCTATTCTTTATGTAAATCAAAGGGTGCAGCTTGAGCCCTCCTGCTGACATTGAGCACAATATACTCAATTTTTATGCTGTTATGTAAATTTTGTCTGAAGCGGACAAAGAAATTATTTAATTTACGCGTCACTCAAAGGCTTAGACTTTGGATCTTTACTTATTCGCATTAATTTACACGCATGTTAGGCGCATCACTTTTCTTTTCGGCTTTCTTCAGTTTTCTTTATGGCCTTTTTTTGTGGTTTTGTACATAAATGCCAACATAAATATCATTTAGGACTCCTTTGTGTGACATTATAAAAGGCCATCGCTTGTTGGGTGTGAAGAAGTTTTCCCAAAAAAAAGTTGTGAAAAATTGTTATTGATTTCGTGCCTATAGACAACGATTGCTGTTTGGCTTAGCATCAGTCATAAAACGAATCTGTAAAGTGACCAAAAGAACAGTAGTCTTGCCTGTTTTATGATCAGAGACAGCTTAAAACTTTTTTAAATCGTCTTACAAATTTTAGCCGCTTAACAACTTGGCACGATATGAAGAACACAACACAAGTTGTGTATTCTTTTTGATAGAATTATAGATGAGCTTCTATTTTAGAGAGAAAACAAAAGCTTCAAGGGCTGTTCAACTATGAGATCGAAAAGCCTACTATTTATCATTTAAGGGACTTACTAACTTTTAGCTAAAGCGTGCATAAGTAATTTTAATTCTTTATTGTCCCTCGCTTTCTAGATCTTGCAGTTTACATTATTTAGAGGGATTAGAAAATAAGTACTACCACTATTACTACTAATTACATATCGGACCTAGTTATACACTTACAAACTTCCTTAAGTCTTAACTAACCTTAAGTATATGTCTTTTATAGTTTTTGTAAAACTATCTCAGATCATTTTCCTGTTAGAGACACCTGATAAACGTCAGCACTTAACAACTCGGTAATCATTTTAAGAGTGCAATTGACAGCTACTCATCAAGGGTAAATGGTAACAATGAGGGGCAAAAGAATCACTGCAATTATGAGTACAATTTTCTTCAGTTCTCAAAACAATCACCTGTCAAGGTAACTTGGCCTACTATCAACAACTAAAACCAGTTTTTTTTGCTATAATTAATACATTTCTATGGCAGCGAGTGTCGGAGACAACGTCGAATCATTTTTTATGTCTAGGCGACAGGTAAACTGGAAGTAAGGTGAGCTCTGGATACCTTCAAGGATAAGTTGGTCCAGAGTTACGCCTATAAATTAAAAGTGGCTGACCGTTATTAAAGACAGGTTTTAATGCTGCAGCGCACACGCAAGCGATTCTACAAATTATAGGGTACAAGAGAAGGTAAAACATAGTCCTGCGAGTCCTTATTATGGATGAAGGCAGGACAATGCGTGAAGGCATTTCCTGATCTTTATCCCTGCGCTGTGACGTATGCAGGTGCAATTGAACGAATGGGAAAGTGTTTTTCCTGCTCTGCAATTAACCAGACTGAACAGTTTTTCTCTTTTTTTACAACTTTTGCACGTTTCGAACGCGGGCAACGCTTATCGCTCACTCAACGCCCACTTTTCAAATTGGCCCAAGTGTATGAGGGTCATATAAAAGTTGCAAAAGCATTTTAGAAGCGAATTGCTTGCTTGGCCAATTGCCAGGAAAAAATCGAAAACTGAAAACCTAATAACGAAAACCCGATAGTATTTGTAGGCAGCTTGAAATATTTAAAGAGTTGCAGTCGAACGTAGTACGTGAAACGCATTTCTCAGCCAAGTGGCATGTGTGAGTGTGTATGTGAGTGTGTGTGTGTTGACCGCATTGGAGACCATTCCACTGATAACGGCATGAATAATGTGCCGGTGCATTACTGCATTTGTCTTGGCCAAAGAACAGAGACAAGAGAGAAAAGAGACAAGAGACTGTAGACCAGATACAGATGCGGGTCATTGGCACAGTCTCTCGTTCTCTCACATCGATTGCTTTGACTTTGGCGTTGGCTTTGCTTTTAATTAAAAGAAACTTCAGTTTAGATAAGAAAAACTAGATAGAGTGGCCCAAGACGGACAATATCGACATTTCACAGTTGGTTGGGGGTATATATTTAATATATTTACTTATGTTATCATTGAAATACGACCGTATAATGACTCTGGTTTGCCCAAATTCAGTTAGTGGGGACGAAAAGCGACATTAATAATGTGATTTTTGATATCAAAACAGGTTGTTCTATCTACCACTAAACATGAGCTTTCCATATTAAATTTATGTTGGGCGGCAAGTTGGATTCAATCAGATTGGATCTCTATAGATACCACTTTACTCTGACTTTAAGACATGTGCAGCTAAATTGGAGGATAATGATAGACACAGAAGTAGCATTTTAGTTCCTAGAGATTCTTTGTATTCTTATCTTTAACGAGTATTGAAAAATGTCCATTAATTGTTTATTTGACGTTGTATACGCCCACACACATTCTGCTTGGTCTTCGCAAATAGTTTGGATTATTTGCTAAAACAGTTTCACCTGCTGGGCTGCCTGGAAAGAGCCCAAAAATAACTGCAATTATACTAATTGAATCGCTTGGATTTGAATTTTAAATCACATGAAACATCTTTCGGCAATCATTTTTGATGGATGATGATTCCCAAAAACGGCTGCACGTCCACAATGTCAAAGGATAACCAACAAGACGTAGAGTAATGTTCACATATATCAAGAAAACAGCAACAACAACAAAAAATAAAAATAAACGAGAGAATCGGAAAATCAACAAATAGCGTTCTGACTGTCTGTTTGTCTGGGCCAAGAAGAAAGACGGACAAAGGAACTGAATTGAACAAAATCCAGGTGCATTTACAAATTTGACGCCGCTGGCTTTCAAAGGCAAAATGGGCCGAGTGAAAGAATGAAACAAAAGGTAGAGAAAGATGCACATTGCCAGATAAAATGACGATGATGATGATGATGTTGGTCGACCACGAATGTGGTTCCAGAATGCACCTTGCAATCTACAACCAGTCCGAATACCAGAACCAGAACCCGGCTAATGATTTCAAATGCTAATCGCACGAAAGGTAGAGATACCTCAGGACCAGCGACCAGGGCACGCGTATTATACCTGCATGAAAAGGTATCAAGGTTTAAAGGTAAGGCCCATATAAGATACAGTTGCCAGTCCTTTGGTTACTTCGCTTGAAAGGATGCAGGTGGAAACTGATTTTTAAGAAACAAAAGAGAAGGAAAAGAAAGGGTCTTTTGTGTGTGTGAGGCGTGTATAAGACAGTGTTATAAGGGCGCCAGAGATAATGCTTGACCAGCATCGATCATCGTACTATTTTTAGCGAATTTAAGAAACTTGACTTTCCTTGTGAATAATAAAAACTCTTTCTTTAGTTTTTATATAATTAAAACCAATTTCATTGTGTTAATAAGACGGTTTAGTTACTGTTTGAAGACTATATAATAATACAAACGTTTCTCAGGAAGCTTCATATTTCAATTGCAGTTACGCACATTTTGAATGTCATTTGCGTGAATTTATGCATAAAATATGATTATGTCTAGGCGAAAAGTTTATTGAAAAAAAGTATGTACCATATCTCCATTATCCCTGCAGCAGTCGCATTCGCAGTTCTCACTTCTCAGTCCATAGTTCTCAATACGAATTTTTCAGTCTCATGTTCCTTTAGACTCGACTATAAATCACGTAAAGTTTTTTTGCTAACTTTACGCAGTCGCAGCATAAGTTTTATGTCATCAAGTTTGGCAAGTCCCGGCCAAGAAAAGACTTTCAACTTGAATTTTGGAAGCGATCATAGTTCAATGAGCAAATTGCACGTTGATTTGTTAGACTTCAATGCATGCGACTTGCTCTTGCTCTTATTTGCCTTCCTCTCTAGAGTTCCATTTTCAAATTTTCCTTCCTCATCTCTTTTTAATTTTTTTTTTATCCAATGCTAGTTGGCTTTTGTGCCGTGTGATTAATGAGCTAAGACCGCTAAAAACTTTACCTTAAGCACATAAAATGCAATCCAGCAAAAAGTCACCAACTTTTTTTCTTACCTCCCGTTGAAAGTTATTAAAATCAACGATGCGTTGTCTGAGTGTTCTTCCAATAACTGTGGGTATAATTAAGCAGGAAAGGCAAATATTTCTTAAGAAGTTCAATAAGAAATCAAATTTAATAGGCGTCTGCATTTGAAATCGAAAGCCTCGCGTGACAAATGTCATTCTGATTTTGAATTCCCTCAAATGCCAGCGACCACTACAAATACCGATACCGTTTGGGTCTGAATGCATTGGGTATGCTCTCCAGCTCCCCATTGTGGATAACGTATAATTTTCCAGCACGCAGCTCTTTGGGTCATCATAATCGGTGGTGAGAAGTACACAACCAACTGACAATTGTTTGTAATTATGGGCTTTAGAGAAAAGAAATCAAATAGCATTTCATGGCATTTAAATATAATTTGACTTTGATTCGTCTGCCAAGAACCATGATTATCTATCTGTTTGTATTATTTTCAACGTCAGAGTTTTGTGCTAAGTTTGAGTAAATTGAGCAAAATTGCTCAAATTTGTTTGCAATGCAGAACTTTATAACAAAGAAAAATAAATATTGATCGACTTGTTTGGCTGCAAGGTTTCTGTGAAACAAGTTATTTCAATTAGATTGAAAGGTCAAGAGCTTCTTAGCATGTTGTTCTTGTTCAGATTGCTAAGAGTTGTGAATTTAGTGAGATATCAATAATGATTTGCTACCAGAAATAGGTATTTTTTAATTAATGTAGAGAAATAAGAACTATAAAAGGTAATTGCTAATTTCCTGTTTATATTTACATATATTTAATAATACTAGACAACAATTTTTCATTTCATTTTTCTCGCTCTTTGATTTTGTAAGCACATAAACTTATAATTTAAGACTCAACTAAAGTGTGTTTCATTAACATCATTTCAAAAACGATCAATTCATTTATTTTGCTACATCGATAATCGTTTATCGTTTAGTTCTAATCGCGCATCGGTTTTCTTAAGCTCGTCTTGTGTGGTTGTTCCGCGTTCTTGATTGAAAATCATAGTTTAATCGGTCCAATCGGCTTAAATTGTGTGTTAAACGGTCAAGCAAAGTGTTGTGCACTTTTTGCATATGAAAGTTGTTAAATTAAATAGCGTTATTTTGTAAAATTTAAATTGTAATATTTGCAAGTGCTTTGTTTTTGCATAGTAGCTGCCAGCGAAGCCCCGCTTTGCTCTCTTTGGCGCCATTTAATTTAACGCTCTCCCGCTCGCTCCCACGCATTGCTAATGCTTGTGTGTTCCTTTGTGCGCGCTCCTCCTTGTGATCGTTGTTGTTGCTCGTTTTAACTCCCGCGCTCTCACACATATCTCTCGTATGCAATGATATGTGTGCAGTTTTGTGTGTTCATATTTTGCTTATTTTCGTTTTAATTGCCTGCGCACAGAAATTTAAATTCTTTTATGAAGTGTGTGTGTTGTAGACTGCAGCTTCAGTCAGGCTATAGTTTTTTTTTGTTTTTGTTTGGTGTTTTAAAAAGAAGTCAGTCAGCTCATGTTGATTGCTGATTAAAGTGAAGTGAAGTGAAGAACTTATTTTAAATATTTACCATGCAATCTAAAAAAATATACTGTCAATAAAATATGATGTAAAAAGGTAAGTAATTTTTCTTTACTTCTGTAAATATGTATTCTGTATCTTTTTATATACTGTTCCACTTTTTGTGTGTTGAAGCATGCAGCTTCTGTCATGTTTTGTTTTCTACAATATTTGGTTCAGAAACAGCTTTCAAAAATTTCTTTAAGCATTGTAAGCAAGATGATGCCAATTCTCTTCTTCGAGAAAGCTGTTCACGAAAGTTGAAAATACCTGACAAACTTTTAAATTAACTCAAAGATCGGCAAATTTAATCTGTTAGTCAACTGACTTAGTAAGATTCTTTAAATATATCTTAAAGATCGCCGAAATTTAATCTCTTGGTAAGCTAGCTTTAGCTGATGATAAAGAAGCAGTGTTTAAGCAGCTGCTGGTAAAATTGGCAGCACTTCCTGCTAATGGCAACAAACTACGTAATAATAATTGTCAATTGCCGACACGTACGATGATTACACATGTTCAAATGGCAGCTGGCAAATGCAACCAGCCAGAGCCTCAGACTGAGACAGAGGAGCCAGGAGCCAGGAGCCAAAGAGCCATTTAAGGAGGCGAGGCCAGACCACAGCATCGACTAATGTAATATGTGTAATATGTGAGACAGGCCCTAAGTAGCCTTAAGGCAGGATAACAGGCATTATATGTGACACAGACAGAGACACACACTATCACACACACACACACACACATTCACACATACCTTACTGGAGTGTTAGCATTCCATGTTGTCGTAATCCTCAATTAAATTTTATTCTAAAGCAATTTCCCAAAAGTAGTTTTTCTTTTGCTTGTCGCCACTGCAAAAGATAAGCAAACAGTGGCCAAAAAAGAAAATTTTTTAATGGCATTTTATGGTAGGTATGGTATTTGTATATGTATTCGTTGTCGATTTTTGGTTATTGTTAAAATTGTCAGGGGTATGCTGTAAATAGCCCCGTAAACATGAGGATTAGCCAACCATTTGGCTTTGTATGTTGCCGCAACGCCCCACATTCCGCATCCCAGAAACCTGGCTAAAAGTGTCACTCACTCAAAGACAAATATTGCACAACGGAGAAGACAAGGAAACGGAAATGTCGCAAGATTGGCCAGGCTAAAACCGTATACCGAAAACCAACAACAGCGACTATGACAATGAAAGGAAGTGGGTCTGAGCCCGAATCTCGGACTGGCTCTGCCTGTATTTGTAATCCTTGCCTTGTTTCGTCTTCGTCTTCTTCTTGGCCATTGTGCCAATATTTATGTGTCATTCTCAATTGTATGCATGACATTGATGACTGACAGCAACAACAAGAAAATACAACAAATCCAATTGCCCAGCTGTTTCGGGGTTTCGCCTTTGCACTAAGTAAATATGAAACAAATGTCTTCTGTGACTTTGTCTCTTTGTTATCCTCGGAGAAAACATACCATTCCCATTCCCATTGCTACACCCGCTCGCTCCCTTGACGATCGGATGTTGAAAAATTGTCATGAAATTGGCCAACAATGAGCAATGCCTTGTCATGCAATTGCAATTGCTCTACGGTTTGCCATACAAAATCTATTTTGTGGCACTGTCTCGGTTAGATGTTACCACCTTTCCACAGTCCACAGGCTACAGGTAGTAATATCTAATAAGCGTATCTAATGTCTTGCGGAAGACTTTTGTTCACAGAAGACACTGGAAGTGGACAACTCAAATGTATTGAATAAATGATCTAGGAAGCGGAACAAGCTAAAGAAAGTTGCCAGCACCCTAACATTCTACAGGGTCTAGGCAAGGCTTACTATTAAGCAACTCTTCACATGGTCCCAAGCAGTTCAAGCCTGATATACTTTTTGACTTTTGAACCAAATGTAGGCACAGAATGTGAGAGAAAGAGAAATTTAATCTCTACATTGCTAATCTAATATTGATAGTACAACTGAAAGGCTTTTTCGACTCGGCTATATATATAATACTATATAAGGTATGAGCTACTTTTCCAGCTACTTAATTATTTGTATTGTAGTAATATAGTTTACAAACTTCGGAAGTTCTATTTAATCAAATAACGAGGCGTAAGCTACTTATTTCAAACATTATTATTATTCCCAGATTTCGTTGATAAATAGCATTAAAACTATTATAATAATTTTGGAAGCCTTAACAAAGCTTGTGCATCATTTGAGCTCAGCAATCGTGGCTTTTCTCTAAATATTCTACATAAAATATTAAACAATTTATAAAAATTTATTCATGCTCTTGTTGTTTACGATATTTATGACAGTTTCTTCTTTCCAGTTTATTTGTTAACACATTCCCTTCTGCTTTACAGCTTTGTCTATTAAACAACTAACACAAACTGTAAAGCATACAACACTTTTTTTTTATCTTCTTAAATATACTTTATGGGAATAATTTTGCTTTATGCGGATGTGAATGTGAACAGCACATGGTCACAACCTTCGAGTGTCAAAACGAAGTGAGTAAAATTTGTGTTGACTCTGCGACAAATCGTTGCCAACTCGAGCGTCAACCCACGGCAAACATGGTCAAAAAGCAAAGAGAGCAAAGAGTGGAAAAAATCAGAGCGTCTCATAGTTGCAATTGGACTGGACCCATTTCATTGACGTTAATAAATGACCGGAAGGACATTGTATGGCATTGCCATGGCGTGGCAATAAACAAAACGAACCAACAACAACAACAACAACAACAACAACAACAACAGCAGCAGGCAGCGTCAAATCGCCAAAAACAAAAAGTGCATGTCCTGTATTGGTATGTATATATACATAGTAGGCGATGGACCAGGTCCTGTTGCATTTTTGGTCAGCCGGAAGTTTACTGCAGCGTCGCACCCTTTTTGCCTTGGCTCGCTTGGTTTTCTCTGCTCTTTGTTTGCTGACTTTTGTTTTTTCGTCCTTTTTCTGTAGAGGAATTTTATTTGTTGGCAAATTTTTCACAGACTTGCGCGCAGCAGCAGCGGCAGCTGGCAAGGATGTGCCCAGGATGCGAGTGTGGGAACTAAATCTTTGGCTCGCAAAAATCAATCGTAGTTAGCACAAAAGTCGGAAGTGCTTGCACTTGCGTTAAATTGTGCAATGATTAATTGCCCGATACTTATTCACGAATCTTTAGACATTGGACGTGGGAGCTATTAAATTATTGATATACTTTTATACTACAGGAAATGAAGGAATCTGTGAGAAGATTTAGACGAGAAATGTGAAAGAAAAGTTATATGTTCAACTAAGCTTAAAATTATGGCATTAAAAGTTTTAAAGCATTCTTGAAATCTCTTTAAATAACATTAAATTTGATAATTTTTTGACTAATCAGCTATCGATTAGAGGATTATTTTTGTACTATTAATTTACCTAAATAGTATCATAATTGAATGCAAATCAACACTTACTTACTAATTGGTTTACAAACAATGTGTTGAATTTTTAATTCTACTGAATAGTTGTGTTGAATACATTAATTTCAATTGTAATGTGATTTTATATTGCAACTATTTACATATTTTGGATATATAGAAATTTAGCTAATTGTGTATAATTCCACCGAGTAGAAAAAAACTTGTTTGTTTAGTTTTTCATTGCCTTTTTTAATAACCTTTATACATAGTTTACGTATTTGAACATTATATATTTTTAGCACTATTGATATACTTAATTTAAAAACATTGTATACAAGATTAGTTAGTGGATACAGTCATTATTTTTGTGAGTCTGTAAAGCTCTTTAAAAGCTCGAGAAAGAAAAAAAAAAAAAAATTAAGAATTTGTAAGGTAGTTATTCTTCATCAGAGCGGTTATGGTTAAATTTAGAATATAGCTGATGTCAAATATAATATAATATATATAATTTATATCGGTAACGAATCGAGTAAGGCTGTCCTGATTTCTGGAAAATTATTTGTTCGCACTAAAATTGTAATTTTATTTTTTTAATCTATCACAAACTTAATTAAGATGCTCTTTCTAAATAGTAGTTCTACATTTCTTGATAATTTACTTATATGAACAAATCTATCTTATAAATATTCCAGTTTCTTTTTTTTTTTTGAATTTTGTGATTTCGTTAGCTAATGCGTTTAAAGCCCTTACTAATACCACAACAAATAGCAATCACTTGCCAATTCCCATGCAAGCCATGACACATTTTCATTCACATTCACATTCACAGCTTCAAGTGGAAAGCCACAAAGTCGAATGTGCGACAAGTGCTGCGCTTTTTGCCACCCACAGACAGACAAGACACTCTTAGAGAACACTCAGTTAGCAGTCTCCTCAATGAAGATGCCTGTGATGCACACACACACTTGAGAGAGAGTCCAAGTCACAGTTGGTAGTCAACATACGAGTGCTCATGTCAATTTTGCATTAAATAACTACATCAACCTCAAACAAGACGCCCACAGTCACCACACATACTATACATAGATTATCTGAAAAGATGCTGCTATAGTCTAGGGATACTCAGAGAGAGAGAGTCTAGTACAACAGTGGATTCAAAAACTGTTTGTCCAGCCGATGGCAACTGCAATGCCGACAACAGTTGGTGGGCAAACAAATACGCGTAGTGGCATCCAAAGTGGATGCCAAATAACCATAATGGTGTTTATCCACAAGTTCATTTCGCTGTTTAAACATGCCTCCGAATTTACCGACACAATAAACAACACAGCCAACGGGCAATGGGCAATCCGGCAAGCGGCGCCCAGTTTTGTTTTTGTATTATTTTTTCTTTCTCTTGGGGTCCGCTGCGGGCTATAGACGGTTTGGGTTTGAGTTTGGCCCTGGTCCTGGGGGTACCAGCAACGTCATCAGCAACGGTAGCCACTTTTCGTCGTCAACGAAATCGAAGTGCATTGCGCTGTTATTTTAACGATTATGCTGATGAGGAGCATCGAGAGAATCCACAACAACTCCGACGACGACGCGGGCGATGATCCATCAGAACTCTAGAGACATGGAAATGCAATTTGTGTAATTTATGCGGATGATGCCTTTGGTCCAAGTTCGAGCTCAGTGATATGTTCGATTAGCTGCGCGATCCGTCAGATACAAAATGTTGTTTATCAGATGAGGAGATGCCACAGCGGCCAGAGCGGCACTTGCCTTCCATCTAGTAGGCACTGCCTCAACTCATTTTGATTTATGATTTCATCGGATCAGCGTACAAATTAAAAGCATTCCGGGGTTCAGCAAAGGTTTTTATACGACACTCAACGTGTATTTTCATTTATTTTTTGTATTTTTTGACCTGCAGCAAATGTTGTCATCATCATTGTCTAGACTTAAGACGGATAAATACGCTGGCCACTGTCCGCTGGCCACTGTCCGCTGTCCGCTGTCCGCTGGCACTCATCAATTAATAAAATCAAGAATCTAACTCAGAACTAAGCAGTCTCATAGATGTTTGAGCACGTCAATCAGCTTATCATATAATTCGGTTTGTGCAGACAATTTAAATGTCAATTAAAGGCAGGAAAAGTGCATCATTAAATAGAAATTATGAGGGTATTAGCCCCAAACAATGGCTTTAAGACGGTAGCCAACAGTTCACAGTTGGCTGGAATACAAGATACAGACTTTATGATTCATGGCTCTAACGAGTGCTAAATTATCTCTTAACCTAATATTATCAAAACTTTACATTTAAAATATATTAAACTTTACTTTCTTCTTTGTTTTAAAGGTAAAATATTATTGCAGAATGTATTTATGATTATTGATTAGCCTCAGAATTATACTAATTCCTTTAAGATCTATTTAGTAACAATTACAAATAGTATTTAAGGATCTTTGTAAGAGAACTTTAACATGTTAATATCAGTTTTCGACATTATTTAATCTTTCGATATAGATAGAGAGCCTCAGAACATTATTAGAATCTTTGACACGTGTGGAGACTAGTGTGGGCCTTCATATCAATCCGAGAAGTAAAACCCTTGAACACATAGAGCACTTGAAGGGCATTTCTCCATTCTGAAGCAAAATATGTCTTCGTGTTTGCATGTGTCTTTCAAGATTCCACCATGAAAAAAATGATTTTTCGCAAAGGAAACATTTGTGGGTTTCATCGTCGTCATTTTTATGGACTTTCATATGTCGTTGAAGGTGGTAATTCGAAAGGAAAGTCTTCTTGCAAGTTTCACATTGATGAATTTTCTTCTTCAAGTTGGAGGTGTCATTGGAAAGATTCTCGTCCAAAGCATTTTTGATGACTGATTTTGAGAAGCGTTGTGATTTACGTAGATTTGTTTCTTTGGCAGCTAGGTTCTCGTTCTCAAGATTGTTATTTGTTTCCTCTTGCTCAGTCTTGACATTTATATCCGTGTCTTTTAGATTCCAATCTTCGGACTCCAGACATTTAAGCAACTCATCATCTATTTGTTTCTCCTCCAGCAGCTGGTTAGTCTTTGCGAACTTTTGCTTTAATCTGAAGGCAATTTGGGTGTCCAGACTACACGATGTGCATATCTTCAGATTATCATCCTTTCTGAATTCGGCGTTGAGACATTCAGCTAACATCTCTGCGATGTTCGGTTCGTCCTTGGGCAGATGCTCCTTAAATAGTTTCTTCAAGGACTCGGATCCCATACAAACTCGGCAAACTTCTTCCATGTCTTTCCCTGTGCACTCTTTGTTTGACACTGCAGGGAGAATTGAAGGTTTTACATTGTACATTTTATAAACAATAAGTACTTTAAGTTTACCTTAGGGAATGCACTTTTTTTTTGATCGAAAAAGCCAGTAGGAAAATTGGGTATGACCGCACATACAAATATCCTTTATATTGTACAACTAAAGTTCTTTTTGTCGCCTTATTTCCATGCAGGTAAGAAGCTATAGGGAAAATAGTATGTTAATTTGAATTTCTTAAATAATATAAAAAATATGAGTTATTATATTATGGTTTGACTGGGTATTGTCTATATTTAAACCACGATATCTCGAGAACTAAGACTTAAATCAAAAAAGTTTATTTAACTTGTTCGTCTTAGTTTGGCAAGTTCAACTATCCGTCATCACGGCGTTGTAGAAACTCTCCCTTCACTTAGAACTAGTTAAATTACAGAAGAAGCGGTCGTACGTAGAGTTTTGTCCACCACTGTAGAATTTCAATAGATTTAACGGAACCTAATTGCGATTTCTGCATTACATCAGGCAAAAAAGTTACATTGTTCAAAAGAAATTACGCAAAAAGCGAAGTTAAAATTATAAACGGCAATGTAAACACTAATCGTAATAAGTTTGATAATGTGAGTTTATTCGCTGATCTTTTATCATAGTTAGTTTGAGGCACGCGTGCGCACGGTTAAATACATGCATACTTATGCATATGTACATACATACATACATATATGTATGTACGCATGTGTTAAAGCAAATACACACAAGCAAATGAGGCAACAATTTTTAGGTTACATATTATTATTTTAATACTTAAAATTATTATTTAAGTCACAATCTGTTTTTTATTTATCACAAATTGGGCAATTAAACTTAATCCTTCACTTGAACTAGATTGAACACTCGACACGACAGATTTCTAGATTCTAGAAGCAAACAGAATACACATTATATTGCTAGAAAAAGTTCGCGACAGTTGGCAATATAAATACACACACACATACATAGTCTGAAAACACAATGCTGCCATACATTGTGTGTGTTGTGACCAGCGTTGCCAGATGTTGAGCGCAACCATAAGCTAGATACTGATTAAAAATAAGCTAAAATGCTTAAATATTTAAATATTTTAATCAAATCATATATGTATATTTTTATGGGCTTAAAATATGCTAGATTTATGGCTATAAGCCATTTGCAAATTTGATAAGCTATTTCGTTACTGAATAAAGCTTATCTGGCAACACTGCTTGTTAGAATATGTGTGTTGACAAAGTTAGTGATAGAATTCTGGTTTATTCAACACTATTGTTATTATTTATTTTATCGTCTTCCAAGTTTTCAATTCAAAAAAGTTTACCTGGTTTTTTCTAGTATTTGAATCAGAACTAAACAAATACAAATTACAAATACAATACTGTACTTTAATGTGCATTGCTTTAACTTTGATAAGTGGTATTTGAAAATGCATACGCTTTATTAATTTCTACAATTTAGTAGAATGCCACACACAGATTCATACACAAGGTGTTGGCAGCACCTGGAGTAAAGAAGATAGCAAGATTGCAATAGATATAGAACTAGAGAGAAACATAAAGATATAGTGTCAGAGACAAAGCCAAAGGCATTGTTAGAGCTCACAAAAGGCAATTTTCAGGGATGGATAATACGTAGATAATTTATTAGCTATTGACCAGCATCCATTGGCATCCTCGAGTGGAGGTGTATAGTATGGTTATGTATGTGTATGTGAATGTGTATGTGGATGACGTGTGCAGGCGCGGAATGACAACTGCAGAAGTGTGTGTGCAGCTGAGGATACTTGTGGATTAAGGATAAGGACCATGGAGTGCAATGGCATCGATGCGGGCTGCAAAACAGCTAAACAAAGGGACACGCAAAATGTTTAAGCTAAACACAAAGGCGACCATAATACAATCATAATTGCATTTTTACAACGACCAAGGGTATCCTGAGCACAAGCAGTTCACACCAAGGACATGTCCATACAGTTTATACAGAGTCAAAGGAAGATAAACTGAAGAAAGCAAAAACAAAATTAAATTTTTATCTAATAAAAACTCACAGCAGGCCACATTCCTTTGGTTCTCTCCCTTTAGAATGCGTGTTTGTTGTTCTTTTCCTTTTTTTTTTTTTTGCACTGTGATATGAAGGACCTTCTAGGAAGCGTGCTTGGACACACGTTGTCAGTTTTCACACCAATTGCCATTGGTTGGGACAATACAGGCAAAGTCCTTGGGTCAGGCGAGCATTAATTTGACTTATCCCAGCTGAGCAAGTAGCTAGCAAGGACACGCACTCGGCTGGAAAAGTGCAATTAATGTCAAACAATGGCGACTTTTAGGACACACACACAAACACGCACGACCCAGGAATGACCCAAGGATGGACGGACTTTGCGCATAATTAGCCCAAAATGGGTTGGACAAATAAACAACGCCTGTCCTTGGCCAAGTCAAGGTCTAATTGCAACCTTGAGTGCATCCTGGTCATTATCCTTCACCGCTTGACTTGCCCGGTGCTCTTAACACGCGCCGCGCATGCGCAAAGTAAACTCGATCCTGTCAATTGTGAACCCCCGGGCGTGTGCTGATAATAAACTCATAAGAACAGCTTCAAGGTCACTCACAGCTAAAGTAAAAATCCTTGAAAGTTGAAATACTTTTATGCTGATATCTTAATGTGTTTTTTGTTTGTACCCAAATAGAGTCGTTAGGAGGTACAGGAAGGTCCATAAAACTATCGATACTAAATAATTCATTGAGTAACTTTTCAAGGATAGATAATGTGTGGAAACTTTGAGTGAGTGAATTTTCAAGATCTAGGTTTTTTTTCATCACTTTATTATGGTGTTCATAAGGGTTACGGCACGTGGGTTGGTTCTTAGGTAAACCCATTCAAAGGTGTTCAGATAATGCGTATAAAATATTATAACGCTGTGAAAAGACTTAAAGTAGATATTGTTAACAAATCGCACATTTAATGAGTATGTGAACGTACAAATAAAATGAAAACAAGCTCTACTGAAAGTTCTTTATTTCATATTCTCAAATAAAGAAATAACTATGAGTATATATGTATTTGACATAGTGCCTTCTGAAGGGCTGAAAATGTATGTACATATTTCACACTCTTAACTCTACATACGTATTTTTGACAAAAGAGATTTATAATTTCACATATTTATAAAAAGAAGCTGGAAAAGAAGTTTGTTCAATAAAATTTTGTAGATCATTTTTATGACTTTTTATTTGTTTTATAGTTCGACTTTGTTCATCAGTTTTTTCGCCATATCTTTCTAAAATATTCGTATCTCAAATTTCACACAGAGCTTAGCTACCACATGCCTTACAGTAATCGTAAACTGTCAGTTGCATTTTCTAAGCTACCCATAAATCAAAATAATTCAACATGCTGCCAAACCTATAAATACCCTCCCAGAAATTCAAGCAAACTCTCGATAATTATGTAGAACGTCTCTAATGATAATTACTTGATTTGCACAACGTGTGTGTTGATGTTTTCATAATGGATGCGAGTATTTTCTGGCATAAATTACAAATGCATAATGGACGGGCAAAAGGTTTCCCTCAACATGTGGCACACAAATGTTGTACGAGGCAAAGTCGAGTGGTAGATAAAGTGGCAGATTGATCAGAGAGACAGAGAGAGAGAGAATTAACACATTTGCGTGTGCCTAAGCCCAAAAAAGGATAATGATGCTGGGGTGACTGCCAGCTAGGGGTAACCTAGGGGTGGTGATTCCCCCTTTTTAGGGTGTGCCACAGTGGCAGCTGCCACTGCGCAGTTTGACAGAGGGGAAACGGCGGCGCATGCGTCAAACTGCATTAAATGCGCTTTAATAATTTTCACTTTACAGTTTTCATTCCATTTGCGCACTTTTCCAATTGCGTATCGATTTGCCCTAGAAAAGTACTCCAAATGCCTGTTGCCTGGACATTTAATGTGTCCCACATGGAGGCACTTATAGATTACAGTTGGTCAGTTTCATTTCATTTCATTTCATTTCATTTCGGTTTTTGAAGTGCATTTGAGCAAATTTATGAGTACCCCGAACTGGCAGGAAAGCATTAGCCTTGTCGATTTTCCAAACGTTTGCAATTATTTTTGTTTCGATATTTGAAAATGTAATGCACTTTAGCTCGATTCCCTATCATTATGGGGGTTGATTGTCTCCAGTCATCAGCTGGATGACTGGATAACAGCATGTCAGAGGGTCAGTACGATTTGGTCGATTTGCTTAGCATTTCCTGCTCTAAATTTCAACATTGCTTCCATATTTTATGTACATGTTGTTTGTTTCTCATTTGTATAAAGCATGGAAGGGATCTTAGCAACAGGGTAACTGAAAAGAGGAATATATGTGTTCGGTTTAGTTAAAACTAAATTTTGTTTAATTATGATAACTTATATTATAGCAAAACATTCTCTAACAACAACAACAATAAAAAAATCATAGTTTTATAGTCTTATAAGTATACACAGAGAAAAAAACACGTACTAAAATTAAGCACGAAATGCATTGAAATAAGTATTTTTAGTACTTAAAATAAATACTTGATTTAAGTACGAATTACTTAAAACAAGCATGAAAATACTTGAATCAAGTATAAGTAGACTTGTTTCGAGTAAAAGTAAACTTGAATCAAGTATAATTCGAAATTAATTAATTAATTAATTAATAAAACAATAAAAAAATTTAATAACAAATAAAATAAATAATAATAAATAGATATTATTTCAAGTACAGAAGATCTTAATTCATGTGCAAGAAAACTTGAACAGAGATCGAAAATTCTTATTTTTCGAGTTTTCAGTACTTGATTCAAGTATAAAGTGTACTTAATTCAAGACTACAAACTTAAAAATCGTACTTGAAAATCGAACTTGAAATAAGTGCGTCGTCCTCGAATATAGTAATTCCGTACTTGGTTCGATATCAAGTTCGAATTGTTGAGTTTTAAGTACGAAATACTTGATTTTTTCTCTCTGTGTACTGTCCGACAAAAATAAATTGGTTTGCTAAGTAGAACTCTGAAGATGATTAAAATGTCTATGTAATTATGCTTCATCCTTGCACTACATAACTGCAAATCTAAGCTTAGCATTATAAAACTAGATTACTGCATTGATTTAACACTTTTAATTACTTTCCCCCGCTTAAATCATTTGCAATCCATTCAATCTGCAACTTAACAAGCGTTACCAACTCTTTCCACTTTTCACTTTCCACAGACTTTGCCAGCTCTTTTTCAACATGTTGTTAACTCTGCACTAACTCTTCTAAGGGGCCAAGCTGCAGCCGTAGACGAGACTATCAACAAAGGCTAAAAACTACTAAGACCTAAGCTTACTTAATGTGACCACTTTGAGCGGTGTCAACAGCGTGTTGGCCTGGTCAGAAGAGTCAGAGACAGAGTCAGAGACAGAGTCAGAGACAGAGACAGAGTCAGAGCCCGGCAAATGTTGCTACTTAGCGGAACGATAGAGAGACTACCAACTACATAGAACCGAGACTACTGACTCTCTCCCAACTGCAGACCAGTTGCAGAGACAAGGACTATGTCGTAATCGGCTTAAAGCAATAAATTTTTCATGGCACGGCCGTGGATGCGACACGCCGTTTCGTGGCAACTAAGTTGACAAAATGACCAACAAAATGCAACGGTTTCCAGCAAAATGGATCTGTTGGCAACAGTTGCCGCGCGTGTTGCCTGCCCCGTAGAAAGCAGCCCCTATTTTTCCTATTCCCTATTTCTATTTTCCAATTTTGTTTTTTCATCTTTTTGGGTTTTTCAATTTACCACAATGATTAATCACCGATTGCCAGCCAAAGAACGCGCCCATTTTATGTGCCGTTTTTTTGTTGCAAACATCCGGACAGGGTTGTCAAACACAATGCAATATAATATTTGTCATAGTTCATAATTTAGATATTTTTGCCCCCCTGTTCAGTACAAAATTTGCCATACTTTGCAAAAAAAAATTATATTGAAAAAACTGTCGGTGATGGAGAAACTAAATAAAAAGAGGAAGTGCATATGTTGTGGGCAGTTCAAGTGCATATTTGGGGGTTGTGTTTGTTTTTGTACATGTTGTAATGTTGTGTTTTTTTGTTGTAGTTTTTTTGTGGGCTGTCATGATACCCTTGTTTGTTTGTTTAGTGTTATCGAAGGGTCTGTGCTGTACTTGGTTCCTGGGGTTGGTTTCGAAAGTCCCAGCTGCACTACTTATAATAACTATATATCTAGTGTGGCTAGGTCAGTTGTAGGTGTTGATGTGCCTGTGGTTATATGCCAAGGGTGCTTATAGCAACGGGATTGTGCAAGGAAAAGGATTGCAGACTGAAATACATTCAGCATGGAATTCGTATTGTGCTTGTAGTTTACTCATTGCATTATCATTTTTAAAATTCAATTATATTTAAATTACATTTTTTTAATAATATATTTATGCCTCATTTTTGAATGCTGTAATCACAGATAAATTTTCACATGCTCAAGGATTAAGCTTATGTATATAATTCAATGCAACAGTATAAACGAAATTAGCGTTGATTTATCGTAACTTCATTATATCATGTTTTAATCAATTTTTATTTATATAACATATTTAATGAAAATACAAACTTTAATTTGTTCATTCCAAATGTATATTTTAACAATCTCTCAATTTATTAATATTAAAATTTAATCTTATTATAAAGCCAAACTGTTTTGAAAGTAATTGTGTGCATTAAATAAATTAATATTTAATTAATTTGTTTAAATTATAATTTACTAATCTTTATAGAAATGTTGTTTAGGTCAAGTCGAGGCTCGAAATGCAAATAACAAATTCATATTTCTGATCTTTACTGAGCTACAACAGCACAAATTTCTACTTTATAATAACTATGAGAATTCATTTATATAATATTTTGTGAAATATATTTCATTGAAAAACTTGAGAATATATATTTGTATATATATTTTGATTTTGCAAAATATAACAATTATAATTCATTTTTTAATTAATTAATTTTAATTAATTTATTTTATGAGTAATTCTCATTAAACTTTTTTATATTAAACTTTTGCGTTGATAGCATTTTAAGCCCAACATTATTGAAATTTTTAACTTTTCTCTTTTAATAATAAATAGGAATGGAATAAACATTGTTGTTACTTTCGCAATTTTCTTCATTAGTCTATTCTAATTCTTATTTGAAATGTCGAAAGAAAAACGCAATGTGAAAAGTGAAAGTATAAGATGTAGGTGTGATTATATAATGCTTGAGGCAAATTTTTGGCATAAAAACTTCTTTGATGTTTTGCCGCGGTCAAATGTCACAACACCTACGCTCAAAAATTTGAATATTTTGTTGAGCACAGAAAAAGCCGAGCAAACAAAGGCAAACAGAAGGAGAATTTGTGAGAGTGTGTATTGTGAGTGTATGCAAAGAACATGACAGTTAAATGAAAGGAAAATAATAACAGGCCTCTCTGAACAGAAAGAAAAAGGAAAAATGTTGCTGATTTTGACAACTTAAGTTGCCTGGCAGTATGTAGGAGTTAGTCGAGTAGTCGTAGGGGGAATGATATAGGGTCATGACAAACGCCTCAAGTGTTGCACACGAAGGAAGAGATTGAGAAGAGATGTGGCCACAATTTTCTTTTATATATTTTTGTTTTTCTTGTTGTTTTTGTTGCTGTTGTTGTTTATTTATATTGCGTGCCAGTCGGCAATTGGCTCTGGTGCTCAGTAGCGGCAGTCCCAGAGTGCTCGGAGTTATCCTTAAAGGATCAAAGTTGAAATTTATACATACAAATGTCACACCTACAGGATTATGTTGAACAAAAAACAAATGCTGCAGGTTTCGGCATTGAGTTGAAGAATTCTGTTTTTGTTTTTTGTTTTGTTTTACATGTGTCATATCCACAGACTTTCTCTCTCACACACTCACAAATTGTTAACAAGATTATGTTTTTCGTGGCAAAAAATATAAATGAAGCAAAAATTTGCTTTTTCATTCATTGTTGCCGCCTCTTGTTTTTTTTTTTAAATTCATTTTTATATTTTTCATTTTAGGCAATGGCTTTCAATGTCATGTTTTTGGCATGTTTTCAATGTTTTTATTTTGTTGTGTTTGTTTTTTTTTTTGTATTGTCTTGTTGTTAGTGGTGAATATATGACATGTAACATTTATGCGCATGCCTTGCTTCAAGCTAAACTCCTGCCACATGCCACTGTGTTTTTTGTCACACTTGCCACATCGGCACAAAAGGCGGACAGTGTTAAAAGTTGTGGCAAAAGTGCAAACTTTTTTAATTTTTTTTTTATATTTTGTTTAAAGCATACTTGAAGGCGTCGCAGAAGTTTAAGTATTGCCGCCAAGAATGCCGGTTTTACCAAAAAAAATTATTATATTAAATAGCTGCAAAATATTGTTTCAAAAAAATTTGACAGTATTTCTATACCCTGAAAATATTTGATATGGATATATGATATGTTCGTTTTGTTACAACAAAGATAAGAGACCACAGAGATTTGCCTTTTAGATATTCACCAGCGTAGTGGAAGAATCACAAATCGGTATAATAGTTTTATATTTTTTTCATCTCCAAATAAATACAAAAAGCAATAGGAAGATAATTTGAGAAATTTGTTGGCAAGGTATGTCCTCAATAAATGGCTGGACAAATGACATATATAAATTGTTAAAATTTGAAAAAAAGTTGAAGTTTGTTTTTCTTTTATTAATTTACCAATAATTTAGGTAATTTTAAAAAAATTAAGTAATGTCCCTTAATTGGAAATAAATTGTTTGAATTATATTCTGTTCAAATATGAGTTAGGGCATAGATAGCTAAAAAAAAGTTATAACATTCGTATAATAATCTGGTCTAAACTAATCTCACTTAATATACAATCCAACATATATAAATTTGGAATATTTAGAGTTGTCCACCATTTATTGTGATATCTAGAATACATTTAAAGTTACACCTTCTTCAATCTACAAAATTTTCTTTATTATAAATAATAAATGTAAATGTAATAAAGTAGCTTAGCTATCCGCACAGTGCTTTGACGTTCATCCCAAAGCCCATTTGATGCCTTTGTCATAATAAATATTTTCATTTAATTAGGAAAAGGCCTCGTCGTCAGGCCTTGTCAACAGTTCAACAAAGCTAAACTAAACATCAAGTACTTATAGGAACTGTTGGCCTAGTTTTTGGATACCACTGACAGTCTGTCAGGCTGACAGGCAGGCATATCCCAAAGATACACAGCTATTCACAATGAATGGCAGCTGAATTGGGAGTTGGCCAAAAAGAATCCAAAAAAAAGTACACTGTGCAAACGACAGAAAACTACTGCTAATTATGTGTATTTTAACTTTTGGGCATTGCATCTTTAGTAGATGAAATGAAAAGACTTAGTGCCCAGTCTAACAATCTGAGAACGAGCTGCATAATTAAAAACTTTACATTTTGCTATTTAACTTGTCGTGTGCAAAGAATCTGATGCGAGGACAGCATCATTTTTTTTAGGGCCTTTGAATGCCTTGTATTCAGTTGGAGAATGAAGCTGAGAAGGAGTTTCTTTCTTTTGCGTTGGTGGAATCTTAAAGATTCGCACAGAGCGGGTAAATAATGGCCAGCAAACAAGTAGAGTTGAGTTGAGGAAAGGCCACAAAGGACCTTTTAACGTTGAATGGTGCACAGACAAATGCAGGAAACAGGATATTGGATCATTTAGCATTAAGGCAGCGCCTCCATTCGCTTTTTGGATCCAGGATCTCTGGCCAGGCACACGCTCCCTCCCGCACAATGCGAAACAAGTTAAGCGCAGCGCGAACAATAAAATGGTAGCGACGACAGCGAGGAGGACGACAAGGACGATGAGGACGACAAAGGCAGTGGCAGTGGCAGTGTGGCAAAGGCAAAGGAACGTTGCGTTACGCTTTAATAACTTGCCGCAGGATTAAGTCCTGTGCAATGAGATGATAATACCGACCAGGCTTTGGCACCACAGGAGGGCGCGCCTCAACATTTTTGTAGGCGGTTTGCGGTTTTTGGATAATGTTGATTATGCTTGGGCTCCCATAAAAGTATATCCCCCAGTAACAACAGCAACAACAGCAACAACAACACAAATTATATTACAAAATGATTTCACAGACTCTCTCTCCTCAATCCCCCAATCATGGCATGTCAAACCACCTACTGCATATTTGTCGTATCGTAAATATAAACATCATCAACGCATCATGAAAATAATTTTACCCGAGTTTTCTTTTTTTTTTTTTTTGGTTCTTTCGTCTAAGGATTTTTCTGCGGCTCGACAAAGCTTATTATTTCTTTTATTTACATAATATACATTTATTTATATATGTTTATAGTATGTGTCAGCCCTACTATAGGGTCTGTTCTTCGGCACTCTTGTGTGCAATTTACATAACACAGCTAACAAATTCTTATATTTTCCTTCAATGTTTTTTTTTTCTTTCTGTTTTTGGCTTTGTTTTGCCTTTGTTGATCAGCGGAATGAGTTTTTGGCATTTGGAGGGGGCGGGGTTATGTGTGCTTTGTCTTATTTGTCATGTGGGCGTTTTTTATGTGCTTTGGGGGTTCCCCTTATAGCGTGTGTGTGTGCACTGTGTGTGTGAGTGTGTGTGAGTGTCAGGGGGTCATGTTTGATTGGCCTGGTAGTTGTTGTTTGTTGGCATTGTTGGTTGATGTGATGGCCATAAAATTAGTTGTCAGCTTGCGGGAGGAGTTTTTGGTTTAAGTTACGGGACGGAGCTGTGCTTATTAATAGCTTAAGAGCTTTAGCAACTTAATGTTTCGTGTGGTTTGGGGATTAGAACTTTGTATCCTTTAAGTGCAACATACTAAATTGAAGCATAAAACTAAATCATTTTTATCTAGGCTAATTGGAAGTAGGAACTCTTTAAAAATGTATGTACACATACTCTTACATTTTTAATTACAATCATCATCAACAGATATCTAATCAGTTTAACTTTTTGATTCTGAAGAAAATGAATTTTGATCGGTGTAATAAAATTGGATGTGCAGTTTACTGTTCTTTATATCAGTAAATATAAATGTTCCATAGAACAGCTTTTAGGAAGTCTTAACGTTTAATTTACACACTGTGTTATTGACTCTTATTTTAGACAATTAATCTTAGTTTTGTAAGATTAATACTTTTTTCAATTATTCGTCTAAAAAAATGCGTGGATAGCCTACGTTCTTTAAATTTGCACCTTGTTCTTGATTGTAAATTTGTGTTCGTTTTGTATTTGTTTCTAGCAAACTATTTTATTGATTAAAAATATAAATTGTTTATTGAGCAACCCTACAAATTTTTAGGTTAATTTTTTACATTATAGTACATATATTGCTCTCCTAATAATGTTTTTTTATTTGTATAATGTAATACAATAAGTTATGTAAGAAGCTATGACAATTGCTAACAATTGAATTAAAACTAAGTAGCTTAAACAATTGTTAGTTGGCTATTCAATTAAAATCTTTAGTTATATAAATTCCAACATTTTTCCACATATTCTCATCATAATTTTTGTGCAACACATTGCCCCATTCCGTAGAGTTCATTACTGGACCACAAACCAAACCATTTGCCCAAAACAATTCCATACAAAAGCAGCTGCGTATCTTGTCCTGAGTCCTGGCTGGCTACCTAACAACCTTAACATTGAGACTAGATGTCTCTGTCTGAGCGGAGCATAATCATAACAAACAGACTGACAGACTGGGAAGTAGAGTAGACTCTCTATTGTTGAAAGGCTGAAGAGGTGTCTGGTATTTGGCTAATCTTAACCAAAAAACCATTATGCATGGGGGGAGGGGGCAGGGGAAACTATTTGCACCACACAAACTGAAGCTGGATGGTAGATAAAATTGTATATATATTTATTTTTAGCATGTTGTTGCGCCAAAAGGATTTATTAATGTGACTGAGGGAACGAAAGACTCAGCCTCCGACTCTCTCGGCTCGGAGAAAAACAAAAACAGGATTTGTGTATTGTGGCTTAAATTGGATTTGCTTGTTTGGATGCCCGGGGTGACTGCAATTTGGTCGAGTTACAACCGATGGCGGGTTGCGGGTTGCTTATACATATACGCTCCACTGGACGTTGCATCCTTGATGTCTTTACAGGCTCCGACTCTTTCCAATGTTTGTTTGCAGCCGGGCTTTATCTGCGGCTGTATCTATAGCTCAATATCTATAGAGTTGAGTATTTGTATCTGTATCTGTATCTATATCGCTTACGTATATTTGACAAGGTCCTTGTTGTGCCTTGTTTGTGATTATTTGCCAGAATAACATCAACAGCCATGTCGAGTGTGTGATATCAGGAGATAGATAGAGAGAGTATTTGTGAGGTTGAGGCACAGCTGCCTGCTATTCTCTTGATTTTCATTGCGTTTTGATTGGATTTTTCTATAGCTACTGCAGCTTCAATTAAGCCTCAGCCTATACAGACGTTCCATGCCATGTTTTCTGTGATATTTTATTGCTGTCGCAATGTTTGTTATTTTTGACACCGCCACTGCAATTTCGACCTGGAAGCTGGAAGCCACCCCATGAAATGGCTCGTGTGTTGCCTTTTGTCTGCCTGTCAATATGTCAATTTTGGCTGCTCCTTTGCGGCCACTTTCTATGGCAAAAATTAAGTTACCCATTGTCCTTCCATCATTCGTTGCGTGAGTTTCGCATTCATTTTAATGTATATGTCGATTTTGATTTTGATTTCGATTTCATTCTCATTTTGCGCATTCGTTGGTCGCTTTCAAGTGCAGATACATTATATTTTTATTAAAAGCAATCAGCGCTGCCTCGTTCCATTCCCATTCCCCCTGCGCCTGTTTCTTTTTGTCAATTGTCAACATTTGTTCGGTTTGATTTCCGCGCCTTGATTAGGATTATTTAGGCAATTAAATTCATATGTCGTTTTTGCGCAATTTTCCTATACTTTTTTCTGACATTTATTTTTTTTCTGGCGTTTGTACGGGCTGCATGATGAGATTTTAATGGTGGTGGCATTGAGGATTGTTGGTTTAATGCGTTTGTTAAATGGCCTGTAGTTGGGGGTAGCTGATAACTTCTTACCGATATGAGATTGATATTGAAAAATCAGTATATATCTGTACTCAAAAATGCTAACAAAAGCATGAAAATTACACTTATGTTCATAGAACATTAGAGAGTGAATTAATAGATATTCAAATAGTAAGGAACATAGGCTTTGACAATACTCAACCTTTTTTCATGCGGAATATCATTTTAACAATGGTTTCATTTAAAAATTGATTCAAACTTTTCAAATAGCTTGATATCGAAACTAAATGTTGTCAAAACTCAACCAATTTTCATGTGGAATATTGCGTTGATCATAGTTTGCTCTTTAAATTGATTAATCTGACCCTATGAAGAATATAAGATCTTTGTTATTATGATTTTTTTCATATATCTTTTTAATATTTTTTCTCTCATCCAAGATAGGAATATTTAAAAAATCGTTACTTTCAGTTTCTTACTGTTTTTCAAATACTTTTTCTTTATTTTACCAATGTTCTCGACTTGGCCTTGACATGAATCATTAATGGCAAACTGCCACAAACTTTACTTGTCCCATTTGAACATCAAGGACTTTTCCAAATTCTTCCATAAAATTCTTCTCCCACTTGGTTGTTGCATGCATTTATGCAAAATATACTTGTGGCAAACACGCGGATCCCAAAAGCGAATGCGAATGTGAAATCGCGATTAATCTAGTATGCGTGGGGCATTTGGTGGGTGTGGCATTTGCCGTTGCCGTTGCCGTTGATGTGGATGACACGCGCTGTGTGTGGCAGCATTCAATAAAAACCACAAAACGGCAGCTGGCAACTCTGGTGGGTTGCCAAAGCTCGTAACTCAATGACAGAGACATTGCACACTACAATGACAATTTGTCTAAGCCGCCCTTTTGGCCATGTAATTTACAGATTTTGTAGTCATTGCAATTGCAAATTGAAAGCCAAAGCCAAAAATTGCTTAAGCGCGACAAAAACCGCGCAAACGCTCAGCTGAGGAAGCCAACAGATTGGCCTGACTTAAACGGTGGCGAAGCATAAATCCTTGAGAGCAGCGGTCGCAAGTCATGTGGTTTTTCAGATAGGGATAAAACGACAACTGCAACTGCAACTGGTAATACCAAGGATGTAGGGGTAGAGAGGAGAAGGAGAGGATCGGGAGCCGAGGGCAGCGGCGTTTGCCACAATTTCCGTTTTCCGGCTTCAGTTCAGATTCACTTTTTGCATGCATATTGTGTATGCATATTGCTTCGACTGGGGGAGACCCTGTAAATAGCAACAACACCAACACACTTACACTCACAATGACAATAACAATAACAACAGCAAAGCAAAGCGAACATTTTGTGGTTATTCCCCGCAAACATTTCTCACTCTCAACATACTTGCATCAGGCACTGTCTCCGGCCACCGCAACGCATGCATAAATTATTATTTGCCCGACGCGTCGCTCGCCACTTGCTGCCAAATGCTGCTGTAACACTTTAAACAGTATATACAAGGCATATTGGATTTGTGATTCAGTTTGTCACAGTTTGTTTAAAAATAATTAAAAATGTCGCTGATCCTCTGAATAATTTGATGTTTGCCAAGTAAACAAAATATATACAACTTTAAATCGAAACTAGAATTGTTCTTTTGAAATCTTAAAATTAAACAGCTTGTGAATTTGTATAATTAAATTATCGACAGGTTGCTGTAAACTACGATGCCTTAAACTACTTGCTTAACTGACTCGATACTTTTAGAGGAATAATATTTATATTATTATATTTCTTATGATAGACCCCCTTAATTAATTTTTTTGGAAGACAATCTTTATTATTAAATTTGCGAGTTCAATAACCAATCAAATATAGTGATAGTTCGATAAATAAGTAAATTGATTCGCAGACGGTGTGGTTTCATCTATTAGACGGAAGTAATAATTTATGAATGACATATGTAAATGATATTTTTTAAATAAATCGATTACTAGAAGCTTAGACGAATTTTATTATATAATTTATTAGAGCCATAATTTGTTTTATGGACACGAGATAGAATCTAACTTGAAGATATTTAAATTCTGTCAATTTATCAAGTATTCTTAATAATTTATTTTATTTCTCATTTGTGCGAATTTTCTCACGACAAACCGATCTATTATTTGTAAGTTTTAATGTATAAATTATTTTTATTCATTTTTATTTTATTTTGTAAATTGTGTAGAATTTTTTGAATTACATTTGGCAATCTTACTTCTTCTTTTGAGTATTATTGATATTATTATTATTTTTATGAATTTCTCACGAAATTACTCTTTTTAATTTATGGATTAACTTTTTATATTAATCTTATTTAATGTTTGTAAAATTGTGTAGACAAGGTTTACTACAATTATAGCTTTTTCCAACCTCTTGTATTGAGCATATATAATGTAATTGATATTAGACTAATTTCTTACGAAGTAGCGCTCTTCTATTTAAATGTTTTATTTACAAATATTTGTGATGCTTATATAAATTTGGTAATTTTCTAATTTCTACTATTGAGTATATTAATTTAATTTATATTAAATTGTTATTATTTTAATAATTGTCTCTAGATTTGGCAGGGTGTTTAGTTATTGTTTACTTAAATAAGTTCTTCACTCAGAGTTGATGTGGGGCAGCTGTTGTTGTTGTTGTTGTTGTTCTGTGCATCGGTACGTCATCGTTTTCCCTGCAAATGACAGTTGGAAGTGGTTCAGTTGTCGTTGTTGTTGTTGTAGTTATTGTTGTTGTGGTTGTTATTGTTGTTGCATGTCTTCTGGCCGCTCTGGCTGCCACGCCCACGCGGGGTCCAAAAAACATATTTGACCGCTTTTGTTTTGCATTTTTATTATACGTCACACACACACAGATATACAGCTACACATGCACACATACAAATAATTCGCTTTGCGGTTTTTATCAGAGACAGGCGAACAGAAAAAGAAGCAGAGCAGAAGAGCCATTGGCATCGGCATCCCCAGAGCAACCTCCCATCCATGAAGCTGCTTTAATTGGAGTCGATGGTGTTATTTATATAAATGTTTGTCATTTCTCTTCGTTCACTCTGTTTGCATTTCATTTTTTTGGCAGTTTAAATTGTAGGCGTCGTGTGATATATTGGCCATATTGGCCATGGATATGGGCCTGGGCTTGGCCTGGTCTGATCTGTCGTGGCCTGGTCTGCTCTGCTCTGCTCTCGTTGGTCTGTTTTACAACTGACCTTGTTCTGGATTTTTGTTGTTGTTTTTTTAATGCTTTTTTTTTTGTTTGTTTGTCTCAGAAATGAACCATGTGTGGTTTAAAGTTGAAAACGCTGTTTGAGAAAATTGAAGTATTGTGTAGATATGCGAACAATTTGACCCAGATAACCAGAGAAAGGATTCTGAAGTGCATTGAGGGAGTCGCTCAATTGAGTTTGCATGTGAACTGTGGAGAGGAACTCAGTAACAAGGAAGTCGAATGAAGTAAAGGAGTTAAAGATACGGAATGGATGTGTATGTATAAATTCTCCTTTGGAAAAAAATGTACTAAAGGATGGAGGTCTGAATAAAAGATATACATACTACTTATATACATATTAAAAATACACTCTAGCTTAAAAGCTGGAAAAGATAATATTGTGCATATAAAAATTGAGAAAGTATCAGAAAGTTTTAAATACGTAAGAATATAGAGAGTAATAAATGTTAAAGTAAAAGTTACTTAGTTGCCGGAAAAAGATATGTTTTCATAAACTTTAAAGCAATATTATAAAAATCGTTGAGCAGTAAGAAAAATGAAAAGCGAGACGGAGCATAAGACTAAAGTTTGATCAATAAATAATAATTAAATATTAAAAATAAAAAATAATTCTATTCGAAGGAAATAATTAAAATAATTTATTGATTGCTAGTCAATAAACTAAATATAAGAAATAAAATTAATTCTTTAGTTCAATTTAAGTTGCTTTTAAAATTAGAAAGAATAATTATAAATATATTAGTTTCTGGTCAAGAAATGTAATAGCTTTTACGGCCTTTACTTAAATAGCTCTAAATTCTAACAAAATATAGCCAATTAAATCTTAAATATTGCAATTAAACTTACAAATTCAACTCGATAGCTGCTGTATGCACTCAAAAATATAGTAGACCACCATGAAATCAAGAGCAATGTCAAGTTCAAGAGCGCGTGTTTCGTGCGGAATAAAAACCATTAGCTTCAGGGAAAAAAAGTGTCAGCCGTAAAACCGTGAAATCACATACAAAATGCATTTAAATGCCCCATGCCACAAGGAACAACAACAACAAAAAAGTGGAATGAAACCAGAAACTCCAAGCGCAGACAATAACATTTTGATTTTAATTAAAGAACAACCAAAAAAACAAGAAAAAAACAAGGAGAAAAAAATAAGAAGTGTACGCGCAACATATTTTAATTTAATGCTTGCGAGTGACTTTGGGTTTGGAGAGTGGGAAGTACTTCCGTTTACAGCTCGACGTGCCGAGTTCTAAGTAAAGTGGAGCTCTCTAATGCCAATGCCAATGCCAATGCCATAAGCACACACATGCCACATACACAGGATAACAACAAACGCTCGACTCAATTTCAGAAAATAATTTAACGACTCCATTTAAGCATGAAATCGCAAGACGCTCCCCACTTCCACATCATTATGGTCTTGGGCTTATTTCCAAGGGGGGGTCGGGTCGTTCATGGTGTCCTAGACAAAAGGCAACTGCCGAGCTATTCAACGGCAACTTTATCACTAAGTGGGAAAATCTGTAGAATTTTAAGTGCATGTGGAAACAGAGTGAATGAGGAGCCTACAGGAGTACAGGAAAGGCGCAGTTGTCTATTGTCCTAAATGCGCCTCAAAACTCCGCTTCAAATTCTCCTGTTCTTTTTGAGCTCAAGTTCAGTGCAGTTCCATTCTTGTGTTCTTCTTCTTTTATTATTATGGTTGTTGTTGCTGTTGTGGTTTTCAAGGTGTGCTAAGAGGCGTAAGCACAAAACAATTTTCATTTACTTTGCGTTTTTAATCATGGTTAAAGGATATGTCAGCGACGCTCGTTATATAGACAGACAGCAGACAACAGACACCAGGATACAGAGAGGAACACTGAAACGGAGGCCATTCTGTCTGCAGGATGTCAACGCAAATTCAAGTGAAATGATGCACAAGACACAGAGCCAAAGAAAAAAAAAAAGGATTGCCACCGGATGAATGCACTTCATTTGAAGTAGAAGCAAAAGTAGGAATAGAAACCAAAAGGGGCAGGCAGCAGGCGAGGCAGACAACAACTTCTAGAAAAAAGAAAAAAAAGATGAAAAAAATATGGACAGCAATGCTCATTGTTAGACATTGACAGACTGACAGACTTGCAACTCAAGTCAAAACCCGAAAGGATTAGTTTTTAGGGGTGTGTGTGTGTGTGTGCGATTCTCAAGACATTCAAATGACAAATGCTGATGATAATGTTTTGGCATATTTGTGGTTGCAGTCAAAGGGCACAGCCCACATTACTGGGAACAACTCAATAGCGGTAAATCGGTAATCGCTATAGCAACTTTTCCAGGAACTTTTCCAGCTGTGTTGTCAGCTCCTCCTATGATAAAGTTGTTCGCTCTCTCAGCTTTGAAGCCGCCGACGAAGACGAAGAAGAACCATTAATTGTGTCTGCAGTTTA
This sequence comes from Drosophila neotestacea, assembly GCA_035044365.1. Classification (NCBI taxonomy): domain Eukaryota; kingdom Metazoa; phylum Arthropoda; class Insecta; order Diptera; family Drosophilidae; genus Drosophila; species Drosophila neotestacea. The sequence continues at coordinate 6,414,001 of JAWNMD010000273.1, read as the reverse complement.
ACACCTAAAGGAACTTTAAACATTGTCTAACATCTTCATTGTCGCTGGATGACTTTAGGTTCAGTTTCGGTTTCGGTTTCAGCTTTAAAATTTCACCATTCTCACAGAACCGAAAAGAAAAAGAATTCCCCAAGACCCATGTACATGCATTTCTATCTAATTAAAACAGGTGTTTTAATTATTGCAGCCATTTAATTTTGTTTTCTTCTTGTTTTTTTTTTCTCCATCCATTATAAATGTTGCCGTTGCCTGCCCACTTGGCACATTTTTATGAGACCATTAAAAACCGTTGCAGTTCCTTGGCCAAGTTGCTCATTAGGAGTCTCCATGCTCCAGATATGATGAATTTTTTGTTGTTTCTCTTTGCTTTATTAGGCTCGTAAAAATGGCCAACAGGCAGAATGTTTATTACTTTTTGTGTGTGTGTGTGTGTTTTGTTTAACTATTTTTTATTGCAATTAGACGGTGCAGTCTCTATACATTCGACTCTATATAGTGAGTATGTGCATGTCGGTAGATTCATTTGTTTAAGGTCCCACAACTTATTGTTTGGTGAACTGTTAATTAGACGCCTAATGTGCTTTACAACTTTTGTGTTTTGTTTTATTTTCATTTTAAGCTTTAATTTTACAATTAGTGAGCAAATTAAACAAAGTTAATAGACACAATTTTAAATACCCTTTTTTTGAACAGCTGTAATTAACACAATAAGTTTAAAGTTAAAGGAAATGTACATTTTTATATAAATATAAAATGTTTATAAATGTTAAAATGAAGTTTTATTCGGTTATTAAAAGCTTACGTTGTTTTTTCAAACCAACAGTTACATTTAAATAAACTGCATATATTGAATTTACATTAAAAGTATAATAAAATGTAACTCTATAAGTAGAGATTAATTGGTCAGGATTTAAAAGTATATTAAAATATAATTTGAATTTAATCTAATGCTTATCAGACCTTTAATTAAATATGTTATTATTCTTACAGCCTTTAATTAATTGGACAGTCTTATCTTTAATTAAGGCAACCGCTCTCGTTTCCTGTCCCTCATTTTCTGTCACCTCATGTTCTCTGCTAACATAACAAAAATAAAGTACACAGGTCTAATATATGTTAGATATTATAGTACCTCAAAACTTGACTATCCTTAACACTCTCCAATTGTATCTATCTTTGTTGAGTTCCCAAACGAGAGAATTCCACGCCCAAAAAAACAGAATTACATTGTTAAATTGCTCAGTAATTTTCTGAACTTTAACACTAATCAATTTTTAATGAAATAACATTAACCCTTTTTTTTGGTAAGGACAAACAACACCTTTCCATACTTAATCAGGCAATAATAACATAAATTAAATAAACAAAGTCACTTACAATCAACCAATAATACACGCTGTAAAAAATTATATTTATTTAACGTTGGCATAAAGAAAAGAAAAAGAGGAAATTTCAAGAGCAAACGCGATGATGTGTGTTAAATTTCACGCGTTACATTTGGAGCGCCTTCTTCTCCCAGGCCAGGTTACAAAAGTGCAACAACAACAACAACAACAACAATAATAACAATAACAAAAGCAGCTGTTCAGGTGGAGAATATTGCAAGTTCATTATACAAACACCAATCAAACATTGCGGGCTCAGTTCAGTTCAGTTCAGTTCAGTTCGGTTCGGTTCGGTTCTGTTCAGTATGGGGGACAGGTATGAAAATCCAATTAAAGCCGCGTAAAACCAAGCAACAGATGATGTTGATAATGATGATGGAGCGAGGCTCTCTGGATGTGTGATGGAAAACTGCAAGCTCATCGCACTTCTCACTCAATTAGAACAAAAAATTCAAAGGAAACGTGTAAACAAAATAAATACGAAATCAAGCAACAGTCTTAACTCGAACTCGGACTCGGATTCAGTCTCAGCTGAAACTCGACTCGAGTTTGACTCCTGCCTTGACGATTGTCGATTTTTCCCGCCTTCGTTGCGCTTTCCATCTAAAAGGCTTGAGTTGATTTTGAAGTGGCCAAGACGGCAGGCTGGCCAACCAAACCAACCTAACCAACCTAACCGGCCAACAACAACAGAGGCACTTGAAACGTTTTTGGCATTCTTCACCTGTCATGGCGGTAGTTTGGTCTCTTTCTCTCATTCTCTCTCATTCACATTCTGTACTTTGACACTGTAACGTCTTTGACCATCGTCCGTCTCTTGCGGCAAAGTGCAATAAGAACGTCTAAAACCTCACACTTCACAACTTTTGCCGAAACATCAAAGTTGACGTACACAATGGCCATTGATGTGATACAACTGAAGTGCAAAGAAAACAAAACACGAAACCGTAGTACTACGACTCAAGACCTCGACTCTTTCCTTACTCTCTGCCCATAACCATAACAAGAAGCGAGTGTAGAACCGAGAACTCAGACCCGAGAACTCAGACCCGAGAACCCCAGACCCAATCCCAATCCCAAACTCAAGCAACTAACATCGACATCGACAACGCTGTCGTCGTCGCCGTCGTCGTCGTCGTTGGCGGTGGCTTCAACGTTGTCGTCAGCTTCAACAAGCGTAAAATATTCTCAGAATTGCAACAACTTTAGTTCAGGTTCAGCCTTTTGGGCAACATTTTGACAACCATTGGCCTCGTGCTGTCCATTGTTCAGGCGCGCTTTTTGGATATTAGGAGCCCAAATTGGGGCGTTAAAAATTGTTGGAGAACAGTTTATATCGTTCTCTACTTATACAGTAAATCATATCTCAGATAATTGTTCTATAACCTTAAACTGAGTATAAATGTTTAATGATATTATTAGGAACCATAAAGAATGATTATTGTTGTTTTTCAAACCAAAAATAAATCATAGAAATACTTTACAAATACGAGAAAAAAATACATAATTTTTAAAAAATCTTTGCTTTTTTGCCATGATTTAAAGATTTCGATACTAAAGGATTTTTTTTTTTAGCAGTATTGGAAAAAGTCCTACAGAAAAGTCATAAACTAAATCATGAAGATTAAAGAAAATTAATAAAATTATTATTATATGCTTTTTAATTGAAGGAATATAAATTATCAGCTTCTTTGTTAAAAATGTCAAATCCAGAATCAATATTATTACTTTATTGTTATTAAATAATTTTCTAATCCTGTTTTTTATTACCACATGTTTTCTACCTTTAATTTAAAACAATATTCGATGGTTTCCTTAACTTCTGTACAGTTTTCAAGTAAATCAGTAGTGATTAGTATTTTTTGTCGAAAATAAATTAAGAAATTGTTGAAAAATTATGGGCGAAAGGAGTCAGGATAGTAGACGTTCGTCAATGAGAGTTCGCCAAACATCTTTACCGCAAAATCTTGACATCAATTTGATAATCAGTTTGCTAGCTAATTGTGAGAATCCTAGTCATGGCGTAAAGCTCCATGAGAGTCAAATAAGATATGTATGCATGGAAGCCAGACCTGTATTACTGAGGGATAAGACAATGCTGGAAATAAAACCACCTGTGAAGATATGCGGTGATTTACACGGTCAATTTGAGGATTTACTACGGATATTGAATGCATCAGGATTTCCGCCAAATACCAAGTATTTGTTCCTAGGTGATTATGTGGATCGCGGCAGGCTTTCCATTGAAACATTTACCTTACTTCTTGCTTATAAAATACGATATCCTCAAGTGATGTGGCTACTTCGAGGCAATCATGAGAGTGCCAATATTAATCGTATCTATGGGTTCTACGATGAGTGTAAGCGTCGATACTCTGTTAAGTTGTGGCGCTACTTTGTGGATACTTACGACTGTATGCCACTTGCGGCACTAGTCGGTGGCAGAATATTCTGTGTCCATGGCGGACTGAGTCCAAGTCTAAAGAGCTTTGACGATATACTGGCAATTAAACGACCCTGCGAAATACCCGAAGAGGGTCTCATCTGTGATCTACTCTGGAGTGATCCGGATGAAAAGGTGCTTGGTTTTAGTGGAAATGATCGAGGTGTTAGTGTTACCTTTGGTGCTGATGTTGTTCGAAGCTTTTGCTTTCGTATGGGCATCGATGTCATCTGTCGAGCCCATCAGGTGGTCGAGGATGGTTACGAGTTCTTTGCCCGTCGCCAGCTAGTTACGGTATTCTCTGCTCCCAACTACTGTGGCATGTTCGACAATGCGGGAGCTGTCATGGTTGTCAATGATGATCTGATGGTCAGTTTTATGATATTACGACCGACTCATTCGGCACGAAAGGTGCCAAATTTCCATCCAATGCTGGCACAGGGAAAGAATCGAAATTACTAGTCAAATAGAAATATATGTATGTACTTTAAATAAGACTTTATGTATTGCAATAAAAATTAAAGTTGTGTAAGTTAATGCGTCATTTAAGTGCATTAACATTTTAGGTAAATATTTTATTTATTTAAGACATGATTTATTTCAGCAATGACTTTTTATGACTGGTGATTGAAATCATAATTTTAAATTGATCGTATATTTTTATTTAAATAAGAGTTGGAGTTATTTTTATATAATATTAACATTTACAATCTTATCTCCAAGCTGCTTTACTTCATGTTAGTTCACTTAACAGTCTACAATCGTTTCTTTGCCATAAAGTTCTTTCCACTTTAATGTACTTAATGCCATGTTCTATAGTCTTGGGATGTTTGCTACATCCTCTGTTTATTTTTGTGGGCTTCCTTTCACTAATGTCAAAAGCCCTTTCTAATTGATGACCCCATTCTCAAATGCAGCGCTACTGTTTTCATTTTGTGCAATTACCAAAAACTTCTTCCTGCATTAGAACAACAATGTTTGGGACATTGGACGATGACGATGACTGTGGCGACATCGACAGCACGACGACGACAACGACGACGTCTGCACTTAACAATTTGGGAAATGTTGCATGTTTCGTCGTGTGCTGAATGTTGCATAAATAAAGCGCAGATCACACGCAAACAAAGCTCAAGTTGTAGTTGTAGTTGTAGCTTTGATGCCAATGTTGATGCTTATGCTGAATCTGAATCTGAAGCTGTTGGCCAACGTTTGGCAGAGGTTTTAGTAGCTGTTCAGTCGACTGCAGCACACGGACACGGACAACATCAAAGTGTTGACTTGACATTTTGAACGACATTTTAACCTGTTTAGCCGTTGCGGCCAAGCTAAACCAAACAAGCGTAGCCAAAGCCAAGTCACCGTGCCATGGCAGTGGCATCGTTGTTCTCCTGGCCTGTTGTCAAGCCTGAGACTGAGCCATAGCCATAGTGAGAGAGTCAGAGTCAGAGTCGAAGTTGGGGGCAAATGAAACCAGCGAAGCAAACAACATGCCATGCTGCAATACGACTGACTGCACGTTGTTGAAATACTCTAACTTGGTCACAAAGATACCAACGAATATAATAAATATACATATAATAAATTTATTTATTGTTTTTGTATGTAATATTTAATATTCCTCTTTATGTGACACTTTAACTAAGGTCAATTCACAAAGTCAAAACCAACCAAAATCTCTTAAAAGGAAATTCCTAGTTCATCACCTAAAGGTGTTCCTATATTTAATTTAATGTGTCACTTAGACCGGAATAGTTCTGTTAAATCATTCCCCTCTACAAGACATAATTCTTCTTAAGTTATTTTTCATTTTTGCATTTAATTTCTCACTTTAACTAAGGTCAATTCAGTGAACCTTGCCAATTTTTGTCAAAGTATTGCTGTTAGCAACGCATTCACAGTCACTTAATTTCACTTTTTGAATTTATATTTAGACTTCTAAAGCTGTACCTATTTAATATTTAATTTGGCACTTTTGCTAAGACGTCACCCTTCATAATGTATTCTTATTTATTTCACATTTTATTCATCTTTTAAGTCATCAAATTAATTATTATTTCAGTGTGAATTATTCATATTTTTTAGTATTATCTACTTCAATTTAAATTTAATTTTCAGTTTTATTTTTACATATTTTGTTGTTTAATCTAATATATAAAGTAAGATCTGATTCTTGTTGTCAGTTAATTCTTGAAGGACTTTCCCGAATTAAAAAAAATACTTTCTACCTCTAGAAATAATTCAGTAATTATTTTAAAACATTCTTAATTTATTTATTTGTGCTGTTTCTCATTCCTCCATTTAAAACTCAATTATTTTGTAGTCACAAATATTGTGCTCTCCTCTCTAGCTTCCGATTGGCAATTATCAGCAATCACATGAATTTAAAGAAAGCTACTTTAATTCTAAATATCTGTAGTACAGTTTTCAGCATTCTTTTCTCTCAGTGTAATCTATTCAATGCAACTTTCTTCTTAAGGGCATTTACAGTTCGTGATAATTTGATTCATTTTGCAGTTATCGCTGCTTGAATTGCTGCTGTTGTTGCTGCTGCTGCTGCTGCTGTTGATGATGACGCTGATTCGTTTGGGCCGTAATGTTGACTCGACTGGTTGGTTGGTTGGTTTGGTTGTTTGAGCTGTTGTTAATTTTCCTAAAATCAAAGCACAAAATTCACAGGAAATGTAAACCCCGTTGTGGCAACAGCAACAGCAACAACAACAACAACAGCAACAGTGTTGGTGTTGATGTCCGACTGCAACCAGAACAAGAACTAAAACTGGAACAGAGTTTAACAAGAAATTGCATTTGCCTTTGTGTTTACAAAGTTCCACAACTGAAAACCCCTTTTGGTCGTTTAATGACTCGTTTTATGTGTTCATCAGCTTGGCTCAAATTAAAATATTAAAATTTATGAACAAAATTCTTAAGCTTGTTCTTCGTATCATTGGCTCTGCGCTCTCTTCGTTGTGCAAATGTTTGCGCGTGAATTCTTCTGGTCCTGGCCCTGATTATAGACCAAGAAAAGAAAAGAATCTGACAACGTGCATCTAAGCCACTGCACGCGCTATAGTTGTTGTTAATGTTGTTGTTGTTAATGTTGTTGTTGTTATTGTTGTTGTTGCTGTTGCTGCTGCTTAAAACGAAACTTAGCCTCTTTCTGTGATGTGGCGTAGATGATAAATAATCCACGCAAAGCCAAAGCCAAAGCCAAGCCAGGCTCAAGACCCGCGCCTTGGCCCATTGCTCATCCGGCAGGTGCAAATCGCATGTGACAGCCAGACACTTAACTTTTGTGCGCTGAGTGGCCGAGAGTTGAGACTCGACTCGACTCAAGTCGAGAGTCGAGAGTCGAGAGGGTCCCGCAGTTGCATTTCTGTATTTCTGTTAATGCAAACACGTAAGCCAACTTGACCAACAAAGCAGCTCTGCCATTTGAGCCAAAACAGCCAGCAGGCTCACGTCCAGGCTCTCTAGTCAGTTGTCTGCCATGACTTGGCCTGGTATGGTGCACAGTTGGCCAGCGTACTACGCTGCCTGGTCATTTTTTATCGCATGTTAATCACAACCTTGTGGAACTTTGTTTACCTTGCTTGTCCTGCTCCTGCTTCTACTCCTGCTTCTACTCCTGCTTCTGCTCCTGCTGTTGCCTCTGGTTTGGGGCCAGGCAATCTTTAAACCCTTTTGTTGTGTGTGGATTTTGTACTTTTTTACTGCACTTGCGTTGGGGTATAATCACTTTGTTGCCAAGTTAGCCATGCTTAGCAAAACACCTGTCCACTTTACGAAGATGGATGAGCCGTGTGTTTCCTTTTGAATCAAGTGACGGATTATATATTTTAAATTACTTCAACTGGAAATGCAGTAAAGAATAGCATTTTAAATTTATTATTTTTATAACACAGCTATATATTAACTATATTTCAATTATAATATGCATTTTGAATTACACTAACTAAAAAGAAAACAAGAAATTACTTATTTGTTGCACAGATTGAAATTTTGATTATAATCATATTTTTACTGGTTCAACTTTTAGTTTTAAGTCTTGTCATTCTAAAATCTAATTATGAAGTATTATTTTATTATGATTAATATTTTTAAATCTTTTTATTTCCAGTGTATCAAGTATTATGTTCTACCATTTGGTGAGTTTTATTTTTTATTAATTAGTTAGTTTTATAATAAAAATAACAACTCAAATCACAAGTAACTACATTTATAGTAAACTTAGTGACATATTTTTAAGATCGCTCAGCTTGTGAGTTATATTTAATATTACTAAGTAATCTCTGAGATGATAATATCAACTTTAATCTCATGTGACTATCTTTATAGTTAACTTGTTTAAATATTCGTATCATATTTGAAATAAAATACAGGGCATCTGAGCTTCGTTATGATCACAACCAAACTTATAACCTTTTCTGTAGTCTCTCACTCTATGAAGGTATGCATATTTTCTTTTTCATACATCTTTTTGTCTCGGGTACTGTGGCTCTATTCTAAGGCTCTCGTAGACAACTGAGTCTGTGCCTGCCTTGGCTAAGTGAATGCAATTAAAATTGACGTTAATCTGCTGGAATTCTGATGTTTTGTCATGTTTGCGCGCTAAAGATGTTATTTTGTTTTGACATGCTCTTGGCCTGGCTCGTTGCCTTGTAACCAGCAGCCTGGAAGCCTGGCTGCCTCGCCGCCTGGTTGCCTGGCTGTCCGGTACTCCAGGACAGGGCCAAGTAAACACACACAGACACTCACAGAGAATGTAAGCAATGTACAAGGCAATGGCAACAAGGAGCTAGAGCTGGGAGTCAGGGCCAGAGACTCTTGGTATTAGCTGGAGTTTGAGTTTGGAGCCAAAGCCACTTGGCCACGTTGTTGTCGTGTACATGTAGATCAATCTATCTAACTAACGCGTTTGGTGTTTGCCTGCTCCATGCTTGTTATTTAAATTGTTATATTATTTGTGGCTTTGGTAAAGCTTGGGAACATGGGAACCTCTACCTCTAGCTTCTTGGCGTCTTGACTTGTAATGGCTTAACTTTAATCAAATTGTGTCTGGGGGGAACGATGATGTTGAGGTTAGCCGCCCTTTTATGGCCAGTTTGTAGTATTTTAAAGACTTTGGCCATCAATATTTATGATTGCATTTGAAATCAGTAATAAACGAATTTTCATTGCATTTCTTTGACTTAGTAAGTTCAAGCTAGATCGATTTCACGTCATTTCCTGTAGAATCATGGGATAATTTGACTGGATTTGATCGATAGTCGGTTCATAATATGTCAATTATATTCAAATACTTTTGGTTGATTTTGATCATAGTAATTTTAAAGAATTTTAAATAAATATAACAGTTTTAATAATAGTTGAAATTTAAATAGGATAATTATATTCTATTTGTAATATGCTACCAATAGGCATATACATTTCACATTGTAACCATATTTAGACCAACTAAAAGTTCCCCACACATATATATTTCTTTGTTTCTTTATTTGCTTTGTATATAGAGAGAGTACTTGTGTTTGACTGTGCTATAAATCTTAAGCTACTATCTCCCAATACAATACACACTTTTAGCTATTATTACTGCAACATTAAGACACCCAAATGGCCAGCTTTGTTTGTCTGCAGAGATCCTGATCCAGATGCCAGGCCATAACTGCCATTAACATTGGCACTTAATTTACTTTTAGCCAAAAAAAAAAAACCAAAACAAACACACAAATGACGCAGCCAACAGCCAGAGCATTCGGCTATCTTATTATATTTGGTCAACAATGTGCGAGAGCCAATATAAGGAGTTCACCACAAGCAAAAAAAAATAGAGTAGGGGATAGAGACGGAGGGGGAAAAAATTCAACAACAATTAAAACCATTTTCAAGCACAAACAAACAGCAGCACATTCCTCGACATCCACGACGTGCTCGTCCTACATTGTGTCCAGTGTCCAAAACCTTCTGTGCTTATTTATTGGCGTCTTGCACATTGTTTGCGATGCCAAAAAAAAAAACCATCTCGGGGGGATGGAGGAGAGAAGAAAGGAAAGTAAACCAGGCAAAAAGGCCAAGAATAATACAGACACGATAGAAAAGAAAGTAGCTCGGTGTTGTATCTGTGTGTGTGTTTAAATGTGGCGTATATTTTAACAATTTTCAATTTTAGCTTTTGTTCGTTCCTCGCGCAAACAATAAAAGAAAAAAAAATACAACAAAAAAATAGAAGATATAACAAATACATTGCCCGAAATGTTGGCCCTCAACAACAAAGAGAACAACTAAATTTAAGTGCCTTCATCTTATCTGCTTGCTGAACGCATCATCCTATCCTGGTGGTCCTTTTCCTCTATAGACAAATACAAAAAAAAAAGAAAACATCAACAACATCGTTACTCGACCATAAATTGACTTTTATTTAATTTGATCACTTGCAACATATTTTTGTACAATTTTCTCGACAATTTTCTTTAATTTAAAATGCATAACAATTCCATTTGAATGTCGCTTAAATCGGTTTCCAAATTGTTGTGGCGCACACCTCGTCCAGTGCCTGCTAAATATTACGGCTCATAAATTTGTAAAACTCCCCTCGCGGGAGGAGTAATAGAGTGAGTCTACACTGCGCAGGCGTGAAGGCGTTCACCCTTTCACCATTGATTATGCAATTGTTGCTGAAAACCCAAAAATGAAAACCTCATATTTTCTTCAAACGTTACTATTGTGAATGTCTGTGTGTGTGACAGTTTTTGGAAATGGCGGGGGAAATTGATTTCCGGCGCATTCGTCGCTCTTCGTTGCGCTTCGTCGCTGTCACCAGGCGCTAATGAGCTGCAGCATTCAGTTGCGTATTGTTGTCGTCGAGTATCTGACAGATACTTTCTGTCTGCATGTTTGCCATGATTAAAATGTTTGTTATGCTTCAATGCTGGCGTAGTTTTCCAACAAGAAATGTTTATATTAGCTTCCGTCTGTCTCTCACTCTTGAAATGATATTTCAGTATCGTATGTTTTCCCGAAAACTCGTTGAATTAAATTGTAATTTTTAATTAAAGCCACTTGGTATTTATTGTTTTCGAACATTGCCTTTCGACAAAAACTTGATGGACATTTAAATGCGGCATTAGGCGTGAAATTGTTCAATTTCCTGTTCTTAAAGTGGGCGGAATTCGATAATTGTCAGCATAAAATATAGCGCAAGCTAACTTTGGCGCGCCAAAGTTTGGATACCCTTGCAGTGCCCTGCGTAAGCCGTCAGATTTTTTACAAAATTTGTTAAAGGTTGATTTTGAACCGATCGTTCCTATGGCAGCTATATGATATAGTTGTCCGATTTACACCAAATTTGGTCAGCCTGTTTAAAACTAAATCAAACACACAATGTGTATATTTGGTTGAGATATGTTGAGAAACAAAAAAGTTTTTCATACTAAATGTTGTTTTCGAACCGATCGTTCCTATGGCAGCTATGATATAGTTATCCGATCCGGTCGGTTCCGACATATGTACTGCGTGCAGCAAAAAGACGGACCTGTACCAAGTTTCATCAAGATAGCTTCAAAACTGAGAGACTAGTTTGCATAGAAACAGACGGACAGACAGACAGACAGACGGACAGACGGACAGACGGACAGACGGACATGGCTATATCGACTCAGCTCGTCGCCCTGATCAAGAATATATATCTTTATGGGGTCTGACACGCCTCCTTCAATGCGTTACAAACTTCGTGACAAAATTATAATACCCTCTGCAAGGGTATAAAAATATGACAATTGAAGATATAGTCATTATACGATGGTAAGAATGCCGTAGAGTTGTTGTTTTTAATAACTAAATAGTCTGATAGGCCTAACACTGAAGGAGTTTTATCTTGGTAGCTCTTTTCAGTGTTTAAACTTTACATATTAGGGATCTAATTCTTCAGTTATATTGGAGTACATACCAAAAACGTTAATAGTTAGAAATTCTTACTATAAACTGTACTTATCTTTCACATACAACTTCTCCCTTTTAGTTGTTCTCCCTTCTTTACAGCCAGGCTGTCAGTTTGTTAGACACAATCATACATTTGCATACTAAATAGCCCAATGTCAGATCAAAACAACCAGCCGATACATCAACTCTCTCTGAAAATGATGTCGTCAGTAGGCAGTAGCTACTTATAAACGAAAACGAAGAAAACTTGACTGCACTTTATCTATTTGTCAGCTTGTTAAGACAAAGACGACATATCTGCCTCAGTTCCTCTGTCTAAATGCCATTTCCCAGGCCATTGAGGCATAAAACTTGACATTTGTTTTATGGAACTCTGGCGCACAGGAAACCAAGACTTGACTAGCTGACAGACAGATCGCCAGGTATTTTTATAAATATGCCCAAATGCAGCTCTATTTATTTTTATCAGTTTGTTTCTGTTCTGATATAATTAATCGTGTACAAAAGCGTTCAGCTTAAGTCATCATAATGGCTTCATCAGACTCTCATAAAAGAACCTTCATCTGTCAACGGGACGGCCTAACTTGTCGCTAGCTGGATTGTCAGGCTCCTACTAGATTCAGTACCTAGCTTATTGGGAGAAGCGGCCCCACCAGTAGAGTGGACTGGAGTGGAGTGGAGTGGAGTTGGAGTGCATTGCGCTCATAAATTACAATTTATTATGACATCATTTTTTACGGATTACCAAACAGCAATGCACTCGATGCCACATGTGCATGTCGATTTGAGGACTTTTGCTTTTCCTATTTCCCATTCCCATTCCCTATTCCTCTTGTTGTTCCCCTTGGTTTCCCTTGTTTTCATCTAGTTTTTCTGCTATGCTGCATAAATTTTCATAGCCTGCACACAGACAACGAGACATTACGAGTATGTATTTCCTTATGGGCCTTGCATTGAATTGTCAGCGCCTCTACCTAGTCATAATTTAGTGCGCATATTCGTGGCATTTCAGAGACTTCATCTTCGATTTTTACCCTCATCCTTGGTAGCTTTAGCTTTTTCTCTGTGTGTGCATCGAACCGCGCGCGCCTGTCAGCACTTTCGACCTGATATTTTATGCCTTGTATATCAGAAATACATAAGTATAATATTGGCTTTTTGGCTTTTGCCTCTACTTTGCTCTCCTTTTGCTCTGATTGTCGTATTCCTTTGAACTTCAAGGCCTTTCCCGCTGGCAGCTGTGCGTTCTGTTCTGTCCTGTTTTTTGTTTTACTTTTAATATCATAAAATGTATGATTTATTATGGGCTATTTAGCATGCGTAGAGAGGCGAGGTTACATTTCGCGTTCGTTTCGCCTTTTTAACATGTTTTTCTTTGCCTCAGATCGCATCCTGCGAATCAAGATTGAACTGTCATCCAACAGCAGCATTTTCATATCGATTTAACCGACTCAATTATTAAGTAAATATAGCAATTAAATCTATTTTGGAGATACGACCTTAAAAATGGGGAAAAACTTATGAAAATAGTTTTCCTTTATACATCTCTAGCTTTTTAACAATGGCTTAAATCATTTAGTAAACAATTGTTTAAATGTACATGAATTTATAATTATAAGGAAGTTAAGTATCAATAGCATAACATAAGGCAGCTGTGGTCATTTTTGAAGAAATATTGCTAATTATTTGGCAGTTTTCAATTAGGTAATTATTCTGCATTTTTAGGGAAAATTTCCTAAATATTAAAAAAGTCATCATCATTAACTCGAGATATATAATTTTGAAAATGATTATACATACTTACTAGGTGAAATTTCTTAGCTGTTCTAAACTGGCCACTTCTAATTCAGTTCATGAACTTGGCTTTTATTAGTCGCTTTGGCCCACTTAAGCTGCACTGTGATGCGCCATCAAAATCACCTTCAATGATCTCGACAGTTTGTTGCCTATTAGGCTTTGAGTTAGGCGCCTCTAAAAAAAATTAATTAAAATGTGTCTCCGACGTACCAAAGAGATGCCAAAGCGCAGATTGCCACCAAATGTGGCACACTAAGAAAAATTACTCATTACGCAATGGCAGGCCAACAACTTTATTACGCTTAAAAACATTTAAAAGTCATTTAGAACACGCATTAAAACTAAAGAAAAAGCAAAGGAAACAAGCAAAAAATAAATAAAAATAAAAAAGACAAAAACAAAAACAGATGAAGACCTAAAAGATACACTAAGTACTTGAAGTGCGCGGCAATTAACAAATTTCAAATTGAGATAAGAAAGAATCAAGTTGCCACTGCCTGCTGCTTCTGCCACACACCAAGGCTGCAAACAGGGAGGGAGAGAGGGAGAGAGAGCAATGGTCAGTCAGCTTTATGGCACGATTAAGTTGTTGCGATAACAATTTAATTTATAATGAAATAGCTAAGTGGACCTACAGCAAGGATACTGATAGGGAGTCTAACTACTTGGTCCAGCATTTAGAGAACAATCTCAGGACACACATAAATCTCGAGCTGAGACCGAGTTTCAGTTTTAAGCAATTTCAAAGAATCACATAAAATGCATTTTTATGATCCCAACTTGGTTTTGTGTTGATGCTCGGTTTTCATTTGCCCAAGAACAAAAATAAATATCAATTGGCTCAAAGACCAAACCCAAAAATCTTAACCTTTAGATTGTGGTCATTGATTGTGTGTACCACACGTAGATTCTAATTTTCTAATGAAAGATAAATGCTCTCTCTCTCTCTCTCTCTCTCTCTCTCTCTTAACCTTCAGATGCATTGACTACGTTGACTTCTATAAATTTTCACTTGCTGGTGTTCATTGAATGATCTTTCATCTACAGAAAGGAAACCCACTGCGTTGCACCTTTTGATTCCTTTCCTTCTCAATACTTTATGTCTTTTATGTGCATTGTCAGCGTTTTTGATTATAATAAAAATCAAAATAAGTTGTATTCCATTGGCGACAATCTGACTGCAACCAACTGGGACTGGCTGGCTATAGAACTAAATTGTTTCCATGGAAAACATATCTCATACGAACTTACAGTTAGGCATATCGTTATATCTTTATAACTTTGTATCTTGTGGCTGCATCGCGTTTTGTTTTGATTGGAAAAATTTGTTTTCAAATAATCGTAAAATTCTTTCATCTACGTTTGTTCCATATGCAAGTCAGCTATGTAGAGAATAAAAGATTTATTAATGATTCAACGATTTCATTGCTATTTATTTATTATTATTTAATTAAGGCATAAATGAGCTGCAATTATGTGCATTCGATATGGACTGCAAGCTGTGTGCTAAGTAATGTGATTTTGATAAGTATTTTATTTGATTTACCAAAAATTTGTTTTGTAAATTTAAATTTTAGTATAATATTTTAACAGTTGGTTGAATAGGTTTTGAATAAATTAAAAAATTAATACAGGACATTCTACATTTGACACTTTTAATTGATTCTTCAGACGCTTCTTTTGCTCTATAAACTAGATACAATTCGGGTAGTATTGTAGGTTGTATACTAGGGACATAAAAGTATTGGAATAGCTTTTCTCCCAACTGATAGATACTATCCATATCAACCACCCATTCATATAGCAGCGATCTATGTTTAACTGTATTGTATACAGAAATTCCCATGCCTTTTCCTATCCATTCATCTATCGATGCAAAAAGTGTAATAATTATATTTCGAAATGCACAAAGCAAACAATACAAAAGGGAAAACAATTTTCAGGCTGGTTCAGCCTACCGTAAAAGAAATATTAACTTAAAGATACGCTTTATGCAGCGCCAAAGTCAAAATGCGAAAGGCGCAAAAGCGAAAAGCCATAATCAAAGTCAGTCTAAACCAAAACCGAAACCGAAACAGACACAGACAAGTTATAACCGCATTCAGTATCCTGTTTGCTGATAGCGTAGACTACAATTAAAGAAGAACCTTTTCCTTTTTTTAATGCCCAGGTGAAATAACTTGGCCCTCAGTCTTGGCGATTTTTGTGTGTGCGAAAAAAAACTGGAAGATGCGTATTAAATGATAAGCTGCAGAGGGAAACACGCGCCTCACCAATCACCGTAGGTAGACAAAGTTGCAAGTATATAATTGCAAGTTGCTAGCACTTTGCTATGATTTAAAACAGTTTGCATCAGCAGCAACAGCTAGAAATGAAATCCACGTGCAAATTTAGCAGCCAGCAGCCGTAATTATTTTCCCATTTGATTTATGCCATCAAAAGTGGCAAGGAGGCGAGGAGAAACAGACGAAGTACAAACAAAATACATGATACCAAAAGCAGAGCTAACGCATTTCCGAATCACTGACCAAATGAGTAAAAACTGAAGCTGTAGTTGAAGCTGAAGCTGAGGATGTGGCGGATGCTAAGCTGAGCTGCGAATTCCAATCGAGAGCTGGAGTTGAAGTCAGCCAGGCGTATATGTGGCGCTGTGGCAGCTAGCCGCCGGTCAAAAACTTACCACACGTTGCCACACTTTGCAACTGAAGCCTGGATGTTGGTTGTTGCCTTCAGTTGCCTCAGTTGCCTCAGTTGCCTTCATCTTCCTTCTCTGTTGCTGCTGCGTGAGAAACACACCTGCCCCTAGTCTCGGTCCGACACTCGACCTGTATCTGTATCTTTGAGTTGCGTTTTGTGTGCGGCTTGCCTTTGGGCTATGTTTACACACGCATCGCTGCCGTCGAGGATGTACCTGACTTTTTTCTGCTCCTCCTCCTCCCATCTCTCTCCCTGTCCCTTAACGTATCTTTTCGCTGTTTGGCTTTGAATTTGTACGCTAACCTGCGCTTTTTGCCGCTGACTTGCGTTCCGCAAAGGGTTATACAAGATATATGTATGTATGTACCAGCAGTTGCCACAAAAAAAATACGACTTTCAGACGCGCCTCGCTTGACTTGCCTAATGCCACTTGACACCCATTATGAGCAGGATAGAGTCTCTGAAATCTCAGTCAAGCTTAGCTATAAACTTGACTTTAAGCGACGCCTTGACCTGCGTCACTGATTTGATTAAATACAATTAAGTCATATTTCGAATTTATCATCTAAGACTAAAAGAGTGAAGACTTATAAATTACATCAGTAAAATAATTGAAGTTATTAAATAAATCCATTTTCTTGGTTAAGTTTAACTTAGAAGCTTAGCTTATTGCAGTGCCAGTTATAAAAATAATAAAAAGATATATTTTCTAAATCAATATATAAACTTATTACTTCACACGCAACTATATATTTATGTTTGATTATTAAATCTGCTATTAAGTATTAATACAATTGCATTAAATAATATGTAAGCCCTTGAATTTAATTCAAGTTAAATTAAGTAGAATTTATATTTACAGTAAAGATATTTTCAATCACAAATTTCTATTAATTGAAACTTCGCAATTATCAATCTTTCAAAGACTAGAAAAATAAGAAAACAATACCATTTATTAGTTTATTTAATTTGCAAAATAATATCTTTATTATATTTAGTAAATAAATTGGTCAAACTTAAAATGCAATTAGTATACGTAGTTAATAATAATGTGTTTACGTTTTGCCTTCTATGTGTAAACATTATTTGCAATTTGTTTCTTTCTTTTCCACACATTTATATAAAATATCTATAAATACAAAAATGCATCTACAATTTGCACTTCTGTATCTTTTCTTGTTTCTCATTTCTATGTTCAAGTGTCATTTGACTACATAATTATCCCGCTCAATTATATATTGTATCTAAGCTTCTTGTTAAATTCAATTTAAATTTTCAATTGCTATCTATAATTATCCCCCATTTATTATAGTACAATGATAGCAATTCTTATTTACTTCTGATTATCAATTAAACATTTGCATATCTAAAACCGGATAAGTCAAATCACAAACAGATGTGATTCTTTCCTACAGATCCTGGAATGCCCCTCACATCCGTTCGAGGAACGCGGTGTTGTTGTAATTGCTTTGCTCATTTAATTTCGCGCGCATAATTTATGCAAAATTATCAATGAGATTTGTTTATACAAAACGCAAAAACAGTCGACGACGGCTTAACGAACGTGTGGCAGGGGCAACGGACAGCGGACAGCGGACAGCGGACAACGGAGAACAGGAAAAGCCAGAGATTTGTTTATGCATTGAAAATTGAATACTACGAGACGGTCAGGCAACTTAGCTGCATGCCAAAAATAGACAAGAAATACAAAAAAAAAAAAACAACCAGAAAACTGACATGCAGCAAATATAATCTATGAGATACGCATATCGCATTTGAGTTATCTGAACGGCAGTGCAAAAACAAATCATGAGTCTGGCCAACAGTCTCTGCAACTGCAACTTGATATGCCAGTCTTGGTCGTTGGCTCTTCGTCTTGGTCATCGTCATCATCGTGATAAATGCCGCCTGATAAATGCGTGTCGCAGTCAGGCACAGACAATGCGGAGACACATGTTTGCATAAAGTATTTCTTTCTTTTTTTTTGCATACGGATCGCCAAGGAGACGCACAGACGGATAGGGAGAGGGACAGGGAAGGATCGTTCTGGATGGCGTATCCAAGCAGCGAATGACTGGACATGGACACATGTAACATTCAAGTATTCACAGCTAACCAAGCAGTCAGTTGGGAAAGATACATATGAGTGGATTGCGTGATCAGTCTTAAGCTTAGTCCCATCATTTCCCTGTCTGTGGTCTGGTCTATAGCAAATCTATCTCAAAGATTGATTATAATCGGTAGTCAAGTGTCCAGGTTTTGAGGCTGCTGCCGGCCATTTCTGACCCAAGCCAAGCAAATTATAATTTATGAAGTCTACGGTATCAACTTGCACTTTGCGTGCCAGTCAGTGAGTTGTTGTTTTTATTGTTTTTGTTTTTCTTGTAAATGTATCTCACAGATACACAGTCGTTTTTTGGAACCACATGCTGGCTTCACATGGCACTGCATCATCAACAATTTCATATTTTGACAGCACGTTAACGTCATTTATTAATTGAATCCAATGTTAATATGCCCCCAAAGACATTCTCCAGCTTTTGTTTTTCTCTTAGTTTCTCTCTCTCTCGGCTCAGTTGAAGGTAATTATATGGCTGGCGCACTCCTGTGGTCAACTTATAGTTTCATTGGAAAAACAAGATCTTTGACTGGCGCCTGGGTTTTTCAATTTCATTGGAATTGCCCAAGATTTGAACTTAACTCTTCTTTTTTTTTGGGTTACCAAGTGGTAAAAGGCATGTTGTGCGGCCTAATCGTTTCAAAATCTAAGTTTCTAATTTCCTCGCGAGTTTCTTCAATTTCACACTAAAATTATCAGTTCGAGCATCAGGTGTAGGCTCGTTTCCAGCAGTGGGCTACAGTTTTTCATATGAGTCATAGTTCAACGGAAAATAAAAGTGTGGGCTGGTCATGTGTGTTTTGATATGGGCGGAACTTTTAAGCAAAGAAAGTGAGTTCTTCAAGCTGCCAAAGATGAGTTAAGCATCTAGATCTTCAAGTCTTTAATATGCAAAGTGGTTTCTATTAAGTTTCCTTTTAGACATGTATCGATTACAAGCCATTGAGAAGTTATAAAAGAAGAGTTATCGTACGTCATTTAAATGATAAACAGAGTTTATAAGAAAGAAATTAAAGTCAGGGAAGAACTGGAAATCAGTTGAATAATAAAAATAAAGGCAGCTATCAAGATTTAGCTTTTAATTGAAATTTATTTAGAATTCTATATATATTTCCTATATACAATTGATTTATCCTAGCTTTTAAAATGGGTAATACAAGTGTTATCAATTGCATAATTAAAACTCTTTGTTTAACTAAAGTATGAATTGTTATATAACTAAGTTGTCATAGAATCTGCTACAGTTTATAACAGTCTTTCCTCACTTCCTAAGGATTCATATATTTTATTTAATTGAAATGTGTTTTGAATTTTACTATAGCTTTACATAAAACTGCTTTATCCCAGTCCCAAATATGATTAGCTAGTTGTACTAATGTATTTAATCAATTGCGTATTCATAACAATCTGTTGAATACTTATAATAAATTAAGCGACAATTTTATAAGGAATCGCCTTTTATGCACAACTGCTTTATTGTAGTCCTAAAAATACTTAATAAGTTGTAAAATAGCTTCTTTTCTATCAGTTGTTTAACCAAGGTATTAATTGTTATGTGAATAAATTGGCCTAGAGTCTGCTCCAGTTTCTAAAAATCTGAGCTCATTCTTTAAGGTCTCATATGTAGCGGTTGCTTTTGATATCTTCTCATCATAATTCAGTAAAGTATTTAGGGCTTACCATAAGTACTGAAAGTCTGCTTACCTTTTGATAGCTTCTGTGATCTCTCTCTACTCAAATGCCACACACTTGATGACGCTTTCAGTTCCCACCCTGCGATGCATTAGCAAAGCTCAGCTCTACACAAACAACTTGAATGTGTAGACAGAAAAGGCAGAGGGAAATATTACGAGTCAGCAAACGGTCAGCTACCTTTAAGCAATCATAGAGAGACAGACCGAGAGACAGACAGATGGACAGACTGAGAGGTACAGAGATGTATGGCCAAGGTATTTACTTACTTTTCATGCCATCGATTTAAACTTAACCTTTACTATATGTACAGGGTAGGCACAGTCTGAGCCCCATTGTGTACCGAGGCGAGGAGGTCTTTGGTCCATTGTGTACTCACTTCCGTTACTGCTTTTTGTTGTTGCTGTTGCTGTTGTTGTTGTTGTCAGCCTTCTTTCATCTCGATTCGTTCATTGCATTTAACGCTCATTTTTTGATTCATTATTTATTGTGATTTCTCTAAAAACGAGTAGCAGCACCAGAGGACGACTTTAAAGCGGAGGTAACAAGAAAGAAAGAAAGAATAAAAGGAAGAAAAAAAAGTGTGAAGAGAAAATGGTAGGAACATAAGAAGTAAGTAAGTACAATGCCCGAACAATGGGACAATGAGACTTTTTCCGGTTGCCAGGCAATGGATACGAATCTATTCTACTTACTATAGTTACCATTCATTCTAACTGGCCTTTTGCACATTTGGAATATGATTAATTGCGAGTCAATTGATATTTTATTGGATTGAAGACAATGTGCCATAGGAAATGAGCACAGCAGAGGTGCGGAAGTTGCATTTAACATGGTCCATAGAGTTAACACCGACACCGACACCGACACCGGAACTGTCTACGACTTTGTCCGTCTAGGATTCGAACTGGGCTTGTTAAAATGTTTGCCTAAATGCTGACAAATGGGCTTCGGAATGGAAGTCGGCAGCTGTAATATGTTCAAAGTCGCCGACCGATGTGTCCGAAGACTGAAGACTTTGTCGCGACTAGCAAACAATGATTTTTCTTCATTTTATTTGTTAGCCTTAACCCGTTGCAACTAACAAGTTTCTTGTTAAGACAACGGCTCTAATAAAGAAACCAACCAACCAACCAACAACAACAACAGCAACTACGACAACAAAAGCAATGGCTCATGGCGCATGCGCAGCCGGCTGCAATGATATTTATACCCTGTAGAGTCCAAATCAAAGAAAAGGGTAGAGTGGAGTGGCTTAAATAAGATAAGGAAATTATTATAATTATTTTCCTATTTTCTCAAAGAACATTTTGTTAATATTCTGCACAGTTAAAAGGAACTATTTTCAATTGGAATTTAATTCATTTATAATTGATATCTGTCTTTGATATTAATTCCTTATTTGTATTTTTCATAGGTAACGTACATACATATATGAATTTATTTATCCTGGCTAACTTATATTCCAGTCAATATTAAATTTTAAGTATGTCTAACAAGTACCTTTAGTATCTATAGCAGAGCCTTTCAACATTATTATAATTCTTTACATGCTAAGTACTAATGGAAAACATAGAAAATTATATATTTAATAATCTATCTGTTATGTTTAACTTTGATATGAATATGTTTTATAAGTATATAAGAGTTATATTTTTTGAATATTTTTAATTTATTTTAAATATTTATAGTACAGTCTAAAATCTAGTCAATAAAGGACTATCTTTGCTGCCTACATATCTTTCATATTGCTGTTTTTGATTGACAATACACTAAGGTACTCTGTAGGGTATTCACTAGTCGAGCCAAGTTCCTTTTAGCCAACGATTTGGATGGATGGCTGGTCACTTTAAGCGTTCCCATAAGTTACCTCGCCCTTCGTTTTTGTTTGCCCAAAGTGCCTCGTTGTGAGTTGTTGGTTGTTAGTTGTTTTACTTGGCTTGGCTGCATTTGAAGTCATTGTCTATGCATTATTTGCATTTATGCTTTGTAGAATGCAACGGTAGTTGTGTTTTACCTAATTACACACAGCTCCCCCAAAAATCTCTCTCTAATTGTTTAAGTGCTTTTAGCATTTTACTAAACAATTTTCATATCCAACGAAAAACAAACATTTCCAGTTATTGTTTAGTTGCGATTACCTCTTTCTTCTTGTTGCACACACAATAAGAAACTTTGCGTCAAATGTTGTTAAAATTTATTGCCAAGAAATTCTCACACATTGTCGCAAATTGAAAGTCCCGTCAAAATGAAGTTACACGTTACCTCTTGCCTTACTTGCTACGAGTGGAAGAGTATTACCTCGGGTTCTTGACGATATGTGTAACGTGAGACCCCAAAAAACAAATACTTATTGTACACCTGCTGCAACTATTTGTGGCATTAGATTTAGATCTAGTACCGCTTTTGTGGCACTTGTGGTAGGAACTGTGCTGCATTTCTGGTTTTAATTTATTTTTTTATTTCTCTCTTTTTTTTCGTGTGTGCACCACGGAAATTGTGCAAAGTTTTATGGAGCAAGTTGTAATTAGTTATGAGACAGTGTTGTTTCCTATGTGGCAAGTGGCAAGTGGGAAGTGGCAACCTGCCGTTGTCATTAAGACATAATTGGTCCAACCTTTATAACAATTCTCTTGCGTTCTAATTTATATTCAAAATAGAGCTAGAAACTTTCCAAAAATAAATAATTATCTGATTTTAATTGGCCAAGCTGTCAAAAAAAAAATGACTGAAAATAAGTGAATAATTTCTATGAAACTGTTACTGTGATATATTTTCTATAAAAATAGCTTGCAGATTCTTAGTCTGTAATTTTATTCATTAAAAATATTTTTTCTATAACTGCATTTAATTGAAGTCTTTTTTCTTTATTTATTAGCTAATAAAATAGGCTACGAAATACCATTAAAATTTTGTTCCCTACTATAATTATTTAATTCCAAAAATCATTTTAAAGCTGTTTATTTTTTATTGTAAAACAGATTCTCCTTGTCTTACTTTTCTGAAATACAATCGTAACGTTACTTAATTCTTCTCTCATTTATTTAAAAGATCTTTACATCATACAAACTAAAATCATGTTAACAAAATTCTATACAAAATTGCCTAAATTAAAAATGTCACAGCTACGTTTTGTTCTCTCAAAATCGAATATTTTGATTAAAATATGTGATTTACAAGCAGAGCGAAATTTACATGTTCATAAATAAAGTGAAAATACTCTTTACTGATTTAGTTTCATATTCAACTGATAGTTTGTTTTAAGTAATATTTATTGCATTTGCAGCCGCATCAATTTCTTTGGGCATAAATGAAATAAATTACTTTAGACTTTTCGTTAGTAACCACAGATTGCGGACGACAGACAAAAATAATTATTGGTCAGAGTGGAGACAGAGTGGAATGGAAAAGGATAACACAGGACATGCCAAATGTAGATTTAGATACATTTGTATTTTCCAAAACTCTTGAACAACAAAAGTGCTGAGATTTGCATAGCATAGACACGCAGCCAACCAATATTTGGCATACTTTTACAAATATTCAGAGATGGGAAAAATATGCAAGTTATGCAGCCGGGCAAATACCAACAAGAAACCCCCTCAAAAAGCACACACACCGCAGCCCAACAACTCGTTCGGGCATGTTGGCACAAAGTTATGGCCATTTATAGTTGATTTTCTTGTTGTCACAGTTGTTGTGCGTGCTCTGTGTGTGTGTGTGTGTTGTGTTTGTAAATAGTTTAACGGTCTCATACAACATATATATTTTTCTCTATTTCACGTATCTGCATCTGTGTATCTGTATCTCTGCAGTGTCTCGCTTTGGGTTATAACTCAAAAATGCATCGCCAGAAACCAATAGACAGGCATGTCCCAAGTATCAAATGACACTATAAATAACTATTCGCTATTCCCATGTGTTGAGATACATTTACTAGTAGTTATGCCGAAAAAAGGTTTTCACCACTTGAATATTTAACACTTTACAAAAGAGATCGGAGCTACTTTTGAAGTAGTTTTCAATAACCAGACATAGAACGCATTGCGTCAAGTGCGTATCTGTGTATCCATAAGATACATCAAGGTATTACGACAAACTGTGGCTGGTATATCAATTACTAGAGTGGGGAATTTCTTCCTTTTAAGTGCTGTATTAAAATAAAACCACACTTTAACGCTATGCTCTTCACTTTAAATGGATACTTATGTTCATTTCTGTGTTGATTTTCTAATGAATTTTTGGCATTTAAGCCACCTACGTGTGTGTTACATACGTCTTAATATTGCCAAGTACTTTGCGAAATGACGTACAACTAAATATACAAGTCAAATTTGCCAACTACTTAGTGTTATTTTTTATGTGGTTTTAGCCACAAAACTGGCAGCATTTTAGCCGTGTTTATGTTGATGGCTGCTTGGCCTCAACTGTGCCGCGTGTTGCAATTGCAACAACCAAGAGTCGGGTGGCCCTCAGATAAATGAGTGAGTTTCTTTGAGTGAATCTATGTTTACGCTCTTTCTCTCTGTCTTTGGCTAACTCAAAACCAGTTTGACTCTCAAACAAAATTATCTGAGCTCTCATTTGCACCACTTTGTGCCATGCTTACGCTCTCTCTCAGTCTCTCATTGACTCATTCTCTCATACTCTCTCTCTCTCTGTTGCCACAATGCAAGGCCGTGTCGTGGATTATTTACGCCTGCTTGCAGCTGTCGGTTGTCGGTAGTTGGGAACTGGAAACAATCGAACCGAGGTATCGTCAGTGGGCTATGTGCTCTGGTAAAATCAGTGTAGTTCGTTGCCTCGTCGTGTTCGGTTGTCCACTAGCACCAAGCACCGACTGTATTATTCAGTTTGGGCAACTTTGCCACATCGAAAAGAACGTAAACATCAAACGCCGTGTGACAACAACTTGAAGCGTGCAGCAAAGCGAACCTCTGGATTATCGCGCACGATTTTCAAAACTAAAACACACAAACACACAACTTGTAACAAAAACGAAAACAAAAACCAAAATATTTTTAGTTGAAAAAAAAAACATACACAAAAAGTTATGAATTGGCTAAATAAATAAAATTATTAGCTGCATGTGATAATTTTGAGTTTTACAACAAATTCATTTAAAGTGCAGTGAAACAATTGGCTAAAAAGCAAAACAACAACACAAAAACACCAAACAACATTTTCATTTTATTTTTATAATTTGAAAAACTAAATCGAGTTGCTGACTTCAACAA
The DNA here is from genome assembly GCA_035044365.1 of Drosophila neotestacea. Lineage (NCBI taxonomy): Eukaryota > Metazoa > Arthropoda > Insecta > Diptera > Drosophilidae > Drosophila > Drosophila neotestacea. Next base: position 6,388,693 of record JAWNMD010000273.1, on the reverse strand, counting down.
ATTGTTGCTTTGCAATATCCAAAGACATAAGGTAAGTTGAGTGTGGAAAGATTTATAAAGTGTGTGATAAAAGTAATAATTGTTGCAGTATAAATAGTTCAAGACGGTTAAAATTTATTGCTATAACTTTTAAAAATTTGCTTAAAAGGAATTCAAAGTTGCACAACAGATAGTTTGAAAATTTAACAAAAGCAAATGTTTAAAATGATTTTATAAATATTGTACAGCTTTAAATCTTAACGCTAAGATAGAAAAATAAATTTTTAACACTTAAAATTCAAGAAAATATTATATTTAGAAAAACATAGATTTTTTTAATTGAAGTTAAAACTACTTATGTTAATAGCAAATTAACAAATAGAAGAAATTTAGTAAGGAAACTAGTTAGAGAGAAAAATTATACAAAAGTTAAACACGTGCTTCATAAAATGTGAAAAATATAATTTTCTTTAAAAATTATATCGAGCGACCTTATGAAAAATAAAAATAGATGCAACATGAAATTCTTTAAATAAACAAAATATTTTTTGGTAGAAATATTTATAAACTGCATAAAAATAACCCAATAATGAGAAAACATAGCTTATCATAAATATTTCTTTCTGCCTTTTTTTCCAAAGCATTATGGACAACTAAAAGCAGTCAACACACATACACACACAATCTCCTATAAACGTCGAAATTAACCGCATAAAGTAAAGTCGACGCCAGAAGGCGTTTACAAAAAAAAAGAGAACAACTGCAAGACGAAGCAAAAACACAAAAGCAACAAAATGCAACAACTCCAAAAGTTGATCTGCATCTGCAGCTGCATCTTGGTCAGCATCTGTGTGAGCCAAACAGAGGCTCTGGCTAATTGCCCGCCAGGATGCCAGTGTGATGATAACACTCTGGTGGTGCAATGCGGTGAAGGGCAGCTGGATGTGTTGCCCATTGCATTGAATCCCTCAATACAGCGACTGGTCATCAAGAGTAATAAGATCAAGACCATTGATTCATCCATACAATTCTATGCAGAGTTGACATTTTTGGATCTATCACAGAACCATTTAATGACAATACCACAGCGTACATTTGCCTATCAGAAGAAACTGCAAGAGGTGCATCTGAACCATAATAAAATTGGACAGATTAGCAATAAGACCTTCATTGGTCTATCCGCTGTAACCGTGTTGAATCTGCGTGGAAATCTCATCTCGGAATTGCATCAGGGTACATTTTCGCCTCTTCTTAAGATCGAGGAACTAAATTTGGGCGAGAATCGCATTGGTTTCTTGGATCCCAAGGCCTTTGATGGACTGAAACAGCTGCGTATTCTCTATTTGGATGATAATGCATTAACATCTGTGCCAGATCCCGTCATATTCCAGGCAATGCCAAGTCTGGCTGAATTGTTTCTGGGCATGAACTCTATGCTAACCATACAATCGGGTGCTTTCCAGGATCTAAAAGGTTTGACACGCTTGGAATTGAAGGGTGCAAGTTTGCAGAACATCTCACATGACAGTTTTCTGGGTCTGGAGGAACTGCGAGTTTTGGATCTATCCGACAATCGTCTACCCCGCATTCCCTCTATGGGTCTCAGTCATTTGGTGCGTCTGGAGCAACTGTCTTTGGGCCAAAATGATTTCGAACTCGTCAGCGAGGGTGCCTTTGTAGGCCTAAAGCAACTGAAACGTCTGGACATCAATGGTGCCTTGAAGCTGAAGCGTGTTATGACTGGCGCCTTTGCAGCCAATGGCAACTTGGAGTATCTGAACTTATCCTCCAACAAAATGCTTGTGGAGGTGCAGGAGGGAGCACTCAGTGGATTGCCGCATCTGCGACATGTTGTATTGAAGGCCAACGCATTGACATCCTTGGCTGAAGGTTTGTTTCCCTGGAAGGATCTGACCACACTGGACTTGTCTGAGAATCCCTTGGCCTGCGATTGCCGTGTCATGTGGCTGCGTAACTTACTGATTGCCAAGAATGCCAGCCAGGAGGATCAGTTAACCGAGTTGATTTGTGAATTCCCCGAACGTCTGCGAGGTGAGGCCTTGAAACACCTGAATCCCACACTCATGGGCTGTACACACACCGATCCCCGCAAGCAGGCATTGATTGGAGCTCTACTGGTTGGATCTGCAGCCACGATCACTGCCTTGGCTTTGGTTTTGTACCGCTGCCGTCATAAGATTAGGGAATATCTCAAGGGTGGACTGTGGGGCAACTCAGCTTTGGGTCGCAAGGAGCGTGAATATCAAAAGACTTTCTGCGATGAGGATTATATGTCGCGTCTTCAACATCATCCCTGCTCTTTGGGCATTCACTCCACGTTCCCCAACACCTACACGGCACCACATCAGGGCAATGTTGCGCCTCATCATCATTACGGAATGTGCCCCATGCCCATCAATGACCTGAATGCCGGAATGGATGGTCAGCACAAGTTCCAGCAGTTGCAGGTGCCAATGTCAGCCACCTTGATGCATGAGAAGAAGTTGAACAACAACAAGAGCTTGGCAGGTAGTATTGATGACAGTGCCAACTTTGTGTTGCACATGAAGACGGCAACAATGGGGCGTGAACAGCAGCAACAACAGCAGCAGGCACAGCAGCAACAACATCCACAGCAATCCAAGCTCAATCATTATACGAAGCCACAGTTTCTGTCTGCCACAGCAACTGTTGCCGATTCCTGTTACTCGTATGCGGATGTACCCATGGTGCATGCCCCGCAGCAACTGCGCATCACCCACGAACACTTTAAGCAACGCGAGCGTGAACCCCGTGACTTTGATAACGATGCGACCAGTGAGATCATGGATCCCAATTATATCTACAGCAATGCCCACTACTCATTGCCCCTAGAGCAGATGGGACGCATCAAGACGCCGACACCACCACCACTGCCACCAGCATTGCCACTGAGGAACGGACTTTGTGCCACAACCGGACGTCGCTCCTTTCAGCACAAGCCGACGCATAACAATAATACCAACACTATGCGTCAGTTCACACTGATCCTCGGAGCACTATCGTCGCAGGCAACTAAGCATTTTTGCTTAGTCCGTCGTGTCGTTGTCAACTGTGATGCCAAAACCCTAATTATTTGTAAACCTAAAGTCCTCCTAAGCACCCCGCACAAGCAGAATCTGAAAAAATTGTAGTAGTAGAGCACATAAGAAGAGTTTACACGTGTCACCATCATCTAATTTCTATCTATCTATCTAAAACTGTTCAACTCCCATAGTTGTAATATGAAATTCCAATAGTCTTAATACCATAGAAATTAATAAAAATAGTTCAACAGACAACTGGCAGGTGTGAACTAGTCTTTAAGCTGCGTTCACACCTGTCATTTGACTGAAAGGATTATTCATTATATTTTTGCAGTATGCCATGAAAAATATTTGAATTTCATAGAACATAGTATTTGGACACGTGTGAACAAAAAGACACTGATAAGTAAAACTCGAAATAAGGAATTACCATATTGTTCTGTAAATAAGCACTTAACTTCAATGCGATCTCTAGCACATAACAACTTACTGTCTTTCTACTACTATTTTTTCATTCAACACAAATTGTATTGTATTTATTTAGATTGTAAGAATTAGCATTAGGTCAAAGATAAATTGTACATTAAATTAAAAGAAAACAAAGCACTGAGAGTCACTTGTAAGTTTAATTTAAATTATTATTGAAATTATTGTTAAAGCAACATCCAAGCAAAAACAAAAACAAAAACCTATTTGTAAGCGACTATGTATTTATTAGTTAGTGAAAAAATTTATTCAAATTTAAGCAAATATCGTAAAAAAATATATGCAAAAGAAAACTACTTTGAAAACTGAAAACAAAAACATGAACCATTCTCGATTTATTTCATAGTTTTCCCTCTCTCTCTCTTCAGTTGTTGTTGTTGCTCAAACGATGAGCTTGCAACTTTCTGCCTAGTTTACCATGACTGTGTGGCAGGTGGCAGCTGCAAACAGAGAGAACAAAGGGGTAGTAGGATAGGTGTATAGTGCAACGCATTGAATTGAAAATTATGCACGCACACAAATAGCCACACTTGCTCACTATCTCTCTCACTCTCACACACTCTTTACTGTACTAAAGATAGTATCTGTTAGATACACGCCGCACTTGCTACAAGCTCCACGATTCGCTTGGCGGCGCACAGCTCTGCAAAAGTTGTGTCGCATGTTACTATTGAATAATAGCGCATTAATTTTACTTTTTCTCAACTGACTTTTAATTAAATTGAAAGTCAAAAGTTGCGTACATATTTTTTTGTATCTCTGTTTATTATCCAGATGAAAAGGGAAAATGCTGTAAATGTCGCCGCATATAAAGCCAGAAGGCAAATTGACATACACGGCAAAGAAGTGATACAAAAGTTGAGTAAAGTGCATATATGCACAAGTTACTATAAGTATACAGATTTATGCTCTGTATACATACAGACATTTTATATGTATATCTGTAAACATATGTATATTCATAGCATAATTAAAGTTACATTTTCTATGAGTACTCACAAAGAACATAAGAATAAAAAGTTCACAACGTGAATTAACATGTTCTTAATGTTAGTTTATTTTGTTTTTGGGAAAACTGCAATTCTTTTGATAACTGAAAAAAGTTTCTTTTTATTTGGGACAAACAGAAGAAAACTTTTTATAGTTAACATTCTTTTCACTTTTATTCTGGTTGGCTTATTAAATGCATTCAATTTTGAATTCCACTCCAAGGGTATATAAATTAATTTATTAGTTAAAGTGCGCAAAAATTCCATAAAGTATAGAGAATACTACAGAATACTACTCACAAGTTATTCACAACCAACTATAATTCCACGTTTCTTAGTTTGCTGGCAAAATTGGCTTCTTTTACATTTTATTGAATTACATTTCTTATAGAAATCTCTTCTTAATATCCCTTAAATTTTAAAAAAGATAGTCTACTGTTTCCATATTCTATACGCAATAAAATTTTCTGCCTCATAAACTCAATAATTATAGACAATTGTATAAAACTGGAAGCTGATATTGATTACCTTGAGAAAGTCTCTCTATCGTTTGAACATGTAAGAAAATTCTCTCTTCTACCCATAAGAACAATGATATTGACCATAATGAGACGAGTTTAGGTAGCTCACGCCTCGATCTTACGCTCCCTAACGCTCTGGTATGATAGACAGCAAAGACCCTAGGCAAAAACAAATTGTTATTGTTGTTTTTAAGGATAAAACTGCAACCCAATCCGTCGTAAATAACAATTGTATGACCAAGGCATAAAAATTCGCATTAAAATCACAAAACAGTTACAATTGTATCTGGTTGTCTTGCCTTTCCTTGCTTGTATCTCTTTACCTTCTTATCTCTTATAACATTTCCATTAATACGCAGCGGTAGTCACCCTGTTTTTGGCCAAGGCAACCTTCTCCCAATGCCAATGCCAATGATGAGAAATTAATGTGCGTACACAATTTCACATTTCACAGATACCAAACCTAGGGCACAATTCCAGACTCAGTCCCAGAGCCCAATAACCAAGTATAGGCCCAGCAGGAGCCTCAGCAAGAGCGTCACGGTCCCAGAGCTCAGCGGGACAAAGTGCTAACCATTGTTGGGAAATTTCATGGCGCTCCGCACGGGGTCCACAGAGTCATCGTTGTGCGATCATTGTAAGGTGTAACAAAAAAAAAAAAAACCCAAAGATAGAATTTTGTCAAATGAAAACTGTCGTTTGAACGAACAGTTTATGGGCTGTTTGCCGTTGCCGCAGCCCATCTCTGTAAAACTCTTGCGGCTTAGCGTTTTCACGCCCCTCTCTAGATATGAGCATCGGTTCTACCTGTTTCAAGCAGAAACTCAAAACGAAACGGAACTGATCTTAATGCAGATTAAATATCTATAAGTCAGGGAGCGGAAGAAAATGTACTTAATACAATCAGCAAGTCTTACAGATTACATTTTCAATGTAGTTTAATCTGAGAATCAAATTTAAGCTACAAAATCTGAATAAATTTCGCAAACTCTTACTTATCTTGTTTTAGTAAGTTAAATCAGTTAGGAAAGTAATAAAAAGATCTTTTTATGTATTTAAAAGGAGTTTTGCTTTTATGTTGATCAGCTAAATGTATAGAATTAAGAATTCAAATATTTAAGAATTCTGCATAGTATAACATTCTTGTTTACAGCAAAGCTTAAAGATCATTTAAAAACAGTCATGGTTTCAATATGAGCATTATAGTTTAATCTGAGAATCAAGCTTGAATTATAAAATCTGCACAAATCTTTTTAGCGTATACTTAATAGGTTTTGGTAATTTAAATCAATTAGAAAAATCATAAGAATATGTTATTATGTCTTTAAAAACAATACTTCAAAAGAGTTTTACTCTGAGAATTTATGTTGATCAGTTGAATTAACAATTCAAATTGTGCGAGAATGGAATACAACATATTTACATTTCAACAAAAGAATCACATAATTTACATTACAATACATTATCAGAATTTCGTTCTGATATGAGCAAATCTAATCAAATATATTTAGGCTATAAGTAGTATAGATTTGGAAGAAGTTTCACTTAACCGTAGTATTTGGGCAGACTCTATAATGTAAGGAAAGTATTTGTGGCATTATCTAAAATTTAATCTTCATTCTTATATAGCTTCTATTTGTGTAAATTTGAATATTATTCTATTGTATATAATAATTGATATTACCTTAGTACTTATATTTCTATATGGCCTTAAAATGCTTGCAACACCTTTCATATTGAAGTAATTTCCATTTCTTTTACTACTTTCAACTGCGACTCGACCTTAAAGAGAAAGAGACTTTTGGGAGATCAGTGGTTGTGTTAAAACGCCCCTAAAAGCTAAAAACTACTTCATACACAGCTTGCCCCAAATCGTGGCACGTTCAACTTAATTGCCCCCAAAGCTTTTGTATCGTGTTTTACCAATAGATAACAACGGCTGATAAATAGCGCGTCAAATCGAAAGCGCTCAGCTGGTCTTGGTCTTGGTCTGGAGAAGCTGGAGGCGCGTTAACCTGGCCATAAACACAATTGTGAAATGCTTTAATTCCTGAAGTACCTTTAATGAGCATTTTCAACATGGTCATCATACAATCAGCATCAACAGCAGCAGCAGCAGCAGCAACACAGCATGTACCATATACGAGTACGAGTATTTCGAAGCGCATTACAATGGCTCCAATATTTGGACCATGGCTCGTCATAATTACTGCCTTGAGCATAATTTTCTTTCGGTACGAATATTCTGACTGCCTGTTGTCTGTCTCTCTGTTTGTCTGTCTGACTGTCTGTTTTCTGACAGAATGGCCCCGAAAAAGCCAAAGCCAAAGCCTCGGAAACAATCTGTAGATGTATCGGCTTCATATCTGAGCATCAGGCATTGTCTGAGCTCGGTGCTCTGAGCTTTGGGGAATTAATGATTACGTTCTTGTAATGTTGGTCCATGGAGTCGAGCCGAGCCGAGCCGTGGCCGGTTTTGTGGCTTGATCCAGTAACCCTTTAATGCAAACACAAACCAAATTCTCAGTGCCAGTTCCAATCCCCCGGTAACTGAAACTCGCTCTCGGTAGCTCTTTCATTCGACTGACTGGTCTTTGGGCATGGCTCAAATCTCATGAAAGGAAATTGTAATGATCGAAATCAAAATGTTTTCGTTACTTTAGCTCCTAATGAAGCTTGAATAGTGCGAATGACTCCACACAGTTGGCCGTTGGCCCCTCGGGGGCAACACAATCGCACCACGCGCCTTTTAATCGAAATTTGTGATGAATTCTCAACTCAACTCAGCTCAGCTCAAATCAACTTCAAACTCAGCTCGATTTGAAGTCAACTTGATTCAACTGGGTTGGATTCTTGAAATGCTACTTTAAGCACCACAGCTCAACTGCTTTTATTGTTGGCCATTTGAGGCTTTGCTTTGCCGCTATTTACCTTTGTTATTTATTTATTGTTATTATAGTACATGCCTCTACTTGTGTTCTGATTTTTTTTCTTCTTTTTCTTTACTTTTTCTTTTCATTTTTTTCCCCCAACCAATCGACTTTTTAATTGTATAAATGGGCTTGGGGCTTGGTTATTTGTATCAGACGTTAACCGCCAAATGATTTGCTTGAAATTGTTGTATATTATCATAGATTTCATAGCCGCTTTTTGTTCATATTTTGTTGAGTTGCAGTTTCGTTGACTATAACTTAATGTGGCCAACTGAAGTTGAGCTTTTAAATCTTGAGTTTTTCACAAGTTTGTACTTAAGCATTGTGTAAAAACTAAATGTGGCTTAGTAGCATTTTTTTTTAATGATAAATATCTCATTTGTTGACCTCTTGAATTCAAGGTATAAAGCAAAATACTTACTACCATAAAGAATGCTATGAAATTGTCACATATTTCATAGTTAGATAAATGAGATACAAGACTAATGTTCTAATGGACTTCTAATTATAATAAATTTGCATTCCTGCTTAAAATATTATATGCATTAAAAATGTGTAATAAAATACTAATTAGCTATTTTGTAAATCAAAATCATCGAGTGTCAATTAACAATATTATGATCTCATCATTTACTCATCAGTGATATTGGCTTAACTTTTACAAAAAGTTCCTTTTAAAGTTAGCACACTTTGCAAATGACCCCATGACCTTTATTTATGAAACTGTGCTACTTAATTCGCTCCAGACCAGTATCAACTTTTACTATATAGCACAAGCACTTCAAAAAGAATTATTTTTTCAAGCCCTTTCGCGCAGACAACAACAACATTACAAAAGCTGCGCACTTATAAATGCAATTTTCTGATAAAAAAAAAAACAAAAACGAAAGAATGAAAAATGTAATGTGTGCAACATTTTTAATTAAATAATTATTATAATTGTTGTTGTAGTTTAAGAAGATTTTCAGTTCAACTTTACGCACAAGAGCACGAGATATTTCTGCTCGCTTAATGGCAAAAAGCATATAAAAATTTTAATTATACAAAAATATAATAAACCGAAAAAGTAAACGAATTGTGCGTATGCGAATTCGTATGTGTATGTGGGTGTGTGTTTGTGTGTGTGTATGGAGGTGTGTCGCGATTTTATTAAAAAAAGATTTTAAATATATAAAATTAAATTAAATATAAAACTGAATACTTTTACTTAGTAGGTACTATATATTATATAAACTATCATTCAGATTGCATTCAATTTAATGTGATTCAAATACAATTACTTTTTATAAAGTTTTCAATATTTTATCTTTTAGACTTCTCAATTAGTAAATGCATATTTTGTTTTTCAATATCCGAAATATTTTCATCAGCTGGCAATACTGTATGTTCATAATTATATTGTGGCTGAGAACATTGTAGTTGTTTCCCATGAAAATAGGAATGACAACTCATCGTTAAAGTTGATTGGACTAAATACAACTTTAAGGATGTGTGGTAACCCGCATAATACAGTGCAGTAAACTCTACTTGAAGTAGTGTAACAGGCAACGTCTGCAGCTGGTCATGTTGGCAAATAAATGCATGTAAATCTGCGCCAAAGGTATAACCCTTAACATCCTTACATGCAGCAGGTGCAAACCGCAACGGGAGTGCCATAAAGAGCCAACCGAATAAACAGAAACGGAGAGGAGACCACACACACACACACACACACACACACACACACACACATACAAACACACTCAACTGTCGGACAGATAAAGGGTGGTGGTCAATGCTGGACTGGTCAGAGGAAAGCGATGAAATTTACGTAATAATGTTAAATTGTTTTTCAATTATTTTATAGGTTACGGTAATATTTATTTTAATTAAAAAAAATACGAATACGAGCACTGCAGTCATGATACCAAACCAGCTCCCAGTATCCCATAGCATCCCAACAAGGACTCATCAACTGTTATAGTACAGTTTATTGGTTTGTGCTTTTGTACTTTGTTTTGCCTTCTGCTTTTGTTTTGGTTGCTCTTTTACACATTGCATAAAAATACAATCATGTAAAAAAAAGAAAACAAAATATATAAGAGATAAACGAAAACTGAGTTCATTTGCAACATATAAGGCAACAAATAAATATAAAAAACAAATAGAAATGCTCTCGTTTAGAGTGCTAAACTACAAAATACCCAGTGTCCAGCTCTTAGATACACTTAATCGTAATTACATACCCATTTATAAATATCTAAATGTATTCTAATGATCGTAATAAACTTTGTCAAGATTGATAGAGAAAGTGATAACATTTGCCTAAGCTGAGTATTTTATTTTTAAAACTGGTTCAGCAATTGACTCATTAAGTAATTGTAATAATTAAAATTATTTATTTATTTATTTATCTTATTTCCTAGTACTACAAAGATATCCATATAAATTTATCAACTATTCATAAAAAATAACTGTCTTACAAAGAACTATAGCTATTTTCAAAGTTATGACTACTGGTTCTTCTTTCTTCTTGTAACTTCTTTTAATACAATGACTGATCATACCCTTGTTTATTTAAGTGGAAATGGGTATACTTAGTATGTATATAAAAAAAAAATATATTATGGCAGTTAATGTTTTGTGTGCAGCTCCAAACTGAAGTATGCTCGAGGCACGATCTGTTTATGGTCATGGGTGGATACAGGACATGGGCCTAAAGCGCAGTTTGCTGTGTATTTCTGTTTTTGGTATTCACCAAGTGCCAATGGTAGTGTTCAACCAAAAATGGTGAAGAGTGCTGAGTGCTTTACAACTTTTTAATTGAGTTTCATGACGAAGTTCATTTCCAATTTAACCAAAGCAATTTGTTAACAGTTGTCTGATGATGTTAATAAAATAGCAGTTATTATTTTAACAAGTTGAGCACTATTTTATTTGTGCATTTAAATATAGTTACAAAATTGTAAGATCAAGCCAAATAGTTAATAGTATAACACAGCTGAATAAAAGCGTATTTTAAAATATGCTCTTCAGTATCTAAATTGCACTTTATGTAACTGCAGCTTAATTTGATTCATTTTCAATTATTGAACAAGGATCAGAGAGAGATAGAAAGATGTGCATGTAATTAATTACGACTCGAACATCATTCAAACTGCATTTCGAATATTTAGACTTTGCCAACAATTCTACAGTTTTCACATAACCAGATACAGAGGCATTTTACGCCAAGATAAACACAGAAAGCATTTATTTTTCTGGCCCAAAATATGTGGTCTCTGCGCCTGTTTAACAATTCATTGTTGTTTTGTTGTTCTGCCTAGGCTTAGGGTAGGAGGGGAGTGTTGGGAAGAGAATTGTTTATATGCCTGGCAACACTTGCTGCTTGGCAATATTGAAATTTCAAATGCTCATACAAGAGCTAACGAGTTAACGTCGGGGTCTCTGCAAATTCGCTTACAAACATGCAAATTATCATAAAGAACATAATTTTGCGCTATTTAAGGGGAAACGTGTACAGAAATTTTAACGAATTTGCACCAACAACAACAACAACAAGAACAACAACAACAACAAGAATAATAAAAACAAAACAGCAACTGCAACGACGACAAAGTGAATATACGCAATGTTGAGGAGTGCGTGCGTTGCCTGCATTAGGAAAACTTGCAATTAAAACTCATTTCGTTGAAAACGCGATTTTGCAGCGCAAATTCCATTTAAAAAGTTTCATCGGCAGCAAAACTCATCACAGGCAGCCGGCATCCCGGTAAATAGCACCCGAGAACTCATACTATAGACGAGAGAATGTGTTCTATTCTGACAAACTTCATGATAAACGAAATGAATTTTAAATAGTATTTGCTGGGGCATTATCTGCAAGAACCAAAAAACATTTGCACCCTCTACTGAATGCCACATGTCCTTCACAAGGGTATAATCATTTTGATGTTAGGCTAGTCTAGCGTAAAATGCTACAAAATATTTAGAAATGTGTGTTCCACATAACTCTCTAAAAGTTTAGAAGACTAACTTTTAAAGCTAGCTTTTAAAAACCAATGATATAATCCTTCTTTAAACATTAGAAATTTCGTTTATTTTATATAATTTTATAATTGAAAATCAGCTGCAACAAATTTATTTTGAGTTTCTTAAATATTAATTTATATTACTGTTTTCTAAATATGTAAATTTCTAAACATGTAATCCATTTTACTTATTTGCGTTAAATAATAATTAAATTTAATTAAATTAACCTCAAATTTTATCCAAACTCCCAACAATTATTTTTACATTAGTTGCTTAGTTTCAGGAATACAGATAATTGCATTGATTGATTGATTTCATATATCTTTTGGGTTGAAAAAGATAAGATAGAGATTAATAGAGTATTTTTAACAGATATAATATGTGTCGAAAAATGCAGTTTTTCTATTTCTCTGTAATTTAAATTTTCTCTCCTGCGTAAGGCTTTAAAAATCATGTTTAAGTTGTTTAATAAACCTGTGCCTACCTTTAAATTGACTTTTTAAATTCTCATTAAAAGTTGAAGAGTTATTTGATTCACAATAAATTGTTCGATATAATTTCAATACATTTCCAACACCGACAGCACTTTAAAATGATTTTGTATTAATGATATTAGGGTATATCGATATCGATGTGTCATAAAACTACTTGAATGCGATACATTTAGTCATTTTGCGCTTTTATCGCAGACACTTTCTGATCTGTCTGGTCGACAGTGGAGTGTGGGTCAAAATGAATTTCAATAATACACAAAACACTTGCCAAAATTTCCGACTCCAACTGGGCAGGTGAAATTCAATTATGAGTGCATTCGCCGCTGGCCTGTTGATTGACGAATACATTTCAGGCGCCATGTGAATTGTTTCACCAGTTTGTGATGTTGTTGTTGTTGTTGTTGTTCAGCCAACATCAAAGTGCAACTTTGCTGCAGTGTTGGATATTTTTGAACGGGCTTTTGTCAAAACTGTATCCATAGAACCGACTAACCCAACTCTGTTAACCCATTCGCCATTGTTTGACTGCTCTGATGAGTTTTTAAATTCGTTATTAAACGTTTCGGCTGATTTGAATTTAGATGAAAAATCTCTACTCTCTCTCTCTCCTTCTTTTTTTTGGGGGGGCTTGCGGTTCATTCTGTCTATTTCCCTATGTGTTGGGCCTTTGATTTTCCATAGCGCTTGTGCAAATAGAAAATGAAGTTTGAAATTCTATAAATTTGGTATTTTGTTTGGCGTTTACAGTTTGCTGTTTGCCGCATATTGGCAAATTGAGTTTAGATCTTTGAATGGACTTTTCTAGTTTCGCTATAGTACGTAGGACTAGGTAATGTGGAAAATGTGTTGATGGTCATTGCGGTTGGGCTTCGTGTTAAATGGTCGAATTTAAATAAAAAATGATTATGAATTTTTAATAAAATTCTAATATGACAAAATGCCAACGGAGATTTTGAGCATTTTGGGCTCATCAAAGAGAAGAAGAATATATACACTTTATGGTGTCTGTTATGACATTTTAACCCTTTGTTAGTGTATGTATAACAATGTTTATTAACTATCAAAATGTTGAAATATTTTACCTAAAACTTAACTTGATGTTAAAAATATGTATATAGAATTCAAAAACTGAACTGTGTAGAGTAATAAATTCAAAAGTATATCATTCAGTAACAGCTTAACTAGACCAGGTCATAAGAGTGTTAGTTTTTTTTTCGATAAATTCTAATTGATTTATCAATCATCATACATTGGTATCAGTTAAGTATTTACTCACTACATTTCCTCACTTTGTTAATCATCTGCTCAGTAGCAGTACAATGACTCTCGTTCTACCAGCTATTATACCTGTATCTTTCAATCAGCCGCTAATCTAAACTTTTTTGCTACCGTAACTAACGTTTTCACAGTGTATTCCAAAACTCTGGAATGTCAAAAGACCGTCGGTTGGAGCTATCTTTAGTTTGAACTCTGAACACTTAATAACTTGTGAACACTTTGATCTGGCTGAAAATTAATTGCATAACTTCTACAAAACTTGGCCTTCTCCTTACGCTTTATTTTTTATTCTGTACTTTGACAAAATACCGCGGTTTCTTCGGCATTTAAAAATCAATAGAAAATCATTTATTAAAATAATCACATCAAGCATGCAAGACCAGAACCCAAATGAAACTTCATTATGTTGCTAAAATAAAAGGGGGGAAAAAGGAAAAAAATTAAAAGAAAAACCGACCGTGACAGATTATGCAAACTAATTACACAAAATTAGTTGAGATTTATGCGTTACGAGTTCAACAACAATAAAAAAGAACAAAACGTAACCAAAAAAGTTCTTCAATAACCAAGAGAGCTCCGTAAGCCCAAGCACATTTATTAATCAATTCAATTTTTGCCGCTCGGCATGAGAGCTTGTGGAGATTATGTTTGGAAACCCGTTTTTTGGGGTCACTTTGGCGCCCAGCGACAGGTGACAAATAGTGTGACATAATAAAGAAAAAAAAAGGGTTCAGCTATGGGGCTACAAATTTGTATGATGTAGCGCTTAATTGGTGATTAACCACCTGTAGCTTGTGGCCCAGAGCCAAGAGCCAAGAGGTCCCTGACTCTCAGTTCGATTGCATTCTAAAAGTGTCTCGTTTCGGAACGTTGGGTTCCGTTCTGTTTTTTTGTGAAAATCGTGCCTGGCCCAGCCTGGTCGCTTTGCCAGAGACAAGCCTCTAGTTTATTTTCCAGATCGTGTACTCTTAAATGGTTTTAATAAAATGAAGCTGGGCTGCAAATGAAGACGAAGTCGTTGTCTGACTCCAAAACCAAATGTCACTTTGCCTTGGCCAGAGTTCTAGTTCTGGAAAATGGGAAACCAAAAGAAAAAAAATCGAAAAACTAAAAGATTTATGGTTACAGGCTCTTGTGTTGTTGTTGTTGTTGTTGTTGGTCTTCTTGTTGCCTCGCAGTCGCTGTCAGCAACGTTTTGTGGGGGAATTTCCATGGAAATTGCAGCTACGGGCCCGTTGGTTGGGAAAATAATTCATTTCGATTGCCATGCCATGAGATTTGTCAAAGCCAATCCATTGCACTGAACCCCAAACAGCTTAGATTATCTCTCTATTAATTATCGTTTATGGTTTGTTTGCCGGGGGTGCAGCATATTGTCAGATATTTTGTTTATAATTTGTAGCTAGCTTTTCCGCTTATCAGCAAGTCTTTTCTAGGAGGGGGCGTTGATAAACACGGCCAAACAAACAGTTTCCAGTTACCAGTTCACAGTTCCCATGAAAGTAACCTCAGATAACAAGTCCCCTCTTACCTATTGGGGGGGCTAAAGGTTGTCCACTGCAATCAAATGAAAAGCAAATTGCCTATGCCAATATTGAGGCTTAAACTGTACTGAGTACTATCTAAACTATCACACTAACAACTGTTTCAATGGAGGTCTCACCAACCTAGACCGCATCCTCATCTAGAGCAATCGCAATTGCCACTATTAGCATGCTAACATAAACATGAAAACTAAAACTTATTACAAAATCCATTAGTTTTTCTCTTTCGTTTAACCAATGTGATATACTACTTTTTCTGCTCTCACTTTTAATGATGAACTTATATGGGGTACATCAAAATTACTAGAAACGTGGACCTATCTTCTTAATATTATGTTAAAGTACTGTTGAAATACTAGTCACAGTTCTTATTAAACCCATCATTGAATAACATCATTTTTACTATTTTCAATAAGAAAAAATATAAAGACTCGGACTTTATGTATGTAGTAACATATCACCTATGTATGTAAATATATTATTGACTACAATTTATAAATAAAGACAACGTTGCATTGAAATCAGTTTGATTAACTTGTGTTAAGCTAACAAATTAAACAATAAATTAATCTATGTTTAAAGTTGAGCAATTTAATTAATACTTTCATTGAGCAATTTCAATTTCGTTGAGAAATTTAATTAATATTTTCATTTTAAGCAAATGATATTTTTAAATATATTTTCCCTTTAGTCCATAATGATATGCCATTCTTGGAAAATTAAATAAAAATAGAAGGAATATTTCTATTATCAGATATTAACAATTGATCAGTTTTAAATCGTGTTATTAAATTTAAATGGTTTCCAATTAAAATGGATCAATCAATGTTGTAATTTATGTCTCTTATAATACTATATCTAAATGGAAAGCGTATCAATGTATCGGTATAACGTACTTAACTATTTTCTTTTAAAAAATTTTTGGCTGCGGTTACATGTGCAGCCCGGCGGCGCTTTCGTGTCCTATCTACGACCAATCAATGCCACAACTGATGATGTTAATCTGAACAACGGCTCCACACTGCACTACATGGGGTCCCTGTATTTGCCCTTAAGTTAAAATTCATTTGAATATACAACATCCTATTTCAATTTAAATTCAAATCCGCAAACATTTGCCACGAAACGTTGGGACTTGGACTGACATGAGCCACGCCCAGCTAACTAACTGGCTAGGTAAGGGACAGTGGGCTGGCCATATCAAGAGTCGAGGTAACGTTGCCAGCATTGCTTCCTCTTTCTCTCTTTCTCTTTCTCTTTCTCCGTCTCCATCTCTCATCTCCCATCTGCATCTTCTCCTCATCGCTGTGGACGATGCAAAATGCCACTTACTCCAAAGTGCCGCAGCGATTAACATCTACGACCTGACGGACGACAGGAGATGGGAGGTGGATTGTGTGGAAAACTTGGTAACCAGCTACCAATTCAGTTGGATCCAGCTACCTAGCTACCGTTATTTGCTCTGCTCTGCTCTGCTGTGTGTGCATGTGTGTGTGTGTGTGTATGGCTTGTATCTTTTGCATATCGCGTGCGGTGTATCTTCAAGTATGAGTATCTCGACAGTGCTGTGGTGACACCAATAACAACGAATGCTACCAAATTGCAAAACCAATTTAAAAAACGTTAAAATATATTTGTACATATAGTTACATTTCGAGTCGTTAGATTCTGCAAAATCTAAATTGCAATTTGTTTGCCAAGCGAACCATTTTTATTTTTTCATTTTCAATATATAGTTTTTATATTTAATTATCGGAGGGTTGTTATATTTTTTTTCTCTCTCCTCATCTTTGCTGCATAAAATTGCCAGCAGATAACGAATTTAGTATGCAAAGAATTTTTATTTAATTTCAGTTTGATTTGAATTGTGTGGGCGAGGAGACGCGGGGTGCTTGGGTTGTCACAGTATCATTTGATTGAATTGCAAACTGACAGGATAACGATCCTGTAACTGTTGGTTTGCGGTGCAAAATATAATGTGTCCCGTCAACAAGGCATTCAATTTAATTGGGATAGTTACTAGAATTTGTGGTAAGCGAATCAAAATGTTAATTAAATGTTAGAGTTTTAACAGCAATAACAATTGAATCGACAGAGAGAGAGAGAGATAGATAGAGAGAGAGAGAGAGTGCAGTTTAGCGTCAGTTTAAGGGAGCTTCAAATTTGAATCTCTAAGTATGAATATAAATAATTAAAACATTACTTTTAGAAAACATCCGTTAGCTTGTAATCTAAGAAAAGCTTAATAAAACCATTTCATTACCTGAAAGTATTTAACAAAAACTTTACAACAAAGAGTTGTCCTTCTTTTTATCCCTTTTTTGTATCTGTATCTTATTAAAATATAAGTTTTCTTATCTGCATTCTCTTGACAATATTTGCTATAATAATGCTTTAATATCTGCTGACGTTAATGCCCAATAAGCACAAATGCTGGGCCATAAATCTGTAGCAAGTCTCAATAAATTAAATACATTTTATTATTTTGTTGTTGTTGTTCGTTTTGTGGTTTGAAACAATGCAAAAAAAGAGTAAAAGAAAAATCAGTAAACGGTCTCATCGCAGAGTCAAATGCTTATCACGATCGGGACAATGCAGAGTACAGAGATTTTTACTTATAAATTATTTAAATGGAAAATAAAGCATGGCCATGGCCGGGCAGCAAACAAATCTGGGACTGAGTTTGAGACTGAGACTGAGTTTGAGACTGGACGCGGTCTGTTTGCAAATGCGGTCGGGAAATGTCATGAAAAAAGTATCGAGTAAATATCGAGAGGTTGGGATAGTAGTAAGTAAGTAAAACAAATTCACAAAATCGAACATGAACAAAGCAAGAAAATGATAAGATCACGATTGTTGCAACTGCTGCTTGCTGCAATGAAAGTTGGTGGCAGGTTGTACTACTGCAGCATGTACAACATGCAACAAAAGCATGGACACAACAGAACCAAACAGCAGCAGCAGCAGCAGCAGCAGCAGCAGCATTTAATTGCAAGCCACGTTGCCCCAACCGAAACGGAACGTGAGATGCCACAAGGGGCCTGAAGGACCCTGAACGAGGAAGAGATGAAACAGGGAGCAGGAGAAGGAGGAGCAGTAGGAGACTCAACTGACCGCCTTCCTGTGCTAGTTATGTATGGATATGTATGTGCACGTATGCAAAACTTTATCTGACAGATTTGCGTGATAAGCCCATGTGGCAGCCATGTGGATCGATCTGCGCCTCAAGTGAAATATCGCCAGCGGCGCTGCTTCAAGTGGAGCAAACAATTCCTCGCCTCCTTCTGGCCAAATTGGCAGACAGCTTAAGATGAAGCTGCATTTATAGCTGCAGCTTCAGCAAAAGATGAAGTCGAAACCAATGTTGAGGACACGCAAAAGGGAACTTGAAGTTAAAGCTGCTATTCACCTCTGCCTAACAATTGCAGCACTCTGCAATTGCAATTGCTTTTGGCCCGGCCTTTTAATGAGCAAATAACTTGCGTTTCGGCTAACGAAATTGGCCTTTGAATGTACGTAATATATGCAAGAAGAGCAAGCAAAAAAATAACTAAAAAAGAGAAAAGATTACTGGGAAGTTGCAGTTAGTTAGCATGAGGATACCATAGTTATGGTTTAAGAAACTGTTCACATAGTCCAACTACGGAGATTGAAAACTCCAATAGGGCAACTCCCAGTTTCGACTGAAATGTGCTTGTTAACGAAAGTGTTGAAGAACTGCGATAAACTAGAAAGTATGGCAATATAAATGTTAATTTTTTATTTATTTAACATATTGAGAACTAAATCCTTATGCTACAAAAGTCGTCATATTACAAAATTTCTTAATTATACTTATATTTAAAATTAATAACTAATATAACTTAAAGTTGTTCAATTAAACATTGATAAAATTTTCATTTATTGGAGCTTTAAGTTTTAAAAGACTCTTAAGATATTTATTTACATTTGTATAAATATGCACTCCATACAATAATGTTGGGCAAAAAACCAATAAACTTCAACTAAGTATCACACATGTCAGATAAATATTTGGTTTTCTTCTATTGTAAGTTAACGAATATGAGTCAATAATGTTTAACATTTAAATTATACTTTATGTAACATTAAAGCATTACCTATATTTGTTTACCCCAGCCAAGTGTACTGAGCTTATTTTAAAGAAATTTGATTCCCCATTCGCCAATGGTGAAAATTGAAGCAATAATGAGTGCTCTAATATCACTTAAAATTAAAATTAGCAACAAGCAAGTTTCAATAACAAAATGCAATCAGAAAATGTGGTATATCAATAACGACTTCTCCAATTTCTAATGAGAACTATAATACACTTCATCCATGTACTTCTGAGGGGCTTGATAAGTAACTATGAGTCAACTTTGTTAAAGAGCTGAGAACTTTTCTACTTTCCGAAAAGCCAAAGGCTCCTTTCTCTAAAAATATGTATATTTAAAACAAGTAGATGGGTTACCACCTCTATTAGTATCATAACTAACCCTGTTTTTTAAGGACTATCAATATGGTGGTGTTGGACGTAGGTTCTAATGCCGAGCTGTCAGGTAAATCAATTTTGGGTTTGGAACGAATGCTAGCTCTCCTTTTTGTTGGCCAATTCCAATGGGAGAACCTTTTGGTAATTGCATTAAGTATGCAAAAAATTTGCTCATGCATTCAAAGGACGTGCTCGCTGAGCGCGTGAGTTCCCAAGTGATCCCAATCCAAGGTTGCCGAACCAATTAAATAGTGTACTTTATGTGTCGAAAGGCTCCCAAAAAAAACAAATACAGCACACACACAAACACAACTCATAGCCAAAGGATGCGTTGCCTTAACTCAAACAGGCATTAAATTATCAAAAAAAGAAAAGGGGAAGTAAAAACTAGGAGAAGGTTTCGCATATTGAGGGGCTCTGCGGATTGTTGCAGACTCGGCATAAATACTTGTATACCCGAAAATAGTGCGTGCCTTCGTTACAGATTTACAACAAATAAAAATAGCTGGCTGGCTAGAGCTTAGAGTGGCTTTTTTGGGGTCGCAGGACATTGCGTATACGACGCGTGTGTTGTCCTGCGCTGATTGCCAGCATACAAAATCAATTCGAGCGTATAAATGTGGGTCACAGCGGGGTCATTGAGTGTATGTGTATGTATGAGTGTGAGTGTGACTGTGACTATGTCTATGTGTGACTCAGCAAATTGTTTCAAAGTGAAGGGAGGAGGGAGGTATCCCTCCCATACGCATAATTTAAGTGAATTTACGCCTGACTCTCTTTAACTTCTCAGTGCAACTCGTTGATGCAACGAAGCGTATGGCTTTTGGCGAGGCAAAAGTTTATTTTCCAAGCCATAAAAGACAATCGACAGAGCATCATCGATGACTTTGGCTCAACACTCATAGCATAAAGACATTTCCAAGTGCAATCAAATTCTACACTCGAATAGACATTTACACATACTACTCCCACCTCTTAACTCTCCTCCTTGGATACTTTGTCACACTTTGCTGCTTTCATTTCTTCTTTATCCTCTCCCCGACCAATTGCCTGCAATTTGCCCTCGAAAACTCTGTCAACTTTTAGGTGAAAGTGTATTTTGAGATTTTCAGCAAATGTTGCAAGTTTTTTTTTTCGTCTTTTATCGGCATTGCTTTCGGGCGAGAAAGCTTTAACATTAAGTAATGGAGCGCTATTAGGAACTGACGAAAACTTTTCCAGTAAGGCCTAGGGTGAGCTATAAAAAGAACAAGTTTATACGAGTATGTGCCAAAGTAGACCCTCACTTTTCGAAGGGTTCAGCAATTGATTTTGACATGAAAATTGTTTAGCAAATTGCTGGCAAAGCTATAAAACCATAAAAAAACATGCAAAATTATAATTGCAATAGATTTGAAATGGAATACAGGTGGTTAAATAAATTTAAAAAGGAAAAAAGATAAGGAAAGACTCTGTTTCTTAGGTTTAAATTGATAACATATGAGAAAGGTAAGAGGAGAGACAAAAAACTAATGGAAATAAAACTAACGAAAAGCGTTTCCCATATCATGAGAAAACTCAATTTGCATACCTCTTCGCACATATGTACTCAATATACACAAGTTTTTATGGAAGCCAAAAGAAAAAGAGAAAGAACTACATACATGGTATTTTCCAAAAGGAGATCCCTCGTTGAGTCAACATTAGTTATCTACCGCTTTGAGGTAGCAAACCTGACAAACTTTAACATTATCATAATTGCCTTCTTACCCAACATACACATAAGAATTCCATCTTCTAAACTACTTGGGCCTGTCTTCTCTTCCATATCACAATCCAAGAAGCAGGCAATCAAGCGGCCCATCAGGCGCCAGCAACTTTTCAAGAGGCATCACCCTCTTCAAGTCATCTCCACTTCTCCTCCTCTCCTTTTTCTACCCCTTCTTGCGCTTCAATCTAGACCAGTTGAAGAAGAAGAAGTCCATCCAGCGATTTGGCATAGCTAAAAAGGCGCAGGCCAAATATTTGCTGGGTGGAAAAGCGTGAGGAGAGTTTTCTTTGGCGCTTTTCTCGCAAAAGTTCTCGGCTCTGTGCGTTGCATATGTAAATAACTCTTGAAAACATCATTGAATCAACTTTTCTTCTGCTGTTCTTCTTCACTCTTCTGCTGTGTGTGTGTGTGTGTGTGTGTGTGTGTGTGTGTGGGTTGGGGGAGGGAGCAGCGCCACCTAGAGGCGAACGGGCTCATATTGACTTCGGTTGTCGGCTCGCGTTCGCGGCTTTTATAGTGTGTTTATTTAGCACTTGAAAAATATTACTTTTTCGCCAGCAATAATTTTAATTGCTTTGGCATTCGAGCCAGTCTCGACTCTGGGGAGGATGAGGTGGCTTCGAGGAGGAGGCTGGAACTGAAACTGGCCCTGGGATTGGGATTGGGATTCAGATTGGGGTGCCCCGCACCTACTGCCTGCCTTTCCCTATCCCTCCACAATTCACAAAAGTTAAGTGGCAAAAGTTTTCGCACTAAAGTTGAAGTTGGCTTTCGGTTCCTCTTGTTGTTGTTTCTCTTGTTGTTGTTGTTGTTGTTGCTATGTATTTTCGTTAAGCAAACATCAACGCCCACGACAGCCCCAGAAACAACAGCCGTGGCATATTATTTGTGTTTGGCCCTTCTTTTGTTTTTTCTCTCTCCTTTTTTTTTGTTTATATTTTTTTTGTTGCACTCTCGCACTTTGATTGTTTTGAGATTTCGCGGCAACACATAAAGTTCCGCCTGGGAACTGAAAAGAGAGAGGGACCAGAGAGCGAGAGAGAGAGAGGGGACAACTGGCAACTGTATTCAGAGTTCCGTTTCAACTCGGTGTTTTTTATCATTGTGAAACAAAAGCATCAAATTTAAATAAAATAAAAGTTGAAATTGAGATTAGCGCAAGTGCTCCGAAATTAGTTTCTCCCAGCACATTATTTAACTTTTAAAGCATGTAATTTGGCTTCACAGCTTCTCAGTTGTTTTTATGAGATTGCAGATACGCAAAGGTGTGATCTAAAGTTTCACTGAACTCATGGAGTGAGGCAGGTGAAAACTGTTAATAAAGACGAGCGAATACTTATTAAAAACGAATTTTATTTAAATACTAATTAATTTAAATTGGTTCAGTAGAAACTTTATTAACAGTTTACTTATATTATTAAACAGTTTATACTTAGTTACTAACAATAATATTCAGTTAAATGTTAATAATTAAAGAAGAATTTATGAATTCAAAATACTTTATAATTACTGTTGGCTGATATTTTTTAAATGCAGACACAGGGTATAAATATACAGTAAGAACATTATTGACTATTTACTTATATTAATAAATAGTTTTTATTAATTTACAATAATAAATAGTTAATTCTTTCTTTATACTTTTCAAGTATTTCAACTTATTTATTCTCCTTTGCAACTCATCAATAAATGAACTCTGGTCGCAAATTGCCCAAATCTATTGAACTTTGAACTTTTACATGTTACATACTTTGCAATGACTCCCTTGATCTTACACTTTTAATGTTTAAACTTTGAAATGACCCTTGAATAAACGAATACAGAGAAATACTATTGAGAAAGATTCATTTAGATATAAATTTATGTATGGATAAGTTAACCATTAAATTGCCACACAAATTGCATCAAATATTTAGTTGCCAACCGACTGCACAAATACTTAACTTTGTGTACACACACACACTCTCACTCACTTACACACACACACACACACCTTAACCTATACTGCCAATAAATAAACAACAACAAATATTTTATGCAAATTTTCAATTTAACACAACATTAAATGCTGAAATGCTACGGCCACATGAAAACAAACAAGCCAACAATGTCCATGTTTATATATGTACATTACATATGCATGTGTATTTGTATTTAGACATGTATAAGTATGTATATTTGATCAATAACAAAACATTTAGTATATTTTCTTACAGCACACTTGTGGCTTAAATGGCGTAATGCATTCAGAATCTTGTGTTATACGGGCGTCCAGCAGCATTTTGTGGCCATTTTCATAATATTCGCAACACACCTTAATGTTATTAGACTGCGGGGACTTCCCTAAAAACACACATACGTACACAGACAAATAACCACATTAGGCCTGGCCAATATTGAGTTAGAAATCAGTTTATAATATGTTTGCATTAGGCGTTAGAAATGCATTTGCAAATGCAATTATTTGCCAAATTGTTAAGCAGCTTATAGATGGGCTTTTCCCTACATGTATTAATCGCATTGATTTAGTTACTATCCTTTATTCATGCTTTGACATTTCAAACAACACAAGATCATTTTCGCTTAAATTGAAATAGGCTATAAAGTTGTAGTCTGTAGTCAAGTTGGAGCTTGTCTTCCTAAAAATAGGTTATCTTTTCTTTACTATAATTTCTACCCTTCAAACATATCTTGACATTTCAAAGTCAGCGTTTCCCTAATAATTATATATCATTAAGTACTTTATTGTAGTTGCCAAACTTTAAACATATATTGACATTTCACAACTTGATGTCGTAGTTTATAAGGAGTTTATAAATAGGAGTTCCTCTAAATAGTTCTCATTATTACTTTACTAGAAAATAGTTGCCATCTTTTAAGCATATCTTGACATTTCAAAGTACTCTCTACTCTTATCACACCTTATTGAATTGGTTTGCTTAAAAAGGGCATCAACTTGATAATAATTTACACATTTACCCCATCTAGTTAGCATGCCACTTGCCACTTGCCACCTCATTAACTGCCTGGGGAAACAAAATCTCTAAAAACTTTGCAGCTCTATGAGAAACTTTTACTAGAAAGTTCATTACAACAATGTCACAACAGCAGCAGCAGCAGCAGCAGCAGCTTTGGCTCATTTTCCACTCATTTTACAATATTTACGTTAGGTGACAGGCGCATGATTAATATGAGCCTGCCATAAGGTGGCTCCCATGATATTAACCATCCAATACCATAAGTTCGACCCTTTCAACCCCTACCCATAACCCCTATAAAGTTTTCGTAAAGCAAAGAAATGAAACTTTGCCTGCGCTCATTGCCATTGACCAGCGGCCTTTGCTAGATTGTAATTTGACAAGCAATCTTGCACTCTACTAAGTTTTTCGTGAAGTGTAACATTTAATTGTGGAATGGAACTGAGGCTTTAATACCCTACAACATATTCAGGTTAGAATTACACACAATACTTGTTAAGCTGTATATTATAATAATCATAAATAATAATTCCCATAAGTGGAAAAAGTTTAAAACAAGTCAAAGTATGTTGTATTTATCATAAGAGTCACTTTAATATAGGGTTTTAAGTATTCACTACAAGCCTAAGAAAAAGCTGTTACATACCTGATACAAACTTTGTTCGTTTATACAAATCAAATCTATTCGGTAATATTCGATAAGCAATCACCAAATATGCACTTTAAACTTTTGCCACAACGCTTCAACGCCTAACCTCAAAAACGAGGGTCCTGGTCAAGTGACAGGCATGGAAGACTTAACAGAACACACACACATCCTTATCAGAGACGAACGGAAATATCTGAAAATTTACCGCCTTAAACAAATACCCCAATTTAAACCACATGATTGATTGCTGCTGTATTGGGTCTTATTTGGCTGAGCAGTGTTAAGGGAGGGGGCTGAGGGGCGTGGCGAGTTCTGACAGTCAATATAAACAAAAAGTAAGCTCCAAAACTAGAATGTCGGCGTCAAAGTTGTCGCCTGGTTCAGAATGAAGCCCTTTTTGCTGCCAAGTCATCACGGACATTGCACTTTGGCTTTGACCATCGAGATTTTGTTGGAGGACCGACTGGGATCCTTTTGCCTTTTTGGCAAGGATTCTTCTTGAACGATTTGCTTGTTTCCTGCTTGCGGCGGCAGCTCATTTATAAAATCGTTTTTGTTGTTATATATCCTATTTCTTGACATAAAACGGGTATAATTGTGTGGAGAGAATCTGTTGAAAGCAAACCCCAAATAATGTATTTAATCTTATTCAGCTGCTGAGTATCGTGTAGTCCAGTAAACTCCTTTTTCAGAGCTCTCTTGACTCTGACGTTCTTGTTGCTGGCATTTTAAATTGAACAAAGGTATGGGGTCACACATAGGGGGATCAGGATATATGAAAAAGGAATGCCGCCTAGACTCATGCAGTGAACGAAGGGCAGCAAAATGGGAAATCCTTTATGGTAATCCAAGATGTTCCTCAACTGCTGCCACCCCTTTTATGCGGTTGACATGATTCACTTTAACGATAAACGATAACGATAGCCAGCGCAAAGTTTAGCCAAAAGTAGTTTGAGATAAAAAGGACAAAGCAGCAACAACACACAAGGAAGAAGAAAGAAGAAAAAAAACCAACAAACTTGGCGACAACTTGGCAGCCTCATTGGCGTAACATTTTTGCCCCTTTTGTCAGAACTCGCTTCTCTTTTTTTTAAAGCAATTTAAACGTTTGAATAAACATTTCATTTAATTTGGTGCGCCATACACAACAAACTAAAATAATCAAATAAATAAATAGAAAGCTCGCTGCGCATTTCTTTCGTTTCTCTTCCCTCTTTTTAAGTATTTGTGTCGTCACAGACAGGCCAACAAATTTGCCCAACGGCGCCAGCATTTTACGTAAGCACGTAATAACGCAACGGCAAAGACAACGGCACCGGGAAACACTTTACGTTGTTGTAGTCGCAGGCAAATGCGCGTAATGTACTATTACCCTAACGTAGAGCATTACAGTTTCATCAAGTCATTTGTTATATGTATATAAATGAATGCAATTTAAAAGAGAATTTTACTTAAATTGTAGTGACTAGCTAGAAGGTTTCTCCAAGATTTTCACTTCTTAATTAGTATTTTAAGTTTATATTTAATTAAGATTTGTTTGGTGGAATATTGATAAAAATTAGTTTCTCTGGAAATAGAAAAAATGATGGTATGTAGACTTTTGTCGTGTAAGCAGTATTTACATTCAGATCAAAAAGAAATCGTCAAAAATCTGTTTTTTTCACTCCGCTAACAGAATATTAGTAATTTGTTATCGATATACGTGTTCGATATCGATATAAGTGTTATCTACGCTGTTATTGTGGCCGCTTTATATAAATCAGCTGTTGTTGCTGCTAATAAGCAAAACAAATTTAATGCTGCCACTTTTAAATAAAATATTAATATAGTCGCTTTCTGGCCTGATGATACATTATAATTATATAATATATTTATTTTGTTGGGCATATCATTTTAATTCAATAAATAAAGTCTAATTAACTTGTTTGGTCCTTATGACCGTTGAAAATCTGCGGTATATAAGCAGTGACCTCCAATTAAACGTCGTTAATTCCCTCACACCACATTTTCCCCAAATTTTACTATTCAAAAGGTCATAATTTCATCATTCTATGATGAAATAAGGGGTGGAGGCTTATTTCATTACGTCAAAATGAAATGGCCAGCAAACTGTGCTATGTTAAGTCTAACAGTGCCATTTTGAGTTTAACAGAACGGCAGGCCCTTAATTTTCGCTGTTTTTTTTATATGGAGTTTTTCATTTCCACGGCGTTTTGAGGCGAGTGCAAATACTGCTATAATAAGATGTATCGTTTGCAACTTACCAGAGTATAATATTCCACTGACATTTATACATAACTCATTCTAAAATGTATATCAATTATTTAAATTTTATTAAGTTCTAAAAGAGCATCCAATCTTTCGCTATTTAAATACATTTGCTATCTTGTTATTATTGTCGTTGCACTTGCAGCCGCTCTTTGAGATACACAGACCTCCAGAAAAATATTGTAATAAGAAATTCAATTTTCAGGAACATTAGAGGCAAAGTTGAGACTTTTGCTACGTGCGTGGCGCTCAAAGCAAAGACAAACAGCAGGCACCTAAATTGCAGTGCCCCAAGTTGTGTTTACCAATTGTATGTTTTAAGTGTACTTTGGCAAAGTTCATTTATTGTTTAAATTGAAGATCCAACCTCCTCGAATTCGGTAAACACAATTATCGTTAAACTTCCACTTATCATCTTCTCACTTTAACCATTTATCTTAGACATTTTTTGAGAATTCATTTAAAACTGATTTATTGAATTTTTAAACAGCCTTGTGGTCATAAATTACTTCTTCCACATGTGAGTTATGCAAAACGCACGCTAGTGGAAACACCTTAAAATTGCAGTTTTATGTAAATTTTGCAACTCTGTTGATCGCTAAACACAACACGCAACCAATTATCGATAAGCACGTTTAAAGTAATCGCTTGCAGAGAGTAATCGTATGTGCAATTAGCAAATTAAATAATTTCCATTTAATCAAAACTAATAGCATACAGTTGTGATTTGGAAAAAGTATGTCAACAATAGCATTAACTCTTGATTATGATTGAGTATTGTACTTATATAATTGCGAATTCAACACGCAATCACCATTAAGTTTCTTAATTGAATTTTAATTATTTG
Source organism: Drosophila neotestacea (assembly GCA_035044365.1). Lineage (NCBI taxonomy): Eukaryota > Metazoa > Arthropoda > Insecta > Diptera > Drosophilidae > Drosophila > Drosophila neotestacea. The sequence continues at coordinate 6,360,409 of JAWNMD010000273.1, read as the reverse complement.
CATTTCTTATTTTCAGGTTTGTAATTTGTAAATTCCATGGAAAACAATTCGAGAGCATTTGAACAATGAACGTAAGTGACAAATATTTTAATTTATTATGCAACTAATCAGCTATTCGTGATGTGCCCTAAGGGTTGGAAACTGACACCAGGCCCCCGAAGCTGCAAGGCGCGGCAATTTTGGGGGCAGGGCAACGAATGTGCACCACTGTGGCTCACCCTTTCATTTCAACCGAGTACTTGCCACATTTGTGCTCCCATTTACGCCACACACTCACCACATATCTCATACAACACACACTTTCACTTATTACCGGGACTTTCCTCTAGGGAGGCAGCCCAAATGGCAGCTCAGCACGTGAAGTCGACATGAGTTTAGCTGTCATGTCCCACCTCCACCACCAGCTCCACCTTGAACCCCGGCAGCCACCACCTTGTCATATTAGCCGGCCGCTGGTGCCAATGTTCACTTTCTCCCCGAAGGGAGGCAAAAGGTGTCTTCGGCTAGAGCCTTTCGAGTGTACGCACAACAACAGTATTGCCAGTACAGCCTTTTTCCGGTTAGACTTGTCCTTTTTGAAAAAACTTTAGCTGGAAAATATTCCAAGCAATTCCTGTCTGAAAATTTATCGTGTTTTATAAATTCAATTGATCAAATTCGTGTATATTTTACAGAATGGAAACTCAAGTATTAGTAATTTTTAGTCTCTCTTAATAAAGGAAATAGGAAAAGTCCTTGAGAAATTTAGGTTAAAATTCATTGAATGCTAACGAAAATTATACCCAGAATAATCGGCCCTGTTCCAGATTTTTATATTATATTTTCATATATTCAAAGGTTATCTATATATCGTTGTGATTTTAATCTACAAAGTATTACCGACATTAAATTAGAACATGTAAAGGGAATTCACTCCCACTTATTGAGACTGAAAACCGGAACAGAACTGATAGGTAATACCTATAATACAATACCTATTAGGTATTTTAAAAGAAGTCATATTTAAATAATTTCGAAATGAAACTTCAACACTTTTAATATAAAACTATCTGTCTTATTTTCTGTCCCCTTTTTTATTTCTATTCTTTTTGGCCGTGCTTTTGGGCAGTTTTTCCTGTTTGTAAGTAGTTGGCATCACTGACTACAGCGATCAGTAGCAGCTTCGGCTATGCTCGACTCTCATGGTTGTTGTTTGTTTGAGAAGACGAACTGTTGCCGTGTTTCAATGTCGTTAACTCGCGCGTGTCTGCGTCTGTCTGTCTGTCTCTGTTTGTCTGTCTGTCTGGTTGTTTGTGTGTAACATTTTCACCTGTCAACAATATTTCATGCCCACTGTGCGTTGCATTAGAATGCGACAACAGCTGCCTGTGCCTCTGTCACTGTTTACCCTGCCTCTAGGATTGCCGAGTTCTCCCTAGTCGCAACACGCAACCGCCCCAAGAACGTCGCTCAGGTGGAACGACGGCGGCGTGCAACATTTACGCTTGCTTGCCACAATTTGCCTGATGCTTTGTTGTTGGTCCTGCCTCCTTTTCGCCTTTTGCCTTGTGGGTTTTTCGTTGCAAATTTGTGCACATGTCCTTGGTAATTTCAGTTGCGTGTCCATGCGTCGCTCTTGCTTTTGCTTTGCGTGCAACAAAATAACTGTTTCGCTTTCGAGTTGCTCCATTGTTGTTGCTTATTACAAAACACCATAGCAACAACTTACAAAGTCCAAAACGCAATTTTTCGGCTTTTGCATATACCTATTTGTTACCACATCCATACCATATCCTTTTGTAGCCATTGTCCTGCACACGTCATGCTCTCACACAGTACTGCATATTCAAGTAGAGACAGTCTAATTTAATATTTATCATTTAGTTTTCAAGCGTGTTAACAAATTGTTTAGATCAGAATAATATTTAAAACTGTATTTATGTATATACAAAAATGTATAATTGAACTTATTATATTTAAAGCTTACTTTCAGGGAAAAAATTAATTAGTTAATTTAAGTTTTCATATATACAATAAGTCTTTTATTTGAGTTGAAATTCAATAATAATTTTTACATGTGTATCTCTACAAATTTATTATTAAACGAGTTGTTTCGGAATCAGTAACTTTTTCTTTTTCTTTAATGAATATAATTTGCCTAAAACATAAATAGTTTTTCAATGGTTAGATATGCGAAAAGAAAACCGCAGTCGTTAATCTGCACTAAAATGTTATATAACAGCTGCATATTCAAGCTAATCTTACTTTACCTCTCTCAAACCTTTATCCCTTTAGTTTTTACCTGCGTGGAACTAAGGCGACAAAAATAACTTTAGGTGTACAATATATACGCTGTATACCTGATTTCGAACACATGTGCGGTCAAAACTCGTTTTACCTACGGGCTTTTGCGACCTAAATTGCATACCCTTCTTAGGTAAGAGTAGAGTGCTTATTGTTAATAAAATGTATATAACATACAATTCTCCCTGCAGTGTCAATCAGAGAGTGCACAGAGAACGACATGGAAGGAGTTTGCCGAATTTGTATGGGATCCGAGTCCTTGAAGGAAATATTTAACGAGCATCTGTCCAAGGACGAACCGAACATCGCAGAGATGTTAGCTGAGTGTCTCAACACCGAAATAAGAACGGAGGAAAAACTATCAAAGAAGATATGCACATCGTGTATTCTGGACACCCAAATTGCCTTCAGATTAAAGCAAAGGTTCGCAAAGACTAATCAGCTGGTGAAGGAGATACTGGAAGCTGATGAATTCATTAAGTCTCTGGAGTCCGAAGATTGGAATCTGAAAGAGATAGATACAAATGTTAAGATTGAGCCAGAAGAAACAAATAACAATCTTGAAGATGATAACCAAGCTGCCAAAGAGACGAAACTACGTAAATCACAACGCTCCTCAAAATCAGTAATCAGATATGCTTTGGACGATAATCCTCCCAACGACAGCTCCAACTTGAAGAATCCTCCCAACGACAGCTCCAACTTGAAGAAGAAAATTCATCAATGTGAAACTTGCAACAAGACTTTCCTTTCGAATTACCACCTTCAAAAACATATGCAAGTCCATAAAAAAGACAGAGATCAGCGATACTTCCACTGTTCAGTCTGTCCAAAGTCTTTTACAAAAATGAAGTACCTAAAGGCTCACGGCAATGTTCATACCGGTGAACGCCCCTACAAATGTTCCCAATGCGAAAGAACCTATACTACACTATATAATCTTAAGGTTCACGCTGCTGTCCACACTAAAGACAGGCCCTATAAATGTTCTGACTGCAAGAAATCCTTTACAACACGGTATCAACTAAATGTTCACACTGCTGTTCACACTGGATACAACCCTTACAAATGTTCTCTCTGCAATAAATCATTTATTTCACCGTCGAGACTTGAAAGACACACACGAACCCACGGTGATCTTCCCAAACATAAAAAGCCCTTCATGTGCTCTATATGCGGAAAAACTTTTTCTACGCGGATTGATCTTAAGACACACTCCATACGTCACAATAAAAAATAAATAAGCTTGTTTTAATTTTAAGTAATAACTGTGTAGTAAATATTCATAAGCTCGTTTTAAATAAACTTAAAAAAAATTAAATACTCGTCTTATTGATTCTTTTTATTTAAATGCTCCAAAATTCTATTCACAATTCACCACTATTTGCTCTTTTCCATAAGTTAAGGGTCTCCTATTGTCAAGCTTGTTTCACTTAAGCTTTATGGATCCTTTTAATATACATTACAGAAATAATTACTATGACAAACGGGTTTGAAAACCGTCATTCATTATTCTTCTTTTATATGATTTCCCCTATTTGTGTACAGGAAATCAAAGATTTTGACTTCCACTTTGGACAATCAGAGCTCACCCTTTGCTTTGACAACTTTCCCTGTATCATGGAGCATAACTGTACAGTGTACAGTATCAATTTAAAATTCATTGAAGTTTTCTAACCGTTTCAGGCAGCACTTCGACAAAAACTGAACACCCTCGCCTCGGGATGTTTATAGGATTTGTCAGACGCGACACATAACACACAAAATAAAAAAAGGAAACTGAAACTGAGGGATTGTCGTCTAGTCATCCAGGAACAGGGTTGATTGCCTTTTACAGTCTGTGCAGAAAACCCATCAGAGCCCGTGTCTCTGTGGCATCAATTAAAGCATTACAATGTCATAATCAAAATGACAAATAGAATTACGCATGATGGGAAAGGCAACAGACGACGATGTAGACGAGGCTGTACTCAGATTGGGAATACCACTGTCAATTGGTCTGTCGATCTGTCTGAGGCTCATTGGTGGTTGGTGTCATTCGCTAGAAACAATTTCCCAATTGTGCCACCTATTCAAATTGCCTCTGGGCGTCGTGCTAATCCTTTGTAAGCCCAGCAACGACAGCCAAGTGAGCCACGTTGCAAGTGTGGCAAGGTGTGCTGCCTCATTGTCTGGTGGCAAGTGCAACCAACCCCTGTCCACGTAAATGGATTGTCACCCCTATGCAACAACCCACTTTAATGATTGCGCGCCAAATGTCGCTTATTATAGCATTATACCAATTGAGCGTGCACTTTAAAGTCCCGGAAACCTTTCCACCTCGTACACCTCGAACACCTCGATTAGCCACCACGATGACAATGGAGGAAAAAAGACAGAAAATAATACCAATTACGAGTATTTTGCACATGTATGTAGAAGAAGCTCGCGTTCCCCATTCTTACTTGAAAAAAGTTTTAATCACACTTTGGCACACGCTTCTTTCATTTAATTTTCATTGGGGTTCTCCTCTTTTTTTTTTTTGTTTTTAATTTGCGTACAAATTATTTGTTGCCTCTCTGGCATTTTCTGCGGGCTTTTGATGCTGCTGCCTCCTTTTTTTCCCAACTCCAAGTCCTAATTTTCCCCGTTGCGTCGTGCAGCTGTGCCAAAAGTTAGGATAAAGTCTCATCTCATCACAGTTAAAGTCTTCGACATCTTTTCTCTTTGTGTTGCGCTTTTTATTCAATTATTTGGCCTGGTATAGCTCCATTTTGTTGTTTCCTGGTTTTGTCTTTTGAGGCATTTTTAGATAAATGATTACTGGTCTCTCTTTCCCTCTATATATGTAAGTATGTGTGGGTAAATAAGAAATTTGTATTGAAGGAACCTTTGCAGCTGCTTGCTTAAGGCTCTTTTTCGAAACTTTGATAGGCAATTTGTTCTGGGCTTAATGTGAGTGAAAAATTGGGGATCATTGGGAATATTACATTACATGGGAGTTCTAAGTAACTAAAGCATCTTTCAAGACTGTTTCCTATATTTTGCTCTGCATTTACTAAATTAAATACTAATTCAAATTTGCTATTTAAATATTTAGTATTAAGTTTTTCGAACTAAATGCCCCTTAAGTTTTTAATGCTTGCATTTTAATTTGATTCCACCTGACCTACTTTCATCCGGCTTACATATTTTTTGTGAAAACAGCTGTTCAGCGTAAATCCGCACTCTTCAAATTGCTTTGCATAACCCTGAGTTAATGCAAAGCAGCTGACCACCTAACCATCCAACCAAGCAACCAAGCAACCAACCAGGCCAACAACCAAGCGCTTGTTATCCAGAGCTTCAGTTGCGAAACATTTCTAATTTTTCAAAGTCTGGTCGAAGGATTTGCACCTTAGGTTTTTGGGGCCAGAAGCTGACGTTGTCTGAACTAATATCTAATCTAATGGAGGCCAACAGCATTTTATGCATATCGACAGGCGCCTTTTTTTTTTTTGATATTCCGCAGACAGCTGCTAAAGATAAATTGAAAAATTGCAAGCGCAAAACTATTTTTTAATATGCAAGTTAAAAGTGCTGAAGATATAGAGAAAGATAGAGAGGTAGAAAGAGAGAGAGAGAGAGAGATATATATATACAAAGAAGACCAACGAAGCTAAAAGTTTGACTAGCTTTTCTAATTGTGCAACTTCCGTGGCAAAGTGTGCGGCTAATGTAGCCGATGCTGCACCTTAAGTGCAGGTCACTCCCCCTTAAAACACAGCTTGTCTTAATGCCACCACTTAGTTTGATGGGTTGGGGAGAGAGGAGAGGGATAAGGGCGTTGGGGATAGGGGAGTTGAGGTTTCAGTTCTTCTTCTTCTTTCGGGCACTTCATTTCTCTTGGCCAGGGCAAAAGTGAAAAAGGCGTTGCCGCATAATAAATGGACAATTTGGTAGTTGAAGCGTGGAGCGTCCGAAAATGCCCTCAAGGATATGGACAAAATGCTACTCCATTGCTTATCCTTATTGCCAGCTAGCCAGCCAGCCAGCCAGCTAGCCAAGCAGCCAGTCAGGAAAATCACCCACCCAGCCACCCACAAGTTTTCCCTGTTGGCTGCCGTTGATGCGGTTATAGATTGCCTGGCCCTAACCCTTGGCTAGCCATAAAATTATTTTGCAACAATTTCTTAGCTCCAGCCACTTTCTTTGGCTACTCTCTCTCTATTCTATGCTTAAGGGCATTTTAATTTTTGATCTCGTAAATTTTCACAAGAGATAATAATAATATGCGTTCAGGTTACGCATTTTTAGTGGCATACCTGCCTGGAAAACTTTGTACTTTGTACCCCCCCCTTTCTCTGAATCTCTTATTTTCTCTTTTCCTGACTTATTTTCATTATTGACTTATGAGCCATAAGAGGCCACAACTTGTGCAATTATTAAAGTTGAGCTGTTTTCTGTCCCCCTTTCCCCTTGTTAGCCACTAAATCATCTCTTTGATAAGCAATTTGATTTATTTTATAAAAACAATTTGCTCTTTGACAGGCCCCTGTCCAAAAATACAACGCAAAGCTTCTCTAACCAGGCTAAACTATTTTCCTTGAAAAGAAAACAAAACAAAACGAGAGATAACAAAAGAAAATTTACTCTGAGATTCCCTGTAGAGTATGCGCAATGTGTGACATGAAGCTAATATTATAATATCTATAGATAGGTAAAAGTGTGGACACACCCGATAAAAAACATACAGCTACAGGGTATTAGACAACAAAATCCAAAAGCCGAACGCTAAAATATTTTGTGAGGTATTTTAGATAGCTAAACCCCTTCCAAAATGTTCAGTTGGCCCAAACAACCGACCCGCAACAGCAACAATAGCAAATGGTATTAACATATTTTAAACCTAAATTGCTGGACTTTTGTTGTGGTCGTTGTTTTCCTTGTTGTTGTAGTTGTTGTTGTTGTTGCTGCCATGTGGCATGTCAAGCATGAAGTGCAAATAGCTTGCAGCTAAATATTTATACACAATTTTTAGTTACCGTCGTCTTTTTTTTCATTCTTACATTTTTGTCTCAGTTGTGGTTTGGTTTTGGCTTTTTTTTCTTTTTAAGGGCAACTCATCCATCAGGCAACCACTTGTTGTGGGCAGTTTTTGGGCAAGAACTTCAAGTGTTTTGAATTGGGGGAGGTGTTATAGTTCTGTGTGCATTTGACATGATTAAACGATGATGATAAGGCAACGATTGCTGAGAAACTTGAACAACTTTTTGAGAGCATAAACAAACTCGATATGCTCGTAATCAATCGAGACTTTTGTTCATGATGCAACATTATTTCTAGTCTCAATTCAAAGTCATTTTCAACTCAGCTCAACACTAAAGTGCGGTTGCTTTACTGCAACCTTTTGCCCTTGTCTTTGCTTCACATACTTTCCAAGTTTTTGGCTTAAAAGCCCTTTTTTCAGAAGCAACTTGAAATGTTGCCAGCTTGTTAAAATTCATTGAATGCACATTTCATTTATTAAATAATGCCCCAACTGACTAAGGTCTTCTATCATTCACAGCACAGTCTCCACACAATGTTATTTAAGCGAGAACTGTTTAAAATTTATAAATGCGTCTGACGATGCCATTAGAGGGATTTCATTTTGCTGCTACCAAAATACATAGTATACACCAAGTATAACTATTATATACACACAGCTGGCAGCTTACCAGAGAGTCTCGTGTGTGTGTGTGTGTGTGAAACTCTTAAGCCTTGAGGTTGGCTTCAGCGTTTGTCCAGTTTGCTTTCTGGTTAACGCTTCAAATGTTGCCAAATGGCTAAATTCGTGCGCATAAAGTGAATTGTTTTATGGCTAAGGAACGAGAACGAAAACGAGAACGAGAACGAGTCCAAGGCGCAGTCTTTGAAAAACGAGTTAAACACGTGTCGAAAATGGTTTGGGCTTCCTTTTTTGTGACTCCTTCCTGCCATCCTTATTGCATGTGCTGTGGCATATAGCATACATTTGGGCGCTTTCCTTAGCAATCGAAGTGATTGGAATGGGGTTGGTTGCATAGTTTATGGCCACATAGCCTTGACGTTCATAGATTATGGATGAGCTTCATAATGAGCCAATTTATACAAGAGTTCTTAGCCTGCTCATTGCCACTTGCCACACTTTCTCTATACTCTATTCATCTCATAAACAATTCCACCTCAACTGTAGGCAGCCCGGCAAAGTTGATCTCTTTTTGTGTTTTTTCTTGCTTTTTTTCTTCGTTATTTTTTTGTTGGTAATGATATATGAAACCCAACGAGTTGCTGCCAAAAACGCCATTTGTTTAAATGTGGATGGACAGCCTCAGCTCTCAGCTCACATCTCACAGCTTCCATTTGAATGCGTTCTTGGAGCAACACATGGCAATGGGTAATCGCATGTGTGGAGCTTTTTTTTTGGACCATCTGTTGTTTATTTCACTTCAGTTTACTCTTCGATTCCCCAACTTGGTAGCTGCTGCTGGTTATTCCTCAGTGCACGCGTCAGGTGACAAACTTTCTACTCTTCTTTATTTTATCTTTTTTTATGTTTTATTTTCTGGAGTTATCCATCTGCTGGAGAGCACAAGGACAAGGAATTGACAACAGCAGCTGTTGCTTCTGTGTTGATTTGCAGTGGCTTCTTCTAAGTGCTCTGCTCAGCCGTCTGCAATAGCCAGAGAACAGTAAACAAGTTGACTGTGAAAATTACTCAGAAGGAAACAACATGAACAACACAGATAATCAAAAGAGTTTAGTTGTAGATAAAAAATAATGGAGCATGCCAATATGAATGAGAAACTTTAATTTAGATTTACTGAAAAACACTAAGTGTTGAGCAGTATTAAATAAGTAACTTACTTAATATACTCTTAACATAAATTTCAAAAACAAATAAAATATTGGTTTAGTTTGCTTATACATTTTAGATAAAAATGTTAACTACTAAGAATAAGTATAAAACTATCATTACAGTTAAAATTCTACACCTAATGACAACTGCAATAATTATTAAGCTTAGCTTGTCGCACTAGGATACAAATTCTTTCTAAACTTAAAATATTTGTACTATTTTAACTTGCAATCTATTAAACTTGCTACAATTTTAACATTAATACATTATTATTAAATCACTTTTTTGTTATCATATTCATCTTTCTGTTGTGTGTAATTTTATTAACGTTGCTGTAGGGATTTTTGAACTATTTTTCAACTTCCTTAGTGCTCCTGTTAGTGTTCCTTTTCAGGGATTCGGGGACTGTTCTTCAAATCTCTCTACACTGAACTCCACAGTGCATTGAAGCTTCAATTCGCTTTGGCATTGCTCCATTTTGTGCGTCAGCTTTTTGCCAGCTAATTTTACGGTAATTTCCAAAGCATCGTAGCCAATTATTCACCTGCGTTGACGTTGGCATCGTTTAAATTGAAAGGATTACTTACGCTTCATTGAAGCGAACACACACACACACACATACACACACAAATTTATACACCTATAGCTCAGTTGGGTTGTGCTCTCAGATCGGATACCTTCATGGCCATTTCATTTACACATTCATTTTGGTATTGGCATTTTTTCATTACCGTGTGGCGCCACCTCTGACATTGAACGTTGGATAACGTTTGCCTTCTTGCCCCCCCGTCTACACTCCTGCTCAGGTAACTGGTGTCACTCAGAGAGCAATTGAAGCGATTTATTGGTGTCATATGATAAGCACCTGCCCCCATTTTGTTGGCCCTCCGTTTTTGCCAATCAGTGTCCTTCTGCTTCTGGCGCGTAATAAAAAGTTCAAGCATTAAAAAGCTGTGCCAACGTTTCTTACAACAAGTTTCAAGTGTCGTTGCAACGACACTTGCCGCCCTTTGGGGCAAGTACCTCAGCAATTCACGCTTTGTGTGCCAATCAAACAAATAAACAAACAGACAGACAGACCGACAGATAGACAGTCAGACAGACAGTCTGTTGGCCACGTTTGATCTCTGTTTGTGATGACAGACATCCTGTGGCCAATGTGAGAAAACATATTGAATTACTTTACAGAAAGTGTCTCGTTATCGATATGATATCTTGGCATCCTGTACAACTTCCCTCCTTGCCTTCCTCCTTTGACCTCTTTGGCAATTTGTTAATTTCTTGTCAACAAGCTGTGACTCGTTAGCTTCATTTTGGACTAATTGGGCAATAACAAGCGCCTGGCCAAAATCGCTTAGCCTCTTGCCATTTAATATTTTTATTTAATGCCATTCACTTTTTTATCATTCTTCATTAAACGCTGTGGTCTGCCCCTCTCCCCCCTCCCCATCCGTTTCTTTTTGTTTGTACGTTGATTTATTGCCATTTGCCTCCAATCGGCAATAATTTTTCAGCGGTTATTTGCCTTGCATTCCCCTTGCCTTCTTTCCATTCCTCTTGCCGTTCTCATCACTGTTTTTGTGTTGGCATCATCGTCTGCTCTGTTTATTGTTAAATAATTAAATTTTCGCATAAATTCATCATCATCGATTGCTCGGGACATTTTTAATTTCTTTTGACATCGTCACATGCAGATAGGTAAGCCGTAGGGAAGGGGGCGTGGCAAAGAGAGGGTCCAATGGAGCAGACGGTCTATCAAACGAAGAGCGACTGTTAATTAACATATGTTTGTCAATGTCTATACATCTTTAAAGTTTCGAAACGTTGATCCAGAAATGCAAGAAAATGTTGAAAAAAGGGATAATATTAAAATTTTCATTAAATGTAGTTAATTTTTTAAGTTTTAATCAACATAAGACTTTAATCTTAGTTTGTTATTGCAAATTCAATTTATTACAAGTTAAATAAAATGTATAATCAGATTTTGACAGCCTTTGTTATTTCAAATATAATTTTTCTGAATATATTTATGCATACTTTGTTAATTAAGCTTTTGCGATCTCTTTTTTTAATAGAGAAGACTAAAGGTTTTCATTTAATCTTCAACTACTTAGTTACTTGCAATGATAACTATTATCATTAATGTGTTCTTGTCTGAATTATATTTGATCTCAGCTTAAATTAATCATCATTATGTATCCGATTAACTAAATAGCTATAAAACAGCTTAGCTTAGTGTCAGTTCGATTCTGAGTACCCCAAAAACATATGATATTGTTTTCAGCTTTGCATTAATTGTAATTGATTACCTGTCTTGAAACGCTTCAGCAAACATATCTGTTGTCTACAAGTATCTCAGAAACGCACTTGAATGACTCAGCTGCTGCATGGACAACTGTTTCATAAATATTTCAAAGCTATTAACGCTTATGATGCTAGCAGATGACAGTTCAACTAATGAGCTATGACATAAAAGGTTTACAAAACAAACTATGACAAAATGCAGCCCAATGTTTAATGCCAAAATACTTAAATAAAAAGGAAAACCAAAAAAAAAGGGAGACGGAGAAAATGGAAGAACTGTCTTTTATGACAAAACCTCTACAAACTAAACTCTCTCCCCGATCCCCGCCCAGCTGCAACAAATTTGATAGATCTATTTGTAGTGTCCCGCTCTGTTGCAGTTGCAGTTGTTGCTGCTGTTGTTGCTGCCTGTTAAATGCGACAACTTAAAATCCCATTTGATGCACTCTTCTTTTATGATGAGCCCTCCTCCTCACCCTTCTCTCACACACACACACACACACACACACAGAGCTGCTGCTCTACCATTTCAATCTTCATAAACTTGACAAAAATCCCAAACGAACAACGACGACGAACAAAAAACGAAAAATTATGTTCCATTAATGGAGCGAATGTTTCCTTTTATGGACTGCATATAAAATGTAAACTACTTAAGCGGCAGCAGCCCGAGACTACGAGACTACGAGATTGCGAGGCTGCAACATGTGGAAGCTGAAGCTATTTAGAATTTTTGGAGTATATGTCTTTGCTCCTGTCTGTCTGGCTGTTGTCTCCTCCTTCTCCTCTATCTGAGTTGCCTTGGGGCATGCACACACTGTGCATTGCCGCCCTGTCTCATTATGTCGCATGTGACACTGTTAATGATTATATGTATATGTTCTCTATGCCACGCCCCCAACAAAAAAAAAAAAAGTTGCAGAAGTGAGGGAAATTGTGTGGAGTTTTCCCCCTTTTCTTCTCTTGGCTTGTTAGTGCAACCCGTCGACCCCACAACGAAGACCGTGACGTGAAAATCTAGGAACAAATGTTTTGGTTCCCACTTGTGAAAATCCCCAATGCGACACAGACGACAACGACGACAGCTCACAACTGTGGTTGCTCTTTGTAGTTGTAGTTGTTGCGAGTTGTTCCCAGTTGAAGTTTCATTAAAAATACATAAAAATCAGAACGCATTTGCCTTCAGGCCCGAGTCAACAACAACTAATGTTGAGAAATGGAAAAACAGGGACTTTGAGTAAAATTCTGCGCCCCTTTTATAATAAAACATTCTACGGGGTTGTATGGATGGCTTGTTTATTTTAACAACTATTCTTATTCGTATTGTGTGGTGTGTGGAGTGTGGCGTCAGTCTTAATTTGTTTAAACATTAGTTTGAAACAAAAAGATACATAAAGCCACAGTTGAGCAAGCTAGACAATAGGAGACCCTGTACTTATGGGAAAGAGCCAATAGCACTGATGAATATCTATTTGTTATTTACTAAAATTAAATTAGTTATTACTAAAATTAAAACTAACTTTTTTATTTTTTACGGTTGTACCAAGAAATACTTAATAAGATATTATAAGAGTGTGGTATACGTAGTAATGTGTTAAAACATTATATTTTGTGACGAATAGTGTGGGCATTAAGATGTGTTCGCGTAGTAAAAGTTGTTGGACACATAGAACACTTGAAGGGCCTTTCTCGATCGTGTAAAGCAATGTGCCCTCGTGTGTGTCTTTCAAGTTTCGATGCTGAAATAAATGATTCTTCGCAGTGGGGACATTTGTAGGGGTACCCGCCAGTGTGAACACCTGTGTGGATCTTTAGTTGATACCATGTAGAAAAGGATTTCTTGCAGTCAGAACATTTGTGGGGCCTTTCTTTAGTGTGGACAGCAAAGTGAACCTTAAGGTTAGATCGTGTACTATATGTTTTCTCGCATTGAGAACATTTGTAGGGCCTTTCTTTAGTGTGGACAGCAGCGTGAACCTTAAGATTATATAGTGTAGTATAGGTTCTTTCGCATTGAGAACATTTGTAGGGGCGTTCACCGGTATGAACATTGCCGTGAGCCTTTAGGTACTTCATTTTGTAAAAGACTTTGGACAGACTGAACAGTGGAAGTATCGCTGATCTCTGTCTTTTTTATGGACTTTCATATGTCGTTGAAGGTGGTAATTCGAAAGGAAAGTCTTGTTGCAAGTTTCACATTGATTAATTTTACTATTTAAGTTGGAGCTGTCGTTGTGAGGATTATCGTCCAAAGCATATCTGATGACTGATTTTGAGGAGCGTTGTGATTTACGTAGATTCGTCTCTTTGGCAGCTAGGTTCTCGTCCTCAAGATTTTTATTTGTCTCCTCTTGCTCAATCTTAACTTTTATATCTATCTCTTTCAGATTCCAATCTTCGGACTCCAGAGACTTAATGAATTCATCAGCTTCCAGTATCTCCTTCACCAGCTGATTAGTCTTTGCGAACCTTTGCTTTAATCTGAAGGCAATTTGGGTGTCCAGAATGCACGATGTGCATATCTTCTTTGATAGATTTTCCTCCTTTCTGATTTCGGCGTTGAGACATTCAGTTAACATCTCTGCGAGGTTCGGTTCGTCCTTGGGCAGATGCTCGTTAAATAGTTCCTTCAAGGACTCGGATCCCATACAAATTCGGCAAACTCCTTCCATGTCTTTCTCTGTGCACTTTCTGTTTAACACTGCAGGGAGAATTGTAGGCTATTTACATTACATTAACAATAAGCTTACCTTAGAAGGGTATGCAATTTTTGTCGCCAAAACCCGTAGGTAAGACGAGTTTTGACCGCACATATGTTCGAAATCAGGTATACAGCGAATGTATTGTACACCTAAAGTTCTTTTTGTCGCCTTTGTTCCAAGCAGGTAATAAATTAAAGTTATATAAGTTTCAGGTAAAATGAGATTACTTTGAATATGCAGCTGTTATGTAACATTTTATTAAAGATTAACATTGTGGTTAACCTAACCGTTAAAAACCATTTTTGCCTAAGGCAGATTATATGGGTATATTATATTTAATTTTATTGCTGCTGATGCCGATCAAGTATATAAATATACTGCATTTGAGATCTGGAATGCTTGCCTGTTTAATAGACCCTTTGTACTTTTTCAAATATGCAGGGTCTAAAAACCTAAAAACTAATTGCCAGTTTGGTTGTTGTTTTGGGCATCGCCCACGACAAATCACACACAAAATCCATGAGCAAAGGCTTTTCAAGTAAACCACAACAAACAGTTTAAAAGCTGTGGGAAAAGTTTACAGTTGTACACATCTTGATTGGCTTTTAATTGTGGAGCGCTAATTTGAGGGGCCAAACGGCAACTCGATAGTTACATTCGTGTTCTTTACATTTACCTGATAAAGTAACTATCAGCTCTACCAAGAAACTACCTTAACAAGAACTATTTAATTGCTGGAATTGACTTACAATTAGTTGGAGTGTTGCTTGAAATATTTAAATAGCTTGTACTGCATGTACAACATATGTACAGGTGTTAAAGGTTATACTCTTAGTTGAAGTAGACTTTAAATAGCTTCTTATTCTTATTTTACGGTCATTGGCATTCGACAAATAGAATTCATTTAATCTGTCTCCTGAATGCCCTATTCAAATCTTAAAATAAGGACAAAATATCTTAAGAGACAAGAATCTGGTTCTGCACTGTATAATTCTTTGTTTCTATTAATCAGTCTTAACATTTGTAAATATTATTGGATTATTTCGTATGAGAAACGATTCACGATCCTTTATTACAAGTATCTTTTAATGCACAACTGTTGGTGCTTTTCATTTACTTCTATCAGAATTTTCCCTCTTATAGTCGTTATTAACAATAATTCTCTAACAAATCCTTCATCATTCCAACTGCTGTGTTGCTTTAATATCAATTACAAGAAACTACAGCAGAATGCACTCCCCCAATAACCGCACCCTTACATGCTGGATGGAAAACATGTCTGTTAATATTTCCAATAACGCCCAAAGGCTTATTAATATCCCAGTTTCGAGACCCAGACCAAAGCAATGCAATGTTGTTAATAGCCAAAGGTAGATGTCGGTTGTCGGTCGATTGCAAAGCGACAAATTTGCACTAAACACAAGTGGAGTTCATCTACATGCTCCTTCCTTAGTAACAGGTTAGTCCAAGGGGTTTTTGCCCTAGCCTCCAGCAAGGCACAACGACTTAACGGCAATTAATGCAAATGAAGGTGCATTTGCCTGGACACAGATTCTGCATTTCTCTCTCTCTCTCTCTTTCTCTCACACTCTCTCTGTTTCTGTGCATGTTGCAATTGGGATGAGACTGGAGGGCATTTGGTGCACTTGTGCATGCCTAATTATTAGGACAATTTGCTCATGGAATTTGCCTATTAATTAGCCATTGCACACGACCGTAGACATTGACGACGACGACCAAGTTTGGTTTTGTGGGCTTTGACTAATGCACTCATTGATTATAATGAAATCAGACTGAACTTCCATCTATGGTATGTCTGTCTCCATCTTCATCCCCTTCACTGTGTCTCTATGCTGGCCATCTTTTAATTTGTCCTCGCTCATAATGAATAGGCAACCACCGCAGGCTTTAATACGATTTAATCTCAAAGGCGACGGCTATTCGGTTTTCCTCATTGGTGACATACCCCAAAATGCGCTCAAATAATTTCGCATGATTTATGTCCTTGTCGACTTTTCAAATTAACGCGCTTATGTGCCGAACTTTGAGATAGTCGAGGGTCAGATACTCTGCATTTCAATTGGAGAGAAATTAATATGTGGATAATTGTTCAGATAGAAATATAGAAATACCAAAGCCAATTGTAAACTTGTGTTAATATATTATCATTCTTTCATCAGGTTCACTCTTAAAAATAACCTTTATATTGTTTTTAACCTTTACTTTTATGCCATTAAAAGTCAAGGTGTCTTATGGCGACATTTCCTGATTATGAATCCTTTTTGAAAAGTTCAAAAGCTACCAGCAAACATTCCTGAGATTGTCGTCAACATTTGACAAAACAATCTTTTATTTCTCCATCCAAAGTCATTAAAAGAAACGCGCAAATAATAATAATAGCAACAATAACAATAACAACGAAAGATTCAGTCGTGCGCAATGCTAAAAAATCGTATATCCTTGTACTTTTATATAAAAACATTATTAATCAATGTCCAGAGTAGAAATTCTTGTTGCCATGTCTGTGACAGGAGTCCAAGGAGGCTGTTTCAGCTGTGCTCAGGACTTGTTTCCTAAATTCGCGTCCCTTGGGGAAATCCTAGAGACACTCATCGCCTACTATTTATATGTCCTGGGGTCGCATAAAGCAGCTTAAGCCCAAGGACATTCAAGACACAGAGCCAGAGCGTTAAGAGAACTTTGCTAATTTTCTTTCCTGTCACGTTGATTTTTTGTTTACCATTATAGCTGGGCTGTTGTCGCCTCCAAAAAAGGACACTCTTCCATTCTCCCATTTCCCACCAGACACGGGGGCCAGCCAACTTGATTTACGTTGCAGCTTCTATCGTCGAGCGGCATTTCAATTAAATTTTATTTTCTATGAGCTTGGGCGTTCAAATCAATGAAATATAATCGAATTAATTACGTCTGGAAGCTGGCAGTTGGACCCGCTCTGAGAAGCAGTCATACATAGGTGCTGCTATAGAAAGTCTGTTGTTCGTGCCACATAAATTTGCGATTCGGCTGCGTTTCATTGCCCACTGATTTTGGCCCGGATTTGTATTATTGTTAATGGCCAAGTTGTGTTGGCTTCAGACTTTTTGCTGTTGCTGTTGCTATTTCTATTGCTGACTTTGCATAAGGATCTGCCAAAAAAGGCAGTCGAAGTCCTTCTTCGACCACGTTCCAGGAGTTGCAAATCTCAATTCTGTCCTGGATGGTCCTTGTCCATTTCTCGTTTTTAATTAGCATTCAGCTGGCGAAGAGTCGCCTCTTTGTTGCGTAATTAGCTGAGTTTTGATTTATTACCAGGCGAGTGTTTGGCAGCTTGTCGCCCATACCGTCCCCAGGTGCTATGTCCTTTACTCCCGCCTGGTTTCTTCTGCTTCCCTTCTTCTTACAAATGAAAGGACAATTTCTCATGCAAATATTTGCAGAAAATTAAAATTGTCAAACTGAAGATTAATGCTTTGATGCGTTTTATCTTTCCAAAAGCAAGTTGCTGTCGTCAGCAAACTTTTGGCACAAAAACTAAAAGTAAATTTGATAAATATTTTATTCTTATGAATACAATAGATAAAATAAATATCTTTAAATAAATTTCAAAAGTCTTCTCCAAAAGTAAAGGTTTCTAGACTTATGAGTGTATCCCATCTGAAACGTTTTTAACAATCGATTAGTTATTATATTTAAAGATTTAGAAATATCTTAGTGATTATTACAAAGTTACTAGCATTTAGTGGTAGATATGTATTAATTATAATTTCTCTCTCTGTTTCTTTTTAAGCGGAATTTTGGGAATAAATGATGTCTGCTTTAGAACTTAGAAACATACAACAAATTTAAAAGAAAGCAGCCATTAAAATAACTGCTAGAGAAAGTACTTACTTTCCCTTTTACAACTGAATGATTTTAATAAATGGGTCTGTTTTACAGGATCACAATATTCAGCTTAAATTAAATGCATTGTAATATTTAATGCATATTAATTCAATTCAGCAAACCTCAATCTTTATTGAAAAAAAGAACTCACTAAGCCCGACTTTATTGCATAAAAAATGTGATGCAGACACATGGCCGCAAATTAACAATTTAATTTTAGCTTTCGCTTACAAAGGAACTATTGTTGCTCTTGTTGTTGTTGTTGTTGCTGTTGTGTATTTTCAGTTGTAATTAACTTTTATGATGTAATAAAAATGCTGCTTAACGTAATGCAGCCTATCCAACAAGTTCACTTTGTTATAATGTAAATCAGAGCGATTATGATGAAAATTGTGCTGTCTGTTGTTGGCCTTGGGGAGAAAATGCTTGTGGTTCAGGCACATGAAAATCTTATTAGTCGACCGGAGCAATAAAAATGAAACCTCATAACTGCAATCTGCATATTATTCAGTTCAACATGCACTACATAAACGAATAACTATATACATAATAAATATATAAATATATTGCTATCGCTTTCTCTTTCCCTTTCTCTGTATCTGTATTTGTATCTGTATCTCTATCTCCCTTTCTCTTTTTGTATTTCGACTCCCCTCTGGCATTGCAATTATGCGTTTGTCCAGGTGGCTTGAACACTGACACAAAGGCAACGCTGACCAGCCGATAATTAAATAATTTTAATGCAATAATGCCAGAGAAATACTCGTGGGGAGGAGGTAAATGCAATTGCAGAGAGGGGGCGTGGCCGGAGGGAAAGTGAACGAGGAAAGAGGAGACCAACAGACAACAGACAGAATTGAGCCAGCACTATCAATTTGTACATCGGCTTAATTGATAATCTTTGGCTATTATTTAAATGCGAGCACGTCGGAGCTTTGATTCGATTCAATTTGTTGCGCTAACGATTCCAATTTGATTGCGAGAGCACAACCCCAACAACAACAACAACAACAATAAATAATACAACAACAAAGACATTGTATATACAAACAGACTCACATACTAAGTAAGTACATATATGCGTGTGTTTGACCAAGTGACGGACACACTCTGAAGTTGCCTATTATTTTATAGGGAGCCCATTGGTTTTGTGGGTGGGAATCCACTTTGCGTGTGTGGCATATGATGTGAATTTAATTTGTGTGTTGGCCTGACCAGTTCAAGGATATAGTGGTATTCAAACTATTCTCTTGTTTAATTTGTAATCATTTGTGCATAAGTAGCGTTTGGTCTATAGCATGTTTATTGAATTAGGATAGATATTCATCCAAATCAGCAGTAAGCTTCAAAAGGAATACAATTTCTGTTCATCTTCGTAGAAATTCATACTATCTGCTGTTATCCTAGAAGATGCTTTTCGATTAACAGCTTGCAGATATGTTCCAATTAACATTTTCTAGAAATAGACAAATACTTATGTGTTCATGTAGGAATTTAAAAATGAGTTAGTCAATTAGTTAGAAAATTAGTCAAATATTAAACTTTAGGCCATACATATTACGTAACAAATACGTCAAAGATATTACAATTTGAGCTTAAGGAATTTTTAAAAACAACCAAGTTTAATAAAGCTACATTTTCTTGATTTTATCAAAGTTTTATTATCAAAAGTCCCTACTTTCGTTAATAGTTATTTCCAACTTAGTGCCTAAATCTCATAAAAGGCACGTCTTCAAGCAAAGAGATATTCAGTTAATATTTTATTCAGAAATATAGATCTAAATATTGCATATATAATATAATTTTTGAAACTGGTAATTTTTGGCGTAAGAGAGCAACTTACATTGCACTTAGTTCATAATACAGTTGAGAATCCGATTATATTATTTATAGAAAATTCCCTTTACTACAATGTTTTATTTCATAAATAACTATTTTCCTCAGGTTGCCGTTTCAATAAAAATTTCTAATATTTTCTGACTTTCTGTTCGCAAAACTCTTTTATTACAACATTGATACGTTCTTATATCCCTTGATGCTTTTGGCTTTTTCTCACTCTCTTTCTAGCTAAAAGTGACTCTTCAGTCTCATTTATTTGATTGCTGACCCATTATGAAAGCTTATGTTATTTAAGCTAAAGTCCCATCTAAATCCGCACTGCAGTTGTTTATAAAGCCTACAAAGGGCTTACGCCAAATTAGCCCCAGTTTCAAACGGCAACTTCAAAGTGCACAATTGGTACAGGTACTGGGAATGGGATTGTGGATAGAAATGGGAATGTTGTTGGGTTGACCACACCTCATTCCGGGAGTACAACAACTGGCCACCCAATTGCAGTTTCTCTTGGCCTGCTGTCTGACCTGACCTGCTCTGCTGTTCTCTTCTCTACCCCCGTGTTGACCTGTTTTGTTTTTAGCTTTGCCCCGGCTTGCAGTGTTTTGTATTTTTATTATATACAAAGCCTCCCACCCACTTTCTCCTCCTGCTCCCTTTAGAAAACCTATTAATACCCAACAAGGCCGTAGGAGCCACAGTCGGCCTAGTGTGGATGGAGTGGGATAGCCCTTACCATGGGCAAATGCATTCAAACCAAATAAAAAGCTAATTAAATTAAAAGCTAATTTTAGAGTGAAAGTAAAGCGCAGTAGCTTGCCTGGAAGCTTAACCGCATCGAAGTTGCCAAACGGCACAGAGAGTAGAGAGACCAATTTTCCCATACTCTACATTGTAGTGAGGGTATTAGGACTGGTTAGAAACGTTTTGTAAGTTTGAAAAAAAAATTTATTTATATTTAAAATTATTTAATTAAATTATAGTTTAAAGCCATAAAATAATATTTAGAAAAGGGGAATGCACTGTTGGCTTGTATAATACTTTAAAAAACTTAATAATATAACATAATCTACTTCATTCGTCAAATGTCAATACTTGTATTCATACAAATTTCAATATTTCTTGTAGTAAATCAGAATATGGGAAAAATAAAGTTATTTCCACTCAAGTATTTTCAAGATTATAAACTGTTCGCCACTGGAAATTTGTCTATATTGTTCAATATTATTTCTAAGGTTTTAAATAAATAAAATAGTTATAACATAGCTCCTTAGAGAAATTTCTTAGTGAACAAAAACTGATGCTTTCATACATGTATGTAACCTATATACAAATATAAGGAAATTGAAGATCTATCCTTTTCAACAGAATACGAAGAATATTATTTTCTAAACAGAGAATTACGTGTTCGTTCAGATATTTCTGTGTTCTCTCATCAGCTTTTATTTACCAATTTAAAAAATTAAATTTTATGTATCCACAATGGAATGATAAACGCCACAATATGTTAAATTTATTCTAAAAGTCTTTAGTTTATGGTCTTTATAGGTGGAGGAGGGGTTGTGGTGTGGCTGCTGCTGTTCAAAACGACAGTGCCTACAAATTGTGTCCACGACGAGACGGCGAGTCCACTTCAATAAAATAATGCCCGCTGGGGAACATATGGCAGTGCAGAATTTTATTACGCCGTTTATGGCTTTTCAGCGTTATGATGATAGAGGCGTCACAGGGGGAGTGGGAGGCTAAGGACGGGGAATGGGATAGGGGGAGATTTGCCTATTTCCGATGCTACCAATGGTCTGCTTGGCGGTGCGCGAATATTTATTGATGTCAACATTGCAAAGGAGAGCGAGGAGAGTGTGGACTGAGAGGGAGAGAGAGGTGTAGGCGTTACTGAATTGTGGGTAGAGCTACGTGCTGGTATTTTAGCATTAAAACGCGCTCGACGGACGCTATCAGCACCCGTTGATCTAAACGCTTGACACGCCTCGGCGCCCACCGCGGCGTGTGACATATGTCGATGTGGCACTGTGAGGGTGGCAACCCTTTTTTGCGTTTAAATCGCTCCTACATCTGATAAGAATTGGTATGAAGAAAATTACTTAATTTTTTTTTGTTGTTGGTTGTTTTCTTTTCTTCTTCTACACACAGTCGCATTGAGTTGTAAAATTTAGCACGCGACTCATAATTCAAATGTCCTGGCAACGTTTGGTAGAGACTTCTTGGTATGGTTTGAATTACCTGTGCCGTACACGTAGCCCAAAAGGATATCCTGATGTTGCCGCCAAGTCGTTTGCCCTTTTTCAGAAATTTGTTTATTGCGGCACTTGAGCAAAAGTGGCATCATCTTCCAGCAGACATTACGAGAGGCTTTTGTAGGTGGAAGCTGGGGAGCTGGAGTCGGAGTTGGATTCTTGGATTCTTGAATTCGACGTGCCTGCGCCATTTTTGCCTTATCCTTCCGCTTGTCTGCTTGTTTGTGCTTTGCTTTGCAGAAATCGTTAAAGAAATGACAAATAAGACGCCACACTCTTTCCCTCTAACCAGTCTCCTTCTTTCACTCATTTTCCTACTCTCTCTCTCTGTCTCTCTCTCTCTCTTCCTGCCTGTCAACGGTTTGACGCTGGCTTTTCTTGTTGTTCTTGGACGTAGCTGAAAGTAAACTAATATTTCATTTGAAAAATATACCAGAAATGTCTTTTGTACATTTATTTTTTGACATGTTGTTTTGTTTTTCACGCACTCTCCCACTCTCTGCCTCTCTCTCTCTCTCTCGATTGCCTTTCGCATTCCCTTCTCCCATTCCCATTCTCCATCTCAGTCTCTGCTTCATTGCATAAACGCACGTTTTGTGCGGTATGAAAAACAACAACCCAACAAAGTCCTTGAGCAAAATTCGCGTTCAGATTTACGAGTATAGAAAACGTTTTCATTTGAATAACAAGCCAACAAATATTTTGGACAGCCTTAGATCCGGCGAAGACGTTGCTTTGAACGTGTACCAAATGCTTTTCATAATAATAAAAATGAAGTTGGAGCTGCTCTGACAGCCGCCGTCTCTATGAAATATTTCTCTTTGAGTCATATATTTGGGTTAAGCTTCAGTCACTTGGGAAACGTCACTCAAATGCATTGCAAAACTGTCTTCTTAACTGTTAAATTAGTACTACGATATATGAGACATACTTAGAACTTCCAGCAGAAATCAAAAAAACAACATTTACATGAGTCCATGATTATTTTTAATAATTGTGTAATTTTATAAGTCTTACAATTTATAGATACTATTGATTTAAAAGTCAAATAAAACATTGCAGCTGAAAATTAAATTTAGAAAATTAGATTAGAAAATAGATGCAACAATGCGATTTCTACAAAATTAAACGATGATTGTGGAAATATAATATGTAACTTTTATTAAAGCCTTTAAACTTTTTAACTTATATATTTTTCGATTAACTAGTAGTACATAAATATCTATCTCATAAATGGTACAAATTTCTTACATGCAACCTGGGATTAATAAGTAATTTTAAAAGACACAGTATTATATTTCAACTCAACCTTATGGTTTTTTTTTGCGGATTTCTATAATATTATCATAACTTTAGTTTTATTTGTTAAGAACTATTTCTATACATATGTTGGTAAGTTAAACCATTTTATTCACCTGGACTTTATTAAAGACTCTTCTTGTTTTATGTGTAAACGCATGTTGTTTGGTCTACATAATGATTTACCCTGCAAAGTCCACAATATGAACAAAAGAAAAGCAGAGAAAATAGCCTACCATTTGTGGGAAGGACTTGTTGTTATTGTGCAGCCTTTCATCAATTTTCCCGCTAATGTTCTTTGTATATTTTTCTCATACCTCTGGTTTTCCGCGGCAACTGACTTAAAACAAGTTCCCCAGCAAGTATTTTTTATATATTTTCATACACATATGCAATTCTTTTTAACATTTTATATTATGCAGCTCATAATAAACCTACTAAATTCTATTTAACTTTGCTGCGCTTTTTGAAAACCAGTTAAACATAATGAAAAATACTTTATAAAGGCGCTGCAAACACACACAAATAAAATGCAGGCAAAAATTGTTCGCTATGCTCGGGTAGATTTCATATGTGTGTGTGTGTGTGTGTGGAAAGCTTTTTGATATATTCAGGCAGAAAATATTATACTACATACGACGACGAGATTGTGCACAAAAAAGGAAGTTTTTAATTAAATTATGTGTGCAGTTGAATGTAAAGTAAAAAGCTACGAAAATTCCCAAACACAAAAATTATGCGGTAAATAAAATGGACATAGTTATCCAAGGGTGTGGGATGGGAATGTGCTATTGCTAGTGACTATAGTAAATACTATGGTCTGAGCAATTGCCCTTGAGGCGGCAGCACAGTTTCATTAATTTTCCAAAATGTCAACAACTAATCTGCCAATTTGTTACTTTTTTCCCTGCACTCGCCCAAGGGTTGGGGGAGGGTGTAAAAGTGTGAGAGAGGGTGGTTGGGGGATTGGATTAGTAAATTGCTTGTACGCCACAACATCAAAATCCTGTTTACTTTGTCAACATGTGTTAATGCCGCGAGTAAGCCATGAAAATCGAAGACCAGCCCGACATCTGAGACCATCCTGGGAAAGTTCTTGTTGCAGTTGGGATTTTCCTTTAGCTGTTTCAATGTTTGGCAGTTGGTCTTTGCTAATTTTTGCTACTTTAGCGCAAGTTTTCTTGTCTCAGCAAGGCGATTAATATGTCACGACAATATCAAAGCTAATTGATCAGCCGGCAAACTGATGTTCCCTTAGAAAGAGACACAGCACAACTAAAGAGGGAGAAAGCTATACAGATAGAGACAATGTCAACTTGGTAATTAGTTGTGAACCAGCTCAAGTCTAACAGAAGCTGAGGTGAGTCTCTTTACCAAATATGTAAGCGTTGACCATTTGTCAATTGCCAAGGCTAAGATGTTGGACTGATTAGTCAATAAACTAAACAGTTTAACATAAATAAATAATAAATAAGGGTTTTTGATTAAGTTGGGTATTTATGGATAAATTGTCAGACTTTGCATTCAACCGCTGTCCAAATTAGTATAGAAAATCACTTTAAATTCGATTAAGAGAAGTTTTATTTTGTATTTTATGTTAGATTCTTGACGTCATAAATTGGATGATAATCTTCTGGCTTACTTTTCCAATCGCCAACATTGATATGCCATAATTGCCTGTTTGTTACTTAATTAATTTTCCATATCAATTCCCTCTTCATAATTGGATTTATTTTTAATAGACAACTTTACACCCTTTACAGTTTAAAATATTCTCATCTATATTTCTCCCCATACACTCATCTATTTATATGCAAAGGTTCATCGAGTCCTTGAACTCTTGGCACAACACTATGCTGGGCTACGTGGCATAAACACTACACTTCTCCAACCACTTAAAACACTTCAAACACACACACACGCACACCTCAAACACCCACATCTCTTATTTATCTGTAGTGGCTGATGGATAAACCCCAAATAACAGTGTTACGCTATATATAACCCATACTTTACCTACCCTCAGCTGTTGGAAGTGGCCCTAGCCATAGCCCTAGTCCTATTCCGTGTCCCTATGCCATTCCCTATTCTATTCCCTATCCCAATTCCTAAAGATATCCATGTCCATTGGCATTGCTGGGGCTCTGTGATATGTGCATTTGTTAAGTGAACTGTAAATACAATTTCACATATGACGCGAGTTTCTCCTGGTTTCCAACTTGGGCGTGTGTGCATAACAAGCCCTAGTTGAGCATCAGTTTTCCATTGGGGTGGCACCAATTTCAATTTATGCGATACAAGCGATAACTCTTTGGCACCCCCGCCCTATAATCCCCCCTTCTTGCCTGTTCCCTTCATCGCATTGCATGCAAATCGAAGCTACCTGCACCTTTGACGGCGGCATCGATGGCAATTGCCGGCGCGTACGTCTGCCCTTCAGCCAGCCCGTCTCGTTCCCCTCTCCATCTGTCTGTCTGTCTGTCTACATATATATACTTCCTGCTCCATGCGGGGTGCACACAGACCTTGATCCAATTTTGTCATTCCACACTCCAAAAACCCCCGCTGTTGTTGTTGCTGTTGTTGTTGGTGGTGTAATGCGTCGCAACGGGCGAGCGTCTGCATTAAAATAACATTTTTCTATTGGATTCAATACTTCAACTCTGACGCCGTTCGGCTTTTGGAGAGGGAAAGGGAAAGGGAAGGGAAGGATGGAGAATATACATATATATTTTATTTCATGGGTGTTTAAATTTTAAAATAACAAGCGACGTCGGCATCGCTCACTGACACGTGGCATTCAAGAGCAGGAGTTGGGCAATAACAACAACAACAACCAGAAGGAGCACAACGACAACACGACACCAGGACACCAGGACACCGGGACTCCAGGTGGGATTAAAGTGTAGCCTCTGGTGGCCATAAAGCTCTTGTTACAAAGCGGCTGGCGACTTCTTTTTGCCGTGTGTGTGAGTGTTATTGTTGGGGGCAAGTGTATTTGTTTATTGGCCTCATTGCCGCTTCTACAATTGCATTTGCCACGGGCAACTAAACAGAAGCCAAAGTCCTTGGGTTTCGCATTTTTTTTTTTCTTCATTTCTGGTTGGGGTTACAAGCACTTGGCTTTCATCTAATGCGACTTAAACTTGATGGGCTTATGTAAATTATGCCGAAATGGCAGCTCAGCTTTTAGGCAGGTGAAGGCCTGTGAAGGTTTTCTTTTCCCTTTCCCCTTTTTGCAGCTGCATGTCATTCAAAGTTGGCTTTATATTTATTTCAACCCAAAAACTCACGCTTCATATATCAAAGCAATGTGCTCAAAAAACTCGTCAGCTCTTCATAAAATTTAAATATTATTTTCATGTATCACTTGTCCCAGTTCAAACATTAGGTAAGCGAAAAGATTCGTTAGGCTTACTAGGTTACACGCTTGAAACAGGACGCTAGGAATAGTTTCTAAGTTTGTACTATTGAAAGGACCTCTGTAACAATTAGTAAACTTTAATTTATAAAGTAAATGTTAATTTAGTACTTCTCTTACTGTAACCATTGATCAGCAAGAAATCTTGCTTTAAATCAGGGACACTTTAGAAGCTATAATTTATAAAAGCTATAATTTGAGTAATTTAAGAATTTCTAATATCCTTTTGCTGTACAACTGGCATTCTTCCTATTTCTGAAAAATACCTTCTAATATTCTCTTCAGACTTTTGATTTTTTAATAACGACGAAATAATTCTATTTAGCTAAGTAAGCTGAGAAAATTCATTTATTTTCTTGTTCGTTCGACTACAACAGCCATTTTCCTTTTCCTGAAGAAAACTTTCCGGATACTAGCATTGTGACTAGACAATCATATCTGTGTACATATCATTCCAACTTTCGGTTTACCATCTTGTTCTTCCGTCATACCCTTGGAAGTCGGTAGAAACTGAGTTATGCTTGAAACCCACCTCCAGGGACACATAAAATATGGCACAATCCCCTCGCGAATTTTTTTATTGTGTCGCGCGTAACTTTAAAGCTGATTTGATCTAAGCCTTGAGATGCTGTAGAACATTGCTTGTGTTTGAAGAAAAGTCGCAGGAGAGCCGTGGAAATGAGAAATGGCAAGTTGTTTTCCCTTTTTTCGCATTGCTGTTGACTGAGCGACCTTTTATGTAAATTGTGTCACCCATATGCATTCGCTTGTAAATCCGCAGCTGTTGTCAGTCGCAGTGGCCATTAGTCAGAGGAAGCTGCGCCAAAAGTGCCCACAACTGGTTCCACTCTTAAGACCATTAAATGCAACAGCAACAGCTCAAAGTTCGCTGATGCTATTTCTTCGTTTCATTCCCTTGTTTTTCTTTTTGACTGACTTGGCTCAGTGTCTCTGGTCTCAAGGAGGTGGTTGGTCCGGAAATGCTTGCACAATGCCGAATGCCAACTACCAAATGCCGACACGCGTACAGGATTTTCTGTCACTGACACCCTCATCCTCACGGTCACCCTCTTCTTAATGGGGGAGGAGTCAGGGACTCAGCTGCAGAAATCCCCCTCGAGATGTTCTTCTCGTTGCATAATTATCAATGTGCGCACTAATGAAGCCGACGCCGTAAAATATGACGAAGGACATGTGCCGGCAGTTCAGCTCCCAGGATTTGTAGGCCTAAGTAAACAGGACTTGGCCCTGTCGACAATTGGGTTTGTCTGCAGTTCAATTTGCCCGGGCGCCTGCCAAAAATTTGACGCTTTTACGCAATTTTTCTTGGCCCATTATGTTTATTATTGTCTTTGCTTGACGCATTGTCCATTTCGGGGAGGTTTTTCCATAGAAGAACCATGCATTATGCTTATTGCTTAGCTGAACCCGGCTGAATCCAATCCCCCCCGCTCCTCAGCTGACTAGCTCTTAAATGTTTGCACACAAGCGCGTTTATAGTCGCAGCTTCCTGCCGTTTGCATTCATAATCCTAATGGAATTGATTTCAGTCCTGATCTCTGGTCCAAATGGATGGATAATATACGAAGATTGCCACTGCTGTGGTTAGTCACAAAGCTGTATCCAAAGAAGAAGAGTCCCCCCCCAGAAACAAAAGCTGACGACCATATGCCGAAAACTTTCTTTGACTTTAAGGGTCGCGACTTGGCTTCACATTCAGAATCTTTCACATGGCAATAAATGAGTGCTTATAAATCAAACGGATGCTTATTATATTCATGCAGTTTTAATGAGTTTTTCTTCTGCCTCCTGCTGACTGTGTGTGGGTGTGTGTATGCTATTGGTTAAAAGCAGTAGTCGGAAAATGCGCCAGTCGACGCATAATTGTTTATCCTTTTAGAGGCATGTGGTGTCCGTCGTAGAGGTCATTGACTGCTCTATGTGCCTCTTGGTCAACTGAATGAGGGTTACTCCTGTTGGGATTTATTATGTTACTTTGTACGTTAGAGCGTGAACTTGGGAGTTATGCAGCGACTGGGCTTTTAATATAATTATTTAGTATTTATTATTAATTCCACGCTATCAACTGGGTTCAATATGGCCATATTTAAAATCTGACAATTGCATATACCTTTCTATCTTCATTAAATACTATACCTTCTTAGTTATCAATCTAGACACAATAAATTTAATTCAAATATATATTATACTTTATTCATACATTTCTCATTACCATTAGGGAGTAACTTAAAAGAGAAGAGCAAGAATTTAAAGAACTCGACCCATAAAGTTAAGGTTTAGCCACAGAATCAACACATTTAACTCATTCATACAATTACCCAATCTGTATGCTTAGCTAACTAGTTTTAAACTAAACATAGTGTCACTTACTTTAATCCCCAACAACAACAATAAGAACAACATGAAGGACAATCTTCAAGTCTTTACCGCAAACACCCTTATATAAACATTCCCAACTTTGGGCAGCTCTTTAATTAACAACTTTTCCTGGGTAACATGAATACGTAAGGTAAGGTGTACAACTATTTGTTTAACAACCGAAAAATAGCAACAATAAAAGGCATAAACTAAGAAGTAATTACACAAAAAACGAGAAAGTAGATGAAGTTTAAGTAGATAAACATTAAGCTTAGGTCAAGACAATACTAAACACAATAGTTTGCTTTTAATTTGACATTTTGTAATTCAAGCGAATTTCCAACGGGAATCCAGGACGAGCCAATAATTTCACTTGAAATATATGCAAAAGGCAAATGAAATTTTCAACAGCGGGTCCAACATATCAATGAAGGTTTTCCTAGTAGTTGTTCCTCCACCACACACACACACACACCCTATCCACAACAACAACAAGAATGAGGGAAACAACTCACATTTACGGCAATCGTCATTAGCAGTAACCGAGGCCAGGGTATCCAGCAAAATGAGCTTGGATACCCTCATTCCAAATGAATGAATGCCAGCATTCAGTATCGTCCTATGTCATTCACTTGCGGCTTGAGGAGTCTCCACATGCCTGGACCCAGACCTGGTATGGTTTTGGCTACAGCTTCGGTTTCGACCTAGCCGAAAATATTTCCCGCTTTCCGGGCTCGTCCTAACTCTCGGCCTGCCTTGGTGACAATTGAAAATCCAATAAAGGTCGGTCCCATCCCATTCAACATACTCCGGTTCTCCGTTTCCCCCTGGGCTATACTGTTCTACACTCTGGCTGTAGCTATTTTAATTTAAACGAGGTTGCCGCCTAATCACAAAACCGGCGACGTTTTGGGAACCCCAAAAACAATGCCCAGACCAATACGCATCCTGTGTGGCCAAAATATTGAAGTAATGAACTTGCTTTATGTTGGCACTGGGCGGGTGCCCTCTCTCTCTCTCTCTCTCTCTCTCTCTCTCTCTGTGGGCTCTATCAAAATGCCACTAAACTTGAACACAGTTTGAGGCTGTCTTGGACGAAACACTCGCACTTTGAGTTAATGGCACATAAATTCTGTGCTCTCTCCCATCATTTTTGATTACTTGGGCGTGGTCAAGAGGGGCGCCCAAGGCAACAACAACATCATAATACATAGTTGCTCTCTAGTTTTCTATTCATATGAATGGTCAGTCGGTACAAAAAGATTTCGTTAGCCAATCGATTATTTTAATCAAATACTTGTAATAACAAATTGGCAGCACAAGGTAAAATATGATTAGGAATAAATTCTTCGTCAAATAATTTATTTTTGGTGACTATTCTTTAATATTCTGAAACTATTCAATATATAGTTTTAAATGAATCTGTTCCATTTTTAAATAAAGCTACTTTTATTATTTTCTACTAATATTTTAGTATAGCAACTATTATTATTATAAAACAAAAAATATTAAACGAACTTAAAATTAACCATCAATCCATTAATTCAATAGTTTAACAAATTTAAATTAATACTAAAAATCATTTTTAACAAAAATTTAAATTGCTTCTTTTTATGTACTTCTAATTCTCCATCTTTTGCCTACCTAATCGGACCACATGTCGCATGTGTAATATTGAAAAATTACCATTTTAAATTTTGTATGTTCCATATATTCATATTAATATTTTTTTTACTCTTAAAATTAAATAAAATGGAATGGCAATAAAGTTTATAATATTTATATCAGTAAATTGAGGAGCCGAAAAATTACTTGTAAGAAAATGGTTAAATGTATAGATAAATCTTTCTTATATATAAGTAGTTCCACCTTTTGTTTGTTTATGTTTTTGATTTGGCAAGTGGACAGTTCTAGACAGACTGTGTTCATTACAAACGACATCCAATGGCACCATAAAGCACAAAAGGCTTGATTGAAATGAGGAACCAGCTGCCATTCCACTCGCTTTGCCACCTGCTCCTGCCTCTCTCTCTCTCTCTCTCTCTCTCTCCATGGCACACATGTCACCATGTCCTTCAACAGCTTTTTGCCTGGTTGGAGACTCAGATTGGGCAACACTAGTTAGAGAGTTGATGGGAAGAGGGTCAGTAACAAGTCTCACGACAGCAACACCTACGCATAGACACATGCCACACAATGGCAACACACCACAAAACAAGTGTCGAGCAGTTAAGTTTTTGCTTCGAAAAGGATGTGCGTGTGTCTAGTTGTATATAAGTAAGTGTGTGAATGTGTGTGTAGTTACTGTTCCAGGACCTGGTGTCAAATGCAAAACCGGATGCGGAAATGCAGGCAACAAGAGACGAAAGAGGGCGGCAAACAGGACACCAGCCGGCAGCTAGCCAGGACATCAGAGCCAGCCAGTCAAGCGGGCAGACAAATCAGCTTTGCACACGCATACTCGCATAAAACACACACACACACAGAGAGAGAGAGAGACACAGGACATGAAGACAGACATACAGTTGAGTGATTTTTCGATTATCATTTGCACGCCTTGGGTGACAAATCAAATGCTCAGCAAGTGCATTGAAGCTTGGATCTTTCCCCCATTTGTAGGTCTGCCTGCTTGGCCAATCTATTGTTGTTGTCATTGTTGTTGTAATTGTTGTGTATGTTGGCTGGTAAAATTTACAGGTGCTTAGCACCAAAGCGTTTCAATGACAGTACGTGTTGAATCAGAGAATGTGTGAGACTAAAGTCAGAATCTGAATGTTTGCAAAACACTTTTTACTCCAGCTTACAGTCTAATCTGTACATTGCCTAAGTTAATGACGATTCACAGTGTATTCAGTTTGCATGGGGCCTTCAATCTTGATTTCTTAGTGCGTAAATTGAATCCGGTTAATTTTTTGGTCGTTATACATAGTGACTTACTGTTATATAACTTCATCTTAAAAGTACCTTCTTCTAAATAGATTCTGATGACAATTGGATATCAATTAATTGTTTCATATTTAATTTTTCAAATTTACTAATATTTTTCTTCCAAAATCTTTCACTTTATACAGCTTTTTACTGAATCTAGAGTGTTAATAAATTGGTGATTTATTTCCTATTTTATGAAATATAAGGTCCTTTTACTCCTACAAATCTAGTTAACTCAGTATGGTTTGTATCTTAATAAGCATTTAGTTTCGGCTATTTCTTTTGGTCTTAATATTCTGAATGCTTCTTTTTCTACATTATATGTAAACCAATGTTATACTAGTATAGAATCTGTAATTTACTTATTGAAGAAAGCCAGGATAATGCACAGTGAGAATTTTCAGCAATATAGTTCTAATTTCATATTACAATCATTCATGATAGTTTCTATATTTTAATATCCATAAATATTCAAAGACTTTCATGACTCGATCATGAGTAATATTAATGTTTGCAATGGCTTGTCATTGCAATTGACTTGTTCAAATAATATTCAATTCAACTCTAGAGTTAAAAAAATTGGTGATCTTCTGGTGATCTTCATTTATTTCTATTTTATGAAATATGAGATCCTTTTACTCCTACAAATCTAGTTAACTCAGTATGGTTTGCTTTTAATAACCATTTAGTTTAGGCTATTTCTTTTAGGTCTTTCATACTCTTGAATGCTCCTTTCTGCTCTACAATATATGTACACCAATGTTATAACTAGTATGGGAGCTGTAATATATGTACATACATATTTTAGACAAGAAAACCCCAGGATAATGCACAGTTGAGAATTTACTACAGCATAATTTAGTTCTAATTTCACATTACAATCATTCATGACAGTTTCTATATTTTAATATTCGTAAATATTCAAAGACTTTCATGACTCGATCATGAGTAATATCAATGTTTGCAATGGCTTGTCATTGCAATTGACTTGTTCAAATAATATTCAATTTAATTTGCAAACGCATAAAGCCCTATTTTGGCGAAATGCTATTGGCATCTGGTCAGCATGTTTGCATTGTATACATATATAGTTTAAGCTTACTCGTACAACATGACGTATGCGCGTTATTAATGCTCATGCAATTTATATGCGCATTTTATGACAATACACGTATGCAGATGAATTTGTTGTGTTTGTGTGTGTGACTATGTTTACTTTAATTACAAGCCTGACATTGGTCCGTCGCCTACTGAAGGTCCTGCCTTGGTCCAGAACCAAGTCCTTCGTCTGCAATGGGCAAATTTTAATTGTAGCATGAAGGCAAGCCAACGACAACATTGCTAGTTGATGGATTTTGTTGATTGTAGGCCGAGAGACGATTGACAAATTAAATTGCTTATTGATGAGCGGGATACAATCTCACTCTGCCTCTTTCTCTCCTCTACTCCTCTCTCCCCTCTCACGTTTAGAGTGAAAATTGCATACGTCGCTTTTAGGCGTCGTCATCCTCGTATGAAAATGAAATAAGTGCATAATGGAAATTTGCGAAAGCCAATTTGGTAATAATTTAAATTGAATATTTATGTTGTGCTTGGCTGTGTTTGTATATGTCGGTGTGTGTGTATGTGCGTGGGTGTGTTTAGAAGAGGTGGGCGGGGTTGCACTTCATTTACAATCAACTGCAGGCATTGTGAAGAGGAAGCGAGATGGAGCGATTGCTATGCATAGTACATTAGTTTTGAGTGCGCTGCCTATTTGCCTATTTGCATATGGGTATTTGTCTTTTGCCAATGAATTTCTAAAACATACACACACACACATTACATCTACATTGGCAGACAGACCCAATCCCATTCTCTTTTGTGCCCTGTCAAAACTTCAACTGTCATAACACTGATGAGAGAGCCATTTAAATTAGACTTTTGTTTGTATTGCATTAAGCCTAGACAAATTTGCCGAGTCTCTTCTCTGTTTGAGTTTGCATATCCAAGTACATTTATCGAATAGCCAAAAAAAAAACACATACATTTGCCTATAACGACTGGAAAAATGCCCCAAACAAATTGGTGGCACATTACGACCAATACATGGAATACATGGAATGCTTGTATTAAATCTGACAAGAAAATATTGAGTATACGAGACGTTGCACACAGTACAACACATAAAAGTAGCTTTGTTGACAAAAAATTCTTCTGCAAATTAGTGAAAAATATCTTTGAGTACGCTCAATGAGTTCAATCTCACAACATATCACATCTGAATGGTTTTTCATGTAGTCTGACAAATGAATTCCTTGATTAAGTCAATCAAATTCTTGACAAATATCAACATAAAGGAAATCAAATAAATTATGGTTTTTGTTTAATTAAAATTGATTTTTTCTTAGAAAATCAACAAAAAATAGTTTGCCATTAAGTTTGAATTTATATAAATTTGCTTAATTATTTTATTGATTAATTATTTCACTTTGTGACAACAAAAAAGTTTTAAAAGAAATGTAAATAAACATTATTCTTCTTTATCAAAAATATCATTAGAAACCAAAACTCTAAGAAAGCCAAGTTGAGCTAAAAACTTTACAAAAAGATTATTCAATACCCAAGAGTTTCATTCATTACCTAAGGCCATTAATCCAGTGCTGGTTTATTGAAATTCATTTGAAAAGCGCATAAGCCATAAACAGCTTTATTCAATCCACACAGAAACTCAGACTCTGCCTTAGCCTCAGCCTCAAGTGGCCATTAGTATACTCAGTAGGGCCAAAATCAATGGCTAATCAATTGATATATGCAGGACAGCTTACGCGTACCAAGATTCCCTTCCACCACCAAATTGTCAACTTATTTCAATAGAAACACCTGACCCTGACCCAAGTCAATCCGGGGCAATAGAAATCTCCATCAGCAGCTTAACACCTCTGAACCGAAAGATCTGCCATCATAATTTCTGCTCCATTTACCATTTGCCCATTAAGAATTCTAAGCAATTTCCTTATCAGCTTAGATGAAATCCTGGCCGCCAGTGTTGTGCTGAGAATCTGAATCCGAATCCGAGTCTCCTGTCATGCAATAATAATTAGCATAGGGACGAGCAAACCACTTGAAACTCATTTCAAAAACTCTCAGTCAGAGCACGGAGATGGGAGTACTCGGAAATTTATCGTTTCGACAGTTCGCAAAAGCCAGGAACGTATTGCTCCACTCAGTTGTTCATTATCATCCTGGTCATTATGATTGTTGCTATTGTTACTTGTGGACTGGCGAATTCATAACTTTTGTGCATATTATTAAAATACGTACGTACGTCTGGCCACTGTCAATGACTCCATCAGTATCCTGGTCGGTGCTGTGCTGTTCTGTGCTGTTCTGTGCTGTCTGCGGCAATTGTTCAGCTGGAAGCAATCAAAAATGTTGATAAAATAATTTCAAATTCCATTTATATCCTTAAGGACAATTTGGCATTCACCGGTACTAATAATATTATCAACAGCAGCCTCATCAGCATCATCATCGCCATCGCCATCGACATCGTTATCATCTTTGTCGTGTTGGTATTCATCGATGTTGGATCCTCCTGCCCACTTTTGAATCCTACCCTGAGGCGCGCTTCCTTTCGCTTCCTGGCATCGCTGGCGCTTTTACAATTTGTCAGCAATTGAAATTCAGCAAACATTTTTGAATTTGTTTGCCTGGCTACACTTTGGCCGCGCTTTCAGCTTTCAGCTTGAGTTTCGTGTTCGGGTTTGGGTTTGGGTTTGGGTTTGGGTTTGGGTTTTTGGTTTCGGTTTCGGTATCATGGTTGCCCAGCAGGCACATTTTGCATTTGCCTCTACCATTCATCGATTGCTTTGGTTTGTCCTCTTGTTGGCATCGTTGTCATTGCATCTCGCTGCCGTTTGGCTGTAGCTGTAGCTGCGGCATGTGGCATGCCTCCTGTGTCTCTGTGGAAGCCACGGCACCCACTGTTTTGATTTTTATCCACAGCGTGAATATGCAAATTGCTTGTGGAGGACGCCTGTAACAAGGCGAGCCACTACACAAGCTTCGGTTCACAGCTCTGTTCGCTACTCCAGAACCTTTTTGGCCAAATGTTTTTGGCCAGTCAAAGCCAATCAAACTTGCAGCCTGACAATGGACCAAACGATATGATATTTGGTATGAAACCAGTCTTTAGCACAGCACCAGGCATAAAGTGGTCTAGGTAAATGCCCTACAGCATATTCAATGTGCCCAAATTAGTAAGGTTACGAAGTTTACCCTGGTCTGGACTGAGCTGTTCAATCTAAATGGAAATTTTGAGTTATGCCAGAGTAAACAATGGGAGAACTTATGATTTCACAAGCCGCGAGCTTTGATAGAAAAAAGATGACAGTAAAGTATTAAAAAACTTAATTTGATCACAAAATTAAGGAAATATTTGAATTTATTTTAAAATATAATAGAGCTAAAAATTAAATTTAATTTAAATTTAAATAAGTAGAACAGTACTATCGATGAAGTACTGAAAGAGTTTAACTAAATTTAGTGAAGAATTCTTAAGCTATATATTAAATACCATAAGTGTAACAGAAATATAGGATTTTTATTTTATTTTATTTTATTTTGAAAAATCGACAAGAAATCAATTGTCATTAAGAATCCATAGTGATCTATTATAACATTCTATAAAATCTAAGAAATGTTTAAACTGACACTGAAACCACAACAGTTTTTTACAAAAACTAAACGTTTTGTTTAAAACAATTTCAGTCTATTTGTTCCAGAGAATCCATTTGTAAGATAAACTAATAAATTGTTTGTGCCAACTTTGGAAAGACATTTGGCTTTTAGCATTTTCCACGTGTTGTCTTAAGCTCGCCAAAAAACCGCTGTGCGCGCTATCAAACAATTTCCAACAGCGGGAGTAAGAAAAACAAAACTGGCGAAGAAACTTCGTGCAAAAATTCAATTGCATATTCAAGTTTTGCACTTGAAATTCACAGATTTGTATCGGTGCGCTCATATGAATACCCAAAGAGTTTCAGTCCCGGTAGCCAGCCCCAAACCCAAACCCAATCCCAAACTCAAACCCTGAGCCGGCACGAAACGGAAGCAGACTTGGAACCCGAAAGGAACCACAGGGTGTCTAGCGTACAACCGGCGAGATAAATCTTTAGCCTTTGAACAAATGTTTGTACATATTTGAACTTGCCAGCCCAGCCAGCAAGCCAATTTAAAATTGGCAAAAGGTTAAGCCGAAAAACTAACAACCAGCTGCTTGACTTGGGTGTGTCAAGGAGTAGCGGGTTAAGGGATATTCTTCAGTTTTTGAAACTGCTACGCTAGTGGCATACATAATTAAGCGATATGCCATGTTTACAGGTACTGGAGCATTGTCTATGCATTGATTTCCTGGGTAGTTATTATAATCCTCCAAAGAAGAGAAGGCTCTCTATTCTATTTTTAAGCTAAATTAAAAAAAAATGTATATATATATATTTATTTACCTAGCATATTTTATTATAGTTTATATAAACATAGGTAAATAATTTCGAATAAATTCTAAATTTCCATAACTCAAGCTTTTTAAATAGTAGGTAGTTTTTTTATTAGCACCTATTTTTTTTCAAAGAACACACAAAAGCAATTGTCTATATAAATTAGACATTATAGTTTTCTGTATGCAAAATTAGAAAGATGGCTATTTATGACAGAAATATTCCATTTTAATTGTATTCTTTATTTTGTTCTTTTGGAAAATATATAATTTTATATTGTAAGTAAATAAACTTAATTAATATACATTTAATTACCTTGTTTGATTTTTTTAAATAAGTATATATTTTTTAAGGATGTAATCAATTTAATTTTATTTTCAGTTTTAAATTAAAAGTTTTAATTTACAATAAACTCTCTGTTAAGTATTTAAAATATATTTACTTAAGCGATTTTATAACGAACCCTGATAAAGAATCTATTTGTTTGTTTTGCTATCTTGGCTTTTTGGTACTCATCTGAAATGGGCCGTTAATGTGAATCCTTTTTATGGACACATGTGCACTTCTTTTGTTTATTGGTAAATGTTATGCATGTGTGTGTCTGTATGTGTGTAAGTGTGTGCTTGGCCAGCTCGTTAAATTTCATTCAGCTTACTACGATGGGACACAAAAATTGGCATAAAATGAGCTTTTTGTGTTGCAGAGAGTAAAAAAAAAGAAAATAAGAAAAGAAAGAGGAGCACGTTTGATATGCTGACATTGATGTTGTCGATGTCATCGCCGTCAATGTACTTTTGGCATCATAATCACCATCAACATCATCATCATCGTCATCATCAACAGCCAACAAACAGGCAATGCCAATTGAGTGAGCTCTTTCATCCTTGTGCTATTGACATGGTCAAAAGAATGAACAACATCGTGGCCATTTGTCCGGATATCTGTCCATTCGACATTGGTCAATAATTTGCAGCTTTTTGGGAAGGGCCATGGCGCACATATGCAACTAATTGATATTATATGAATGATATGTTAAATCGAAATGGGTTGCACATGGTATGATAAAAACAATGACAGCACAAACCAATTGCCATTATTTATATGTACAGAAAATAATAATAAAAAAAAGGGTCTTTTTTTCATACCATCAATGGGTTTTCAATTAAGCAACGACAAAAGATCAAGCATGGATAGGTCTATTGTCGCCCATTGATTCAGAGATACATTTATAAAGAGTACTTTATATTCCAAGTCAATTTAAAGAGATGTAACCAAGTTGAATTTAAAAGGTTTTCTTTTCTCATTTGAGTTAAATAAAATATTTATTACTTTAAGAACTAATAATCAAATAAATATATTTATAAACACTTCCAGCTGAGTTCTCAAATGTCAAGTCTTCCCTACTGAGCAAGAGTCAGAGTCGGGGCTAATTTGCATTGAGGCATCTACTATTGTAAATCTAGAGGAGCAACCTTAAAAGTGCACTTACAGTAACTCCTTCACTTCGGGCAACTTAAATGCCAATTAGCTACCATTTAGAAGAGAAGTTGTTACTCGGACCAAGTCGTCTCAAATGGCTTCCTCTCCTCCATTCCCCTACTCCACACAATTCTGTCCCGACAAAACTCATTAACAATGCCAATTCGGAAAAGTCTTGCCAAATCCAAATCCAAAAGCAAATGCAAATCCAATCGGGCTACAATGACGCGTCTAATTAGTCAGGTTGAGTTTGAGCCCGACGGCAAATCCCACTCACGTTTTAGTCTTTGCCCAGTACCAGTCGCTTGTCCACCTTGTCCACGAACTTTCACACCCCACTGTCGGTCTTTGAGTGTCGGCGTTGTAGACTTTATAAAATATTTCTCGTTGCGGTGTTCCCGTCGAGCGGGGAATTAAACAAATTTATTTGCAAATCGAGCAGAGACTTGGAGCTACGTAACTTAATTTTGGGCAATGCCAAAGTCTTCGTCTCCGTCTCCGTCTCCATCTCCGTCTCCGTGTCTCTGTCCATTTCTCACTGGCTGGGGCACAAAATTTATTAACACTTTTCTCGCTCGTGTTTCAATTCCCCGTCGGCGTCAACGACTGCGTGACTGCTTCAATGTGCCTGCAGTTGACCCTTCGCCTCCAGACATTAGATAACAATTCTCTTCCGTTTGTATACCAACCAAATCCACATCCACATCCAAATCCTTGTCGGCAACCAACTGCGGGGGTCATGTAATTTTTGTTGCAACGCGGCACGAATGCCCAAGTCGACTCAACTTGAATTTCAGTTCAACTTGGTTCAACATTGCGCTCTGTTTTAATTAAAAAGGTCAGAGTGAGTTCAATTTATGCTGATGTTGCAACGGGCCAACGGCTAATCTGCAATTGAGAGAAAGACATTTCAGCTTGTCTCAGCAAAAGAAGCTCCTCGTTCTTTTCTAGCTCCCTTCTTGTTCTTTCAATTATTGCACCAGTTCAAATTGAAGTTGAAGTTGGAGTTGGAGTTAGAGAGTTGTTCCAGGCTCCATGACAGTTTATTGTTGTGACACATTGACAAATGCTTTTACACGCCACAAATCGTTAATCTCATGTGCGCTCCCAAAAGACATAATGCCCATGCCAAATGGCATGCCAATTAAACGGCCTGAGTACGACAAACTCAAATTTAGAGATGGAACCAGGTCATGCTGAAATTAGAGATTAATACTTGTTAAAATAGCATTAAATAAAATGAAGTTCGGAAAGTTCTGCGGAATAATAAAGTAATAATAGATGGACGGAGCTGGTGTTTGAGTGTCAAATTAGCTGTGGAATACGGAATCTTAATAATATTAATGAGCTGATTAAAATTATTAGTAAAAAACTATCTAAAAATGTCAGTAAAAATTTGAATGATGGCAGCAAACCTTCACAATTTGTCAGATTCTTCGGTTTGGTGCCTAGAGTTATTTCAATATTTTTAAAAAATTAGATTAGCTTTGGAATACGGAATGTTAATAATACGTTAATGAGCTGATTAAAATTATTAGTAAAAAACTATCTAAAAATGTCAGTAAAAATTTTAATGATGGCAGCAAACCTTCACAATTTGTAAGATTCTTCGGTTCGGTGTCTAGAGTTTTTCCAATATTTTTGAAAAATAAATATTATTGATGTCAGGCTTCGCAGTCATTTTAATGCTAGTTAAGAATATTAAGTTAAGCCTTGTGCCATAATAAATAATCGCTTTTATATTTATTTTTATATTTTTAATGTATTTAAGGGAAATGTCCATATCTATATATAAAGTATCTTATCGTTCCCAAGCAGTATCGTGCTTCGAGAGCTTACGAGGTGCTCTCATCTCTAGTTCAGAATTCAGTTAACTCCTGCGAACGGCATCTCTTTGTTCTGCGGTCGCTTTGCATTTGTTTGGTTGGTTCCGGCCTGTCGCCTGGCAATTGACATGATGATTTTGGGTACAAATTTTTGGTCCGTTGTTGTGGTCAGCAGTTGGAGCAACAACAGCAGCAGCAGCAGCAGCAGCAGTAACCATCGATGGCTTCATTCATGCAACGACCGTGTGCATGTTTTTGTTCACGTAATTGACAACAACAATTGACAATCGCCCCCAATGTCTATGCTTCGGTGCTTTAGCTCCAGCTCCTGCTTCTCTGTTAGCTGCTATTGTTGGCCTTGTTGTTGTTGCTGTTGTTGCTGTTGTTGTTGCTGTTGGCCTGTCATTATCCTGCAGCACACGGGCCAAAAAAAAAAAAAAAGAAAAATGAAATGCCGTGTAGTGTGTGCCTTTTGGCCACCGTCTGTTGACCACCTGGGGCGCTAAAACTAAACATTTTCAGTATTCACATTTTCAGTTGTTGTTCTGTTCAGTTCAGTTCAGTTCTGTTCTGTGCTGTTCTGTTGTGCTGTGTTGTCTGCAGAATATGTTGCAGCATGTTGACTGCCCCATGCAACACACTGATTGCCAGCAATTCAATTGCATTATTTATTAATCGCATGCTGTTGACACTTGGCACAACATTCAAACAAAATAAACATATTCGCCACATCGAAATTTTACTTTTATTTCGCCATAAACGATATCCTAACTATATATTTGAATTTTCTATATAATACCTAATATAGTCTTGTTCTTTTTATTAAATTTAAAGCTTAGTATCTAATATCTTTTTAGATGTTCTTATAGTTTTTAATTTGTTAGAGGTTTCTTAAGGTAACATTTGTTTTTTTTTAAATACATCCATCATAAGTTTAAATATTTGAAACATTTTAACTAGTAGCTTAAGATATAGCACATCTCTTTTGAAATCATCGATGAAGCCACTTTGATGGAAGATTAATTCATTTTAATTTAAGTATATAGCAGATAATATTTTATTCTACAATTATTACGCATAAATTAGCTAACTCTATTTTGAAAGCTTTGTAATTGAGCAGCAAAGGCAATTTTATTCATGGTCAACACAGAATTAATTTAATATTCGGCAATTAAACCTGTCTGACATTAATTGATTGCAAATGCATTTATTAACAGTATTAAGACTGTTTCACAAAAATATGCAAATAGAGCACTTGGGTTACACATTTCATTTTGATTTCAGTTCTTGTTCACAAATACAATAGTCTCGATCCTCGCAAAATGTATACAGAAATAATATTCTGATTGCATTCATTTAATATTTTATAAGTTATGCCATAAAACACGCTGCTACACGCGACCTTAAAATGCGAACAAAAAAGAAAATCAGATGTTCAAAAAAATAAAGGGGCTTCATTGTAATGAAGCCGAATGGGTCATAAAAAGCGGTTTCGCTTCCTCGCACTGCCCTCCACTCAAATCCTGTAGCCATATCTGCAAAAATATGAATAACCATTCAATCAAGCTGCAAAAACAAGAACAATATCGGACAAAAAAATGTATATGACCAGTCATTAATATCGATGGATTACATGCGTTGAGCATTTACAGATATGACCGTTGCCCCGAAATCGCATACAAAAAAAAATCCGATTTTGCACACGGAAACAAAAGATCCACAAAAAAAGGTAGGCGATTTTTAAAGCTGAAAGTTCTTTACTGAACACTTTACAAATGGGAGCTACATGCAACGGGGGTGTTTGTATCTGCGACAAAAATCACCTCAATTAATTTAATTAGTCTGCGGTTGTTGCACATTTGGCAGCCGTCACACAACTCCAACAAATTCCCAATCCCCTTCTGGCTGTTGTATACATTTTTTGGAATCTGTCGACTCCAAAAGTTTTAATGCAACGCCCAAAAGAGGAGTGTGATGGAGTGGGAAAGGAGTGGGGACCATCAACTGCTCAGCATGACGAACTGTGCCTCCAAAAATGTCCGCTGGAAATGATTTATGCTTTATGTCCCGTTGTGTTCTGTCTCTATTTCCAAACTGTCCCTCTCTCTCTCTCTCTCTCTCTCTCTCTGTTGTTGTTTATGAAAATCAGCGATAAAACGTTTGATAAACGATATTGAACAGCGGACGACATTTGACAGTTGGATTTTTGGAGTGAAATGCCCCCTGTGCCGGATTCATTTCCTCCTCAGCATCATCTTCCACACGCGCATAATTAATGCTACCCAATGGTTGAAAGCACTTTACTCAGTTTTATGGCATTTATGGATTCCAATTTATTTGTTGGGCTTAGTTTCGAATTTTTAAAGTGTTGAAATTGTATTCTAGCTGAGATTTTTA
This sequence comes from Drosophila neotestacea, assembly GCA_035044365.1. Taxonomy (NCBI): domain Eukaryota; kingdom Metazoa; phylum Arthropoda; class Insecta; order Diptera; family Drosophilidae; genus Drosophila; species Drosophila neotestacea. The sequence continues at coordinate 6,317,103 of JAWNMD010000273.1, read as the reverse complement.
TGGCTTTGCGGGGCCAAACTTTAACTTTGTTTAACACATAAAAATGTAAACAAGTCCATTGATGACCCCTACAAAGCGTTGCTTCTCCCAGTTGGCGGCAGTTCTTCGAGATTGCAGTTACTGTATTCTATTTCTTTTGTCGATCTTCGATATTGAGTTTCAATTTGTTATTAACTTGGAAAAACAGCTTCCAATGCTTTGTATTGATATCATGTGGAAGCGGGATCAAATATCTTGATGAAGAGTAAGGATTAGAAAAGCTTAGAGTAACTTACATATATGACAAAACTATTTTAAGGGCGTCTAAAATTTGACATACTTCTGATTAAAGCTGACCAAAGCTTCAGCTTCTCAATGTTTTATATTCAAATTGCTATCTAAGTTGTATTATTAGTGGTATAAATTATTTGTACTCTTCTATTATCTGATAAAGCTATGTTAATACTGTGAATCCGATTTACTTATGAATAAGCTCAAAGATTAATTTCTTAATTAGCTTTTACTAATTTTTTACCTCTTGAAATTATTAAACCAGAAATATGCATAAAATTGCATTGCGTTTAAGCCACTTAAAACAAAGATACCTTTCAATCAAAGTGCTCTTTGTTTAAGTATCAGCTTATATAATACATATATCTTCGTCATACGTTTAATGCGTCTTTTTATATTCCCTCACATTTATGACAGTCCAAGAAATGCATCTCCACTTATCCACTCAAATAATCCCAAAGTATCACACCATGAAACCTGTTGTTGTCAAAGCGGTGAATTCTAAAAGCGGTTATAAAATAATTCGTGCGACTTCATCTAAATGCATCAGTAAATAGTTTTGATTTTTTTTCACGATTTATTTCAAGTGTGTGTGCGTGTGTAGAGCTTTATTTTTGTGTGTGTTTTTTTATACTTGAGTGGTTGGTTGTAAAAACATTTATTGCATTAAAAATTGTGCTCGAAATGCATTCCAAAATGAAAACTCCAACTCGATGCCACTTCAGTGTGAAGTTAAAGCTTTTGAAAATTGAGGGAAATATATACATGTATTTGAATTTTAAATTTAAATTGGTATAATTTAATTTGTTGTGTTTTCTCTTCCGGCACAAATGTATCTACCACATAAATATATTTATCTGTATTTGGATATCAGCTTTCAACTTTGACAAATCATTTCCAGCTACAATTTCCTCTCGAGTGGTGGATAAAAAAATTAACGTTTATCATTTTTATGTTATGCATTGCACTTAAAATGCAAATGTTATTTATCTCTAGAGCTTACACGTATACCTTATAGAGACATTATGTGATCCCGTTAATGAAAGACTCGATTTTATTATACACTTTTAGCTGGAAAATACACTTTTCCATGAAGTCTGTATAAGAAGAATGGATGTGAGGCTGTTAGAAATTAGAGTCGGTTTTTTTAAATATCTTATTAGTAAGTTAAACAATTGTTGTAATTTTTAGCTATGTAATATAAATAATAATTTTTTAAAAATTTTCAATTTATTTATATATATTGTATCCTAAAAATTCAGCTTCTCAATGGTTTTAAAAAATAAATTTGACAGAGTATCTTACAAGTCTTCACCCAAAAACTCTTCTTTCTATTGTTTTATAGCTATTTTATATATTTGATTATTCTTTTTGGCGTTTGCTATTTCACTTTGATTTATTTTAATTTGTAATAAATTACAAATTTCAACTGGGGTAAACAATATTTATGCCTTTGGCCCAGTATCATATGCTCCACCTATTTGGCTTTAACATATTCGTCGGGCATCTCTTAATGGCTTTTCAATGTTAATGTGCCAAAGGGGGAGACAAAAAGTGAGAGTCTATCGAAAATGAATTATGAAATGTGAGTCAAGAGTTGAGAGTTATTATTGAAATACGAGCACATCGAATCTGAATTGGAATTTGAATTCTCTTTTTTGGTCTCACAGCCTCAAATGTTGATTGACATTGCCAGGGGCATCGCCCAGATACTACAATATGTGAAAGCTTACATCAATAATATGATATATGACTAGGTTATAAATATATAGCTGCTAGTGAAGGTGTCATACACAGTAGTCGGTTTGATTACCATTTACCTTTACTCTTGTGGTTAGCTTAACAAATGATGTACAAATATTAAATGTCTCGGCATAGGGGTTAATGATCTTAGACAAACAGCTTATAGGGTATATGAAAGTAAAAAAGATAAATCAATAAACTGCTTGAGTTTTTTCAAGTTTAAAAGTACTTGAAAGTTTCAAATATGATTGAGAAGTTTATTAACTTTTAATTTATCATATATGTTTGTATATATTAGTATTATTATTTAAAAATGCTTGCCATTAAATTTTAAAGATATAATTTGTTGAACAGCCTTCTGCATTATAAACATTTGACATAACCAGCATTTCGCTGATAGAGCAAGCGGATTTTTAAATCACATTTAGTCAATATAAATGTCAAAATATGAAAATTTATGTTTAGGATAGCAAACATGAGCCATATTTTATAATGTAGCTGTCCATAGGATTTCATTTCGAATGGCAAAATGGCAAAAATCTGATTGTTGCCACTTTGTTTGGACAGCTGCCTCATTAGAAATGCAAATAGAAGTGTGCAATATTTTTTGGAAAATTTTGAAACATTTCATGCCAAAACAGACACAAAATTATAGTCCAATAGCAAAAGCATACCACTGCCACTGCCACAGCCATTCACACAATTTTGTGGTTTAACTGTCAAAATTCATCAAAGGCCATCAAATGCAATGCCCCAAACTCAAAACCCACCCACCAAAAAAGGCTCAACTGACATGCCATCGTTGACCAACTTGCCCCAGGCGGGTGTCAAGCGTGAATTATGACAATGCGCCCAAAAAAATTAGGGAAAAAGAGTGAAAGCTAGCGATAAGTCCATGATATGGACCCTGCTGGCGGCTCTGCATGTAAATAATTGCTGCAAAAAAGAAACAAAACAAAAAAAAAAAATTAAAAAATGTGTCTGCATAAATTTTGGAAGGCATCCACTAGAAAGCAACAGAACACAAATAAAATACCAAACTAAATTAGTTAATTAATGCAGCACAAACACAATGCCAAACAGAACTTGGACGCGGGTCATCATCAATCATGGACCGAACCTCAGTTGGTCTTTGGTTCAGATTATGTTCCGGCTCAATTGTTGTGCGTGTGTGTCAAAAATAATGTTTTGGGGGGCGAACAGTCACGGGAAGTGTTTGATGCTTTCGCTTTCACTCACACTTCGATTTGACGTTTTATATTGCCCAAGGGGAAGAAATATTCACCAATTAGATGCCCACATATTCAGATAAGTATATACTATAGATATTTGTGTGTGCGACAGGTAAAGTGATTAAGCGCCTGGCTCTAACCCAATATTATCTATAAATACAGAAAAGGCCAAATAAATTATGCACAGGCCAAGACGACAGCATCAACAATCAACAACCGCAATGTATCACATTTCGCGCTTTGTGGTTTTTCGTTTGTTTGTTTATTTGATTTTTTTTCTTAATACGTCCCTAAGCTGATGGCAAACAGCAATCATCCATTAGTAGAAAAGAGGTAGACGCAATAAGAGTAAAAAAATTTATATAAACATAATAAATTAAATTGTAAATGGTTGTCGAAATTTTAATGCTCTTATTGCAAATTGCAGACTAACATTTTCTTAATGCATGTAATTAAGGCGGTCTAAATTTAATAAATACTTACTTGAGTTAAAGATATTACTACAATAAAAGCCATGTTTATTTTATTTTATTTATTACTAACTAGTTTAAGTTGACTAAAGTAATGTAAAATTTTCTAATAAATTAGTTTATATATTTCAAAATAGTCATACAATAAAATTCAATGTGAAATTAAATATTACATTTGAAAAGTTAAAAAGATTATTATATTTTATATATATTATATTTTTCACAAATAATTTTAAATATAACTCTCAATCAATATTCAATATTTTTTGTTTAAAGACCAATTTAATTTCCTTTTAACTATTAAATTTTCGACAACTAAATTTGCTGACAGTTTAGAAATGCTTCTTGTGTTTCAGAGTATGTAGTAACATTCTCATCTTTGATTGACATTTTTAAATGTTCGTTGTCCCCTGCGGGTATCGTTTCGTAATACATTCGACAAAAAAAAAAACCCCTTTGGGGTTCTTTCATTTGTCGGGCTGACATGTTGGGGGAGGGCTTTTTATATTGGGCAGGTGTATAGCGTCTTTTTTTCAGTGCTCATGTGAAGGCATTTGAAATTTGCATAAAACCATAAAAAAATGAAACAAATGAGGGAAAAACTCGCTGTGCATTTTTAATTAATTAATTAAGGCAAGTCTCGCGTCTGTTTCGAGCTAAAACCTGGTGCCAATAACGAGGCTATCAACGTCGGTGTTACCAGGTATTATCATTCTCCCCCAATTCTAATCAACGTCATCATCATCATAGTGAGGGAAAAAGCAAAACGCAAATATTTGTACTTGGATTGTGTTGCTTCTGTTTGGATTTAGTTAGCTGGCGCTGTGTTTGCATATGCATGAACTTAATTTTAATTAATATTTTATTATCTTAATTATGCATCGCACCTTGTCCATCCGTCCATCGGTCCGTCTCTCCATCTGTCTATCTGTCCCTCGTTCCGTTCATGAGCTGCGCCCTTTTGTCGCCAGTTTAGTTTTCGACCTTTTGCTTAACAAATTATGGCCATAAATAAAGTAAACGAGTTAAAAGTGGTTTTGCGTGTAGACGGAAAACACGGACACGGCCACGGCCACGGACACAGACCTCGGTCCAGGCCCCGTCAGAGGCCTCCTGCCCCGGCCTTTAGCTTCAGCTTTAGCTGTAGTTGTAGCCTGTTTCCTGTTTGTTGTCTCTGCGTTATTTTCTCTCCACAAATGTCTGCTCTCGGTCTAGCCACAGTCTGGCGGCGCTTGGCTAATGTCATTTTCATATTGGCTGCGTTTTTCTCTTACCTTCTGCCAAAAAGGGTTAATTTTTTGACAAATGTGCAGAGTGCACTGCGTAGTTTTATTTGTACACTTTGCTTGCTTGCTGTTGGTTAATTTTGGCTGATTTATTGGTTTTTATTAGTGCCACTAATTGGCTTAAAGCTGAGCGGGCTAAAATGCGTTAATTTGTATCCTAAGCAGGTGGTGAGATATGTAGTTCTTCCAAAAGGGTTAAAGGAAAGATTGTACACATAGATAGCTTCAATTAATTTCCATTTGAAAATACTCGTAGTAATAAAAGCATTATTTGTATTTTAATTACCATGAATTATGCTATGTTAATTGTTATAAATATATCTTAAGGACTAAAACTTTTAATGACAATCAGAATTTATTTTCCAAAGTGGACTTAAGATACAAATAAGTTTATATTAATATTTACTTCCAACATTTCAAAAGTAAGAAAAGATCTGCATTCCTACTGATTTCCTGCACATTTTAAAATTATGACGAAAATTCCATGTCCCAATATTTTTGGCAACAAATATTTCATAACTCTATGTCGTTGCTGCCAAATTAAATTTTGAATTTTGTGTCCAAAACACAAATGCGAATATTTGGCCAGAATCAAAGAGGCAACGGGCAATGGTTGACAATGCTGTTGCCGCCTTTTAAACGGAAATTCCATGAAAGCAGTCAGCATGTCAACAACTAAAGTTCCCGGCCTGTTTTTTAACCAGGTCCTGTGCAGTCTCGGCTTAGAAAAACATGAACAATTTAAACAAGGCGGCAACGCAGTCATACAACGAAGACGAGAGCTGTGTTTTGTCTGCTACAAAAATTGCAAGTGACAGGCAATTCATCATTCATTCGGTTTTCGAGTTGACGGACTGACCAAACTGGGCTTGTTGACTGGCCAACGAGGAGGCGGAGCTGGTTAGCTGGAGCGTCTCCTTTTTTGTCTGAGCCAAAGCAATTTTATGGCCGGCAACTTTAAGAACAGCAAACGCTTTGACAATTTAATGCATTTAAAGCTTACACGCGATGGTCCGCACAGTGGTTAACATTACACTGCACAGTGTATAAAAACGTTTATTAAATTAATTAATATTTTATGTAGTTATGCAGAGTATCAATAAAATTGCTACAACAATTTCTAATAAATTGCTTATAATTTTAAAAATTAGAAAATATTTATAATTAATCAGTGATTAAAATTTACAAAATAACAAAATATTTAGTAAACATTTAAAATTGTATTTTTGTTGCTTAAGCGACATTTATTATATTGGATCGTTATTTTCTTTTATTAATCAGTGATTAAAATTTACACAATAACAAAATATTTAGTAAACATTTAAAATTGTATTATTGTTGCTTAAGCGACATTTATTCTATTGGATCGTTATTTTCTTTTATTAAATTATTGTTCATAGTTTAATATTTCATTTAGATAATATTTTTTCTAATATCAAATTTTAATTACTTGCACCTTCGAACCACTGTGCACTGCCTAGTGTTGGTCTTTTGGAATTTTAAATTGTTTTAATGCATACGTAGAGAAGCAAATAACCACGCCCCACTCCATAAAACCCATGTGAGATGATGTCGTCAAAGTCCCAGCTCGCCTCCCAGTGAGTATTCCAGGTTCCACGGGTCCCAGTTCCCGGTTCCCCGTTGCTCGTTGCCACATTCGGTTGTACTTCAAGGATCAATCAATTTTTTAGCACAACTCGGGCAACTGATGAAGTGCTGCCGTTGGGAGATGGCCTGTTTAATATTCAGCGAGTGGCAACTCACAACTGCACCAATTTGGAGCTGGCTAGCTAGCTGGATAACCTGGCTGTCTGTTGTCTGATGTCTGCCTGGATGCATTTCATCGCTCATCGGTGCAGTTCATAAATTTTTAAACGTTCGCCTGCAAAACAAACAAGATGCCAGCATGAGACCTCACCGAAAATTTATTCATTGCGAGTCCAAGACACACGCATGTAATCAATTTTTATTTTAGAATCTCTCAGCGAGGTGCCTTCAGAAGCGTCGCAAGGCAGGTGCAAAAGTTCCTTGGCAGCTCCACTATTATAATTGGATTACATTTAGCTTGGATCGGTTGGCTTGGTTTTTGGAAGGACCTTGCACACATTTTTGTACATTAAACTCAATGTACGCGCATCTTCTTTAAGTTGTTGTGTCTGGTCCGGTCTGGTCTGAGAATGTGTGTGTGTGAGTGTGTGTGGATTCGTCTGGACTGATGGTCTGCTCTGGTCGGGTCTTGTCTGGCCTGGTCTGGCATTTTTAACGAGCGCATCGTCTCAACTGCAGTCATTTACAGTCCCTACTGGGGCGGCTTCTCTTAAATGACAATGGGCGGGACCCAAAAGGCTAAGGAAGACTGGGGAATTGGTCTTGCTCCTGCTCCTGCGTGTGGAAGTTGGACTAAGAGAGCACCATAAAACGGTTAAAAGTGAGCCAGTTTGCAGAGCTTAAAACGCAGCTGCGTAAACTGCTTCCATTTCCACCTCTTGCCGTTCATTGCCCATTCTGTTAATCCTCACTTAACCTTGAGCTTAAACTATTTAAGTTTTCAAGTGGAGATAGTTTATAAAATTCAAGACTTGAGAGTTCCTCTGACCTTACACAAGATACCAGCTAATTTTCAGATTTGCACAATGTACCCAAGGGAGTACATTTTTGTACAGAAACATGTAAACTGCATAGAAATGTTAAACGAAACAATTGAAAGTGCAAAGATAAAAAATATAATTACTGAATAATGAGTCAGGTTAAAAGGAATAATGAAATGAGGTTGTGAATTTGAAGATTTAGCGACAGAAATTTTTTTAATATAATACGACGAAATAAATAGTGGAATTTATCATATATTTATTCCAATATTAAATTTAAAAGCCTCCAAAAGTACAAAAAATAAATTAATAATACAAAAATGTGTTTTTTAGAATAGTTTGTTTTTATTAAGCTTTTGCTCTATTATAATCAACCCTGCCTTGATTTTTATTTCAATAGTTTCAAGTGTTTGAAGTAACTTTGCCATTAGTCAAAATGTTACTCCTGACTACTAGGAAAATTCGTAATCTAATCGCATGGACAGCCGAGCCGCTTTATTGTTTTCTCTATGGACATGAGGAGGATCACACAATATGGATTCAATCGATACGTTATCTGTGCAGTTTTCTGTTGGGAGTCCTGTTAGCCTATTTGATGTGGCTGCTTATGTCATTCAACTGCAATTTGTGCTTCCTTTATGAGCATGTGATGATTGAAGTGCCTGTTTTAACGATATTCCTGCTATTTAACGGACTATCCTTTGCCCTCAGTCGCAAAGTGCGTGCGGTTACATTGCTAATATTTGTCTCATTAGGCGACAGGTCAGGAAAGAGATATCTGCGGGCTGTTGTCTTTGGACTAGTGATTTCTGGTCCTATTGACAATCTGGTCCGGAATGCCGATGAGGTGGCTCGTGTCTTTGCTTGCTCCACAACTCTCACCTACAATCTGACCAAGACGAGACTCGATTTAATAGGAAAGCCTTTCATCAACACACTGCAACACATGAGGAGCGACATAGACGAGATCCAGGACAACTTCAAGGACCTCGAAACCATTCTAAGTGATCTCAAATACGGTATAGACCATGTAGACAGTGAGAATAAGAAATGGTATTTGAATAAAAACCCGTCGAGATGGAAATACAACTGCTAAACCTGCTGGGAAAATTACTTTTAATCCAAAGCTACCCAAAGCTTCTGAGATTCAGAAGCAATTTGTACAAAAAATGGGAAAGCGCTGTAAACAACAACTGCACAGTGGTCATCATGTCTGTGAGGAGGTATTTGGCCAAGGTTTCCACAAGTGTGCTACCAATTTTCCCAACTGGCTGGCCAACGCCATATGTTGGCCATATCGCATCGAAATTATATGCAAGGTCAACATGTTTGGTAGTCCGGCTAAAGTCTGCGATGCCTCCAAGGTTAGTTGTAGAAAAGTATATGTATCTATTAAAAAAAGCTACTAATCCATCTTAACCCAAAGGTGGTGCCATCGGACTTTGGCAAGACATATTTAAATTTCCTGAAAACAGAAGAGGAACTTTTTGGAAGCAGCTCCAATATTGAGATTACCTATAAGCTACAAAACACATCGTCATCTACACAAATGTACAGTGCCCAAAATATCTCAGAAGAGTTTTTAAAGGATTTTGAACGCAAAAGACAAAAATTCAAAACTATAATGACAATTATTGAGAAAGTAATGTGCCTCTTTATCTTTTATGTTATATGGACAGCCGTGCAATATTATTGGAAATATCGTAGCAATGTTGACTTTGATAACTTTTATATAACGCATTACTTTAAGCACTTGGATGCACGTCGCAAGAACTCGAACCGGAGATCAGTTTTGCCTTTGAGAAGGTTGGAGAAATCTAGAACTGTGGATGTGGATGAAGTCTGCAGTCGCACTGTCGCCGAATCAGGCATAGAGATATATCATATAGTACATTTAGCACTCGCGATGCTTACGACTGGAATCTTTATATTTCTAGATCGTATGGTTGTGAATTTGTTGCTCATCATCAATCAACGATCGCTGATCTCCTACCAACAGGAAGGTGGGCACGAAGTGCGCTTTCGTGTGAGTCCGACAGATATTAAGACTTAATAAAATCCATTATAATATTCCCCTATAATATGTTCCTCCAAAGATCAATGGCACTGGTTTGATGGCTCGTCTACTGCGCACAACTATGAAGAATTTCAATATACATGAACGGGTTTTTACTTCGTTGAGCAATGAGGAGTGTCTTCCAGTTGTTCATACTCTGCCGCGCAGCTTCTATTTAAAACTGTTGCTAATTTATTTGATTATCATATTCCTGATTTATCACAGCATTACTATAACTCGTCTACGTCGTGTTGTCTGTAGTTACTTTTACTACAAGCGGGAAAAACAGCGCATACTCTTTCTTTATGGCTCAATGCTGCGGAATCATGCCTCTTACCTCAATGATGTTCGCCAAACGGCCGAAGAGAATATGGTCATCAGACATATACAGGGTGATATCAATCTATTCCTAATCCTTCGGCTATCCTATCCAAAACAATTTGGATGGCTGCAAAAGTTCAATTGCGCTAAACGCAGCTGTCTTGTGTGTAGTGCTCTGGAGAATCACATGTTTATCGATTGTTTAAACTGTGGATTTCCCTACTGCCATGATTGCAGTCGAGAAATGAACTGGGTCTGTGTTTTCTGTGAACGGGCCTTGCCTAACCATATGTCAAGGGACAGTGGAGCTGGGAGCGAAGCCAGTTTGGATCTACCAAAATATCAAAAGAAAAAGTCAAAGTAATAGTTGCGTGATATTTAAAGATATTTAATTAGAATTTGTTGGTTATTCTAATATTTCCATATAAATATGTTGTTATTTTGAAGTTTAAAAATTAAACTTAATTTGGTTGCAGTTCTTTTATTACTAGGTTTTTCTTGAGACTAGATAAGTTTCAGTAAAGTTAACAATTAAACTTAATTTAAACAGCAAAAATAATTATAATTCTTTAAAATTTTGCATTTGTAATTTCCCAAATTTTACATAAGATTTTATACTAAAGTGATTTGTTTCACGGTTTTTATTTATTCCTTCAAGTTGTAATGGGATCTGCGCGATAATTGTCCATTTTCCAGTCTGTAGAACTTAATTCTCAGTAGTTCTTGAGTTTGCTCTGTTCTATTCTTTCATTTTAAGTGCCTTGAAATTGCCCTGTGGGTCTGTCTGGTATTTTGTCTACTGTTCTTGCAACATTTATTCATCCTTCCTTCCTTCAACAACTATTAGAGAGCACCCTTTTTTGTCTGCCTTTTTGCTTTATGCTGAGGTCCTGTGCCTAATATAATTATGCACATGTCTAGGGTTCCAGGCAGAAGAAAGTTCCTGTTGCTGTTTCTTAGACAAACTTTAGCCAGGCATTAAGCAGGCCCTTAGCTGATTCGATTATGTCTGCCAAAAATTTCAACACTACTCCACAACACTGTGCAACAGGATTAAGTTGCAAAATTGTTAATTAAAAATAATAAAAACGCTAATTGAAGAAATGCCTACAGCCAGAAGAGCGAGTGAAACAAGAAAGAGCAAAGAAAGTTTGTCGGGAAACCAGGAAAATTGTCTAAAGTCTAGAGTCTAGACTCTTGTTGTGGGTGGAGGTGGAGAAATGTTGAGATACTTTCGGGGTACTTGGCAAAACAGTTGCAACTTGCAACAACAACAAAATGGAAACGTCTTTGTTTTAATATTCATGCGGGCCTCAGTCTTGCATGTAGTTTTGTGGGCGTGGCCAGCCGCCCTACTGCTTACAATAAAATAATTATGCAAACAAAAGCAGCTAGCGAAAGAGTCGCAGAAGGTGGAGAGATCGAGATATAGTTGGAGTTGGTGATGGAAATGGAAAGGGAGATGGAGATGGAGACGGAGGAGGCAAGACCGCAGCCACAGACATTTGCACTTGCTGCGTCTTTCCACTGAAATTTCACACATTTCGCCAACGCCTCCGACCACCAAAAAAGAAAACCAAACCAAAAAAATGGGAAATGAGGGAAAAAGCAACAAAAAACATGAGCAAAATATTCTTACGAAAAACAAATACCAAGGCGACACCGTCAGCATCGAAGACGTGGAAAACCCAGAGCTCCCGCCTTCCTTCATGCTTCTTCTTTATCCTCCTCCCCCTCTTCTTCCTCTGCAGCCTTCTTTGTGGGCATGCCGTGTGCGAAGGTGATTATTTGACGTTCACACCTTGTCCGCCTTGTCTCGAGGACTGAGGGCCTGTGACTTTGTCTGAAACTGGGCGAGGTCGTCTCTGTCTCTGTCTTCATCTCCAACTCCATCTCCGTCTCCGTCTCCGGCTCCATTGTTGGCGGTTGTTGTGATCAGCCACAATAGTGACAGGTGTGACAGTGCTCTGACACAGGGAGAGGGGTCGCCCAGTTTAGTGGAGCAACGAGGCGGCTATGAAGATGTAAACTAGACGAGACGACGATGAAAACTGTAAAGCAAAAAAACAGAAAATTATTTCGTAGAAAACCGTCGAGCAGCTGAAGTAACTTACGGCCAACGCAACAGGCCAGCAAAAAGTGAATGAACATAAACGACCATAAGATACCCTCTAAAACAATAACACATCAACAATAAACTGTTGTTATTGTATGAGTTATGAACTTCATAAAGAAAGATCTTTTTATTATTATATAAATATTTTCATTACTTTCTGTTTACGCTCTCTTTGTTATTAATATTTTAAAAATCCATATGATTTGTTTATTTTTTGAAGTCGAAGTTCAAGCAGAAACAGATTGTTTATGAAGGAAAGTTTAATATTTGAATTTTACTTTATCATGTATATATATTTCAAGGACTGTCCATTATTGTAGAGCATACAGAACCAACAAAGAATAGAATACATATTTTTTTTGCTTGTCGGCGAATAGAAAAATGCCAAAGTGTTGAACAAAAAAAATAATCGCATTGAGTCTCTCAAGCGTTTTTTATCATGCGCTCAACTTGGCGTTGATAATGACGATGATGGTCGAGGTGCTGAGGTCGCTCGGTTGAGCATTTTTGCACTTTTCAGGTTGTTGATGATGATGATGGTCAGTGCAGCGCATTGTTCTTGTGGTTTGGTTTTGCAATTTACGGGAAACGAGAACAGGCAGTGAACTATTTAGCAAAAGCTGTTATTGCATGTTGTGGAAGGGCATTGGGCAATGGACACTGGAACTAGGGATCTGAGAGCTGAGAACTGAGAACTGTGAGCTGGTAAATGGCGGCTTCTCTGTGCCACAAGCAGCAGGTGGTAATGCGCAGAAATATGGTGCAGAACATTTCAATTAGAAAACAGCGAGCCAGAAAAAAAAGAACTTTGAAACGATGACAGGCTGTCGTCGCCCCCATCAGACTCGGACCCAGACCAAATCATACTCATACCCGTTCACTTCATCCCAGACAAATGTTCCGCCTTTGATGTGCTCTGACGAACTGTGCCTCATTCTGGCCTTAGCTCCCTAGCTCCCTCTGGGTGCCTCAGACTCTGTCTTCGTCTGTCCGTCTGTCCATCTGTCTATCTGTCTGTTCCGAGTATATTCACGTCTGAGCTCTCTACCTGCATCGCTGTTATTATTTCAATAAAAATTCTTGAATATTATTTCAAGTTTGTTATGGCAGGTTAGTTAGTCGCACATTTTTGCCTTACCTCTTCCTCTACCCAATGCCCAATGCCCATACCCGTATTTAATTTTTATAATTAAAATTTTAACAAAAAAAAATTACACAACAACAAAAAAAGTGATGAGAAAAAAGGCCGTCGGATGAACAAAGTAAAGAAGGCGCCTTCTCTTGGGTGCAAAGACGCGAACGTGTTAAAAATTGATTAAAGTAATTGATTTGTAAGAGGTGGGGTGGTCAGTCAGTTGAGGGGAGAAAGTGAAGGTTAGAAGTGGACGAAAGCAACTGGAATTCACGGTAGATTAATGTTCTTGGAGCATAGTCAGTTCAGGTAGTTTGTTAGCGGGGAATGGAGGAATGTTGTCGTCTCGTGAGGGTTTTGCATATTTCGCCTAACTTTATTTTTATGAACTTTATACTACGCTAACCATGAAGGATGACTTTATTACTGCTGGGAAAGGTGCTGCATTTATTAATGTGTTTATATATTTTCTTATCTTTACAGAATGTGTAGATGGCAAATACCTGAATAAAGGTGAGTAATGAGTCAGCTTAACGAACCCAAATGAGGTATTTGCTTTTAGTTAAAGTAATATTTCTTTGGTTGATGGTAAGTTGTTTTACAATTATATTTAAATAGTTGGTTCTTAATCTAAAGTAATTATAAGCAAAATTGTTGATCTTAGTTTAGGCTTAAATATGTATTCCATCTTCAATTCTAGACTCTTCATTCTAACTTAATAGTTTAGATTTGCCCTAATTGTTTTCCTTTTTGGTCACGAATTGTGTATGTTAACAGAAAATCTAGTTGCATTGTTCCCACAAAAAGAAAACAATTGATAAACATTTTCTTGTTAACAACACTCACATTCCACACATTCCACAAAAGCAGTGCAACTTCCATGGCTTTGAAGTCAAATATTTCTTTATATTCAAATCATATTCAAACCACATTGAAATCTCAGCTTTGTGTTGCAATTTTTAAATCAAACTTCAAACGGCGAACAGCAGCAACATCACAGATCCAATTTCACACAGACCCAAAAGCCACTGCACCACAAATCTTTCACTGCAGCCACACCAACCTTTTTTTTCTTTTTTTTTGCTCGTGTAGCCCAGTTTAAATTCGCATACATATTTATCTGTACCCTTATAGAGAGAGGGTATTATAATTTTGTGCTGCAATATGTGAGTATACGAAAAGACAGCATTGATTGATATAAGAATTATCGTACTGAATGATTGATAATTATATCTATAATAATAGAGTTTTCTTTTTAGAGGAAACATTTCCAGAAGATTAAAGGATTACAAAACATAAACTAATGTGAAAAAACTATTAGATACATATTTACTTGGGTTAAGAATCCCAGCATAATTTAATGATTGAGTGCAGATCTTAATCCATTACCATTATGCCAAATTATGCCAACTCCTTGGTATATTTCTTCCTGTTCAAAATATGCTTTCCTAGTTTTTAATATAAATAAGTAAACAAAGTTTTTTTGACTCTGTCAAAATTCATAAACGACTCAACAATTAAATTGTTTAATTTCTAAATCACAACAAAAAAACTTCCTTAAATTGATAGGGTATTCAGTTAACGACACCCCGAATAAACCATATTTTTTTCCTGGCATTAAAACCTCAAACCAAAGCTCCAACAGCGTAGAGTAGAGGTCTCTATGCGTGTGTTTGCCAGTTGAACTCAAAGTTTTGTGCCAACTGCTTTTGACTCTTGCCGGTTTTAGCACGCGAGCTGAAGCTAAAGCCGAAGCTAAATCTGAAGCTGACGACGCCTTTTGGTCTTTCACACAAGGCAGAAACAACAAGCAAAGCGCGAAAGAGTTAAAAGGCACAGAGCACATAGAAGAAGAAAAAAACGCCAGACGAGATTGAGAGAAGCATTTTCACCCTATTATTTCGAGCAATTTCATCAAAACTAGACTGGGCCCGGTCTCTGTTCCAAATTGTAACCACAACCGAGCAACTACCCAGTTTCAACTACCTCGTTTCAGAGCCCAAGTGACCGCTGCTTTTTCTACGAGCTTCGTTTGCTGCTTTTTCACTGAATTTTTTTTTTGCTGTTGTACTCGTATTTGAGCTGCTCTCAATAGTAGCAGGCAGTAGAAGGCAAAAGGCAGCAGGTTTCTTTCTTTTCAATAGCTAGCTCTGACTGTGGAGTGTTTTTCTTATTTGGTTTCCACTTTTATGTAGATTGGTATTTATTTTCCACGCGAAAACTGGCAGTAACAAAAAGATAGAAAGAAAGAAAAAGAGTGGCAGCGGTTCTCACACTCTGAGATGTTGTTGTTGTTCTTCCTGCTGGCAGTTCCTTAACTCTCCTCATCGCTCTTATTATCGCGTCAAGCTCCAACTACAACTACAACAACAACTCCAACTACAACAACAACTCCAACTCCAACTCTAGCTCTATCCAAAACAAAACAAAAACTAAAACGCTGCCAGCAGCAAGTCCGCTGTGGAACTATTTTGCGGTCCGCTGCCTGACAAATGGCAGCAACGCCATCCGAGCATTTAGCCAAAGTCCAGGGAAGTGCCAGAGCAGCCACTGACCGCCTCTGGGTGTAGGCTCTGGTGTCCACTTTTCTCTTATACTCTACTCTTTATAAAGGCTATAATAACTTGTAGCATTTAGCTTGAATAGTCCATATAATCCAATCATTCCGAAAGAAACTAAAACTATTTCTGATAAATACTACATACAAATAAATATACATTAAATAAATAAAAATAAAGTAATTTCGAGTTTAAACGTCAGTTAAATAAATATATAGAATTAAAATTGTACAGCATTAAATACATTTAATACAGTTCACTAATTTGTACAAGATTCCTTGTAGTGCTAGGATATAGAAAAATAAAATTAAAATTAAATTAAGTATTCTAGTAACACAAAATATTTATTAAGCTGCTCTAACCGAAATTTCCTAAGAATTTCTTGAGATTTCAATATTTTTATAATGCTAATATGTGACATTCTTTGTATTTTAAATACTGGAAACTTACCTAATCACATTCGATATTCTCATCACAAAAAAAAATCGAAAGTATCAATTAGTTTCAGTAGTACCATTAAATTGTATTTAATTGGCTAAAAATTGTTGTAGAGCATTTATGCTTCGTCATGCTTTTGGAATTTCTCTTCCGCTTTTGTTATTTTGCTTTGGCAGTCGAGTTCTCTGGTAATTAGATTTAGTTTAGCGCACAGATTTTGATACGTTAATTGTAAATTGTGCAAATACATATAATTGTGTGCTGCCTGAAGATAGCTGCCTCCGATTTGCCTGGTTGCCCTCGAATCCACAGTCCGAGTACGAGTACGAGTCACTGTTGGACTCTGCCTCTGATTTCTGATTTCTGCTTTAGTTTTGCTAAATTAGCGACCACTGCTGTCTTCTCCAATGTCTCTTCTCTATGCCTCGTTTCCCTGTTCTCTTGTGGCGTGAAGAAGACAAATGCCTGGCATTCTTTTCTCAAGCCTTTTGGCTACGCTTTTGATATGTGACCAGAGCCAAGAACTGTGCATGACCATTGCAGCTGTGCTACAATTAATAGACACGACAATTGCTTCAGTTATCCATGATGATTCCCACGTGGAGTCAACTCTACGAAAACTTATTCTCATACTTTCGTATGAGTCAACAAACAAATTTGGTTTTAATAACAATCATTAAAGGCTTATCGTAGCCTAATTGGTGCTCAATTCATTTTGGATTATACATGCGAATAATTGGCATATCCTATATGAGCCATAATTGTTTATGCCTTTGCTCTGGGCGAATAATAATGGATATCATTATCCTTTTGTGGTAGCCAAAGCATCTCAATATAATGATTGCAAATTAAATTGACGTCGACTGGGAATGCGCATCATATTAGCCCAAAGCTCAAACGATGTTAAAACATGTTGCCCAAAATCAAGCAGATCTTTGGTCGAAAATCAAATTATGCGAGGGTCGTTTGACTAATATGTGAAAGTCAAAGAAGCACTTCGGTTGCAGAAGAACTTCTCAGATAAGCAAAACTTAAAACTATACATAAATTTAAGAATTATTTAAGAAGTTAAAAAATTTAAATGAATGAAATATCTGAAAGACTTACAAAAAATTCAATTGGTGATTTGTATGCTTTAAGCTACTTATTTAATTTAATTTTGCAATCTATTTAATAATAGTTTTCTACATTGTTGTTAACTAGACATCTTCGTAGTCTAATTAACCAGTTAAAAAAATGATATTTCATTTAAGTTTTTGTACCTAAATAATTAATATTAAATTTATTTTCTGCCATTTACATTTTGTCGAAATAAATTTTCATTTTATGTTTTTCATACTTCATTCAAATTTTTCCCTTTTCCTGCCTTGACTTTCACTAACTTATAGTTCAGCCCTTTTAAGTTTGATGACAAATCGAATTATCAGCGTTATAATAAAGCATGCAAGAAGACAAAGAACCAATTTGATGAAGATGAAAGAAACGTATTTCGGAAACAGACCTTCAAAATCCTACTCAGCCTTTGCACTAAACCACATAATGGTTCCGACAATTCCTGGAACTGAACCTGTGCTACCTTTTGCTCAAATTATGCGCTTCACTTTAAAGCATCCAACTCGAATCGTAGTACATGGATTCGCAATCGGTCTGAAACTCCACTTGCTATATGTTTGGCGAAAAGAAATTCATCGGAATACAATAACAAAATTATCATTGTCTCCTACATCATCCGCTTAATGTGCATCCATCAATCTGTGTCCATGAGCGCGACTGTCAAACACCGACGACTCTGATTCTGACTCTGACTCTGACTTTGACTCGAAAAGACGACGACGGACCATCAATCGCATTAAAACCATAAAAGGATTGCTCATATGTAGGCACACGGCTGTGAACTGAGAACTGAGAACTGGCGATTCTTGTTGTTATTTTGGACTGTTTTCTTTCATATACCCTGTGTTTCTTTTTTTTGTACTTTTTGCATGCAACAACGTCGGCTGTTTAGGCAACTGATGAAAAAGAATTTTTAAACCCATTGTGTGTAGAGCTGAAAGTGCCCGAAATGTGTAAGAGTGTGTGTCTTGAGTGGTAAAAGGACAAAATGTCACAAAAGCGTGACGATGTGTCGTAAAGTACCCAACACTAACCCAAAAGGGCTGCTGGAAAGGGAAACTGGAGTTGTCAAAGGGGAAGTATGGGAGTATGGGAATGTGGAATCATCTAAATGGGTTGTGCGGCGTCTGGGACTTGGCTTTTTACTACTTTTGTGCTTTGCTTCGTTGCGCTTTTTATGATTTCCATGTGCCACACTCGACTCTCGACTGTCGTCTGTCGACTCTCGACTGTCAACAGTCAGTCAGCCAAGAGATCCCAAAGTCTGAGACCCATATCCAAAAACTCTCTCGTTGAACTCGCGCTCCATTGGCGGCTTAATCAGTTCAATTTGAAAGGTTGCCCGGGCACAAAGATTCTTTGGCATTGGCTTTTGCACCAGGTCCTTTGTTATCCGAGGCATTCATGTGCGACATACCAAGCAGACATCACATAATGGATTCATACATATATGTATTTCTGTACAATATATAATAAAAGTATGTTATAATGGACACTCTCCTCTTGGGTTTTACAACAACAACATCTTGCACGTCTTTGTATTTGTATTTGTATTTTTTATCTCTGCAGCCCTTTAAGCGATTGTTTGTTGATTTTTTCAGCTGTCCAATTAGTCATTTTCATCGGCTTAAAAACTTTATTGGTAGCCATGAAATGCGATTTTAACTGCTCGCCTGCAAAAGATTTTTCAGCTGCTTATAAACTTTTTTTTCTTCATAGCTGTTTTTTTTGCGCTCGAGTAGTCGGCAATTAAAACTATAAAATGTCCAGAAAGACTCACGATGTGCCAGTCTTTATGGCCAATATACTTAAATACTATACTATATATAAATATTTCATGCTGTTGTTTCGTGGTTATTGGCCCACTTTTACTGCTGGCCCAGACGGGTGTCTAGACAAATTTTGCAGAGCTTTTAATTGCATGTTTAGTGCCACTTGATGAAAAGTGGGTGGGAATGTTGATTTTTGTGCTTTGAGCTATTGGATATATTGGGAAGCTATTGCACTAAATTGCCTGCACTAAATGTGTAATGGAGATGTTTAAGTTCGACTGCCTTTGCATGACTTTGGAAAAGAGTTTCTTTTTAATTAACGTTTACTTATCATCGAAAATTGATCACGAATAAACACTAAACGATTTTATATACTTTACTACAAACAATTTTAATGGGTGGTAATGGAAATATATGTTAGCCCATAAACTTTATAAGCCGAGAATGATTATGTTTAATGTATATTGCTCGGAGATTTAACAACTAATTATATAGTTATATTGAGAGTACATAAGCACCCATTATTTATACTACAGACAGAGGGATGCCTCTCTGTTTCTATTCAATAGGGTTTACAGGTTACTCCAAAGAACTTGCCAAATTTCACTAAATACGCTCTTTTGTTAGAACTCTTATATTTTCGAATTTTCTCAAATTGAATGACTTTTTATGACAAAAAACACTCAACAAAGTCTTATTGATTGTAACCTTTTTAATTGGGACTTCCGCAGATAATTCTGATGCACAATACCTTATTACGAATCAAACTCATTCCCATCTCTTATCAGTGAATAGCTTTAATGGATCTGAAGGAGTACAAATTATTATTATCACTTACTATACTTAAACAACCACTGGAATTTGCCTTCTAAATACAATTAATAGACATATACTAAGTACTAAGCATACTTTTTATAATTGGGTTGTTTCTTTACCGTTTCCACACCGTACTCTACTTTAGACTGAGCACCCTCAAAAAGCATTGTGATATACCTTATATTGTAGTGTCTCTGCTGCAGTCACAGTTCCCACTGCTATATTTTTCTTTTGTTGTTGTCTCTGCGCGTGAAATTCACAAGAAATTAACACAATTAACACTTTAATTGCAAACTTCCGTTTGCGCTACTTTATCTTTGGCAAGTTCCGCCACTGGGACAAAGATGTTCCCAGACTCCCAGACTCATTTGCAATGTTTCTCTAGATACGTCTCTCTTTCTCTGAATGTTTCCCCGGCGTCATGGCATCCTTTTTGCTTCAACTTGCGAGTTGGAGTTTGCACATATGCATGTGTATTGCAAATACAGTGAAAAAGTCTTTTGGTCTCGATGCAGACTGTGCCTCAAATGAAAGCAATTAACACTTTAATGACACTTGGAAATTCTGTGGCAATGCCTGCAAAGTTTGCTCCACACAGAGACACAAAGGAAACCGGGTGAACTGAAACCAAAAACTGAGTGCTGAGTGTTACCTACATTTTCTCAGATGCTAAACACATTTTTTTACACTTTAGGTTTAGACTTAGAAAATTCAGGAATTCTCACACATTTTCTTGGCATAAAAATACCAATGATTACCATGTGACAGTCACAGTTACAGGCTGAGTCACAGTCATAGTCACAGTTTTGAATTTATCAAGTTTTTTTCATTAAAATCGAAAATTTGCAAGCTATAAATTGAGTCTCTCTTTTACTGTCTGCCCCTGAGCAAACAGATTCATTGTATTCAGCTCGGCAAAGGAGTTATTATGCGTATTTTTAATTAGAGAAAAGAAAAAGAGAATTGCACGAAGAACAAGACAAATTGGATCTACAAGAGAATGAGTAAATTTGTGAAACTGTATTCATAGTGTTGCCTGCAGTTGTTGTTTTTCACATACGAGTATATGCAGGAAATTGGCAACGGGTCTTGTTCTCATTCTATCTTCAATGCATGTTCACAAGCTGCTTGGTAATAGGCTAACATAATATTCTGGGGCAAGACAGAATTTGATTACTTTAAACATTGCATTCGCATACTTTTGACACTTTTCTTATGGTCATGTGGTTGCCCCGCAGGATATTGGGAACAGGTCTTTGGGACTAAGCTGCGAACAAAGTTGATAGGCAAGAAAAGAAGGTATAATTATCTAGCATTACATTGGAAACTGGCTTCGTTTCTTGTTCGCATGGAAAATTGTCAGTTAAATATGTAAAGGAAGTAAAATAACAGTTTAGCTTCAATTATTTTCATTTGAAATTGCAATTGCAATTGTTGAACGTTTTTTTATGATTTAATATGAATATCTATTTGTAAAAATAAATTGTAAATATCTAGATTCTAGAATTATATAAAAAGCTGACATCCCTTCTAGCTAGATTTGAAGCTTACAAGCGAAATATGTAAAACAAATGTTAGTTAAATTAGTTTAATTTAAGATTACTAGAGTGAAAATCTTCTAATAATTTAGAATTAATTTGCATTTATAATAACAGCTATCTATAAATTATAATTATGTTGGAAACTAGGTTCTTTTTCCCCTTAATATATTCTATCGAAACTTACCAGCGAAATATGTAAGAGCTCTAAAATATCAGTACAGTCTATTTTTATTTAAGATTACAATAATGAGAATCTTGTTATGAATTAAAATTATGTTTTCTATTATAATAAGAGCTTTTCTTGTCTGCTTGTGCTTTTCATCCTTGTGCTCTATTCCATTATATACTGAACAATTAAGAGAGCAAACTTATACTACACGTTGTCTCAATTAATTCAAGATTTGGTCTTTATCTTCTAAGGACTACCTTCATAAATTCTGCATTCATGCAGTCCTCTTAGGTTAGCTCAAGCCAACTTTACACAAATGGTTTTGACCCATCCATCCCATCCTATCCATTGTAACTTTCTTTTTGGTTTGCCATTTGAGGAGTAAACATCAAAACCGTTGGAGCTTCCTTTCAGCATTAAACTCTCACCCGCCGTGTACAAAAAAAAAAACATCTTTCAACTTGTAGACGAGCTCAGTTCGCTTGTTGCCGCCTTTTGTTGAGCTCCAGCTCCGGTTTCGCTCCTGGCTTCTACCCGGGAGGCAACTGGCAACTGGCCTGTCAATGCAATAAACGCAACTGCCAAAGGAGCAACAGCATCCAAAGCATCCTAGCCCAGTCCAGAGATTGTTGTGGTTGTTGTTGTTGTTTGTTTGCCTTTTTCATGTTTATTGCAAGTATTTCAATTCGGCGTTTCTCATTTTGGCCAGAGTTGCCTGGCTTGTTTGCAAAAAATATGGTTTTTTTTTTGCCAAGCTCTCCCACCTTAACAAAGCGGAGCTGGAACCGGAGACGGAGCCGAAGCCGGAGTTGGCATATTCTTATTTGCCTGCTGAAGCAGCTGGTGGAGTCGACATTCTCTCACTCTCTCTCTGTGCATATGGTAAATGGCTTGGCCGGACACGGTTCCTGCTACCCTGCTGGTTTTTCTTCTTTGCATACGTTGGGCGCCATTTTTCTTCTTCCTTTTTTTTTGAGTGAGGGAGTCATATGTTTTGGAAGCAACCACGCCCACTAGACGGCCCGCTGCGCTGTAAGTAATTTGTGGTTTCAGGCAAATACTCTGATGATGTTTTTCTTAAATGCTTTTCTCATTCCCATAGCACCCTCTTGTCTCCTTGGCGCTCTCTCTCTCTCTCGTTCTTTCTCCTGGTCTGCTGTTCTTCCTTTCGATTTACAGGGCTTTTCGCTGCAGCTTTTCTATGATGCCTTTTTTGCGAGCTGTATCGTTAAAAATGCCTTTAAGGCATTTAATTTCTTTTGTTCATTGAGCGAGCTCTTTCTAACGGGGGGACCAGCTGCGAAAAAAGGCAACCACACACACAAACTCACACACACACCCGGAGACCTCAGACCTCGGACTCAAAAGCCCACAACAGACCCCAAACCGAAGCGAAGCAAACAAATCGCCATTGCATATCCCTCCCCCTAAACCGTGCTGTACTCGTAGTCCTCTGTCCTGCTTTTAACAATTTCAATAGAAAATTAAAACGCAGCGGAATTTACTTTTCTTTTCATCATTCTCTTTCTTTCTTTGCTCTCCTCTCGCTGGGCGTCAGCCCAAGAAAAATTGTTGTTCCTTCACTCTGTGTGTGTGTGAGTTGGCACTTTTTGTGACTCTCTTACACTGAGGCTCAGCTGGATCGCCTGAAAATGGGCTCTATGTAAATAGGCGTCGGTTTTTGGGAGCCCTATACAAATTGCATGATGTTGTTTGTCAGGGCAAGGGAAAACCACTCTCCATTTCTCCATTGGTCGGATAGAGAGAGAAGTGTTTGTAAGCTTTTTGTTTGCAGTTTGTTGAACTCACAGAGTAGCCTGAAGTTGTTTAAGTTCTTGTCTTTCAGTGGATAGATAATTGTAGCTACTTTTACATTACACTTTGGATGAACTTAATTCTTATTAAATTTTTTGAAATATATAATTGAAGAAATCAATTTCATGTGCTTTTCATATTAATATAATATATATAATATATAGACCTAATGTACTCCCAATTTCGCAATAGATTTCTTTTCAATCCAAAGTTTATGAAAGCTACATATACAGCACTAAGGAAATGGTTAAGAATTCAATATTATTCAGGGATGTCAGCTCAATCCAAAGATTTCTCTATTGTTTCTTTCATTTGACTCTTCCCCCAAATGGAATGTGTCTCTGATGCAATTCCGCTGCTTTCCTGTAATTTTTGACATTCACTTGTCAATGTTTATTAATGCTACATAATACACCACACTCTTTACATTGTATTTCATCATGGTCAATCATGGTCACCATTTTCATTTGACTCGCTACACCCTGCTGATGCTTTACTCAAGTGAACCCAGCAGACATTTTGCCCTAACACTCAGCAGTCACACTATTAAAACCTAAAGACCATATTTCGATTTAACACACTGCGGGGGGAAAGTTCCTTCATAGCTCAGAACTCTCGTAACTCTCGTCAGCTTAGCTCTTAGGGGCAAGTGTACAATTTCTAAAACTCGCCACACGCAAAAAAGAATCCAAACCCAACCCAAATCCGAAACCAAGGCGAATATTTTCGCAATCAGGCAGACAAGAAAAAAAGCGTTCTAACTTTTGACTGACTGACTGAACGAATGAATGAATGAGTGCGTGAGTGTGTGAGTGCGTGAGTGTGTGAGTGTGAGTGGTGTGGAGTGAATGGAGTTTGAGTACGGGAGAGAATGCAATTTTTTCATTTCGAAAATTTACGAGCAACGCTTTGACGCCCTGGGGGGAAAGCGAAATCAAAACGCGAAACATTTGCACAATGCAACATTTCTTTTTCGGTTCAGTACGGTTCGGTTCAGGTTTGGTTTGGGTTTGGTTTGCTATGGTTAAATTGGTCTGGTTGGGGTTCTTTCGCATAGTTAGTGCTGCCAGCAGCGAGCATTTTAATCGGCTATAAATTGCAACCCTTTGTGCCGCTGAGTTTGCGAAATAAAAGCGGAAATGGCAGCGAGAACACACGCACCCGGTAGAAAATTACAGTTATTAATGCATGGGGTGCAAAATACTTTACCGTTTGTTGTCCTTGTCCGTGCGACGCCCCATTGATTTTCCCCTTTTCGTTTTTTAGCAATGCGACAATATAATGTACTTTGGTACTTTTGAGCAGTTACTCCTTTTTCCGCAAATGTATCGCACCATTTTTTTTGGTGTGACATGTCAAAATAATCTGACAACTTAATTATACACACGGATATTTATATACGTTCTCGCTGTCCAAATTTGAAACCGAACCCGTAACCCCCTATAGCAATTTCCTAGACCATTTCTTTGCCATCGTTGCTTACGTATCGTTTAGCAATTCGTGGTTAAATCAATTTTGCACACTTTTACTTCTACTCCTTTCTAGTTCCGTTTGCCTTTCATTTGACAGTTTTAGGTCAATTTTTCCTTCATTTCTTTTTCCGTTTCTTTTTTCGGGCTTTGACTTGAGACATGTAGGCAAGTGATTACGCCATAGAGCCTTTTTTTGGGATATCGACTTGTTGGCAGCAGAAATAACGGAAAAGGCATGAATTAGTTGCCTTTTTTTTTGTTACATAGAATACAATTTAACAGATGAAAAAACTTGTTATTGAAATGGAAATATTTATAAAACTCAGAAGTTTGTTAAATTTAAATATAGAGAAGTTTGTTCCATTGATGGAAACAATCAGCGTAACTGATGTAAAAGGAATTATTGAAAAAATATAAAGTGGGAAAGGAAAAAATTAACTTTAAATTAAATGGAATATAAAAAGAAGTAAATAAAAATGTTTAAATCACATATTAACTTCATTTTAATTTAAGTTCTTGCTTTGGAAGATATTTAAAAGGACTGAAATATTTAAAATTATTATATCAATTGTTATTGAAACTAAATTTTTAACTGAAACTTTTGTTTAAATAATTTTACGCAAAATTAAGAAGTTTGTTTTAAATAATTTAGTAATTTTATGCTAAGCATTTAAAGCGGTATTAAAGATTGGTATTTAAATCATTTTAAATATAAATTAATTTGCATAGAATTATTAAATTTCTTCATTTGTTTTCGTTTAAATTTTGTAGCTTTGCCAAGAAAGAAACTCTTCTCACTTTAAGGTGTCTTAAACATTAAATTAATGTTAAGTAAAGAAGAAACGTTTAATTTTAATTGAACTAAAAGCCTATGTAAATTTTGAATGATACGTTTTAGTTTCCGTTCCTGTTTTCAAATATTTCCTTTGTCTAAAACGGAAAATACCAATAATTGACACTTTTGTGATCCCTTATTGTCTAATCTAAAGTCCTTAGAAATCTGTCCTTGTCAAATGGCAGTTGTGCCCTCTGTGAACTTTGTGTCAAATCTTGCAAGGGCCGTGGTCCGTTTAAAAGCTTTACGCTGTTGTTCCGGCACTTCCGGAGAGTGAAGAGCTGCTACTCATATGTGTCCAGATGCCCGAACATCCGGACCAAATTTGATACAACAACTGCTGCTCTTGCTCAAAAATTCGATACATCATTCATCAGAACGCGTGGCCGTCAGACAAAAGCCATCCCATTAGAGGCATATATATATAGTTACTATGTAGTGTTGAGGAGGAATAGAGAAGGGGAAAACAGCTCTTGTGTTGGAAGTTTTTCGTTCGTAATCCCTTTCTAATCGAATTACGGCAAATCCCTTGAGCACTTTTTGTGCATTAAGGCAAATTCAAGCGTAAGAAACTAATTTGAGGCGCCGCCAACTCCACGATACTTATACATATGCGCACTTTCAGCATTCTAATGCTCGTACCAATCCCAATTTCAATCTGAAGCCGAATCCGAATCTGAATCCCACTATCCCACCAGCCATCTAATTTCATTCTCTCGCTGACTCGTCAGTGGAAAGTCATAAAAATGTTGCGGCCAGCAGATATTTAAGAATTGATAAAAAGCGTCGAATCAGTATAAAACCCACGAGAGCCAGATTAGCCAGTCCTTGTCTGACTATGAGGAACTTACCCCTAAATGAGAGTTTTTGCTGTTTCCCACAGGGCTGGCCTGGGATGGACTGGACTGTGCTGTGGCTAGGAAAGTAGCAACCAACCCCTCCAGACTCTGATCACATTGTTTTCCCAAATCGGATTTTAGTTTTACACTAATTTCTTTGGTTTAAGACTCGCTCAGTGCTCGGGCTCCTGGTTCGGTTGGTCCTTGGTCCTCTGTTCCTTGGTCCTCTGTTCCTGTCTGGTGGTATTATAAACGCTTCGCTGGACATTGCTGGTCCTGTGCTGATGAATCCTCTTTGATTGCACTAAACTGCAATCGAGACGAATGCGCAAAACGTGCAATGTCATGCGGCAGACTCGTCTCTATGTTGTGGGTTGTATGAATTTCAGTATCCCAATCCCCCCCTCCCCCTGAATGTACCACCCCTTCAAATGTTGTATGTGTGTGATAAAATTCCGTTCACTTGACGGCCGACTAGCCAGGCTTTTTATCACAATGCTCGGATCGTGCTGCGTATGGTGGTATCAGGGCTTTAGTTTTAGTTCCTTTCTGCTGCTGCACATTTTTATGGCCAGAACAATTTAATTGGCTGCCACGACAATTTTCATTTTTACTTACTATTTTTCCATTTTGTTAAGGGTCTCGCCCCCAAAAAGCTTACATTGTGCCAGATTTTGTCTAAAAGTTTGTCCAACTTTGATGGCGTTTCAATTTCGGCTGAGTCATCTTTGCCTTAGATTGATTACAAATTGCATTCAGCAGCGGGAGGGCAATAAAATTGCAGGAAACTCTTTAAATTTGGGCAACTGTTTCATAGTAGCAATATTCATCAGATACAAAAAGCTGACTAGCTTATAGCATTTGTAAAAGTAATTTAAAGTTAGCTCTTATTGAATTAAATTAAATAGTGAACAGAGTTTATATAAATTTGGACCAGGCATAAAGGTATTCTGAGGTATTACATTGACAGGAAAATTATTTACAACACAGACTGTAAATAATGAATAAATATTTCTTTTAATGAACTAACCATTTACTTAAAGTAACTTTGAAAGAGCGAGCACAATACTAAAATTCTTCTTTAAGGATAATAAAGCTCTAGAAATAATCTTCATAATTTATATATATTTAATATTGTTTATTAAAAAATTATGATTACTTTTTGAGGGAATCAGTTATAGAATAAATTTATTTATTATTTTGTAATTTTTACAATAAAATAAATTATGATTACAGTACCTAAATAAAGCGATTTAATCTAAGACTAAAATTCTTTCTTGATAATACAAAAATAAAATGTTAAACAGAAAGCAGGAATTTAATTAAATTAAAACTTAGTACTTGGCAAATAGTATAAATTTTGTTCGATAACTGCCATCGTCATATAACATTTTATTTTAATTTTTTAGCACTATCAAACTGGTTATAAGTATCTTTACTAACAACTAAGCTTAAGACTCAAAATAGTTTAGCTAAATGGAAACTTAATCATTATAGACTCGCCCAATAGCTAGTACAATTGGATGGCTAACTTTGAATACAGAATAGATTCAATTCCATTAGGTTCAACGAGCCTGACTGACTGACTCATCTCAAGTTGCTCCCAAAGTCAAATCCTCAATTGGAGTTGGTTAAGCAGCCAGCTGCTTGCCACGATGAGGCAACATCTTGACGTGATCGTTGTCGCTCCAATGGCACTTAAAATGCCAGAACTTATTTCCATTTGGCTGGGCAATTATAATATTTTGTGTGCGCCCCCTGCACAATTCTCTCAGTCTCATAAACTCTCGCCTGCTTTCGGAGGAGAGAGACAAAGAGATGCAAAAAATGCGTTTGCCTTTTACCTTTTTTTGTGAATTGTGTGTTTTACTTCATGAATTTGTCGTAACGGGTTGCCAGACGACAACGACGAGAACGATGAAAGACGTCTTAAATATAATATTGACATTTCTTTTGCAAACCATTTTACATTTTAGCTGTGTTTGGGGCTGCGGCTCAGGTTTCCAGGAGGTCCCCACAAACTTGCAAACTTTGACTTACCAAGTACAAATAATTATAGACATTTCGGTCTTGACTGTGGGAGAGACCTGCAACCAAAAAAGAAACAAAACAAAAAAAAAACAGAAGGAAACCAAAGAAAAAAGGGTTAAGTGCTTTGCTTTTGAGTGGCGTTTACATTTTTTGCGGCAACTGTCGCATAATTTGCTTTGAATTATTTAAGAGCAGCTTGGCTTTTTTATTTTGTAGAGAGTCCAAGTGAGGCCAGTCTAGCATGGTTAATTGAAAATGCCAGGCAGCATTTTGGGTCTTCTGGTTTTCGCCACTCACATTACTCATTACTCATAAAACGTTGCAATCCATCAATTAGCAGCTTCCCTTTTGCTCTGTAAACCGCAATACAATTCACACAAAAAAAAAAGTGAATGACTCACGGTGCTTTCATCAGTCGAAACTGCTGTCAATAACTCTGCCAAAAGAGATATAAAGAAAGATCTGCCATATTATGCACAATTGTTGTGGTGCCAGTTTCAACACATCAGAGTTGACCTCCTTTGACAGCTCCGATAAGCATGAATACAATTCATGGACCTCTCCCTTACTGGAAACTCTTTGTTATACTTTATTCAATCGATAATTAGCGTGCAGCTCATCAAATTTATGTTGTAAATTCAAAATGATGTTAGTGTTTCACCAGAAAAGTCTCTCCCTCCTTGTGAATAAGCCATAAGAAGAGATGTCCCAACAACTCTTGCCTCGTAATTTCTTGCTCAGATCTTGAATTATTGTTATGATAATTGTGAGCCAGCTAAATTTGCTTTTTTAACTGTAGACTGTAGAGTCCGGCTCTGTGGGTTGCTGTTAATTTAATAAACACATTCAGTTGGTTTATTTATTTAATATTTTTACTCCGGAAATACCATTCAAGCAAGCCATACATAGATAGGTTGTGGACTGTGACTCAGTTGTGTGGCAAACAATGTGACAATCTTAAGAGATAACTAAACTTTAATATAGGTAGATGAAGATTTGGGTTTGCAATAAAGGTAGACTATAAAAAAAGAAGGAGGAATTACTAGCAAAGTAATCAAATGCCTCTTAGGACTTTGTTTTCCAGGGAAAGCGAAGGATTTAATAAGAAAAAATCTATTGAAAGATAGTCCCCTTTAGGAAAATAAATTAGTACTCAGAGTAGTAATAAGATCAGGGAGAGTAAACAATGATTATTTTGTTTTATATCTTAATTGATAAAATCATTCAGAAGTAGCTTTGAAAAGTAACAAGAGAAATACGAATAACCATTGTTCTTTAAGGTTATTCTGTGCATTCTCAGTTTAATTTAAAAATCTACGATTTCTATTGATTTACTCACAATTTAATATATTATTTTATGTTATTCTTTATAATCTCAAAAATAATTCTTATTTCTTGTCTTATATTTTATCCACAAAGAAATAGTATTTTAATTTCAAAGGAACACATTTTTAATGCAAGTTGTTAGTTATCTTAACTGAAGTAAGTTAAACACAGTAAAACTGAAAATCAGTATAAGTAGTAGTCTAGTTTTAAAGGCTTTCAGTTTGAATTAGAAAGAAATATCTTGCCCAATTAAATTGAGTGACTTTCAATGTCATGGCTAGATAGTTCCATCTTCTATTTATTCACAGCTCTTTTGGCCATTGGTCCAGCCAAAAGCTTGTCTCATCTGTGCACCAGCCTGGTTGTTATCCCTGTCGTCTAGGACTTGGTTGTGATTTTGACAAGCCTCTGTCCTACACCTAACCCACCCAACCACCTCATCCACCTCACACACCCACATGCGTAGATTGTTGTTGCTGTTCTTGTTATTTGTAGAGCTCCCATGTCTGGTTGATGGTTTGTTTGGAGCAGGATCTAACTCTGTTCAATCCTTGTCCCTGTCCCTGTCCCTGTCCCTTTTCCTTGTTGTTGGCCATTCAGTCGATGGACAGGCAAAGCCAATTGTCAGCATGACAAACGGGGCAACTACAGACATTTTGTTGTTTGTTTGTTGGAGATGTTTGCTGTTGCTAATCCTCGAACACAACAGCAACAACAACAACAAGAGAAGTCCCATCTCTGTATTTGGGGTGTCAGTCAGCATATTGTTTGTCAAAGTGTAGCCCTGAAATTACTGATAAATATTTGTTAAAATTCTTTGCTGAATTATGCGCGAGTTCTTTTGGGGGGACGGGACAACTACTCAGAGGGCTTACATTGAACAGAACTCAACTGTTGTCAATGGTTTTTGGGGGCCATGACTAAATATGATTGATTTATGGCTGGATTGTCACCCGATCCCAAATCTCATTCGAGTCCAAAAATGCAATGCAAACAGCCAAAGCAGTGCAGTGATGTGGCTCTTTTGGGGGCACAAAACGAAAACTATGAATGAGAATTGGACTTGCAGTGAATGAAGTTGAATGTGACTGGGAATGTGAATGTGAATGTGAATGCAAAATGGTTCCTTTTGCTGCGCTCAAATCGAGCATAGTAGAGCCAAATGTGCAGAGGACATCAGCTAGGACGACATCGACTAGAACTGACAATGTTGACAGCAATCGTATGTTTAAAAAGCATAATCCCAGACGAATGATGATGAATGGTCCAAAAGTTCTCCTCCCTTCTCTTTCTCTCTCTCTCACTCTCCAGAAAAACCACCCACAGACGCTCGCTGTCGTTTAACTAAATCCTTGATGAATGATGTTGCCTCTCTCTACGGAGTCTGGGTATTCTAGTATCCAGGATACTTTCTGCTGGCTGCTGCGTTTTCATATTTGCACGAGAAATTCGAAATGCCAACGACATTAGCAACATGCCACCAACACAATCTTTTGAGGCAGCCGCCAAGCGCAATTTTCATTTACGCGTCATTTTAATGATGTTAAGTGATTGTGCAGAAAATGAAAATGAAACCAAAACGATACCAAACGAAACGAGAGAGTGAACTTAAGGGGAAGAGGGTACAGAGGGGGAACTACAGTTTTTGCATTTACCCAACAAAAGTTCTCGCAAATAGATTTTTGTTCTGGTACTCGGCATGTTTCGGTCTCATGATGAAAGCAGCTTGTAATCCATTTCAAATCATTTTTCACTTTTGTATTTGCTATGGTTTTAGCTGGGTCGTAGATACACATTACGGGGGACAAGGGGACAAGGGGATACGGGGGCTTTCTAGGTTTCAGCTACGTTTTGATTTGTTTGGTTTGGTTGATAAATGATGTCTGCACCGCAATGCAGACAGGTCTGCTTTCAGCGAGAGTATTTGATGGCATGGAATAATCCTTAGCAAAGGTGCAGAGTTCTTGTCAGGTCTCGATAAGTCTGCAGCCAGACGTGACTCTATAATCAACGCATGGTTAAAACGCTTAACTCTATTCGCTTTTAACAAGTGTTAAGTTTAAATTAAACTTATTAAATCAGTCAAGTTCATGGTTACGTCAAGCTAAGACTACTGAAGATCATTCCATAGGTAATGCATTTAATATCTCTACAAATCTCAAACTTTTCTTTCATAGATTGGAGATTTAACGATTTGAATAATGTTTTATTTCTTCAAAAGGCTTTGAACAAATATGTTCTAATATAACTTCCGAGTTAAAAAGAAATATAATGCCTTGCAATATAATATGTAGCCTATATTAAGTAGATACAATTTAAGTTTAAGCTGAAATTTCTGTTACTACGTAAGCTGACCAAAATAAGGAATTCATGTCAAATACATCTTTTAAATACTTCAGATATGAATCGCATTTGGAAAAGGAAGTTAAGTTTTTAAGGAGATATTTTTCCTTTAAAGGATAAAGGATATCATAGCGTACTAGTGATTTTTTCATACATTTGATTATATTTTTCCAGACTGACTTTTCAATCTCCTAACTTTCATTTGTGATCCCTGGTCTTAATATTCTAAAGCAGGTCACTTTCTCTATCTAGTGCAATATCTAAACCTTCCGATTTGACACACTTTAGACGACACCACAACCCAACAAGTCCCTGGGGAACTTTCTATCTATTTAAGACATGCGTTCCCGTTTCATGCAATAAATATTTCAATTTCCTGTCATTTTTGGTTGACTTGACACCGTTTTGTGTTAAATTACTTATCGAGTTAATGTGATTTTTGGTTTTAATGAATTTGCTGAAATTAATTTCGAAAACAGCCAACGTTCGCTTCTGATCGCTGGGTTGCGATTAAGACAGACACAGAGAGAGAGAGAAAAACTTGATATCAGACAGTTGAATAAACCTCTGTTGGTGTTGGTATCGGAATCGTTTCAGGCTTTATCGGACGGCGTCTAACGTCGTTATAGAGCATGTGCCGATAAAAGTAATATCCTGTGAACGGCACGTGGCGATTCAGTCATGCGCATTGGTTTTACTACAAAACTTTAACAATCTAACCTCAAACACATCTTAAAAAGTTGGCAGCTCTGTTGCAAAAGCCGTGAGTCATGCTTAAACACCTTGACAGCCTCTACAGTAATTGCACTTTAGCCAACAGAAACTTGTTACCAATTAAAATTGGTTACGTTGCAGCAAATGCAATCGCTACTGAATTCCCTACTAAGGAGGGGTTTACCTTCCAGGCAAGTTGTCGCTCTTTATCCCTGGTAGTTGTTTGTACAGCGTTGCTAATGTTCTCACTTCAATAAACAAAGTACAAGTTTTTTTGTGGACCCAAAAAGGAGCAATCCAGCCTGCACCCTGGAAATGCAATTGCATTTCCTGTGACAATGTCCTTAAGCCTGCCTCTGTTTCTCTGCCCGCCTCTATTTTCGAGGGTGGTTAAGCAATTGAGTTCGACTACGTGGATTTATGAAGCATAGCGAAAAGTGCAATGGTCGGTGCAGGACAACAAGGCACAAGGATTCGTTTTGGGCTTGTGGTGCAGTGGTTTCTATGGGGTTCCCCTTTCGCTTTGACAGGCGACAGGACAACCCTGTGCTCTGGACATGTTTACTCTATTGTCGCTAATTGTTTGATATATGGCTGTTTATAGTGTTGTTGTTATGGTGAACAATTTTCGTAAGTCATCCAGACGGGACTTGTCAGGGTTGCACCAATCAAACCAACTTGTCCAAGTGTCTCTTAAGCGTTGTAACTCACTTGTTTAATGGGCCATACTACAGGTGAAATGGAACTTAGTATTTGATATCTAATTGCAAATGGAAATGTTGTCATTATTCAATTTATAGAGATTATTAGTAAACTAACATTTATACATGTTAAGTTGAATTTTGAATATATGTAACATATTTATCCAATGAAAGTCTCTCCAGAATATATTATCCTCAACAGATACAATACAACTAATATTTATGCTTCAGGGGAAATAATATCGAAATAAAGAACAAGTCTTGTAATGAAATTAGTCCAATACAATTTTAATTAAATTAAATATTAAACTAAGCTTCGACATCTTAATTTCATTTTAGTTGAAATTATTATTAATAATGATTATAATCACTACTCATGAATTTCCTTTGTTGTAAATAATTTACCATCACACATTTTATGTCACTAATATTGAGTTTGAAGTTCTCAAAATCTACCAAGATAAACTTAATTATTTCCCATCTAAAAGCTGACCACAAAAGACTCAAAGAACACTATTTATGCATTTTCTTTGTGCTGAATAATGTGTGAATAATCTGAACTTTGCTGTCACCTGTCATCAACCTGAACAACTGAACTGACCTATGGTATTATTTGAATTCTAAAGTTGAACTAAAGTCAACTTCATTAGTGTCCAGCACCTCCTACTTTACTTGAAGCTAGTTGGCTCCTTGTAATGGCATAGTCTATTCATAAACATTATTACAAAGTTGCCATCCTCCCCAGCGATTAAGGCGACTCCAAAGTTTTCCTTGGCTCATATAACTTGGCTCATATCACAGTCTCCTCCTACTCCTCCTACTCCTCCTCCTACTGCCATCATTCTGTCTTTCCTTTTCCACAATCTTGGCCCAACTGAGCCAATCAAATTAACTACTTATAAAGTAATTTGAAGGAACTTTGACTGCGTCCCGAACAATGCCAATGCGTCGCCGGAGCTCATGAAAAATTCTATTAACGGCCACATAAAGGATGACGACGAGGAGGTGGAGGTGGAGGAGGAAGTAGAAGCTGCCCCTTCAACCTGCGGCAAGCTGTCATATACGCTGACGTAGTGTATGCATTTTTAAGCCAATCAGGTTATGGGGCTGTTTACTTAAAAGACCCCGTCCCCCCTCCCTCTCTCTCTCTCCTTTACCAATTCAAAGCAGTCGCCACAATTTACAGCTGGCTGGCAAAAGTTTACATTTGACACACCTGCTTTCATTTGAAACTTGCCACAGGGCAATAATTGCAACAACGGGCTGCCGTCGCAGTTTACATTTGGCCAACACCCGCCGCAACAACAACAACAACGACAACAACACCAACAATAAACAACAAATGAGTGAGCAACATTGCAGCCCAGCCATGTGCCTTGGCATTGTGCAAAACTTGTGGCAAAGAAAGCCGTCAGAAATGTTGCATGCCTCCTGCCTCCCACCCTCTGCCTCCTTTTTGGGCCCTATCCATGTCATGTCTGCGCTTGATTGAACGCCAGGCTGGCTGCCAAAATGCCTGCAAGCTGTTTGTGTTGTTGCAGAGAGTGGAGAGTGGACAAAGGGGAGGAAGGAGTGGCATAGAGAGCGTGCGCCTTAAATAAACAATTCACATTTAATTACGTCTAAATTTGGTTTTGAGAACAAACAGCGACGACAGCCGCGAGTGCAGTCAGTTAAAGTCCATGGAACAGGAGAGGGATATGAAAGAAGGGAATCAGCAACAAGGAACAAGGAACAGGAGCTGTAACAGAACGCACACGTCGTCAATGAATGTCGAACAAATTGGCAACACACGCGATGAGAAAATGTAACAGGAAACGGTGGCGGGGGACGGGGGCGTTGGCGGGGACATTGCTGTCCAGGAATAATAAACGGACCCATACTATGCATTCCTAGGGGATAGAATTATGGGTTCTTTAAATTACTTTATGCTGTCTATCTCTTCCACTTCGATCCCTATCCGAGTCCTCGTCCTAGTCCTTGTTCTCGTCTCTCTGTGCCACTTTGGAGGCGAGCCAGTGCTGATTGCATGCAATTCAATGAAAACTTTTTGCCAAGTCCTCCCCCCAGGACACTCACCCCCTCTCTCTCTCACTCTCTACTGTCTCTACATGTCGAAGTTAAAGACTGGTCCAGTAGGTAATGCACCCTCAAATCGATAGTAATGGCGGTTTGGGGAAGAGTGTGTGCGAGAGTGTGTGTGAATCGAATTCCCAGTCTCAGTTGTGCCAAAGCACTAAATAATTGCCCATATGTGGCCCAAGGAGCAAGGACTGTAGCATTGAACCACCCTTTTCAACGCCCAGAGGGTTGCACTACCCGCTTGTTGTTTCGTCGATATTTCTTTTTTCAATTTATGCTCATTTATTCTATCAATTTAACGAAAACACACACACACACATACAAACTCTCTGCACTTTGGAAAATCTATGGCTGACAGCAGAGAAAAACAGAAAGAACGCTTGCAAATGGAAGAAGAACAGATTGCAACTCGTGCGTAAAGAAGGTCCCTGTACAAGGAGAAGGAGGAAGGGTCGTCCCATCAAGCGACCGCGCGTTGTGTTTTGAAAGCAAATATTTTCTGACAAGTGGAAGTCAGATGTCATATACGGTGAATACGCACACCCAAATGCCGTTCGTCTCAATTGCTACTTGACATGCACACAATCACAGAGAGGGTCGCCTCCCCAATCTTATACCCTCTCATACCCAAGTAAAGTTGTCAAAAAAAAAATAAAATAAAAAAATATATACAACAACAAATTTTGGAAGCAAATCGTGAAAGCCAAGCGAAATGTCGAGACAGTACAGGAAGTGTGTGAAGGCAAAAAAGCAAAAGTTCGGCATTAGAGAGCGACAACACAACTGACAATTATTGCTTGACAGCTGACACGTTTATGGCGGTAGCGATTTCATGAATTTGCAATACGTGATTGCAATAGGCAAAGATTATGAAATTCAAAATGTTGAAATATTATACGAAATTGTGTCAATGGGTTTTGGATTGTTTGACTCAAAGCGAAGGAAAAGTTGTCATCTTGTCTTTAAAATTTTCAGTTCATTTATTGAATCGAACTATTATAGAAAACTTTTATATAATAGATCGTTTACATTTTGAAATCTCGAAATGCATTAAGAAACAGGGCCAAAGATTTAGAATGTCAAACTAAGTTACATCCACAGTTAGTAATTTTAATTGCTTAATTGATGATAAACTAATAAAGTCTTTAAAGGCTAAAACTTATAGATGTGACTTAGGTTATATATCTAATAAGTAGATATGTTAAAGTTTAACTTTTCTGATGCCGTCTTCATTTGGAAAAGAATTCTTTTCACGATCATGAATTGTTTATCTGGGTTTCCAAATGTTTGCAAAACATGTTGGATCAATTTTAAAAATTATGAAAGCCCAGTTTAAAATTGTAAATTAAAATTACTTGATATTAATTTAAATTGTTTCACACAATTTCATATATCTAAATTTAATTTTATATAATAGTTTTTTGACTGCTGTTAAAAGAATATTGTAAACAACTTTAGATATAGTTGCTTGCTTTTCTTCGAGATCTCGACATCGCATAAACCCTCTAGGAAGCTTAATTAGCAACAAGACTTTGTCCACTGAGAGACGTGCGCAACAACGTCCCTTATTATAAGACGTTTAATAATTTATGTATTTCCGATTTATGTTCGCGCATTTTTGCATACACTTCTTTTTCCTTCCAAAACAACGCCCCCAGCCCCCAGGACCCCTTCTCCCTCCTAGGCAGTTTGGCCTGCTCGCTCATTTGTATGCGTGCAGTGTTGCGCAGCGCACTTATTGTGAGACGGGGACACTTGGGTATTAAAAAATGCCAAAAGTACTGAGCTGTCGAACCACCCAAAGTGAAGATCCCATTCCAGAGGCACTGCTTCAGTACCAAGTTCCAGCCAGTCAACGAACCATTACTATTTTATTCTTCGACTTGAGTCTTGAGTCTGTCAAAAATTGTATTATGCAAAAGTTGTTGTAGGTTGGTTTGGTTTGGTCCCTGCTTATGTTTACTACCCCCTTCC
Organism: Drosophila neotestacea; assembly: GCA_035044365.1. Classification (NCBI taxonomy): domain Eukaryota; kingdom Metazoa; phylum Arthropoda; class Insecta; order Diptera; family Drosophilidae; genus Drosophila; species Drosophila neotestacea. Next base: position 6,279,350 of record JAWNMD010000273.1, on the reverse strand, counting down.
CATTCCCATTCTCATTCCTATTCTCATTCCGATTCCCATTCCCATTCTGAAGACGGGAAGCGGCTTTTTATTAAGAAATCATCGTTGATTGTGTGGAAGGAAATAATGTTGATTTTACATTTTACAAGATGGGCAACTGTGACATGCAGAATGGTTAGAAATAACAGGGTTGCCAACTAACTGAGGGTTGCTTTCTTGTGGTAAGTTTATTATCATAATAGACGGCACACTTTTTAGGCGGGTTCCTGGTACTTTGGGGAGTTGGAAGTTCTTCTCTCACAGTCAGTGTGAAAAGATGAGGGCTCCGAGCTGAGCTCACTCTATTAAGTTTATTACTAATGCACGATGCTGTCTATTTGGACAGGTTTAATGGACTATCAATAAGCAGATGGAGCAATGTACCTGTCTGGCATAACTGTGCAGTTTATGAGCCTGACATGTATGGGTAATACAATATTTATGTGAATTGTCATCAATATTTGCATCTATAATAAACGTAGAGACAAGAAGTTTGCATTGGCAATTGCAGGTATTCCAAAATTATGGAAATATGGTACGTGACGTGGGTGAGGTGGATGTTAGAGAAAGTTATTATTCTTTTATCTTATCAATCAGATTAAAATATTATTCTAAGTGCTATACAATTTTAGGGAAGTTTTAACAAACAAAACTTAGAATTTGTTTTACTTTTTGTTGTCTATTTTGAGATTAAATATGGTAAAATTTGAATGTGATAAGTTGGGGGGAAATACCCTCAAAAGGTAAAAAAGTTAGACTTCTATTCTCATTTCCAGTATTTAATAAAAATAATGTTTATATTTCTTGTATTTATCAAACTTAAGACTATAACAAGCATGCTTAATTAAATGATTATGATCGTAAAGTATGTATATAAATTTGTTCATTCATTTTTCTCTAGGCTATCTACATTCTTTTTAAGAAATATATATGTAGAAATAGGATTAAAATTAAATATATATCACAACATTCATATTGGATTTACTATAAATTCTCATATTAACTAGAAATTATAAAGTGCATTCAAAACATCTTTCAGCTAGGCTTATTTTATTTTTTAGAAGCAGTATGCAAGTAGATTTCAAAGTTAAAATTTTACCATCGAATGCCATTAAGTATATTATTTAAAATATCAAAAGATAAGTACAACTTTGCTTATAGTTACTTAAATTATTTTCGTACTATCAATTCCCCAGTTAACTAAAAATCATAAAGTGCATTCAAAACAGCTGTTCGATCCATATTTCCAGCTACTGTAATAGTCGGATATTCAGAATTTGGTCTTGTACCATCCAAATTCCACACTGAAAACTGGTCTCAGCTCAACTTAAAGTCAGTCATTTGTGATTATTCCGCTATGACTTTAAGAAACTATATTTCGTCATGGGTTCCTTTCGCTAACTTCTTGATGGCACTTAAGGCTTTTGGCTCTTAAGCCGCCTCTTACCCTTTTGAACCCTGGCATTAGACATGCCAGCCGAAAATAGTTGGTGCCCAAGCCAAAAAAGCAATAACTTGGTTACAAAACTACACAGACTTTTCACAGACTCAGAGTGTGTGTGTTTGAGAGTGTGTGTGAGTGTGTATATAAAGGTTCAGTCAACTACTCAACTCACTCTCTATGCATATGAGTATATAGTATACGGTATATACTACATATGAGCGATGACTCGTTGCAAAAATCTATAAATCTTGTCAAACACAACCTGACTCCCTCTACTTTACCCTCTCCTACAAAAGACCCTTGGAAATGCTTGGGGTCTCTAAGAATTTTCCTTTTCGAAGTATGTATTTTGCTTTGGGTCAACGTCGCAACAAAATTAACACAAAATGTGAAGGCAAATTTTCACACTAATCGCACGTGGCAAGGTCTTTAGTAAAGTTACGTCTACGTCTGGCGTGGTGTTTTGAACAATTCCTTCTAATGTTTTTGGGTGTCGTGCATAATCGTTAATGAATTATGGTTGCATATATGAGCAGACAGGGATGGGGTTGGGTATAGCAGAGGGAGTTATGGAAGGGAGGCAATTCTTAATATGCGTGTAGCACATGTTTTTGGGTGTTGTATCGTTCATTGGGTGTGTAGTAAATTCAACTTGGGCTTTAATGAAATTTTCATGTGGTCTTTTGTTTTAATGCATTCCACACACACTCACACACACACACACACAGAAAGAGAGAACCCTTGGCGAATTTTTGTAATTGCCTGCATTCAGTTTTGTCGCTTTGTTCTAAGTAATTTCCACCCTCGATTTTGGGTTTCCATTAGTCACGCGGTTTATCAAGGTGCTGCCATCTTTCAGTTGACTATATGCGTGTCGTGCTTCAAAGTGTTTTTGCCAAATGGCGCCTCAAGCTGACCACACCCTTACCCATACCCCTCCCCACCATTCCACTCATAATAATATTTTATTTGTTTGGATAAATTCTCTAATGACTCTGACATGTTTGAGTGGAAATCGTGAAAATCGTGAGCAAATCGAGTGCCCGAAAGCCTTTTTGACTTTATTCAAGCGCATCATTCACACTTTGTTTGCTCTGCTACCTTCCCTTCATTTCCTTTCTTCCCCCTGCCCACGCCCTATATCTCCTTTGCACCGTTTCTCCTTTTGCTGCATGCATAAAACATTTGGCTTCTTTTTCATTCATTTGAATTGAAAAGCTTTTCGCAGCGATTTGTTATGCAAGCTTAGAAAACAAACAGCAAAAAAATAAGACGTACAGAAAAAAAAACCATAACGAAACCTGATGCTCAAAAATTTGTTGAAGGCCTTCCCAGCTTCTCATCTCTACACTTTGCATTCGCTTTTCTTTATTTTTTTTTGGGGGTTTTGAAGCATTTTTTTGTTTGTTATCAACTTTGTTGCTGCTGTAAAATGTAATTGCATATGCAGCCACGCTTCACAGCCCCCATAAAAGGAGCCACAGCAGCCGGCAATACCAACAGTCGCCATACGCCATTTTCCATTTTCCAGTTGCCAGTTGTTAGTTGGAATAGCTCCCAATGCAGCAGCTAGCAAACATTTTTGCTCCACTTTTATATGAATTTTTTGATATACAACTCCTTGTCCAGTTGATTCCATGTGGTTATTCCTTGCATGTCCTGCTGCTCCTGGCTGTAAGCATTTCAGTCTACTTTTCTCCTCTCGAAAAATCTCGTTGCCTCGTTTGAATGCAAGATACGCAACTATGGGAATTGCCAACTTAAATGCCTTCAGATCTCCTTTTGAGACAGAATTCCGAGTGTTTGATTACAGTTTTGTTGCTTTCCAGCTATTTCCTGTAGAAAAATCATCCACTTTTACACAACTCAAGCAGGAAAGCATAAAAGATAGTTAGACAGGAGAGTTCTGACATTAAGAAATAAATGGATTTGTATATATTTCGTGAGTATTTTCCTTTTAGAAAAATCCTTTCTAACAAACGGAGATATTATACATATGTATTTAGCGATATGAGCGATAGTTTTAACTCCATCAATTATCTGATTCTCTCACTCTCTGCCGCTTTTAGAATAACTTATTATAAAATATTCGCAATTTCCATTATTTACTGCACTTTAAACTGCGAATCCTCATTTTAACCCTTTATACGGTACGTCCGATTTGTAGTCATCGTTTGTATTGTTGTCATTGTGCATTGGATAGTCGAAACTATTTTGGAATTGTTTTAAGCGTTTCTACCAAAGTATTTAATCCTTTGAATGTTTTATTGCTTAGATAGTATTTACCCTCCAGAGTTTTCGGCTATCATTGCCAGCAGCAAACTGCTAAAGGGAAGGCAGCAGGGATCCTATCATATAAATGTTTTTTATGAAATGTACGCGAGTTTTACTAATACCCTTCTCTCGCATAGTTTCAACTAGAAATATTTGTTTGAAAAATAAAAGTCGAAACAACAAACGAGGAATCTGTAAATAATAAATTTGCTACCACAGACACAAATTTTCAACGCTGCATTTAAAAACTTGTACAGTGTTATTTTGTTTGTTGGGACTTCCTTTGGATTATGTAAGGGTTTGAGCACTTTTGATTAGTTGTTTGAATTTAAGTGACGTAACATGGTAACATTACCACTTTAACAGATTTGATAACATTATTGGGTTACATTTACTATAAATCTTAGCTTGGTATTTAGATTAGAAGTTAAATGAGCACATCAAAGTTTAAAGATCTATTTAAATGCAATTTGTGTAGAACTCCCACTGTACTTTAGCTTAAAATCAGATAATTGACTTAAACTTATTAGGACATTACACTGTCGATTACAAATAAAAGATATCAATCTAACATTGCCACATCGTAAACTGTTTTAAGAGGGTTTTAAACTTAGCGGCGCGCCAATTGTTATGCAAGCTGTCCAGCTGAGATCTAGTGTTGACTAACAAAGAAATACAGTGCTGTCAAATTTCTGCATGATGTGCTTGACGTGCATATCGCAGGTTCGAATCCCACTAGGAGCTTAATTTAAACAAGTCATATTTATACCCTTGTTTATTTCAAATTTAGTTTTTCAAATTTTATACATAATTAATAAAGATACTAGGTTGTTGCCATATTTGTAACTTTGTTTTTTATAGTTTTGTGGGCAAATTTGAATAGATTTAATTTGTTAATTAGTAGCGTTGTTATGCAACACTGAGCCTTTTATACACACTTTGCCGTGTTGTCGTTCGGCTGGTCGATGGCTCAACGGTTAGAGTCGTCGGCTAGCCACAAAGAAGGCCTCTAAGCCGCGGTTGACACCAGACGAGTGAATTTTGAGCATCCCCATCAACAAGCTTTCACTACCGGATAAATCCAATCAATCTCCCCCCAATTTGGTTCCGGTTTGTTCTGCTATGCTCCAATTTTACTTCCTGAAGACACATAAAAAAATGTAAAAATAAAAAAAATTGAAAAACGACGTAAAACACTATTAAAAAAATATACTAACAAAAAAAATATTTACTAATAATAAAATAAATATATAAAAAAATATTTTCTTCTAAAAAATATTTTTAAATAGAATATAACAGAAGTGATAAGCTGCATAGACAAAAGAAATTGGGAAAGTTTATTTTTGGATTGACTGTTTTACTTCATCTAAATTGCTGTACGAATGGTATTCATTATTGTTCGAGTTGGAATAAGGAAATATATTATCCAATAAGATATTAGGTTCGTTTAGCACGTGTCATGAGTGTTATATAATTTTCCCTTAAGTATATGCCCATTATTATTTACTGCAATCAGTTCCCCCATTAAAATCGTCTATAAATAAATGCATAGCCTATTCCAATTGTAATTCCCTGTAATGCGCAACTGTAATTTTGTTGAACTATCTGATGTTACTAAGGGACCAACTGTTACATGCATAAATCCTCGATCCATTCATCGCATCGCAGGGCTGTCCATAATTGAGCTGAGTTTAATATATGTATACTTGTCTGTGGGATTATGTTTTAATATTTAATGTCATACACTGTGCTCACTTCTGATCAACATAAAAAACCAAACTGTTGTTTTGTTTACCTTTAAATTACTTTTGTTATATTTATTTATAACTGCATTCGCTGCATGTTGATTTACTTAAATGCTTTTTACCACACACAGTCTGCTCCACGTGTCAAAATATGAAAATTAAAATATCAGAAAATCCAACACGTTTTACGTTTTACGAGTGTTGTTTTAATGCATTTATTCAATGGAGCATTCCCAATTGCTGGCAGCTTAACGCATGCAGCTCTGTGGCTATATTTATGTAATCCATTGATGCATTTACAAGTGATGACATTCATTACATGATTCAAGAGGGTTTAAAGTGTAGGATTCACTGAAACACTGAGTGTGACAGACGAGTTGTCTTAGCAGCAGCTTAGTAATCTTATTCCATCCTTTTTTTTTTTGTTGGGTTAGAATAACTCTCTTGTTAACTTTTGTAAGCTGTCTTGGCCATAAACACTCCTGCTCCTCACAACTCAAACTTTGTTGAATACCCAACTCATAAGAAAAAAAACAACAAAACTCGCTGCTAATTAAATTCCTAAAAACATGCAGCAAAAACCAAACCGACTTTGATGTTAAGGTCAACCCGTCGAATTCCCGCTCAAAACTCAAACTCAAAACTCAAACTCAACTCAAAACTCAGTCAATATTCAGTTGATGACAATGTTGGCAACAAGTTCTCATTCCATCAAATCTTATCTCTTGGAAATATGTATATAAATATTTGAGAAATTCTTTTTTAATTGCACAAAGCCGAAAAGTTTGCTTTAAGCCTTTTTGTCATAATTACCGTGGAACAAGCGATGCTCATTGTCGCGACTTTAGCTGCTGGCTGCAACATCGAGTGGTAGCAACTTCCTGTTTCTGACAAGCTGCCACTACGACGAGAGGAGGTGGAGAGAGAGGTCTGTTGCATATTCAGCAGCTTCATGGAGCAAAAATATTACATAATTATACAAAGTATAAGGCAAAAAAAACACAACACAACGTCAAGTCAGGCAGGCAGGAGTCAAGGACTCGGCCGACTGAGTGACTGACTGGCGTTTTGGTGTTTGATGACCCTGTTTATGAATACGTTAGCATTAATTAACTTTGATTTAATTAAACGGGCATAGCCACAACTACGAGACCAGGCCAGGACCCTTTCCGGTCACTTTGAAGGCGTCAGTCGCCACCTCAACACAAGACAACTCGACTTGACTTGACTTTGGAGCTGTTCATCCTGTTGCTCCTGTTGCTCCTGTTACTCCTGTTACTCCTTTTGCTCCTTTTGCTCCTGTGACTGCTCCTTGTTAATCTTTTAACCAGTAGCTGGCGCGTTGCGCCTTTTGCGGTTTGGCGCCACAGTTGGCAGCCAAAAGGCAACCAACTGGAAGAACAGCAACAACAGGGCCAAAACCAAAGCCAGCTCCTTCAAATAAGACCCAAGACCCACGGCCTGTTTCTTTCTTGCCATCTTTTGGCACTTTTCAAGTGGAAAATCCTTTTTGCCTATTTACGTGGCCTTAACAAGAGTCAAACACCGAAGGCGTTGTACACATCACCACCACACTTTGTTGTCTTTTGACTAAGCTTAAATGTGCTTTGCCTAAGATGGCTTGGCAAATTAGAAGCAATGGAGAAGAGCAGGTAGAAAAGCTAAGAAATTAAGTCAAGGTATTTAAACAAACTCTTTGAAACTATAAATGAAGTGATAGAATTTTTAAATGATCGCTTAATATTTGTTGTCACAGGAGCTTTAAAAGCTCAGTCTACTTAAAATTGCTGATCGGGCTAATTAAAATCTATTGATGAAAATCTATAAATATATATGCATAAAACTATCTATAATTATTAAGTGCCACTTTTATGTAAATATCTTCACACTCCATCTTTTACTTTTGTGTATTTTAAGATCAGTTTTAAATTTGTTGATATATCTGACAGAATAGTTAACATGCGATTCTCATGTATATCCTTAGCAAATTTGTTTAATTTAAAGCAGATTTTGTTTTCTTGTTGCTGCTGAAAACAATGTACTAAGTATGTATTTCACTTTCATATGATTTCCATTGGCTTGTGGCTGCTTTTTCTCTTTTTAGCCATGTTTTACTTTGTTTTTTTCATTTTGTATATCTACTTTAGACCTCATTTCCTATGCGCTTTGATTGTGCGGCTTTCTTACTCTCACTCTATCAACCTTTCTCTCTTGCTCTTACTTGCTCTGTTTCTTTTCTACTTTTGTGTGTATATTTTGCTGGCTGCTTTCATAAATTAATTAATTGGCCTGCGGCTGGTCAACAACGGCAACAGGCAAATAAACAAGCAAAAATATTTGCTTTAATTTATGTGGCAAGTGGTATAAAGTACAGAGTACTGTATACTGAGTTTCTTGTTCCAATTGAGAGGCAGAGACTGAGACTGCGACTGCGACTGAGACTGCGACTGATACTGAGGTTAAGATACTGGTACTGCCACTGACACTACTAATGGGGACCCTTTTGCCCTAGTTGTACTCTCGAACTCGTACCCAACAACCTGACTCTGACTGAGCCTCTGAACCTCTGTCCCCTGTCCTCGGTCCGCCTGATGCCATTTACAAATTGCATTAGATTAAAGCGCGATAAAAAGCGGGACGCGTTCACTTGGCATGATTTCGACTTATTTGCACTTACAAAAAGGCCAACCAAATAGGGTAGAAGGGCAGGCTGGTGAGAGACTGAGGAGCAGAGGGAGATGTACAGCCTGGCAATATTTTCCACGCCTTGCACATTTTATAAAACTCAACGCTCTCTCTCTCTGCCTCAGTCCGGGCCATGTAGAACATGGTTAATTAGCAATTAATGAAGCGATAATGAAGCCAAGATAAACGACAACGCCGACGACAACGTCGATGATGACGGTGCGGATGATGATGATGATGAGGATGAGAATGAGGATGACAACGAGGCTGTTGATGTGGCACCAGGGTCCACCAGGGGGATCAGATGGAACAGGGAGCCGCTGTTTGATGCTGTCGAAGTCTTTGGCAGGCCGTTGTCGAGGCCGAGCTTGTGGTTCTTGTTGTGTGTGTGTGTGTGTGTGTTGTGCCTCCAAAACGGCCTTGACGAGGATTCCACATAGAGAGAAGGATGCGGATAAGCGGCAGCTGCCTGTTGGTTTAGCTTTGCTTTATTCTTTTTCGCTTTTAGGCTGCTGGGCATAAGCAGCTTCATTTGCCGTTGCCGCTGCTTATTTTTTTCATTCTGGTTTTTTTTTGCTAGCTAACCTTAAAATAAAATGTATTTTTTAAGGGTCTCTATAAGTGTGTGTCAGTGAGTGTGTGTTGGGCGCGAAATTGTATCATTTCCTTGGAAAAAAAAAACATCTCGTATTTTTTTTTTTGGTTTTCAGGTTAATTAGTTTGCCGGCGCTGAGCATGAAAGTTTCCTGTCACTTGCAGTAGCAGAAGGCGTTGCCAATTAGCTTGTTGCGAAGGTTAGAAACTGAAACTCAAACTGAAACCGAAACTGATACTTGTCCGAGAACTCAGTGGATGGACCGAATGGCCTTGGTCAGTAATTTCGTGTAGAAGCTTTTTAAATTAGATACAAATTAAATTTCTAAACTTGCCGTGTGTTTTAGAAATGGAAAATGTTTGCTTAATACAATTTAAACTGTGATTGCTGTTAAATTAATTATTATATGTTTATTTTCGAACATCTTTAGTAAGTTTAACTATTATACAAATGCTAATATAAAGATGTTACAATAATTACTTAAGTTCAGAATTTGTAAAGTTGCCAGTTGCAAATCCTTTTTTTTTTAATAAGATATAAAATAATCGAGCTTTACTAAGAGAATCTTAATGGCTAACTCCTATTGATGCTTTTATTGAGATGTTCGACCTATTTTTCATATAAATATTTGCAGATTTTAAAATTAATTACTAGAATTCAGAATTTGTTAAGTTGCCAGTTGCAAATCTTTTTCTCCCAAATAAATATCAAATAATTGAGCTTTACTTAGAGAATCTTATTGGCTAACTCTCCATAGGAGATCCAAAATCATCAGGCTCTCCCAAGTTTACATAGTATACTTAAACGTATTCTGGAATGCAGTTCTTATCATGCCAATGTATCTTCTTGCAAACTACTTTGCTTTCAAATCTGTAGCCAGCATAATCTATCTGCCACATTCAAAGACACGAGACATCTGTGGCAAATCTGCTGGTTTTCCCTTCCCTTATGACAGCAACAGCAACAGCAACAATCCCCAAATGCGATCTAATTTTCATGTTATTTGATAGAAAACTCTTGTAGGTATCCATCGTAGCCTGTGTTGCACTGTGCAGTCATGCCAAGAATTTATCACATAGCCGCAACTTTTGGTTGCATCATTTGGATTTCAACGGGGGACCGGGTGTAAGAGCTTGACTTGGATAACATGAACTATGGGATGCTGTGTACACTGTACAAGCACCGCTACTGCCACTGCCATTGCAACCACCTCAAGCCAGCACCACCATCTGCATCTCTTGCCGCCTCTTTGAATATTATCAAAAATAGTGTATCTGTAGCTGAAGCTTCCTGAATCTCGTCTCGGGCATTACAAAACATGCTCAGAGTTGTTGTGTTACTCATGGATGCATCACTGGCGATCGTAACAACAGCAACTGTTGCTGTTGCTGCAGTTGCTGTTGTTGTAGTTGATGTTGATGTTGTTGCTGGCGCTGTACGAGATTAAACAATGATTGCATTTTCATTTGCATTTTAAGTCACGGTGCAAGCAAAACCAAAGCCCAAGATGTTGAGGGTCGGGATCTCACTTACCAAGTGTTGTTGTCCCCCTCCTCGTTTTTGTTGTTGTCGATAGAGATGAGAGACAGTTAAATATTTTTAATAACAATTTGTTGTTATAAGATTTGTTTTCAAAATAACTAACATAGTTTCAATTTAAAATGTTATATCTTTGCCATTATTAGATAGCTTCATATTCAAGTATGAATTTGCTTTTCTTTGTCAGTTCATTGCAAACACGATTCTCATCGAAAACCGTTAAAGTCGTGCATACTCGTGTCACGCGTTCGTCTCTAGCTTCTAGTGCAGCTGCCTTTTTGCTGCCTGACTTCTTCTTGGGGGAGATGCAAAAGCAAGAAACAGGTTTGCCAAAACTAAACACATGCCGCCAGCATCGCCTGGCAAAGATTGAAATGCAAATCAGTTAATGGTGTTCCTGATGTTGTTGCTCCTTTCTGTTGCACAGTTGCACTGTTGCAAGGGCAAACACCATTCATTGGGGCTGATGTACGTGTTTTTTGCTAGCCTGCTGCTGTTGTTATATATAATTGCCTAGGCCCAGTTCAACTGGAATTGTTTCCCCTTCCCGTATTCTGTCATCCTCCCTCCGCTTGACCCATAACTCAAATGGCCAAAATGCTTGGCTTTAATGTTGGCTTTACGCTCATAAAAATGAAAATTTGTGCGACAGATTTTCGGCAAGTGACCAGCAAAGTGAACAAACAGAATCCCAACTCAAACCCACGTTTAGACCATTCGCTAATCTTTGGCATGTAACAGCTGCTCGGCTCTGGTTTAGATTTTTTCCTTTCTTTCCTTATTTTATTATATTTTTTCGGTTTCGGTTCTTTTGGCCCTTTGCTGTTGGTCTGTTAGCCAGTTGGTCTGCTGCTGGTTTTGCGCTGCCCACTCATCTCGATTACGAGGTGTAAATTTACTGAAGCACATAAAGCCATTTGGCGAGAGCGTCGCCTCTCTCTAATCCCAAGCCCATGGCCAGCTCAAAAGCCAATTCATATATTTACCGTTTTGCCACTCGACTTTAGGGACGCATTATGCCCTAAGCTTTTTGGCCATTCGATGCCAGGGATGGAGACCAACATCACACCATCATCATCGTCGTCATCTGAGAGGGGATCAAGCTTTATAAATTTTGATGATATGCGGATTGCTGGTGTGGTCCTCATTTGTGGGGTTTATTTGAAAGCAGCTCAACGTGTTGCGCTGCCATCGGGTTTTTTGTATTTGATAAGCGATGTTGATACCACATGTGTCTTGCCACATTTGTAGATACATTTTATTGCAGGGGAAATCCTTTGCATTCCTTCAAGTAAATGTAAAATCTTACTGAATTGCTAAGAATAGCTTTTACTCCTCACATATTTCAGTATGGTAAAGAAGCATATAATGGTGACATGATAATTGTAATAATAAGATATTAAGTCGACGTATCTAAAACTAGGAAACAATAACCACATAGTTTACCAACCAAATTTAATTTAAGTAACTTACAAGACTTTCAAGTACTTGAAATATCTCATGATCTGCATTTATTTGGCATCTTTTTCAGTATAATAAACTTCTACAGTTTAAAGTATTACTTGTTTTGTAGACTTTTGGCACTTTCAATCTCAGACATTTTCCAGACCACACTAGTTACATCATTTTGTCTTCCAGGTAACCTTTTGGATATCAGTCCACAAGCCTTTCATGCCACTATAGCTAAGATATTGCCTTCGCCCTGGCAAAGTAAACATGTTGCCCAGCATCAATAACAACAACAAGTACAAGACGAAGCTAAACAATCTATAAAATACAATCACTTTCAACAGGAAAATCAACAAAAACAACAAACAGAGGCCCTCGATGTTCGGTCTGCCCTTTAAATCATGCTCAGATCGTTTGAAGAGGAAGAAAAAAAACGTGCTTAGATCCCGGTCTCTCCTTGGTTCTATTCGCTATGAGCCATTTTTCTATATATACATATATATTTTATACAAAGAGCGTAATTATGGGTTCGAAATATCTTTTGCCAGCATCTCTTGATGATCGACATCGACAGACGCGAAATGTATGGTTAAAACCTGATGAAAGGGCATCTTTTCTGAGCCTGAATCTTGGCCTGCTTTGAGCTGCTGCATATGGGAGTGCTTTATATGGTCGTGCATTAAATTTAACACAGTGTTTTCTTGTTGCTGTTGCTGTTGTTGTTGTTAATGACGGTCACGCCCACTAAAGTGGCATGCCGCCACGGTTATGTAAACAGCCAGGAGAAGTCGTGGAACCAACTGAGGAGCAGCAGTAGGAGACGAGGTTGTTAAAGGCCACTAAAGTCGCTCAGGCTTTGATGATGATGATGATGATGAAGACAACCGACAACCGACAACCGAATGACTTTGACTAAGACGTTGGAGTAGGAGGTGCATTGTAATATGTGGTGGCCAGAGGGCAAAGGTTGCCACAGCTTCCTCCCCACATTCCATTCTCTTGCCACCCAGCGAAGAAGACGTGTGCAGTAAGTGTTAATGTTGCATAAGTTGACTTCACTTCCAGTCTAAGTCAAGTTGAGTAGCTTTTTGGGTGGCTCAGGGAATTCATAGCAATAGTTGCACATCAGCTTCGCAGTGTTATCAGTGTTGATGAAAATCAATCAAAAGAATTGGTATTGATTAATACAATGCACAACAATTTAAGATAGTTTGAGAGTTAAGAAAGATACTTTTGTATCTTACAAACCCTTTTCTGCAGACTTACAGATACTTTTGTTCAGTATTGACTGTGCTTAAGAAACTATTGTGTATTTTCAATTTTTCTGATACGGTTCTACTGATTTTTGCATGTTCAAGATAATTTTGTTTCATATATTTAGATATTTTTGTATTTACACATACAATTTTATAGAATTTTATATGCTGAAAATACGTTTCGTACAATTTCTTACTCTTGTCTGCTAAATGGACTTTTGCATCCTACAAATACTTTCTAGCAGATATTTCTTTACTAAAGATACCTTAAACATCAGACTCGATATAAAAGTATAAACTTATCTTATTTATATTTACTATTTTTCTTTGAGTCTACGTATAAACTCTGGACTTTTAAGCTCTGGAATTTTAAAAATTCAGTTTAATAATAATACAATACATGGTCTTACCGTGTTCCTATATTTTTGAGAGTTAATGGATTCATATAATATAAGCAAATCAATTTTCATTTAAATATGTATAATTGTGTAAGGACATCTTATGGTTAGACACAGATTATCTTAAAGTAGAAAGCTTTCATCGAGTATGTTGTTGCCCTTCATAATAAGTATATAGTAAAGAACACTTTTCTTCTTTTCTGTCGACTTAAATAATTATACTTGCATTGTTATGCTCCATCAAGCTCAGACCTCTAGACATCGTTACGGGGTCAAATCCCCAGTGCCATTAGCGAAGCCAACAGTGCTGTCAACTACAGTGCTACACATGAAACTAAAGCCACCCTTACCAGTAAAAGAAAGAAATAACCCAATGCGCAATTTAAATGAATAATTGAAAGAAAATTCCCAGTGAAATGTTAAATGGAAATCCATTGAGGAGTAAAATGACGCACTATGCAAAGTTCTGACTCGTGAGCTCCTTTGAGCTAATGAATTTAAATGAGCCACCAAGTTAATGTAACCTTTCGCTTAGATTGAATGGCTACATATTAATTACAACAACAGTTACAAGCCGCCAACGAGTCTCGTTTGGAAACAAGGCTAAATGTCGTACCCAGAGAAATCATAACAGCTGTGACGTAACAAATGAGGCCAGCGGGGGTTACCCGCAGTTCTTTGCCCATAAGCAACCACTTCAAATTGCCATGCAACTTTTTAGCAGAATTAAGACATAAAAAACATTTTCTGCAGGGGGTACGGGTAGAGGGTTGTGTTGAGTGGAGTGTGGAGGGTGGAGGGTGCTGCAACCCCTAAACACTAATGAAGCTATCAGCTCTCACGTACCTTAACAGTTTCAAAGAAATTTTAAGTGTGTTTACCGAGGACATAAATTGAAAAACTGACCATATGAGTTCCCAACAGTGGTAACTGGGCCAACTTTGATCTGTCAGTGCCTTCTCCTAAGCATTTGTTCAAATATTTGCAAGGCCCTGAGAACAAAGGACAAGCGGTAAACAAGAGGGGAGAAAGTGCCATAAAAAAGAGATAGAAGTCAATGCACAGTGGAAAATATTCTAAATGAATCTACGAAAATAACAAGTTAAATCTAAATCAATGCAAAATTTGACAACAATCATAAGCGAAAATTCTGTATATTGATAATTTTGTATTAGTAAAATAAATAGGTAAACAACCTTAAGCTTTATGAAATAGATTCCCGAAATTCATAGATGCTAAATATAACCTTTATTATTTATTATTTATTCTTAACAGTGGAATCTTTTGCCTTACATTAAATTTAAAAAATTTATTACATTTTATAAATTAAATGCATTTTATGGAATTTAATCCTATTTAAAAGGAAGCTAAGAATATTTAAAGTTACAAACTATACCGATTTTAATAGCATTGAGATTATTTCGATCCAACCAATTTTTGGCATAAGCGATCATCACAAAACGTTGATTGCATTTCTTTGAAAAGTTACTTCTAAATAATTCTTATTAATTATTTCTTAATTTAGCTTAATTTGAGTTTCAACTCGCACTTTTTAGACCACTGTGCAGCGAGTAGAATTGGCAGCGAAAAGACGTAGAGTAACCACAGCAAATCAAGTGAGTTTATGCGGGTCACCCTCCTCTTGGCATATGATTTGTTACAATACAAAAAGCAACAGCTAGCCAAAAATAAAAAAATAAAAAATAAAGAAAAAAAGAAATCATCCAATGGAAAAAAGACCCAATGCATTATCGAGCAGCCGCACAATAATGTTAACGAGCAGCGCTTCGAGAGAGATTACAATCAGTGACATAAGGCGCAGCAGAGTCCAAAGGATGTGTGTATTCCTCCTCGATATATTGGGTACGGGTTGAGTTCGACCCGTTCGCTACTTTGCCAAAGTGGCAAATGGACTGTGGCGCATAATTTGGACTCTGTGGCACAGCTGCTGCTACTGCCAAAAGCTGCTGCTGTAGCCAAACTCAGATTTATCGGGTCCAGCATATGGGCGGAGACCCAATCAATGCAATTTGGCGGATGTGGCATATGTTGGGTCAAGTGCTGCCTGATTAGCTCTGAGTGCCATGCATGGGAACGAGCTGCTGTAAGCCCAAAACAGCTATTAAATACCTAATTGCAGTCAATAAGCAGTCAAACAAAGCCTATGACTTGGCCAACACCACACAATGTGACAAAACGATTTTATCAGCAAGCTTGATAAGCTGAAGATCTTAACCCGTTAAAGGCCACTTAAGTAGCTACCAAATGTTGATGTTGCTTTCGAAAAACGTTGCTGCAAACGGGTTTTTTTTTCTTTTGCTGAACAAACAATTTACATATCAAAATCAGCAACAACAAATAACAACTTTACAACTTTAAAGCCCAACATTGTTGCATTTATTAACCAAAGTTTTTCAGCTTTATTCAACTGGCTCGTTGGTCTAGGGTATGATTTCCGCTTAGGGATGGGAGGTCCCGGTTCAAATCCCGGACGAGCCCAAGTTAAATTTCTTTTAAATTTATTTAACAATTAAATATGTATTTAAAAATTATTATCAAAGTCTATTTAGTTTATCTGATAAGTATGTGTAGACTAACATTGTTTGTCTGTTTAACTGAGAGCAATGTTTAAAAAAATATTGCGAGCGAAATCTAATTTTGTCATGGAAGATAAATTCTGTTTCTGGGAGAGAGAAAGTAAGGCATCTGTTCGCCTATAGCTAAGATTGTGAACCAAGCAAATATTTATAAATAAAGTATTAGAACAATTTTCTGCTTAGCAAAATATGAAATTTCATTAGTCTTTTCAATTCTTTTAAAATGAATTTTAATGAAAATTTATTTCATACTCTTTTAGATACTAAACATCTTTTAAATGCACTTTATGGATACTACAAAGTAGCTCCCATTTATAAGTGAAGGCGTCTGTGCATCATAATCGAAGCATGCACAATAAAGCAAACGATATATGGTCTCTTGAATAGTAAGAACAATTAAAGGCATTTAATTACTTAGATCAGAGGAGTTCACATTTTACATTGACGTAAATCTAAAAGGGTTGACAAAAGAGAAGGATTCGATTACCAGACAACGTTGACAGGTTGAGCGACAGGCAAAGACCTGAAAAAGAGACTGCTCATGACTTTATGTCTGCCCTGGCTCTGACCTGTACTGTCCCTAGTATAGTCTGTTATGGTCTGCTATGGTGTGGTGTCTTGCCCTGGTGTGGCGCTCTGGTGTGGCTTTGTGGCTATTGAAAACCGATGCCCCACATCGCACTCGAGACGACACAGACGAAGTGATCCCCCGTCTGGAGCATCCAATGAATTTATATGCATTGAAAATTAACACAACAAACTATTTGGCTTGACTGACCAGAACTTCAGACCGGAGCTGGTCACTGTCCAAAAGGGAGGCTTATGTCTGTCATTACCGTTTAAAATGCAGAGACCAAAATCCATTTGCCAGCCAGTGGCTGACTGGCTGTATAAATCCGGTGCACATGTATCCCATTTAGGCTGATGTATCCGATTGCAGCCATAACAGCTGGAAGCACGTAAATCCCATTGTTTCATGCGTTTTGCATGAGAAGAGCTTGGAACTGACTGCCTATACTTTCGAATTCAATGCCATTGACACATTCACATACAGATTTTGTGAGCCGCAGGCAAAAGTTGAACTGCTGCTGAGCTGCATTTGATAGCATAACATGTGCGAGTATTGAATACTCTTTTTACAACTGACAAACGCATCCAGAAGTGCCAAAGTTCCGAAGTTCCGAAGGGGTGAGAACTGAAAGGCGGATCAGTGTTACCAGTCTGCGGTTAACAACTCATCTTGGGTCGAAGCACGCGTTGCCTGGGGACTCTGCAATTGACTTGAACCCGTGGCGCATCAATTGTTGACTGCGGCTTGTGTGATTTTTATGATGAGGCCCCAGGGCAGCAATAGCCACAGCTACATCCACAGCCACAGCCACGCCAGAGTTCGTTTTGATTACCCAGCCGGAAGCGGCGCTCAGGTTACACTTTAGCAACGTTTATCTAACCATAAAATGGACATTGAAATACTAAGGCTGAGCATAAGTACAGTAGAAACTCGTTAAGAGTAAACAAGCAATAAACTTTCAAAAGATATTTTAATATTTTTCATAAATGTTCGTATATAACTTGCCTTTTAAGTTAACACAAGTTTAAAACATTAAATTTATGTTTAAGTATCATTTGCTGTTAATGGCTCAAACAAATTAGCAAGTTATTGGAATATTTTGCAAAGGCAGGTGCGTTGAATTAACTCAATTTAGCATTGACATTTAATAAATTACAAGGTTAATTTAATGTAAACAGCTTAGATAATAATAATAAATATGTATAACATAAATTTGAATAGCTTCCTATTGATAAATTAAATTACTTTTTATTTAAAATATTTTATAATGTAGATTTATTTAAAAGATAAATAAAAGCTAGTGACGAAGGGCGTGTTGCGATTCAGACAAGAAGAATGGAATATTTGTCATGTTAGCTCGATCAGACTCAAGTACATGCCCATCGAAAGATATTGTTTTTAGATAGGAAATTGTATACTAAGACTTTAGGTATGACATTTAAAACATTAAGTTTTAGTAATGTAATACATAATAACAAAAATTTTATTTAGTACATAGTTTTAAATAAAATAATTTTATTTACCTCAACTTCAA
Organism: Drosophila neotestacea; assembly: GCA_035044365.1. Taxonomy (NCBI): domain Eukaryota; kingdom Metazoa; phylum Arthropoda; class Insecta; order Diptera; family Drosophilidae; genus Drosophila; species Drosophila neotestacea. Next base: position 6,261,245 of record JAWNMD010000273.1, on the reverse strand, counting down.
AAGTTAAGCTACTTCTACTGTACTCATACTGCTTTGAATTACTGTATTAAGACACACCACATTTGTATCTAACATAGCAACAAACTTATAGAGAACATCGCTTGATCGTGAGCTTTTTTAGCAATCGGCCACACACATTAACATACACACACACACACACGCACACACGTACGCAAGTGAAGCACACGTAATTTGTTTGGTTTATTATGAAACGTTTTTCCTCTGTTGCTTGTTCGCTTTGTTATCTAATATTTTCGCTGTTCTGTTGTTGCTTGTGTTCTATAAATAGCTTCTCTCTCACCAACACAGGGTAACCAACAGCTCGTCAGTTAGCTCTCTTCGCTCAACATGTCAGGATGGCCGAGCGGTCTAAGGCGCCAGACTCAAGAGCATTACTCTTACCCTTCATAGATGGGTGTGTTGAGCGTTCTGGTCCTCTCTGAGGGCGTGGGTTCGAATCCCACTTCTGACAAAGTTTTTTTTTTGTTTTTTTTATTTTTTAAAAAGAAAACTAACTAATTTTGTTTTTAAAAGAGTTCTATAAATATATACTTCTATAAGACAAAGAGAAATACAAAGAACATGAAATATTTTATTATATTATTAAATCAATAAAAATAAAAGACAAATACTATAGTAAACATAGGTTGCTTGCTGTTTCTGATAAGAACTCAATTGTATAGTAGCTGTATTTAGAAGCTGTCAAATCGCTGTTAATCTAGTTATTATCTTGTTTTATTGGTTTACCCATCAACTGATGTCTGAATAAGTTTTATAAAGTACGATCAAACAAATTTGACAGCCTTTCTTCTAGTTGGCCACGCAGCCTACATATTTTCTTCTATGACTAACAATTAGTGAATAAAACCGCTAGCAGAAAGAGATATAGGCTAATAAGTGAAAAATTCTTAATTTTGTGATCTTGGGCCATTTTGTTATTTGTTGGGTTGGAAACTAAATTTCTTTCTTTCAAAAGAGTTTTGCCAACGACTAATCGAGAGCTGATAAATGGTAACTACTGTAATAAATGTTCTTTTTATATTGTTCACAATTAAAAGTTATGTACATATAATGTGGTTACTATAATTATAATTTTGTAAGTGTAAAAATCTATTCGAATTGTAGGAAGAATATAAATTACGACTTTGATAACATGTCAGGATGGCCGAGCGGTCTAAGGCGCCAGACTCAAGAGCTATAAACTCTTACCTTTCCTAGAAAGGTGTGAATGTTGAGCGTTCTGGTCCTCTCTGAGGGCGTGGGTTCGAATCCCACTTCTGACAAATACTTTTTGAGGAAAGTAAGTGTATTTCATAGTTAGTTTTATTAGAAAGAATTTATCTAAGTATCATTTTCTCATTCTGCTTTATTTTGCAAAAATAAGCATCATATATCCAAATACAATAATATTTGATATAAAATAGAAAACATTTTAACAACTCTCCTGTTTTTCAGTAAATATTTGGATATTGAAAAATATTTAAATTTAATTAAGCATTTTCTATTTCAAATACAGAATTCTAAGCACATAATACTTTGAGTTGAACATATCTTAAAATCTATTTTTAATTCTTAATGGCATGCTGAAATTTATAGGGTAACATTTCGTCGAGCCACTCGCAGATGTCAGGATGGCCGAGCGGTCTAAGGCGCCAGACTCAAGAGCTGTTAACTCTTGCCTTTCATAGAAGGGTGTTTGTATGAGTGTTCTGGTCCTCTCTGAGGGCGTGGGTTCGAATCCCACTTCTGACAAAGTTTTTTTTTAATTATAATTTTTTATTTATGAGCAGCAGCTATATGAAATATTTTAGAATGTTATTACTTTTTTCTATGTTTATAAGCTGAATGTCATTCATACCTGTACTTACATGCAGCTGCTTTTGAAATTCAAAACTACCCTGACGATAATCCTGCACATAATAAAGATATTACACGCTGTGACTCCTTAAAACCCAGCACGCCTGCAACTAATTAGTTTGGTTTTTTCCTTACATTTTGAGAGTATGCCAACACGTGTGTGTCGCCATCTCCATTTCCATTTCCACTTCTATTTTCATTTCCATCATCATCTTCATCGATTGGGGAACTTTTCATTCTATCGACTGCACTTGAATGCACTTGTTAAAGTCCTGAGCTGCCACCTACGTTCGGTTAGCCACAAAAGCAACAACAGATGCCAAAGACACGCGTGGTACAATGGGCACGCAATCATTTTCCATTCTCTTCACCTTCACCGGCAACTACTACACGGCGCATGGGGCAACTCCAAACTCAATTTAAATCCAGTGCATATGCAAAGTGTCACGTAATTTCAATTACACAGCATGGAAAAGTAGAGAAAACTGAAAAGTGGAAAGGAAAAAACAGAAGAAAAAAATTGGAACTCTCGCTCAGTTTATAAACTAAGCCAAGAGCAACGATGGTGCGTTGCATGCCCCCAATGTGGGCGCCACAGCGCGTGTTGCATGTCAATCAAGACTGCACTTGTTGCCCCCTCCAACCACTTCAAGTGGAAAGGAATAGATGAAAAAAAAAAGTGTAAATGTGTTTGTGTGTGTGTTGAAAAGTCTATTGACTTTGGACAACAATGGAGACGCGACTTAGTGACCCATAATGCGTTTGTCGAGAGTCACTCTCTCTATCTCTCTCTCTCTCTCACTCTCTCTCTCTCTTTCTTATTTGCTCCTATTCTTGTTCTTCTGATGGCTTGTAATCTACATCTCAACTGTCTCGCCTACACCTTCCGTCCGGATTCCAGAGCAGTGTCAATGTGCAATGTCGTTGGCTCTATTAATTTGTTTACCCTGCAACTACATATATGGGGTATTTTAGTTGTATACAAGCTTTCCATCTAAAATTAAGTACAGGTTATATTTATTTTAAGCGTTCTATATTCCCTTACAGTGATTTTCAACATAAAGTCTTGTAATTCAACTGGTAATTTCTTATTTTTACCAGAGGAAATTCTGATCTTAAGGTTATAAATCTAGCAATGATAAATCTGTTAAATAGCTTAAATTATAATAAACTATACTCGTTCCTCTGTCTGACTGAGTACAGGATATCTTATAATCATCCCAGCTCTGCTGTAAACCTACTTCTATATATTAAATCTATTCAGCATAAAGTCTTTCATTTCAACTAAAGAATTGTCATATATTTCCTTAGTAATTTCCGTATTTCGAATGAGAAATCTGTAAAGTAGCTGAAATAATAAACTATACTCTTTCTTATTGAGTGTAGTGTATCTAAAACTCTGTCTAACTGAGTACAGGGTATGTTATAATCGTTTCAGCTCTGCTGTAAATCTACTTTTATATTGTAAGGCTTTTAAGTCTTCCATTTCAACTAAAGAATTCTCATATATTTCCTCAGCAATTTCCGTATTGTGAATGAGAAATCTGTAAAGTAGCTGGAAATGCAGTTGTCCGGTTCGTTGTGGTCTCGGAACTTGTGGATGTTGACGGGGTTACCGTGGGTCGTGCGACTGCGCAGCTGCATTTTGGCGTAACTAATTTGTTGGCGTTACAAATCCGTTTTAAATGCCGCTTGTTGCTGTTGCACTGAAATTGATTTTAACTTGTTTTCATCGTTGTTGTTATTGTTATTGTTGTTGCTGTTGTTAACTCGCCTGACATATAGACTTTCTGGTGCCGGACAATAATAACAGGTAGTGATGGCTATGGTGGCTAACCACAAGTCTTTTGTTTCATGTTGCACATCAGCAAAATGTTTTTCTGGCGGGCGTTAACGTCATCCACGTGTGCCACATCCACTGTACAACATGCAACACCTGCCCCTGACCTACGTCGTTATCATTGTCCCTTGCTTGAATTTCGGGGGTATTTAGCGGTTTTCATTGCATCATTAATTTTGATGCTCTGCCAGAGCTGACCAGGTTACCAACAACCTGGCTTACCAGCTAAAGTGCGACAGGTTGTTGAACTTGATGGTGGATTTATAAAGTGAGAAGCTATATTAAATGTTACACGGGATTAGTAAGAGATTGCCAATGAACAGGTGATCCATCTTTATAGTGAGCACTTCTTGTTGTCCTATAACAATGATTGTCGTTTGAATTATACAGTTAAGGAATATATGATGTAGGAAAGATAAGATGTAGGTATGTTTAATCTAAACTAGTATTAATTATTAATTAGGTAAGTAAATTTGACACTAGTTTCTATTTATTTTACGTCAAATTATCATTCGGATAGGTTCTTAAGACCTTATATGAACAATGAAAAAATGAGACCAAATAATTTAATTATCTAAGGAGACTTGATTCAGTTTCAGATTCAATCTAATAATTTTTTAATTGATGTAGAATTGATAAAAAGAAGATATTTAATTGATCAATGTAAGTATTGATATATTTAAGGAATGATAGAGGAAAGGTATCTTTCGCTTTCAATGCAATTCAATTGAATTAAGTCTATTTTATATCTCCGTTCAACTTAGTCAGAGAATAAATATTCGACTTGTAAATTTGAATATTTGAGATTTTATCGATCAGTAACGTTATCACTTGAGCTTTTCTATTGACCTTTGTCGCTTGCTTTGTCCGTTGGTCGATGTTTGCTACACTTTTCCAATAGCCATAACCTACAAATATATATACAAATATTTCTCAACAGTTTATGCCACTTTGTGTGTGCCACATGCTCTCGAATAGACCACGAAAAGCCAAAAAAAAAGTAGGAAAAATCGTATACTGACACTGACAAGTCGTGTGAAGCACACCTGCAAGAGTCAAGCGGCGACCGCAAACAGAAACCCAAACTGGAACGGGGATTGGGGTATTGGGGGCCTGGGGAACTGGGGATTGGGGAGTGCATTACTGAAACATGTTGCAAAATGCAGTCAGGGGTCTGTCTGTCCGTCTGTCTGTCTGTCCGCTTGTCAGCTGCGTTGTGGCCTTAAAATGAGTGCAACATTGGCTGTCTGACTGTATGCCACAGGCTGGCGTTGCGCCAAACTAGCAAACTTGAAGTAGCGTTCAGAAAGAAAAAAAAACGAGAAGAAAGAAAAACAAATGCCACAGCTTGTTGCAAGACCCCTCTTGTCCTCATGCTGTGCCAAGTAAGCCTAAGGCCTTTCGCTACTTGAGCACACACACACACGCATAAGTGGCAAGGTAGTGAGTGGTGGGCGGAAGGAGGTAGGTGCCTAGGCTCAAGCTCAGGCTAAGGCATTGTCCTTTGCCGCCTCTACCGCAGGCACTGCGCGTGCACAACAACCACAAGCCGAGTGGCAACGTCGGCGGCTGTCCGTAACAATGTTGCACACTCAAGACGCGCCCGGTATTCGGCTAAGGCGATAATGTGACAAGGATAACGAGCCAGCCAACCAGAAGGCTTGTTATCATGCCCATGTCCGCGACAATTCCAGTCTATAGACCCTCCAGTCTCCAGTCTCCAGTCTCCCCTCACCGCTCTCCTTCAACTACTTCTCCTCGAAGTGCGTAATGCGCTCATTACGTGACGGCATCGCCAACTCCAACTCCATCTCCATCGTCAACGCCATCGACTGGCAAGTGGCTTACCGTCTGAGGTTGTAGCTCCTGCATCTTGCACAGTGGAGCAAAAAGTCGTTTAATCGATCGATTTTAAAACATGAACAAATATGAAACGAAATGCATTAAAACGAAATCATTTTGATATGTAATCAGTTTCTTTTGATTCTAAACAGTAAGTCAAACAAAAAAAGATCAGTTCCGGTTTAGGTTCCGGTAATTCCGGTATTTCGGTGAAAAGTTTTCTTAGGTCTTGTCTCCCAGCCTACAACAGCACTACTTTTAAAAACGATAGTTTATTCAAAAAAAGAAAATTGACTAGCTAATATATACATATACACACAAATATAAGTATTTTATTGTAATAAACCGTATTTAAATTTTATGAAATGATGTCAAATATTTAAAAATTTTATAAAATAATGTTGCTTATTTTATAACGAAAAACTTTTGGGAAAATGTACTGAAAATTTACACGACACGATAAATTTCGAATTACGATTCCGATGCTGGCTCTGATTTTATTCCCCTTATTTTATCTATAGTTTTAACTAATTGCATTGTTCGTCCCACTGTGCGCTGTCACTATCTCTCGTATTTTTCGGCTTGGATTTTAGGTTCAACACTGAACACGACATTTTCATGCCAATTGCATACCTTTCCTATTGGTTTCCCATCGCCTCGAGTTGTTGTCGTTGCAGTTGCAGTTGCAGTTGCGGCACCTAATTAGACAATTGCCAGTGTATATTGTCTTGGTCGATAAGGCAAATGGATCTACGCAATGGATTTTCTGGTCTTCGGGAATGGGAATGTCTTGTAAATTGATGAAATTGTTTTCAATGCAAGTGATAGAGCCAGAGTATTAAAGCGATGCAAAAGAGATTGGGAATTCAAGGCATGGTGAGCTAGGAGAATTACAACAACGTTACAGAGGTGTCCTAAAGGAAAAGGGATAGATAGGAAATTCTTTACTCTTAAGAAAAAGGTAACAATAGGATTCAGTATTCAAAATAATAAGATATTATTATATTTTTTAATAGAAAAGGATTTCTTTTATTTTGAAAGTTGCCTAATTTAACTTTTAATATATTGAAAGCAAGTAAATGGAAGAAGAAACACAATATTTAAGGAAATGAAAGTCAATCCATCGTTAATTGAGAGATTATAAATAATAACACTATAAACATATACATACTTATTAATGATCAAGAAAATTAGGATCAAATAAATATTAATAAATTGGTAATAATTGTTTAAAGATAATAAAGAACCTGATTACATAAGGACTGAACTAAAATATCTTATAACAATTTCACTTGTCTCTTTCCATTTTTTGAGTTTTTCATTTGATATCCTTTCTCAAGGAATTTAATTCGTCAAGTATTTAATGTGTCGCATTTAACCCTGGTTCAAGTGCAAGTGCAAGTGCATTAACATTCACTTTGACTGTCTTTTCCGACTTGGCATGAGGTCAGTAGCCCCTGTTTTGCTCGATTTACATATGACTAAGGGAAAGAGCAGCCAATTAACTAAACTGCGCCTAATTAAAAGTTAATCGAGCTTGAAATGCAAGCAGACTGCAAGTGTTAAGCAAGTCGAGGCAGTTGCACTAATTAGCTCGACTCTCACCAAACGGCAACTGAAGACAGGAGATTGGAGACTTGAAGACTTGAAAGAAAGAAATAGAGTCTCGCTGTCACATGCAATAAATTTTGATAATTTGACAAAAATTGCACATAATTTCTAATGATCAGTAGGTAGGTAGGTTTTGATGCGATAAAAATCGCCTCGTTGCACAAACCTCTGAATCAAAGGAGCGAGTGAGCGGCAGCACTCTCTTCCTGAGTGATTGTGAGAGTTGCGGTCTATTAATTTGAAATGTCTTGAGATAAATTACTAAATGACTACCGCTTACGTGTGATCCATCCATCAATGCCATCATTAAGCCAAACATTTGACAGAAAACGAAACGAAACGACGACAATGAGGTTTGAGAAGCGATGGGATTGGAATCGGATGGGATGGGAAGGAAAGGGAAGGGAAAGGAAGGTATGAGTATGGGGACGGGAACCTAACCCAAACAAGAGTTTTGCTCATTTCAAAGCGGGAAGCGCAGACCCCACAGTGTGTGTCTGTGTGACATGACGACGTCGTCATCCACAGTCTTGGTTGGACGTAGGCTCCTTGGGATCCCAAGCGTTGTAGGGTGCTGTCGATGGGCATAGGTTGAGGTCTAGGTCTGGGCCTACATAGTCACAAAGGGAGCCGCCACTGTTTGATGGGCTCGTTGCAAAAATATTTGTGTGCCTGTCCCCAGCGGCAGTTGCAGTTGCACTCAGGCGTGTCCAGGTATTTGTTGTTGATTATGTTGATAAGTGGCCGCCACATATTTTTCAACTGCACTTGTAATAATTTGTTTGCCACTCATGTTCGGTTTTTTTTTCTTCTTTCTTCGCCGACGTAATCAATGCCAATGTGAAGTGAGGCAGATTCTTGTATCTCCCTCCAAGTAGTAGTAGTAGCTTTCGAGTTTCGCATTCCAAGCGTAGCCAGTGTTGCCTGTGGGAGCCTCAATCGCAAATCGTCACCCCGATTTCCAGGAACTTCTCCTCCACTCAACGCTTTGGATTGCGTGCGGTTTGCTTTGGGTTCTCCGTCAAGCGGGCTTATCTTTTGGATTTTTTTGCTTTTTTATATAAATATTTTGTTTTCTTTTTAATTTGGTATTTTAATGAGTTTGTGAAACATTTCAGCTAAAAATCGTTACTTTTTTCCATTAGAGGCCTCGGGCAGAAGTTTGGTTGTTATTAGCAGCATTTTAGATGGACCTCAATCGAAACTTTGATATCGTCATGGCATTTGTTTGATTACGTTATATAGAGTAACGTTTCTATAAATATAAATAAACAGAGTGAACATATAATATGAGGGATATTAGGTAATAATCGAACTAAATTTGCGTTGAAGTTAAGCGAAATCAAACTGGCGTCATTCTGATTCTGAGTATTAAAGGTTTTTTTTTTTTTTAAAATAGTACGGACTACAATTGCTGATTTCCTTTACATTATATATATTTCAGCTAATGTTTTCTTTATATAAATAATTTGAAAAATGTAAGATAAAATCCTCACCATTTTAATATAAGATTCATTTAACTTAAGCAATCTCTATTTTTAAAGTTGATTAAAAAAATGTCTATTAAATCTATTTTCTTATTATCTATGCTTTTGTACATTAAGATTTTAAAGTTTAGAATAGTCAAGAGCAAACAAACTAATGGAATCAATCAAATGAAAAAAACACGTATTGAATATTAGTTTAATTTGAATTTAAGTTCGTAAGTTAGTTTAATTTGAAATTAAGTTCGTTCTATAAAAGTTGTAGATTTGTTATAATTTAATTTGGTCTACAGTGATTAAATTAAATGTTACCTTAGCCTGATTCGTCTTAAAGTATAATATTTCCTCTCAATCTGCAGGTGATACACATACTAAAAGATCACATACATACACATAAACATAGAACGGAAATGCCTTGTTAAACATGCCACCCGCTCACCTTACACATGCAACAATTCACCTGAAGTTTCGAATTTTGTATATTGTCCAAGTGCAACTTTGCTGGCATCGTCGGTTGTTACAGCATCCCATATCCTATATTCTACAATACACAGATACACACACACACACACACACATATAGAGAGAAGAACTCTTGTGATGGTAAGTAAATTTTATGTTTTATTATATTTAGGTCAAAGTTTTTAATAGTTTTGCATGCAGTTCAACTTTTTACTGGGCCACAACAAAGTAGCTTTTATAGATTGCTCCTTGTTGCAAGGCGCAGTCCTTGCCCCTGCCTCACAGATATACATACATACATATATAATACAAACATGAAAAAGATTTTTATATGGCAAATTTAAGGTAGCTGGATAGATGGATAGCTGGATGGCCATTGTTGAGTAATGCTTGTAGTTAATTCAATTTTGAGCAGCTTTTACTCAGTTCTATACCTTGCCACATGCCTGGCGAATCAATTACAATGCCTGCCCCACATTGGCTGCATTTAACGGCTTTTAATTGCAACGAACCGCACGAAATGTCAACGGCAACGGCAACTGCAACGGCTTCGACTTTAGTTTGGCATATTTTTTGGCCTTTTTCTTGGACTGCTCCGGACTGCTCTCTGGGGGCCGGTTGCAGGTGCCTTTGGCTTTAGCACAACCTTACTTTTTGCATTCAAACTCTGCTCTGTGGCTAACCTAGAAAAAAAGAAGAAAAAAACGTCTTTTTAGATTTGATTTCTTTTAGTTTAGTTTTTCATGTACTTGTTCAGGTTTTGTTTTGGTTATTTTTGTTCATTGCCCGCATTTTGTGAAAGGCACAAAAACCACGTTGATATCGTTGCTATCGTCGCCGCTTTAAGATTAGTTACACTTGTGCTCCATTTAAATGGTCCGGCAACTAAATTATGCGAAGTTCTCTACTTCTCTCTCTCTCTCTCTCGCGTTTTGTGGCAAGCAGCCGTTGCAGCAGTTAACTAAAAAAGTTTTTCCAGCGACTCGAAAGAAAAATAGAAAGTGAAAGACACGGACAGAGCCAAAAAAAACTTTTAAAAAATTGCAATCAAAGTGTTTTTTTCCAGTTGATGTCGACGCCGCCCTTTCCCTAGGTGAATGTCGCTCGATCTAGGCAAGAAACTTTCGCCAGGAATTCTGGGCGTTTCAATTGATTTAATACTTTAGTAGTTGGGAGTGTCCAGTATTAACTTTTTACATATTAAGTATACAGATCTATCAATCAGAACCCATTTAATATTTTCATTTATCTTTTAATTAGTACATAATGTTTATTTAATATTTATAACAGGATTAATAGTTTCGTATGAAGTTTGTCGAATATCTTTAAGACTAATGTGTTGTTTCAATAGTACATTTTCATTTGAAGAGGATTATCGATCAGAGTTGAAATAGTAGATCCAATATATTTAGGAACAGCTACACATCTTTAATCACAATTAAAATCAAACCAAAATTAATTGTTGATGTCCTTAAAACCACTTTTGAATATTAAAATATCTGGTGAGCCATTTGATCAAATTTTAAAAATATTTTTTAAGCAAAATTTATTTTATTTATTTAGCTAATGCATAAATTCAAATAAATCGTTTACTAGAACTAATCTTAAGCATAACGACACTATTTGGGTTGATAAACATAAATCTTATGCAATATCAGATCAGACTGACACTTTTTTCGACTGTAATTTATCCAAATTAAGCTACAAATTTTTTGAAGTACTTGGCATAATAAATAGTCGTTACTCAGCCAAACTGTAAACAGTGTGACCTTATAAACCTGCTACTTTATAAATCTTTCATTGTCGAGCACTTACCTGTTAATGGGAGTAACTGCTGCCAACTAACACCCAACTAAGTAAGTAACACTCAACAATCCATACAGAGTGAAGAGCTCTGTCTGCAGGTCTGGCTGAAAGTGGGTCAAAAATAAAAGTTATGATTTAGAAATTAAAGTTTGCATTGTGAGCTTTAGTGTCGGAGTGTGGGCGTGGCAATGGGCGTGGCTCTTTGCATACATACTTACTACAAAATGCAGGCAAATAGGTGCTATATGGGAAAGTTGTAGGGAGGAGTTCCATAAAAAATAGCTGGCTAATGACAAAAGTATAAGATGTCTAGTTGTTGTAAGAGATCCATATGGAAAGTTGAGAATGTGTTGGAAACTTTGACAGTCAGCAGGTGACTCTGAAAAGTATAAAAACTTCTAAAAGGGAGCGGCGCAAATAGTTTAGGAAAAAGTGATAATTTAAAGTTAATATAGTTTGTTGGTAAATTAAAACAAATTAAACCCAATGATCAAAGTAAGCTTTTAAAAATTTATTGACTTGAATTGTTGGCTGTTTAAAGTTAAACTTGGCTTAATTTAAAGTTCGCTGCAACTACTTGAGTAACAATTGCAAATGCATTTAAACAGTGCATTAATGAGGCATAAGTTTAAGATTACAATCGAATATAATTACACAAGTACAAAATAAACCTTGGTCTAATAGTCTTGTTAAACGTCCTAAACGGTTGTCTCACTACGTTATAGTGTTGTAAAGCGAATTGTTGCTTTAAAATACTATATATAATTGCTGAGGTTAAACTCTGCCACAAGATTTATTTGTTTCTATTGTAGTATGTTTAATTTCAACCAGGCATTGATAACAAGGAAGGTAAAACATGCACCTGAGCAGCTAGTGTTGGTAAATGCCGCAAAGCAGCCACATGACTTCCATAAAACAATTGCAAATGCATTTTAACTCCATTTCAATGCCAAAATTAATATGCTCCCATAAAGTACAGCGAACGGACAGTGCACTACATACATATGTATATCTATATATTTGGACCCCTTCCTGTTGTTGTTGGCCTGGCCATGTCCGAAAGCAAAACCCAGCTAAGCCAAACCAGGCAAGGAGAAGAAGAAGAAGAACACAAGAGCAACGGCAACCACAACTATGCACATGGACAGGAATATTCCCTAGGTGAAAGTATGTGAAAGCATGCCATAAATCGTTTGCCTGCTGCTCTCATGTTGTGGGTGGCACTACAACAGAGATAAACCTCTCTATCTCCCCATCTCTCTCTCTCTCTCTCTCTCTCTCTCTCTCTCTCTCTCTCTCTCTCTCTCTCTCTCGATGTGTGCGTGTGTGTGTATGGGTGGGTATCTGTGTGTGTTGATGTTGGCTACAGCTACAGGCGATTAGAATTGATGTGGGTTACTAAGCAAACATGAAAGGCTATTACGTTAAGCGTTACGTTATGTTGCGTTGCGTTGCGGCATTTTACGAGCTGCCTGCAACTTTTATTGAAAGTGAAATAGTTTTCATTCTTGGTATGTCAGTAAGTTACTATGCCCGAATCCATGTCCCTCTGTCTGTCTGTCAGTCATGTCAATCTGTTTAATTATAAATTTAGCTTGTCTAAGCAGTTGTTTTCATTCCATTTTATTGACTAAGTAGTTTTAGCCACAGATTTGCTAATTAGATAAGCTAATGTTAAGCTTTGATTTCGGTTTAACGTTGAGTTAAGATAGATGACAGCATAAAATGGAATCTGTTACGGAAGCAGAGAGCAGCGGAATGAATAATCAGATATTTCGGAGTTATATTCGTAATCAAATTTTAACGACATTATTAATTATTTTACATACAATTAATCTAAGCTTATTTTATGCGATTTTATACAGCTTTCAATTCAATTTAAATTAATTCAATACATTTTCGTTTCCACAAATTTCTCAACAAATATTTTGACATAAGAATTTGTTACTTTGCTTAAGGATTGACAAATGATTTAGCATTGCTCTTTGGTTGTTTGTGATTTGAAGAACATGCCTGAATAAATCAACTTATTTAGGAAGTAGCTGTTATTTAAATATACATGTTAAAATAAGATACTTACGAATAAACTATTGGCTAAATTTTAATTTAAATAACAAAAGTAATTTGTGAAAAGTGATTGTTGAGAGACTTTATTAGATGGCTTGATACACTAGAAAATATAAGTATAATAAAAAACTTTGTAGCAGATATTTGAAATTGAGAATTCACTCTATTTTCAATAACTGCTAACTACTTTTTATTATCCTCTTAAATAGCATTTTTCTCAGTGCTAAAAAAAACCTATGATATTTAAAATATCTATAAATTGTATTAGATACTGAATTGATTTCTCATAAGCAGCATTCTTAAAAATCACACTTTAAGAGCGAGCCATTAATGTCATGTGTCATTAAAAAAGAGCCCGCATTGTTTAACAGTGTTGTGTAATGACCAAAACGCATTGAAACGAACACCTGTTAGATTTTCAACTCACAGGCTCACTTACAAAGTTCAATAGGAAAAAAAACGAGCATTTTATTGGTACAATGCCAATTTGTCGTACAAGAATTTGGTAAATGCCAAGCGACATAAAAAATAAACCTCAACGAAATTCATATTTCTATGCACATATAAAAAAAATGCTACAACAAAAAATGCCGCTGTCAGTCAGAAGCCACTACAACAACAACAACAACTGGACTTACAAGTGTTATAGGTTTATGTTTTGTTTTTTATTTTGGGGGCCCCCTATGACAGGTCTTTGACATCCCACTGTGATTTTTGGACAGTCCCAGCGAGGTACCAACAAAAAGCTTTCCTTGTTGTTGTTGTTGTTTTTTGTGTTGCTGTTTTTTCTGTGTTGCATATGTAAGTGTGTATGTTAATTTGATTTTGGTGTCAAATGTTTTGTTATTTCGTCGTTGATTTTTTCCATATATATTTTTTATGGGCTGCACTTTGCTTGCGCTTTTATAGCAACCACAATTTGTGCGTCAAGTGCTTTATGCCCCCCCTCTGTCCATCTGACACTCTGCCTCACTGACTCTCTGTCTCTGTCAATCTGTTTGATTTGCTTTTGATTGTGCGCACTTATGTCTTTATTGACAACGGCATAATAATATAAATTATTTATAATATACAATACATTGAGCAACTTGTAATTGAACACATACTCTTACCTTTATATATGTATACATGCATATGTATGAATAACATAAAATATTTGTGTTTTTTCTATCAAGTGGAATTCAAGAATTCAGGTAAACAATAGTCAAGAGCCACAGCCATGCACTTGTAATATCAAATATATGTATTTTTAAATGTTGCTTGCAAATTAAACAACACAAAACAGAAATTGCATTTCAAGTTAACTAAACTGACCTACAAATAACAATAGAGCTCACTGAATTTTTTATGGAAACTGTGTTTTGTGTAGAGGATAATAGTTAATGTACATTGTACATATTTATTCAGCTCTTTATTGGCAAACCATTTAAATAAAGTAACAAGATATGTATTGAGAGTTATTCTCAGAGGACAAAGGAATAAGGAATATTAAGCAGTATATTATAATTATTATTTAAGAGTATCATAATTCCATTCACTTGCTTTTAATGGAGAAGGATAGGTAACATAGTGATGTTTGATGCTATATGGAAAATATAATTATAAATTATTATAATTTTCTATGCTGACAATTTTAATCACATCTCTTACTGATGTACTTTTCAATAAAGATATAAGTATTCAAAAATTTTGACAATGCTCCATTTATAAACTAATTTGTCACTATTCCACAAGACTTTTATTTTATTTTTATTTTTTTTCTCCTCTTTACTTAATTTACTTACATCTTTTATAACATTACCTAGAAATATTCTTAATAGTGGTAGCCAAATTGGAGTAAGGATATTTCTCCCTAAACTTCGCATTTGTTCATTTTGATATTTTTGTTAGCCTCATGTAATCAATTATTTTCGCTACAGCTAACAAAACAAAGTCATTTATTATGCCGCAAATTATTTGTCACTATTTTGTGCACTTGTTGTTATATTTTCGGTTATTTTTTTTTTCGTATTTTGTTTTTATGTTTTCGTTTTTGTTTTGGCATATTTTTCTGTTTATCGGCCCGAAACGCGGCACACATCTGAGATCTGGGCCCATAATTAATTTGGCCACAAAGACATCCAACTACCGTTGGGCCCCAAACAATGGCAAACAAATTGATTAATGACAGCGTATTAAACAATAATCGAGATAGGCCGCAACTGAGGCCCTAACCGGGTGGCTCTTGGCCACAAGACAGAGAGAGAGAGAGAGAGAGAGCCAAAATGGGCGTGGCTACCTACCAAAAAATGTTGTTCGCCCACGCGCAAATTTTTTCGCACACACATACAAAAAGTTTTTATCAACGGCCAAAAATGTTTGTTATAGTTGTTATTGTTGTTGCTATTGTTGTTGCTATTATTGTTGTTGTTGTTGTTGTCCGCTCAAAACAATTCATTTAAATAATAGCTGGGCCACTTCCCAGGGCAAAATAAAGGAAGCACATCATTTTTCATATTCTTGTGCGTTTGGCCCCAGCACGGAAATTAATAATGTGTAATTAATATTTGCTTAAACGGAATCGTGATACTCATACGTATATAGACAATTTGTACTACAGTGAGGTCTGCCTAAATAAATACAATAGTTATCTAATAATGTTAACTATTTGTTGAATTAAATTCTTTTACATCTTTTGTGGTTTATAAAGTTGTTTATGCTGTTCAACTTTATTAATCTTACTTTCATGAGAGAGGGAAAGTTCGGTTTGGAATAAATATTTTTATTGTTAATAAGTAAATTTAGTTTCAATTAAAAGAATTGTATCTAAATAAAAAAATTATCAGCTTAGGTGAGACACTTTAAAAAATATTAATTTCTTATATTTAGCAGCTTAACAAATCCAGAAAAATTGCAAAATAATAGAAAACATACAGTTTCTTAGTTGTTTTAAGATTAAATAAACCTTTTCCAATTTGAATTAACTATTGGATTGACTTTGAAATAGAAAGAGTTGAAAATATTTATAAGAAATATTTAATATATGCTCTTTCCACCTTTCGATTCATTTAACTTCTTAAACAACAATCAATCTGCTCCTTAAAAGTACCATATTCTACTTATACACTCCATTCAGTGGCACTCGAACTGTAATTAGAACTCATTTTAGGTTTGGCATGCACTTCAAATGCCCATTTTCAGCTGCTTCAGAGAGAAGGATCTTTAATTTCTGCTTCAAAGCATATTCTAGGCATAATTTTTGCATGTGGATAATAAATATGTCGCAGACACTTGAGGCATATATACTCCCTGGAGGGGAACTTCATTTATTCAGAGGCACACACAAACACACACACACACATGAGGAGTTATGTATATGCACAATGCAACAACCCCCAAGAAGGAACCCAGTGCCAACCCCCAAAGGCAAATGTCCTTCTGAACATGCACTTCAACGTGCCACGGCTTGCACTCTCAATTATGACTTAATTCGTATCTAATGGATATTTTCTGTGAAAATTTCATGATTAATCGCTGCCTTGAGGGCAGCCCGCCAGAAAGATGCCAAATTGGGGGTTGCTTGACTGGGACTGGGACTGGGACTGAGATAGAGACCTGTGACTGTGACTGCGACAGCGACTGCAGTTGTTCACACATGTTCACAAAAAAAAAGTGTTACCAACTGTGGTTTGGGGAAAACAGTTGAACAATGCTTGTACCACCCCCAACCACTCTCTTACCACCCGAGCAATAACTCAGCTCAGAACTTTCAAGTTCCTTTTCCTTTTTGAAAATTTGCGATTAATACTCCCGCACATGGTTTTTAGCATGTGTTCATGTTGAGATTGAGGTTGTGGGTCTTTAAAGGGGAGTTGGGGGTGCAATTGTTGGGGTGTGTCAGGCGACAACGACATCGTTATACTTAGGCAGCATATGCGTTAGTCTACGGCGACGTGTTGCAACTTCCGGCAGCCGGAGTCGTTGAGTAAAAAATGATTACGCGGCATTTGTGCCAACAACCGGCGACGCTTTTTGCAAATACACTTTCCAAGAATGTGACTTCGATTTTCCCCCTCCCACCAAGATTTATCACGCTTCTCAACTTGCTTTTGCCGGTTTTTTGTAAACAAAAATAGAAAATATGTTTAGCCGAATCGAAGTGCAGCAATAAAAAGTGCAGTCGGCTTTTCTTATCTACGACACACCAGCGCCATCTGTGAGCGTTTAGCTAAACTAACAAATACGACTAGGGGTTGGGAAAAATCTGTCTGCCAATGCATTTTTATCTACAGCTGAGCATTTGAGAGAGGGCAAGCGGCTGAGAGCGGGAGAGAGTGTGTTTTGAATGCCGGCAAAACAGAGAACTTGCTCTCTCACACTCACTCTCTTTCCCTCTCTCTCTCTCTTGGTGTCAGCTTTTTGGCTCTCTGTTTATCTTTAGCAGTGCATTCTTTTGCCAGTCTTGTTCTTGTTATTGCTGTTTTGTTTAGTTGTTGTTTTTGATACCATGACCGCTCCCAAAAATCTGATTTACATTTTGTATGCAATAAAACTATTGATATCAAGTGTTCAACTGATAAGAATTATTTTTAGAGAAAGAAATGTAGGTGGTTGAGTTATATATTTTATATGGGAATAATAAATCATATACTTATAGGGGTAATAAGCACAAAATTTATCACTCTTCATTTTAACAGTTATTTGATCAACTTAAATTTAGAGGTGTTTCAGAACAATATTTTCGTTAAAGATATGGACAAGGACATATAAGGTCCAATTGCATGTTATTAATTGTTAAGTTTTAACTAAAAATATAAATTTATTTTAACAAATTCTTATATAAAATATGAAATTATGAAACAACTTCTATTAGGTACAGAGAGATTAAGAAATAAATTAAATACGTAGTTGTATTAACTTTATTTTTAGATATAAGAAATACGCACAAGGAATTCAAAAATTTGTATCTACTTATAATATAGATTTAAATTTACGGATATTTGATAGGCGGCAAAAATTTTCTCTATCTTTTAAGAAAAAATACCAGGTGATATAATTATAATAAAGTTCTTGTATGTAAAGTAATTTTTATTATTTTCACAAATCTCAAAACACTTTTTAAATTTAATTTGAATCAATTGTCACACAAAATATCATCATCATGAGATCATCATCTCATCTAACAAATATTTATCAAATAGATTCTGCTAAAGCAAATCCTCAGTTTCCAAGAAAGTCAACAAATCATTTATATCCTTGATTGTCTTATCATTCTCAGTTTCTTGGCTCCTCTCCATCATTTGGTTTCCCTGAGGCAATTCTCCCTATTTTTTGGCCCCTTATTTGTTGTTTTGTCAGAATTTGATTGTCTGACAATTTCTTGGAATCAGTTGGAGCAGTTTGTCTCACATGGTGATTTTGCACACCTGTGCCCATTACACACACACGCACACTTTATACCAATTGTACCCACACTCCCACACACTCGCATTCCCAATTGTCACTAGCGCGTGTAGAAAAGTCTTTGGCTGCAATTGAAAGAAATACGAGAACAACAACAGAGACAACAAAATGTTAGCCAAGTTTCAAACCACGAAATTTATCTGAACTCAATGAGAATCCAATTTGAGTTTGACTCAATCTCACTGGCTGGCTCTCTCTCTCTCTCCACCTCTCTTGCTCTTACTCTCTCAATGCTTATCAGTAACTCTCAGATACTTTTTGCATTTCCCAATTCGTCGGCTTTCGTGTGTTCGTGTCGTTCTCGTGTTCGTATTGCTCGTATCTGACAGATACTTTGCTTGCATTTGAAATATAGAGAGAAAGAGAGAACTCTCAGATACATTTGGCATTCGTAGTCAGTCAACAAACAAGTTTCGTCGCGTGCGGTGCCCGCCTCGCTCTCAGATACTTTTTGCCAGTTGAGCCGAGTACGTGAACGTGTCTGGACGTTTTTATGGACAACCGACAAATTTGAGATACAAAATACCCCCGAAAGCATCAACCTAAACCGAAACCGAAACCAAACCAAAACTCAAACTGAACCGTTAGTCAACTAATACAAGCTACCACAAAAATTCAGTTGTTCGTACCGAGTAGAAATAATAGTCGCAAGTGTTTTGCAGATTTATTTTTCGCGCGCGTGCAAATTTCCGGTTATCCCCCGACCCCGAAAATCCACAACCCCGGTACCCGCAAGCCCGTGCTCTGTGGCGTGTCTAGTGATCAGCAGGTAACTCGTTTACGGGGAGGCGTGTGTGCAAAAATACAAAAAAAAAGATAAATTAATGAAATGTTTGCGCGTTTATGAATGGTCTATTGCTAAACGCGTATCTCACAGATACATTTGCCATTAATACATAAATTGCGAGCGTGCAAATTTCGCGTGTTCTTCTTTTGTTTTTGTCCAACAATTTTACTTTGTTTATGCTGTGTCGGAAAAATTGACGCCTAGTGTTTTCATCCCTCCGCAACGCAAGTCACACAATTTTCCAGCGTAAGTTTTAATTAAGTTCACTTTAAGCTTTATTAATGTCCAACAACTTTGAGTTCTAGCTGTGTTGTTGTCTCTGTTTTTTTTTTTGTTGACTGTCAGTCCAGAGCTTGCATGTAATTTATATCTTCAGCTTTGCGTTTTCAACTTAAGTAACAAGTCATGAAAATGTCTCAATGACAAAGTGACAGTTGTTTATGTTCATCTTACAGTTGTTGTTATATTTGTTGTTGTTGTCCACTACAACGATCGATAAGTTCTTATGAGTTTTCGGTTTGTGAAAATTTTAAAAATCATTAATTATGTCTCCGTTTCATTTCGCTCCGTTTTGTTTTGTTTTTATTTTTTCTTACACAATTTCCAATGCTCAGGGAACAGGTTTCGTCAGTTTCATTAGAAGGTTCTAAAGCTTGTCCGATTCCAGGAACTTGTTAGGTGTTGTCCTCTCATTGTGTGTTTGTTCTCGCACACAGATGTGAATCTGAATCTGAATCTTTATGAATGAAGCTTGATCTGAGGTTCGTCTTGGAATCCCTTTCCGTCTGGGGCGGTTGGGCGTCTGTTTGAAATGTAATGTTTGTGTTGTAGGTTTTTATGTGGAAATGCTTGACACTTCTGCTGAACAGTTACCATTCTTGGTTTGTGTTCTTTGACTGATGGAAGCTGCTGATGTTTCCTGGGCGTGGTATGTTGACTTAGAACAGTTGCTTAATGGCCCAAACGTGATCTGGCATAAGATTGGCTTCGACTTGTGTTAGTTGAATGTTGTGTAACGTTGAGAGAACTCAATTCGAGACAAGTTACCTGTCATGAAGTCGTTTTGTACACATGTAGGGAAAGCTGTCCTACATTTGTGTGTGAATAATTTGCTTCTAGAATTATGCGAACTATAATTAAGTTAACAAAAAGAAGAAAACTTTTTTAGAAATATAAGTAATAGATAATTTAGAATGAAATTCTATTTAAGTTTTCGAAAAGTTAGAAGTTTATTAAAATAATAAATTAATTATTAAATTTTAAAGAATTGAACTTCTTCTCTTCAACTTTCCAATTTTCCATATTAAGTTTATTTAAGCTTGCAGAAATTTTTTTACATATTTAATTATTATTTGCACTCAATTATATCAACTTTACTTAGTAGTCATTATCCGTGCTAGAATAAAACACCCTGCTGCTGACTTTAATAGAATAAATAGTTGTTTAGTTGATTAACAAATTGAGTCACTTTAAGTTTACTCCTTAGTTTTTAGTCCAAGTTTTTCCTTTTAATCACAAATCAATTTAGGCATACTTTCCCACACGCAACTCTCGCTCATTTTGAAATATTCCAAAATATTTACTTTCAATTATCTAAATCGATTACAAAAGCTTTACCACTACATTAAGCATTAGTCAACACTTGCACAACATCTAACAGCAACTGTTCACACTATTTATTCACATACTTAAACACACACTGGCAACTTTTCGTAATCGCATTAACAAATTTTCGCAGTGCTGGGAAAACCTTTGCAATTTTCCCAATCAGCCGCTTGCCACACACTACATATATGAAAAATTAAAAGAAATTGGAAGGGAAATTGATGTTTTCTATAAACACACAGAAAATATCAGAGAGATAAATAAACACAGAGGCAGCTAATTACGTTCCCGCTGAATGGGCATATCATCATGATCAGCATGATCAAAGAATATATCTCTCTATATGGTATATGGGAATGTATATTTATATTTGGGTTTCAATTCTCAACGCTTGCCACTTGAAAATGTTGCATAAGCAGCCATCGGCAGGGAGCTTCTTGCCACATGCCACATCCCACATTTTAACCTTGATTAAGTTGACGTTCTAATGATGCTGCTAATGCTGCTGCCAGATGACGATAATGATAATCTTGAAAGGGAGTTGGGGGCAAGAGCAACATCATCATTAGCAGCTTCTTTCACATTTTAACACGGGAACGCGGGTCTCGGTTCTCATCTCGTTCTCAGTTCTCGGTTCTCCGTTCTCGGGCCTCGGGTTCGAAGCCCCGTATTTTTAATTGCTGCCTGGCACTTAGCTAATGTAATTTATATTACATCTTATGCTCTAAAAGCTTTAAGTAGCCAAAAAACAACAACAACAACAAGCAGGAAAAACCAGCAGCAAAGTGCAACAGCATCCGAGTTTCGGATCTGAAAAGTGCCCCGAAAGAATTGAACCGAAGATGAGGAAGAACTAGAAGCAGAAGATGGAAAGAAGAAAAAAAAGTTTTGTTTATATTTACCTAACATTGTACTTGAAAGATATTTTCGTTACTTTTTTGTGGCACTTCCCCCACGTCTGTCGCCCGCTACCATTTTACAGCTCTGCGTGTTTGTTTATCTAATGGCTAAAAAATATTTAAGCTGTAAAATTGTTGCCGTGAGATGGCTTAAAAGTTGCCTCGTGTTGAATTTTGTTTTTAGTATTTACACAAGTCATAAATACATTTTGAGAAGAGAGTAACTGAAATAAAAAGGTTAAAGTAGACAGGGTCCAGCTCGGACTTCTCTTGTCCGTGTCCGTCTGTCCGTCTGTCTCCTCTCGTTTCAGATAAAGTCGCACATAAAACTTGAATAATACACAATTTTCCTCTTGCTATATTTAAAATTTATGTAAATTTTTAGCTGCCGCCTGTCGTTGTCTCTCTCGCTGTCTCTCTCGCTGTTGCTGTCTCTGTCTCTGTTATCTTGAATGTTTTTCCTGTTGGTAATTAAAAAGTTTTTGCTTTTCTCATTTGCGTCTCGTCTGCTCAGATTAGCTAATGCAGGTTGAAATTTCAAATTTGTGTGTGTGTGTTTTGAAATGGCCTTGGAAATGGGCTATAAAGCTAAGCCTGTTAGTGTTAGTTTTTTAGGCGTTTTAATGGCGCGAGGGCAACTGATAAGCTGGAAAAACTAACAGCCTTGAGTTAAAGATGTCTTTAAGTAGCGGTACTTTTGTGTGGTAGTAAGTGGCTTTTAATTTGGGAAGTTAACTCAAGTTTTCAACAGGGGTTGTTTGACGGAAATGTACATTATATTAAAAGGTGAATGATGTCTTATCAATTTCCTTTACAGTGTCATTAAGTCTCTTTCATGACTTTATTCAACTCCTCGAAAGTGATTCATCTTCATTATTATGAATCAATATACTGACGTACTGAATTTAATATATCTTTCCCTTTAAAGAACAAGCAACTTTAACTTTGCTAACAAGTTATGCGATACCATCGCAACTGATACTCATACTGATGTGTTAACTTGGCTCTGAAAATGTTCTGCCATGTTAAGCATACATTTCCATTTGCCCTCAATCCACAATTGGCAACACGTCTAAGACTTTAGCTCACACATTCCAGAACCATATCATTTGGTCAATCAATTATGAATACTGAAATGCCTGCGAGTTGAGCTTGGAACTTGGACTTGGACTGGGACTTGGATGCTAATCAGTTGTTGTGATTAATAAAGCCACAAAACATATTGACGTGGCCCAGAGGGGCTCAGCTTTTAGAGCTTGCGTATTGAGTTTCACAGTTCAAGCCATGACCTTGCCGTAGAACCTGGCTGAAATGATGTTCAGCTTTTAAACAAAAGATCATTAGTTGGAGCGTCTAATAAAAACGTTTGATTGCCCATAATTATGGTTAAGTTGAAATGACAGAAGAGACGCCGCCGGGTCTACAAGTTGTTAGCCCTTGTGCCAAAATTAGTTTAAACGTCTTAAGACACAAGACAGCCAGAAAACTCGTTGGCAAACTGTCGTCTTGTATGCATTTTATGACTTCATTAGTCTACAGTGGAAGCAAGAGGATAGGGGGTTAGGGGGAAGAATAAGAGTGAGAATGTGTAGTGTACAGTGTGATGTAAGCAGAGACAATACTGATGAGGAGGAAACATACACAGGCATACGAGTACAAGTCTAATGATGTGAATGCTGTGTGTACAATGCGTCGTATGCATAATATAATTAATAGTCATAAATGTTAATTGCGCATACGCCACGTTAGCCAACTATTTGCTGGGCCCTGAAAAAACTTTGATGTTTGTTTTATTACCATGCCTGTCTGTATTTATATTTTACCAGCTTTGAGCTTGTCAATAAGTTCTTCTTCTCCCCCCCCAACGTTCCTCTTTATGAAGGCACGTGTCCTTAGTTCACCCTAAAAATATATATATGTAAGTATATTTGTTTGTATTTGTCTAGGTGAAAAGTGTGCGTTATGAAAACATTTTCACGGTGTTTCTCCATTGCCTTTTGGCATCCTTTGTGTCGTCGTCGGCTTTGTGTCGAAAGTTTTTGCCAGTTAATTAAGCAAATATTTTTTGTTTACCAAGTTAATTTGCTTTGTGGACCCCAAACAGCCCATAACCCATCCTTTCTAACAAACAACGTTGACATGTACGGGTAGCTTAGGTTAGTTGCTGTTGTTGTTGTTTTGGAAATTAACTTGGCTTAATTTGTAGGTGGCTTTTGGGCAAAAGTTGTCGCTAAGATAGTTTTGCGGCCATTTAATCGCTTTGGTTGGCTTACTGCTTAAGTTGAGTTTAGTCTAGCGACAAATTCAACTTCAATTTAGTTTAAAGCTTTTCATTTTCACTCTCAGCTTAGGCTGCTAATTACTTTATCATAACTTGAAAACAAGTTAACTTGTACGGAGCTTTTAGATTAAATTAAAATTCAACTTGGTAAAGCATTTAATAAGTAGTTAATGCTTTCAATCGATTAGAGTCGATAAATCGCTTAATCCACAATTTATAATATATTTTTCTGACTGTCATTCTAAAGAACTCATATATTTGAACAGTTTGCGGTTTGAACTTTAAATTTGTTCTTCATTTCTCTTTTTGGTAGACTTGTCTGCTGATAAAGCAAATTTTATATTGCTACAAGTATCAATAAACCCATAAATTTTAAAAACATAACACAAAACTTGTACTCAAACAAAAAAATATAGAAAATAAATGGTTGTCATTGTTGTTGTTGGGATTGTTGTCAGCCTATATTTTCACAATATACGCTCGAATTTATTTTCATTTTTTTGTTCTCTGTTATGTTTTATATGTCTTGGTCTTATTTATGGTCTGCTCGTATTCTGGGGGCGTCAACTATGTGGTCACAGAGCATCAGCCTCTACATCAGTCGAGTTCCCTTTTTACTTATCTATTTTGTCAAGTTCGAGTGTAACAAATTTTTGCATATTTTGTCATAAATTTGTACCCGACTGTCCCAGTTCCAGTCTCAGTCCCAGTCTCAGTGTCATTTTATTATCGTGTTTTCGCCCATGTTTGCTATTTTCTGCTCTTTAGTTGGTTTTTATTTTTAGGCAGGCCACGACAATGTTGTGCTATTAAATGCCTCAACAAATTTTAAATGGATTTTCATTGTTTTTATGGTCAGAAGTATATTTAGAAATGTTTATTTTTTGAAACACACAATAACTGAATAACCGAATAAAAGAAAAAATCATATATTTCAAGTTACGCTAAACAATATTTTATATGTTGGCTGGCAGATGGTCGAAGAACTTGACATGTGCTCATAAAATGGACGGGCCTTGGTTGGGGTTAAATATTTAGAAAACATTTTGCTTCAACTTTTAACATTTTTAAATAAATCGATTCAATCGAAATACGGTTGGGTAATGAGCCATATAAACATTTAATAGACATGGAAAATAATGTGAACTGTTGACAGCCAAAAACAGATAAATTGTAAACAGAAGAAGCGTGTGTAGAAAGAGAAATAAATTAAGAAAAGTTGCTGACATAAATATCAATCTAGATATCAATAAAGATATGCATAGATTCATATATAATATATGAATTTCTCTTTAATCTTTTCCAATTGTATTCGCCTTATCCGAGTTTCACTTTTCCATATCTTTAATTTACTTTAAGTGCGTTTCAATAAGCTAAATCATTAAAATAACAATTTATACAATCTATAAATTGTTTCTCCATTCTATTCTAAATAACTCAATTAAAATTAAATATTTCTTCTTGAGATATATTAATACACGAAGATTAATATAATATTGATGAATTTTTTAATATTTTATTCTGTCGGTTAAAATAAGACTATTCTTTATTTAATAATTTGTAACTCCTTCCTTTCTCAACTGCATATTCCCCAGTTGTTTGGTTATCGATCGATTGTTTACCCATCCCGATACTATCTATAAATTATTTCTACATTATATTCTGGTTTACTCAACTCTAAGCCAGCTTACGAGACATCATTTCTTTTACTGTCTTTGTCGCCTTCTGCGCTTCTGCGTTGACTACTTCGAGTCGAAGTATACAAATATTGACCAAGAAGAGTCAGAACCATAAATAAGTGAACAGAGTCCATTAGCCGCAGCTCCAGTGTCGATTCCATCTATTTCCACATCCACAACAAAAGCGCTTGCACAACAATTGGAGGCACAGTTTATAGAAATCAGAACTGAAACTGGAAATTGAAACGGAATCCGATGGGGAAGGGAATACGGGGTGCTAAGTAAAAGTCACGCCCTAGGGGATAGTCAGCTAGTCAACTAAGTACTCATGGTCTGGTTGAGTTTATCTTATCGCTCCCCTTATCAGCAAAAATGGAAAAGGTAAACAGTTGATAAGGCCAAACACACACACACACACATTGAAACTTTGAATCGATGTCGAGTCATTTGCCTGACTATTGGCGAAATGACGCATCGAATCACATTAGAAAATTATAATTAAGCATAACATCTTTAATAGCATAGTTCATCAAAATGCCATCAAAATTAAAAGAAAATAGCAATAAATACTCGAAAATTGAAAAGAAATCTTTTATAAACAAATTTCTATTCATATAAAGTGATGTACAAAGTATTATACGCAGTAGTAAATATTTCTCTCAGTCTACCTAAATATAGTATCCATAGTAGTATTATAGTAGAATCTCTCTCAACTCTTGAGCTGTCCAATTCAACAAAAAATCCCTCATCCACAATTCCCTCGTCGGTGTGAATGGCACGTTCCAAGTATTTGTTGCCAAGAATCTTCTTTCCGACCTGCTTATGAATACAATGTCTGTTTGGATATGCCCCTATGTAGTATATCTCTCTCATTCTCCCTCTCTTTCTCTCTCTAGAGGCTTTCAATTTTTAAATATTTTCCATTTTAATTGGGCCAACGTGAGTGCAATTTTTAAACAGACGAGCTTCCGTTTGGCCAGTAGTAAATTATGTTAATTAAATTTATTATTGTTTTACTTCTTTTTTTCGTTTTTGCTATAGTTGTTGTTTCATTTTATCCATTGAGCACCACTAACCAAAATATAATGGCCGAAATAATGGGTAATTATTATCGCATGTCGCTCAGTTTTTTCAGTTTTTCAGTTGTTGTTGTTGTTTCGGTTCATTTACAACTGGCGACGTGTTTTGGGTTCTCGGTTTCTGTATCAGTTGCTGATTTCATTTTTTGATTGGGTTGTAAAAATTAATTGCAAAATATGTAGTTTTAATAGACTTTGGCTCTATTCAAGCCTCGTTATTAAACCGATTAGTCTGGAAAAATCAGAAATGAAAAAAATTGCTCTGACATTGACTTGGTTTTTTCGTTGTCGTTGCATGCTCAGAATTTTCAAGTATGTTGAGGGTTTTCAACGTTGAAAAATTGACTTTAACTACTCGAGTTAAGTGCCAATGGAAGTTGTTGAAATGTGCAACCAATAATTAAGCAAAGATATTTGTGGTAAATGTCAAGGTTCAAGTAATTTGGATTACAAGCTAGTTCGATATACGATATAATTTTGAAAATAATTGAAAAGAGTTGCAAATAGGAAACAGTTTACTTTTGTAAAAATAAAGATATAGATATTAACCATAACTAATCAAGATGTCTAAAAATCCATGTATAACTCTGGCCCTTATAAATAGATCTTTACATTTATTAATTATAAATGCTTAGCTCAAGATCGAGTTTACACTCTAGTATATTTTTATCTGAATACCTGTTTAGGTGCTTACATCATTCAAATTAGATTCAAATAACCTTCGGATATGAACAACCATGCAAAATGAATGACATTTTCTCGATTGTACAGTGAACACTTAGTATAATCGTATATCGCTAATTTGCATGAAACTTTCGGTATGTTTTTTAATTCGTTTCGTCTCGCTTAACACTTGAGATTTATTTTTTAAATATATTTCTCATGCATGCGAAACGTGTTTTGCAATGCCAAAAAAGAAAAAATGACATTAGTAGACGTTTGACACAGTACCCAAAAGTTATTCGAGTGTAGACCCAGCTGTGGGACTTCTAAGTTAACACTATATAAATAAATGACTTCATTTTGTTGTTGTCGTTGCTGTTGTTGTTGTTGCGCTAAGTGACTCGGACTTGGCTGTCAAGGTGATTTAAGTCGTTTGTATTTAAATTTCGAAACGCTTTCAAATGCTCAGCTGAAGTTGAGAGCAAATCACTGATAAATACAACAAGACAAGGAGAGAACTTTACATAATTAATTAATAATTAGTTGCTTCATTGTTGGACAGGTGGCGTCTGTGTTCGACAACACGCCCATGTTTATCAAGAAGAAACTTTTGTTCCCCTTCTACATTTTGTTGCTGCTGCTGCTCATCATTAAATATTTAAATGAACTACATTTCCATACTCTTTCCGTTGATACCGCAGCGCCCTCTGTCGATCATTTATTTGCCTTTGTCTATTGAGAGGTACACATGGGATTGACCCAATAATTAGTTGCACTTAAGTACACATTAGATAAGTATGCGGTTTCACCTCCATCTCCTCTCTGAAAACCAAGAGAAATGTGTTGACATTTCCTCTGGTGAAATTGATTAAAAGTAAATATTTTGTATAAAAACTCTTTCTCTCTTTCTATCTTTCTATCTTTCTTTCTCTCTGTATTTCTCTCTGTCTTTTTTTCCCCTTAATCTGTAAAGGGTTCGTTGTCTAGCCACAAATTACATACTAAGCTAACCAATGCCGCAGGGCAATTCAAAATTTCAGTTTACACGTAGTTCGGGGTCTCTTTTTGATTAGGGGGAGGCACCCGAAATTATTGATTTTATTTTCTATGCTATGCTAGTTTGCTGATTTGTTGTTTGCCTGCCCTGCCTGCCTAGCGCTTGTTTGTTTGTTTGTTTATTTGTTTATTTAATGTTTGCTTGACTCGAAAATTATTTGGGTTAAATCAACAGAAATGTAATCAATGAATAGACGAAAGCATAGTACAACACCAATTGAAAGTTAAATTGTGAAAAATGAAAACGAATACGAAAACCTAAAGAGAAAAATATTTCATTTTTGTTGGCTACGTAATTGCTTCCTGGTTGGGTTCAATCTTATTGTTGTTGCCACAAATTGTTTAACAATTTTGCGTATTTGAATTATGGTTATAATATGCTGTGACTTCACTTGAAGTGGGCGGCATTTCATCAAAGTTTGTTTACCATAAGTTTTCGGTATTTCAATGTGTTATATTCTTTATTGGGGGGGACATTAAGAAGTTATTCAACCCAAAGCTTGTTTAAAAGAATTATACAAAAGTTTTTGTTTGAATATTTATAGAAAGAAAAGTATTAAAAAGAATAGTTTAATGTAGTAAACAAAGAATTTCTTGAATCAATGCTCTAGTCCCCAAAAGTGTTTCGTGTTTTTACTTCTTCATTTATTGCTTTTTAACTAATACAATTTATACATTTCTTGTTTCGTAGATGTGTCATTAGTCTGTTGTTAAATTGTTTGCATTCTTTTTTTTTTCACTTAAAAAGTTTCCCCTCTTTTCAAAAGAATTCTAAATTGACATTCAGTGCTCTTTCTTTAGAAATGAAATAAAAATTGCCAACATTTTCATTGGGATTCAAATTGGAAACAGAAACTTAAATTGTTTCAGCTCTCTCAGGCACGTGTCTTATCTCTCTCTCTCATTGGCCTTTAAGTACACATACTATTCCATCCAGAGTTGAGTTGTCACAGCTGACGACCCCTCAGGCACTTATCAACAGCTATGCGTCTGAGAATTCTACACATATACACATACATAAGTATATGTGAGTACATATGAGTATGCCAATTAAAGTCGACCTGAGCTTTTGAATAGGGGGCTGAATTGTTGTTGCAATTGAAGAGCTTAAAGCACCGCCCAAGTCAAACTAATAAAGGGATCCAAGCAGCTAAAGCTAAGTAAAGGCAAATGTGCTAAAAGGTTTGCAGGGCGTGGAAAACAGTGTTGACAAAAAGCCATAAAATGCCAGACGTTGAAACAGTAGATGCTGCTCTCTCCCTCCATCTCTCTCTCTTCCTTCTCCCACCTCACCCACATTGTAAGAGTCTTTGAGGAGGGGGCTAAAGAGTAAGACGAAGCACTTAGACAAGGGGAGCACATTGTGCTCTGGCGAAATAAAATGCTAAAATTATTCATTTTGCAAATAAGCAGCGTAAATATTTAATTAACAACTCAGCGCACATACACAAACAAGCTAAGCAAGGGCTGAGAATGAGTGAAAGACACACACAAAGTGTGCGTCTCTGTGTGTGTTTCCTAAGGTTTCCTCTTTCTCTTTCACTCTCACTCACATGCATATGGCGGTAATATAATATTTATTTATACTTTGTCGCAGGCAGCACCCGGGAGCAGTGACAGTTAAAGTCACCTACGAGTAGCTGCCGACAATGACGTCACAACAGTTGAACAACGGTATTTGTGGCAGTTGCTTTGTCGTCATTATTTGACGAGGTTCAAAGGGCCTTTGGGTCATACAAGTCAATGACTTACGAGTAGGCTCAAATTGCTATCAGTTCAATCCGTCAACCTATTCCAATTAATAGATAAGCAATTATTTGTGATATCACCACAACAGGTAGAATTACGATTTGCATCAAATTTTGGATAAACACAAGGTTAATTTAACTCAATTTAGATTAAATACTTACTCCTTATCAGAATATTTATTTTAATTATTGCAGGAATATAATTGCCGCATTATTTGTTATTTACTAGCTTACAAGGTTATACCAAATATATATTTATTTTTGTTATATTCATTAATTATATCACCCAACAATCTTATTATATGATAATATCGTATTATAGTTTTCAGAAATAATGCTCAGTTATTTTTTAAATCAGAGTCAGCTTTTCTAGATTATAATTGCACATTTATTTTTAACATACACTTATCATATATCATCTATAAATATTACCATATAATATCGTTCAAAAGTTTTTCAAAAGATGATGCTCAGTCTGTGTAAAGATCTCAATCAGTTCCCTTAATCCCAAGTCTCAGTTAATTTTCTTCTTGTTGGGTAATCTTGCTTTTATCCCATTTAACTATGACTATTTGCAGGACATTTGCGTATATTTGCAATATGCCTTAATTATATTAGATTTTCAGTAAAATTGCTGCAACCATTCATTTATTTCTTACACCTTTTCTCGACTGCTTCTCGACTGCATGGCATTATTAAGATTGTCTCGCTCCACGTTTGATTTCATTTGCAGGAACTGGAGCTGGTCCAGGGTGGAGCTGGTCCTAGGGCTAAACGCTTGACTGACCCGAAAGGCCCTGTGCTGACCGTTATATTCCCATTCCTCCCACAGACCTGGGATCTGTGTGCCTTGACTAATTAAATTAGTAAAGTCTGTAGTCGAGACTTGTCGTTGTTGCTGTTGTTGCTGTCGTAATTGTAGTTGTTCCCATAATTGTTGTTGTTTTTCGTTTGGCTTTAATTGCTTCTGTGTGTTGTTGTTCTACAGCAATGACTTAATAGCTTTAATACCAAGCTAATTCGGACCACGTTGGTAACGAAAATATCGTAATTTTTTTTACTGCCGGTTGAGCAGAAACTTAAAGCGGCTTAGCGAAAATCGATACAGCCGCTAACTAAGAAATACGTTGCCAAATAAAGCAATTAATAACAAATATGTTTATGTATTTTATAAGCCATCAAAAGCGGCTCAGCACGTACCAAAAAAAGAGGGAAACTTTGGCTCTGGACTCGGGCTGGGGGATTTTATGTGCAGGTGCTTAAATATTCCATTAAAAGCGCGTTAGAAGAGAGCCCACAATGTTGCCCAGGAAGTTGTTGAAGAGGTGGCCAAGTCAGGGGTTCGGGACTCTGGACGTAAAACCAAAAAAAAAAAACGAGAGAAAAAAACGAAAGAACTCAACAGGAAAAGTGTTGGATTTCGTCATTGTTTCAATGTGTTTGAGTGTGCGAGGCACAAACAACTCGTAAAAGTCAGCAAATATTATTGCCCGACTTTGGGGTTGAGCTATTAAAATGTCATCATTGTGAGAAAGGGGTGAGCAAGTGGGGGTTTTTGGCCCAGTCAACTGTTACGATAAGTCAAAACACGCAACTTCAATACTAAATGCGCCTGTTTTTATTGGCAGTCCAATTCCCCAGGTCTACCAGTTGACGTATTTATTATTTAACACCTAGAATCAGTCAGTGGCCCAGAAGCAGTAACTGTAGCAGTTAGAGAAGGTGAAATAGAAATACTTGGAAACAGAAACCTAAGCGGAAAATAGCTATAAAATGTTGACCTTTTTTGCACGCACCCAAAATCCAAGACATCATTCCATCATTCCATCAGCCCATCAAGCCAGGCGACTTGTGGGTGGTCTCTGGTTTTATGGGGTACTCTAGTTTTTACGAGTCGGCACACCATAAGTTAAAATATTTAAAAGTGTGCTTAATTATGCTGTGAAAAAAAAACGCGTACTATAAACAAAATCTCTAGGCACGACAACGACGACAGCCCATAAAGTGTTTTGTATTCTTTAGGCGTACAAAGTAATTTCGGAAGCTTCCCTTAGGGAACATAAAAAGAAATAAATTCAGTTAGTCAAAAAATGACTCATATCTTTAATATAATTGTGTGAATATTAGTAGTTGTGCATGTATTAGTGTGCTTTAACCTTAAAAGCTTTGCAGGCACTATATTCTCGCCCAAGCTGAGCTTAAAGCTTTCATTTAATTAGCGTCTGTGTGTCGTGTACGTGAGTAAAGCGCAAGAACATTGCTCTAATATCTCATAAACTTAAAGAATTCTTGTATATAATTATCAGCTGAATTCATTCGCACTCTAACCGTTCTTTCAACTACCTCTATTTACAGTTAAAATCCACAACTCAACAATCCACAGCTGCTAACTATTTACTTTTTTTCGGGTAAGTTTCAACTGTATATCGATCTAAACGTTCAACTGTCCAAGTGTCCAAGTGTCCAGCTGTCCAAACTGCTCTGTTCACGTGTTGTTTAACACGCTCTGGCGGCTGCCTGTTACCAATTTCCCCACCCCATCGAAAATACACTGACCACAGTTAAACCTGAACCCATATCCAAGTTGAGACCCAAACTCAAACTCAAACCCAAACCCAAAACTCGATGCTGTCGCTTGCTATTCATGTACGCTATCATAGACATTCAAATTGAATTACAACAAACACTGAGAACTGACAGCCGAATGGCTTTGGATGTTGCTAGCGTTACGAGTCCCAGTCCGAGTCCGAGACCAAGTCCGAGTCCAACTCTCCTCATCCTCCTGGTCGCATAAAATATGCAATTGCAAGTGCAGACATTGGAAGAAACTATGCAGAGTTTGGAGTTGGAGACGTAGACGGTCACAACTCAGGTGATATATCGCAAAACTAGTTTACGCAACATGTGGCATGTGCATTTTGCATGCCACACACACAAACACACCAACAGACGTGCCACAAAAAAAATTGACATTTTGACATGTGGCGGTGCCTCAAGATTTTGCCACAGATAAACTACAAATGGTCAACGGTGCCTGTGACCGGTTTGTGTGGTCTAGAAAGAAAGCGGAGGGCGGGGCAAGCGAGTAAAGTGTATTTTAAATACAAATGTTATCTCGAACATGCAACAGAACAAATATCAAAATGTGTATACTCACTCAAGCAAACTACGTGCCACATTTTGTGTATGCTACAATTTTTAATGGATTGACGGCAGACAGCGAATGCACATTAGAAAACCAAGATCCTCAATCCCAAAAGTCATGCACAGACATGAGCATCTTGTGAACTGTATGAACCTCTCTGAACCACTCTCCAATCTCCACACTCCTTACTCTCTCCACTCTCCACTCTCCTCCTGATTGCGTTGGCTTCTGCAATTTTCTTGCAATAACTGGCCTTCAGTTAGCAAGTTACCAGTTACCACTTTGGTTAGACACGTACTGGCTTAAAGTATCTGTTGTTGGTTACACAAACT
Organism: Drosophila neotestacea; assembly: GCA_035044365.1. Classification (NCBI taxonomy): domain Eukaryota; kingdom Metazoa; phylum Arthropoda; class Insecta; order Diptera; family Drosophilidae; genus Drosophila; species Drosophila neotestacea. The sequence goes on along the minus strand of JAWNMD010000273.1, from coordinate 6,227,561 downwards.
CGATATCAGTTACCCAGTTAAACTCTCTTTCGGGGTGTCAATGGGCGTTGCACTTCGACTATTGATATTGCATATATTTATTTTAATTGCATTCGTTGTTCGCATTGAGTGTCTTCGCTGATAAACATTGTCCAACTGTCCATCTGTCCAGCTGTCCATCTGTGTGTTCGAGCCATGGCTTTGACTGTTGTTTGGGGCCTTGTTTTTGCTTAGCTAATTGGCAAATTGAACGATAGTTTGCCGTGATCATTGAGCACTTAGGTAAGTGTTTCCCATTTGTTAGTTTGCCAAGTGTGGGCTATAGTAAATACTTAGCCAACTCACTTGCAAATGATTTTCATGAAGTTTCTAAATGGGAAAATAATATAATACATAGCATTTACTTACAATACTGTAATAAAATGTATAAATGAGTTTATTTAATTAAGAAATGCAATTAAGTAGTAGAAAATTTCAAAGCATTATTTAGTTTTGGCTAAATTGTTAGCAATCTATTTGAACTTTTCCATTAGAAACATATAAATACTTTACTTTAAGTTTATTGCTTTCCTAGGTACATTATTAAACAATTTCGTATGGTACTGTTAATCAAATTTGTATGTCAAGCTTATTAAAAATTTAAATTTGCAGATACCCTATAGTTATAATGTTGTGTTTTATTGAACTGTACGTTTTCTAATGTCAATTTAATAACAGCATAAAAGTCCGCTTTTTGGCACTTTTATTTGAAATGTAGTACATTAAATCATTTTTTATTTAATAATATATAATTTATTAATTATTAATTCACACTATGTGTGTGAGAAACTACATTGGAAAATCATTTGATTGTCTTAGTTAATTTATGCAATTTTATTTATATTACTTGGACAAGCTCAACTTTAAGGTAGATCTTAGCTTTAGCTTTCAAAAATTGTCTTACAGCTGTCCAAAGTGAAATTTCAAATTTGGCTAACAAGTTTTTTGGATTTTCGCTCATGCATTTTTCATGCAAATATCTCTAAACAGTTTTTGGCTAAAAGCATTCTTATGGCCAAATCGAAACGGCGTCTAGACGTCTGTCTGTTTTTTAACAGCCAACACTCAATTCCAGCCCTGCCCCTGCTATTGAAGATATCCAGATATCTGTTTTTGGCCTGGCTAAAAAAGAGAGAGAGAGAGAGGGAGAATTATAGCCAGAGTTGGAACTTCATAATTGATATTCATATGCAGGTTTGTGGTTGCATCTCATTAGCATCGCATCACATATCCTTATATGATATTATGAGTATGTGCCCTGAGTGTTACCTGTGCTTATAAATAAGCACATAATCAGGCGACAAAATTGCGTTGGCAGCAGCCTCATGCCTCCTGCCCCATGCCCCATGCCCCATGCCACATGCCGCATGCATAAATAAATAAATAATTTGCAACAATTACCATAAGTTGCGTTGACATCTCCACTCGCTGCAAAAGTGTTTGGATATTCAAGTTATGACTAACTTAGCCAAGTCAAGATGATGATGTTGTTGTTGATGCTGTGGATACTCACAATGATGATGATGATCATGATGATGATGTCAGCGAGAGCTACCAGTCGATAAACATAAATAGACTCCCCTCTGCATATTTCGCCCCCTCATAGTCATATCGTTAAGTGTTGGGCTTTATGGCAAATGGGCGACAGACGCGTCTCAATTCCGACTTTGAGTCTTCCCGTAGTCGGCTTTAATTAGCGGCCGACAATTAAATAATATTTTTGCCAGCTCTCTATCTCTCTCTCTCTCTCTCTTTCAATCTTTTTCCCCTCCTCTCTCTTTCTCTGTGATGCTGCCGACTTGTTAACTCGCTGCCTGACAGTCTGCCAACAAGTTTTAATTACCAGGCAGATGAAAAAAATGTCTCCCGGGCAGTTAGTTTTTGATAGTCGCTGCTTTTTAATGACTCTTCATTCAGTTGCTGTCTCTCTTTATTAGTGATGTTGTTGTTGCATATATATAAATGCAAATACTAGTATTTTTTATCACATTTTATGGTCTGTGATTGTTATCCGCTCGTCGGTTTTTAAAGCTTTCATTTAGCTGTTACGGACTGAGTTTCCCAGGGCACTCTTCAACTGGGTTTGGGTTTAAAAAAAATGTGACAATTTATTTTGATTTGTTGCTAATTTTAACAGCAGCCCATTTTGTTTTTTTTCGTTTTTTCGTTTCTTTTTTTTATAGGGCCTATCAGTTAAAATACGAGTTCTGTGTCGATTTACGAGCTTTGATTATGACAGGCCGGCCCATGGATGTGAAGCTTTGCTTCTGGGTGTTGATTGTCTGTCTGACATTTTGACATGCATTTTGTCAATAAAAACAGCAGCAGTTTGTCATTTGATTTGATTTTGATGAAGGTCGTTTCTATTAGCCGCTAAAAAGTTACGGAAATTTTGTGGCGACCTTCCTCAATTTGGCCTCTAATACGGCCTAGAGGCTGAAAGTATCGTATGACTGACATGTAGAGACCAATAAAAGACCTTTTGGCATTTAAATGATACAGATTTATGACTGCTCTAAATCTAACAAAAGAATGCCAAAACGAAATTTACATGTTCTTTTATTGATTGATCTATTTTATTATAGTCTTCTTTCGATTGAAAAGCTCTGTTTTGAGTATTTAAATAAGGAATGTATTTTAACTATCTCATATTTGTTTAAATTTTCTAACAAAAGAATTAGAAGGAAATTTACATTTACTATTATTAACTGTTGTATTCTATTTTAGACTTCTCTTGATTGGAGTGAGTTTGTGAGTAATGAATTTATTGTAAACAATTTGTCCTTTGCCTTAAACTTTATATTTCCTTTTAGACTCCATCATATGGGACTTAATTTAATTGAGTTTTCATGTTGCTTTCCTTAGACGCTCTAACCTATTTTGAGGCAAGTGCTTTGACTGCCACTTTAACCCATCATCAAAAGCGTCAAGCTCCAGTGGGATGATAACGCCCATTGCTCTGGGAAACGCCCTATAATACGCGAATTGCTTTTGCGTTCTACGGAGTCCGGGCTTATTTACAACTTGACATTTCATTTGGCTGAATCGCGAGCGCCACTTCAATGCGCTCCAATTGCATTTTATGACAGACCAAACTGACCTACTTAAAGTCACTTTTCCAGAGCAAACATACTTATTCGTACAAGCAGAGACACGCACACACTCCTTAGGGTTGTCACGCCTTCGCCAATGTTGGCGCTTTCGTCCTTGTCCATTTTGTCCTTTTCAATCGCATTATAAATTTAATGTGTTGACCTTTTTTTTTTTGGTTTGGCCTCAGCTCGACCGCAATTTCAATAGATTGGCTGCAGAAATCAGCGCTAAAGCGAAGCGAAAAGGTCTCTTAAAACCCTCGTAAAATTTAACTAAAATGTCCATAAGTAGCTCGGCGGGGTCATAACTGCAAATGAAGGAGAGAGACAGAGAGAGAGAGCGCTACAAGTAAGCGAACTGCGCTTCTTTCTCTCTTCTTTCAAGTCATTTTGTATCTTTCAGATACTCGCTCGCACTTTAAAGTCATTTCTAGGGTTGCCGCATTTCACGCTCAATGCACGCACGTCCGACCCTGCGTGTCCGCCAATATCCTTAGCCATTTCCTGCTTTTGTTTCTTTGTCTTTTTTAGCGCTATTCGCCTTTTGTTAGAAGGTCGCCGCTTTTTCTTGGCACTTGCTCAAGTCATGGGTAAAAATTTTTGTGACAAAAGCTGCGTACCAGGCTTCAGCATCAACAAAATAAAAAGTGAACTAAACAGAGACAAAAAAAAAAACAAACTTTCTAAAGAGTTCGTCGGTTTTTCCGTTGTTATTGTTGTTGTTGTAGCTTGGCATTGAATAAAACGTCTTCAACTAGAAGCAAAACATTGTAAATTGTTTTTCTTTGGCATACAAAACACAACCCAAAGCACAACCCAATCCCCTTTCTTTTCTCATCTACACATGTCTTCTGTTATTTTTGTTAAATTTTTCAGGGGCTGTCATCTTCTTTTTTCAGCATCTTCTTCTTCTATTTCTTCTTGTTCTTAGTTCAATCGGCCTGGCCATGTGCACTTCAAAAGCAGCTTGGCTAAGAAAAGTTTTCTTGTTTCAATGTTGTTTCTTTTTTTGTTTTCATTGCCTTGGCCACACTTTTCTTGAAGGACTTCCACGGGAGCTGTACCCTTTCCCTTGACTACGATCCGTTCAATGTGTATATCCATCTTGTATTGATACAAAAGTCCTATATTCTGTGTCCTATCCTCAGAGTCCTGCGATGCGCTTGAGCGATTTTTGTTTGTGCAAATATTTTATTGACTATTATTTTGGCCGCTGTCCTTGGCAGTTGCTCAATGCCGTGTTTTGGTCCTTTGGGCCCGGTTTTATTTAAGGGTTTATTATGGGCTTAGTAGCATTTCTTTTTTTCTAAAAGCTTGCTAAAGTACACGAATACATCAAAAAAATTTATTTATAAAATGCGCTTTAATGCTCAATCGATATAAATAGAATTGATGTGGCTCACTTTAAAATTTATGGATGGCAAATTATGATATATAAACGAGTATTGAGTGGATTTCAATGTGGTTTGGAATTGAAAGAGTGCTCAATTAAAATAGTAAAATAATATAGTTTGTTGAACTGGAAAAAATACCTTAAATACAATTCTAAAAAATATAGATAACAATTTAAATAATAATTAAGTAAAGTAATATTTATAGCCACTTCCCTCTTTGTAAGCTAAGCAAGAACTATTTAATGACAGACTAATTATGGACTTGATAGAAACTAATTTTAGACATTATTATTAAACTTTTCTAATAAAATGAAATCGAATTTTTTAAATGTATAATGCCACAAGCCATTCGATTAACATTTAGCTGATAATCTATCAAAATGTTCATTATAATAAATTGTTAAAAATTGCCGCTAATTTTGAGCGTTTCAAATTTTTGCACATTGCTTTGGATCGTGAATTGCGGCAATTAAAACATTTAGCACGCATTTTTATTCACACACACAGAGACAGAGAGTTCAATTTAACATCACGATTTCGAATACATATTATTTAAATAGAATGTACAATATTTTATTCGATGGGTTCCACTTGGTCTGCTGTGTTCATGCAACTAATTGACTAGTATAGAGACTCGTATCACAGATAATTGCCGTGAGTCTCTCTGAGGCGCTTCAAACTGCGCGAAACTAATGAAAAAATCATCATCACAGACCCAAAGAACGAAAAAGCAATACAAATAATTAAAAGAGTGATGATTTCTTTGGTATGTGGGTAGAGTGGGGGAAAAACAATGCGTTTTAAAGTCATTGCCACTAATTTTATTAGACTTTTGCTCGTTCAATGTTTCGTTTCTTTTTCTTTGACTCAAATGATTATGGCAAGCTATAAAAAAAACAACAGAAGAAAACAGAAAAAGAGATACAAGTTGGGCAGATGCCAGGGTGGAAACGGGATCACAGCTGGCGGGATACCGTAAGAAAATAGAAATGAAACCATCCTTGAAATCTATTGTCTGTCCTTAGGGTCCACAGAGTCCAAAGTCCAGACAATTGCAATGAAGCGGCCAAATGGCAAGAAAAAAGGGAGAAAAAGAAAAGAAACAGCGAAAACACAACTGATGCCGCCCTTACATAATTGAATAACATCAAAACAAACGCACAGACATCAAAATGAAAATGAAAATGAAAATCAAAATATCTGTTAGATACAAGATAAATGCAATTTCCAGCAACAAAATTTCAGACTCGTTTCGAGACGCTAAATTGCCATTTGAAATTTCAATGTTATTGCTGTAGGTCCGTTTATTGTGCACACAAGACTTTATATTTGCCCTAAACATGTACAAATTGCATTATTTATTGTTGTTTTATAATTATGCTGCAAATTAAAAGAAAACATAGAAAACAATTAAATGTAAACAATTGACTGTGAGGGTGTAAAGTAACGGTAGCAAAGTCTTTAAGTGGTCAGAAATAACCAAAACTATTAGATAAATACATAGTAAATATTTATGCCACAGTAACTTCTCAATTTTCATTGTCAGTTTCAAGTGTTGAGGTCAAAAGTCAAATGCAAAAGTTTCAAAACAAGCTGGAAATTGTTAAATTTCTGTACGAGTGTGTAAATATTTGATGCAAATATTATATTTATTTATTATTCTAAAAAGTACTTTGTAATTGTAAAATATCTATTGTTTTAATACGAGCATGTAAATATTTTATTCAAGTATGTTATCTATTTATAATTCTAAAAATTACTTTGTATATTTGGGTATAAGTGCATTTGGAAATTTATATGCTCAAGTTTTTATTGTTAACTAAAACCAGAGAGAAGTTAGTTTAAAATAGAAGGAGTTATATTATTATTAATTGAATAAGAGAGAACAATTCTTTATCTGCTGCAACTAAACTTTGACAATGGTATTTATAATGAAGCAAGTTTGCTCTGATTTAAGTACAATTATCATATTTATTAATATAATGCCTATGCAGGCAAAGCACTTGGCCATAGCTCATTAGCAACTAATATACCCCATTAAACGAATGTGTGGAGAGCATGCCAAATAGTCGAATATAATCATTAAATTGCCTCACAAGCGTCATTTCGGTAGTAGTAACACTGTCATTAGCGTTACATTAAAATAATGAAAAGCTTTCACTTTAATGCAAAATCCGCAGCTAGTCAACTGCCACCAACAAATGCTGTGTGTAAACAACAAGCAACAACAACAACCCAAACAACAACAACATGTTGCAGAGGCAGCAATGGAAAAGTAAATGCCGAAACTGTGAAATTGTTGTGTGTGCCCACATTGGGTGGCTGAGAGTGAAGAGTGGGTTAAACACACTCACTCACATACATATAGATACACTTAAATACCAGACTGGACGACTATTACTATGGCTACTGCCACAGTAACTGCTCCAGTTAATGTTGCACAGTTGCACGTAGGTTTCGCTGTGGCCATAAACAAGGACACGTACGCAATTAATTGCAGAATTATTACAAATTTCATTACATGCTAAAATATGCAAATTGTTTGACGTTGGCGTTGGAAATCCCCCAGCTACAACTGCAATCCCCTCTCTCAGTCCTCCTCTCTTTCCTATCCATTCCACTCTCGTATTCTTCCATTGCTGCCCATCGCCCTGTCCATGCAATTAAATGCATTTGCATACATAATAAATAAATAATGCAACAGCGGCAACATTTTGCACCACCAACAAAAACAAAAACAAAAACAAAAACACAAACAAAATATATTTACATACACACTGCAATGCCTTTTAATTATAATTTTAATGCGTTTATGAAAATTAGAAATGCATGTGAAAATTGCTTGCTAAATACGAAGAACAAAGAGAGCGCAGATTAATGCAGTGTAAGAGCGAGAGAGAGAGGGGGAGCAATTGAGGGACAGCTGCATTAAGGGACAATAAGTGGCAGAAATTCAACAAAATTTGCAAACACAGCTGTCCAAAGCGAGGGGCCACCTAGTAGTACAGCGGGGGTTGATTTGTCAGTTGCAGTTTTTATGCGAGAAAAAATAATAATAATAATAATAATAATAAAATATCAACCCATTTGCAAAGAAGCAAAAGTCCATTACATCAAAAGTGTTGTTGTTGCCTGTCTGTTGACTGCTATTGTTATTGTTGTAATTGCGCCTGTTTGCCAGTTTATTGTTGTTGTAGCATAAATATTGCATGTCTACAAAATATTTGGGTTAAAATTTTGCACGCACACACACATAAATGCATGACTATAAAAAATGTTTTATTTGCATGATTGCACACAAAAAAGGGTTGGGGGAGAGTGTACACTGTACAGTGAAGCATAGGCTGCTGCTGCCAGTTGAGTGTCAGTTGAGTGGCATGTATGTATGTATGTATGTATGCTGCCAATGGCGACAGCAGCGTCGCGTCGACTGCAATCGAATTGTTTGTGTAATTGTTTCTGTTGTTATTATTTTTCATGCATTTTTTTCTCCTCTCTCTCTCCTTCGTTCTTCCTTTTGCCAATTGTTTGGCAGCAACAATAACACAAATAATAACAACAGCAAACAGCACAAACGCACCTTGCGGTTTCTGCGGTTGCCGCGTGCCACGTCGTTGCTCTCTCAATGAGTGAATTGGACTGTGTGAGAGAGAGAAAAAGAGACAGAGAATGTATGTAATCGACGTCACAACATGTGGAGCACAAGGCGTGCTTTTTGTTTTTGCTTTATACTTTATGCAATATGACTGAATGGTTTAGAAATCGTTTTGGGACTGCGGCACTTTGTTGCCAGTTTTGTTTGATAGTAGTTTTTTGTAATAGGTCTCCAAAGAGATGTTATCAACAAAGTTGAAGTGTTGACAGCTTTTTAGTGCAGCAGAAATTGGAACAAAGGAGAATGTTCATACATAAAAAATACTTTTATATCACCATGATTTTTACTTGCTCGCAAAACACTTGTACAAGTCTGTAAAAACTATGAATAAAAAGCAAATCTGAAGTTTATTGAAATGGAAATAATCGTGCTGATACCTTAAATACATACATATATTTAGGTGATTAACAAACTAAATGAATTTTCAAGTAGACTAATTGACAGTTTTGTTTAATGGGCAATAAAGCATTCGAATAGTGACGTCACAAACTTGTACACAGCTTTTGCCTATAAAATAAAATACCTCACATAAAAATAACAACAAGTGAGTAAGCATAGATGAGCTTCTGATTCGCACATACATATTCACAACTATTAAAAACTTACGCAGTTAGAGAGAGTGCTTAATTCTGGCTGTTCTTTTTAATCTCTTTCTTTAATATATGTATACTTCTATATTTCTTTATTGTTGCTGCCATTACTTATAGTTTGTTGATTGCTTATCTAGTGGCTTTCGATAATATCAACACATTTTGTCAGCTCTTAAACAACGTCCTCGATAGTATAGTGGTTAGTATCCCCGCCTGTCACGCGGGAGACCGGGGTTCAATTCCCCGTCGGGGAGAGACGTATACGTTATTTTTTTTTGTTTTTTTGATATTTCTGTTCTTTTTTTTTGTTTTTTAATATTTCTGTATGTTTTACTAAATTGTTAACAAAATACAGTTCAATATTTATTGACTTTCCAAATTTTGACAGTCTTTGCCCAGCTTAAACGTTTGCCAATGTCAACTCGTCGCTGCAAGGCACAACTCATTGCAAAGCTATGCACACAAGGCCATTCAATAGCCACACCCACCCACACATAACGACCCCCAAAAGCCGGAGAAAAGTGCGTTCCAAATCATTCAAGCCTGAAAATAGTTTAAAAAAAAAAACAAAACGAAACCAAAAATCTGCGCAAACCGCAAAACAATAGTCGAAATAGTTCGGAAAAATCTATGCCAAAGCTATTGTGAACTGCCCTTCGCCCTTCATACCGCTGTCCCTCAGCCCCTACCGCTGTTTGTAGCCTATAGGCAAGTGACCAGTGGACCACAAAAATCACGTTATTTCAATTTTAATGCCAAACAATCGCCGGGGTCTATCAATGGGGTCTATCTCTATGAACGGTTATCTATGATATGTGTGTGCGTTTTGTTGGCATTCTTGAAACTCTCTTACTGGGCCGTAGGGCGGGACTTGTGGTAACGCCCACATGCGAAAATTGAAATAATCCCAAAGCCGAATGCGTAATATCGCCAATTTATCACTATAGGCGTTAGGTTCCGCACAACAACTAACAGTAGCTTGTGTGGGTAGTTTTTTTGTGAGAGAGTGTGTTATATTGTTGTTTTCTTTTTGGGAGACTCGGGGGAGTCTTTCACTTTCGTTTCATTGGGTTTTTGGACGCCTCTTCAGTTTCATTATCGGATGCGTGGTCTAATGAAGAATTATGTTCATAATTTCCAAATTTATCGTCGCGACCCTCTGACAACATATACTACTATGATCATGAAGATGATGATGATGATGCAGGCTGTCGGAGCTATGTCGGGTCTGGTGTCTAACACTTAAGTGTGTCAAAATGTTGTCGCTATGGAGAAGCTGCCACACACAAATTGCTGTGGCATGCAGGCGGTGGACCCCCCTGCCCCGTCCCAGTCCCTACCCCTACCCCACATCGTGTTAGTTACAAAGACAGAGAGAGGGGGAGACACTTCAAAATATGTGTATTTATATTTATGATGCGTCGAGTCAGTCCATCCAACAGAGCTCAACTCAACTCATCTTATAGCATCTCTTTCAGTTCACAGTTCAAAAAGTCATTTCAAGTTTCTTGTTTCAACAAATTTCCAGTGAAAGTTTTTCGTATTTCCATCTCTGTTTACCCTTTTTCTCTCACTCCCTCTCTCTCTCTCTCTTTCCCGGAGTGTGTCCATGCGGTGCGTAGGCTATTAATTTTCACTTAGTTTAAGTTCCCACTTCGTATTAAATTTCGTTGTCAATCCTTTGCTTACTTTAAATCGAAACAGATGACAAAACATTTTCAATTTTCCACTTTTTCCACTTCAACAGTAGCAACTTTTTTAGTGCTCTTGATTTCAGTTCGACAGAGTGGATTAAATTGAACATATTTTTAGCTGCTTTTAATTTACTGTTTAGCTTCAACGATTCCATCTCTCTCTCGCTTTTTCTATGTTCATAAGTGCTAGGAAATTTATGTGGCAGCATATTAAATTTATACGTTTGCTCTTCATTACAGATTATTATGCAGCACAAATTGTGTGTGGATTAGTCCCTGAGTGGATGCACATGTGTGAGCTGTCCCAGAACTTATTGGGTAAGTGTTTGACATTAGCCATGGAGCTTTATAGATTGACCTCAAAATAAAGTTCTATTCAATGAAACAGCTAGATAGATAAATGAAATGTTTTAATTACCATGAAAGTGTAGATCTGCTTTGAAATATTCTCAAAACACATATAGAAAGTAATATCTGTAGATGAGATACTATATCTTTTTAAAGAACAATTAAATGCAGAGATTAGAACTTTTTAAATTGATTATTTTTTGAATGTTTTTTGTTTTAACAAATCGTATAACAAAGTATCTAAAAATAGGTAAGATTACAATCTATGATAATTAAGTTCTACTCTATTTGCTTAAACTGATGAAAGACTTTCATGAATTTAAAAAAATATTCTTCTCTGTAAGCGTATAGAATTATTAATATTTGAGCTTAACAAATTGTATCCCAGACACAGATAATTGGACAATTAACACCAACTTAATCCTCTACAGCAACATTATCACAAATTCTTAATTTGAATTCTGACTAATCTCATTATTAAGTCACTTCAAGGTTGTTGCTATAATTATTTTTGACTTATGACAATACAACAGGTTCCAAATGCCAATTTTGTTGCGGCTAACGTCTAAGTACAAAATTAAATTTATGGTCGCGAAAAAAGTAATATTGTTTTAAGCTCAGCTCAGACAAAATTTTGAAAATTCATATAAAAACAATTTGCATAATGCGCAAATGTTGCGGCTAATTAAGCGTAATTCGAAAGAAAAAGTTGCAAAAAGCAGCTGAAAAGTATTACGAAATAATGTTGAATACAGCTGCGTACAATTTGGGAAAACGGAAATGCATTTAAAAATGTTTACGAGTGTATTGCGGACTCTCTGAGATACTTTCGCTGCAATCCCTGAGATACTTTTTGGAGATACTTTTTGCATTGCCATCAATGCCGCAGGATTCCCGGCGGAGTGACAGAGTCCAACTCGTGCGTCCTCTACAAAAAATGTGACGCCTTTTTTACCCCTCTCTACACTCTCCTACACTCCACTACACACTCTCCACAGTTGCTGTGGAGCGTTGAGCACTTCGAGTCGACGCCTGTTTGTTATTTACCGACAACTTTATGGCCACATGTCGACGTCGTCAACGAAAAAAAATTGTCATCATAAACAACAAGGCACAGCAAAAAAAATTGTTGCTTAAATTTCTGCCTTGTTTTTGCGCTTATTTTCTTTTGCCTTGTTGTTGTTGTTGTTGGCGAGCATGTGTGAAAAATAAGCAGCCGCTTGACTGTTGCCTTGCCCCACTGGGTAATGCGGTGGGCGTGGCTGGTTTCGGAAAAGCGCCGCGGCGTCTATTTAATGAAGTGCCATCCCAGGCCAAACCCAGTCTCAGTCCCAGTTCCATTTCCATTTCCTCTCTTCTCCCCTTCCCTGGTTTTCCTTTGGCCTAAGGCCTTTTGTCAATTGTTGTTGTTTGCCACATGATGGCAGTGTGAATTTTCACATGACTCTGGTGCAGTTGGAATTGTTTTGACTTGACGTCTTGAATAGCATAAAGTGCCGCCAGTTGAGTTGTTTATTTTTGATATTTACTCAAGGTGCTAACCCAGACAGCCTTAGATTTGTTGGAGGCTCAAAAGTGGCCCTAAGTGAGGTGGGAGCAATTTTATATACAGGAAACATAAATAGTCGAATTTAATATTTCACACTTTTTTATGATTAAAACATAAATATAAAATAAATGACCGATTAAATCCAATATTTTGATTGAGGAATTAGAAAATTGTGGAAATTTATTAATTACATTTATAAGTTTTTAGAATATTTGAATATTACTTTATTGTATTATTTAAAATGTTACTATGAAGCAATTTTAAACTGTCTGTCAATTAATATGCAAATGCGACCTTAATTAAAAAATAAATTGTGGTTGAATTTCTTCTAGCTTATATTGTTCTATTAGAAATTAAAGTAATATAATTTCCTTTATGCAAGTACATAAATATTTAGTAAATTAAAAAAATTAGTCTTTATATTATACAGTTTATAAATACTTATATTTATTTGGGTGTTTTTAATATACTTACAAACTAAAAGATGTTTTTCAATTTTTAAATGACTACAATTGTACAGTTAATTTATATATGTATCTATTCTTATATTAAAGCATTTTAGTTATTATTTTAAATGTGTGCACTTCAAATATACCAAATCAGGCAACACTTGAGATACTAAGCTTCCCAATGTTAAACTGATATTTTGGGTGTAACAAATACACACAGATACTCACACATATACGCACACACAAATCATCAACATGTAGCTTTAACAAATACTCGACAGGCAATTTGTTTAGCAGGCAAATATTTATTTTAATAATTTTTGTTGAAATTCTCAACATGTAATTGTCATTTTGTCAGACAAACAATAGGCTCAAAGTCTCTCTGAGCTCGCCAGCTAAGACCACAGGCCCGAGACCCCAGACCCGAGACCCCAGACCACAGATCCCAGACTCTAGACCTCAAGACCCCACCCATCAGAGGCAGCAAGAGCGAGTGTTAAGCTCTCCATTGTTTGCCTTTTGCGACTTGGAGAAAAAAATGCGCAACGGGCGCATAAATAACATGAAATTAGCAGACAAATATGTCAAGTCGAAGTATAAAGTAGGCAAAAATAAGACTGAGAATAAATCTAGAAAACTTGTATCTGTATCTGTTTCTGTGTTATTTTGTTGTTGCTGTTGTTCTGTACCGACAATCTGACTTCGACTCTGAAATCGAAACACCTGCAAAAGTTGTTGCTGTGTGTTATATTTTGGTTCAAGTACTAAATCACCTGCTTGGTAAAAGTTTATTTTTATCTAATTTGAATTTATGCGCGTAGATCTTTTGCGCAAGATCAGAGAAACATCTGACAATGAAACAACTGAAAATATTTAACAACTGAAACTAGGAAACTGGTTTCTCGTTTCGGTTCCCTCCACTCGTGATTTATGCCACACAGAGAGACAGAAAGAGAGAGATAGAACTTGCCGCCAGAAGATTGTCATTAAAGATATGGTTTATTGAATATGATATATACCTAGATACTCTGCCATTTGATGTCGATTCTATGTAAATTGTGACATTGTGTTATAGCCCTGAAGCAGTTTAACTAAACCTCAAGTCCAACTCATTAGCCCAAATCAGCAGCCAACAAGGTAGAAACAGGTGAGACTCGGTCTTATGTTGAGTGGCACTTGTTAAGGGGTTTTGTAAAGATGTTTTTTATGGATTAGATTGGTTTTCTGGGCTTACAAATGTGTTGAAAGATGAAGGTTTGAGGAAAAGCAAAATATGATAGATACAATCTGAAAGGCTGCTTATGACAAGCGGATTAACCTGAGGTTAAATTGTATTTAAGGCAGCAAAAGCCGATAAATAAATGATAGAAAGCGCATTACAAATGTTGGCTTATAATAGGAAATTGTATCGGAGATATTTAGATTAGGCTAAGCTTTTAATAGAAGAATGTAATAAGGGGAACATTTAGAAAATTTAAGAGTGAAAGAAAATGTTTGATTGAGGGAAAGTCTTCAGTAAAGTATACAAATTATTTAACTCTCCAGCTTAGATTTTTTTTAGTTATAGAACAGCAGGTTAAACCAAAGACATTACACTTTTTACAATTACTTTTTTTTTTGCAAACAAAAGATTTACATTTCCGCACATTTCACTCAATTGCAAATCTCACATTCAACCAAGCGCTCCATTGATTTTGCGGAATCTTAGCTAAATCAGCAACAACAATAACAACAACAGCAAGAAACATCTCATAAAACTACAACATACAACACAATAATCAACAGTGAGTGAAGTAATTGGAGCTCCAGCAGCGCATAGCTTGTAAAGTTCAAGAAATAAATAAAAAAATTCAGACCGGTTGAAGTGTTGAACAGAGGGAAGGGAGGGTAAAGTACGCGGTATGAGTATAAATCTCAAATAAAAAAGAAATTCATCTTCATAAAACGAAAAACCGGCAGCGACTGTCGATGAAATACTTCGAGAGACCAAGACCAAGACCAAGACTGAGATCTGAAACCCAGACCAACTGAGAGATAGTTTACTTGCGATAATCACACCAATCCCAAAAGCCATACAGTTGCCAGAGTTGCCTCAATTTCCACCAGATGCCTCCCTCTTCCAGTCTCCTCTCCGTCCAGTTCCGTCGGCTCACCACGAAACGTCATAAACACTTGAAAAACTGTTCAAATTTGATGTACCACTTACAAGTCGAGCATTGACTGCGGCTGGTTTCGATTTGTGTCTTTTTTCTTATCTTTTCTTCTTATTGGCGGCTTCTTTTGGCTTGGGGATCTTGGCCTCCCTCCCCTCACCCAACAATTACTTGGCCGAAAATTACATTTAATGTGTTGTTGTTGCACAGATTTTGTTTGATTTTTTGTTGTCGATAGAGGCGTGAACCTGTTGAAATACATATCCAGAGACTACTTTCTTATGGTCCGGCATCCGTTCTGGACGTAGTCAAAGACCCGTAGGCTATTTGTCTGTGTGTTCTGACTTGGCCAACGCGTTTTGATTGTTTTCTTAGCCCACATCAATAGAACAACATAATTATTTGTTATTGCGCTTAGAACTTGTCGATTATATATACTTATATATATGTATTTTTTTGGCTGTTTGGCTGAGCTGTCAGCTTGTCGACCTTAATCACATTTGAAAGTTATGAGTCGTATCTTTGGGATTGTTAATTGTTGGGCAGTCGGCTTTCTTTATTTTCACTCCAGCACTTGGTGTTTTTTGCCCCACTGTGCTTGTTGGCTAATTGCCATATTAACCTATGGCCCCCCTCTTAGTGCTGATGATGATAATAATTATGAAGATAACTCCGTGGTCGATTTGTAAGTGCCTGGTCCAACAGTTGTTGCTTACTTATTTGCAAGATTGAACTCTGCTCGAGATTCTTTCTCTTTATCTACTACTGGCCAAGTGAAAGTAATTAGTTAGTGTTTGTTGCCTTCGGGTGAAAGCTGAACCTTTAATTGTATTTTCTTTGGCTGCCGTATAATCAATCAACGCACAGCATTCGCATGACTTATGTCAAGGAAAGGGGCCTGAAGGGAAGGGAATCCCCCTGTGGTTCATTTTTGGGTGTGTCTCGGGTGGTTCCGAGTTTGGTTTTGGGTTTGATTTTCATTGCCTCAGAGCGAAAGTGATTCTTGGGGAATGTGCCAGAGATTCGAATATGAAAATATTTGATTAGATTGATGATCTATTTATCATTTAGAAATTCAAAAGTCCGTTGCAATGTGTGATCAATTAAACAGATGACTAGAAAATTCTGTGCAGCTGAGACAAGGTTTGAAGATATATATAAAGATTACATATAATTTAAATGAAGTATACATATTCAATAAAATTAAATAAAATACAAACTTAACTTTTAGACACAATCTTTTATGCTTTAAACTTTTATCTTCAACCTAATTGCTCAACTGTCTTTTGGGCCTGAATTATGGAGATGCCACCCAATCAGTTTCTTGAGCAAATTGTCTCCCATGGCTCGGACTCTCACGCTATTAAGTTCTGCATATAACATGTATAAGATAACGATCCTTGTTCAACTTATGTATTGTCTTTAAAAAGAATCAACCCCCAGCACACACATTCCAAAACGTTTCACTGTAAACTGTGCCAGATCGATCCGAAGAGATGAGACGTTCTGAACCGAACTGAACCGGGGCACATGATCAATGATCAAGTGATGGCCCCCATACCCAACATTGCAACCGATCTGGATCAGCAGCGAATATATCCCGAAAAAAGGAGAGAGTCGGGGAATGGCTTGGAGTGAACATCAAGCAGCGCTGATTGTCATAATTAAGGATGTTGTATGTTGGCATGCCAGACTTTCAGACATCTGAGACATCAGTGCTCCACTCCAGGCACTTGTAAAACCAACAGATAACCGTAAGAACAAGTTTCAGAGTAGAAAGAAGCAAAAGCCTGCAAAAGCCTGATGGCTGAAAAAGAGACGAAGACAAAGCTTCCGGTGCCGGCTGTGCAGGTTTCTGCCTCAGCAGTTTCAAGATCAGCCGCAACATCTCATAATTGCAGCTAAGCAAAATTATATACTACGACCAGACCTCAGATCTTCACAGATCTCTCTCACTCTCTTACTCTCTACACATACATATAACGCATGTGTCATCCTCAAAGGGGGAACCAAGAGGGAACTCAACTTGAGCCTCTGTCTCTGTCTGAGTAAATATTCCAGCGCAGTGCAGATCTTTACTCCAACCACGACAATTACTCTCGACTTTATTCATGTGAGTGTGGTTGTGAGTGTGAATGTGAGTGTGGTTGTGAATGCGAGTATGTGAGTTGAAGTGTGGTTGTGAATGTGGACTGTAACTATTGCAATCTGTGGCCAACCGCTTGCCGGCCCGCACTCGAGACAAATGTATATCATTCATCAAATTAAAAGTTCAACAGCGTTGCAGTTGCCTGCCAGTTGCCGTGAGGCAACATTAAAGCGAGGGTGGCTCGAGAAAGTAAGGAGAATATAAGTATAAGTAAGGAGAATGAAATATGTTTAAGTGATTCTTAAGGATGCTTTGGTTTAAGATTGAAATGAGAATCTGCACTTAATGGAAGGTATTTTCAGATTCTTAATTACTGAAACTCAACTGTTAAATTGTGATGAATGCAAGTTTTTATATTTAATATATAACATTAAAAATAATTATTTATTGTTCATCCTAGCCCTATAAATTTAACTTAACAAAATATTTAAATAGTCACGATTACAGTTTCAGTCAAATTGTAGTATGTATAAATTTTAAGTTATATCTCATTTACTATTTATTAATATTATTTTGTTTGAACTAAGTTTAAATTAAAGTTAATATGTTCAATAACTAGAGAGCTATTTGTAGAGTAACCCTCGCTAATGACAGCACTGCTACTCGACCGCAAGTCAGAGTAACTGACAGTGCAACTGTTGCTCATGTTGCTAGTGTTGTTGTTGCTGTTGTTAGTGCTGCTGTTGCTGTTGCTCTATTTTACAGCCGGTCTTTAGTTTGGGGTCTGGGACTGCCAATCATTGCCTTGGCTTGACGTCTGCTGCTCATCTTTGGACTCCATTCACTCAAACATCAGTTGAAGAGGCTTTACCAGTTCCTCAATCCCATCCTCGCATCTTCAGTGCCTTGACACTGGCCACTTGTTGGCATTGCAAGTTAAAAAGAGACCCTGGGCCAATGCTTATTAAGAGGGGCTTTTCAACTTGAATGGTTTCCTGGGCCACTTTAATATTTATGTAGTAAAGTAATACACAAACACACACACACACAGACATTTGTTAGCTGCTCAAGTGACCCTAGCGGGAACATTTACCCTTTGACCCCGCTGTAGTCAGAGTGGTCCTCCTTCAATTTGTTGCTATAGAACATAGTATTTTAAAATAGCATTTATGAGCTTAGACGGCTTAAGACATTTTATTGGTTATTAGTTTGTTGCCAGAATTTCAGTCTCTTGGCTTGGTTTTTAATGGGGTGGGCTTAAAGTTTCACCCATTTGCCCCCTCGACCCCTTCACCCGGGTTAAGACTTAAGAAATCAAAGCATCTAATGAGCTTAGCACGTGTTTGCCAATCTATTTCCCCTTTCCGTTTCACCTTCATCTTGCAGTCGGAGTTTGTGTCCTGTTTTGTATCCATTTGCTGTTAGGAGACTTTAATCTTTAATTGCTTTTTGGGTTCTCTCTCTCTCTCACTCTCTTTCTCTGTGTATCTTTTGCTATTTACGAACATGCAAGAGTTTCTCTTATTCTCTGTGTTGGTATTTGTATTTATGGTTCAAATGTGAAGCTCGAGAATGTATATATATGTATAACGGAGGCCCCAAGGAATGGCTTTTATGGCTCAGCTTGCAGTTGTTGCAATTTTCAAATTTAATAAATATTAAATACTGGCTTTAGCTTTAAACTGGCGTAGAAATTAATAATTTTGCATCTAACGATTAAGAATCACTAGCAAAAGCAATAAGAAATGCAATATCAATCAAAATTGAATTAAAGCATTTGCATCACACAACTTAATAGCTAATTAAAAGCACATTAATGCGATATTCCCAATTAATTTTATATTTGTACCCGAGTTTAGTACAGCAACTTCAAAAAGCCATAATCTGAAGATTCTACAAACTGCTTTGTAATAAGATAAATTTATGAAAAAATTGCACTTATGTTTTAACCATTAAAATTAAAATACAACTTATTAAGCCAATTTATTCTATTTCATAGCATTTATTATCCTCTAAGCTTAAAATTATAAACCGCAACATTTGAATATTATTCCGATTGGTTAGCCCTTTTGTGAGCATAGGGAGAATTAATCCAATGCTCAAGTGCTTTTTTATTTGTGTTTTAAAGTTTGTCAGCAACAATTCAAAATTGATATTTAGATTTGTACTTAGTTCGTTAACAAAATAAAATAAATTTTCGAATGCTTTTCTGTCCAGAACGTAAAACTCGTTTACCAAAAAATATTTAACAAAACTTTTACGAGCTCTGAACAATTTCCATTAGCAAATGCAACCGAACTGACCACAAAAAGCTGTTGAGAGTTCCATGTTTTGCATGTATTTTTTTCATTCTGTCTCTGAGTTTTTGTTCTCTATATGCTTTTTGGCTTGCTCTACTAATTTTCGTCCAATAATTTCCATTTAACTGTTAGCTACAAGTCCAGGTTTCAGTTACTTTCATAGAAAATTCCCTTTCATAAACAAATTTTCGACTGGGGGCAGCAAATTCGAAATGCGCCTGTCGACAAAAGTTTTTCCGGATATCTATAGTGAATCTACTGAGTGGACTGGTGGGAAAGGGGGATTAAGTGAGACAGGGGGCAGTTGGTTTAAATTACGTGCACTCTACAATGGTTCAATCGGAACGGATACCGCAAAAACCCAGAGACAGGCATCCAACAGATACGAGCCGGCATGCTGAAATATTGCAAAAATACTGAGATACATCGTTGGAAGTGGATGGAGGGGGGGGGGGGGGAGGGGAAAGCCAAGTAAAGGCAACACAAATAGGCAGCAACAACAATAGCTAGACTTTTTTTTTATTTACATTGGATACAAATACAGAATACAGAATACTAGAGCAGTAAGGCAGGAAAAGCACACATTGAAAATATTTCCCGTAGCGCTTACGGCTTTTTTGGCCTGACACTACACATAAGTTATTATTTGCACTGGCAATAAGTTGAAGGTAGACTCGATAGAGTAAGGAGAGGTAGAGGTAGAGGTGGGGGGAGGGAAGTTCTGGGGGCAGTTCCTGCCAAAGTCGGTCCAGGATGTACAGTTCTAGTTTGCCAGTCAATTGCGGTGCGGCCCCTTAGCCAAGTTTTTGCTATCGTTGTTGTTGTTGTTGTTGTTGTCTTGACTGTCTTGACTGTCTTTTTGACTCTGTATATCTGTCGTTTGTAGCTCTGTTTCTGTCGCCCGCCTTTCAATACAACTTTCATGGGCCACCGCTTCAACTTAGCACCGGTTGTTCGATTCGTTTCGGAAATAAACAGGGGAAGTCATTTAATAAGCTCATAAAATAGTATTTGAAATAAAATTTGTAATTGAGATATGCTAAAAGTTAAATTTGATATTAACTATCCATAAGTTTTTCAAGCATTTAAATCTGTCTAAAGATCAAAGGTATAGTCTACTAAAGACCCTTCAGAGCCTTATCTTTCATTTCAATTTCCAACTCATCGAAAAATTCGTGAGTTAAAAGAAGATTAACTATGTCTGAGCAATTTATTAGAAATAAGTTAACAAAAGATCATAACCTGAAAATCCCCAGTTGTTTAGAATTACTTTTTGAAAAATTAATTAAGTAGTTTCAACTCTTTTTCTACTATTTTATTCTATCATCTCGACAAACCATTCAATATTCTTTCATCTTTCATATTTAAATGAGTAATTATAGTAAAAATTTCATCCTTTTTATAATTTTCGCAACAACTTTTCAAACACATTTCGCATTTGGCTTAGTTTTTTTCGTGCAATTTTGGCCCGACTTTTTGTTTGGGCACTCCTCTGCTGGTAAATAATGGTTAGTTTTTGATTTCAAACAATAATTCAATGGCAATGGCAATGGCAGAGTAAAACCAACTTAGCTGAGCTGAGGATAGAGAAAAGTATCTACAAGTTAGTCGCATCCATTGTGGGGCTAGCAGTCAATTTGGTGGCGCTTTGTTGACCATTTTTGGGTGGCCCCAGGTTCGATTGGATGCGATGTGACGCCTCCTCTTGTGGCAAGAAGCCGCACGCGTTGATGTTGCTGTAGTTTTTGCTGTGTTGTTGTTGTTGCTGTTGCTGTGCTGTCTGCTGGCCATAAAAAGTAAGACAAGTTCCAGAGCGACGCGTTGCCATGCTGTCGTCTCAGTCGACTGGATCGGCTCTTGGCCAGGCCAGGCAAGGCCAGGCCTGTCAGCTTGTAGCTGTTAGATACAATTACAGTTAGCTGCTGTGATACAGAGATGTAGTACGAGTACTCGTAGTGTAACTTCAGCTACTCGTAGTGTCGACTTTGGCGGCAATTCTCAATGCCTTTTGATGTCTGGTTTTTTCCCTCTGGCAATTTCACTCCAGAGCTAAGCGGAGTCTTCTTAGCCATGTGCGGTCTCCATCTACAATTTCTATCTCTCTTCTATACCTCTGTATGTGTATATGTGTGTGTTATCTGATATACAAACGCCTGTAAGCCAAGACATAGAGCAAGTTCAAGCCAAGACAATTTCAGCATTTATTGTTTCAAATGTAAACTTTCTGCTTTGATTTGCTTATCTATGCTGTATCTGTATCTGCAAGTTATGTTTGTCCAATTGCAGATACATATATGTATGTAAGTATGCATGTTGAGTCAGCTGTCGTTGCCTGTGGCCATCGTCCATCGCACAATTTGCTACATATCAGAGTGCCTGAATACCTGAACACTGTGTGAATCATCAGATAAGTTGTTTGGTAACTGCACATTAAACTGCGACAAGTGTTTTTGGCCTGTAGAAAATTGCATAATTGCCATACTCCATGGTCCATGGTCATTCCCAGACTCAGCCCAAGCTTGAGTTCACATAATTGCTCCATGATTCATCAGTGTTGTAGTTGAGACAATTTCAACTGATGCGACCTCAGAGATATGCGAAAAGTGTTTCAACTTGTAATCCATTCAATTCAATGGCTTAACCAACGAAATCAAGTTGAGCTATAGAATTGATCAAAAGATTTGATTTCAACTGAATTGAAGAAAGCCAAGGTTAACCATAGAACCAAGCGAACAATCTGGAATTAGAATGATAGGAGCTTGTTTAAATGCAAAAAGCACTTTTTAAGTCAATCAAAAAACATGCAATGAGATTCTTAATAATATTTCACTTTCAATTTAAACTTTTCTCAAGTTTTGCACTACTTTTTGAGTCCTCCATACTTTGAGAACTCAATTGCATCTGATTTTATGGCAATTGCGCAATCAAAGATGATTACGATGTCATCAAGTAAATTATAAGTATACAAAAGTATAAACAAGAACTCTTTTTGCATTTTCCCAAGCTGCATATGCAAAATATTTGCGAATCAAACAGAAACAGAGAGAGAAAGAGAAAGAGAAACCATAAGCAAGCGCAACAAAAATAAACATCATTTAAAAGCAAAAGATATGAGAAAGAGCCAAAGAAATACGAAATATGAGAGCGAAATTGAAACCATACGAGGAACTCATTTCTTTATTTTCTGTGTTTTTTTCTGCTCTTATTTCTTAAATAAAAATCAAAGAATTTCTGCTTTTCCCAGGCAACTGAAATAATATTTATGTCATTTTGTTGTTGATACACTACATGGAGTAACTGAATGTGCTTCAATTTCGTTTAAAATGACGATATTTACATGAGAGATTGTAGCTGAAATGGAATCGTTGTTAATCGCCTTAAGGGCTGTAAATAATGCTAAAGGCAAGTGTTCTTAACTTACGCCTGCACAAAATCAATTGATTTCTTATTTATAAAGTGAATTGGACTGAGTTCTAGGATTTGGGCAGGGGGGACTCTTAACGAGAACAGGAGCTAAAAGAGAGAGCTTTGGGAAGCCAAAAACCAGCACCTTCTAAGCACTAGACAAACAAGATAGTCGTCGTACACAGACCAGAGATGAGCAGGGAACAACCTCGCAAAGAAGTAAACAAACAAGACCATAAATAAATTATTTACATTGCCCCAACATTGAAGTAGTCAAACACTAGGAAACTAGGCAGCCTGGGGGAGGTGGCAAATATTTTGTTTTCCTATTTCTTTTTTTCTTCCTATATTTTTTTTTGCAAAATCAACAGAACTGAAATGACAAAAAGGCAGTCGGCCGGCAAAAGCTGACAATGGCATAAGACTAGGGAGACTTCAGACCCTCTACGTGAAACATTATCAAGGCAAACAGAGGCATAATGGACGCGCATAATGGAGGGTCCAGGACGAGGCACAAGTTGCGAGACAACAACAAAAAAAACAACGAGAAAAGACTGAAATTGAACAACTAATAGTGGCTTGAAAAAAAAAAGTAAAGAAACTCCCTGATAGGAGGCGATGTGTGTGGTCTGGTAGCGAAATTAAATGAGGCGAGGAAATGACCAGAGGAGCTTTTCAAATAGGAATAGGAATAGAAATGGGAAAAAAAGGGAATAGTAATAGGCCGAATAGGGCTGGCTCATTGTGATAATAAATAAATAAATAGCCACAACAACGGTGCTTGCCTCCCATTGATTTGACTTACGGGCTTACGGAATATGCAAAAAAAAAAACAAAAAGAGATAGAGAAAAAAGCATTACAACCGCTATAAATACATCAAGGGGCGTGGCTGGGCTTAAATGCTTAATGTGCCAGGCTTAAAGTTATCACAGCCGCGCATTAAAGAACCTTAATGCAGCCGAGATGATTTGCCAGAATGCAGATTATGCGAATTAATTAGTATAGGAAATGGACAGTTTTCAAAACAATGAGCAATTAATTTTAAATGAAACTAAAATATAGAAAGGAAAAAATAGAATATAATTTTACTAGTCGGTATTTTAAAGGTCTTTGCTTATCTCTCAAAAATTATTGCTATGGCGATTTGTAAATAGAATGCATTTTAAAACTGAATTTAAAGCAATAATTATTACATTGTAGAAATAATCAATGGTAAACTGCTTAATTATTATTATAAATCAACTCAAGAGAGAGGAAGTAAATTTATAACAGTATAGTTTAAGAAACTAATAAGTAAAACCAGGTTAAAAGTTAAAGTTAAAATTAAACCTGTCGCCATTAACAAATTGAAATCATTTATTAGCCTCATAGACAAATTATGACTTAAAAATCATGGAAAAAATATGGTTAAAAATAATAAATTGAAAAATACAGTCACCGTTTAACTCAAAATTATAATAATTATTTCGAGCATCGCATTATCGCATCTTTTTCTCAGTTTTTCCCCCGAAAAAGCTCAAGGCGCATCAGCAGCCAATTAACCTTTATAATAAATTTAAAATAAAATATAAAAAAACAATAAAGTGTAGAGAAAAATAATACAATTAATGTAAATAAAAGTGCACAGCCACTAAATACCCTGTAACCAGATCTTATGGGGTACAAAATTAAACAAAATATTACGCATACGACCCCATTAACATTGTTAAAACTAATCTAGTTTAAATATGAATCAAGGGAAACACATTTCAAGTAGTACATAAATACTCGAATATTTAATGTCAATATATATATGTAACTGTATATTGATGTGTATGCGTGAGAGTCTCTGTGTCCATTTGATAATTACGCTAAACGTTATGCGCATTTACTTATCGAAGATTTTGCATTTTATATTTGGAATTATTTGATTTAAAATCAAAATCAAAATGCAGCCAATTTATTTGGTCAAAGTCAACAGTTTTATTTTATTTTTTTGTTCCTTTTTCTGTTTTGTTTTAATTATTGTTATTTCTTTAATTTTGTTGTGGTTTCGTGTGTTTGCTTATTAAGTATGCAAATCGCTGGGTGTTTAAAATGTTGTACAACTTAAATATGCAGCTTACAAATCGAGCAGATCGAACTAGTTAGGCAGCAAACATTTTATAACATTTTATAAAATTTACCAAAATATTTTGCATAATGCGCCAAAAGCAATTTGAAACATTTTCAACCGACCGATCGACGGAGTGACTTTTATGACCCGTCAGTTGGATTATATGGCCATAATAAATGAGTGCGGAGAGTCCCGGGGTTTTGACCCTAATGAGCTGCAGCTGACGAGGGGAATGGGAATGAAAAGGGGTTGGGGGCTTAGTTCGACCCCCGCAAAAAGCGTGTCTAATCAAATTTAAATACGAGTATTGCAGTTGCAAGTTGGCAACAGACGTTGACAATTTGAAATTCGACTCGGATGATGTCATTAGACTGAAAACTCGCCCGACTCTCTGCTTTTTTGGAATGCATTGACCTAATTTGTTTATTTATTGAAATTGCTTTTTAGTTCAATAATAAAGAGAGACAAGATAGAGAGAGAGAGTGACAAAGAGAGGGAGGCGAGAGATTGTTATAGATTTTTGTCTGCAATCAAATGCTGCCATCGTGCATTTTGCCTCAATTATTATTTAATTTCTCTTGCAATTTATGGTCAGCTCAATTTGTCACAGTATTTTGTTATTGTTGTTGTCACTGATTGTTAGTTGTTTTTGTTTTTGTTGTTGTTGTTGGCACTGATTGGGGAATTACTTGTGTGATATAATTGTTTAGGTCACAGCCTTGCCACTTTAGCATGTGGCATTGATTTTCAGTTGTCTTTTTCAATAGACAATGCTTACAATTTTGATAGATTGAGGTTATCCAGAAATGAGCACAAGACAATGTCTAAGTTTCAGATTTTATGTACATTTAAATGTATCTTTGAGATTTAAATTATTTAAGTTGCAATTGTTATTCAATTCAATAAGAATATTACATAAAATTTCTGATTGTCCCTGTTTAAACATTACAACATAATAAAGCTATTTAAAACCGCAATATAAACACAATTTTATTGCAATACAAAATGGATTTCTACATCTATAAAATATGAAAGTCGTTTAATGATTAGTAAGTCATTGATTAAATAACATCTTAATATATGGATGATATTTCCATATATAAACTACTCTGATATGGTTTATTATTATTGAGGAGTATAAGTTTAAATTAAACAGAATAGAACAATTTTTAATTCATTAATAAATATCATTCTTATAAGTTTTTATTCTATTGTTGTTGGAGACTAGGTGTAACTTAGGATCAAGTTAAGTAAATAGATCTTTAATTCCTATTCCAATAAAACATCTAAGAGTTGGGACTGTGTGTTTTGATATATATACTATTTTGCTTATGTTAGACTGACTCCATTAAATAATTTTGAATACAGAGATCTTTAAATCATTGCCATATAATAGTTCTACCAACTTAGCAATTCTCATTAACTTTAAGCGCTTTGTTTGTCTCTTAAGCCAAGTCCAAAGAACTTACACAAAGTTACCTTGAATTTCTTATATGTAAGTAGAACCACAATCAGCTCATATTTGCTGGCCCAACACAAATCAGTATAAATTACCTAAGGCTACACAAATTTATGCACGCACTTTGTGAACTTAAAAACGTTTTGTGTGTGCTGTTTTTTTTCGATGTGACATGCCCCTCCCCCCTGACAGACCTATGTGCCCCTTGTCTGCCCTCGAGTAATGTTGCCTCTGGGCAACGCCTATGTGCGTATTCCCCAAGTTTGTTTACATTTTGGATGGTTTGTTGTAATTGCTCAGTGTAATTTATGCGACCGGCGAGGCAAAGTCAATGTCGTGCCAACAACAACAAGAACAACAACAACAATATGAAAATGAGACACAACAAAAGCAACAGCAAAAAAAAAAGCACAAGAAAAAAAGCGAGAAGCAAGAAAAACTTACCGAGTCCAAGTGCAAACACACTGGCGACAGACACGAAAAACCGTTTATCTGAGCAAATGTATCTCAAGGCAGTAATTACAATTTATTGTTGGTAATTATGTAATTTCGTGTGGGGCGACAGATACAAATAGTTTGACAAAGGGCGAGACGGGAAGAGATAGAGACAAAAAGCTAGAGAGACAGAGTGAGAGATAACTGTGACAATCCAAGTGCGTGTGTTCAGACCAATTGCTTTGGAAGTTACGTATGCGTGTCTAGGTCAGGTTTCAACTAACCTTATGTCATTTCCATTTAAATGGGTCTAAAGCTGAACTGAAAACTGCATGGAAAACACTCGAAAAGGGGCAAAAAGGGAGAGAGAGGGAGAGAGCAGCTGCTGCTGCCACTTTTATTGACGGCTTGTTAGCTTTGGCTATGGAAGGAGGTAGTTGAGGAGGAGAAGGAAATGGAGAAAAAATAAAGAGGAGGAGTTCATTTCATTGCATGCTGCATGCAAGCTAGCTATGATTGGTATGACTACACCGAGTTAGTTTGTCTTTTGCCTTCTTTATGAGCTGGCTGGCTGGCTGGCTGATCTGCCACTCTCGGCCAAGTTAAGCTGTTACCATCTGGACGGTTTAGTTTTTCCCATGCAACTTTAAGCTGTTTGATTGTCTGCACTTTTGCTTGTTTGTTTGTTAGTTTGTTAGTCAACAATGCTGTCATTTCCTGTCCACGCACTTGTGACTTATTTTTATGTCAACTTCATCGCGTATTACACGCATTTCCGGTGGCTCAGCTGAAGATTGAGATGAAGAGATTTCTTTATTGGCATTGCTAATGAGTGCTAACAGAAAAGTTCTTTAACTTAACTATAAATATTTGTCCATTAAAATTTAAAAAGTTATTCAATCTAAATCAAATTAGTTGTAACCCAACCAACCATTTACATAACCAAGTATTTCCGTTAGAAACTGCAAAATTGAAATTTAATTTGCTCAAAAAAAATAAATAAAGAATCGCTGCTTCATCAACAACATTAGTTTGCACATATTCAAATCATCTACATTTTTTTTCAGACACAGAAAAAATATCATTAAAATAAAAACAGCTAGCAATGTGTTGGACCAGTGAAAAAAGACAGGAAATACGTTTGGCTAACTGAACAAATGCAGAGAAAAAGTGGCAAAAAAGAGGCAAAAAATGGCACAAAAAAAAAAAGAAAAAGAAAAACTGGAAATCATTGTGAACAGGCAGCGTCCGTTGGAAACCTGGTACATCATTAACATACATTTGAAAACGCAAATTCCTATGCTGCAATGACACTGTGCCTTGTGTCTGACGGTCCCTGTTCACTCCCTTCCCTACCCTTACCTTCCTCCCATCTTTCCTCCTCGGGGTGATAATGTGGTCTCGACTCTGTGGCCGCCACATGAAAATTTGTAAGTATGTTAGACTTGTCACTTGCACACTTCATGCCCATATTTGTCACATTTGCGCCATGTTCGCAATGGACTCGAGCTCTGCCTCTGACTGTGACTCTTACTCTGCCTGTGGGTCTGAGCCTTGGACTGGGTCTTGGTCTGGGTTTGGGCCTAGACGCCAGAGTGGCCCGCGGCACAGCGTCCGGCGATGGTCCTACATGGGTTTCTAGTCCTTTGCCCGTTGTCAGCGTCGTTGTCGTGGTTGTTGCTCGTTAGTTGCGCATCTGATTTGCCCAACTACCGTCGACAACGACATGGAAATTCGTTCGCTCTACGTTTTGTTTTTATACCCTGTGCATCCAGTGGGGTATATTAATGCTAGGTAGTGACTTTAAGATATATAGTACAGAAGATAATATGTTAGCTAATAACTATATTTCAATAAAAAGAAATAATGAATACGAAACCACAAACCAGCCAAATTTACAAGAATATTATTTATAAATAAAGAACAACCAATAAATAACTATATTTAAATATGTACATATATTGAAATAACAATTAAATAAAACAAATAATAAATAACTAGCTAAATAAGTAGAAAAAGTATGTAAAGAGAAGGAAACATGTGAATATCATTATATAATTATTAATTTTTAATATTTGTAAACTCTTTTAATTTATAGTAGTAACTAGTGTAATAAATTAAAAGTAATTTCTTTACTTACAAAACTAGTAATCAATTATATAAACAATGCTGAGAAAAAATAATAAATAGTTCCAGATGTAATACTGAGATCTGTAGTAATTTAAACCTTACTGAGAATTTGTTAGAATTTTTATTG
Source organism: Drosophila neotestacea (assembly GCA_035044365.1). Taxonomy (NCBI): domain Eukaryota; kingdom Metazoa; phylum Arthropoda; class Insecta; order Diptera; family Drosophilidae; genus Drosophila; species Drosophila neotestacea. Next base: position 6,198,578 of record JAWNMD010000273.1, on the reverse strand, counting down.
ACAAAATATTTTAAGCAAACAAATTATGGAAAAATGGAAAAATAATACTTAAAAATATTAAAAAGGTCGCTAAATCCGATAAACTAATAATATCACTTTTTGTTGTATTGAGCTTTGCAGTAGTTAAACCTTTGCTGAGAACTTGTAAAACATGTTTCTTGACAGGGTATTTTGCAGTCCATCAGCTCAACTCTAACTGGCTGCCTTGTTTTATTGTTATGCCTGCTGCTGTTGCGGTTGCTGCTCCTGCTGCCGTTGGCCATATTTGTATGAATAAATGCGTATTTAAGCACATACTTACAACACTTGCCATCTACATATGAAGCAGAGAAACCCAGCGCCAGTTCCCCTCTTCTCTTCTCTTTCTTCCCCTCCCTTCCATCACAGTGCCATCCGCAGTCTCTTGTCGCAGCCTCTCCAGGCGAACGTTTTGCATTTCCCTTTGCGCTTTTCCATTTCCACATCTTTTACTGTTGCGGTTTTTGTCGTTGTCACACATTTGCTTTATGCTTTCTGGCTAAAAAAGTTGCGCAACATTTTGCCTGATAAATAATAGTTTACCCAAAAAAAAATATATAAAACATAAAACAAATGGTGGAAATTGTTTATTAATTATGCTCAACTGTTAATTGCACTTGGAACAGTTAATTGAATAATAAAAAATAATTTTTCATATTTGTTTAAGTGGAAATCAGGTCAGAATTGTGCATAAATTAAAAACACTGAATTTACCTACCAAGCAAAGAAATATGTTAGATAAATTTACAGATATACTTCATATGTTTTAAATACACAAACATATTCTGTTTAATTTAATTATTATTATAAATTACAAGTGAATTACATACTCTCAGACTTGTTTGTAATTAAATATACACTTACTCTTACATCACTCAGGCTATGTAATATGTAATTTGTATTTTAACAGAAAGTTTGTTTAAATATTTAAAACATTTAATTTTTTAAACACAAAATACACTTAATTTAATCTGTCTTTTAATTGATATACAAACCTTTCATCAAAGTAGTTATACCCTTAATTACACTGGGACAATATGCTTTAATGCATTTTATGTATTCAATTGAACCATTAAAACATTAACATAAATAATTGAAAAGTGTTAAACAAGTGAGAAAAAATTCAAATACGAGTGAAATGTGTTTTTTTAAAAAATTGTTTAATGCATATTTTAAGCTCATCATAAATTGTTGTTGTTGGCATCAAACTGTGACATTATTAACAATTTACTGCAGCCACAGCTGCAATTTGTAGTTGCTTCAATAATTTATATTCTTTTTTTACACATTCCTCTCATTGCAGCGACAACAAAAACAACAACAACAACAAATAGAACAACTGCAAGGAATAATATATAAATACAATATGTTTGACAACAAAGTTCCGGCGTTGAATTGAAATTAACAAAATAAATGTGTTGAATTAAAATCAACAATACGCACAAGGAACAGAAAGAGAGAGAGAGAGAGAGAACGTGAAATAAATAACACATTTTGAATTGTTAATGAGCTACAAAAAGTGTTAAATGTTGATGACGTCGCAGTCAACGTCGCAGCCGCCGTCGCCGTCGCAGTCGCAGTCGCTGCCGCCGTCGTCGTCAGCATCGATTACTCAACAGCGCTGAAAAGTCAATTAAAGGTAATCAAATCGAAACTGATTGCATTACAACACCAACTACAACTGCAATTATATTTAATGCGTATTTATATATCTGTCATTTAATTTGCTAAATACAACAATTAATTTGGCTTGCAAATGTCGCACTGCGTTTTTTAACGCCTTTTTTTAAATCGATCACACGTCATTTCAAGGTGTTTTAAAATGCTCAGTGACAGTAATTTTTATTCAAGCTTTAAGAAATTTAATATGTTTATATTTATAAAGATTAGTTTGCTTTGTATTTAAGCACGAATTTCGAGGAATTTGCATTGAATTGTCATTGAATCTTATTTCCTGTGTGATTTCTGTTTCCCCAGAAACATTAGGTTTTATTTATTTATGCAGCTGAAAAGCGTCTGGTTATCAATCTTCTATGAAATCTAGCTAATTTGTTGAAACCAATCGCATATTTAATGCGTAGTTAAATTTACTGCTAATTTTAAATGTGTTTTCTGTCGCTTTTTACGATTCTATATTGAAACCTATCATGTTTAACACTTGATATTGAATGGCATATAAAATACTATACAAAAGCAATACAGAAGTGTAAAATTGCACTGACTTTTGCGGAATTTCAATTGATTGGAATTCATTTATTGCTCTGCATACTCAGCGTTTTCTTTGTCGATTTGTAGCGCTTAAAAAGTATTTTATCTGCTTTAATTTATTAATTCTTTATAAGGATAACTTGAGCACGTTTTAAACACGCTTAAGAATTTAACTCTGTATATTTCTAGATCTCTTTCAATTTAGGCTCGATCTTTCGCTTCACTGCAATTGTCTTCCGCATTGATTCAACGATCCAAGTTTATGGACTTTGAGGGCCATTGTCCCCATTTGGTCGGTGGCTGTAAATTGCGTGACAATTATAATGCGCCTCTCTATGCGCTTCTCACAATCAGCCTGCAACTGATGCAACTTTCACATGCCGCCGTGTCTGTTGCATTCACAATGCCTCCACTTGGTCTGACACTGCGTAACTTAATTAAAGCCAGAGCATAAACTACAATAGATTCTTCAGTTTTGTCAACTTTCTTCATTTATTTAATTACTGCGAGTGTGTTTAATTGAAGCAACAACAACACGCACAGAAGAAGTGCATAAATCAATTGATTTAGGTCAACCCCCTCGCTGTACCGATTACCGATGCCGATGCCGATTAACGATTGCCAGTTCCCCAATGCACCCTTGCCAATAGAATGAGTCGAAACTTCAAAGCACTCAAATGCAGCAACTGACAACTGGCAGGCACATTTCAAATGCAGAACCACATCATTCATTCATTCACTTAAAACACTTGTACATCTGTTCGTCTATCAATTATTGTTTGGTATGCGCCACTTGAGAGTTGTTGTTGTTGCTCTGGGGTCTCGAAAGTCTCGGCGACGTTTTCCACTCTACAGTTGACCGACTTTGAGTTATTGTTGTTGTCGTTGTTGTTGTCGTTTGTATGTTTGATTTTCATTAAGTCGCTCCCTTGTGCCATTCAGTTTGTTGTTTTCTATGCTTCAAGCTGCCCACAATCCCCAGCTGGCAACTGTGCAACTTGGAACTTGCCACTGCAAACTCTCAACTTGCAGCTTGCAACTCGCATTGCAGTTGCAATTACTTGCGTCATTAAGCAAGCGACCAATGCCGGCATTGGGTTACTTTCTGAACCTTTTGTGTGATTTATATTACTTCCAGTCTTAAAGTCACTAAAGATTTTCAATTGAGTCGCCGTTGTTGTTGCAGTTGCAGCTGCAACATTAACAACTCGCAATTAGTGTACGGATGGGTTCGCCTTTTGTTGCTCCTCTTTGACCCCAAAAACAAAACGGCACGTAGCCAAAAACCAAACACCAAGTCAAGCTAAACGAACTTGAGAATATAGTATTTGCTGGTTTGGCACAATAAATGTTGTTTGAAACTCTTTAGAGGACAGTAAGCAATAAATGAGGCTGGGAGAAAAAGTTGCAGGAAAAGTTTTTGAAAAAATGGTGTAATAATCATAGAGTAAATACAAAGAGTAGAAGAATCATAAGAAAGTATATCAAATGATTTTAATACGTTACTGTTGGCTATTTTATATTTTCAAAAGTTCGAACATTCCCAACAACTATCAAAGTCTTTGAGTATGAACTTGAAAATGAGTTAAAATATATCAGACAATTAACAATTAATTAAATTTACATTACAACATGTCTTAAATATTTTACATCCAAAGTTAATCCCCAGAAATTGTAAACTTCTCAAATAAATTTGCATTCCAAAAAGATTCAGAGTGCTATAAATATTTTAAGTACATTTTACATAATTTATTAAAACTGCGCATCGCAAAGTTCTTTGTTATTTAATTCACTCCCCAATATAATATTGTACCAGGAAATATTCGACATGCCACGCAATGTACAATAAGTACTACTCATATTAGTCTGATACACACTTTCTTTTGGTTTTATAATGCGCTCATAATGAAATTAATTAAATTCTTGCGCTTCAATTAAAATCTTATTAAGTTTTTCGCCAGCCTATATACGACACGAGTCGAACAGACTCGGAACAATGAGCTGAAATCTTAAGAATGGACAACGGGAAGATGGGAAAAGCATCTTACAAAGCTTACTTATTCACACATTGGGCATCCGTTTGCAGGCCTGGCATACGGGGCGGATGGGGCATTGAGCTTGGCAAATGCCTTTCCTGTCTACGCTGCATTCCCCGTGTATCCATAAACCTTTTTTAAGCATTATATATGTATAAAAGAAATCCTTTAAAAAAAGGCACCAGTGTCGGCTTTGTTGGTCCTTTTTGTAAAGCTATACAAAGTGCGCCATGTGGTTGGGTTGCTTCGGCTTTTCCCTCTGTTGTTGTTGGTGTGCAAGTTGCTGTTGCTGCTGTTGTTGTTGCTGTTGCCGTTGCTGCTGTTGCACATATTGCTGTTGCATTCTTCGCATAAATTTTGCCATCGCACTTAACTCATGTCGGGCTCTCGACGGCACAGAGTCTTTAAATGAGTCTGGTTTGCTTTCGCTCGCTCGCTCTCTTTCTCTTCTGGCTACATCCATCTCAGTTCTACTCACTGCACATAAACAATGCTCATGTTTAAAGCAAAAACCTCTACTACATATACCCGATCTCTCTGGTTGCCACGATTCCCGGGTTCCCCGAATTCCCTCATATGGACACACATGTGTTGTTGCTGCTGCTGTTGCTGCTGTTTTCCTTCATGTTAAATTCAGGGGTGAACTGAAAGAGGGGAAGTGCTAGAGGGGGGCGGAAATTGGAGGCCGGCAGTAGGCAAAAGTTTTACACAATGTTGAGCGGTGGAAATTAAAAAGCGAATGCAAACAATATGGAGCATTTGAATGCACAGTGGTATGAGTTAATGCATGCCAGTAATGAAAATTTAAAACACACTTTCTACGGGTAGAATTGAAAATTTCTACAGTGGCTTCTTTACTTAATGTAAGATGTTCAAGTTGATTTAAATTGAGATTTCCTTCTGACAACAATTAAAGCATTATTTAAGCCTTCTTTCTTAAGTTTCCTTTTCTTCCATAATCAATAATCAACAACAGCTCTCTTACCCTTAAGCTCCTTTTAATTCCTTTTTTTTAGCATTCTTTGCTTTTAATTCTGTATTGTCCCCAATTTGAGTTTATTGTTTAGTCGCCTGACCTCCATTCGGTTGCCACAACTCAACTTGGCCACTGTTCGTTCGGGCCAACTTGAGAGCGATGGCCAACTAAATCACCGCAACTGTGCAACTAAATTTCAAGCGCACTAAATTTTCCAACACGCCAACTGCAAACTAAACCGACTGTGAGCATGTGCCATTGCCAATGCCAAAGCAGCAACAACAACAATGTTAGCTACCCGGGTGTGGATACTTGTCTACCTGCACAATGTCTCCATGGTCCCGCTGGGTCTCCATGGTCCATGACTTGCTCTGGTTTCCTCGGTTCACCCTGGTTCTCTCTCTCGGTTTTTGAAAGCTGTGGCGCTTTTGTTACTTCCTTGCTGTGCAATTTTCGCCATTTTGTGGTGCACTTTTCGCCCGCCGCGATTTCCAAAGATTTATGGCGCTCGACATGGCCGCGGTCAACGGTTGGCAGGCGCTACTTAGTCCCAGGTAGTCCTTATTCCTATTCCTACTATACTCCATCTCCTTCCTCTCCTCTTTCCTCTTCTAGCTTGTTGCAGCTTTCGCGTGTCGAGTCAGCAACAAACACAACTCCTCCTTGTCTGCTCTGCCTTCTTGTTCTAATGCCTGTCAGAACATTGTCGCAAAAGGCAACCCTAAACCCTACGCCAACAAGCGCTAAATCCTTTACGCGCTTTTAAGCTTCTCTCATTCGTTTCATTTCATTTTCATTTCTGTGTTCTTTGCATTTACTCTATTTAATTCTTAATTTAAACAGAAATCCGATCTGCTTGCTGACTTTTGTCGATAAGCAGCCGAAATGATGCCAAAAGTTGGCAAACTTTCTAAAAAACGAAAGCAAAAATTAAATGGAAGGCCACCTGCAAATGGACGTTTAATTTGCGAGACTTAGGCAGCAATTTTTCCAACTTTAAATTAGGATTTTCATTGTCCTTTGGGATGACAATATTGATTACAAGATCTTCTAGTTTCTATCGAATATTTCTCTTACAAATATATCAGTAAAGTACATTAGTTTCTTAATTATATAGTTAGCAACTCCAAGGACTTTCCTCCTTCCATTTTACTGTCTTTTCTTTACTTGAAAACTGTATTATATTTAGCTTACCTCCAACAAGTCCTGAGTTTTTTGCTTCAACTTCTTTTAAGTATTTTCTGCTTAATCTCAGAATTTTTCTTAGTTAGCTCACATCAAAATGTTACTGTCCAACATAATCTTCACTTCAGCTTATCTTCTTAGAGCCCAAACTATCATCTCCTACGTCTCCTACTATCATCCCATCGTTTCTGTTTCCTCCTTTTTAACTATGCTCCCCTCCGTAAATTTATAGTTCCACTTTAAGCTGCTCTTAGAATAAACATTGTAATAAAAAAGAAAATTTCGCTGTGAGTCGCCTTAATTTTCAAGTCCGCTGCACTAAACGTTGCTCCGAATCCATGGCAAATCTCCAACCGTGCAAGGTTTATGTTCGACATGCTCTTACGATGCCATATGCGCGTTTATCAAATGCCACCCAAGGGTGGTATGCTGTTAAAATGGTGTAGTATATGGCAGTAGTATAAGTAAGTATATTGGACTGGAGCTAGCTCTAGTTTTTCGTTCTTCGTTTTCCGTTTGCCATATAAATTTGTTTAAGACATATAGCTGGGATCAATAGCATGGATTTATTGTCTGCCACACATAACTTTGCCTTGGCTTTAAACTTCCAGACGTCGGAGGGGCACTGAGAATTGCGTGTGGCAAGGTCGTCGAGTAAAGTTTTTTTTTTGCTTACCTACTTCGCCGTTTTATGGGCACGATTCCAAAAAAGAAGAAAAAATTAGGAACAAGGAAGAAGGAAAGAAAAAAAGTTATGACAAAAATGGCGACGTCGTCTAGCCCACACCTCTCTCTATCTGGATTCTTAGTACTCTCCAAAGTGCCTCGACTCTGACGTCTGCTTGCGGTCGTTTATATGTAAAATATTTGGTTTACTTTATGACTGCTATGGGTATTACTCTTTACTTTCTTGCCATGCCAATTCGCCTCACACACACACACACACTCTTCACACTCAGTTCACTTTGCCCAGTCAAAGTTTTTGGCAAGGCAGTAAAAACAAAAAAGACGGCGCTAGGAATTATGCCATAAAAGCGTCGTCATATAGCCAACGTCACCGAAATTCCAAATTCTTTTGGCTAACAGCACTTGTCCTACAACTTCCCGTCGTCGCTCAGTTAGTCTCAATGTTCAAGGGACATATAAAATACATTTTGATGCTAAATCGCTGTTCCATCTTCAACTCCCCATCTCCACATCTTATGGAGTGAGAGATTACAGCTTTCAACAAAATTACGAAACTAAGAAAAAAGTATCCCAACAAATGAGCAAACTGTGTAGACAACTCCCTTAAAGCATATTTTCGGTTAGTCCAAAAGCTAATTAAAGCACACAAGTTGAGCCTAATTGAAATTGCTGGTAACCTACTTAATTTAATACTACGCGAATTAGTTGACATATTGCAGGATTAAGGTTAGGTTAAGTAGCTTAAATTTAGCTGGAGTTGTTTAGAAAAATATGAAGTATAATATAGAATAGAAGATATTTTAACCAGGCTTTGGGAAACTGAACAATTTCTAAAGTCGATTTGAGGTAATTGTTATTGTTTAAGAAAGAAACATTCTTAGCAATGAGTTCCTGAAGTTGATTCCATTATAAAATGATATTTTACATGAAAGTTTTATCGTGTTACAGAACCAAAATCAATATACTTAGAATAAACATAACTCATTTTATTTGCAAGCTCTAAAATCTATTTTATCAAAGAATTGTATTATATAAATTTTCGTCTATTTCTGATAAGATAAATATAATATATAAAAATTCTTTTCTCTTTGATAAGTTCCTAAATTATTTCTAATTTGATTTCATAAACATCGTTAGCTTTCTTTATAAGAATACTAGAAATTCTCTTTTTCTCTATTGATGTCAATTGAAATTTCTATGTAGCTTTGTGGTTTCATGAACAAATCAGCAGCTGCTCGAGTGATTCCAAAAAAAAAAAGAAAACCAGTTCGCTTTCCACGCTTAGCTCTAAATTCCAATCCAATTGCTAGGTAAAGTCGCAAAGCTATGCTCAATTCGCAAGTTGCAACTTGCAGTTTGGAGCTTGCAGCTTGCAACTTAGTGCTTGCAACTTGCAACTCGTTGCTTGAATGCCGATTACCATTACCGAAAATTGAAGTAACATGTGTGACGACGGCGTTGTGTTGTAGCAATTGTAAAACGCCCCTTGGCGGCATAAAGAGCTCAGCATTAGAGACTCCTCGTTACCTCCTCATCCTCATCACAGGGTAGACATTGTTTCGTTTTCTATTTCACAGACGACTGGCTGCCTCCATTCACCACCGACTTTCACTGGCTGAGTGGGTGGGGATGGGGATTGGAAGGAGGAGTTGGAGGTGGAGTTGTTCTGGGAACTGTCCCAAATACTGCGCCCAACTTTGCAGCGTGCGTGAGCTTCAAGTATTTTTTTTTGCTTCTTTTTTACTTTTTTGTTTCTTTTTCAATCTATTGTTATGTTTGTTGTATTTTCTGGGGCATTGCAAATATTTGACTGTGCTTGTTTAGCAACAAAAAGTATCCTACAGATGCACACGCGAAGCTCAAGCTCGAAAACTGCTGAAACTGTAAGCTGTGCAAATAGTGAGGAGGGTCGAGAGAGAGAGAGAGAGAGATACGACGGGTTCTTCAGCGGAAACTGTGCCAAAAGACGTATGGCACAAAGCAGGATAAATTTGCCAAGTTTATCATAGCACAATGTGGGCGAGGGCGGGTTGGTATCAAAGAGGGGAGGGGGGCGTGATACGTTGGCAAAACATGAGGCAAAGCATGAGCATAAAATATTGTCAGCGATATTTTAACGCGCGCTCAAGCGAAATTGTCATATAAATAACACCATGAATAGGGGGTGAGGGAGGGAGAGAGAGTGGAAAACAAAGAGTGAGAGGGAGAGGGAGTGAAAGAGGATGTCTCCCATTCTACTCCCACAGCAGACAACGGATATGGAAAGTGGGTTTTTACTGTGCTATTGGCTGGCGTTACTTTGAAATATTAAACATTTGGCAAACAACAACAATCCGCTTGAAGTTTATTGCTGACGTTGATGGAGACGGTGGCGGAGGTGGAGGTGGAGGTGGAGGCGGAGAAAAAGGGCGTAGTTACAGTTAGTGGAAATTGGAGCAGCTCAAAGATGGCTGTGAAATTAATAAAACTGCCAAAGAGTTTGCCGGCGGTCGCTTGGATCCGTTTAAAACTGAAACGAAACTTTTGCCAAGACTTAAATAAATAGAAAAACTAGAGAAAACTGATTTGTTTCTCTTCTTTCCCTTCTTTCTCTTGCTGTTTCCGTCATCCTTCCTATATTAAATCAGAAACATGCATTTATTTAGCAATTTCCCGGCTTTCAAAAATAAAAAGAAAAAACTGTTTCAAAACTAGGTTTGTTATTTTTTGGCAAATTTTCAAAAACTCGCCCGGCTAAACAATAGGCACTCAACAAAGTGTGAAGAGCGGAGGAGGAGGAGGAGAAACGAACCAAAAGCGGAAGTCATACCAAAGGCAAAGCCTGGCCAACAGCCGGCAGGAGCAACAAACCAACACTAGTTGGGTAGAGAATAGACAGACAGACACATACAATAAAAGAGTTTGCTTCGTTTTTTTTTCGGTTCTTTGCCTTTTTTTTGTGGGGCATGGCCGCAAGCATACACAGCCACAGTTGAACTGACAGCCAAACATTTATAACAATGGGCAGTTTGGTGGGGAACCCGGACAAGCACCCGTACCCGTACCCAGACTCAGAGTCGAGCTCGGACTCCTAGCTGGACACAGGCAGAACTAATAAATGAGTTCAGCAGCGGGCAACAGTCGAAAAAGGTTTGTCCGACGCCCGTAAACCAAATAATAACGTCTAACAAAAAAATCTCAGCGTTCATGGCGGCAGCTAGCTATAAAATATTTAGAGCATACTTTTGAGCGCTGGACATGTCAGGGACTGTGGCTAAGTGTGGGAGTCCAACTGGGTGACAATTTAAATAGCCTCGACTAAAGTGTGAGGCTAAATCTAGAAATTGAAAGAGAATTTTGTGTTGCTGTTATATAAAGCGAGTAGTTTAATAAAGATATTATAGATAATAATAATAGAGAATAAGAATAATAACAGAGAAAAATTTATATATATAGCGAGTATAGGGAAGGCATTAGTAAGGAGCTCTACTTTTGGTCATGTAGAAAATAAACCTTCTCAGAAAATCTAGAATAAATAAATGTATAAATTAAATATTCAATAAACAAATACACTGATGATAGATTGGATAATTTATTCAAAATAACATTTAATTCCTATGGATATATCGATTTAAAGCTGTGAGACACAACTTTAAAAAGAAAAACGAGCAGTAAAATTAAAAACTTCTTATTTTCAATACCGAGTTGGGCTAAAATATGGGTTATAAAGAACATTAGTAGATGGTAGCATTCTTTCTTATTTTTATTTGTTGTTTACTTGAATTTATGTCTTATTTAAATTAAAAACCAACTGAAATTTAAATTAATTGTTTGATTTGCTGTAGGAGGTCAGAATTATCCATGTTAACCATGTTAATAATATTCCAAAATTTTTATCTATAATGGAACCTATGAAAAAAGCCTGCAGCAGTTAAAAGAGGTGCTCAAAAAAAAAACTTTTGGGGTTGTTAGTGTTAAGGCATCACTTTAAAATGACCTTCTACATGTAATTTATCTACACATGTTGACTTTATGCCACAAGCATTTCTGCGTTCTGTTGGCCCTGTTGGTTTAGGCCAAGTTGAGTAGAAAGTGTCTTCCCGTAAACGAATTGTCTCGCCCCAAAATAAAACTGACTGTTAACTGCCTTCATTTAGGCGGACTAAGACAACAGCTCAGAGCAAAAGAGGGGTCATGTCCTGTTCCTGATCCCGATTTTGATCCTGATGGTTGCTTTGGGCCATTTAAAAGCAACCTGGCCTGCGGATTGTTTTGGCCATTTAGCAGAAATTCACATTTCAGCAATTTAAATTTGATTTTCTAAGCATATGCTTCACTCCTCCAGCATCTCTAAACTGTGTGTTGACTGACTGACTAAGCAGCTGCTACCCGCACGGAGAGCAAATAAACGGAGGAGTCGCTGACAGGACCAGGAAAGGACTTAAGCTTGTATTTCACGAAACTGCTGGCAATTGTTTATGTGTGTGTTGTTTTATTTTCTTTTTCTCCATATTTTTGTTTTTTTGGAGGGGATTCGCCTTTTTGGCTGCCAAAAAATATGTGAGTCTCAGTCTCAACAAGTCGCTTTATGGCATATGCATGATAATGATGAGAAGACTGCAGGACCGGGGACCAGGGAGAGAGAGAGAAGTTGCTCCATATTTTGTGGCGTTGTTTCATATGATTGCGCCCGAGTTGCTCCCGGGTGTTTATGTGATATTTACATAATAAAAACGAGAGTCAAGCAGTTGGTACATTCCAAAGTTGAGTTGAGTTGAGTTGAGTCTTGTCTCGTCTCGAGAGTTGCTGCCAGCAGTTATCCTTTTTGGCGCAGCGTTAAAAAACACAAAGGCATCAGCAGCTCCCCCAATTCCCCTCCCTCCATTCCCTGTCCCATCCATCCTTATAAAGTATGACCCACATCTATGATTATTTTCATGACGCCTTTGGGGCCGAACCATTCCCTTACCGAACAATGCGTAAAGTTGAAAAATATGAAAAAGGCAGAGCCAAAATATGGATGAAGGGGCACGGCTTTTGTTTATTCTACCAAATGTGCGTGTGTGTGCGGGTTGGCCAAACAAAATATATATGTATACCACTTTTTTGTTTTATTTATTTTATAGACCGTTTGGGGTTGCGCCTTGTGCCGATATCCTTTCTGGCATCCTTGAACTTTGCACAGTTGTGCGCTAAATTAAGTTTTCTTTAGCCATTTTCCGTTGTGTTCCTAAACTGATAAATGTCCCCAAAGCAAACAAAGTGCAAGTTGTTTTTTAAGTTTTCGTCCAAACTATGTGGTATATATATTTTTGGCCTCTTTGGTCCTTTGGGGAGTTGTTGCCGCTGCTTCCCTCGGCTGGACATTGAATGGGGCTTGACTTTGGGGACTTTGAAGTTGGCTCAGGGTTGCTAGAATCCTGATAAAACAGTAGCCAACGCTCAAAAGAGACCTAAGTTCCGTTTGGAGTACAATTTAAAGCGGATTTGCAATACAATACAATTACTTTAATTTGGACGAAAAACCATTTAAACTTTTACTCCTTCCAAATACAATCTATCAAATATTCGGACTGTTTGAACTATTAAAGAAAAGAAAGTTTTTTGAAAATCACATTAAAGCTGACATCTCTTTAAATTGACTTTATGGTTATAAAATGTTTGATTAATTTTTGAATTACTTTAATTAAGAAAATAATCCATCCGAACAGTATTAATCTTTGCTCGAAGCTAAATTTTAAATAGCATTTTATGGAACTGTTTAAAGAAATAAGTTTTGTAAGATATTGAAATCTTTAGCTTGATGATGAACAAAGTATACGGAACTTATAGTTGTTTTTTTCTTTTTAGCCCAGGCTCGTACTCCATTTAGTTCCCATTAAAGCCAGGCTCTGCCCAGGGCCAGTTAAAGACAATTCAAACTATTACCGGCTTCCATTTGCCTGGGCTACTAATGTGAATGCCGTTGGTAATGTTGTTGGCTGTGGCCATTTAAATTGTCTTCATTTGTTTACTGTCCGTACGAAGAATACGAAATACGAAATAGAGATTCAGATATACATAGATATACAGAGTGATAGAGAGAGAGGGCAGAAAGGGGAAAGGTAGCTGAAAATAATCCACAAAACTACCGATTAACTTACCCGGGCAACCCGGAGTAACCAACGAGTTGGCGAATGCAGCTGCCAAATCCAATGAAAATCCAAAAGCCAAGCAATTTTGAACTCTAATGGAAAATCAATTTAAAGCGCACATACCACTACGATTTTTCCCCCCGTTTCTCAACCCCCTCTTTTCAATTGCTTCTCTTTGCAGGCTAAACAGCAGTCAGAGCGCCACGAATGTCGGACGCCAAATACGAAAGCCATTGGCAAACTTGGCTAAAACGTATTTAACCCAAAATAAAAGCGGACAACAACGTGGACAAGGAGTCGGAGTTGAAGGAGAAGTTATATCGAGAGGAGGCCCCAACAAAAGGAACTAACCGAACGAAACTACACCACAGAGTGTAGGCACACACCCGCACCGAAAAAGGGGGTTTGAATCCCAAACACAGAGAAAGAGAGACAGAGAGAGAGAGAGAGAAGGAGAAAGAAGGCAGAGAAAAGGGAGGTAATGAGCAGACGACGGTCGTCGGCAATGGCAATTACCATGTCGCCGTCATCGTTGCTGTCGTTGTTGGGTCCACTGGCTGTGCTCCTTGTGCTGCTGGTACTCCCTGGTACAAATGGCCTGGCAAATTGTCCAAATGGCTGTGAATGCGATGACGAAACATTGATGGTCAACTGTGGTGTGGGGACACTGGATGTGCTGCCCATTGCACTTAACCCATCGATACAACGTCTGGTCATTAAGAACAACAAGCTGAAGACCATCGACTCATCGATGCAGTTCTATTCACAGCTCACATTCCTTGATTTGTCCTTTAATGACATGGTTACGATACCAGAACGTTCATTTGCCTATCATGCCAAGCTGCAGGAACTGCATCTCAATCACAATAAGATTGGACAGGTTACCAATAAGACCTTCACTGGACTAACCACCATAAGTGTGCTTAATCTGAGGGGAAATCTCATTGCTGAGCTGGAGTATCGCACTTTTTCGCCCATGGTTAAGCTGGAGGAGCTGAATCTCGGCCAGAATCGCATCAGTCACATTGATCCCCATGCTTTGGATGGTCTGGTCAACTTGAGAGTGTTGTATCTGGATGATAATACGCTAACAACAGTGCCATCAGAGCTGACATTCCAAGCTCTGCCAAGTCTGGCGGAACTTTACCTTGGCACAAATTCGTTTATGACCATCCCGGCCGGAGCTTTCCAGGATCTCAAGGGTCTGACTCGCTTGGATCTTCGTGGTGCGGGACTACACAACATATCAGGAGATGCTCTCAAGGGTCTAGAGGGTGTACGCTATCTGGATCTATCCGATAATCGTTTGCAGGTGGTGCCCACCTCCGCACTTCAGCATTTGGGTCGTCTGGAGCAGCTTTCTCTGGGACAAAATGATTTTGAGGTGATTGGAACAGGTGCCTTTGTGGGACTCCGTGAACTCCGTCAACTGGAAATCACAGGAGCTCAGCGTTTGCGGCGTGTGGAGAGCGGAGCCTTTACGGCCAACACGAATCTGGAGCATTTGAATCTCTCAGCCAATAAGCAGCTTAATGAACTACATGCCAATGCTTTGGGAGGCTTTCCACATCTCAGCACTGTAATCCTGAAGGAGAACCAACTGAGCACCCTCTCGGAGAGTCTCTTTCCCTGGTCGGATTTGCAAACCCTTGACATCTCGGAGAATCCGTTTGTCTGCGATTGTCAGCTGATGTGGCTGCGAAATCTTCTGATTAGTAAAAATGCCAGCAATCAATATGCTCCAGTCATCTGCGCCTATCCGGCCAACTTGAGGGAGTTGCCACTCACTCAGCTGGCAGAGCCGTTGTTGGGTTGCACCCACGGAGCGGCCAACAAGCAGGCCATCATTGGCATCATGGTTGTGACTTGTGCGGCCTTGATCACGGTCTTGGCCCTGGTGATCTACACATGCCGTCATCGCATACGAGATATGCTAAAGGGTCACTCGGCACTCGGAAGAAAGGAGCGGGAGTATCAGAAGACCTTCTCGGATGAAGAGTATATGACAAGACCACCGCCAGGATGTGGAGGTGTCCATCCCGCATCGGGTTATCCCTGTCCCAGCAGCTACAATTCATCGCAATATTTGGGCACCAGGCCAATACCAGTCACAGAGCTATAGCTAGAAGCTCCACCCCCACCTCAGCTGCGGGGTCGGGGTGGTGCCCCCTCCAGTCACAATGGTCCCTCACCCTCCTCAGCAACCTTGGCAACAACAACGCTACAACAACTGCAAGTGCCCAGTGCCGTCGATTCGCCATTTGCCCAACTCAGTCACATTCACTACATGACCAACAATCCACAGACTCTGACACATACCCAGATTCCTACCCAGTTAGGAGCAACAACTCCACGTTCGCATCATTCCCAACAAGATATGCGATTGTTGGCAAATGGAGGTGGCAAGGTCCTTGGCTTGAATGCTTCCCTGCCCAGGCATATGGCAGCTAGACAGTGTGGAGTACAGGAGAGCACCCTGTCGCATTATAGCCAACCCCTTGCCAATGGTCATGCCGGGATTAGGCTTACACAGGATCACTTTAATCACAATGGAGGAGGAGCTGTCTATGCGAAGCCTTGTGATGCCATGGCCGATGCAGGGTATATCCATAACAACTCTCATTATTCGCTGCCTTTGGATCATGATATGCCACCGAGTCCCACGCCCACACCCCCTCCGCCCGCCTTGCCCCTACGCAATGGCATGGGTATGGCCTTGGTGCATGGAAATACGACTGGAAGGCGATCCTTCAACAGCAACAGCAATAACAACAATGTGGCAACTCTCTCAAACAACAATCACAATGGCGTCGGTGGAGGTGGAGGTGGTGTAGTGTTGGTTAACGGCAACATTAACAACAACGGGAGTCTGCGTCGTTATCACTGATATACACTCAAGTCGTGTGGCACTTTAGGTCGCACCAAGCCGCAACAACACAACGCGGACATTGAGTTATATCACTTCTATAAGGGCTGATGTTGAGACCCGGTCACATTGTGTTATTTAAACTATGCATAAACAATATTTATAAATTGTATATTTAGTTATCCTTATTCTTATTCAAGCGAAAGCATTTTGTATAAATTAGAATTTAGTTTCCAATTACGAAATACTAATATTAAAAAAATCAGAATTAAATGCGTGTAAATACAGTTTGACATGAACAATGCAGTTTGAAAGCCAGTGCGACGTTAGCCAACACTGTTCGCCTGCTTAGCTGCATTGTGCAAAGTCTTTTTTCGCATCCAGTGATCTTATCTATTAAGTTTTGCTTAAACATTTAAATTCCTGTATATAATTAAATTCTATACACTCTAAAAATACACAAAGAAAAATCAGAAAAAAATCAATAAAATAAATTAATCTACTAAAATTGTATACAATTAATTTACGCTATTAAGCACAAGTCATTAAAAATATATATACATACGTGTATTTAGTATAAAATATTGCAAAAACCATCAACTATTTAAAGCAAAAAACAGACAGAAAAAACTCTACGATCCAAATATTAATATGCAAAAAATATTAAATAAAAAATGTATAAAAACCCAACAAATATTAAATTGAAAACAAAAAATGGGCTAAAGATATAGATAACAAACCATTTTTATAGTTAATATATTCGAAACAAATAGAAGACAGTATGTAAACTTAAATTACTTATTGAAATAATAAATAATGCAAAGTTTATGAAAGGTAACAAACAGCAAACATTATGCAAAACTACGCAATATTCATATAGATGGTACTATAAATTGACAGAATATGAATACAAAAGCAATTTATGCAACATAAATAAATACAAAATATGTGTAAATAAAAAAAAAATATACTCGAACAAATTAAATTTTCTGTTGTTTTTATATGGCCATTTGGCTGATTGGTTTTTTGCCTTTTAAGTTCTTTTTTCCAGTTTAGTTTCCATTTTTTTCTGTGACGAGTTGGCAGCGCCATTGAATAATTGTAACTGTACATAAGTATTTAACAATTTAATGGAACAAAATGCAAAACACATACAAGGGAGTTAAGCGTAACCTAAAACTAAACAGAACAAATTTGTAATTGAAAACTTATTCGAACGTAAATTCATATTCATATTTCATAACACCACAAATCTCTCATCTAGTTATAAAAAATCAAATTATATATACATAATGATATAGATTGAAAACAATTTAATTAAATTCCAATAGTGTGTAAGCAAATTACAAGGGACACGAATATAACTAGTTAAAAGAGCGTTTAAAAAGGCAACAAGGAATAAGCAAAGTATATTATATGAAAATCAACCAAAAACTATGTATGTTCAACTTCTATTGAACGAGTATTTAATGATAAAAATAACGAAATTATAAGAAACATACAAGGAACTCTGAAATATACTTACTCGGATACACATATGTATGTAGATTAAATATACATACGTATATGGATGGCAACTGAAATATGTATAAAAATTGCAAACTGTTCAACAACTAGAAGATAAAATCAAATAAACGACAAACTTAACATACTTATTAAACAAACTTGGTCTTTTCTTTGCGAATTATTATTAGCTAGGAAAGGCTAATTATATAATATATGACTTCTCTCAGCGATGTTCTACTATAATCTCTTCACTTAGATTAGACACAGTACTCTGTAATAAATTAGTGATAATACTGCTCTCAATTATATGCATTTGATTTCTTTTGAAATTCACAGTCTGTGTTCCCTCCTATCGAGAAGAGACTCAACGGATTGACGTTTAATACGGAGTAGAAGGGTCACCCAAAGACCTAACCTTCAGAGGATCATTAAGAAACTGGCAGAGAGATTGCTGCGATTTAATCTATTTGTTTCTCGTTTTTTTTAGTGACAGATACCTTCTCACATTCACAGATCTTATTGTTAGATTGTTCTCTATTTCACAGCTATATTCTTAGACTTTTCTATATTTTTATTCGCCCACAGTAAAGATATAAATTTAATTATGTCAGATTAAATTTTAAAACAATTGTATCTCAGAGATACGTGTAAATATAGAACTACATTTAGAGAGTATAGATACATTAGCATACAAAATCGAGTGGCATTTATATGGTAGCGTGGCCGAGCGGTCTAAGGCGCTGGTTTAAGGCACCAGTCTCCTCGGAGGCGTGGGTTCGAATCCCACCGCTGCCAAGTTGAATTATATTTTTAGAAATATTTTTTTTTAAATATTTCATCTATATTTTATTTAAAGTATAACTAATTTAAACATTTTCGTACAGCTCTGGCTCTGATGACTACTTTGTTAAGCCATCTGTCAAGCGATGCCAGCTGTTTGTCAACACCAGCAGCTAAACAGTTTTCTATGCAATTTGGTTAATTCAAAGCAAAAACAACAACAGCAGCGACATGTTGGCACTCATCTGCATAATTTAATTACATTGAACAATAACAAAACATGCACACACACATAGACACACACATGCATAAGGCACACGTGGCAGAACGTGCTGCGTTTTGCACTAATAAACGCGAGTCGAGAGACTTGCTACTCCTCTCCATCTTCCATCCTCTTCTCTCTCGCTCTGTCTCTCTCCTTGCAGCTGCCATGTTGCTTGTCAAGCGACAACGTCAACAGCAACAACAGGAAGAACAAAAATACAAAAGGCTATATTTGGCACACCACAGATTTAATACCCTTGCCGAGAGCTGTATTTAACTTGCAACTAATTTCACCTGTAGCATAGAGAATCTGATTTAACCAAGCTTTATCTGGTTGTATACATTTTATTATACTATAAAACCATATAAAACACACCATCAATAAGCATTTGACCAATCGATTATTTTCCTACATCGTTAATCGCTTATCGCTTAGTTCCTGTTGCTCATCGGTTTTCTTAAGCTCGCCTTGTCTAGTTGTGTCGCGTACTTTATTGAAAATCATAGTTTAATCGGTCAAATCGGCTTAATATGTGTGTTAAACGGTCAAGCAACGTGTTGTGCACTTTATGCATATGAAAGTTGTTAGATTAAACAGCGATATTTAGTTAAATTTTAATTTTAATATTTGTAAGTGCTTTGTTTTTGCATAGCTGCCAGCGGAGCCCCGCTTTGCTCTCTTTGACGCCATTTAATCTAACGCTCTCCCGCTCCTTCCCACGCTTTGCTAATGTTTGTGTGTTCCTTTGCGCGCGCTCCTTCTTGTGATCGTTGTTGTTGCTCGTTTTAACTCCCGCGCTCTCACGCATATCTCCTAAGCAATGATATGTGTGCATTTTTACATATGTATATGTTAATTTCGCCTATTTTCGTTTTAATTGCCTGCGTACAGAGTTTGAAATTCATTTATGAAGTGTGTGTGTTGTAGCTTGCAGCTTCAATCAGGCTATAGTTTTTTTGTTTTTGTTTGGTGTTGTAAAAAGCAGTCAGCTTTTGTTGATTACTAATCAGAGAGTAGTGAAGTGAAGTGTGATAATTGTTTGTAAATTTATTTTGCATACAAATAAAATAAAAAATATATATTATAAACAAAATATTGAACAAAAGGGTAAGTAATTCTTCTTTACTTCCATAAATATATGTTCTGTTTTCTATTATATACTGTTCCTCTCATAGTCTCATAGTTTTTTGTTTCATATTTGTTGCTTCTATTTACTTAAATATGTGTAGGTATTTGTTGGCTTGGTTTTTTTTTTGCTGAATTCCATAACCCCAACTTGGTCATGACTCAATATTGCGTACACTTTCTGGGGACTGCCACACCTCCTTTAATGTAGTTACAAATTTGATGACAAAATTATAATGCCCTCATCTAGGGTAATGAAATCTCAAGTGAACAGCGCAAGCGACGCTGGCATAAACAGTTACACATTTGCATGACACGCCTCCTGCGCCCTAAGGTTCCCTGATGTGGAGCTTCAGCTGATGCTGTTGTTGGTGTTGTTGTTGTTGTTTGTGCATATGCGACATTAGCGCACGCAAACAACGTACACACAATTAGAAGAATTAACAGTAGTTAAGGCAGCAGCAACAGCAACAACAACAGCAACAACAACAACAAACAAGTTGGCAAGAGAATGCCTGAGAGGGGAAAAAGGAGAGGCTGCACTTATTGTTGTTGTTTTTGCATTGCCTGTAATTTAGTTTAGGGCCCAGAGCTGAAGGAGAAAAAGGGTTGGAAGAAGAAAGAGAGATGGAAGCGCGTTGCACTTTTCGTACTTCGCATAGTTTCTATTTCTACGGCTTGTCGCCTGCCAGGACATACACACATACACACACACACACATGTATTTGTCTGAGCGGAGAACAAGGTTGAATGTTAGAGCCAGACTAGGCAGAATGACAGAGGTGTGGCAAGGGGTAAGGGGTAAGGGAAAGGGCTCTGCGGCAACTTATTGGCCACAACATGCCAACTTATTAGGCAAAAGCGCAAAAGTTATAAATTGTTTTACGAGGCGCACATTGTTGCGGGTATAAATATGAGCATAACATAAGGCAAGGAAGCCAAAAAGTTAGACTGCAAGGACAGACTAGACAACGATGACGTCAAACAATCTTGGCTTTAAAATAGAAATGGTAAGGAATTGAATTGTTATATCAAAATTTGATAATCAAATGAATAGCTTTGGATCTAAAAAGTTTATTGGAATGGTAAAAGTCTGTTCATTAATTTTGCATATTAAAAGTCTTTTCAAACATCTCAGTAGTAGTAGTAGTAGTAGTAGATTACTATTATTATTATTAAGTTACAACTTCATTTCCTCATGTTTTAGTTTAATTAATATAATGTTTTTGCATATTTGAAACTTCATTTTTTATCACTAAGTACTTAGCTAATTTGAGCATTTTCATAATCATCAATAGATTAGGAGACTAAACATACTAAGTTTTCATTTAAAGCATCATCTTGAAGCTCTCGTAACAATAGTTGGAGTTTAACTGAGCTGGCTTTTAGTTACCGTACTTGGGTTTCCAGTTGACCACAACCGACTGACCGGAAATCCGTACAACACGCGCCACAAGCCAAAAATGGACAACGAGCGTCCTTCGTGCCCAGGATCTATTGTGTAATATCCGTTGACTATTATTCTAATTCGAGCCGAAAATTAAAAAGTTGCCTATGAGCTGACGAACCATCCCCACCACAACTCTCATCCACAGTTTCCTCAGTCTGTGGTGTCCTTTCTGGGGCTTTTTTGTGTGCGTTCAGCAAAAATTTCATGGAAAATAGAACCCCAAAAAACGAAACGAAACGAAACGAAAACGCCTTTTTGAATAGAGACAACGGCTGGCATCCTTTGCTGTTATTCAAAATAAAGCAACCGCATCAACAAAAAATAGCAAAACAGCACAAAATACTCCTAATATGCATACTATATGAAATAGATAGAAATATGAACGATAGAAAGAGAGAGACGGGATAAAAAATAAAAGAAATTAACATATAAATTAGCACAGCAGGAAGGACAGTGCGGAAAAGGGGGAAAAGGGAAGGGTGACTGCTTTTGTTTTGAAAAACAATTTCTGTTGCATAAATTTGGCAATTAAAAATATTTTCATGTGCTATATATTCGTGCCCTGAAGTATTTCCCCTATTTGACCGCATTTCATCCTGGAAAAACTTTCACATTTTTCGGCAATGATTTGGGTAGAAAAACAGTTGCATTGTTTCATTATAAACACCTCCTCTCTCTCTCTTTCTCCAACCCTCTCTCTCTCTCCATCCCTCTCTCTCTCTTTGTAGTCATCAGGCATTTAAGTAGACTTCGTCAGCAGTGTGAAGTTCAGTAATTCTATGGCATCTTCAACAGAAAGAAGCATTTAAAAGCGTCTCACATTTCTGAGAAAAACAAACACAACAACACACATAAAAAGTGCTGACACCTTTGAAAAATTTTCACGCTAATAAAACACAAAACATGTCAGGCAGCACTGGAAAAGCGTGAAAAGCGTAGTCAGCCCACACTGAAAGTGTGAAAGAGAGGGAGAGAGGGAGAGAGAGTGAAAGGGAGATGATGGCGATAAAGTCAGAGCATAAAGCTTCAGCGTTAAAAATTCTCAGCTGAGTTGCAAAAGGGAAAGAGACAGAGACAGAGGAGAAGTATCCCAGCAAAAGGAACAACCGCAAGGAGTGGCGCTGCCAACTTGTTTTGTATTTTTCGCCCCATTTTTGTCAACAAAACAACAACAAAAGAGATCAGCAGAGGACAGAGGAGAGAAGAGAAGAGAAAGAAACAGAATGATACAGAAATTTGTTTTAATGCCGCGCACTTTTTATGCTTTTCTTTACAACTTCTTTTCATATTGTATTTTTTTGCCTCTGCATCTTCTTCTTCTTCCCTTTTGTGTTACATTTTGTGCAGCGGCAGCAGTAAAAATGTTGCCCCTCCCCCTCTTCCCCCTGAAAAGAACCGCAAGTTGTGCAACATCATAAACCCATTTGCGTTTTTAATTAGTAACAGCGCGTTGTCCAGACCGCCAGGACATTGGTCAGGGATATGCGTATGGGAGCTACAAAAAGAAAAGTAAAGGGAGGTTCCACAATCTAGATGTCACATAGTCTCCTCTCTCTTTTAGTCCCAATCCCTGCCACATCCAGTTCCTAGCCCACAACCCATTGCCATATTCTCGGCTACTTTGTGTGTGTGTGAGTGCGCAAAAAAGGAAATGACCATGCAAAATTTGTGCTGGGGCGACAAGACTGAAGATAAGGAGAGGAGGACTCTCTCTCTGGGAGTAGAAGAGGGAGAGGACAACACTCGAAAAGTGGAGCAAATAAGGTAAAAATTTTTAATTGCCACAGCAAAAGTGAAGCAAACGCAGAAAAATTGTTGCAGCTCAAATTATTAAGTTGCGGTTTTTGTGGTCAGTCGGGGAGTTGCTGTGAAAGAGCTACTCTAGTCAGTCAGTCCTTCAGTCAGTCAGTCAGTCCTTCAGTCAGTCAGTCCTTCAGTCAGTCTGTCTGTCAGTCAGTCTGTCTGTCAGTCCGTCATTCAAACATAACTAGCCACGTAGCTCGCAGGAACAGCAGCAAATGGGGCAAGAGCTTTGCATTCCCCTTGGCTCTGAAGAGTTCGTGCAACAGCAGCAACAAAGTTGAATAGTTAAAAGCGCAACTTTTTTATTCAAGTGGAACAGTTTTTGGAATTGATGGCCAGCAATTTGGGGCAACGACCCCGCGGTCAGCAGTTGGATGATCACATAAGTACTCAGTGTGCAAGAGATACTGCCAATGGATGCTGTTATCATAGTTGTAGTTGTAGTTGAGGTAGAATGGATTATCAGCCCCAAACTCTACTTCAGTATAGTCCCTTATGCAAATAAGAGATTCTTTTTGTTAGAATGTTTTTTAACTGCACTCTGTATACAACAATATAAAAAACAGTTAAGTAAATGATAGATTGGACAGCAATTGAAATAGATTTTAATCGTTATATTATCATTTACTTCTTTAAGTATATTCCAATTGTTAAAAGACTTGATGTAATTGCTTTCCACTGAAAAGGATCCCCAAACAACTTATTATAAATGTCTGTTAAGCTTTTGATCATTGTTGTTAATAATATCCTTTTAGCCTTCAAATATTTAGAATACCAAGTTAGTTGAAAAAATATGTCGTTTGCTATTTATTTTATGTTCTTTTAGCATTGGGTTGAAATTCATATTAAATTAAATAAAACTAAATAAAAGTAAGTAAATCTTACGACAAATCCATATAAACTAAAAGATACTAACAATACTATATAGCAAATATACAAGCCAATAAGCCAATAAAATAAAATTTATGGAATATCCTTATTTAGACAGCAGCTTCTTTAACTATTTACAATACTGAATTTTCTACCCTTATATATTTGATAAATTGAAATTTATGAAATTTCCTTTTTTAAGACAGCACCTTTTAATGTATTTACTTCAATACTAAACTTCTTTACCCTTACTAAAACTTTCCAACATTTTTGTAGGCATTTTACTAATTCATTCTTATGAAATTTCACAAAACATTAATATAAATAATTGCATTTAATTTATAAAAATACTTGAACATTTTTGACATGTGTTTGCAGACAGAAAAAAAGTAATACTCTACACTTGAGCTAATCGATTAGCTACGGTCGATTTCATAATGTTATTCTCGTAAACAAATTTGTTTAGCCTTCGTTCTGGGTTCCATTTGGCCTTTACTGTTTATTGTTGTTGTTGTTGCCTTTTGGCAAAGTATTGAAAAGTAAATAATGCAATTTGCTACGCAAAAAAAATCGCAGACATGAAGAAATCAGAACTCGGAACACGTTACATAGCCGAGGGTATTGTTATTTGTTGCCTTTGTCTGAGCTGTTGCATTTAAGCAATTATGTAATTTTTAATAGTCGTCGTCGTTGTTGTTGTTGTTGTTGCTGTTGTTGTTGGGCCAAAACGTTACGCAATTTATGAGAAGAGACATGGGAGACAATGGTGAGAGGGCGCTTGTAAAAGTCAAAGCATAATTTATTATTGTCAGTCGGGGCAAAAGTGAAGAATGACGAACAAGGAAGGCAGAGAGAGCCACCCTCAGAATAAAATGATGAAAAACGATTAAAATGCGTCAAAATGTAATAAAAGCAGAAGCGACAGCAGCTGAAGGCCAACAGCCAACAGTCAACAGAGGGCGCATGTGTGAAGGTGGAGCAAGGACCAAAGGAATAAGGAGACTCTAAAGACCAGAGGAAACCCTTCGAACAAACCATCGAGCCATCGGACAACACAGATGGGAAGTGCAGGCGAGTGACTTACTTGATGTTGCCACTGATGTGACACGTGCAACGCGCTCCACGGATTTTGCAGCACACTCACGTCCACACACAGACTCAACTCAACTGAACTCAACTCTGGACTCCATCCCCAGCTGAGTAGCCGATTCCGGGTAACCCGGCATGTGTTAATTGTGATGCTGTTCTGGCTGCAGGCTGCTGTCAATTGGCCCTTGGTGAGCAAGAGTAGCAGCCAGAGACAGAGAGGGAGAGAGAGAGAGGAAGAGAGAGGGCGTAGCTCAACCCAATCCTATTCTCCATTGTACGTGCAACGTTCTTGCTCACAACTAAAAGCAGAACTCAAATAAAATATGGCTTGTATTTTGTGCCAACACATGGGACTGAGACTGTGACTGTGACTGGAACTGGAACTGAGACTTAGATCTGGGATGTGGACTGTGAATGGGAGCTGGAACTGCAAATGGGACGCTTGGTTACCGGCACGGACACATAAACTAGCGGAACTCTTGGCCCCAGCTCTCTGCTCTCGGCTCTCGGAACTGGGGAAAGTATTTGCGATTACCGGGCAAAGCGTTTAGTGCACACACATTGGCCATGTCCATAAAGTTGTGAATTTAACAGCTGGCAAATAAAAAGCGTTGAGAACATTTGGCTAAAAACTGTGTACAGTACTCCTTCCGAAATACATTTGTATCCTTTTTACGATTCCAGCTTTATGATTTCCATTTTCAGATTACTTCAAGGCTAATAAGTTAATGTGACATTTTTAAAATAACTATGCTCTTTATTTGATAATTCATTTAAATTACAGACATATTTATATGAAAGAGTCAGTGTTGAATAGAAAAATTATGAAAACTCTCTACTGTATTACTTTGTGGGCTATAACCAGATAATAAGATATAATATTGCTTATTATCAGCAGGAATTTTAATCAGCCGAATAAAAAAGCAAAGTTATAAAAACTTTTTGTTGTTCATGTTTTTGGGAATCATACATACGTGTAGATAAGGCTTTTACTATACTTTTAATCAGGGAATGAAACCGGAACCGGAACCGAAATTCGTTTCGGTTTCATTCCCTGCTTTTAATATTCTCCTGGTGCAGAAATTGGTATAAACAACAGTCTTTATTCGACCCGGAAGTGTTTTATTTTTCTGTAGAAATAATGCCTAAAGTGACAACAAATTTTACTTTAAAAGTTGGAAGTCCAATAGGTGAGCAGATTTAAAGCTTGCAAATATAAATGCTTGATTTTGTATCAATCAATCAACTCCAAGTAGAGAATATCTTAAATTAGATTCTGAGGATTTTAAATTTGTCTCTACAAAATCATGCCAAAGGTGGCACAAAAGACTTACCAGACTTTAAACTTGCATAACTTGCCAAAACTTAACCGATTTCCATGCCAAATGTTATTTTATTAAATAGTTGATCTATAAATTGTTTTTGCACTTATAAATAGCTTGATTTTAAGATCAATTAAAAATTAAATTAAAAATTGTTTCACCTGTATCTTCCACACAAACTTTATTTATCTAGACTTGATACTGATAGTTTTATTATTTTCCCTAAATTTAGCTAAAAACCATAGACCGCATTCCATATTGTAACTAAACCACGTCAGCTAAAGTTTTCAAAAGTCACGTTTGTAGCTTGGAAAATCTAGAGTCATTTAAAATTGCGCTTGTACTTTTGTGCGGGACTCAATAAAAGCCCATTTAAAGATTCATTTGTGTTTGACTTTTGCCATAACTTGCAGAAGAGTCACAAAAATATATAAAATGTAGAATGGGAGAAGGGATTTTATATAGCCATATCAAGAACTATAAGAAACAACAAACGCAAACTTTTTGTAAACAATCGAATACCAAAAGAGTCGCACTCCCTTGAGAAGTTCCCATTTTGACGACCAATCCGAAAGCAAGGGCTTGGGAACTGGGAGCTGGAAACGGGAACTGAAAACACACAAAGTAATTGATTGTTTATAGCAATACAATTTATGTGGCACAATTTGATGTGTGCATGTAACGGTCTGTAGCTGATTCAGCTAGGGAAAAGGGAAGGGTAGGGAAGAGAGCAGGGTCATTTGTTAGGGGCAGGGACAGGGGCAGGGGCAGGGGGAGTTGTTACAAAATATTGACCATTTGCTAAACGATAATTCAAAATGTTAAATCGACAATTTCAATTGGAAGCGAACTCCCTGGGGCTCTGCCACATATAGTGTGTGTGTGTGTGTGTGCACATACATCTATAAACTTACACACACTTATACTTATGTGAATTGATGTATGTGTGTTTGTGTGTGTGTGTGTGTCTCTCTGTTTGTAAATATAAACATAAACTCTCCGTTTAATAAAGGCGAATGCGATTTGCCCCCCCCCCCCCCCCTCCCTCACTTATTTCATGGGTTCGGTGAAAATCAATCGAACGTGTAATAAAATGCAATTTTGCAGTGCTCCTTCTGAATGGGAAGTTCCTCTCCTCTCCTCTTCACTCCTCTCCCACACCACTTGACGGGGCATTTCATTAAAAAATAATGTAAAAAATACACAAACACATATGTACATATGTATATGTGTAGCCTTAGCCTCCGTCTGGCGATTGGGGTTTGCATTTACCCTTTTGCACTTTGGGGTTCAATTGCTGTATAAATGTATAAATGTTGGGCAGTAGTCGACGTCGTCGCAATTGTTGGGGTCGTGTGGCTTGTTAAAAATCAACACAGTTACAAGTATTGAAAAAAAGTAACTCCCTGTACTGGCTTTGTTATTATTGTTGTCGTTCTCGTTGTTGTTGTTGTTATTTTTACAAGCAATTTAAACAATCTGTTTGCTGTGGGTTTTAGCTTAACATTCGTGTAAACAATGTGCGGGGATTTTAAAGCTTGAATCTGTTGTGATTTAAAAAACAAAAAGTACATGCAACTGATAAGACTGTACTAACATTTAAATGAGCTGATAAGACTGGCATATTGTATAATGTTTTTTTGTAATAATTAAAGTGTAAATACGCAATTCTGGTAACTGATTGTTATGAGATAATATTGGGATACACTTTAAACACGAATATTGTGAATGCTATAAATAATACAGCTTAAACCATTGACAAATTTTGAAAATAATGTAAGTAATGTAATGAAATGATAAGAATCAAACTTTGTAAGTAAGTTTTGCTACGAATAATTTATTAACAATTAGTTTTTTACAATTATGCAAATGTAAATTAATATGTCACATGATACCACAATTTAAAATGAACAACGAGATTTATGTGTTAAAAACTCATTTTAAAAAACAGTACTAATTATGAACTCAGTTTAAATTCTACATTTTTAATTACTTTTTTGTTTAAACAGACACATTTCAAATATGAAGTTTTAGTAAAGTTCCTTCTTTTTAAAAATGTAATATTGTAACTAGATTTATTTATTTATTTATTTATTATAAGTTGCTATGCGATATTAAATCTGCATACGAACTAGATTAAAGCTATAGAGCGAGGCCTTAAGCTAAACTTATAGATATCGGGAACAGTTTAAAATAATTATTGGTGTATAATTTTGTTCCTTATTTTGATATTAATACTATTATTATTTATTTATTTTTATTTTTATTTATTTACTAATTTAGCTACATACTTTGTTAAGTTCAATTAAAACATTTAATTTATAAACTCTTTTATATTCTAACATTACAATTCCTATTAACAATTCGTTAAGTATTTCATGATAATTGCTTTCCAACAAGAATGTGGATTATCATTAGGCGAATATCTTAATTGTTGTGTTAAGTGTGGGTTATCCGGAGCTTGATTTTTGGCATAATCAGAAGCTAAGGCTATTCACACGCTGCCAGTTAACTGATATGCCAACTTGGTAATTTGTTTTTCTTCATTTTTTTGTATTCTTCTTTACGCATAATTATGGATTATTAAAACTCAATTAAATGTTGTAGCATTTCGGCATTAAAAAAAAGTATGTTATTTCTTATCTTTTTTTTTGCATTTGTTCACGTTTCTATTTTTATGGCCTTCAATATAAGCTAAGGGGGAAGTTAGGGATGGGGTGGGGGGCACACCCACCTGCCTCTTAACAGCTGCTGACCAACCTGAGCAACTTGGCCAACTCGCCAATGGCCAAGTCACACTTTTTTGTTGCTTTCTTTGTAGGTGTGCTTTGCGGTGTTTGGTGTTTTTTGGGCTTTGATTTTGCCTTTTGCTACATAATTATTATTTAATTTTGATTAATGATTTGTGTAATGCGGCGATTAAAACGTGACTTTGTATGAAAATCGCAAGGCAGCCTCGTTCTCGACTGGCTGAAAAAAGTTATTGGACTGTGAAACCTCCCCAGACGGATACGATTCATAGAATCGAATCGACTCGAACCAAATGGAACACATTTCGAAGAGGGGACTTTTGATATTCGTTGGAATAGGAGCAGCTTAAATCAATATATTGTTGTTCTTGTTGCTGTTGTTTTTTCTTTTTTGTTGCTGCTGTTTTCGTCGACGTCGTCTATAAAGTCTATAAAACGCTTTCTGATTGTAAACAATACAGACGATTTAATATTGCGCGCTCGTTGACTCGACTCGACGATTGGTCTCCCCAGTTCCACTCGATTCTCCAGCTCCCAGCGGAAACTTCAAATAAGCAAACAACACGCTGAGCACGCCACGTACCAGGAATCAACCAAAAGCATCTACAGCTTAGAATAGACGACTTAGAGATACCCATCAGTCAAGGAAATACATATAGAAGGTATTAATTAACACAATAAAATGGAAAAGACTGACAAGGATTCAATATGAAACAATGTTTAAATTAATTTATTGTCTCTCTGCATGTAATTTAAAATTGAAGTATGAAAATAAGCATTAATTCGTAGAAACTAGTGCCTAAATATATTGACGGTATCAATTCATTTGAAATAAATAAATAATATTATGAATTCATAAAGCTATCGATTCTTCTTATGTAAAGATACATACTAATGAAAGTATCTTTTGGTGTATACAATTGAACTTCTTTGTGTGCTACAAACATTGTTTAGAACCTGGCATACCCTAAGCATTTCAAATTTACTAGTATAAACATACAGAGCTGAACAAAAAGTTGAATTGAAACGCATGTGCGCAATGGATTCACAAAAAGGAGGGGAAGAAGTTTTTCTATGTGTGTGAATGGAAATGAAAAAAGTTTAAGTTTAATTTGAAATGGCAAAAAACTCGACAGCAAACGAGCAAATGTTGAAAAAAAAACAGTGGATAGGTTAAAAGTGATGAAAAACCAGGCCTAGAAACTAGGAATAAGCTTTGGAAATGGGAAAGGGGAATGAAACGGAAACGGATATGGTAGTGGGAGTTGTGCGTTTAGAGTTTATTGACAGTTGGATGTAAAAATATTTCGCAATAAAAATCTTTAAGAGTCAGCATTGAAAAGTGTTGAAAGCACATGACATGTAGAGAAACATCAGCAAAATAGATTGGAAAAGCCAAAAGAGTTGCAGCAGGTGGTTGCTTGAGTTCTCTTGTTAACAAAAACAAAAGAATATATTTAGAGAAGATTTAATAAACTTTAAACATAACTGAGAGATGAATTTAGATTCCTTTTACTTCCTTGAATCAAAATAAAGTTCAATTCTAACTGTTTGCTGGCATGCAAAAGGCAACCTTATAATCTAACAATTTAAGTGCACTTAAAGGCAGAATTGAGTGCTGTTTGGGTTTTAAGTTTAAGTTTGGGTTTGGGTTTTGAGCGTCTTTTGGCTCTCGGTGGGCCATAAATAATAATCATGACAATATTTAGCCCAAGGCAATGTGAACTGTTCGCTCGATTTGAGGGGCACAGCATCTTCCAACTTCCAACTCTCTTCTAGGCACCGACAACTTTAGAGGCCTCTCTTTTGTTTTTTGCCGACTCGCCGTTGACAACGTTGGCCAACGTTGGATTCGGACTGAGACTGAGACTGGAACTGAGACTGGGACTGAACTTGGAGCCGGCTACTGCTACAGCTTATCAAAATTGCATTGCTGGCGCATCAGAGCATAGAATGCTAGCTAAAAATTGTTGAGAAAAGCAATGCGAAACAGAAATGAAACTTACACTTTTCAACAAAGACAGACAAAGGCAACAAAACAAACTAAACGAAGGAAACAAAAAAAAAAGGGAATTGCAGTCTGGTCGTCGGCATAGCCACAATTCTTGACATTCGTTGGCGAGATTAATGCGCCTTTGGTTGCAGCCGACAACCGACAATCCGACAGTCCAACAGTCGAGAATCGGCAAGGGCCGTCGGTTGGTTCAGTGGCCAGTTAGCCAGGTCCGTGCCAGGCCCAGAGAGATGTTGGCCAAAGTTTTTTGGCCGACGCTAGCATTGTGCGACCTGCGGCCTCGTCTTAGTCCTCGGTCATGGCTCCGGTTGCGCAATCTGAAGAGAGGAGAGAAAATTGCTGAAGAGGAGGCAAAAGGAGGGAGACCTTCCACAAATTGTTAAAAATAATTTATATTAAAACGCAGCAAAAAGACAGAGCAATGAAATTGTGCAAACAATTCAAAGTCGCGCCGTGAAGATGCGACCAGAGATGTTGCATCGAGATGATGATGATGCAGCTGGTAGGATAGGGATAGGGATAGGGGTAGGGATAGGGATATGGACTATGGAGGGTAACTGAATCCCACAGGCTTCGAGAGTAGCCGCAAACAAATGTCCAAATGATATTTTGTCATAATAAATGGCACAACTATGATTATTTATGACTCCAAGCTGCAATTCCGAAATGCGATCGCTGCTCACAGTCAATTTAAGTCTCATAATCAGCAGAAAAAACTAAAGATACTGAAATAAAAAAGAAAAACTGCGGTCATGATTTCGATTTCTTGCTTGGCTCAACTCAATGGCATAATTTATAGTGCCCAGTGTATTGAATAGCACTTGGATGAGTTGTACTCTAGCTCACTCTGGACTCTCAACTTGTTCCTCCTTCCTCTACATCTACTGCTGCTGCCTGGTGCTGTAATCAAACCAACTGCAGTCACTGTGACTTAAGCCACAAACTTACTAAAGTTTTTTTTACTTACCTGACTTTGAAATAAGGTAACGTTTCTTTTAGTACCGCGTTTGCGATTTTATTGCCAATTGCAGCTGATTGTTGTGAGGCATCATTAGAAGCACGTAAATCAAACAGTTTGTAGTGTTTGAACAATTCTATGATTGTTACAATAAATGCCAGAAGAGGAGTTTTTGTGTTTTTTGTGCTGATTGGGAGACTTGTTGCATTAGTGTGATTGATTTTCAAGGCAACTTCAATAGATTTATGAGATACATATCCATCTTTCGAATCTTACAATGTATTCTCTCAGTCGAAATGTTTCTCAAGGAATACCTAAAATCTAATAAGAGTAATTCCTTACACTATTCGTGACTTTATAGTTACAAAATATCGATTAAAACAATCTTAACTTATATATCTATTAATTAACTATTTACTACTTAATAATTTAATATAATTTTTTGATTGCCTGTGATGTATATAAATCCATGTTTAGTTCAGTATTGTATCACTTCTTTCGATCTAAAATATCAATCGACCTTAAATCGATTTAAAACCCATAAAAATAGTAATGTTAATCCAATAGAAATATTTGTGCCTTAAATAAATTCATATTTCGAGAATTTTCCATGCGAACAGCCGCCCAACATTAACCCCTTCTCCCCTCCAAAGGAACAATCTATTCTTGTTTCCGAATTAAACCCCAACAATGCACGCACTTCAAAAGGAATTTCAAATATTTATTATCGAACGCTAAGTAGGGGAAGTGATGGCTCATAGCTTGTGTAACTGTTGTAAATTACTTGGCCAGGTTGTAAATATTAATAACCAAAAGAGTTGAGACTGTTCCGATGAAGGGGGCGCCACACACACCAGGGAAAAGGGAAAATTGGTTGAGGAACCAATTAAGCGCATCTCAAGTGCTACGAAAATAACACCACGTAATAATAAGGTGACGAAGCGTATAGCTCTAAATGAGGAGCCAAAAAAAAAAAAAGAAGAAAAGTAAAGGAAAAAGAAAACAACGGAATCCAAAGTGAAGCCCAACTATTACATCACATTGCCCAGACAATGGAAAACAGATTCGTTGGGACAGGGCAGGGATTGGGATAAAAGGAGATGCTGGCTGACATTGAAAAGCAACGCGTGCAACGCAGACAAAATTAAAAATACCCATTCAAGGAACGAGGGAGGAAAGCAGGAGGTACAGAGGCAAGGGCAGGGGTTGGGGCAAGGGCAATGTGATTTTATTCGTGGACGGGGGATAATGCAACTCACTCGACGAACGACGCCGTCGGCAACATAAATTAAAACTGCAGCATTGCTAGTTGGGCAACATTAAGAGATCAAATGAGTTTGCCACAGGACGGGGCATGTGGCAGCTGTACCAAGTGCAACAGAGATAGCCATAGCAGCTGTGCAACTGTATGTGTGTGTGTGTAAAGTGCTATTGAAATGCTGTAAATTTTAATTAGAAGTGATTCTCTCAAAAAGCAACACTTTGTGGCAGTTGCAAGTTAAAAGTTACTTTTCGTTTGAAGGTTGTAATCGACAACTGAGTGAAGGTTATTAAGACAGGTGGAAAAAGTTCAAGTTTTGATTGGGATACTTTCATTTATTCTGTAGATTTAAATTTAGTTGTGGCTGCATTTTCCTTATCATAACGAACTTAATATTTAACTATTTTAATAGGGATATTAATTTCATTGTATATTATCCTATTCGAAATAGGTTTAGTTATGTTTACTATTTATATTCTTATCGATAGATTATCATCTAAGAAGTAGTAATAAATATTTGTATGCCTCATGTGTATGAAGAAAAATTAACTTTTTTAATTTATAAACAATTAAGTTTAAATTGAAAGTAGGCCCTCATCTATGATACAGTTAAAAGTCCAATTAAGATACTGAATGTTTTGTAGATTGAGCTATAAATGATCAACGTGAGTACATAATAGGATCTAGAAAAGATATGTAATCTATCCAAGCAGCCAATAGTTGCAATCTTATTGAAGTATTTATACATAATGTAAAATCTGTAATTCAATCCACAGTTGACAAACAACCACAATCACATAAAAAATGTATAAAAATCACCAAGAGACTAATGCAGAAGTAAAATTTATGGTATCACATCTACTTTGTCGAGGGTCATTTCTTTAAAATACATACAAATTAAAAGAAAAAGAAAAACTTTGAAAGAAAAGTTAGAAAAGGAGTGGAATAGTGCAGAATTTAAACGTGGCATGCGAATTGCATGCTGAAAGTTGAAGACGCGGGTGGGGCATGCCACAGATTTGAGTCAAACTGCACGACTTGAACGTTTTTGATGAATGCGACGGGACTTTACCCACTAGAGCCGCCCTACTC
Source organism: Drosophila neotestacea (assembly GCA_035044365.1). Taxonomy (NCBI): domain Eukaryota; kingdom Metazoa; phylum Arthropoda; class Insecta; order Diptera; family Drosophilidae; genus Drosophila; species Drosophila neotestacea. The sequence goes on along the minus strand of JAWNMD010000273.1, from coordinate 6,164,204 downwards.
CAACTCCAACTCCAACTGCAGCTCCAACTCCTACTCCAACTCCAACTGCAGTTCCAGGTCCAGCCTGTGGGACTGAGTGTTCAGCATTTGCCTGATTGCTGAAATTCACGCGAACGGACCACAAGTTGCCCAAACCGTTGCGACCAAAGTTATGAGCTTTAGTTTTAGTTGTAGTTAAAAGGTTTCGCTGGGCCTCATAAACAAATTTTGTTAGCCAAAGCTGGAGCTAAAGCTAAAGCCAAAGCAATGGGAAAGTAATTTAAATGCAGCGCGGTGCAGGCAAATTGTGGCCATTTAATGAGCGATTAGAGCGGCAACATCGTCGACCACATCGATGGGGACCAAGCACGACAACAACTACGACTGCAGACCAGAGACTAGAAACTAGAGACTAGACTAACTGAACGAACCGACGGACAGAAGACGGACAGTTTTGCGAGGCATTTGGCAATAAGTTCGAGTTGCCGTTATGATTAGAGCCAAAATCGCACTCGCTTCTGGCTCTTCTCAAAATTTGTTTCGTTGCTCTGCATTGTTGTTTAGTTATGTCCAATCAATATAAGAACTGATGGATGAAGTTTTTCTCAGACTAAATGAGCATAGTTAATAAGGGAATTACAAATCTAAATGCCTTCTTTTGTAAGATTATTTCAACTTTTGTTAGATAAGCAATGAATTAAAATTAAATATTCTTCTGTTTCATTTAAAGTTTGATATTAAGGGTTTCTTTTTATATCCATTACCTTTCAATACATCGAAAATGTAAATATTTTGATCAGATAGAAGGTGGAATCTTTAACCCTTTTATAACAAAAACAAAAGTATTGTAAGATTCAAGTTAACAATTATTGATCTTAGCTTTATAGTTAAATAACTCGGCTTATTTTTCCATCTAAGATACATTTATTCTTGGCCTGAATTACTAGACAAGTTCCAATTTTTAATCTCGATTTTATGAGATTACTTACTTCAGTTTAGTGTTTAGATTTTCACTAAATTTCTTTAAGAATATACTAAATAGAAATACTTAGCTTAGCTTATCAAATCAATTTAACAGAACTTTTATCTTTCTAAATGATGCTTGGATATCAAAAGGTGTAACAGCATTTCTTTTTAATACCTAAAAAAAGTACACGATTATCCGCAATGTACTTTATCTATTTGAGTTCTCTGTATAAATGTATTTAACAGTTGTCTAGTGATTGGAAAAACCCTTGGCAGGAATTGTTCCCATGTCGCTGATCTAGGCTGCTGTGGCATGTGGCTTCATTTACCGTTAGCTGAACCATTAAACCTCTGGTTGATTGCCACGCCCACACACACACACACACACTCGCACACTCGTTATGAGAATGAGATTGAAGTCCGTTAAAAGTAGAAGACAGAGACAGAGAGGAGAGCCTGCAATCAGGCACATAGCTCAATTCTGATGTTCCAAGTGCACACGCCCGGCTAAATTACCAGAAACATCTCAAAGACGAGATGGGACGACGACGACGACGACGACGACAACGTGGCGCACTTTTTAAATTAAAAACTAAAATCGATTGACATTCAATTTGAGCAGGCAACATCAGCTTTCAACTGACTGCGCCTTCTGGGTCCGGGTCTGGGCTAGAGAGGATGATGTATGAAGAATGGGCAAAGTGGAGATAGCCCAAGGGATCGGGGATCAGAGAGGATGGAGGATGTCTTCGTCGTATCTCAAGTCAACATTTGTCGCTATAAATTTGCCACTGCACAACTTTGCACATTTCCTTGACTTGGCTGTCGATGCGTGTGCGTGCGTAAGATTTAGCTGAGGAGAGAGATAGGAACTGAGGTGCTGGAGGAGCCAAAAGAGTAGAGATGCTAGATGTTAACTGGTAGCTGGTAGCTGGTAGCAGTCAGTGGATGTTGTTTCCTTCCTAACGACAGCCTTGGCAGCAACCGACGACATTCAATACAGGCTGACATGTGTGCGACGCAGAGAAGAAGAGTTGCCTGCTTCACTGACTTGCCCCTGTTTCTGTAACTGTATCTGAGTATCTTTGTATCTGTGTATATGTTGCCATGTGGCTTTCCGCCAAGTCGCGTGCAAATTTTGTGACACTTCACCCACGGGAGCGATGCCAGTCTCCAGCTTCCCGCTCTATTAATCCTGCCTGACGCTGACAAACTGCAAGAGAATCAATTTTGAAGCTGTAGCTAAACTTAAACCCGAATGACACTAGCTGAATGGATGTTAAGATTAAAATTGGCATAAAAGTTCGATTTCACAAAATGAATAGCAAAAGCACCTGAAGTTTATATAAATAAAAGTATTAATCAAAGCTATTCAACAAAATAACATAAAATATCGCTTTTAAAGCGGGTAATAAAGCCTGAAGATTTCTAAGCACATTCAAGTTTTATAGCAACATTAAAATTTACAATTAAGAGTTAAAACATATTTAACTGAAACTATTAATCAAATCTATTAAAAAGTTCGCCTTTAAAGCTCACAAATTCGTTGGCAGTTGTTTCTGGAGCCTGAAGCTTTCTAAGCACATTAAAGCTTTAAGACAACAGCTGAATTTAAAAGTTTCTTTAAAACAGTTTCTGTGATAAAAATAAGAATGAGAGCTTTCATTAAGAGCCATTGGACTTAAAGTATTTAATATTAATATATTTATTAAATCAGCAAAGCTTTAAAAAGACAATAATCCTCGCATTTTGAGAAGGCGCTCATTCTCAGAGTTGTAATTTAGGCAGTACTGGAGGTTGTAAGTTTTAAAGCACATTAATGTTTTCAAGCAACCGAATTTACACTTTAAAGTTTTTAAATTAAAAGAGCAATAAGAAGTTTGTTTAAGAGAAGCGTTCATTTAATGCCATTGCAAGTTGAAGCAAGTTAAAAACGTTACGCAGTGACAGGAAATTGCTGATTAAATTTCAACGCAGCTTGAGAGGAAGGGCAACCCTTCATTAGACGCGACTCGAGCCGCTCATTAAAGTGTAAAAATCTGCACTTTGAAGGCGAGATGCGGGAGAAGGATGAAGGCATTGGAGGCAGCATTCATTAGACAGCCACTTGATGGCGTGTGCATAATTTGCAACTAGAGTTGCAAGAGTTGAATGCAAGCAACAGACAACAAGCAACAGAGAACAGACAACAGCCAACAGCCAACAAGCAACAAGTTGCAGCCGTTTTTAATTGATATTAATTTAATTGACACTTGAGTTGAGTTTAGGCCTCCACTTTTTCCCTATCTGTCATCCAGTATTCCCCCCCTTTTCCCTTCCCTTCCATTGCTTTGACTAATCGACTGACATCGCGTGGGCTGTTTGGCAGATTCGAAGCGTTGCATTTGCAGTGGCAGCTTCAATGAGCTTTGCATGTTAACTGTTTACATTACAGCATTACAGCAGAGTGGCGACTGGCAGAAAGAGATAGAGCTAGACAGAGAGAGAGACAGAGATGGCTGTACTGAGAAGCTTTCTGAAGTGCATTTTATGAGTTTCCGTTTAAGTTCAATTATGTTGGGTTTGCTTTGATGATTAACATAATGAGCAAGTGGCGTGAAACGAGTGGAATCAAGTGGCCTGAATAAGCATGGCCTAAAGGCAGATTTGAGTGTGGGAAATAGCTTGGCAACAACTTAACATAGAACTTCAATGGATTCTTAGCTTTTCGAATTGTGATAATTTCAAGAGGATTTTGAAGAGTTATCTTGGTATAACTAATAACATAAAATAATAAGACACATACGATATTTATAATTAAAACTAACAAATAGTTTTTATTGTCATTTATCATCTTGGGCAATTTATTTATAATCAAATATTTTTAATATTTTCAGTTAAACATCAAGTTAATATTAGATGTTTCAATGAGTTCTTATCTCTTTGAATTTTAATAATTTGAGGTGAGTTATTTGCTGTATAATATATTATTTTATAATTAAAAATATACTGTTTTATTTAGTACGATATTTTTATTAGAAATAATATTTACTACTTATTAATTATTGTCATATTTCACATTTATTAACTATTCACCTGAGTGAAAATGTTCAACTGTCAATAGTTCTTGGATCTACGAATATATTTTCTATAAGTTTTTTATTAACAAAGATGCAAATAATTATATATAATTGCAACTTAAAGAAGTTAAGAATACGATAAGTTCTACGACTTTTAGATCTCCCATCCATCAAAAGCAATCTTTAAACGCAACCTTTAAGATTAAAATCTATTGTAAAGTGTTGGTATCCTCCTCAACACAACAAGACGTTAATTACAGCAATTGCAACTTGGTTTATCATGCAGATGATTAAACTGACTTCTGAAACGGCAACAAATCAAGACTAAGCACAGAGCAGAAGCCTCTGTTTAACTCATGATCATACATCCTGTCAACAACATTATTAGATTAATCAATTCTAGGTGCATTAAATTAAGTATACGCACAATTCAAACAGACCAATTGCTAGGGGGTAAATCCACCGTAAACACTAGATCAACTGCAGGTGTAACATCAATAAAATATAATCTATATACTCAGCATCTGTGTGTCTACTACTATGCATATGTAAGTAGAAGGGGAGGTACCCTGTGAGTGGTGTTAATGCGCTGGCTAAACGGGTTTGCAAATTGCAGCCGCATTAAATCCACTTCCGGTTTGGGGCCCGCTTCCGCTTGTGGAGACACACTTCGGAACAGGTGTAAACTCTGACGCCCGCCCATGGGCGACACATTTGGCAGCCATTCAAGTGTAACAACAACAATGCGGTGGCGTTGAGAGGATGAGCGATGAAAGATGAGAGATGAGAGACGAAAGGGAAGAAGGGAAGACAAAACAAAGGGCTGGCAAATCAAATTGAATAATTGTTGCATGAACGTGCAATAGGAAAGACAGAGTGGACAGGTGAATAGACAGCTGTTGGTCGAAGGGAATGCTGCTAACAAGCCTAGGCAACAACAACAGCAACAGGAACAATAACAATAACATCGAAGCGATGCGATGCGATGCGACTTCAATTCAATCAATTGAACGTGCCGCGAATGGTTAGTAACAAAATACGAGCATAAAACCCATTCTGCCAGGACAACCAGGACAGTCCAGGACTAACACCGACCAACTGGCGTGTGAAATTGACAATGTTGCACAGTAACAGGCAAAAATATTTTTACACACGCGACAAACGGCCAACATGCGAGATTAACTAGCAGAGACAGACAGGGAGACAGACGTGATGCACCTGCCATGTCCTGAAGTCCATTGATTGACTAGAATACACGTCACCATCATTCAGTCGATGGATGCCTCGTTTGGTTCACCATTGTTGCGCAAATTTGTATAAAAATGCGAACATTCTGCAGCGAAAATCGAGCAAATAAAATTTATTTAGCTTGTAGACAGTCCCCAGAGAGGGAAATCGAGATGAAGAGGGAGAGGGAGAGGGAAAGGTAGAGGTTCAGGCACAATGATGCCTGTGATTTTCAATATTTGCAACGGGTTGGCTACATACTATACAATACTATATATAACAGGTGTTGATATGTTTATCGACTGGTTTTGAGCCCAGTCAGTGCTACGTGCGTGCAATTTGCACAAATTGCTGATGGCCAGCCACAAAATGGAGCAGGACCCTGAGCATAGAGGATAGAGAGAAACAGAGAGTGAGAGAGGGAGGGAAAGGAGCTCACTTCTCTGTGGCTGTCTGTCAGCTATTGGTGTTGTTGTATAGGGTTTCAATTAAACAATTAGTGGACTATTATTTGAATAGACGTAGGCGGCAATGGGGTGAATGGAGTGAATGGAGATAACATTGTGCACCTGAATTGACTCAGAATGCTAAGCAATTGATAATAATTGATTGATTTTCAAATGAAGCGGTTGATGAAACTGCGGGCTTAATTGCGGTTAATGCAGCAAGATTATAGACAGAATTTTAGGGTTCATACAAAGGAAACTGCACAGAGTCTTGCCAGAGTAATAAAATAATAAAACATTTTATAGAAAATTCGTCTTATCCAAAAGGTTACAGAATAGAAGAGTTAAGAAGTTTTCCTCTCTATAAACAGTGCAGCTACCTCTCAAGTTGTCTTAAATAATAACAATTATTTATAAAAGGCTCAAATAATTCTTTAACATGACTGATCAATTAAAAAACCATAAATAACTATTGAAAATGATCGTTTTACTTATTTCTCATAACAGTTATGGTTGCTGGACAACTAAGTTATATAGAAAGACTTATAGAATAACAATAAAGAAAGAGTTCTAGAAGTTGTCTTCTCTATAAACAGTGTAACTGCCTCTATGATTGTCGTCTGCTTTTGCCACATGTCTGAACCTTGTCAGGAGTTCTTGTTTCTGAGTACTTTATGATCTGTATTGCTGGCTAACAAGCCAAGAAGCAACTCGACTTGCCTGAAAACCATCTTGTTCTCTCTTTACTCTGTGCAAACTTTATGATCAGCTAGTGCATATTTTACACGCTGCTAATTTCCGACGAGGTTGAGGCGACGACGACTACAGCTCCAAATCCCAGTTGGAACTAGCTGAGATTTCCTCCCTGGAACAAGCTCTCTTGAACCTTAACAAATAGCGACGAAAATTGCAACAAATGTGTTACGAATGGTTCGTGATCGTCATGACAGAATGTCGCCAGTAACAACAACAACAGCAACCGAAACAACAACAGCAACAACAGCAACATCAGTAACAGTAACAACAACAGCCTAAAGAATTGTGGACCAATGAGGAAATCGCTGCCTTGGCTTGAACCACTAACATCACGAGTTGAACTCTTAACAGCCTGAGAGCGTCCAAGTCCAAAGCGAAGATGTTGATGATGAGGACGTTGCCGACAACAACGACAACGACGACAACATTGGCCAACTTGACAACAACAACAACATCAGCAATAGCAACAGCAACAGCAACAACAACAACAACAACAAGATTAGCGCGTTGATGAGGCTGCCGAAATGCCAGAGAACTGAAGACTGTAGACTGAGCTCTGATGTCTGATGTCTGAAGACTGAAGAGTGAAGACGAAGGAGCTTTGGAGTTCGACTCGTTTAGCTGGTAGCCTTCTGGGCTGCTGAGGTTGCTTGTTTTTATTGTTTTTATTGTATCTGTTGGGTGATTACAACGTTAGCGAGTGTTTGCTGTACTTGTTGTTATTGTAGCGGCTGATGCAATAAATCGCTGACATTGTTGTCGTTGTTTTCGTTGTTGTCGTTGTTGTCGGTCTGCGATAAAATTAAATCGTTACAAACTAAGATCGTGTCGCTTTGAAGGGTTAGCCAATTTTTTGCATCTACTCGTTACAATCTTAACTTCTGGCAAATTATTTTAGAATCAGCTTAAGCTCTTGATTGCCAAATTTCACAAGTCCATACAAAACGACCTAACATCATCATATCAAATGACTTCTTTAATAAAAATTCAATATAATTCAAAATCCTCAGTAACAAAACTTGTACGACAAAGTTCTCCCATTACAATATCTATATAATTTCGGTTTAACTGAAAAGACTTACTAACAAATATAATCTAACCTTCGAGAATATACTTAACAATACAAAGTGTAAAGAATTCAGTAGAAAAATTTTTTTTGTAGAAAACATGTTTAACTTTGACTAATTCTTTAATTTAGAATTATGATATTTATTGCTATACATTTTTAAGACTAAATAAAGTAGGACAACGATTCTAATAATTCAATTTAAAGTATTTGACAATGGATGAAATCTTTAAAACAGATTATTTACAAGTCCTTATATAAACTATTTTGTTTCTATTTAAATCTATACATATATCCCAACAATAACACACATTTCAATTTCTTTATTAATAATATATTTATCAAATATGTATTCCCTTGATAGTACATTTTAGAATTTACAAAATTCTTATCTTGTTCTATGGAGAATAACTTTAACAGTAACTTTAATGTAAAAATGCATTGAAACTCTTGCTAAATATGCAACTGATTGTGAGTCGGTTCTTTGAAGGGGTAAAAACTCATATGTGTGTTTTTCGACAATTTTGCTCCACTTTCTGTCTACATTTTGTACTCGTGCATTCAGAATTTCTTATCAATTTCATATTGCCAAACCAACACGTAGAAAACTTTTTGCACAACTCGTTGCGTATCTTTTGTAAGTGCGAGTGTGTGTGTGTGTGTATAGGAAGTATCTGTGTGCGTGTGAGTATGTGAGTGGATGTAGGAAACTTGTGCTGTTTTGGCATTTTGAAAATCCCCAAAAGCGTTGCGTTGGCGTATTCTAAACTTTGCGCCACTTTTTGTTCAGCTAAAGTCATTATCATTAAAGCCATACTTTTTAGTCAGGCGAAAAACTTTCACTCTTGTGGGCCAGGCGGTAGCGAAAAATATTGTAAATTGTATCTAACAGATACTTTATCGAGCCGCAACCGAAACTTTTGCCATTGTCCGCGAGCGCTAAACTGACACACTCACACACATAAGTAGACGCACATATGTAACATAACAACAACAAGAAACTCTGCCTGAGAGAGTTGAAAATTGCACTCCCTCCTCCGCATGATGAGAATGGAATGAGAATGGAAAAGAAGGCGTGGCATAAACTTTTCTTTAGTGCGAGTCACATGGCAAATTATGAGCATGTTGAGAAAACTTTTCTGATATGTGTGTGCGAGTACATACATTCATAAGTGTAATTGCTGATATATTTGTTACATTTTAAAATAATTAAAATAGATAAATATGTTACGCAAAGTATTTTTTATAGATTAAAATGTTCAAAGTTTTACTTATTCTTAATGAATTAAACAAAAAACTATTATAAAGAAGTTAAACTGCCAAGAAATATAAGAAGAATTACTTGAAATGTATTTCTTTAATATTTGAATTCAAAAATATAATTGCCAATATATTGGTTAAACTTAAAACAGTTAAAAGAGTTAGTTAGAGTAATTTAACTATGTAAATTCAAATATTAATTATGAAAAGTCTTTAAATTTTTAAATTGAGTATAAATAAATATACTTTTTAACTTGTATATATATTTTATATATAATAAATTCGATAAATTAATTAATAATAAATTTAATTAATTGTGGATAAATTTGTTCTTCAAACTATTTAATATAATAAAATTCTAAAATTGTATCTGTTATATAATCATTTAAATTTGAGCATAAATAACATACTTTATTTTGGTTACATATAAACAACGATACAAATGTGTAATAAATTCAATTTTATACTTGTTTATCTCACAAAACTTTAAATATTCTCACACTTTCGCATCTCATTCCCTTCTAATGCGAAGAATCCAGAGCCAGAGCCAGAGGGCAGCCGTAAAAGTCGCTGTTTTGTGACCATAATATGTCTTCATTGGCCAGGAACTGACAAGCCCCAAACAGAGAGGCAATCGAGTCGATGGTTGAAGTCATAACCTCAGGCCATGGAAATCAGCGTCGCGTTGTTGCCATAAAATTATAGCAGGGAAACAACAACAACAACAACGACAACAAAACAGCAAATCGATGGCAAAGATGCCGGTGCTTTAAGCCCGAATCCCAGTCCGTGCCTGGCCAGGCTTGAGCTCGTATCTAACTGTAGCAAACGGAAGAGTGAAAGGCGGCAAGAAAAGACTTGGGTTGCTGGAGAAGAACTTTTGGTGCCAGCTGCTCGAATTGTGGGTCTGTCTCTCTGTCTGACGTTTGGGCTGGTAACCTGATTCAATGAGTTAGCGAATCTATCACTTTGCCTTCCTGCCTGCCAGCCTGCCAGCTCGTTGTTAGCCACATGCGGGCCTTTCTTTTTGCCACATTTAATGCACTTTATTGCACAAACTAAAACTTGATTGACCAGCCGTTGTTTTCTTTTTCAAGTATTCTACACATAAAATACCTTCCTTCATACTCGTACTCGTACTTTCTAAAGCAAACCAAAGCTGCCCCGCAGTTGTTTTATTACAAATTGGAAATTTGTCTTAAATGCGCTCAAAGGTGCAGATTTCAATGCACAAGGCAGTGGCTGACTGCCAACTGGCAAATGGCAAGTAGAGAATGCAGATTTGAGAATACGCTATGGAGAATAGGGGAATGAATGCAAGCCAAGGAAAGACACAAAAGTCATGCGAAATTTGCATACGACTGAGTTACAAATTCGTTTGCCAACACTTATCGCCGACCAAATATCTCAAAAACAGCCACGACAAATGTTGTTGCTGTTGCTATTGGTAACATCGGTTACCATGTTATGCGATTTTATTTGTTTGTGTTTTTCAGGCGTTTAATTAGTCTCAAAATCAAAGTTAATCCAGTGGCAAGCAATGCGAGGGAAGGAACAAGGGAAGCGAAACAGGAAGAAGACAGGAAGAGAAAGAGAGAAAAGATAAGATTTAAAGGTGTGGTTGTTTAAATTTGTTCGAATAGGCATAAGCTATGTTTAGATAGCATATTTAACAGAATGTTATTGAAAAGTGATAACTAACAAGATAATAATAAACAATGATATTAGTATCCGCAATTTTATTGCCATTGGAAAAATTGGAAAAAAGAACATGAACAAATTGTTTTCTAAGCAAATTAAATATTTCAAAGGCGCCATCTAGCGGAAAAGATGAGCAGACGTACAATAAATTAAAACAAAGTATTGCATACTTTCGGGACTGTTTTCCTAATGATAATTGCACATTATTTTCAGTCCGAAAGTATGCAATAAAAGTGTAGTTACAGTAAGCATGAAAGGCAACGCGCGCTTATTTAAAAAGAAAATAGAAAACTATTTTTTAAGTAAGAACCAATTTTTTTGCAACAATATTGAAATTCGAAATTAGATAAATTCAAGAGGATTCTTTTGAAATGTCTTTCGTCTTAGTAGCCCTTTCGGGGGCCTAGTTCCTTCAAATGAGTCCCAAAACATCTGGAAATTTCAGGTAAGGTAGAGAAAATTCTACGAAAAATCTATTCAAAATTTCAATGATTTTTATTTTCGAGTGTCCAAGCTAAAAATTTCGGCGTCACTCGATTTCGGTGACCAGAGTTGTCAGGTGTGTGGATAAACAATTATTTAGTATTTAAAACCTGTAATGATTTCAAAATATCTGAAATACTACGTAATTTGTAGATCCATTTTGCAAATAATAAAGCTTCGTCAAAATTAATCAACATTAATTATGGAAATCCATCGATCCATTTGATAAAGTACGACAGATTGCAGGCATTGTTCTACTGTCGGCTGACATATCAGGATGCAGAAAAGGACCTCACAATGATTGTAACTGTTCCACGCGACTGTGTTTGCAATTAGCAGCCTAAGCAACTTGTTTATTGTTTCTGTTGTTGCTTTGTAGTGACAAATGCAGCACCATATGGCGGTACAATGACCCACATTATGGAGGCGCTTTTATTAGACGACAGTTCGCGATGCACAAAAACAAAAGGACTCACAATAGTCGCCATAGTCGGGAATAGTCACAGACAATGGCCACGAGACGACAACGTTGTCATCGTTGTGACACACAGACATACACAGAGACACACACACACACACCTAAACACATATGGAGACAATGCAAATGTGGCACATGACTTGAACAGGACATTAAACTCAAAAAGGAGTCAGCATATTTAGGGCATATGTGAGTCAGATTGAAAGTTGCCGTCTTGAAAGGAACCGGATATGGATTAAACACAAAGTTATCTCAGCTCAAAGCTAAACACTATAAAGATTCACTACTGTTCAGATGGTATATTAAGTCAGCTCTCCGAAAATACTTTAACTTGTGTCATTTGTCTGTCCAGTGTACTTGATTCAACAAGACTATTCTTACAATATTTTTAAGATGCTGGTATTTAATTTTATTCTTTGGATTTATTCTTTGGTAATTTATTCCGATCTTATTCAACAATATTAGGAGACTCTTCACATTATCTCAAAAGGTAGATATGATCTTTAAAACACTTTAAGTAACTATATAAGGGACTGAAATCTTGAATACGATTCTCATGTCTGCTCGTTGATAATCAGGTATTATACTAATACTTAGGGAAGGATTTGGTAGATTGCCACTTAAGACTCGGCACCCATTTAGTTAAATATATGAGAGGCAGAACTCAAAGTTCCCCAATTCATTTCGGCCAATATCATTTTGGCCCGGACCGCAAAGCCTTTATAATTGCATTTCTGATGAGCGGCGTGATGAGAGGGTCACGCCCTCAACCTGTAGGGGGTGAGGTCAGTTAGGTTAGTCAACCACAACGACAACAATCATCATCATCAGAGAGAGCAGCAGGAGGGCCCATGACGAGGACACTAATACCACACACACACACTCACATAGAGGACTACAACAGGCGACACATGCAACAAAGTGAGCCAGTTTACACCTGCAGTTAGTGAAGTTGGCTTTGTGGCAAGGTAGCAAGAGGAGCATGCAACATGCACCTACTATCTGGGCAGGTTGCACAGTTTCAACTATGCCATGGCCTTTCCTTGTAATTATTTGTAATTTGTTTGCCCAAGTGCAGACACCAAGAGGCAACTGTTTGGTATGTCATGTGTAGTTCTAGTTGTTCTAAGTAGATATACTTAGTTAGTTGTACTTGTCGTACTTGTACTAATGCTAACTGCTGTCCCTGTTGTAAATTCAAATGTGCTTAGTTATGTCTGCTGTAATATATAAGTAGTAATTCTTCCTGTCGTTGTTATTGTAAACGCCACTTGGAGAACTTTTCCAGTTGAAGTTGGAGTTTGAAATTGAAGAACGGGAAGTCAGCTTTGTTTTTGTGTGTTCACAGACTGATTCAGATTGATGATGACATCGCATTTCGTTGACATTTTCATGGACAACGGAAACGGAAATGCTTTCACTGACGGGCCACATTAAGAAATAATTAGCAAAAACGAAAAGATGGCCAAGAGAGAAAGCCATGATGGGTAAAAGCCTATTGCGTAATTGTCTAATGGACTCGAACTGCGCCACAACAAGAAAGTCAACAGCAATTCAAGACATTGGCCAATAGAACTGAGCCCATAAATTATAAGCAGCGTATAGTTAAGCTAGGATAAAGTCTTTAAATGGCTGTTGATGGGTCCCGTGCTCGAATTCCATGCGTAATTTGAGGGCTTAGCAATAGAAGAGAAAAACAAGTCACAAGGATAGTTGATTGGGCTAGAAGACAGCAAACTTAGGAGATGTTTTCACTTAAGTTGAAGATGGAACAATTTGTATATTATTCAAAAACACCATAAGCAGCATTTACTTACCACAAATCTCAACTTCTTCCCGCATTTTTTATTGAATATATTTCGATTAATACGATTTTTTTGATATGTAAATCGAATTATGCGCGGAATTTAAGATGAATTCTGCAAGGCGTAGCGAAAATTTGCATCAATTTTTCTTTACATTAACAGGCATAACAGAGGGGAGAATTGCGAGGGTGGCATTGAATGTTTGAGGGGGAGTTTTCTGGGCCATAATTGAGTTAATAAATCACATGCCAGCTTCAATTACTGCTCCAACACCCTCCTGCAGTCAAAGAACCCACGTGGTTACCTCAAAAATGCTCTCATTGAGTGAGTGACAGACTTCTTTGGATGGTTTGGGTTCCATCTGATGGAATGTTGGGGAATTGCTACTTGAGAAAATGTCATTACCAGCCACTTGAAATATTCGATTTTCCATTGAAATGCTAAATTCGCGTAATAATTCAAGACAAGCAACTCTCTCTCTCTCTCTTTCTCTCTCTCTCTGTGTGTCTGTCGGTCATTGTCTGTGTATTTGTATACTATTTGTGGAAAGGGAATCAAATTCAATTCGCTTGTTTGCCATTCGCCTTCAACCTGCATCGCAATTGTCGCCCAAAATTGAAGTACCACGAGTGGATGTATCGTTGACTGATGAAAAATCAGTTTATATGAGCCTGAATACTCTATAGAAATCATTGGACAAATATTCACATTGCATACAAATTGAACTAGGAAATACCAAAAAGATTGAGTACTGAAAGAAGGTAAAGGAATATATTAAAAATGGGATATATAATTAGAGAGCAAAGGAAACTAAAGAAATGTAATTCAATTGTTCAGTAATTAAGTTAAAATACGCAGTAAATAAAAAGGCAATATGTAAGATTTAAGTTCAAATATAATTAGAAAAGTCTATAAACTTCAGCGTAAAGGAGGAAGAACTCATAAAAAAATATAATAGATATTTTGTTGTTCATTGGAACTAATTTTAAAAAACTAACAAGAAAACTGGCTCTTTAAAAAAATAAGATTTCTCCACTCAGATATTTCCTACAATGTTGCATATTAACAATTTAAAGATTTCACAGAGGCATCTAAAATTAAAGAAGCGTAGGACCAGAAAACTAAAGATGTAACATATTATTCAATTGAAATAATAATCAAGTTGTTTTTCTATAATAAAGTTAACATACTCTGTAAATAGAAATACAATATTTAAGTTGTTGTCGTATGCTTAATACAACAGGATTTAAATTGAACTATACAAGTTTATCAACTCTAAAGTAAAGGAATGGCAATTTATTAAAGTATATGATAGACATTTTGTTGCTTATTGTTATAACTTTAATATAGGGCACTTACAAGACTTTTGGTGATAGTTTCCTCTTACACTATCACCTTCGCCTGTTTGCCAGAATAACAAATTACAAGATTGTTAAAATAGGGTAGAGCATAGTCGATCATACAATCATTTGCCAAATGAATGCATTTGTTGCTCACCAAGCTGCGAAAAGGCAAGCTGACTCTTGGCCTAGACTCAGCTCTATGGCTCACTCCTTATGCCTTAAAGACCGCCTATTAGGCCGTTGTGCTGTTGGCCCGTTTCAATGGCACAGGGGAGGCCAGGGCCAGGAACAGAACGAGGCTAGGGCAACGTGAAACTGTTTTTCTCAATGCCAGCACAGCATGAACGTGCGAACAAACCGGACATCCGCTTATGGAACGGATGTTGCCTGATCTCCGGTTTGTTGACAGCGTGTCGCTTCCCTCTCAGGCTTTTACCCCTGGTCTATATATTGTATATTGTATATTGGGATGTTGCTGTTGCTGTAATAATTTATCTTCACTTACATTAAATGGCGATTTTGAGCAGTCATTTCAGTGGCAATAAAAACACAATTCGCAATCCGTTTTGGCCAACCGTTGCCAGGCTGCATTTGTTGTAGTTGTAGTCGTTGTATTGCCATAAATCAGAAGTGCCCACTAAGAGTCAGGCACGGTAATTGCTTTAGAAAAGTGGGTTAAGCTGAAATTAGTTGCTTAGCAGGCTCAGATACAGCTACAGCCACAGATACAGATACAGCTACAGATAGAGGATTCATCTTCAACTGCTGCTCATAGAAATTTTGATTTAGCTTTCGATGCGACGCAGTTCCAACAGTTCCAGCAACAACTTTTACACAACGACAACCGACAACTGGCACAAACATATTTCATTTTGTGGGCGCCAGGAGTTTGGCGGGCGGGAAGAACTCTGGTGGGAACTCAGAGTGAGAGACAGAGAGAGAGAGAGAGAGAGACTCTGCTTCTGGCAGCAGGAACATGCACACTAAATTTTCATTTGCAGGACAAGCCAAGCAAGCAGTTGCAGTTACAGGCTCTTAGTATTTGACTCTGCTCTCTCCCTCTTCAGGCCAAGAGACGCGAGGCAGAGAGGGATATGCATTTAAATATGTGTTGAATTATTGTCCTACAGCTGGCCAACTACAGAAGGCAACTACAAGCAGTACAAGGAAGTTTCACCCAGTTTATGCGAATATTTCGCACAATGCACAATTCCATTCCCAAACTCATTCCACATAACCAACGCTTTCCCCTTGCCCATTTTCCACTCTCTACTGTTTCTGCTGCTTTGTATCTATTAAATTAAATTGCTTAATTTTCTGCACTGTTCATAGAATGTTGCATAGCGAAAGAGAGAGACAACTGTAGAGGGAAATACACTAAGAGAGAGAGAGAGAGAGAGGGAACATGTAACATCAAACATTACAAAACTTTCATCATTGTGTGACATGAAATTATTTGTTAGTTTTTGTTGTCGGGTTGTCGTTGTTCTCTGGCTGCCTGGCAACTAACATTCATTTCAGTTGTTTAGATTTTATGCTTTGGAATTTTATTTATAGCAGATTGTTGTTTCCTCCAACTCCAACACCAACTCCAACACCAACTGGGAGCTGTTCTCATTATTTACATACATACATATATGCAACTACATGATTCTATTTCTTCTTCTACGCTTTGGTAGTCAAATAGAGTTACGTCTACGGATACAAGTACGAACATGATTTTGCTCTGTTATATTCCAAGTACACTGTAATTTTAACGATTGTAATAATAATTAAAATATATGATATGCTTTGTAGTACAATAACTTTATGAAAACTGTGAGAATCGAAATAAAGAGTTTACAAAATTCAACCAAATATAAACGAGTATAAAAATAACTAATTTATGAGCTAAACGCAGGTTTATTGAAAACTAAAATTCTTATATCTAACATATTTCAATCTCTATCTAAGGATACAATTAGGGATATTGGTTTAGGCGCTACATATGATAACTACTTCTTATCATATGCAGCTGGTGCGAAAACTCCGTATCTGCGGAGGACTGAATTTACTTAGGTCTATGGGAATTATTATTAATCTAAAACCAGAATTTACATTGGTCCTAAATGTATCGTTTATATCTTACAATATAAGATTAAACAGTGACAGATCCCATAAATTAACAAGACCAAATATTCGGCTAGTATACCAAGTTTGCGCTTAAACAGTTTGGGAATTCGAAGCGTAAAAGTAAAAAATACTGTGCTGAAATATATGCTATGTATACCAAATATACGTCTCGGATATACTGCAATGCTGACAACTTGGCAATTTTCCAGACAGATCTGTCTTATTTTCTGAAGTTTTCAAGATTTTTAAATTAAATGTCATAGTACTTATTTTAAGTGAATTTAGAGCTAAATATTTTTAACAAATTTTTATTTTTTTCCACCTCTTTTCTTTATATTCCTTAATAATATTTTTTCTCAAATCTGGCCTGTTTATAGCGTTCAATTATTGGCAACACTGATAGACTGCCCCAATTAATTGTAGCGTGATCATTGAAGTCTCTTCATAATCGCCATAATCACCATTGTTATCCACACAAATCAGCTTTAACGTGTAGACTGAATAAACTGCCAACTAAATTCAACTTCTGCAACTAGCAAATAGTAGACGAAACAGGAGTCGGGAGGGAAAGCAAAGGCAACGAGCCCATAATTCATTAAGACTTTGAGTTATTCACAACTTTTTCCATCACTTTTACAAAAGGGGGTGAAAAGGGGTGTAGAGGGAAAGACGACGACTGTCTGCCGCCTGTAGACAAAACTGATAAGGAGCTGCCGCTGGGGAATGCTGCCTGAGAGCGATAACTTTGCTACCGTTAATTTTTTCAGTCAGATTCAGTCAGGAGGCAACGTTGCAAGTTTGAGAAATGAGAAAGAAAGCTACACTTCTTTAAGGTGTAAATTGTCGGAGGCTATAAACAAAAGACAAAAGGCTGAGCTCCTCTGCAGTTCCCACTGCGCTTTTGGGGCTTTTGTTTGTACTCCTTGAATTTGCTGCATTGTGTACATTTGCCCAGAGAGAGAAGTCAGAGCCTCGACCACTGCCCAGCTGCAGTCTCAGCAGCTCCATCTCTGGCCACGTTTATGGTTGACCCTCTCGCCAACCCTCTCCCTCTCCCTCCTCCAATTGCTGCTTTTTGTCCTTCTACAGCTCGTGAACAAAATGAAATTGTTTTGTTGCCGCTGCTGCAGTTCGTCGCGTCGCCTGGGTTTTGAGTTCTTCTCTTTAGTATGCCGAACAGCTGCTGAATCTACAGCTTCTTTGTTCACGTGGGAAAGGGGAAGGAGGGAGTCCTGACCATGGACATGGCCCTGGTTCAGTGCGCCGCGTTGCACAGAATTTGTAATTGCAATGTCGGTTAATTAAATACAGTTTTACTTTATGCTTTCCCCTCTCAGTAAGTGTCCCTGTCCCTGTCCCTGTCCCTGTCCCTGCCACAGACACCACCATTTTGTCCTATTGTGTTGTTTATCTTTTGTGTACGCCATTTTTCTTTATTTTTCACTTAGAGCCTAGTGCAGCTTTGCGCCTTGTACTCATCGCACAATATATATCATTTGGGCCAGAAGTAAAATTTCCAGACTAGTGCATTCCATTATGAGCTCTTGTTGCGGAAGTTGACAGTTCAATGCCAAGAGCAGTCGCCAGGAAGTGATGGTACAAGGGACATGGCTAATCAAAGAAGCCAACACTTAAAGGCAATCATTGATATGTGGAAAACTAATGATGAACTCAAAATCTACAGAACTCTACAGAGGAATAAGACAGAAGTTTTGGGGAAACACTTTAACAAAATGGAAAATCCATTAGTGATAAATGACTGATAAAGTCCAATAAACATTAAAGCTTTTTAAATTTAATCTCAGATAAGAAACTATAATAACAATTTTACAGTCAGAAATATCTATTAAAAAAATCAAATAAAGCTTAGATAATTATCCAACTATTATAATTAATATTTGAATTGCATTAAATAAATATTGTTTTAATAATAAATGTTATTTTGTTGCTCACATTGCAAATAGTTTAAACAATTCTGTGGACTACAGAGAGTAAGGACTTTTAAACATTTTTGCGCTTTTTTATTCCTCTACTTTTTCTTCATACTCTGTTCGTCAGTTAAACTACAACAGCAATTACTAAAACATATGTTCAACAATTAAAAACGTTGCTCATACGCTCTGTGTGGCATTTTCCTTCTATTTTTTTTTGTTCTTTCATTTTCATTTTCATTTAATTCAGTCTGCAGTGCCATTTTCGTTCGCTTTCTCTTTGGCATACATATTTATCAAAGTTGCTTTCTTTGGTTTTCTCTTGCGGATTGTTTTTTCTGTGATATTTTGTTATCGTTGCGCTTAAATTGTTTTTTCACTCTTTCAACTATTGTTATCCGCAATTTGCTAGTTGGAAAACCAAAAAAAAAACGATATTATTACTCTTCTCAAATTAATCGCTGTAATAACTTGTACAATTCAAATTAAGTGAGGGGCTATTGATATACGATTATTGAAAAGTTGGTAAACTAATTAAAATTGTACAATTTAAATATTGTGTAATGTTAAATTAAGTGAGTGGAGTTCCAAGGGAGTGTTTATTGTATTTAAATTTACTGACCTTTTTATTATTATTATGGTTAGCTGCTTTAATCTGACATACTCCTATGATGATATAGTTTCAATTAAAGACTTTGTCTTCGTTTTAATTATAACTTATATTTTAATCTAAATAAACATATTCATAAGCTTAAACTAAAAGTACTCACAATAATAGTTGAGACTTGAAAATAAAAGCAAAATAAAAATGTTATCCAAAACTTCGATGGCTGCCTTTTCTATTACCATTCACAGCAGCAAGTTGAATAATAATTTAGTTGGGAAAGGAACTAAATTATGTACTGGTTGAGGGCAATCAAATATTATTTATTTGCCATTTATACATTCAACATTGGTCCTATATACTCAACTCATGTTAAATAACATGTGCCCCCACCAATTCCCCTGACAGGACTCGTAAATTTATGTAAATTGTGCGTTTCTTGGCTAGAAATGCGAACATGGCGCATAAATTGGCTTATTACGCTATAAATTGTATTTATTTTGATGAAATTTACACAACCCTCGTACTCTTCCAACAACATATGTATGTATATATGTATGTATATATATATGCAGGGCAAGGCCTTAAAGCTTTAAATCAAACAAAGTCTTTCATAATGAATCGCAACATCTAAGCGTTCCCCATAACAGAAATTAAATATGTATAAAAAGCGTGCGAATTTTGTATTTTATTTTTTTGCGGTTATCGGAAATGAGATACATGACGCCCAACCCCCTAAAGAGAGGAGGACGAGGACGGAAAGGACCTCAAGCTTAGTCTTAGTCCTGGCCCTATTGATTTCGCTGCTTAGCGACGCTGATGCTTACGGAATTTGATTGGCGCTACGAGCGAAAGCTGATGCCTGGATAAGCACGCTCCCATGCACAGAGAGCACAGAGCACCGAGAGAGAATGAGGAGCAGGAAGGGGATTCGGGGAGTGGAATGACGCATTTAATGAATATCAAAATTGCCAATTTCAATATTCGAGCGATTTCCGAGCTACATGAGCTGTGTTATACCCGATAAGATGGCTAAGATGTGCCATATAACGCATATAATGCATATGTGTAAATATTTGTGTGTGCGTGTGTTTCTGTGTGTGTGTGTGTGTGTGCTTCTGTGTGTAAATTAAGCTGATTTCAAACTCATTCGCGTGTGAATTATGCCAGTCATTGGTTAGGTGGCTGCGATTTGATGGTGTGGAAAAGTAAACCACAGCCCAGTGGCTCATAAATTGCGTCAGTAGTCCAACAACAACAAGAGCTCTCTCTCTTTCTACGTTTTTTGAGATACAGATACAAGCAAATGCCGGGCAAGATATGCAAATGACAATGCAGTTGAGGCATAAATGAGTCCAGGGACAGATATTGTAGCTCCCAACGAGAGAAACACACACATAAAACAAAACGAGCATCAATTAAAATGTAGAATTAGTCAGAAATACTGTGGGGAAGGATGACAGATGGCGAAGGGGTCTCTACACAGAGAAAAATTTCTAAATAAAATTAATCAAAGCGGTGTCAAAAGTTTGCTGAACTCGGATTTTCCTAAGCCGAGTATGTTTTCTATTCAAGTTAATGGAATTAGATATATTCGGCTTATTGGTCTATAATATGCATATAGTCTAAATTTAAGAAATATATTCTAAATGCAAACTACAAAAACATGAAGAATTTTAACCTGAATTTCAGAATAATTTGTTGTTTTCAGTGTAGCTTGCCATAGTACTGAAAGTTTTCAATATAATTGGCCAGAAGGTTACACAGCTGCGACTGTGACTCTTAGAGGATGTAGATGAGGATCTGAATGTGAATGCGAATGTTGGATTCATCTCTGGTCTGAGCTTGGGGTTGCTTTAGTGTTATTGCAGCCATTTCTAGTTGGTCCAAAACTCATAAAATCAAGTCAAGAGTTGTTCTTGTTCTTGTTGTTTTGTGTGGAGTTTCAGTTGTTGGCTGTTTGCTTGCAAATGAAGTTGAATTGAGCTAAATTTTGGAGTACCGCCGCGGCGGGTTGCTGTTTGGATCACGTGGTGAGTCTCTGTGCTGCGTAATGAAATTTTCAACCACCAAAAAAGAGTAGCTACATAAATGGGAATTAATTTCCAACGGAATGACAAAGCAAATTGAAACTCTGGGCTGGGACTGTGGCTGGCCTTAAAAAGCAACAGTGAACAACAAAAGGGTTTGGCCAAGAAGTACATTGAGTACTGGGAATTAACAGCAAAGCAAATTAAATCAAGTATAGAAATATTTAAGAAGAGCTAAGGGGTTAATTCAGTTCTCAAGTTAACAAAGAGAGTACTGCAAGAAAATGACTTAAAGTTTCGGTTTTTTGAAAAGTTTTATTGCATAAAATAAACATATAGAATGGAATTCTGATATTTCATATTGCAGAATATAATACAAACACTCCCAAGACAACTTAATCTTGATTTTTAACCAAGACCGTTTTAAATTTCTTAAAAAATGTTCAAGCAGAAAGAGGAATTTCTGAGCCAATAAAGTGACGATCAGAGACTATTAGAAGCACGGGAAAAGAACTTACCAAATTAAGCTCAAATTTATAAATAATTATTTATTATTGAATTAAAATATATTTGCAGCCAAAAAACTAAATATGTCATATTAGATTCTAGTTCATAATTGAAACCACTTTATCCCATTGACGATTTCGTCTTTAACTCTCTGAAGTAAAACTGAAAGAATTGCTTTGTTATTTTATAAAGTTTCTTTCTTTCAATTGTTATAAAATGTGATTTAAATCGTTAATTCTTTGCCATTGCCTACAAATTACTACTTGACAATTAATCTGTCATCATTTCAAACATTGTAATAGATGCTAAACAATTGAATATCTCAATCTTTTAACTTGGTTGACAAATATTCGAAATCCCAATGAGTAAATACTTGAACTAAACCTTTGCTTGTTCTACTTCTCTCCTGCTTCAACTCACTATAGTTGAATCGAATCCACAGCCTCTTCACTTCAATTCATTTAACTGTGTTAAATTAAATCACAAATCAAAAATCAATTACAGTTATTACGACAACGACTGCGACATCGACGATGTCTACGATTTCCAATCTCTAAACGAGCTCACGACCCTTTCCGTTGTCTCCATGCAACCCAATGCAAAGGACTCAGAGACCTCTTCTCTGCCTATTTCCAATACCCCAGTCGGAAGTGCGAGCCGTTGCCGTGTGGCAGTGGCAGTGGCAGTTGAGGCAGCTGAGGCACATTCCTGCAATCTGTTCGTGCTGCCTTTTTGCCATTTGCCGACAGTGACTTTTGTCCTGGCACAGCCCCTCAGATTCCGGCAAAGCCACGGCTTCATCAATAATGATGTTATCGGTTACGGAGCAGACAGCAGAGGAAGACTACAGACTACAGACTACAGCATCGGCATCGGCATCGGTATTGGAAATAGAAATGGAAATGGCAAACGGCAGCACACGCTGCATATTTATTTAAAGTTTTATGGCTAGACCAAAAGGATGGAGATCTGGGCAAATAGGTCTCTAGTTTTCTCTCTGTATCTGTGTGTGTGTGTGTGTGTCTGCCCTTTTGCGGGGGTTGGAACACAAGGAAGCAATTCAAACTGGTTTTTAATTTCGATTTGATAAAGATTTTAATATTGTTAGCAGGGCAGCAACATCAAATTAATGTAACGGATGTTGATTGCTCCAACTGAAGGCTATTAAATTTGATTGATTTTTTACTTGTACCAAAAGTGTAAAGCACATTTGGCATAATGAACTTTGGATTTTTTGGACTGTGGCAAAAGAGTTTTTATACAATTAAAAATATTAGTTACAAAATTTGAAGTTTTAACACATCTTAATAGAAATATAATTTCACCTTTAAAAGTTTAGTTTGTAGTTCTTTAAAGATTTATTCTACTTTTTGTATTTCTGGATAGTTGTATAATAAGAACTTGAGCACAATTAAATCTCGTTTATTTACTAAATCTTATAGGCTTAAAACTTTAAGCTCGACCTAAAATATAACATTTAAAAGAATATTTTTAGTTTTTATGAACTAGAGTTTTGAATACAGTTGACCTAGTTGACTACCGCATTTTGAAGAGTCCTGCAGTAATGTGGCCGACCAATTGGAAGATGATGTTCAATTTGAGAAGTGATGGTGATGAATGAAGCATCTTGGTCAGACCAGACCGCTGTCATCTGCTTTATCATCGCCGTCTGCACTTCGCGTAACATTTAATTAATTGTCCTGCCAGGTGGTGACATAGTGAGTGAGAGAAAGAACACTAAAGCCAATGACGTTGAAAGTGCGCCATAAATGCCACAACTTGCAGTAGCATCAGCCAAAAAATATCAAAGGACCATGATAACGATAAACTGCTGACGACAAGCGACAATAACAACAAAAGCCACATCTGTGTTGCAAGGATGGCCCTTACTTGGCGTTGATGATGAGCCCAAGATTGCGACCAAGTGTTCAGCTAGCACCAGCAGCTGTCAGGTACTCCTGGTCGACTGACTGCATTGCCAGCCATAAAAGAACAGCGCTTTGATTGCCACAGACAGAAGAAGAAGCAACAACAACAACAAGAACAACAGTTTCAGGCACCAGACGTTCTTAATGTCCAACCAAGAGTTAAACACTTCAATAAAACGTGTGTGTTGTGCATATGGTTTTGTAAGCGTGTGTGCGTGTGTGTAAGTAACTGTATATGTGGTGTCATAAAGCAATTGTCTGTCCCTTGCTTAGTCGCCGCGTATACGCAATTGCATTGCACATACGCCACGTGTTGCAGCAACAGCAGTCACATGGATATAACTTTAGAGTGGCCAGAACAATGTCGAAATGTTCAACTGTTTCAAGTGTAAGTTGCTAATAAAAGGAATTAAAAATCATTTACAATGGCACTTACTTTTACGCAGAATAGAGACATCTAAATAAGTCAGAGAGAGGGAGAGGAAGAGGCAAAGAGAGGGCTGGGAAAGAAATTGTAAAAGGTCTTTTATTATTAAGGCAAATTAAAAGCATATTTCAATTACATGAACAAGCTTTCAAATTTAGTTTCTTATGAGATTATATATCTAGAATTTTTCAGATAAAACCAAAACTGATTAAAACAAAAATTTTTTTTTTAGTTTATCATTCCTTCATAAAATTCGAACATTTTAAACTTGCACGAAGAAATTTTTCATGTATTCATTATGGATGTATTCAAGCTTTCGAAAATATTGAGCTAAAAGACATTTGAAGCAGAGAAATTTAAGTTGTGAAAGTTTAACTTTATTTCTGTTTTATATTTAACACGTTCAGATGGCTAAAAGACAAAATGATTACCACTTTAAATAAAGAAGTTATACAAGTATAAATTGGCATTAAAGAAAACTCGGATTGTATATTTTTCCTTATTTAAATTGAATTAATTAGAGGGCTTTTTTGGTATATACTACTCAGCACTTTACTTATTCTGTTTACATTTCCTTTATGTTAAAAGTCTCTTTAAGTATTAACACCAAACGGTTTTCTTGATTCCTATGCATTATCCATTCGGGATTTCACAATGGTGCCGAGTTGTTGGCGCTTTGTTTGTTTCTGGGGCTTAAGTGCACAAATTCGTGGTGAGGGTGTATTTAGCAGACAACAGCAGGAACAACAACAAGAACCGCAAGAACAGCAACAACGAGAAGTGCTTTTGGTTGAATAATATTTTATTTGCAAATGCATGCGAAATGAACCCTTTGTTCTGAACGCAGAGTCCAAGTCTTAGCCAGAGCCAAAGCCAAAGCCTGAGTCTGAATCTGTGTCTGAGTCCGAGTCTGAGAGCAGCTGCAGCTTTGCGGTCGTCTGCTCTGCGGCAAGTGGGTTATAAATTATTTCATTTGCCTGCCTTTCTAACAACGTGGAGTGGGACAATTAAAAATCAACAATACCTTCACTCAATGCAAGTTTGCAGTCAGCCAGCGGCGAATCTATCAACAAAATTCCATTACATGCCTGGGCCAGCATAAGGATATATTTGACAAAAAGGACTATAGGCCTTGTGCACAAAGGGCATCTGAAATGTGCAATGGAATTTCACAGCATTCAGCAAAGCAGACAAAGTCCAAGTCCAAGTCGAATCAGAAGCCAAAGAAGAAGGCAAATGGCACATGATAACCTGCAGCTAGAAAATTTCAATTTAACAAATGACAAAAATTTTTGTTCAAATTGATTGCATTACAATGAAGGCGGCAGTCCAACAAATGGGCGGGGTCAGTACTGGGCTCAGCAGTTAAGCAAAGTAAGATGGCTTAACACACAAAGGAGAGACAGAAAAAGAGCTTGAGTAAGAGAGTGAAATAAATAAGAAGAGTGGAATTTAAAGTTTAATCACATATCATTTGTAAAAGTCCAAATTGTAAATCTACAAATACACTGAGAAAATATTTAAAATAGATAAAAACTTCAACTTACTTTACCTATGAATTCAGTGGTAAATACATGAATGAATTTCAAAAGCGAATTCAAAACTGAGACACTAGCTTGCATAGAAACAGACGGAAAGACGGACTATACATAGGACTTTCTGGCTATATCGACTCAGCTTGTCGCCGAGATCAAAAATATATATACTTCAATGCGTTACACAATTCGTGACGAAATTATAATACCCTCTGAAAGGGTATAAAAATTCAACCACAATTTCTTAAAGCATTTCAAAAAATTAATATTAAATGATTAGATTTTACTTAAACATATATTTCCATTTAATATGCATTACATAATATTAACTTTTACATATATGTATGTATTTATATAAAAAGTCTGTGTTTTTTCTGACAGTGTTAATGCAATGCATTTGACAAATAAATTGCACATGATTTTCTTGAATATTTTAATTTGTAGCCTGAGGTTTTTTGAACAGACTGCTTTTGAAGGGCATTGAACTCAGAGTTTAGTAAGTAATACAACATTTTCTTGCAAAGGCTTATTAGAATTATTGATTTTGCAGCTATTTTCAAAATTGTATACAGTAATCAATTGAAGGTAATTGCTTCTTGTAAGTGTCACTGTGCATTAACCCATGTTTTGCATAAAGTCTTCAGGCTGAGTTGAAAAGATTATCGTTGTTCTTGCTCATTTCCATTCTTCCATAGACTTTGCCGTTCGGCAATCAATGCATATTAACTTGTCAGAAACGCCCCAAAAAAGAAACTAACTGCTATTGGGAATGATATGCAGAGCTGGCGGCGACTGGCGACGATGCCGCAGACAAAGTGACGACAACGCGACCAGACACACCATGAAAGGAGCCATGGAGCTGGATGAAGGGGGGATGAAGGTGCTGTTTCTGATACTGCGGCTGCCTGCAGCAATAACTCAAATGATAATCATAATAAAAAGAAAGAATGAAAAGAAACGAGCCCTTGGCCATAACTCCAGCCTCGGCGGATCTAGACTCGACGACACGTAAGTATGCAACAAAAAACTAAGGCGCGTTGCGGCCGGAGAAAGTCAATTTGTTAAGCTGCAGTCAGCTTGAGAAGGAGAAGGGAAGGGGGGAAGCAGTGAGACCAGTCTCGGACCACAGGGCGTATGCGTCACAAAGCAAAAGAAGAGAGTAAGAGAGAGATGGACTGGAGGTAGCAAAAGTGGTACAAAAATATGCTTGGGCCGCACACGATAAACTAACCGAGGAGGAGCCACAACTTTTCTTTCACTTATTTTATTATAATAAAATTGATTTCTTTCGCCGGGAAGAGGGAACGAACGAACGCAAAGCGACAACGATGCTGGCATAAAAATTAATATAAAATGAAAAGTTTGAAATTTATTACAAATTGAATTGATTTATGCAGACACCAGGCTCAGTCCTCCCAACCTCAGTGCCATCGTCAAACGCTCTTTCCACTCGCTTAAAAAAAAAGGTGACAAAGTGAAAAGTTTTGCCATCGTCGCAGCTCGTTGGGCAAATTAAATTGGAGCTCTGCTTCGATTGAAGGACGCGTCTGGGATTTATTCTTCAGGCGTTAATCAGATAAAATAACTAAAGCCAATACAAAAAAAAATCGGATGCCATGAATATGCAATAAGTTATGCCATTCCCAGTTACAGATTCTCGAATGCGAGTCCGAATGCGAATGCAAATGAAAATGAAAATGGAAATGCCAATGCCCCGCCTAAAATTATGCGCCCACACGCGTCCCAAGAGAAGTTCAGGACATTCTTACATGCAAATGCGAAACCTGGTATTCCAATATAAATACATATACAACTACAACAACAACTACAACTGTAATAATAAACAAAGTTAAATAACAACAACAGATACACACAAACATTTGTTGCTTACGCCACAGTGCACGCAATTAAAATAACACTTGTTAAAATATTTATTTTATGTAGCACACAAACACACACACACGTACGTACATTCGTGTATTCATACACAAAGGAACAACAATGATAAAAAATGAGCCGTGAAAAAATAAAAGCGCCGACCCCAGCAGAAAGAAGTTTATATAACCTACAACACATAATGCAGAGATTGCAACTTTTTCTAGAGTTAAAACATTTAATTTACATACTGCAAACAAGTTTAATATATTGTAGATGACAACAACTACTAAAAAAACGTTCATAAATGTAGACTTTTATTTAATAGGCGATCGCTTTTTAGAGCTGAAACACAGACTTATTGCAAAATAGGAAGTTTCAGCTCTTATAAAATAGTTAACAGATTTCCAAGTAAATACTGCAGTACCTTTAAAGTCTATTATTAATTTAAAATAACCAAATTGCTTTTTACTTAAAATTGATTGAGTTTTTTAAGTACATTTTAAAACAAAAAAAATCTATTGATTGACAAATTAAGCCTATAAAGTCACTTTTTAAATTTAACTTTCATTACAAACTGCTATCGACATTTATGAGCATCCAAATAAATAATCGAAAAATAGTAAAAGAGAATCTATTATTTTTAATTGTCCGAGTCGAATAAAAATACAATAAAATTTTATGAATTTATTTGAATATAAATAGTTTGACAGCAGACAATAAAAAGTTATGTAAAATGAAGAAACGAAAATGTTGATGATTTTATTTAAATACATTTATTTATTGCGCATAAAAACAGTTAATTAAACTGTACAAAAAAATTAGTAAGCAAAATATGGATACAAGAAGTGTAAACGATTTATGTTCACTTATTTTATTTGAAGCCTGCTTATACTAATTTTTGTACTTACATAACAATTTCAATGAATAAATAATACAGCTTTAGTTTGTTACTTATTTAGATGAAAAAGTTTAAAGGAGAACTCTTCAATTGTCGTGTTTACAAATGTTTTACTATGAATGTTGGCAATTCAATAAACTCGATTGCTTCTTCAGTTTTGCCCACTCAAGAGGAGTCGACGTCATTCTGAAACCGTTGCAAACAGGAAATGAATACCCCGTTGATATAGTACGAGTACTGTTAGTACTCACTGTAGAAGTGAACCCAAAAAAAGAAAGAAAGAAATCGTGAGCAACATTTCGAACGGAAATATGTTCAATTTAGAGAATAACACAAACACATCGACTGAGAGACTCCCGGTGCCGATTGAGTGATGCACACAACAGGAACTGAAAAGACATTTTATTTATAATCGAATTTTGTATACACTACAATTTGAGTTCATAGAGATTAATTTAACTTAGTTTGATATAGTCTAAGTATCTATTGAAGTCGAGTTAAAGACACTCTCGCAATCCGATTAAGGGATGTATTTAAAAATAGTGAATAATCAATCTTAATAGAGATATAAATAAATAAAATACCATTAAAGTATATTTTGCCGAAACCAAATCATTAATAAGTTGACAAGTGTTAGAAAAATGAAAAGAAATTAAAATATATTTGGAGCTAATTATATTGAGTGAAGATTAATGCGTTTACTGTGTTAAATGTTTCTTTTGCCAGTCAGTTCAATAAAGTCATGTTGACTTCTCTTCAGAAAGAGTATAAACAAACGGCAGCAGGTAGCAACTGAGGGAAGAGCAGCAAACATAATAAAACCAAATGCAGCAAAACGAAACAAACAATTCGAGTACATTGAAAACACGGCCAAAAGCCAGCGAAATAAACGTGGCTGAAAGTCGAAAAAGTTAACAACAAAAAAAAGAAAGAAAATTGATACTGCAACAACAATAAAACGAAGTCCAGGCCAACAAAAGTGGAGAACAGTGAGGAGCAGGAGCTGCAGATGAAGAGGATACACTGGAGGACCAGTCGAGTAGCAACTGTAACAGCGCCAACAGCCAACAGCCAACAGCCAAGTGCTGGTCATTGTCCAGCAGACTGGACAGCTGCAGTTTGAAGCTGCCACCAGTCTGAGCCATCAAACCGGCAAAAAGGACATGCACATGAACACCCATCGGGTAAGGACGAGCATGAGAATGAGGCCAACGAGTTGGAATGTCATTCCCATGGATCAACATCCGCTGCCTGTTCCTTTCAGAATGCCAATTGAATCATCGCTGGGATCTTTTGCATTGCTTTGGCAATTGAACCTTCAGAAATTGTTTTGGCACAATTAGAGTGCATTTTTTGAGGTTTTTGTAGTTTGGCTTTTATTAATTTGCAGGTGTCCCTTCAGGCATCCCAGCCATCCTCTCAGCAAACTGCTGCTTTAATGTGAGAGTGTGTGTGTGTGGGTTGAAATGGAAAGTGTCAAACGCAGCATTGATTGTCATTCATTATGCAATCAATATTGATTGCTGTATGGCAGCAACACTCACAGCATCCACTGAAGAGTGACTTGCCAATCTTCAATAGCGTAAAATAAAAAGGTCGCCCACAATTTATTGGAGCGGGCGTGAATGAAATACCTCTTGACAAGGATTCCACAGACACAAGGAGGGGCATATTGGTTGGACTACAAAGGAATCAAGTTTTATTTCATAAATGTGAAATAAGATAACAAGTAAGGAAAGGCTCTAAGAGTGCTTTCAAAGCTGTTTTAATAGATACAGGGTATTTTAAAGCTGTTCACAAATTGTAATACCATTTCCATTTGACTTTTCGCGCTGACATTTTTCATACATGCCATGCGCTGATTGATGAATGAATGAAACATTGTAAAGCTCTAGCCCGGCTGTTTTTTCAGGCGTAAAAAATATATTGAGTGGACGAAAGAAGATTTTCCACTCTGAGTTGGAATCTAATTGTAAGTGGGAAACTTGTTTTGTCCAAAATAAATCACCTTTCTATTTTAATTTGTATTGTGCTTTTTAATCAAAGCCACATGTGCGTCACACCAAAAAAAGGAAAAACTTTGCAAAACTAATTTCCAAACAAGTGACATGAAAGGAAAAAAAAACAACTTTTTGTGGGCATAAAATTTTTTTTGCAGCTGTGAATCAAGTCTGGGCACAGCTGAGTCAGCGACCAGAGACATAAATCAAACTTAAAGTAAAACAAACGGGGAAGGAAGCTGTGAGGGACTTCCCGCAGACGCCTTGACGACATTAACTAATGGTGATAACCAGAAGGACTACACCAGCTGATAAGGGACCGACAAAACTAAAGAATAATCAGCACCAAAGGTCTGAGTTTGTGTTTTGTCTAGTCTGCCAAGAAAAATTGTAAAAATATACGAAAGTAAATGTTGCATCATTTAACATTTAAACATGGTGAAATCATCATCATGCCAGTCTGAGGTCTGCCTTCTGTGTCTCCTTCTGCTCAACACACGTGTCTCTTTCTCATATGTTATGTCTGCACTGCATGCGCTTGTCAAATAAATACACAATAAATGACACACTCACTCAAACAAGTCGCGAACTGGAGCACACACACTCCCTCTCTAACAACACCCCCAACATACACACACACAAACTCACTCACACACATAACCTTTGGACTGCTCAAGTGTTTTGGGTCTGTGGCCTCCATACCCACCAAAGCAAATTTAAGTGATTGAAAGGCAGTCTCAAGTTCTATAGGAGAACGAATGATGCTCACCCCATTGCACTCCTCCTCCTCTTGCACTCCCATTTTCTCACATAACCATAACCGTCACTTCGAAGAGGGGGCTTCCCCTTTCCATCTATTGGCGCACTTGAAATGCTCTTAGTGCATTTGGTTTTACGCTTACATTATTTGGAATAAAAGCCAGGTATGAAGATTGGAATGTACTTGAAAGCCGCGCAATAACGTGTTTCCACTGCTTACCAAATCATTTTCAAGCAAAGATATACATTTTCATATGTGTACATAGCTACAATATAATATAAATATATACACGTATAGTAAATAAACTTAACTTTACATTAAAAATAACATCAAAAATTGATATTAAAATATAAAAACAATTCGGTATATGAAAAATGACTTTTTAAAATAAAAAAGCATACTTATTTTACATACTATATAAATTTAGCATTATATTAAATATGCTAACAAAAACCTTTTCTTTAAATAGGTCTTCTTTAAATTTAAAGACCCATTTATAATTATAAATTATTAAGAACTAATTTAAATGTATTTAAATGATATGGTAAGATATGATAAGATAACTTAATTATGTTCTGCTAAGTTTAGTTTAAACAAAAAAGTAAAAACCAATTTTATTTTCTGAGAATATCACATTTTAATATACTTTAAATTAAGATTACAATCGAATATACTTTTATCATTTTAAATCAAGTGTTTCCACTTCTTTCCAATTTTGTTAGCGTTACGTTAAGAGAAACTGCGATGCAGTGGAAACAAGTCAAAGAACTTTGTGGGCTTGTGTAAATTGTGTATGAATATCGTGTGCTAAAGTGTTTGCTCAATGAGTTTGCGTGTGTGTGTGTGTGTGTGTGTGTGTGTGTGTGTGAGTGTGCGTGTTTGTTGTGAAGAGGCGGGAAGGTAGGGGGCGTGGCTGCAATTGTTTGGGCATGACTTGATTACGCGCCAGGTGAAAGGGCGTAGACTGATTGGAATTCGCGTGTGTTGAGCAAAACTTGAAGGCACACTTTAAGAGGAGCAGTCGCATCCTCAAATAACTGCTCAACTGTCATTAAGTGGCCATTTCTGTAGCTAATGGTTGGGGTGGGGTTAACTCCTGGTCTTGGATCATACATCATGTTAATGTGCGAACGTTTAATGCAGAGAGGCCAAAGTCTCTTTTACCATCCCCATTCCCATCGCCATTTGCCTTGGCATCATCAGTTATGGTGTCAAATGGAAATACTCTCGGGAATCGAAGTGCTGTTGATATACTGGTCATGCTACTGGTTCTTTTACTGGTATTCGTATGTATTGGAAGTCCGAGTGTTTGTTCTGTGCCATTGAGCATAATGTGCAAGAATTCAATTTGACAGCTGACAGGACAACAAAGCAGGAACAGACATGTATTTGGTTCTTTAGAGAATTGCATTTTCTAGAGATTGTTATTGCGTATGGTTAATTTAATTAAATGCAAGGCTAACACACAATTAATGTAGAAGAAAATTTCCCAATTTAAATATCTATGCAAGTGGCAAGTGACAGTCTCTTCAGCTATTTCCTGCTGTAGAAAAACTTTACGCCATTTTCCTCAGTTGTTTTTCTTTTGGCCGTGTGACACACGCTGTGAGTGCCGACGACTGAGAGTCCGATTTCCAGCACTAGTCCGACTTGACTTGCAGCTTATCAGCATTGTGAGCTGGTCACTTTAGCTCTCTCTCTCACTCTCATGATGCTCTTCTGTTTCTTGTTCTTCTTTTGCTTTTGCTATGTCACTGTTCCGTTGAGTGCATTAATACGCTTGCATAATACTTTAATGTTGGTGTCTTGTCTGTCGTGACAAACGGAAAAGCTGCTGCAGTTAGAAAAGCTAGAAAACTCTCTCGCCTGTGCAAAACTTTGCTGTGCAGGATGCGCAAGAAAATTAAGAAAATACTCATCGTTCTCAACGCCAGCGTCGTCGTCATCTTCTTCTTCAGCTTCTTCTATAGTTTCTTATGCTTCTGCTTCTTCTTATGCTATTTACGACAGTGCACATTGAAATTATACGAACCGGACCCCTGATCCTTCCCCCCCCCCCCACCAGTTCCCTCCGCTCAGTTGCCATTTGCTAAAGTAAAAGTCAACATCAAGCCGGCTCTAAGCCAAAAGCAAATGTCCAAAGAAATTTCAAGTGTTGTAAAATTGCAACATGGATTGTTGAGCAATTTGTGACTGTGTGTGTGTGTGTGTGTAAGTATGAGTTCTTCAAATGAGTTTGTGTGTATGTGTGTGAATGCCCCAAAAAAGTTTGAGCTACACACAAATGCCCAGGCGGAAAGTTTGGCTCTTTTCAGCAATCGGAAAAGGGGTCCTTGAAGGGGTCTTGAGATATGAGCACAATTAAAACTTATCGCAAAGGGCAGTTCCCGTTTGGCGCATATCAAAACTGAAGCTTTGAATGATAAGCCAATTGCCGACAGTTGACTAACTGAGCAAAAGGAACTCAAATTGGCCTGCAACCAGCTCATTTCTTTAAAGTGTTCATCTGAAATTTCGGTAGAGTTTGGACAGTAAAGACATAAAGAGTTGCTTTTATATAATGGTTACCAATTGCAAGTAAACATTAAATGGCTTTAAAGGGAACTTGAAAGTGGCAATCTATCTGAATTTTTAAAGTATTTATTTTTATATTATGTATCAGTCCATCTATGCAAACTATGACCTTAAAAAAAGAACAATTTACCTAAAACATCTTAGCCATTAGTTGATGAGAGTTTTAGAATTTGTTGTTAATTAACTCCCTCAAAGGGAGTCTCTATCAATAATTGTTTCATAGATTTGTACTCGTTTTTAAGTAATCGTGGGGAGATACCAACACAATACCATTCTTAAAGCAATTTTTAAGGAAACAATGTGCAGCCATTAAAAATTAAGTAAATTTTCCCCCGATACTGTTGGCTCAGTGCCTAAACATTGTTTATCTAGAGGTTCGCGGTCAAATCAAAACTTTTTAGCTCAAACTCAAGGCAACAGCAAGAAAACTGACGAAACCATGACCATAAACAGGATTCAATGAGCAGTAAAGCGGCAATAGATTTGAGTTATGGTTATTAATAATGGCATAACAGTACAGGGGGCAGCTCGACAGGATAGACAGGATACAGGGAGCCCAGACGGAGACAGAGAACATGGTACATGGTTCATGGTTCATGGTACATGCAGCAATGCAGACTTGTCTGGTCTAAAAATACAATATAATATGAAGGCACATCATGTTGTTGCTGCTGGGCAAATGAAAGAGGGCAGTCAACAAACAACTACAACAACAACATCAGGCAATGAACAACGATATTCCCACACAAACACATACACACATACACACACACTCCCACATCTCAGAGCACAACGTGTGAATCCAATATTGGTGGCTCTGAGTTCTCAGCTCTGGCCATGGACCGGGTTCGTCTCTGTGCCGGAAATGCCTTTGTCTGGCTTCATAATATTTTCCTCGTTACTTTTTAATATGACTCACAACAACATCCGCAGCATCCGAAGCCAGACAGACGCTGACAAACAATGAAAGAGGCTGGAAGTTGCCCCAGGATTGGGAAAACTGTAGGTAGAGTCGGTCCAGATCCCCTATACCATACATACCGCACACATTATCTACTCTAACGACAATGCAAAAATCTATCCAGAAGTGAGAATTTTATTACCATTGCTGGGATAGTCGACAGTTGGCAGTCGCTTGTCGGTTGTCGGTTGTTGAATGTCGGTAACGCTACGTAATCAGTGCATGTCCTTGTCAGCAACTCTCACCCTTCCAGGATTCTTGGGCATGGCATGAAAAGAGTGTCGGGATTACTCATAAAATTGCGATATCTTTTGTCACCTTTTGTTGGACAACCGCAGGAGGAGGGAAATGATGTGTTGCAACTGTTGGATTATTGTTGACATCGCTGCTTTTTTGGATAAGGACTGGGATACCCGATGTCCGCCAATGCAACTAATGGAAGTTCTCCCCAAGGAACCCCAAAGCAAAGCTCATCCATTAGCATTTATTGCTTATGATAAGCAACCCCTAAAAACTGTTTATAACCAACAGCCCTTAACCTTCCCATGCAAATGTCCAATGTTATCTGACTGCCCTGTCTGCCAGCTGCCTCGATAACAATTGAATTTCACTTGAATGAAAATGTTTTTGCTTACGCATCGAACGAGATGTTGGTTCACAAATATTGTTAGGGAAATGCTTGACCGCACTTGATATGCAAAGTCAAGAGGCAACAAAGGATATCGAACATTTTGGATCATTTGCTGAGCTATGCGCTATGAAATATTTCAAATATTTCATATTATTTTGCATTTCTTTCCTTATCTTCTCCTCCTTCACAGAGCCTTCAATCACACCTGCTGCTCCTATCCGTCTGACTGTCTGTCTGTCTGACTTTCTTCTTTCCTTGGGGGTGTGTCTCCGTCTCGATATCGTGTTTGCTTTCAATTGAATTATTTTCATACACACACACACACACACACACTCCTCAAATCAAATGTAATGTATAAACAACACGACAACATTTGACATTTCAATATTGGAAACTTTCGGTTAGTGACACGTATTAAAAAAAATGAAGTATACGCCATGTGAAAGACAGTTGTTGCCGTCTTCCGTGACTTTATTGGAGTGCGAGAAAGAAATGTTTACTTGGCTAAGGGTGCAGTCTGGGTTTATATATATCTTGGGGAGTTTAAGGATGATAGAGAATGCTAAAGATGACCAAATAATAATTTTAAAGAGTTTGTATAAATTACAAAAACATATATAAAAATTATTACATATTTAAAAATTTAATTAAATAAGAAGAAGGTAACTCCAACCTTATAAAGTGGAGAGCTAATAATCATAACCTTGATCAATAATATGTAAAATTTCCTCAGAGTGACTTGTTGTACTTAACTATGAACTAGATGTGTTAGCTTCTACTATTTAAATAATATATAATTCGTAAGCAAGACTACAATTGCATATAGACCTGCATTAAGCACAATCAAGAGCGGAAGTCTTTTAAGATATTAGTTACATGCAGTTGCCACTTTCCCTTATACGCATTTCTCATTTGACGGTAAATGGAGAAACACTTTAGGCTTCCGCACTTAGCTAATAGCAGCAACTGCTTAAAAGAAGGTCTCCTAGCGCCAATCATAATTTCAACATCTTAAGCGCCTCCTCATAACACTTGCGCCCTAATAGAAACTTTCACTCGACGCTCTAACAACGAACTCATGGATCGAGGCCAACAACATTCCAGGAAGGGAGGAAGGGGTGAAGGCAGGCAGTCAAAGAGGAGCTAGCTTGGCAATTTAAAAATTAAGCAAACTATGCTCGAGGTTCTCACCCAAAACCAAAAAAAAAATGGACCACTTTAAGTAAAATTAGAAAAATACCGTTGACTGCAACAAACCGTCCATAAAAAGCAGCGCATGTTGCAGGCGTCCACATTGACGCCATTCTGTAATCAGCACTTGCAACATGCCAAGAACACCGGCAACACTAACAACCACGGCAACATTAACGGCAACGGCAACGACAACAGCAACAGCAACAACATCAAGAACAAGTACAAAAACAAGAGCAACAACAAGCTAACGGGTAATAAGCAACAACAGCACTGTAATGAAGCTATCAACCGTAAGATGGCGCTTAGGCACGCAATCATACTTTGGGGCCGGGTACTGTGGAGATATGGAAACAAGACCCCCAGGCCATATAAGCTTTTTTCCCTCTTTATGTGTGGCTCATATTTGATTGTGTTCCCAAAATCCTTTTCGAAACATCTTTGCGAGATACAACACGTGTTATTTCTAATAATTTCTTTATATTATTTTAAAACTGGCTGACGAATATTAATGAAATCCAATTGAAAACTTTGCCCAAGTGCTATCCCAATATTAAGAGCTGTCAACCTCTCTTAAATGGTGTTCAATTTAAAATGATTGTCTTACACAAAAACACAAATTATTTAATAAATAAATAAACAAAATTTGTTACAACTTAAACAAAAGATGGATATACATACATCCCTAATAACATAAATGGGAAATAAATTAAATATATTTGTATAGCAATTACACTTATTATAATAATTATAATTTATAAAAGTGCAGTTGTTTGCTAGTGATTTTGTTTACCAGAACACAGATCAAATCAACTGGTCCGCTTGTTACGGTGACTTGGGCCACAACACGCGACGTTCGCCACTCGCGATGCGGCGTACACGGCGTATGTTTAATATTTTCGCAGCAACTATGCGCATATTCATTTTGACGACGCTTTGACGTCGCCATCGTCAACACCGTACGTTGACCGCTGGGAACCCGAAGCTATTGCAGTATTAGCAGCCGCTGTCATGCATGTCCCAGGCCGAGCCCTAGTCTCAGTCCCCACTTGCTAACTCGTATACCCCGTGGTTGTGACCTAAATTTGCAGTTTATGAAAAATATATGTGCAATATAAAATGTAGCCGCTGCATGCATAAAGCAAAAAGCGAGCTGCGTCTACCGTTTCATATTTATATTTTTATTTATATATATATTCACATATTCTATATGTATACGTTTATGGACTACATAGAAAAAAGCTAACGCTGGTCGACTTTATGAAGCATGTTTTTTATGTTTTAAGTCGAGCGCCAAATGATGACAGTAATGGCGTTCGCAAAGACGGAAATACCCTCGAGCTGTGTTGGTAACATCATAGAGAACACATATTGCGTATACGTCATGTGTCACAAAGACGCAGATAGTGTAGATGATGTCGGTTAGGGTGAAGCGACCTAAAGCAAATGCAGTTAGCAGACCACTGATTGACATGCAGCGGTCATCAAGTTTTGGCCAAAAAGCTCATTACCCTGAATTCGCGACGCGGTGTAACTAGGTAGATAGTAGCTTTTTTTTGGCGGTTAAAGTGGTCTAATCAAAAATTGTTACAGCACTCGTCAGCTTGATGGAACCAGAAGTTTGTAGAGTACTCATCATTAATGTCACAAATGCGCTTGGACCTTGGCAATGATCCAATGATGAAGCTCTCTGCTTTCAATTATTATAATTATTTATTTGTACTACAAGTTTAAAATTTTAAAAACTTAATTCAACTTAAATAACTTAATTGGCAGTTCTTCCCACATCCAATTCTTTCTCTTCTTTATGACTTAGACTTGGGCAATATTAATAACAATTGCGGGTAATCTTGCCTAATAGCTACCCTTTCCAATTCCAAAGGCAGAGAATACGCCACAATAATTAGTGAGAAATTTGGCTAAGCTATATTGTAGTAGGTGGTACTTAGTGTTAGTAACAACCCCTACCAACTAAATAGCACCAATTTGTTGTTAGTTTGTTTACTTTGCCTGAGAAATCACAGTTGACAATAGCCAGTGCGGCGTATACTTTATTTATATTTAACGTAGCAAGCCATTTATAACTATGAAAATGGGGTCAAAAGTAAGAAAAGTACTAGGATTGTTCGGGAACATTTAACACTTCAGTAAAAGCAATTCAGCAAAGTTGTAGACAATTAAAGACAAGCGACGGCACTTAACACATTTCCAATGTTCATTGACCGGCAAACGAAATAAAAATTGCAACAGCTACTTCACAGCGAATGCTTCATTAAACAGCAACAACAACGACAACAGCAACAAACGACAACAACAACAATAATGGAGTACAAGGGCAATAGACAAAGTTCTCGGACCACAAATTACACTTGGTTTCAGCTTGGCACAACACAAAATGGCGTAAAAATTGCAGCTGCTTCTGCCATGAGACGAAAATATTATTGAATGTGTGTTGGAGTGTGTATATCTTCTCAGTTCTCAGTGCTCAGTTCCCAGTCCTTGGTCCTTGGGCCTGATGCTGTATTTTTTATGATACTTGAAAATAAATAAACACTCAATACCCAATGCCAAAGAGCAGACACAGCAGCTCAGTTCCCTTTCCCTTCCCCAACTTCAGCTTCAGTTTCAGCTTCAGTCACAGACAGCAGCGAAACCATCGCGCACATTCAATAAATCTTCAGGCTGTGAATAGTCACTTGAGACATAACGAAGGAGAGGAGAGCAGCGGGAAGAGGAAGCGATTTCCGAGGAGCAACTCTACAGTTTGAACGCCTTTCATTTTCATTCCATAATGGCAATAATCACGAGCCCAACACAATGATGATGCCACTGAGTCGGAGTGTGTGAAAAAGCGCAGCTTGCACGTAGCATGTAGGGGGGAAAAAGGGATGGGAGAGTAGAGTTTAGTAAGCCTCTAATAGCCTCACATATTCCACAGCACTGTACATAACTCAGAGTCAGAGATGGAGTCGGGAGCAAGGCCAATGCTGTCGCGTTTTGTACTTGAAAACCACGCAAAAGACTTGAACACAACCAGAAAAACAAAAACAAAGAAATTGAGAAGCAAAGAACAAAGGACAACGGACAATGGAGGAAGTCCTGGAACAACGTAAATCAAATTGGGTGTGGGGTGTGGGGTGTGGAATGGGACGGGATGGGACAACGTTGCAAATATTCAATCTATAATGGCATTTACACGACTAGGAACAGGA
The DNA here is from genome assembly GCA_035044365.1 of Drosophila neotestacea. Taxonomy (NCBI): domain Eukaryota; kingdom Metazoa; phylum Arthropoda; class Insecta; order Diptera; family Drosophilidae; genus Drosophila; species Drosophila neotestacea. The sequence continues at coordinate 6,124,456 of JAWNMD010000273.1, read as the reverse complement.
TATGTAATATCCTTTTTTGGGTCTTCTGGCAAGCCAAAAATTTGTAAACTTGTTTTGGCCAAGCTCACTTGCCAGCCAGCCAGCCCACTTGCCTATGGGCCAACTTATTTTGGAAATAAATATGGCGCTGCCCCCTTTTTGCCAGCCGCCATAAATCTCAACAATTTCCGTTGTCTGCTTCGGAATATAGTAAGTCACCCCATCCAGTTAGCCAGGCAGTCAGCCACTAGTTGGCTTAGTTCAAGCCATCTATAGATTTGGTATCACAATTTATGCACTTGGGTTGTGTTTCTAACTCTTTTGCTGCTTTATTTACTACTCAAATTTCAACCCAAAAAAGGCAACATTCGGTATATGGAAAAAGCTTGTTAATGGATTTTCTGAGTAGCTGAAAAGTATCTGAAATCTAAAGTTGTTCGGATTGAGAGCAGTGAACAAGTTGAAGAGGTCGAGTCTACACAAAAGTTGAATTTAAATGAAAGTCAAATCATTTTTAATGGAAGCAAAATTCCATCTAGATTGAAGTTCAATATTTACCAACAACCTAAAGAGTGCTAAGGCAAGGTTATTAACCTTGTGGAATATTGATCTACCTCTGAGCTTAAGTGTAGGAACTAAAATGTTCTAAGTATTTGTTATTTAAATGTCTATTTCAGTCAAGTTAAATTTCACTTCCAGTCAAAATCTTTTTCGTACATAAAATTGTCGTTACTTTCAGGTATCGCAAGGACCTTTTCAATTCTCTTTTAACTCTCCCACACACAGCTGGCAATTATGTGGCTGAGAACGGCATCTGGCTGTAGGCAATCAGGCCAACAATTTTGACAACTTCAAATGTACTTTAAGTCGCAAGCTGAATGTTGGCCAGAAGTTGCCAACTCAGCGCTGATGCAGCACGAAATTGAGCTACTCTTTCTCAAAGCTTCTCCTTCTCTCTCTCTCTCTCTCTCTGTCACTCTACCAAAAAATGGTGCCATTCCTGTTTGACTGACTGGCTGTCAGAGCTGGTCTATCTGCTCGTCTGTCACACAGTGTGTCACATAATATGGACAATCACTAACCACGCAAGTGTCAAACAAACAAAACGAGAGCAAAGCATCCGCACCCGCACATGGTCACCCCATTCTTCATGGCCTTAACACAAAATTTGCAAGCAAATCCTATTTTCGTACAAGGGGTGCATTCACTCGTAGACAGACACTTTCCGAATGAGTGAGAGAACGATAGAGAGAGTGAGAGAGGGAATGAGAGGGAGATAACAGTCAGAGAACGAGAATCACATTTGAGTGCTGCGGGCGGTTCGATATTTTTTTGGCGCTCGTTCTTCACAGGAGTCATGTGAATGTATGTGTATGGGAGTCAGTTAAGCAAGAGGGACTAGGGGGTTAAGGAAGTGGAGGGGTAGCCTGCTGCAGGCCAGCTGCTATTGCTGCTGTGCACACATCAATCTCGCTCTAACTTTACAGATACGAATCTTTCATTTTCGTATTTCCGTTCAAATTTCGTGTGTAACTGAACTGGAACTTTAGAGTAAAAAATACAATCTTTTTTCTTTTGTTTTTTTTTTTTTTTTTGGTTTTCACAGACAGTTTTGTGGAAGAGGCAACCCTGACTCAATGGGCCATGGTGCCGCATGTTAATGTTGCCCCCATAAGACACACTAATAGATACACAGCCACACCAAGAGATACTCTCTGATGTCTCTAGGCGAGCTAAAGTAAATAAACAAATCTGAATTGGGATTTTATTCAATGAATCTGTAAATAATTTTGAACATAATTAAAATATAAATATTTATATTTATGAAATCTATTAAAAGTATTTATAATATGCAGAACATACATACACTATATAGTTTAAGAAAATAAACAAATCTGAGTTGGGTCTTTATTCAAAATATATATAAATATTTTAAAAATAAATAAAATAAATTTAATTTGTGAATTAAAAGTATTTAAAATATGCAGAATATAAATACTAGCAAAATTTTAAAATATATTATTGAAAATAACATATGTGGGATGTGTTTTTGCTTAATTTTAGTACTCAAGTTATTTTCCTACTTAATACGATTTCCCTTCCCTGATTGTGACTTCTCGTTCCATGTATTTAAAATAGTTTAAATTTATTAGTTGATGTGTATAATGAGCTGAAATATAAATAATTAAAATATATTAAGCTTTTAAAATACTTGACAAGTTTGTAATAAATTGTTATTTAAATATGTGGTATCGATAATGTCAGTACTCGAATCGATATCCTACTTACTAAGTTTTACCATTCCATTTCCTAACTTCTTATTACATACCAATGGTTCTTTGGATGATACCCTATACAAAGTGTTCATCGAGTGGGCGTTTTCGTCTGATTGCCGTCGCCGTCGCCGTCGCCGGCATCAAATTTAAATTTCTTCATTTGCCTTGTCCGTGTGCAAGTTCAAGCGCCAAGCCCAATTTTTTTTTATTTGCTTGATGTATATGTATGTCTGTGGACTCATGTGTGTGTGTGTGTGTGTATGTGTGCAGTGCACAAAAATTCAGGTCATGTGCGACCAAAGTAAGTGGATGCGTTCTTATCAGCGCATACAAATGTTTTATCTCGCTCAGCGCGTGTGCAAGGCAGCGTAGCCTGTGGCTGCCCGCTGCCCGCCTCTTTACCTTCCGCCTCTCTCAAATTTCGCCTCTTCACCTACACGCCCCTCCACCTACAACACATCCTCTTCGTATGCCAGCCCATCTGACTGGGTTTTGGTTACTATCTTGACTAGATGTGATCAGGGGCGGATTGTAATATTCACTTTAAGGTAACTGATGAGTTTAGACTTAGATTTAGATTTAAATTATTCGTTTCAAACATATGGGAATTATTAGCACAAAAAAAAGCATACTATATCCTTATAATATGTAGTAAATAAACGTCTCTTATTCTCTCTTGACTTATAGAAAAGAAATTTTATACAAGTAAATAACGTTTAAAGGGATTAAATGAACAATAGATTATAATAATTGTAGGCAAATTTAATTGTCTAATGTAATCTAAATAATCTTATTATAGATTAAAAGCTAAATAATTAATCATTACCAACAAATTTTAAAATATAATTACATTATTTCAATAATTTTATTTGGATTCAATCATTTTTAGAAATCTATTTCAAACGCATTTTTACTCTAATTTTAGATGATAAACTTTAGTTTAGGTGCTTTCTTTCACTCTGTTTAAATAAAAAATTATTTTTGATTTGACATTTTCGAAAATAACTTAATACTTATTACATTATACATACATATGCACAGTCGTATTGCATTAGCAACATATTTCCAAACATAAAAACATTTTATCACCAATTTGATTTTTAATTAATAATTAAATTTCCATTTTTTGCAGACGCAGTTTAATTACAATTTTCAAAGTAAGTAATTAAATTTTATAATATAAATTATTTAAAGAGCTTCCTTACACTCTGTTCAATCCGCTCCTGCTTTTTGGGTTAGTTGCCTTTCTGTTGTGTTTTGCCAATTGTCGGAAGTGCCTGTGGCTCTTGCATAAGTCACACACACACAGACACATACTCGCTTTCCCTCACAAAGATACACATACAAACACACACGGAAGAGCATACACAATCGGAGTAACACACATGCACAGAGCCAGTTAGACACTTTCTTTTGCTACTTGAACTTCCGTTTCCGCTTGCCTGCCTTGCTACCAGGCTGACTTCGTATCTGTCTGTCTGAGCCGTCTGCACTGTCTGCTTATTTACTTATGCATAGCATATAACCTTAAACATAATTTTGTTTGCTTTTCTGCTGTTTTGTCTCCTCGCTTTGCATGCAATTCCATTTTGCCAGCACCCTTTCCCTCCCTTAGCCATCCTTAACCCACTATACATTCACAATCCATTTAAACAATCTACCAATTCCATTCTCTTGGTTGTTATCGTTGTTGCTCTTTTTATCTACCCTCAAATTTTATCTATTTCACTCGTGACATGGTATAAAACAGAATAGAAAGCGAAAAAGTTACCCTTGAAGACATCTTTAAGCAGTAATTAAAATAAGGAAAAGTTTATTTTATTCAAAATTATTCTTAAGAGTATGTGAGAACTTAATAACATTTAAAGAAAGAACATTTAACATTTAAAGAAAGAAGATAGAAAAAGAATACTTTGAAATTCAATAATATGTATATCTCGATATTGAATGAACATTAGATTCAGCAAAGTTTATAAGGTTTTACCATTAAAATGATATGAAAATGGTGCACTGTCATCCTCTCGTATCTTCTTTAGACGTTGTTGAATGTCCTTGAACACATCCTTCATTTCAACTGGTCGATTTGAAATGCAAACATATTTAAGAGCATAAAATAGATCAGACATTAATAAATCAATAAACATTACCATTTAAATTATCTGAAGGTGGTGTTACTACAACAATACTATTCTCACGTAGCTTCTTAAAACGTCGTTGAATTTCCTGGAACATTTCATTCAACTCTACAGGTCGATTTGCAATGCGAACATATTTAAGAGCATAAAGTAGATCCGACATTTGTAGACCATTTTCTTGGATAAAAGCCATTGCCTCTTGGGTCTCAGCCTCACTGTAAGTCTAAGGAAATAAAATTAAATAGATTTAACAAAATTTACAATTTGTAAGGCACGTCAAACCTCCTCAACCTCTGGAACATACGAGAACTCGTCCTCGTCAGCCATTTCAACTGTTTTTGATACTTTCAATATGATTAAAATTATTGAATTTGGTTGTAAATGTAATTACTAGATTGTTTAACTTATTGAGCTGAGCCTGCTTTTATATTGAATTCATTGCTGTCATATACAGCATGTGGTCAACATGTTCCATCAACACTTCCAGAGTTGCTAACCAAACTAAACGAAGCCAAACTGAACCAGACCAAACCAAATCCAAGCAAAGCGAACCGCATTTTGCATTTGCAGTTTACTCGGTTAACCGCTTTTATAGCGGATTTAACACATTTTCGCTACTCTGGATCAATGGCAGACTTCGGTATCCCGAGCTGGGAAAAGTGAAAACGGGCCAGAAAATTTCGAAATGTTTGAATCGCACAATCAACGCACATTGCCAGTTATCCCCTCATCCTGAACCTCGCCTGATGATACTGCACTTGAACATATCGTTACGTTGCATACATGTCCCATTTTCCATTTCCCATCTCCCATTTTCCCATCCCACACTCGTATGTCAATGGTGCATGGATTTCATTTGGTTCCTGATGGTTTATTTCTTTCACTACCCGACTGGCTGACATTGTGTGAAAGTTTCAGCCCCCGAGTGTTGACTGCTCCCAGGGACTTTCAAATATTGCTTTGTTGTGCTCCGAGTGATTTCATTCGTAAAGTGCCAATTCTGGCACTTGAATTGTTAGCCAACTTATTGCAATGTATCGTTTTTAATGGCTACACATTCTTTATTTAATTACTATAAAGCAAAACATTTCTGGAAGCCACAGTCTTGGTGTAACCATTATGTTTTGAAATAAAGTAATACAAATAATTTTATAATAAATAGTTAAAATCCATCTATTATCTTTCGTATTTGCTTTTAAAGAACATTTATATAATGAAATAAATAATTACCATTAAGTTTGATGATAAGTACAAATAAGTAGATGCAAATTAATTATTTTGCATTGCATTCGTAAAATAAACAATAATTATTTATGCAATATTCCAATCTAATATGCAATGTTTTTTGTTATTAAAATAATATTCTGCTGTCATCTAATCCTGATTTAAATTAATTAAATATTTAATTATAATTTTGTAGAGTACATAGTCCTGATTTTTATTGTCTGCTAAGCCCATTAATATCCTTGACATTCGACTTGTTTAAATTAAATTGACTGTTAAAAGCATATTACATGCCATTTGTTTTTAAATACGTGTAAGATCATGCGAAATGTATGTACATAATTTAAATAAACCGAGAATATTTTGTTTATTTTCGCATGTGTCATAATAATGCCCTTTGCACGTTCTGTCTGGCGTTTTTCATTGTTATTGTAGTCCTATCTACAGATGCCACTTATATGTTATTATATATGTATGTGTAGACATAAATGTGCACAAGTATGTAAGTAAGTGTGTGTGTGTGTGTGCAAACATTTATCCATTAATTTGCGCAAATAAAGTTGCCACAACATACGCGCACTCACGAAACCACAATTGAAGCGAGGCAGCTAGACGCAAGGAGAATGGAAAAGACTTGCTATCTCTGTCAATTTATATGAATACGGTGAGAGGTAAACAATTTTAATTTATTTGCCCAATAATAAACCTATCAAATAGCATTGGGTGGGGGGGGGCCACACGCAGCCACAAAAGCAACGCGACGTTGCCTATTGAAATATACAAATCAAATATGTTAACGCGCATACGCCCCGTTAACAGCTCATTGTGTGCCAAGTGAGAGCTTCGTGTATTTATATGTGTGTGAATATTTACATGTGTTACTGTATGAGCAAATTAAAGCGTAAAGAGTATTTTAAGCAATACAATTGCCGCTTAATATACATATGCTTATATATGTTTTCAGAAGCTTTTGAAAGTCCTTTTATAGTTTATGCTATTTTCAAATTGCATGCATGTGTGAATTCCACATGTAATGAATATCAACTGCAAAGTTTTTGTATGTCAACCTGGCTGCGATTAATTTGCTTAAGAAATCAAGTGCAGGGACAAACAAAAGAATGAAATACACTTTGAGATACCCTGTGTCGTGCTCTTAAACAGCCACATTTGCTGATTTTCCTGCTCCAATATTTAGAATATATTCTCTTGACTTCTGTATTTATTATTTAAATGTAGTTTAATTTTGTAGGTACAGAAAGATCATGTTATTTAAAGATCCAGGGTTAACATTAAACCAGCATTCTTTTATTTATTTTTTTACAAAGATTCTAAGTGCTACAGTTACTCAGTTACCCTTTTTTGTGCACTTGCAATGGGTATAGGGTATGACAAGCAAACAACTTCATCAACGGATACTTAATATGATGTTTTACTTGAGGCTTCTGGCAGCTGTCTGCTTTTCAGCTGATTGCAATTTTTAATTGTCAAATGCAGTCGAGTGACAAATTAAGGCTGCTCCTTCGGGCAGCACTGAACCAGGATCTGAACAAGGAAGAACAAGGAGCGCCTTTAATGACAACTGATATTTTATTTAACAAATGCAACAGCTGAGCAATGAAGCTGCCAACTCACGAATTGTTTTTTCCGAAACGTTAAAAAATGTATGAAGGAAAAACCAAAAAAACAAGAAATGCCAACATCTGCAAGTGGCCACCAGAGAAGCTACAGAAGAAGCAGGTGATACCGGGAAACGAGTCATCCACTCGACGCACTTGAATGAAATACATCCGATTGTCAGTTCAGGACATTCAGCTCAAGCTCAGAATGTCCAGCTCCCAGAATGCAAATGAAGCTGCCTCGTAATTTTATTTGGAGATTTAACAAATAAAACGCGTCGTTTGTCTAGCAGGGAATGGGGGAAGTACACTCACTGCATTTAATTAGACATTAATAGGGAATGCTTTTAACGCTTTACTGCGGTTAAGTGAAAGTTGAGCTTAAGAGCTTAAGCCGGGGCTAAGTTTAATGTTCCAACAATGACAACCCGCCGGTTCAGAGTGTGAGGACCAGACAACGACACGCTCAATTTGCATTTGCATTTTTCGGTACTTTCTGGAAATTGACTAGACCCGCTGACATTTTGTGGGATTTCCTGTCCTAATGTCCCCTTCTCACAAAATCTCACCCCTCTGACTCTACTCCTTCTTATCAACATTCAACCCCCAAGGCTACAAAGCGAACAATTTATTGTTTCAAACGGATTCGCCGTGGCAAAATTCGATTACTGGTAATTGCCTATTGCCCAGACTGTCGCACAGCCAGAAGACTGCCAGACTGTTAGACAAAAGCGCAGCTTAATTGAATTAAAAGCGTTGCAAAGCTACAAAGCTTCACTCTTCTTGCAATGATTAACGTTTTAAAGCATTAAGCTATTAATTTTCGACGACTAACTAGAAACGGGATTGCTTGGGGTTGTTTAAAAGCGATTAAGATTACACATTTGCTTATATAAAATACTGAAGACCATTTAACATTTTCTGTTATTTATTGACTTCTTTTGAAGTCTGCATATCAAACATCACATTATTATATATAACGTTATATTACCTGAATTAAATTGAAATTGTCCAGGTAGCTATTCTGATATCTCAAAACGTGATTACTTTCACACTTCGGAAAATCTTTTGTCACTTTAAGAAAATACAAACATGTCTCAAGGTAGTTAAAATAGTTATGCAACATTTAGCAAAGCTTAAGATATCTGCAGTTCTTCATAGTTTGCTCTCTGTTTGCAGGTTCAATTATCATTCAACATTTTTTATTGCACTCTTGGACCAACAAACTTTGCAAATCAAATGAACTTTTGGGGAGAAAAATGCCAACTGCCTCCTTGAGCCTTAGTTAACACTTGAAAAAAACTAAACGGAATTGAAAATGAAAAAGAAACGATAACGATAACTTTTCAAACTTTGAATATGTATATGTATGTTGATATGGAATATATGGCTACATATATGAAGTGTAGAGCAATGGAAACTTTCTGGTTGATTTCACTTTTCGGTATGTTCTTGTTGACTTTGCTTACAAATGAGATTCGTTTTTCTTGCACACAACTCAGTGAGCTTTGAGGGAAACAGTTTGTTATATCTTTTAGTCTTTCCAAAATTAGTACAATTACTTTCATTTACAAAGCAAAAGGAAAGCAGTTAGTTATATTTTTTAGTCTTTCCAAAAATATACATAACAAAATTATTTCCGTTCGCTATAACAATTTTTTTTTAATTTCGATAAAACACAATGAAGGTTAGCTTGAGCACAACATGTTTAGAGATCTACGAGAAGATGCGCAAAAGCAAGAAATACAGATACATAATTTTCCAAATAACATCTGATGGGCTTATCGATGTAGAAACTATCGGACCCCGGGACAGTGACTTTAAACAGTTCCAAGAGGATCTAATGCGCAACGGACCAACCGAATGTCGTTATGGACTCTATGACCTGGAATACACTCGAGTCTGTGAGGTTACCAAAGAGAAAAAGAAGAGAGAAAAGTTGGTGTTTCTTTCCTGGTGTCCCAATGCTGCCAAGCCGAAGGGTAAAATTCTTTACCTGACCTTTTTGCATCCGTTTTTGAATCAGCTGAAGGGCACTCAATACTACAAAACTGTTCGCGAAATCTTTGAGCTGTCACAAGATGATATCGAGGAATACTTTCACTAAATGAAGTGGACAACCTAAGGAAACTTCAAAAAAATGAATTAAGTTTAGGGTTTGTTGATAGGTTAGCGTAGTTAAATGGACATTGTAGTAGTGTGAGGTGGGTATAAATAGGGGTTATTTGTACATTTTGCACTGATGTAAACAAACTCAATTATATTTATAAAATCAAAACCATGTCTTTTAAAATCATGAACTTCATATATGTACTTACTGGCAGATATTTGGTCTGAATAAATAGAACCTTGAAAGCTTCTCCATCTAAATTTTTAATTCAACATATAGGCTTTCGGTTTGCAGATGCAATGTACTGCCAACCAAATATATTTAAGTGACACTTTTAAAAATTAAGTAAGCTGATATGAAAAGACCCCAAGTCGTATCTGAAACCGGCTAGTTTCTTTTTCTAAATAGAATCCCATTTAAATTGTTTTACTTGCCATTTGTTATATGACCTCTAAAGAAATTTCTATGTGCTGACTTCCCTTTTTGGCGAATGCAGCTATAAACAGAGGACGATCGCGTCCGTTTATTTGTTTTACAATTTACACCTCCAAGGACTACACTGTTCAGAGAGAGCGATGACAAGGACACTGCGCAGCAAGTCGCATTCAATTTAGCAACAAACAGGCAAAGTTTTCAGCGCTGGACAATAAGCGAGCGAAAACTTGCCACAGCACAAAAGTAGGCAAGGTAAAGTTGCGGCGACAACTGCAGATACATCTAGGCGGGCACGGTGAGTGGTGGGCGTGGCATTGGGAAGCTGGGGATGCTGAGATGCTGAGATGCTGCAACGCGCAAACATAAAAAGCCAAGTAGAAAAAGCAAAAGTTTTCACTGACAACGAACGCCACAAGTAAAAGGTGCTACTTGTCCTCCAAGACGAAGGAACAGGAGGAGCAACAGGAAGAGAATAAGGAATAGAATATCCGGGGGAAGGAGATAAAGGAGTTGGGTTATGCACCCGGTCCATTGTTTCGTAATGGAGAAATATTGTTTAGCATGCGCCACAGTCGAAGATGTTGATAGAGAGGAGAGAAGTAGATGCAGATGGAGCTAGAGCCCAAGCAGCTGCCATGGCCCTATAAAGTTGCATGTGGCGCGACTGCTGCTTGGAATATTATGCATAATGGTTTTTGGTCTATTGACATTTATGGCATTGGACTACCACAGAGCTACCGGCGATGAGTTTGGCATTGTGGATTGTGGATTGCAGATTGGGTGAGTGCAACGCCAAAGTTTGTCGTGGGGAAAGTTAAAGTAGAGTTGCTTGTTGAGGTTACTTAGGTGAGAAATGTTTAGTGCAGAGAGAAAGTTCAAAGCCATGCAATTGAAATGGATACAGGAAATCAAGCAATGGGCCACAAGTTGTAGTTTCCAGCGAAAAGATACTTGGGAGCAAGAAAATGTAAAACAAGTGAAAACAAGTGAACAGCAAATGTTGCAGCAAAATAATACAATATTTAAACAGCCATCTAAGGTAACACTTTCAACCAGAGGATACCCTATATCTATGCAGTAAAAGCCATGACAGACATTAATAGTCGGTCGGAAACGGCGCCAACTTCTTACATTCATCTTCACAAATCGCTTCTTTGCCATTTTGTATAATAGTAGTTATAGGGAAAAAGAATAAATGATCAATTGCTAGCATTCTATAGAGTTACTGCGCTTTACTGGTATTAAAGTAATCAAGGATAATGTTCTAACCAGTTTTATAACCCTATGACTCAACCAAATCAATCCAATGTAGTTAACCTACATCAGATAAACAACCAATCATGCATAGAGTTTTAGTTTCAGCCATTTTAGATGCCAATTACGCGTAAGCCGTAGTCGAGTGAATCGCGGACATAACATTAAACGGCTTAATTCGCTGCCACAGCCACAACAACTACGATGTAGGCGACTTAAGCAATAACAATAACAACAGCAATATCAACAACAACAACAACAACGACAATTTACTGGTAATGATGACATATGGAGGGGACACATGGACAACTGCAGCTGCTAACTAAAACCGTTAGACAAAGTCCATTGCACTATCATTAAATATTTATTCAATTTAAATTTGCCAATTAACTTGGTGGATACACGAAAAAGAGGGGATGAGGGGAGAGGGGACAGTGGCCTGTTCCCACATTGTAAATATGACAATTTTTCAAAAACTAAACTAAACGATGACAACGTTTATTGGGAGACGTCCCTGTCCCTTTGTCCCCTTTAGCCTGTCCCATTCCAGGGGCAAGCCGTTTGTTTTGGTGGCATAAAAAGCATTTTGAATAATAAATGCATAATTCCTAGATACAAAAGCGCGTGCCATAAATATTCCATGATAAATTATAGAAAAGCTATTAGGCCCAACAAACGATGGAGCGCGTGAGTATCCAGTGTCCTATGTCCCATCCTCTGTTCTGTATCCTGTATTCGGTGTTCTATGTCCCATGTCCTGCTTTGTTGAACGTTCCTCCTATCCAGTATTTAATGGTCGGACTGCGTTTGACATTTTTCAAATGAGGTTACCACGAACCAAAACAGTTAGGTGCGACTGGTGTATGACTGTGAGCCATTTCTCTGCGTTTATTTATGTAAATTTGCGTAAATTACTATGAAAATATTTACGGTAAATAGAGCATTTTAAATATTAAACATAAATTGAGCTTGGACAGGCTTTTGCGTGGGCTCCTGCAATTGACTCGAACTCTCCATACAATCACTCCTCACTGACGTCACATCACATTGGCCACAAGCTGTGCACGTGCAAGTAGTTTTCAAAAAGAAGTTTTAACTTTGAATTCAACATACAAAAAAGTAAACTCGAAACCGGAAACGGAAGCATCAGCACACACTAAATGCCATTGACGATATGCTGAATTGTAAGCAAGATGCAGCAAACGAAATAAATTCAAGTGTAACGACAATTTGTTACTCTTAACTGAACTGTAAGCAAAATGTGTCCTGTGTCACATGGGAAACAAACAATTTGACTAGTAAAGTTTGCTAGTCCCAAGGGTTAACAGACTTCTAACTTAACTATGTAATTTATATATAGTATAATTTATATATATAAATAGATTGTTTAACAAAATAATTAATATAGTTGTTTATTTTGACTCCCAAATTTCTTTATTCTTACATTATATCAATTAAATATGTTTTATGATATAATTTCCTTTTTGATGCTGTCCACTTCTTACTGCCATATGAATTACATTGTATCTTATGAACTGCCTCCCTATTTCAAGTCTTAATGTATATAAGTCCACTAATTTGTAAGCAAATAATTTAATTGAACAGCACTTGCAATTGTAAAATTTTGATTCAAGTACTCCACAACAGATTTCAGGTTAAACATAGTTTGTAGCTGTTGAAAATCGTATGGCAATTTAAAATAAGCAAGTAGAGGAGCTAACTTGAATCGTACTTAAGCTGCATCTAAAAGTACTTATACCCTATGGTACTTGAAACTGCAAGTTGTGTGTGCTGCAGTTGGTCTTGTTCCTCGGCAGTTAAATTAAATATTCTTGTCAAATGCAGTTGTCAGTGAGTCAGTTGCAAATGTTTCCTTAACAATTTCAAATATTTGCACCGCACTTCATAGATTTTAGGCTTTTAAATAATAAAATACAATACCACTACAACAAAAACAACTAAGCCCCGAAAACTAAAAGAGAAATACTAAACTTGGGCTATGCTGAGTGCTGTCAGGACGAAAAAGAGGATGTGTATATGTATGTGGATGAGGAAGTCAGCTCCTATTTCGACAGCTCCCCGTGCAAAGTGTCTTTTTGGGGCGCAAAGTGCTCTTCAGTTAGATATTGTATACATATGTATGTACATATGTATGTGTGTTAGTAAGTATCTATGTGATGGGTGCTCTATAAAACATTTGCTTTTGAAGTACGTACTTAAATTGCATTCAAGCTGAGCAGCAGTCATCGTCGTCGTCGTCTTCGTCGTCAAGTAATGTACATCGTACAAGATCTATACAACTGTTTCAACAACTGCCTTCTAGAGATGTGAGTTGAGTTGTTAAATAAGTTGGCAAGACGTGTGAATGAGTGCTTAAATATGTGTCGAACTCTTCCTGACAGCTTGAGTCATGCGGTGAGGTGGGTCCTTTGATTATATGAGCCAAGACAAATGTGCAAGAAATTCAATTCATTTCAAAACAGGTGGTAAGAAATCTTTGGATTGACTAAGCATTCCAAAAAAAAAACCACAGGGACATTTAGTGATGGTTGAAGAAATTTAACAAAAGCAAACTAGACCGCTATAGTCGAGTCCCCGACTACAAGATACCTGGTACTCAATTTAATTATATATTAAATACGCAAGCTTAAAGTTGAATGTGTATTATTTTGTTACCAACTTATTGATTAGACTTTCTCATAATTTCATATAGATAATGTCCCGATTCTAAATCTCTTTTTTTGTTGTAGTAACAATATACCAGCAATATCAGTGATCTTTCTACCGAAATGCCTTATAATCTAAAGGCCATAACAAATGCATAATGGCCATTAGTTATATTGTGTATATGGACTATAAATAATATGCGACTTATATTTCTGTAGCTCACGTTATAATGACATTAACATAATACATTGAATTGAGCTCGCCATGTGGCACTATTAGATAAACGGGACTAGATACTGAATTCAATGGGCCTAAAAAGGCAATTAGCACTGTTTGCCACGCCCACACCCCGCCCACCTGCAGTTGGGGTGCCTTCAGGTTGCATAAAGTCAAAGTATTGAGCGATAAAACCTTATGAGGCCATTAAAACAACAAAAGGGCATGTTTATTTAATTAAAGAAGGACCGAAAAAATGCATATGTAAAACTAAATGGCTTCTGCATTAAAATTAACCAAGCAAGAAAATAGATAAAAATAAATAAGCAAATAAGGAATAACATTTGGAGAAGAACCCTTTGGCTAATATACATGATGCTGATAATATGGCAAAGACCAAGACTCGTATAGGCCAACTCACAATTAGCCTTGACTCAATGCGAAGGACAAACAACAATATATAGTATCTGGTAGTTACAAAGCAGGGGACTTCAGCAATTTCTCGCATTACTTCCGCTAAATTAATGCCGATTGTGGTGGACAGTCAGTTGGCGTCTGAGCGTCGCCATTTTGCAGAGATCTTTCTTTTTCTCACGAAATCATATAATAAACAATGGGATAATTTTCACAAATTGTACTAAAACTCAAAGGTAAAAGATTTATCAATATTTAATCATAATTATGCTTACATAAATCTTTCCAAGGATTGCTAAATTCAATAGAAAAATGTATGTGAATCCAGAAGCTTTGACTTAAATAAATAGATAATGAAATAAATAAATATATAACAAAAAATAAACACTTTTAACTATAAATACACAAAACATTGAAATTAGCAATAGTCCCAAATGAATGAAATATATCTTAAATAAAATACAGAAGAGCTGTTAATTACATATATTTAAATATCAATTGTACCAAAAATATTTAATTAAATTATATTTATAATATAAATATACTTAATATTAAATTTTTACTTACGCTTTGATTTTTAATTTGTTTAAATTAAATATAATATTGTATTTTTACTTACGAATTGACTTTTCATTTTTTTAAATTAAATATAATATTATATTTCTACTTACAAACTGACTGTTAATTTTGTTTTTAATTAAAAATTAGCTTACTGTGCCACAGTTAAACAGATTCCCGCTGTGCTCAACTGTTACCACTTTGATTATATTTCTCATTCTGTTACGAGTATTATGTATTTTCTTTTACATTTTGTGTTCTCCTTTTTTTTGGCTTTCTTTTTGGTTCCCTTTATTTTTGTATATTTCGATTGCGATGGCGATGGCGATGGCGACTGTCGTGTTGCGTGTCCCATAGCCAAAGTGTCGTCGAATTAAAATTCATGGCAGCGCATTTAACTGGCATTGAAAAACGCGCCCAAAACAGCGACAGGACATTGCCATACCCAGTTACAGTATGAATTCCCACTGTGGTAACTGCCAGCCCGTCTTTTTCAGTGCCGTCCAGTTTGGCGTGCACATAATTTCTGTTATTTATAGTTGACCATAAAAAATGAGGTCAGTGCGTAGCTGTCGACGGCGCAGTCGACGTCAATGTCTGGCCACGAATTTTTGCCTTAATTAAAGTCGTTAAATCGCTGAGGTGTGAGTTGAGTTTACTGTTTATTCCCTTTGTGCATCGGTGTATATATGTGTGTGTGTGTGTGTGTGTGTGTGTGGCATTTCAAATCAAATTAATGAACTGCAAAGCGACTAATGAGCATCTCATAGATTTAAATGAGCTCCTCGGCAAATAAATAGGCTTGGACCACAAAGCAGGACAAAGGAAATTTTGAAAACTCAATGAAAACTTGAAGCAAGTTATCAAAAATGAAAACCATCTTTGACAGCTCTTTAAGCTGCCATTTCTTTTTCTTAATCTTTCTTTGCTCACGGCTGCTTTTAATAGCCTTTAAGTGCTTCGACAGCCAAAAAATGTTGGCCAGCTTAATCGGGCCATAAACAATTACTTAACATTATAACACAATTTTCAACTTAATTGTGCACAATTGCAAAAAGTTCAAAGGTTAAGTGACTGCAACACTCAACGCAATACACTGAAAGAAAGAGAGTGAGATAGAGCAAGAGAATGAGAGAGAGAGAGAGACTTAACATAATGAGCGTAGAGTTCAAATAATATCAATTAACTGCAAGTTACGTGCTTCGGCTAATTATCTCGCTTAATAAAGCGCCTAATGAGTGGAAGCAGCTGCCAACGCCCAGCTGCCAAAATACAGCAACAAAAGGAGTAGCAAAGTGAGAGAGAAGGATACAGAGAGAGAGAGATGGATCGACTTCTGCCTCACACGCTTTTCATAATTTGGCTACCGCTATTTTCATACTTTTCTTCAACTTTTTTTCGGCTGTCTGTAAAAAATAATTATGCTCAAACTGCGAGGCGGCTTACAAAGTTTAATTGTTATGTCTGCAGCCCACTTTTGTGGGCGTGGCAAACAACTTTAAGACGAAGGCAGCCGCCTTCAAGTTACCTTTTTGCCCAGTTTTACATGCTTGGCATAACTTCATTTGCATTTGCTGGATGAAATGAAATTTCAACACGCTAAACTAAGCAAATTTTTTACACATTTTAAACAAGAAATAATAAAATGTGTGGCTGCACATAATGTTCAGCAAATAAAGGCCAAAGTTCACAGTAGCATGTGTGAGTGTGAGTGTGTGTGAATATATGAATGTGTGTGTGAGTGTGTGTGACGTTTGAGCTCATTAAGAAAACTCGTGCGGTCGCTTTGGTAACTATTTCAACGTTAGAGCGTTAAGTATACGCCATGGGGCAGGAGGTGTCAGAGACATGGCTACTTTTAATTTACAAAAGGGATTTAATCTAAATAAAAACTAAGCTTTAAATTCATAAAAAGTTAAAGAGTTCACAGTATACCAAAATATATATATATATACATATTCCTTAAGTAAGTATATAAATATTTTTGAACTTAATATATCAGTACATTTAACCCCCTTTTATACAATACACGCCCATGGTTAGCTTTATGAAAACATTTGAACGAATTCAAAGTGTTGCGTTGGGCAAACAAAACGCAAGTGAACTCTGCATAATTATGCGCAAAATCTACCTACACAGCCATATATACATATTTACACACATAAGTACATACAGTTATACATGTATGTATGTATGTTAAGCACATAAATATTTACTGTGCGCAAACACAAAAACAAAAACAGGCAGAAGTATAATATATATTAGTAGAAGGTTAAGTGCTGGTTAAATATATAATAATTTAACCAAAAATTAAATGATTTCATTATGCGTATTTAAGCGAACAAACTAACCAAAGCAAATAACTACACAAGAGTACGTATTTTGCATTAGTGGTATATAAAAACACTCCTGTTTTTATTCTAAACAAATGCAGTTTAAAATCCAGTTAAATAAACAACAATTTGTAAATCCCTTTCAAGCTATTTAAATAAAATTTGTTTAACAATTTATAAAACAAATATGCTAACCATCATTAAAAATATTAATAATATCAAACTAACTTAAATAAATAAAATTATAATAATAATTAGCTCTCAACTTGAATGAAATAAAAATACAAGAAAATAAACAATTTATATTTGTATTTAATTTATACAACGACATTCAGGAAAATTTGGAAATTTAATTACAAGTAATCTTATTACAGTAATAAAGACAGACAGAGATCAAAAGTAATTGTTATTAAACAAAATAACAATTAAAAACATATATTTTACACTAAATTCACTAGAACTTAAGGTAAGAGAAACTTTAGTTCCTGCAACTCCCATATCCAAGGATGAATTTTAAATTCAAAAGACATTTTAAATTAGATTTAAAAACTTTATGTTACAGCGATAATAAATCGTAACCAAAATCGAAATTCCTTAAAATTTAAATCAGTTATTAAATGGTAAACTTAACTACGGGAAATCATCATAAACAAGTTGAAGTATTAAAAGCTCTTCCTATGTATCTCAAGCTTTATTAGCTTACAGCTGATTCTGTGAAATCCTTTCTTCGGAAATTCTATTGCTGGGCAACAAATTATCAGCAGTTAGCACAGCTGCAACACATCAAAACACCAATGGCAACCACTCAACCACACCACACCACAACCCCGCCACACCACAGCCACAGCTATAGCCACAATTCCAGCTTGAGCTGTTGTGCCATTTTAAAGGCCATTTGTCTTCAAGTTGATATGAAGGTGCCAGGCTTTTAACCAACCATCCATTGAGACAGCTGCCTGTCGTACTGGTTACCCTCTTCCACAGCCAGTTTCCTTCGTAGTCCCAGTGTCATTTTGGCACAGTAAAAGTTTAGGTAAACCACATGTTACATTTTTCTTTACCAATCAACAGCCTTGGGCGCATTTTAATGGCACTCAAACGAATGTGCTGCAGTTCTTGTCCTTGCAACCGAAACACACACACACACAGGACGAATAGCAAACGCTGCAAGCCGCAAATGTACGCAAAGAAAAAGTGAAAGAAAAAGTAGAAAGAACGAACCCAAACCCAACCGCAACATCAGCAAGTTGTTAGAAAAACAAAAACAGAAAGCAGGCATCCAACAACTGTAAAAACTGCATGCAACATGAAGGAACAACAAGCAAACAAAAACAGAAAGACACAGAAAGCGAGAGAGAGAGAGAGAGAGAGAGAGAAACTTGCAACAACATGAATCTAGACAATGACATTTTCTCAGCATTGTATATAAGCCACAGGCTATTTGTCATTTCAGTTTACATCGTGCCACGCCCTAAATAAACAGTTAAAACAACAGCAACAAGAACAACAGCATTCAAAACTGGGCTGGGCAGACAATCACTGGGACCACCTGTCGTATGTGTAATGTGCAAACTCAAAAGGGAAATGAGGTTAAGGCAAGGCATTAGGCAACGCTTTGAAAAGTTATTAAAACTATGAAAATTACTGAAAATGCTTTGCAATTTTAAAGATAAATAAACAACTGTGATTTCTGAATTGGAATTGACTTGAAATCTAATAAATTACAAAATATTCCTGTCATCTTAGAAGCTCAATCAAATTGATAACTGACATGCTTGATCTGCTTGCTGCATAATCATTCTATCAATATGTGTAGATGTATCTTAACTAGTCTATTAATTTTAACAAAATCATTAGCCCGAAAATAGATTTGCCCCTTGGCCATAGGCAAAGTCAACAACAACTGTACAACTGCTGAGCAAACCTGTCAATGGCAGCACACAAATTGCATTAATTTGCAACATGGATGCAAACAAAAGTCTTTCCCCTCACCCCTCCCATTGGTAGGCCCACTGGAGATTCAGAGCTGGAATCTAATTGTGAATTGAAATCATAGGATGGATATGACGATGACGATGACGATGACGCATTGCGTATGGTTGACTCTGTGTCTGTCATGTGTATGACAGCAGCGCGTTTAAATAAATTTTACAGCCTGCAAACATTTAAGAAATGCATCAGCAGCCACCATACGTCAGCCGCAGGATGAGGACGACAGGACAGTTTGGTCCTGTTCAGGCCAGTAAATGACAGCGTTGATGGACAGTTTTGTGCAATTGCATTGCATATGGTTAGGCGATGTGCCAGAGACAGACAGGCAGCACCAGAAATACACACACACACACTCACCAACACATACAAAAACAACTCTGTACCAACTAATTGAGGGAAGGGGGGATGCGGGAATAAACAGTTGCAGATAGCACAAATGCGCATAAAGCTCGCTCCATAATTATATGCAAATGTAGCGCCCCAAAACTTTGCTGCAATTAAAAGCTAAATGCACTGGACGATAGCGTCAAGTTGCATTTGTCAATTAACCCACTGAGTATTCATGGGACAAAAAATTTATTTACGTTAGTAAACCAAGAGATCGAAAAATGTATTCACGTCAGATAACCAAGAGGTAATTCATCTCATATATAAACGAAAAGCTTAAATACATATATTTAGTATGCTTCCTAATACGGAAAGGTGAAAAATAATAATTGAAAATAATCGAATGACAGAATAAATTAAACTGTCATAATCACTAACTAAATTTGAACAAACTAAGATGAAAATGAAGCAATTATAAAAGTTTAATTATTGGTATGTGAATGTTATTTAGAGTAAGTTAAACATTCAAGCATAGAATATAAATATAAATTATAGATTATAAAATTTATGATTCGGTTTTATTAGTAAAAGTTACAAATAATTTATTTAAAACAATTAATTGAAGTATTGTAAATATGTCTTATACTTTAATGAATTTAAAGTATAAGAAGTAAGTATAAGAATTTTAATACAGTGAAGATTTTTATTTTACATTCTATAAGAAACTAAACTTGAGATATGTTTAATTATCCATTTTAAGTGGAAAATGATTTTGTTTATTTAAAAATTTTTAATAATATATTATAAAATATGTATATATATTGCATCTGTATAAAACATCCATTTGAACTATCAACTTTGAACCAACTATTTAAACATCTTCATTGAAGCTGTTTCTTAAAGTGCAAATGTGGTAATAATGGGTTAATTGAAGAAGCGCTGAGAGGCAGCACAGCACAGAGGCAAAACCGCGAGATATCTAGCCAATTTAGTGTTATTGCAGTCACATAACTCCAGAGATTGTCCTGGACGATGTCGTGCTTAAACAAAGGCGCTAACGTCAACTGCAACTGCAACACCGACGCCAACGCTAACGTCAACGGCCGCACAATTAGCACTCGGAAGGAGCTCGGCAAGTTGGTAACTGGGGAACTGCTAGATGGCTTGATGGTAACTAGTTACTTTGGAGATGGAGCCAACAGCCAACAGGCAACAGCCAACAAATGCGAAATAATATTGTCGACGCACTGGCGAAACGGAAATGTAACTGGGAATTATTTAATTTGCAAACTACAATGGTGAACGGAGGGGGCTTTTGCCATTACAGCCATTGCTGTGGCATTGTTTTATGTCATTGTTTGAAGTAGTTCCTCTGGCGCATTTGGTGCCATTGTCTTTGCAGCATAATTGTTATGATAACTGCTGCATTTCCAGGCGGCATTTGAGTTCCCTTTCGAGAAGTCACTTAAGTAAATGTCAGCCATATGCAATTCAAGTTGTGGTTCAGTGATTCGCAGACATCTCAAAGACCGTAAATTGAACCCATGTCTAACGTCCTATACTGAAAGCCTGTCTACCTAACGCATTTATCAGATGCAGACAGCTCTTCCACGAATATGGACAAAAACGAAAAGCCATACGAAAAATAACTAATTTTTGGATGTCTACCTTTTGTTATGTGTCTGGCATCGAAAGAACCGCGATTTTGTGGCCGTTTTCGTTGTAGTCGCTTGACAGTTTCCAAAAGAAAAACCCTCTGACAAGTTAATGAAAGTCTGTCGGCGCGTAGATATTCGCAAAATAAAAAATTGGTTTGCTACAAAGATTCGAGAAGCCTGCCAATCCTAACCTATTGATTTAGGAGCTCTGGCTAGGCTGGATAAAAAGCCAAAAGATGGGCAAACATAAATGTTGTAAAATATTTACATAATCTTATGGAGTTTTCATACAATGCAGAGTGAATAAAGAATAATAGAAACAAAGGTAGATGAGGTAGTAAATAAGCAGATAAAAGTTATTTTCAAAATAAGATGTAGGTCTATGATATTATTTCTAAGATATAGGTCTATGATATTATTCCTACAACTTAAAAAAAAGCAACTGTCGCCCTGGACCACTTTGATTTTGGGTAGCTTGCCAAATCTTTTGGCTTCTCGGCGGACAAAGGCTCTTTCTTTAAATTTCTCTCTGCGTTCGCTTTCTTTCATTTTCTTCTTAAAAAATGAAATTTACACATTCCTTATTGAAATTAACAGTCAAGTCGATTAAGCCTAGTCAATCATTCTGTATAAACGCGTCGATCTCATAGTTAACAAGAGATAAAGACAAAGTTAAAAAAAAACACGCATTTCTGGTTTATTAACAAACTTGAAAGGCACGAGCTTCTTTGTCCTGTCCAAAAGTGTTTTTCCAGTATAGCCTACAGGACAATAGAGGGAACTTGAAAAAAATAAAACTTTAATGCATACTTCTAGGCCCCTTTTGTACACTTTTCTGCTTCGAATTCCCAAATAGTTTAAGCTGAGACTTGGTACAATAGCTGACATTCAAATCATATCTGGCTATAACCAAACGGGCTTGGTTGTCGTGTTTCCCTTTTTTTTGGGTTTTTTTTTTTATTTTGCGAGCCGATTTTTTATATGTTAGCTCCTCATCCTCGTTTCTACGTTTCTACTCATACAAAATGCGAATGTATACTCCATAGTGCCTTCCATGGGCCTGACGAGAGGGTCCGGGATTGTTCATATTGTAAAATTTTGTAAAAACAATTGTTAAATTTTATTCAAACTCAGAGTTTTATAAAATCGATCGACAATTGTTTCGAAAATGAGATTTGATATTTGTGTCACCTAAAACCAGCTTGAGGTGTTTCCCTTTTTTTGGGTTTTTTTTTCGTTTTTGTTTCGGGGTTTTGTTTGGTTTCTTTTCTTTGTTTTTTTTTTTTTTGGTTTTCTTTTGAATACATTTTTTTATTTACGAGCCGATTTTTTATATGTCAGCTTCCTCGTTTCTACGTTTCTACTCATACAGAATGCGATCTTGGGTATACATATGTTGTTTCCTCTATTTTTGGTATTTATTTTCGTAAAAACATTTATTGAATCGGATCGATTTCGCAGTTTCCGTTACGTTGGCAAGTGTACGGAAGGCCCCTGCGTACAGTGCGCTTAAAAAACGATTTGCAGCCATTGCAGCAGTATACTCCATAGTGCCTTCCATGGGCCTGACGAGAGGGTCCGAGATTGTCCATATTGTAAAATTTTGTAAAAACAATCAACAATCACCTTCAAATGTTTTAATACTCTTACGATATGTGTTTCGCAAACCATACCATTCATCCACCACGTCTTTGTTGAAGACTTCTCCAGCAAGCCATCATTGCAACCCGATTTTTATATGTCGTCTTCTATTACGTTCCAGCTGAAATCCGATTCGTCAGTTTCTCCCGCTTCATCCGACTCCTCTTCCATCCGCGGCTCCTCTACTTTGATACCCATACATAATACGATCCATATCTAGGATATATTTTTTTAATTTTGCTGTAACCAATCTTATTAAATAATTATAGATGTCGACTTGCGCGCTTTCTTTATCATTTTTCCTATGGCTAAAAAGTCTTCTACCGCCATTTTATCAATGTTCCCCTCCATCTCTTAAGTGCCGTAAGCGCTTCATTATATTCATCGTCGATCATGATTAATATCCAATTTTTTGATAATATTTCACACAAAATCAGTCACAATAGCTTTCATTGCCACTTTTTCTTTTATATTTAATTAATAAACATAATAACATTAATAACACAAACATTGAAATAAAACCCCACATACAAATAAAACAAATTATAACAATTAATTATTTTACTATATATTAACTATTAAAAAAAACGCCATGTTGTGGAACTGAAAAAAAAAACGGTTTAGCTAATGTACATTTTGTTAAGGTATGTAGATTCTTTTGTGTAATGGAATTTGGCTATTAGGTAGTCAATTATTTATAGTTGTTGCTTTAGTCCAGTCTACATTATTTAATTGATCATTATCCATTTGTTAATCGCCGTTAGCATCCACTGCTGACCCCACGCCATCTACAACTTATTTTTCAAGAATATTTAAATACAACTTCTGTTAGCAACAACTTTAAACATTTTATTTCTAACTATACCATTGAGATTTCTCTTAGTGCCCTTCAAAGCTGCTTTGCATAATTTTGTAGCTTGCCATATATTAAAACGCAAGGCCAATGCCAATGTCAATAGGAAATGTGAATTCAAATGGCTGGAGGCGTAATTAAAAGCCATTTGCCATAAAAGTGACATGCTAATTAATGTTGAAGGAAATTGTAATTAGAAATGCTTGGCAGTAAGCAGAGCTCTATTGCGAATCCAGAGTCCTGCGAAACATGCAGCGGCAGCTTGCCACTGGATATGATTATAACTTTTAGCCACAAATTCAGCAAAAGTTGCAGACTAAGTCGCACACACATACTCTCTCTCTCGCTCTCTCTCTCTCTCTCTCTTTCTCTCTCTCTCTCTCTCTCTCTCGCTCTCTGTGTCTGCTCGTGTATCACACGTATGTGAGGGGATCCTGTGAAATGTTTGCAGCAAAGTTTCGTGCTCTGCAGATAGTTTATAATTTAGAGCTTACAACAACAACAGTGACGTCGACGGCGACGGCGACAGAGAGGATGGCAGTGACGCCGGCGCCGCGTTAAGCACACAAATCATTATAGCCATGATTGCGAGAATTGCAACTAGCGTTTGGTTTTTAAAAAGAGCTCGAAACAGAAACAAAACCAAACCAAACCAAACGATGTGAAACATTTCTATTGTGTGCATGTGTGTGTGTGTGTTTTTAGAAAGGGGAGAAGGCCACAAAGTCAAATCCTTTTTAGCGCCATAAATTAAGTTCATTTCCGTAGCAGACGCAACACGACAGGGCAGCAAACGTATGCGGTATTGAGAGGCGTGAAAGAAACGTGCGACAGACAGGGGCACATTGAAAAATTGAAAGAGTTGGAAATAGAGAGAGAGAAAGAGATGGAGAGAGTTAGAGAAAGGATAGAGCCGATGATTTTAATACTTTCTGAAGAGTGTAATTCACACAGTCGCAGGAAAAATTAACTTACCGAATTTGCTGGCAACTAAAAAATACAAATAAATTGTAGAAAAGTTAAGAATGGATTGAGATTCGATTAAGCAAATAGAACTAAAATATTCCACAGATTATGTGTTTATTCTGAGTGTTAGTAATTAATTTTTAGCTTTCTAGGCAATAATGCAGCCATTAATGCAGATTTCTAGATAACTTTACATACAAATGGAGGGTTCTCCGACCCTGTGAAGGTTGTTCAGTTGGGAAAAATGAAAAGCAACACTAGATTCTTTGCTCTTTTGTAAAAGAAAAATAAAAAACAATATGGAAAGCGGCTAGTAAAAAATTTAATATTTAATCAGCAATTGTTAGAGCAAAAATTAGTAAAAACAAATTTCTGGGAACCTTTTTTTTTAATTGAGGTTGCCAATTTGAACTAATTGATTGTTAAGCATGTATTTAAAATGTTATTCTCATCAAGTAAATAAAAAACTGCACAGTATTTTTCCAATTATGTATTAATTTGATTAAACAAACTTTTTTGCCACTGGTTATTACGGACATCCCTAGCTCAAACCAGATCAATGATTCTGTGACAACCAAAGGTTGGGTTTTCAATTGAACAAATGTTCTCAAAATCGATTCGAACGTTAAATTAAACTATAAAATAGATTATAAATTAGATAACAGACTTCTTCTTAATACGTAGCTATGAGTATCTTCAACTAACTCTGTTTAATGCGGCTTGTATTAAATCGAAGAGTAAATGTAATTTTTTATTGAATACAGGTATAACTTTTACTCCACAAGTCGTATTTCTTTCACTTTTAAGTGCTTTTCATACTTAAGGCAAACCCAAACTAACATCACATAACTAACTTATCTGCTTGAAGCAGCTGTTAAGTTATTTTCCTGCTGTTTTATCGACTCATTTACCTATACCATATTACATCGCATCACACTTCATCGACATGTTGAATGGCACTTGGAAATATGCTACAAAATGTGGCTGAAAATCACTTGTGTGCCCGGAATATTCATTATTGACTACTGACAAAAATACTTGATAAGCTGCAAAGTTGTCAACAGCTGCACGTTGTTGTTATCAGCATAATTTAGCGATGCTTTCCTTTTTTGGTCCCCACATCCCTCCCCCTTTGCCCTTCCTACGCATATCATTTAACGCACTGCTCACTTCAGAAATTCTACTGCCAATTTGAGTGGAGGCTCCAGAAATGGCCAGAGAAAACTCCACACAACCAACTCAAAATTTATATGCCTACAAAGTGAACGTTATCATTGAGGCACGTAAACCATGTGGGGCATGAATGTGTTGAGGAAATGGGCGTGGCTCTGCTCAGGTATGCCGCCAGCACAAATCTGAAATTGAGCATGGAATTTGCGTATTTTGTAGGCACTGTGTAGGTGTGTATGTGTGTGTGTGTGTGTGTTGTCGCATTTATAGCATGCAAATATGTGTGAAGGCATTTCCAACTTGATCTATGTGTGCGTGTCTGTCTGCATATCTGTTTGTGAGTGCGTGTGTTACGTGCTTCTGACAAATATTATACATAGACCGTGTTGAAATGGAATCTCATTAGCTTTGTAGTAAAGTGAAAGAACAAAACTTGTCATTGGCAATTCCTCAATATTTCAGCAACGTTATAAACTTATTTAACCGATGGAATAAATTGAATAAATTATATTAAAATTATGATAAACTATGATATCTTTTATTGAATTAACAATACCAAATCTCAAGATAACAGAATATTCTTCAAGTTCATAAGAAACACACTCATCAAGTGATTTATAGAACCTAAATGCACGCACTTAGTGCTCAAATTTCTGGGTTGTTATGTCAGTCCATATATCATTTTGTAGTGCGGCTTGCATCTGCCAAGTACAGTTTTGGTTTAGGCGCAACTTTTGTAAGCCTCAATGTCTGCTCCTGGCATTGACACATGCCACGCCCAGTGGCTAAACACAGCGACACAGCTGTCACAAGATATAGAACAAGGGAAAGTCAACTACTTGAGCTCATATCTATCACACTTCTGCAAATGAAAACAGAAACTCAAGTTTTTTGTTACGTATACGTATCCCAATGATTTGAAAATACAATTGAGAGATAAAACATCAACGTGCTGAAAATTTGAAATCTTCTTTTGTGGCAGTAAAAATCACACAATTGACTTAAGCATAATGCAAATATATGTGAATTTAGCACGTCAATCATACGCACCGTTGCCAATGCAAAACTTTTTCAGCAATCGCAACTTGAGTGAGTTTTTTATAATAACAATAAAAAAATTGCAATATTCAACTCTATGTGCAAGCTAATGAAAAGAAAGCAAAATTTTGAGATACTATTGAATCAGAAATAGAAGCAGCGATCTGGCAAAGCATATCCTGGATATCCTTGCATACAATTAAAATAATTAAAATCAACATTTTGAATGATAGCAAGTCAGGCAGCCAATTGAGAGCACACTCTCATACATGATTAAAACATCATCAATAAAATGCTTTTGTAACTATAATCAATTTTATTTTTTATTTTTGCAGCCTTTCTCTCTGAATATTTGAAATGAAATAAAAACATTGTGCGAAAAGTAGATGTATGCTTGGATAAATAGATGGTTGAATTCATTTGAGAATATGCATTATACATATGTGTTTGCAAAGAAGAAAATATTATGGATAAAATTTTATATTTATGTCTCGACACAAAATGCTGCCCACTCGCCATTTAATGCGTTATATTTTGTATAAAAGTACTTGGGGAATATTTTTATGTGGCAGCTTCCGCTCGACACTTTGTTGCCCTTTTATGATACCTTATTGCCGACCTCTATAAGGGACGCTGGTCGAAGCTGCTCTCAGTTTTTCAGCTTATCAGAGCGAATTAAACGATGAGCTACAACTGCAAGAAAGAATGTTTAAAATATTAATGTACATATTAAAATACAAAGAGCAAGGTTTAAGACAAATATTTCTATAGCTTTTACATACATATGTCTATCTAAATTGTTGTGTAACTTCGTGAATAATAATAATAAATAACTGAGTACTCATTGAGGGTGTAAATATTCGTTAGTTATTTTGAAATTGAATTTTTTTTAATATATATTTATATATAAATAGTACTTTAAACAGCACTTATTGGTACTTCCTCATTAACAAACCGTCATAAAATATGTATATTTACTACAAACTCCAAGTCCGATCGTATCTCATTGCTGTCAAAGTATTTCTCGTTCTACAATCTTGGTTTTTAACATGTTACAAACGAGCCATCTCATGTGAGTATCACTCAACTGATTCCTGATGAACTGAACATATAAAAAGTATAGGGTGCATATGGTACATCACATCAAAGTTTTGCCCCGCCTTGCAGGGTCGGACGTTCAACACATAAAAAAGTGTTTACATTTCATTCATAAAATATCAATTACGTACATGTGTGACAGCTAAGCGATATGCACACAAACTCACACACACACTCTACACTTTTACAGAGTAACATATATGAGGAGAGTGCGTGGCTTTTGTAAGTCAAATCGATATTACACAAATACGTGAGGACATCAGAGTTCATTGCTTAAGTTTCGCTCTCTGTGTGACATTTTGGGCCAATATGGCGCACCACGCACACTGATGGAAATTTAACGAGTTACACGACAAACAAGAACAGCAACAACTACAATAATAGCACAGGACAACAGCAAACTATACATAGTACCACATTATAATCAGCTGTCAGTCCGAGTACAAATTCGATAACGGGAACGAGTCCTGCTATGGGAACAAGAACCCAAATGATCATAAACAACTCGTTGCAAAGCTGACGTGACGTCATTTTATTATACATATAAAGATAGTTAAAGTGCTTTACTAAATATGTGGCTGATATTCCCAGGTAATTAAAAATGTATATTCATTTTTCAACAATAAACAATATTTCATTTATGCAGACAGCAAGGGACTGAGTAGATAAACAATATTTGGACCAGATGCTTGCAATTATGTATTATTAAAATTCGAAAGATTTTAATTATTTTAATGTGTATCTAAAATCAGACAGCAGGTTCATAAATTAATTTCATGTTTATCTGTAACAAATGCAATTAGAGTCGCTTTTACCGTTTACATTATCGACACTTTACATTTAAATATTGGCCATAAATTGTATTAAATTATGTAATTTGCAAAAAAAAATATACAAATAGGATGAAATATGTTAAGTAAATGCAAATACATTTGCTAAAAACATCTCTCCCTCTCTCTATCTCTCTAAATTGTATACGTTTAATTAGCACCAAAAGCGGAAATACTCTTTAAATAGGCTTTGCCACAAAACTCCCATCAATTTATTAATATGTTTGCGTTTATGTAAAGCCAATTTGTTGTATATTGTTTAAAATTTGTTAAACATTTTCGAACGGACAAATTATACGTAGTTTACGAAGGCAACAATAAAACTGTTTGCAAAGTTAATATTAATGTTGTATTTCCTTTCAAGTAAAACCCCTCATATGCAAAATGCTAATGAATAAAGAAATGTTAAAGCCTCACACACACAAACACACTCACTAGAGATTCACACACACGTGCAACTTCATGTCAGCCCCTGTGGGTATGCTACAAAATATTAACATACATTTTGCATGACGCCTCATACGTGGACATGGACACAAGGAGCATGAAAAAGGACGACCTAAACTTGTTGGGTTGACAGGCAGACGCTTAGCCATTTGGCAGCCAATTGTGTGGCTTAGTTGAGGTTGCTTGTCGTTTTTAGTGCTGTTGTTGTTGTTGCTGCTGTTGTTGTTGTTGTTACTGTTGGCTGACAACACGGAAGGAAGAAATTTTCAGCACATCTGAGCAACGGCGCAATCTTTGGCACAAAGTTGCCTTTTTTATGATGCCAACAGTCAAAGAAAAGGTCGCTGGCTACCTGCAGTTTCTTCTATTTGTTGTTATTGCTAATGTTGTTGTTGTTGTTGTTGTTGTTGTTGTTGTTGTTATTCTTGGCATTGTCTGGCCTTTATAAAATATTTATTATAGTAACAGCATCGCAATGCTTTTGATAGCATATCCTGCCAACGCTTTTAACAACATGTTAAAGAATATTGTGAAAGATGATTATGTTTAAAAGTAAATGTGTAACGCGTTTTCATTTTCAACACCATTTTGCCAATTTTTCTCGGCCAACAAGCATAACTTCATATTTAATTTAACTCCAGTAGTATCTTTGAGCAGTTTGACGTGACTTTGGACTTATTCAGAATTTAAATTTGATTAGGTAATCTAGATTTTAAGCTTTAAAACATAAAACAT
Source organism: Drosophila neotestacea (assembly GCA_035044365.1). NCBI lineage: Eukaryota > Metazoa > Arthropoda > Insecta > Diptera > Drosophilidae > Drosophila > Drosophila neotestacea. Next base: position 6,094,484 of record JAWNMD010000273.1, on the reverse strand, counting down.
TGAAATTTATTGTATGTTTCGTAGTGCAATGTAATAATATAAATAATGAAAATTGAGCGAATTTTTTTTATTTAAATGGAACTTTGCAAATAAGTTCCTATTAAAATTGTATCGATTACAAACTGGTCTCTCTTTTATTCAATTACAACTTAAACAGAGTTTAAATTGGCATCGATTTTAAGTTAATGATTCTGTGGAATATTTTTGAAGACAGGTACGAGCTCTGTCTTTAGTTAATATCGCATTTATCGTTTACACTCTTGCTATGTACAATGTTGTCAGCTGACGTGGCCCAAAGGCGATGCAAGCTGCAAGGAGCAGCTGCATGTGCAACTTATTGCAGAACAATGATTTACAGTGCATTGTTAATGCGTTTTTAATGAGTGCTGCATATACGCATATGTATATACACTTATGTATGTGTGAGTAAAAAGTTTTTATGCGCGCCTCAAACTATGCAGCAAAAACTTGTCGCCAGAGATTTGAGGGCCGTACAGACAACAACAACGGTAAAGTTGCACTCACTCCCGATCCCCAGCTCGGCAACGACGACGTCGCGACGTCTTGCCACAAAGCCGCCTTAAGCGCTCCAAACTTTTGCTGCACTCCGTCATTAACATTAAAGACATTCCATGTCGTCAGTTTGAGGCAACTGTTGGCTGAATCTGCGAAAAGTTCGCCACATGTGCAAATGTGACGGAGAGTCTGCAGTCTCCCCCTCCCCCCCCCCCCCATACAAACTTATCTTTATCCCATCAACACCCACTCCCGCATTGCCTGCACTGCAGGGGCACATAAATAATTGAGTGGCGCCTCAAAGTAGGCAGCAAAGTGCTGGGTTGCAGGTGCCACAAGCGAATCTGCATGTAAAATATAAAAAAAAGGGGCAGAGTCGGACTCTGGCAGCTGTTTAGTTATGCCAATGATGTGGCCAGCTCTCGAAAGTAAAAGTAAAGGACGCAAACCTCAAACGATATTGAATTCCATCTGAAAATTTTCACTTTAAAGCAGAGTAATATTAAGAATTTAAGAGAATTCTTCAATTACACATGTTGAACACTGAAATGGGAAATATTTGAAAATGTTGAAGAGTAAAAATTTACTTACGGCACCTCAATATAAAAAAGTTAAACACTTGTGGCCCACAATGCAATTAACACGCTCAGCAGAAGACCAAAGCCAAATTGCAAGGAGAACCATTAACAATTACATTTAAGCGGTATAAAAGGAAGAGGCATCAAATTTTAAGCAGCACAAAGCGCAGTGGAAGCAATGGAATGTGATGAAGAGGAAAATGAAAATAGGAAATATAATTTTCACCGGTCACAGCGGCCCTTTATAGGCGCTATTGTTGTGCTTTGCTCTTAATGCCTTTTTTATGATACCGCCTGGGAAATTTATTTAACTGATCGTCGCCAATTGACGGTTCAACAATTAATCAAGAAACTGAGCAAAAGACAAACTGCACAATTTATTCATTTCAAAATATTTCTTGAAACAATTTATAGTTACTATTGGTTTCCATGACAAACACGTCTTGTCATAGCAACGATTGAGTTTGTTGATAGAAACGAAATGAAACAAAAGAAATCATATAGAATACACAAGTTAGTTCTAAATAAAGTCCAACAATCAACAAAATGAATATCAGCTCAACAATTTGGTATGTTAAACATATTCCTATTTCTTACTATTAATTTAATAATCCATATCTTAGTTGGTGCAACATTTATGAGAGCAGCAGCGTTCAGAATGTTGGACCCAATGTGCTCGGACTGCGACAGGGAAATTTGCTTAAATTTATACAGATGTCAACTGGGGCAGTGAGCTACTTTAGGGCCGAAACCGTTGCAACTGGTCTTTACATTAACAATTTCACGGGACACAATCGTTTTCCGCTCTTTGCCTTTGATGAAACCGTGCTAAGTCCACATATTTATGTTTACAAGTATCCAGAGCTGACCAGATTCGCATCGCTGCCGAGTGAGTTTATCAAATTCTCTTTAAATATTTATATTAGAATTATTCCCAATTAAATTCTTGCTTAAACTTGCAGCTTCTTTACTTACCTACACGCTCTTGAAGTTCTCTGATCTTGATTTATTGATTGCGGTTGGAGGCTATCCAAACTATCCGATTTGTGTGTTTAATTTTCGAACAAATACAAAAATTCTGGAACACCCGACATTTATAATTTCGAAAAGTTTCTCAATCGTATTGAGCAATGGAAATTCACCAGCCATTGTTCAATATGATAAGAAAGATATGCGTATCCTGTGCTATGAAATGTGCTTTGTCGAAAAGGATGCATTCCTTCATCAGGTCTCTGAGGTGAAAATGGGAAAGAATTATGTAAAGTCTGCCAGCCATTTCATGTGTTTCGGCGATGATAATGGACTCTATGTGGTCAATGATTACGGGAAATTCTCACAGATAGATATTGCTTGTTTTGCAATCAAATCCCGCTGGTCACCTACCTATGTGAATGAAAATGGCAGCGAAATGATAACACGAGCTCATGCTTTGACAGCATATAAGATGGGATTCCTTATTGCTAATAACTCTTCAGCTTTTTATATTAAAAAGAAGGCAGGACACTTTACAGTGGAATGGACCATTGATGAAGGTCTACGCAATGTCGAACTCTTTATTGGCAATCATAATGGAGAACTTTATGCAGCACGAAAGTTTGGAGACATTGCACAAGTAGTGCTGGAGGAGAATGAGGGGAAGTTGGAGCAAGTTGCTGCCAGTGGTAAATCCATTTTGTCCTTTCGTACCTTTACGTGTTTCAAGGAGGAATGCGTTGTGGTCTTGTATAATGACGGCATCGCCATGATGGATCTTCCAAATGGAAAAACCCTCTCTGAAGTACAAATTCCCATGTCTTGTGCTATATGCGTACATCGTGTTAATCCCTATGTGGTTGTAGGCACCATCGATGGGAGACTTGTGCTTATTAATTTCGAGAAGCCAACTGTGGCAAATATCGTTTATCAGTTGCAATGCGAGACGGCAGCTGTGTTTTCTATGGACTATCACGACAACTGTCTCGTATTTCAGGATCAGGCGAAAGGTTTCCACATTGTGAATGTGGATTACCGACCTATTAAGATGACACACTACTTTAACATTAAAGATAATCAGTTAGTGAAAAAGGTTTTCGTTCAGAGCTTCCTTTTAGTCGAAGGACCTCGTCTTCTAGTCATGATCTCACGCGATACGAGCCTTAAGGCACCAGGCCATGCTGAAGAAATGTGGATATATAATTGGACCAAGGAAAAACGGCTGCATAGACGTGAATTACCTCTACCTAATACCTATGTGTCATTCTTTGTCCAGCCACCTATGGGTCGTTGGGTGTCCATTGAAATTGTTGGCGTGGTCAACGACAGCACCATCTTTGATCAGTTTGTCCTCAACGAGAGCAGTGAGTTACAGTGGGCCGCATCTATAAGGTCAGCACATTATGGATACATTACTGGCGTTGGTATAACCAAACATCTGCTCACTTGGGGTGTCGATGGCATCATGGTGCACTTTCGTCAACACAAACGCTCCAAGAAACCTTTCATGATGTCCCGCTTTGTAACGCTTCTCTTTTCGCCCCAATGTCTACTTCGCGCCAGAGAGTGCTACAATTCCAAGTAAGTATTTATAGATATTTAAAATACTATATCGATATATGATAAAAAGGAAAAATCAATTAACATAGATATCTGGCTTACTAAATTATCAGTATTACAATCAAAGTTGATTCAGCCCTATTCCGTGTATCTGTCTAGTCCTAGAAATACCACACAGACCAAGACTTTAACAAACTTTATAGCCATATAGCTATGTATGTAAATCAGTGTCTTGTGATTAATCCAAGAGTTTGTTCAAAAAACTATTTTCCATACCATCTGTAGGAGTTCAAACTATAATTCTGACTTTACAAAGTATCTAAGGAATATCTCACCTTCATTTTTTTCCCACTTAATATTGAGTTCAAATAGGGTCGGCTTAGATGATTATTTGTAACATTTAAGCATACTGACTAAACATTACCATTCTAATTTCTTGACAGATACCTTATTGTATTGAGCGCCGAAAATATATTGTGGGTAGCCCGTTTGCCCTCTCTGGCTGATAATGTGCGAGAGAATGAAGAATTGCCGGTTCCGGAGAAATATATTGTACAACAAACGAAGCTGGTATCAACTCAATTTGTGCCACTTTCCGTTAAGATGGAAATTAAGGAAGAATTCACACCAGCTGATTTAATGAAACGCGATAAGATTCGAAAGATGATTCAAGACTTTTCTGGCAAGGTGACAGCTCTGATTGATTACGATATCTCGGTGACAGGCAAGACACAGGGGATCTTTAAGAAGTTCTGTTACCATTACAAATGGCTAGAGGCATTGACGGAAGAGGCACATAAACTGTGTACCTTGGAAAGAGAGTCACTGATGCTGGCTATCGAGGATCAGTCCCGTATCCGTGATTGGATAATGAAGTTGGTGACAAGGGATGCCATCAATATCAATTATAAAGTGAGATCGATTAGTGCCGAAGCGAATTTCGAGAGCTTCTCCTTGGTGCGCAAACCGAATATGATGGTCTTTGATAAATATCGTTTCTACGATCTGGAGGATCACATGCGATTTTCTGTTATGTCTAACGATGAGATAGAGGAGCATCCCTCTTACCCGCAGATAATGGACGAGCAGGAAGAAGATGGAGTCAAGAAGGTCACTCGTGATCTAAAACTGTACGTAGTGGAAGGACCCAGTGTCTATGAACACATAATGGCACCACAATTCCAGTTGCAAAGCAATTGTACCGTCACCTCCAATCAGATATTCAATGACAATTGCAAGTTTAGCTATTACTTGGCTGATCCCCTAAAGCAGGAGTTCAACAAACACTTTCACGAGGCCCAGCAATTGAAAAGGGAAACGATCGACAATGTATTAAATACAAATGGAGTTCTAGCCAAGATCTATGATAATATGAATATAATGCTAAGATTACTGCGCATGGAAACTTTTCAGCCACCGGAACTAACTGCTCCCTCACTGGCCAAGGATGAGGTGATCAAGTGCATCATGGAGGTGGATGACTCGGAGATTAAGGCAATCAATCGCCGTAGACGAAAGACTATCGACACAGGTGGCAAAAGAGGACGCCTTTTACTCTGGTCTGTGGAATTCTGGGCACGAGCTTTGATCGTAATGATGGATGGTGTTATCGAGAAGCTCTGGGAGGAGGAAATTAAAAAGGATATAGCAGTTCCAGAGTTTGTATTCAAAAAACAACCTCACGAGTACTCATTGGAAGACCAGAAAATATATCGAGCATACGAGGAAGCCGTGCGAATTCTAGAGGAAGATCGTCGAAAGTATTTGGGCATTCTGCACGACAATGAGGGGAAGACCCTTCAATTGAAGACCAAACATATCCTTAAACTCAATCAACGTGTAGCTGAGTTGATGCTTCTCAAACTCCAGTATGATTTTGCCCTTACACAGAATCTGGTGAGAATGCTTAACCTCAAGACAATCAATCATGTTCGCGATAAGCTTCGGGAGAAAATCAAGAGTTATCGTAGTGACTTCAATAAACTAAATGATTATATTAAAAAGTACAGCTACTTGCTGGAATTTTGGGAAGCAACTATGTTGGATGTGCGTACCCGTTTAGAGGCACAACAGGCTCGAGATCGTGCCTTGGAACGTCAGTTTCGCAGTAACTATCTCAACACTGTACCACATGCCTCACATGAGATGACCAAACTCTTCAAGAAGCGTCCAAAATTGTCCAACAAGCTTTTCAGCACATCTCTGATCTGCAGTGAAGTTGCCCATAAGCTTAGTCTCAAGCAAACCAATCGAACACCCTTTCCCATGCCCAAGGAGATTAACGACTTCCTAGCCTTTGTAGCCGACAATGATGCAGCCAAACATTGTCCACCTCAAGTGGATGCCAAATCCTGGGATGCCTTTGTCAAGTTGCGACGCCAAAAGATCGAAAGCGAATTGAGGCTTAAAGGGATTGGTTATCAGTTAATCGACAGTCAGACTTATATGAACAGTCTTACCAACGATATAGCCAGTTTAAAGGAATCCAAGGCTCTCACTCAGAAGAAAATTGAAGATACCATACAACAATATGTAAGTAAATTAACTGAGCTTATTAAATAAATATACTATTAAATTTACAATTTACAGCTGGAAGCAATGAGAAACATGACCTTGCAGTTGACTTTGACCCTGGGTCAGGTGGAGGTTAATATAATGGGCACCACGAAGTCGCTGGAGAACTGTGTCTTAATGCATGTGGATGATATCAATGATGTTAATCGTATGATAAAGGTAAATATTCAGATAGGCAGGTATTTATTTATTTATTTCGATTCCTGGAGAAACGACTTCATTACTTTATAATTTTTGTATTGAAATTATGTTTTTGTTTAAATTTGAAATTTTATTTTATATTAAACAATTATATTCCTGTATCTGTCTCTGTAGGATGCAGGTATGAAGAAAATCAAAGCCATGCAACGTGTTGCTGTCTTCAGACGTCAGGTGATCTTTAAGGAATGGGAACACAAGCTCTATAAGGCGAATATTGCATATCTCAAGTACATGTTGGATGCTATTGAGAAATGCAAAGTGACTATTGAGTTTCTCAATATATTACGCAACTGGGACAAGATTAAAGCGGAACGTCAGAAATATATGGTGGCCGGTGCAATAGAACGTATTATGGAGCAAAAGATTATCATCTTTCGAAAGCAAATCGAACGAGTGTAAATACACAAATATAAAGGATATCGTTTTAAAATAATATAACAATATTTATTTATCTTAGCAACATTCAAATCGATTGTGTTAAGGAGAAAACTTTGCATATGAAACGTCGTAATCATTTGATTGATGCCAAAATCGAACGCCTCAAAGTTGATGTGGCTATTCAGAATTCAAAGCGCGATATTATGATGGAACAGCGACGTGATCGCGAACAACGCGAACGGTAAACTATTAATGCTTTCTATAATATAAATTATAAAATAATTATCTTTAAATATTAAACTAGCATGGAACAGATTAAAAGTCATCGTCAGCTGTTGGACAACGTCCGCAAACGTTATGCTCATGTCTTGGAACTGCAAACGATTTTGGAACTACTACGACTGCGTACATATCCAACCCTGGGACCCCCGTTACCCCAATGCCATCCACCTGTTCCTGAATATATACTCAATTCGGTTCCATAGTTCAATTCTCATCATTTTATAATAACAAATAGTAGTAGTTACCACAGGACGCCTCTCTCAGAAAATGTAATGTAAATGAAAAAGTAAGAAAATATCATAAAAACGATATAGAGTGTAATGAAAAGTCATTTAGAATCAATTTCTCTCTTATTTTCCAAGTCAAAACAATAAGAACTTGCTTGTTAATTTGTGTAAAAGTTATTGGACAACCCACGCAGATTTCCAGACACTATTACTGGTGAACAAAGGGCAATTGAATTTCAACACCTTCAACTTTAATTAGCCCACCATGGAGGGGCAGACACTTTTCCTTAGGTCGGAAAATTGTACGCCGCAAAATTGCAATTAAATGTTTTCATTGCGGCAAGTGAAAATTTATTAGTGCTTCTTAGTTTTCCCAAGAATGTTAAACTATGTATTGTGCTGGTTTAAGTATCTTCTGGATTTCGTTGTGGCTTTCAGTTTTTAGGAGTTTTGAGTTTGGGTTCTGGTTCTGTCGTCACTTCATTTTATTTGTTTGTGTCTGGACAAATGACTATCGAGGCATAAAGTCAAAGTCTGTTTGTCTGTTTGTCTGTCTGTTGGAATCGCTGTTAATTTCGCTGCTTCTTGCTCTCAAGTGGAAAATAAACTTTTCGGGCTGAATTTTCACAGCTCATGAACACAGACACTGTTATAGCTAAAGCCCGAGCTAGAGTCTTAGCCAGATGAAGCCAATAAGTGAGCATCCGTCGCTTAATTTCTGCCACGCAATTTTTCATTAAATTGTTTTAATGGAGTGCACTTGAAACTAAGCGTTATAAAGCAACAAAAACAGATGCTGTCTGGCCACGTATTGAAATCTGATCTATTAAGTAACTGTTTCTCTATCCCTGTGTTTATTCATTCAATGGTAACCACTTACAGATTCCTGTGCCTTGACACTCAAAAAATTGGTTTAATAACTTAACCACATCATATTTGTTGTATTTAACTACAACTTTGCTCTCTGAGAATGTTGAATCTGCCTATAAAATGTTCGCTGAAATACAACAGAAGCTCGACATTCGATAAGAGAAGTCTATTATCAATATTTATTCGTTTAGTTATGTGAGAGGCATATCAGTTTGTCATGCTGCAATTTTCAAATGCTAATCACAAAAAAAGATTATTTCACTTTTGATTACATAACTTAACCCTGTTCCGGTGGCTGATCTCAAGTGATGACTTGACAAAATAAACCAGACTTACTAACGTGTGCGTCAATTATACTTATTAAATACTATGCACATTATTACAAATATATTATTACACATATATGAAATACACTTACACACTACAGATAATACCCACAGAATATAAAGTTATAAAGAATAGTTAAAAGTAATATACTCTTCTGTCAACACATTTTTTGAGATATCTATTGGTATTTCACACAAATCGCAGCCAAATTATAAACCTAGAATACCTTTGAAAAGCCTTCTTATATTACATAATATCCAAAATTTCCTCACACATTAAGCAAATGCTTAAAAATTACAAAAAAAAAGTCCACAATCTGAGTATTAAACACATAAAAACAATAGAAATATTATTTCAACATAATAATTTCATGTAATCTGAATATGTATTTATAGATTAAACAGCTCGGATTGGGTTTAAAGTCTGAGATTCTACATGCTTCAGTTTAGTTCTTCCCAGCCTGTGCACTCTGACGGACCTATTTGAAAGACTTGAGAAAATGAGCAAATTCGTGATTATTTTTCTGCTTTGCGCTCTTGTAGCTGTAAGTTGTCATACGAGTATCAAGACATATTCTATCTGAAATAATCTCTTCTTTCGAGAGTGTGTGTATTTTAATGTATTTTTATATGTGTAGACAGTTGTGTGAATAACTGTTAGGCCATCTTAGGGCAGAGCACAATCTTACTTTAGTTTATAATTATTAAATTTATATAATTTGTTTAATGAAAATCTGCTTTTTGTAGTTCTGCATCGCTGAAGAAGTCAAAAAGGAAACGGATGCCGTGAGCGAACTGCAAGCCACAATTTCTCAACATTTGGCGGATGCAAAGAAGTTTTTTGACGACGGTAAAATGAAGGATTTAATGCAGCAGTTTGCTGAAAACGCCAAAAAGTTTGTGGCTTCAACCCAACAGGACATTGAAAAAATGCAGAAAACATGAACAAAATCAACAACATAATATAAGAAATTAAGAAAAAAATAAAATTGTTATTTGAGGCTGTTTTTTTTTTGCCAATCTTTAATTAAACCTAAAGACAATAAAACTTAACATTCAAATGAAAGAACATTTTATAAATCAAAGTGAAAGAAGAGGGTAACTACTTTTTTCAGATGAAAAGAGCATCAAAAGCTGAACATGAAAGATTTGGATTCAGAGGCTTTTACAGTCAGTGAGATCGACTTATGCATATATGTAAAGTCAACAAATATATCTAGAGTCAACATAGTTCTATATGCGGTAGATGTTTACTTGAAAGTCATTGAATTCAATAAATAAAACTTTTTTATACTTGTTTTTATATTGTTTAATCTGATTGAAAGTTTAACGCAAAGAATGTATATTTGATACCCAAGTCCGAACTTAAAATGATAAGAACATTTAATATATTAAAATTGCAAACAAATAAATACTAATATTTTTTTGGTAAAAGCATTCCCATATTAGCCATCTCCTAAGGTAGCATATTACTATGTTCATTACTTATATATTATGCATCGGGATTCAAAGTTTAGCCACTGAAATTATCAAAATTTGCAGCTTATCAATTACGGGAGTGCTCATATAAAAATATAGTTTATTTAACTATTTGAGAAACAATTTTTGTTTTTTTACTAAACGTTAGAGAACAAACTCTTAGATTTGACAGTCAATTAAAGTATAACTATACATACATATATGTTATGTACACCAAGGGTCATCTATTTGTATAAGTAGGAAAATAACACATTATAATTGTGAATATCGAATTGAAGCTGTACTGAGAATGCAATCTTAGTTATTTTATAATAAGAAATGCAACATAAATGATATACGTTTTGTTCTTTTTAATTTAATTGTAATATAACAAGAAAATTTAAAGTCATTTATTTTTGTTTCATAGCCGAGAACATTATCAAATAATCCGTTTAATTCTCTCTTCTTCTGTCGACGCGTGGAGCACATGGCCATATACTGCTGATAAGCTTGAAATATATGTATATATATACGTACAGACGAGTGATTAGACAGATCTTCGTGACGCTGCCTAAGCCGATTTCAATTTAATATATTCAAATCCAAAAACAAATAGAATTAGAACGACGCAAAACGAGGCTTCGTTGTGAGTTGATTGACAGCAGTTCAGTCAGTACTCAACTCTGTGTTCAACTGTGTAGAGCTAAAATAATAAATTATAAATAAAATGGCCAAGATCGCTGTCGTATTCTTCCTAGTCGCACTTGTTGCTGTAAGTTCTAATTGCCCGATTGAATAGTCATATAGATATTTTTGTACTCATCTGGCATTAATCCTCATAGGTCTGCAATGCTGGCCGTGTTCCGCGTGAGGAGCACGCTGCACCCGAGGTTGGTGTGGATCTACAGCCCCTTGTAAATGAAATCAAGAAATTGGGTTCAGAAGAAAATCTTGCTGTAAGTAGTGCCATCTTACCGAAAAAACCATCAATAATTCAATTGCTAATACCATGTTATTTTCTTTTTAAATCTTTTCAACAGAAACTGAAGGCTCAGACTGAAAAACTTGCCAAGGAAGTGGAAGAGAATGGCAACAAAGCTTTGACCGCGATCGTTGCCTGGGCAAATGACCTCACAAAGACCCTGCAGGCTAAGCAAGCTGAAGCACCAAAAAAATAAACACACTGAACAAATGCAAATAAATGTTTAAGAACTTGCAAAACAATTCACTTTTCGATTACTCACGTTAGTGCAGGAACATCCAGATGCGCAACTTGAGGCATGGCACAGCCAATAGAAGATAGGTATCTTTAGGGCACAACATTAGCACTTCTTTGAAATCGCCGCGTTGTCTACCTTGAGTAAACAGATCCTCATTGAAATGTTTCATTACAGCTGTTACGGTTGGGGTTTTTACAGAATTTGGCAATATGACAAAGTGTTTCACCCTAATTGGGCCCCGTGGCGGGGAAATCAGTATGAGCCTGTAGCTGATGGAATATTCATTGTTCCTATTTATTAACACCCTACCCCGCAGCCGATACGTGTCCTCGAACGAACAAAAAGTTGGAGAATAGAATTTCCACTGGGTTAACCCACTTTGCACACCTGAATCCTGTGGTCCACGCATCTCTAAATCCGCATAGAAAATCCGATTAGCACTTAACTCTCGATGGCATTCACGAAGAAATTGAATTGCCAATTGATCTTTGTCATCGGTTTCATGCACTTCAGCCAAGATTTGGTCACTGTTTAGGTCGAGACTTTTGCAAGTAGTCTCGTGGGTATCACTTGCATCCTGACATCCTTTCCAGGTACAGCCCAGACATCGATACTGACACTGAACCAGACGCTTACCACACTCCATTCTCAGATGATAATCGAGACATTTGGTCTCCATCTGCTGTTTGCATTCACTACAGCTAGTGGGCAGCTCGCAAATTGTTTGTCCCACAGCCAAATTCTTTGTCAACTCCCACCAGCGAATGGGAGTGCGACAATGTGGACAATGCACCTCGGTGCGCCTCAGATTCGCATCCGCCAGTAGACGTGACACACAGGTCTCGCATATAATGTGTCCCAGATTGCACTGATAGTTCTCACCAGGAGGAGGTACTTCCAGGCACACAATGCAAATCAGTATATTGCTCAGACGCTGACTCAGCTCGGATTCAGCAACTCGACCGGAACGTGCCACATTCCCAGAACAACCTGCTTCTGGTTGTTGCTCCTCAGTGGCTTCATTTGGCGGCTGCTCCTCTCCTAAGCCACTTGTCATTGCATCCGTATCGAGACGCTGCCTTTTAAATGGTGGTTGACCGTCTTGATCGTTGTTAGACATGCTGCGAATGATCTATTGCTATTGTTGTTGTGTATTTGTATTGTTGGTGTTCTTGGAATTCGATTGAATAGCAATACTCTGTTTGTTTAACAAAAAGTGTACTTTTTTCTATGTAATATGAGTTCTCACAGTGTGAGAATGAATAGAGTTATGATCCCCAACAGCTTCGATTTGTAAAGCAATGCCAGCTCACATCGAAAAATCATTGTTCACTTTGGTAAAAAAATAAAAACAAACCCTGGATAATATCTTGTATATAAATTACAATTTAAATTAAATGTCCCAATAATTATTAAGTGCTATAAATCATTTGGATATACAAGTAAAAAGATATACATACATACTCCTGAAGTATATACGATTTCAATAGGTATATGGTTAGGGTATAAACCATTAATGCTTGCTGATATTCATTACTCAAGTTCAAGTTTTTTCTCTTAAAAAAATATTTATTGTGGCTCTTTTTGTATTGTGTCCTAGTTTGCAGTCTAAAAAAACATTGACTGTGTCTCTTTAAAAGAGAGCTATCGAAAGATATAGATATTAAATAGAGCTTAAGAAAATCGAATATTCTTCTCTGTCAAAAGAACTGCAAAGAATCTTTACTACTTTTCCTTGAAATGAATATCAAAATCAAGCAGCAAATTTTGTGGTTATATTAAGAAAAATTCAATTCAAAATTATTTATATTCTTTTTTAAACACTAAATAAAATCAGAATACTTTAATAGAATGAATTTTTACTTGTAATCAGTGTTGTAAATCAAATAAAGATAAGATTATCGTTATTATTGTAGCCTGATACAAAGTTCCCATATTGTGATCGGAATCTATCAAATCCGGTTCGCGAACCATTATAAACCCTGAACCTTACTTATTGGAAATCTTTTTAGGTGATCCACATTGATTTTATAAATTAAAAGATTGCTTAAAAATATATTGTAGATTTAACTATATACTTATTTCTTATTTAATCGCACACGTGCTCGTATTTGTTTTTATGTTCCAAATACACAAAAAATTCGCATAGTGTGCTCAAATTGAGTTCGCTGTCGAGGGTTGAGCCCTGATAACCTCCACAAAACATAGGAAAACAAACGCAATGATAAGCTGCTGTCCAAGTAAATAGAAATATATGTACATAATTGTATATTTAAATTGGAATGTGAATAGTTGACCGAAATTCTGTATGACATAATCGTGGACTGAGAAGGCCATTGATAAGAGACGACAAACATGCCACCAAATTCAAGGCAATTAAATTTGAAAATGACAATTCCCAAGAGTCGAAAGTCGACAAATAATTGTTCAAGGCTCGAGTGAAACTTTGAATTGATAAATGACTGGAAATATAAAAAGTTATACATACATTAGATTGTATATATGTATATACACGTAAGCTTCCCTTTATGCTCTTGTGATTTGCCAAAAACAAACAAATAAGTGCAAAATTACATGCACAAAATAAGGGCGACAGCTGTAAAATATTTGCCAGTTATTTTGCACACCTGTCTGCACAGCGAACCAGGTAAAAGCCATGGCCAAAACATGAAAAATTTACAAATATTTGCCTTTGTGTATCCGAGTATGTGTATGTCTATATGTATGTGTGTGTTTGTGTGTGTCTGTGGAGGATCCATGTCATCCATTCGCTTCGGCTTCGCACGATTGCATAACATCAAAGTGGATTTTTGGTCCCCATTCAAGCGTATCGTCTTTCTTTAGCTAGAGAAAAAAAAATATGTGTTCAATACAAAAAGAAGAGTATCAGAACCAAATTCGTAGTTTAGACACAATTTCCAGCTATTGGCAATTTATTTTTTCGCATTGTCAAATGTATAAATGTTTAGCTTTACTCATAGACATTCACACGTGTCCAAGCATTCAAATGGTAATCAGCTTTTTTTTTAACAAATTAAAATACTTCAAGTATACAAAGATAGCACTCTAAGATGGCAAAAAAATTTACTTATTCAGTTGACAATCTCTAGCACTTTGAGTCAATTGAAATTTATTTTTAACTACAAGAACAGCGCAGAATTCTATGTATGCAGATTTTCTTTCTAAAATCTTTTGTCTAGCAGCATTCAGATTTTATTTCATTTCTCAGACTTTGTCTTGTTTATATTACTCGTTGGACATGCACTTTGTTTAGCTAAGCAATTAATTATTAACAAATGCAAGTGCAAAACTTTGACTTGACAAAATGTTGAGATACTCTTAGCTACCTGAAAGTATATTTAAATAATAAAGCTTTCAACAACCTATGAAGATCTTCGTTAAAGTTTAAACTTTCTTTTTTTAGTATTATTGCCAAATTAGTTTTTTTTAATTAATGTAAAGACTTTAAAGTTATAAGCTTCGAAATTAAACACTAACTTATAAAATGTATATCTATTTTTCTTGCAGTTTACTATCTATTTGAATATACTGACGACTCGGAAAAGACTCGAATGTGATCCGAAATGTTATGAAATGCTATTAGGGTAAGTTTAACTTTTCTAAATAAATTTTTACCAGTCAAAGCAATATTAACAAATCACAAACCCAGTAAAGAAGTACAGGAATCCTTTTTAGAGTAGATTTCTATTATAAATTCAGCTTTGTTAGTGTTTTGAGCTATTTTATTGCAGTTTTCCTATTCTCAATTGCATGTCAAGATATTTGCGACAATTAAATATTTTAAATTTGCTCTCAAAACATGTGTTGTTTTTTCTGTATGTCACAAACTTAACTAACTGAATATAGCTGAAAATAAATCACGCATACGCCATGTATACACAACGCAGAGACATTTTTGTTCACCGGGTTGTCAATCGCCTGTACAACATTTCGTATTTAATTAAAAATTTAATAAATGTTGCGACAAACACATACAAATACAGAATAAAAAAGAATTTAACCCAGTTTAACATGGCTTTAAAAAATAAAACAACAACAAAAACTGCAATGGCACAACCAAAACAATATGGCAGACTCTATGCGCATGTGAGAGTGTGTGTGAGAATGGGGTCTATGGATGTGTGAGTGTATTGTAATGCTAATTTAAATAACGATAAGCTCAACAACAATAACAATAACAACAACAAAAACAACAGCAACACACATGATGGCAGCGACAACAATGGCAACAATAATAGGAAAACAATTTGACATGCTGTGATTTTGCCATCGTCGTTGCTTTTCATACTCTAACAAAGCAAAAGTCTCACAAATTAGTTAAACTACTTGCCACTTTTTAAAGCAAAGTATTAGCAAGATCAAGTTATGTTCTTACAAATGGAATAAATGTAATAAACACATATAAAAACTTTGTAGTTAAAAGTATGTACTATTATTTAGAGATTGAGAAATTTTAGAAGTTTGCAACAGAAAATACTTAACTATTATTATTATTATGTATAGTTACAGCTCAAAAATCATAACCTAACATAGAAATAGCATGGCAAGGCCTTCAGTTAGAGAATATATGTTACTTAAAAATCCAAGTTGTATACTTGAAAGGGTGTAAATTCTCCGACTCTATGTCTTGCATTTTTGTTAATGTTGTTGTTATTGTTCCTTGTGCTGCTGTTGCTGCAGCAACCAGACAAACTGTCAACGTCAACGTACAACAACACTTACACACACTCACACACGCACACTCTCATACACACAGAGAGCTTGCATATTAGCGTTGTGTGCAAAAACAAATAATAAAGCCACTTGCGCATGAAGTAAAAGAAAAATAGTTTTGCATGCAGTTGGGCGTTGTTATATTGTTGTTCTTCTTGCAGTTGTGTCCTTATTGTTGCAATTGTTGTTGTTGTTGTTGTTGTTGTTGTTGTTGTTGTTGTTCTTGTTGCGTGCTGTTGGCTCTGCTCTGGGATAGAGCAGGCATTATCCCTTCTATCATTTGCCACATTTTCGCATAATGCGGCGTAAAATAGCATCATTGTTGTTGCACTTATTGTTGTTGTTACGAACAATGAATACATTTGTAATGTTAATGGAATGCAGCGCCAACAGTAGCGACAACAACAATAACAACTTGCAACGACATCAGCAACTATTTTACAGCTGTTGTTGTTTGCATTGCGTTGCGTTGTTTTCTGTTGTGTGTTTATCATACACAGTCTTTGTCATAAAAATGAAGTCAAACAACAAAACGACGCCTTCTAGCAATAAGGGGGCGTTGCCAACCACGCCTACCGAAGCCACAGTAATGCTACATCATCAACAACATGTTACATTTGGAAGCCCAACGTGTAAATTAAACAAAATTATTAATATCTATAACATTTGTCTTTTGTTAATGGAATTTGTTTAAATTTAATCTTTTATAGATCGAATTAGAAATGTCATCAGAAATGGCTACATAAAAAAAATAAATTATACAATTACGAATTAAAAACAGCCCATTACAAATTTCACTCAAGTTACAATCGACTTAAATAAAAATCATAATAATATTTTTAGCATTTAGAATTATATTAATTTGATTTGTTAAATTATTGGTTTTATCTTTAAAATGATCCATAGTATAATATAAAAGTACATACTATAATTAAGAAATCTTTTATTTTATTAAATTTGTGAGTTTTCATTTTTTTTATTTTTTTAAATAAATAGTGCAGTTCAAATTATTTATTTAATTGTGTCAAAGATGAAAGTCAGAAAATATCTTTTACAGAGTAATTTATCAATTAAAGTTGTAAATATTAGCCTAAAAAATTTGTTTGTAGTTACTATTTATACTCTGACAATTTTCATAAGCTATTAAAAAACTAGCATAAAAGTCTAAATTGTCTAAATACACAAAACTAACTTGATTTTGATAGGTTAAAGAGGTGGCTCTAAGATATAGGTGCTCATAGAGATGGACAAATATTCACTTTGTTGATGCTGATCGGGTCTGTTTACATTATTTACATTTATACCACGCCTTCTTCTGCCTCTTTCTAACATGTTTGTGACCTTTTAAGTAAAATACTTTTATCGTATGCTTCCGTTACTAGCGTGAAGTTGAAATCCCTTTTCTTTGATGTCTATATTATCCCATGCCTCTATCGTTCTTTGGTCTACTTATCTAGTTTTCACAGCTTCTATCGGGCAATGTGTCTTGTGTTCTGCATTCAAGCATAAAATGATGTAAAATTTTTATTAGAAATATAAACAGCAAAAAGCAAATGCAAGTTGCACGCACAGACACAGACACACACACACACACACAACACCACAGCACACACATACAGACGCGCACTATGGAAGCCGCAATAAAGAAATAAAAGGCTCAACAACAGCAGCAACAACATAAGCCTTTTGCTCGTCGTCATCATTGTTGTTGTTACTTTTGCTGTTGCTGTTGCTGTTGCCGGCAACGACAGCAACAAAAGCACAAAAGCATTTGCATTGCAAATGCAACATAATGCACAACAACAGCAACAACAATCAAAATCACACACACACACACACGCATTTATGTAGGGAAAAAGAGAGACGCATTTGCTAGCACTTTCGAAGGCTTCCTGGCAACAACAAGGAACAACAAAAAACAACAACGACAACAACATCAACAATATGAACAAAGTATTTGCTATGACAAGTATTTAAGTTTTCTGTTTCTTCATGTTTTCTTTTGTTTTTATTTTTTTTGTTGCATATTTTAATGCATTTTAAACACATGCAACAAAAACAAAATCTATTTGCCACAGTATATCGAATAGAGCTCCCTATAAGGAGCGAAAGGGAAATGGGGAAATTGGAAGGAAACATCTATTGCATACATCTAAAAACGACAAAGTTAGAAACTTTAAATCCTATTTATAGAGCAATTTAGCATATTTTAATAATTTTTACTGCCAATGCAAGTAGTTTAAGCATCGTTGAAAAAAGTTGTAAAAATAATACTTAAAGTCAAAAAATATGAGTACACAAGTACGATTTGGAAAGTTACAGAAATAAATAATACATATGTAAAACTCAAATGGACATTCCAAGGTCTTAAATGAGATTGATGGTCAGCCAAATGGCACTTATATATTTTTTACAAAATATATTTCATATTTTTGCTTATCTTCCTTTAATAAGAATGCTCAAAATAAAGCAATTTAAAAAGTGGCAGTTCAAAGGATTAACAGACTTCAAACTTTCCAACACTCAATCAATTTTAATGTAGAATGTCGTTTTGATCATGGTTTGGCTTTTTTAATTTTCAAAGTAGATAGATATGTATCTATATCTACTCAGTTTGTTGTCCTAACCAAGAATACCTATACTTTATGGGGTCTGCCTAGCCTTCTGCAATGCCTTACACATTTGACGACATAATTATAATACCCTCTGCAAGGGTATACAAAATCAACTCTCCAAAGACAGCAATGAACTTTTGATTTGAATGAAGTGCAACGCTCTGTGGCCGCCCTCAAACAACTTTAATGATGTTGTGCCCAGGCGTTGTTTCAAGGGGGTCCGCGAAAAAAAAGGATACTAAAAAGTTAGCAATGCCTTTTGTGAGTTCTAAAAAAAATAGAGCCAAATGAAAAGTTTATGTGCGTGTGTGAGTGTGTAAGTGAGTTGTGTTGTGCTGTTGTGTTAGGGCTTTGGAACTGCATGAATTAATGCAACATCACGAATGCGGCGGATCCAGCGAATGACGACCCACAGAAATGGTAACATCAAAAGCAACCTCGCTATCAACCCAACGTCGTCGAGTGTTCCAATTAAACTCAACACGTCAAACAACAGCAGCGTCGTGGAAGGACAAACGACGGACTACGGACGACGGACGTTGGACATCAGACGTCAAGTATACGCCATGCTGGCTGCCATTGGCATCGGTTTAGTTTGCTGTGGTGTTCAGATGCTTGCAATGATGTTGTTGTGATGTAGCATAGAGTGGTCTGGATGCTTCTAACGATATACTCGTTAGTCACGCGGTTAAATTTCATATGGCAACGCCCAGAAAACGTTGCGCATCTTTTAGTCTTAAAGCTGCTCAAAGCTACAGCTTTTCCCATTCCCCACTTCAACGAGTACTTTTTTTTTTGTTTCTCCTGCTGCAAGTGTGTGTCATGTTTTGATGGCTTGTAACTGCTCATGCATATTCATTCAAAACGTCTGTAAAACAAACGAACCGCGCAGTGACTGTCACTGCCAATGCCATTGGCATTGGGAGTTGGTAGTTGGTTGTGGACGTTGGACGTTGAACGTTGAACGTTCAAAGTTGGGTTTGGGTTTGGGCAACGACTGCAAATCAACACGGACACAGTTGACTGCCTCAAAGAAACTCCTGTACTCCAAAGTCCTAAAGTCTTGCAGTCTCAAAACAGTCTAAAAGCTTGTACTTCTATGCATATGAAGTGGCAGCAAAGGGACGCTAACTAACTTACTTGATGAGGCAAAAGTTGGAGGTCGAGAATTGCGGCTTGACTTTCTAAAGCAATCACTAGACACTTCATAAAGGTGTGAAAACTGTGTACATTCTTTAAAAGAGAATGAACAAAGAGAATCCAAAGAAAAGAGTCCGCGGAAAAGAACATAATAGTAAAATAGTGTGTAGAGATTAAATGAAAACGGCGAGTTTATTTAAAGAACATATTTTATCAATCGAATTCTTTTTTAAGATACCAATAATAAATTGCTTAAATAAAGGTAAGAAATATATTTGTTGAATAGTATATAACTACAGAATCTATGATTTTGCATATTTTAAACGAAAATATTGGTTAAACTAGTATATTTCACACTCCTTTCGATTATCTTTGTGTATTCCATGTGCAACACTTAAAGATCAACTTTCTAGCAGCATATGTGGTTATTATTTTGAGCTTACAAGAATATTTATTGTTGAATTCAGCTCTTTTAGGTTTTGCAATGTCAGCCCATAAGTATGCAATATTGTTTTTAAACTTTTACCCGACAGACGAAAGCAGTGCGAGTGAAAGCTTCAATAGTTTTGGGAAAGCAACTGCACACAGCTCTCTCCCCAAAAAGTGCAATCAACTGTGCTGTCATATCGCAATCGACGCACAAAACTATGCAATGCCCATTTGCCAAAGTTAGAGAAACATCCTGATGCAGGGGGAAACGAAGTGAAAGGAGAAAAGGGAAAGCCGTCGGCAGGACAAGAAAGATAAAGCTACCATCGTTGCACGCTCAATGCTTGACTTTTACAAATTTAATTCAGCAAGTTATGACAAAGTTTTGTTAAAGTTTTCACGCTCCCGCATGTCCAACTGTCAACTAGCTGTCACCCCCCGCTCCCCCTGCTCCCGTTGCTTTCCTCAATCTCTTTTCCTCCACTGCATCCTCATGGCATGGGCGCCTGAGCCGTTTGTGATACGCTGCTTAGCTCTTGAGGATTTGCCAAGCCGTTTTCATGTTTGAATATTTGCAAATGCGTTTGCTTTTCATGCGCAGATTTCAAACCTCGGCAAAAAAAAAGAAAAAATAAGAAAAAAGAAAAACCTTTTTGTTGTAATGTAAATGCGGGGAACGAACACACGCCGCTCACATTTCAAATGTGTGTATGTGTGTGCTTGAGTCAGGGGAGGGAATAAAATGCCTTAAAAGCTTCCGCCTTGCTTTACATGCCGGCTTAGACGTCTTCCCCATCCCCACGCTTTGCCAACATGCACACATGACACCAGACAATCAATAACCATTGACAAGCCACAAACAACAACAGGCGCATTAGTTGCGCAAATCCGCCGTCCCTAAAAGTATGCAAAGACTTTTTTTATAGCTTTCTCAAACTGCAAATCGACGTCAACAGAGACGTCGACATTGACGTCGGCGTCCGTCCATCCACCGCTGCTTTGTCGTTTTCGATTTCGTCTTCGATTTTGGCATTTTCATATGATTTGATTACGTTTTTCATTTCGCCCGCTGCACTGTTCAATTGTCAATTGAAATACAATATTTCTGCGGGCAAATATATTTATTTTTCTTATCCCAGACAGCTCGGCAAACAGACAGACTGAAGGACTGGCAATCTGCCGAGTCGAATTCAAGTGTTTCCATCAAAAATAATATGAATATTTTTGGCTGCATAACGATTTTCAATGTAATCTCTTACACATAATATATAATTTTATACTTATTACGGTTTAACGTCATAAGATTGCAGCCCCTATACTGTAATATTTGTATAATATCCTATTTAGTTCACAGGAAAAGCACATTATTTAGTTTGGAAAGAATTTGTTAGCTTAATTTAATCTGCGTATAAAATTTTTACATTTCAAAATAAAGTAAGAATAATCTCTCAGTGGTAAATTATTGTAGAAGATAAAATTTAGCGAAGAAAATATCTTTAATAAAACATTGCATAAAATAAACTAAGGGCACGTTTAGGGAAAAGCTATCATCCGAAAATAAGATCAATTTTCTTAATTTTCTATTGTTAACTTAAAATTAGTTTCAAAAATAAATAATTAGTTTCATAAATTAAAGGTATCCCTTTTCTCCTTTATAGTTTTTTGTTATATGTAGTTAATGTACATATGCGTTATTACCTAATTAACTGATGTACATGTAAATGTTTGTAATTAAACTTTAATCAAGGTATTCCCCAAACCCTCGTGTTAAAGTGAACCACTGAGGTTTATCTGTCGGTTAAAGCGCCCAATGCTTCAGTGGCTCAAGTGCCTGCAACCCGCATGTCAATCACTGAGATTGGAGTCCAAAACCCGAAGCCGTTTGATATCTCACAGCGACGTCTATTGATAATGGGGCAAATGACGCGGGCTGCTGTTTGGTGGATGTGGATTGGGAAGTGGAGATGGAGGGAGTGGATGCTAAGCAGCTGCACGTGACTGCCAAAGTGATTGCGCTGGCAATGTGAAACCCACAATCTATCCAATACTCGTATCCCAATCCCAATCCCAATTCACGAATTCATATCAACCCTCCCATAACTTTGCCACACAAACTTGTGTCTCTGTAGGCGTTTTTGTCTGCATTCAGCGTGTGTTTTATCTTTATGGCTCAAATCACACACGATACAGAGAAGCGATTTGGCCCACCCCCAGGTAAAACTTTAGCACACTTAAAGTTGGCTCATTAGAGTTGAAGTGTTTTTTCACAGTTGTGAGTGTGAGTGTGTGTAGTTATTCTCTATTGTATCTATGGTTGGCATGCAATGTATCTCTATCTGCAGCCGTCCAATGTGCGTGCCAATCGCTTTTTATGAGCCCGAAAAGGTGTTGAAAATTAGCTCGAGTTTAATGAAGTATATGAGGGTTGGTCAAACCCATTCCCCAATTCTGATCCAACTCCAGCCACTTCAACTGTCTACAATTGTCTGCATTCAAGCTCTGTATCTAATGCGTTAAGTAGCTGCTAACCCAACGCACCATGCGAACCACTTTTTGCCCCGACTTTTAAGTGGATAATGCATTTCCTGCACCAAGGAAGCAACACAAATACTTACAACGCACACCAAGCAACTGGCAGACAAACTCACCGAGACTTTGGGTGTACAGGATGCGGTACAGGCGACAAAAGTTCACACTTTGTTGTATTCTGTATGGAGTCAATAAATATAGCACAACTTTTGTAGATAAACTTTGTATTTGAAAGGTCGCTAAAACCCATTGAATGTAATTAAGTTACTTATAATTTAACCTTTACACAAGTTTACGGGTAAAATAAGAAAAGCTTTAAAAACACAAAATATGAGTTAAATTTAAAAGTTTTCATCTAAACAACAGCTTTGTTTTGGTAGAAACTGTTAATATTAAATATAAAATAAATAAAAAATTGTTTTTATTAAATTGCAACATAATTATAAAATGAATTTAATTTAACGAAGAATTCCTCATTCAAAGAACGGCTCTGACATAAGGGACTTGTTTTAAAAATTGCATTTATTTAAGTTGAAACAGATATGGTATATCAGAGTTAAGCTTAAAAGTTTTATTATGCATTCCTAATCATGGAAACTAATAATAATTTGTATAATGTAGTATGTTAATTGAATACATATGAACAATTTTATTTTAAAATGTGTTTATGGAGACATAAAATGTTTATGAGTTTTATGAGTGTTATGGAGACATGGAAAGATCTCACGAAAAAATTAGCAGATTGGATTTCCAACATACAGGAAAGTTTCCTTAGGTTTTCAAATCTATCTAGACTTTTGAATCAATTTGTAATATTCTGTCGCCTGTGTTTTAAATCCAATTCGCCTCGTTGCACATTCATGCAACAACAATGAACAACACTTCATTCGTCGTCATCAGAGGGCATCGGAGCGCATCTCTATCATCATCATCTGCTCCCTCTAACTCCAATTCTCCTATCTCCTATCTCTTCTCCTCTCTTTTATATCATCTGACTGAATCACCCGCTAGGTATGCTCTATAAAATTGTACTTAAAATGCCACAGCATGCCAAAGCTATACACGCCTGCTCATGTGCCACGCCCACTCGCAGAGAATGAAACATTTTGCAATCTGTTACTATTTCCTTATTTTTTCGGTTGCTGCCAAAGTCGAAGCTCAAGTTTGTTGTTGCTGTTGCTGTTGCTGTAGTCTTTTAGCTTTGGCTCTGGCTTTCGCTTTAGTTTCTGTTTGCTTTGCTTTTCACTTGACTTATAAGCTGCCATTTATTGCTGAGAGCCAGAGAGAGCGTGGAATGACGAAAGGGAGTTGCATCGACTGCCACGCCCACAATACGTTTGCAATTTCGCACGTACGTGAGGTAATTTTAAATTGTTTTGGGCAACTTTTTTGTATCCCATTTGCTAGCCACGCCCACCACACGCTGCCTTTTCGTCTTCACCATTGCAAAGAGCTTTTGCTTTTGCTTTTGCAGTTCGTCTTTTGACTTTGACGTTGAGCTCATCCAAAAAAGAAAAAAATCAAAATCAAATAAGAAATCTGTCTTCAAAACAGGTGGACTTAAAAATATCCCGTGTATCACACAAAATTATACTTAAAGGGAAACCAACTCAATACTATAAATAACAATTCATACACATATCATTCAAAAATTCTAGTATTTAGAATCTAGTTTCAATTACTTAATATTAGAAAAGCAAAGCATGCATTTCCTAGATATGTATTCAGGATAACGTTAAAACTATATGTGGTCAAGTATAACATTCCCAATTATATTATAGGTATTATCAAAGGAATAACATCTTTATTATCAATTAACAATTAGTAGACGAAGAAAAAATCTCTTTTAAAATTAAGTTTGAAATTCTTATTATAGAACTACATAGATTGAGTTTTTAATGTATTCAGGATAAAAATATATGCGGATCAAATAGCAATAACTTAGCACTAAAACAGTTAAGTAAAGATATTTGATTAGGAATAGTTTTATACCAGAAATCCCTGGTTTTTGTTTTTCTGTGCATATTTACAGCTCTGTTTAAAGCAAGTATAGTCTCTCCTTCTTTCTCTTATCTATCCTTTCCCATCAATATACCCGCTTTAGACAAATCAAGAGTCCGGGGTACAAAAAGTATGCAATGCGCTTTGTTATTTCTTTGCAGTACGCGCTGTCGAGCAATGCGCTCAAATTAAACGCATCTGGTGGCGCAGCAGAGGCAGAGACACAACAGCGGAGGAGAGAAATAGAGATACACACACTCACACACACACACACACTCATTCTCATGTATCCAAAGAGACAGCTGTTGATAGTTGCCTCTTTGTACTCTGTCCCTCTTCTAGTCTCTTTAACTATTGTCCTTGTCAGTGTCTTCGTAGTCGCTGTTACATCAACTTGAAAATTAGTTGCTACTTATATGCTTCACTTAGTTTTTCTTAAGTAGCACGGATCAAGTAATGCGTCTGTATATGTATGTGTATCTGTGTGTCATCATCAGGTGCATGTGTGTGTGAGTGTGTGTGTGTGCTACTTAGAACTTGCAATGCCTGTATGGGGATTATTTTCTCTTCTTTAACTGAACATTTTCTACTTAAAAGAGTCTGTCAACGTGATTGCATGTTAGCACTATCTTTTCTCCACCTCTTCTCCTCTTTCTCTCTCTCTCTCTATCTCCTTTCTCTGTTTTTAGCTACGCTTGGGATTTGCGGCTACATGCAGTCAAGTTGACAGTAAGCAACTATTTCAGTTAGTATGCGAAAGCCTTAAGAGATGTGTACAAACATAATACGCATGTACCTACATATGTGGACAGCATTGTAGTTGCTTTTGCATTGCTGTAAGCTTAGAGAGTTTTCTCTCTACTTTGATAAATTATAACTAAACTTTAAAACCTATTTGTATTTCTATTTAATAACTACCATTTGTTAGTATCTTTATTCTGCGACAATCGCAATAATTATATTTAATTTAGCTTAGTTCAATAAACTAAATATAATTATTAATTTAGAAAGAATGTCTAAATAAGATTTAAATAACAATATTTACCTACACCAACATGACAAAAGTGGTCAAATAATAGTTTAAAATACGTAGTATAATTAAAATAAATAATTGAATTATGCTTTATTTCATAGATAATGCCATAAAACTATATACATATGTATATTTAATTCGACTATGCTCAAGGAAATTCTCATCTCAGTTGTTTTCTTTGTTGTTGATAATGTCATTAAGCACATTATTCGAAATACAATACGAGGCAAACAAATCAAAGCGAATCCGGAGCAAACAAACGTGACAAATGCATCAGCCGCCCAATCAGGCGACCGTCCGTCAACCCGCCAACTGTGTTGCCTTCGGGGCTGCCAACTTGTTCTGCATATCCTTTTCCTTGGGCGGCTGAGTGTGTGTGTGTGTGTGTCTGTTTGTGCTCCTGTGCGTCTCTCGCTTTGAGTTCATTAGTTCTGTGGCACGTCACACGTTACACTGTTTATTGAATTATATGCACAATAAATAAAATAATAAACTCACAAACAAACTCTCAGCCTCACTCTGATGGTTCCGACTTCCTTTGGTTTATTAAGCATACGCCCCGTGTAACACAGTTGCCTTTTAAATGTAAATAAACTAGCGGCATGTCGACGACTTTCTCATTATGCCTTTGTTTTGTGCATATTTCAGTTGCAAAACCGACTTTGGTTGTTTCTATGTTTGTTTGTTAGTTTGTCTGCCCCGCCCACAACCGTGTTACACATTTTCACGCCTGTTCTCGGGGGTAGTTAATCTAATTTTGAACCTACATATATGAAAATAGTGTGCAGCACTAATTACATTAGCTAATGAATTCAAATAGTATTTGTTTAATATTTATTTTCATTCATTTGCTGGAATTCTCGGCCTGTTACATTCCATTTACAATTGTTTTCCCATAAATAATTATAAATCGCATTAAATATATATTATATACCAACTAAATAATGTTCAGCAACATTTTAACAAATATGTTTACGTCGTTTTGTGGCATTTAAATCAAACTCTTTTCTGGTTACCCACTAGTTGGTATCGCAATTGAAATCATTGTGTGCGTGTGAAAATTGCATCCAATTTTAATGATTTCAGTTTAGCCAAAAAATAATTTTGATAATAATGAAAATAATACGAATTTTATGGCTAAACATTTACCATAGAATTTAACCAAGAATACATATACCATCAACATTTTTTAATTAGGTTAGTATTTCCGGTTCTTTATAATGTATTTTTATTTGAATGTATCTCAACCCGACAGTATTAATATTTTTTAACCAAAAACCTTCAAAATGTTGTTGTTGATGAATAGCCATACAATCGATAGATCTTTGCAAATCTTAGACTTTTATTAGAATCTGAATTGTTGTTAAAAGTTGCTGTACAATCAATAGTTTTCTTTAAATTGTAGAGTTTAAGTAGAATCCCTTAGCCCTCATATTAAATTCATTTACACTGCATGTAGTAAATTCAATCTATTAACGGATTGCACTTTAAGCTCTTAATAACTCAATTCTGTTTCCATTACCGATCACTTTACAATGTCATAATAACCGCACACACACACACACAGACACGCATACATTTATAACAACTTAAAGACCACTCAAGTCTGATTCAGGTCAAGAGAATCATTCACCATTCCACATTCTCCGCTATCCATGTAATGACTTTGGTCAACAACTCATCAAGGATATGTCAGCGCTGTTGGTCTGCCCCTGACTCCTCCCCTTGGGCTCCTCTGCTCCTCTGCTGCTCCTGCGGCTGCGGTCGGGGCTCAGCGGGCATACAAAAGCACTTAACTCGTTAGCGGTTAACGCTATATTGGTAAGCCAACAGACACGCGCACAATAATTAAACAACATACGACTTACATGACTTGTCAACACACAAGGCCAACCAGCCATTCAGCCAACCAGCCAACTCGCCAACCAGTCAAACAGTCAAACAGTTAAGCACAGTAGATCCACGCACACAGAGAGCAGAGAACATCACAGGTGTCCTTACCACAGCAGCACCTGATTTGCAATTGATTGATTGATTGATGATTGAACGGTGTGCTGCCACAAATCTTAGCCAAAGCTGCCTCAACAGCCGAGATTGCCCAGCCATTTGTTACGACTTTGCAAACTTGTAGTTTCAATTAAGCGAAATTAACGCGATTAACTAAAGAGAACACCAAACTTCAAAATTTCGTTTGTTGTCTACAGGCGCTTGGCCAAGAGAATGGATTGGCCTATGGCTAAGTGCATGACCACATCATGGCCAACTTTTAAAAGGGTATTTCAATTGGGTATACGTTTTTTGAAAAGACATTTGTGTCTACTTCAAGAGCTACAAAATAAACATGATAAATTTGAATTCTGGCACATAGATTTTAATAAAATTGTGTACACAAATTGGTCTTTTCCTTATAATAAAACAGTACAAAAAGGAAATATATGTTTTAAAATCGTGCAAAAAAAATTATTTAAAACGAGATTTAAATTTAAAGTGCAGTTCCAATAAACATAACAATGTCAAGCCTTCAGATACAATAATAGTTTTAAACTTACGGATTCCATTTGACTTAAACTCCCCTATATGTATATTATATCTAGTTGGATTAAATAAAGAGATTTAATATTTTGATTATATAATATGCTTCTAATTTCTAAGTCAAAAGTAAGGTTTTAACTGTTTCATTCTTAGACTCCTTAGAGTCCTTGCTATTCCCAAATAATTATACAAAAGTGAACTACTAAATACTTTTGCTAAGCTGCGCAAAAAACGTTGGCTTTAAATAAATTACTTTATTAAATATCCACCACATTCCTTGTATATTATCCCAATTCTTAATATAGAGTATGCCTGCTCCGGCTAAAATCTTTTTACTTTGAGCACCACACTTTAGTGTTAAATGAGTTAAGCGCTTTCAGCTAATATACTGTGGGTGCTGCTTGATGGGATATTAAGACAGGAAAAAATAAAAAAATAAACTTACCAGTCAATAGTACACATGACTCAACACACGAAATTCTTGGCCAAAGTGCTAGAGTTTGGTAGACCAGCCCACACTAAAGCAGCACAGAGCAGATTGGACAAACTGGAGGCAAGGACGACATCACTGGCGTTGCCGAAATAAAAATAACAAATATCCACAGTTAATTGAAATTCCTTAACTTTCTCAATTAAACTTTCCTGCAATGCTTTCAACTTGGACTCGCTAGTCGACAGTCGACTAGTCTGAATCGCAGCTGGGACAAAAAAAAATAAAAAATACAACAAAAAAAAGAACGCACTGGCCAAGTTTTGCTCAATCTACTCGTATATCTATCTCTTCCTCATTCTGGTGCGTCCAACATGGCGTATGAGCAATGGCTACAAAAGAAGCCGCTATGTAGCCCCGTTGAACGTGGCCAACCTGTGGGCGTTATTCGTCGCAAGTTTATGAACTTTACAACGATGGCAGCTTCTCTAAGACTATTTGAAGTATGTGCAGCCAGCCAGCAACTACCAGCAACAACAACAACAACAAAAATAACTGTCTGTATCTGCCGTTTTTCTATTTTGTTGTAGACTGTTTAACAAAAAAAATAAGAACAGAAGAAGAAATTTTCCTGCATTCCCGACGTTTGTATACCTATACTCAATTTAATATTTCAGAACAGCTAAGCTTAGAAATGTGATTTCTTAAAAATATGTTAATTTTAACAATGAACATAATTATACAATATTTGAACAAATTTCCGAAAATATAAATAAAATTAGTTGCTTTAGAAAACAATCATTAAAAACATTAAAAATATATGATGTAAAAGTACGTTAAAACATTCTGAGATTAAAATATCAATACACTGATAATACATATTTCTAATATTTAAAAGCACATTGATTAGAGTGTAATTCATTTGCATTATATTGCAACACAGATAATTCGATAGATGGTATCTTTCTTCTTGTTCTTCTTCATTACATACTTTCGTGTAACATCTGAAAACTGTTAAGTACATAGAGAAAGTCTCTAAGATTTTAATATTCACACATCTTCATGGATTTCAAATTTCTTTAAAAAATGTTCTACATTTCACAAATAGCTAATCATTAATTTTATCCTAATCTTTGTTTATATTTTTCGGCGAATCTGTTGCGAACATTCAAAATATATCATCATAATGGATTATTTTTGGACCAATTCTTTTTTTAACTATCGCATTTTTGATATTCTAAATATCTTAAGATTTCAGCAATCTTTTAAACCCTATTTGAGGTACATCTCTCAACAAGTAATTGAATTGTATAACATGTATTTCCTCACATAAGTATAATACACCCTTTAAAAATGCAAGAAAAGGTATCTGGAAGCAGAAGAAGAGAATTTGCAACAAACTCAAAACTTCTCGTTTCGTCGTCGTCGTCGTCGCGTTAGTTTATAAAAAATGCACAAAGCTGCCGTGTTAAGAACTCGCTGGCTGCTAAAAGTGGCTGCCTTACGACGTCTATGGCTCATTCTTATCAACTTTTACCGTGCTTATAACTTCGCCAGCCTTCTGTCTGTGTGTCTATCTGAGTGTGTGCGAGGTGTATGTCTGTGTGTGTGTTTGTGTGTGTGTGGGCCAAACAAGACTTTGTTGGCTGCACGCGACAAGCAACACCATCCAGCTATTCAGGCAACTTCTGCTAACAACAATAATTGTTAATAATGTTTATGAAAAGTTTCCCCGTCGGATCGACTTGGTCCTCCGTTGCCACTTTGGCTATAGTTTGGCACATCTTTTGGTTTTGTTTAGTTGACTGTCTTATTTCCTTTTTGCCTGTTACCGGTAGCAATTGCTGTAGTTGTTGTTCTTGTTGTTGTGTGCTGTTGGTACTAGTTGGGCAATTGCCTCGAATGGCAAACATTTTATATTTGTTAGTGAAGAATCGTAGCAGAGACCAGATGCAGAAGCAGAAGCAGACGCAAATACAGGACCAGGACTACGACCAGGACCAACTCCAAAACCAGACAGTTTCTTAAGTTTAATGATATTTGTTTATTTATAGCTTGTTAGATGACCAAGTTATTGTCAAGTTTCTATTCTGTTATGAGGCTTGGCTTGTTATACAATTATCTTGTACAGAATAAGAATATTGTATCTCAGAACCCTTAAAGCAAAGAGATGTATTTTCTATCCCCTCAACTATCCTTTTCATATATCACCATTTTATACTGAAAAATTTATAGAATTAGAATAAAATATATCAAGGAAACAATTATTAGTAAAGAAGAGTATGTAATTTTTATTGCATTGGCTTGATTTTCTGATGATATGATATTAAAATTCTCTACAAACTCGGGCAATTGAGACAGATCCATTGATACTACTCTCAACACTTCAACAAGCTGTAACCCAATTTCAAGCGTGTAAAAATGTACTGTCCTGGGTGGCCAAGTTCTCTGTAGGTATCAGTTGTCAAGTTGAAGGCTGATGGCAGTTCCCCCAATAAGGAAATGCAGGACACACTTCAATTTAAAATATAAGCCACTTGAGTTCACAGCAAGCAAAGTACGAATAGCAGAGCCTTCACCTTTGTCACAGCTTTTGACATGGAGGCGCCTCATCTTGGGCATGGCCACACCTGGCACCACCTTTGCTCGTGGCTGATGCTTGACATCCGGAGGAAATGCTCTCACAATGCCTGCCAGCTGATGCGAGCTTCCGTCGAATAAACACCCTGACAGAAAAGAGTACAGGTAACTGGCAAAGGAGGTGCCATTTGAGCCAAAGACTGTTGCTTAAGTTGTGCGCCAAGTGTTCAATATATCAATCAAAGGTGTTGAAAATAAATGAAAAATGTGTCGAAAGTTTATCATTGCTGCCGAGGAACCCAACAACAACAACAACAACAACAGCAGCAACATCGAACAGCAACGACACCAACATACAACGAAAACGACAACGGATTTTCCTTTGCCATTTTCTGAGAGCGCTTCCAAACAAATGGGGCGTAAAAATAAAGTAGCATGAAGAGGTAGCAAACGACATGAAACTTTTTCCAAATCGATTAAGCTGTGACAACCTGCACAACCTGCAGCGCCCTTCACAAAGTGTTTAAGGTTAACGTTTGAAAAGTGAAAAGAATTTTCACCAAACTTCCTTTTTCCCTTTTCTCCCCCTTCTTCTATTCCTTCGCTTTTGCCCCCAAAGACTAACCGCAAGAATTGTGCACGCAGATGGAGTCTCGAAGCCATTGAGAACATGGCTAAGCCCTGAGCTGCATTTTACCTATGCAGCGGAAACTATTTTCAA
This sequence comes from Drosophila neotestacea, assembly GCA_035044365.1. Taxonomy (NCBI): domain Eukaryota; kingdom Metazoa; phylum Arthropoda; class Insecta; order Diptera; family Drosophilidae; genus Drosophila; species Drosophila neotestacea. Next base: position 6,062,578 of record JAWNMD010000273.1, on the reverse strand, counting down.
AATCTGTCGAAAATTGTGCACTGGAAATAAGCCCCAGCACACAAATAAATGCAATGATGCGGCGCCATTTGGCAGTCAAGTTTTTGGTCTAAACTTCGAAAAGGATCCTAAAAGAACCAAGTACAATAAAAAGTGAAATCGTATACGCTGGTGATTGGATACTCTTTTAAAAACATGTTATGATAACTTCTAATCAAGTTCAAATATTTTTGAAATCGGTTCTTAAGCTAATATTGAATAGTTAATTCAAATTCCCTACTTAATTTTGTTCGACTTTTTAATTTGATTATAATATTTAATATTCATTTTAAATTGTAAAGAATTTTATTTCGATTTGGATCCACAGTCTGCGAACCCTTTAAGAATCTATATTGTAAAACTGATATTTTTAATGAATCCGTTTTTAAATTGGATTGGGTTCGGCTAAAAATCAATACCATATGTGAGTCTAAACTATTTATATCTGATCCTCCAAAAAATGTTACTAATAGAAAAGTATACACGCCTTTACATAAAAAGGTATTTATAAATTTGATGAAAACTAACGTTATATTTATTATTTAATAACTAAATATGTATAGATTAAATCTTTAGAAACTCCTCTCCAATATGAAACTAAAACAAAGTTTACAAGTAGTGTTAACAACTCTTTTCGGCAAGTGTATAAAGAAAATGTAACGTTAAGCAACGGCAAGTTATTGGGAAAAGTGTAGCAGAAAATTTTGCTGACTGCTGCCAGGAGCAGAAGAGACTCGAAAACCGAAAAATGGGAACCCGCCTCCCAAACTAACCAGCCACCCATTCAATGCCTTTGGCTTAAGCGTCGCACTTCACTTAACTTTTTTCTTCTTTGTGGGAGAGGGTTGATAGGAATGGGGGGGAGGGGTTATACGAAGTCTCCAGTGTTTTGCTTTTGGTCAAGTATGATTGGAATTTTATATGGCGCAGGAGGTTCGAGCGACGACGACGTCAAAATGGCCAACACGTAGCCGACCAGGAGGAGGCAAGTCAGCTCAAGTGTTTGACTTTTAGTTGGTTGGGTTTTGTGCGATTCGAGGGCTGCTTAAAAGCATTTTGCAGAGCATAGCAAATTGTTACTTGGTCAATGCTTGTATTATTATTAATTTATGTATGGCGTAGTTCGATCAAATCAATAAACTAGTCACGTTTGTAACAACCCGAACTGAACTGAACTGAACTGAGCTGAGTATCAAGCCGGAAACACAATGACAAAACCGGATGCTTTGCTGCTTCGCAACAAAACAAAAGGCCATTTGCAATTTGTTGCCCAGTAGTAGAAGGAGAGAGGCAAAAAGAATGCTTAATTTATGTGCGCTTATCAAAATGGCGCTAATTGAAAATTAGCCTGTTATCATGCAATTATCTATAGACTCTCGATTCTCTCATCTCTCGACTCTCGTCTCTGTCATTTCGCCCATCTGAGCCAAGTGAGCCATGTGGCCAAATTCAATTTCCACATCTGATAGATAAGCGACCAAATGAAGCTCACTACTCGCTGGCGGAAGCACGAACTCATCTCCAGCTACAGCTACTTCATACATGTAGGATGTACGAGTATGTCGGATATTTTGATTTGTGCGCCCAGAGATTCACAGATAAACGTGGCGCAAATTAAGAGAGCCACAAACACCCTTCCACATAGCTGCATGACTCATGCATCGCTAAAGTAACGAGAAGAGAGAGGGAAATACGGGAAAAGGAGTGGTGGAAAAAGTAAAGTTAATAGACCATGGTACGTAAAATTTATGGCCAAATAAACGAAGGGTCTTTAGCAAACACTTGTGGGTGGAGAAGCTGTGCGTGAATTGCTTCACAATAGCTGAATGTAAATTCCAAATTAGTTGACTTTTCACACCAAGTGAATCTCATATGGCCATTTATGATTAAAACCAATTCGTAAGCTTGGAAAATTTTACAAAAACTCAATTCGAGTAAAGGAATACAGTAAGCACTGATATAATGTAATCTATCAATACCAGCATCGAGTTTAATATAAAGTAGAACTCAATTGACTCAGGAAAATATCAAATACGATTCAAGCACTTTTCACATATCAATCGCTCCATAGATTTTAAGAAATATTCAATTAAACGACGACAAATGATTACTTGAATATTGAAAAACATGAAAGGAGTTACCAAGTATTAGTTTACCAAAATTTAAATGTTAAAAAATAGTCAGAAATTCCGTTAAAAAATATAATTAACAATAGAATATCTATAAAGCTATTAGCATAATTTTGAACTGTGTATGAATGATTGGTAGATATTTATTATATATTAAATATATATATATATTAAATTAGTTGTTATACTTTTGAGACAACATTGAAAGTGGAATTGTTAATAAATCCTTTTTAATATACTTTTTTAATCTGTTACTTAATAGCATGGACAATAACAGAACAGTATTAAACTTAATATACATTGAATATGTAAATTTTAACAAATTTATAAACTCTAAAATCTATTAAATTTTAGAACAGCAAATTCATGCAAATTGTTCAATCGATATTCATAAAAATTAGAAAACTCTTGGGAATCTGAATAATTGTCATTCATTCGTTTGTGAGAGTAAAAATAAATATTAATAACATTTTGGAGCATTTCTATTATCACAGAATCGTAAAATGCAACTGCAATGCAGACAGTTTCAAAGTGAAAAGCTCTATGTGTGTGTGTGTGTATGTGTGTGATGTGTGTGAAAATTGTGAGGCAATAAAAACTAATCAAATAAATAAAGGAACAAAAACAGTCAAAAAGAAGCAGAGAAAAAGAGAGTGTGAGAAGAGAGAAGAGCAATTGCGAAATAAATGCTACAAACAATTGACAATAAACTACACGAGATATTAACATGCGGGACATACAAACAAATATACATACATACATAAATATATATGTATATGTATGCACATATAGTACATACATTTGAACCATCACAGTCACACGCACACATGTTTTTGCATGTGTCAGTGATATAAATAAAATTAAAAGAGGCAAACGGAGAAGAAACAAAAAAGGAAGAGAAAAAAACATCAGAGCAAATAATAAATAAACTACAGTTCATGTCACGTCAGCAACAAGAGGAACAACAAGCTGCCAAAATGGAGTTGGAAAGAGAACACAACATATAGTAAGGAAAAGAAACAAAACGAGAAGAGATGAAAAGAAAAACGAAATAAAGAAGAAGTGAGATTGTGGCGAGTTTATACAGATGCGTGTAGTTAAATTAATGAGATCTTTAAGTTGTGTAATTTATTTGAGCTCAAACAAATTGAAATAGGCCATATTTCCAGCAATAAAATTAACTTCCAGAAACAAGAACATAAGTTCTTTTACAATAAGACAAAGGAGTATCTAAAGTAATTGAAATTAGCTGTGGTAAATATTCGATACTAAGAGAGATTGAAAATTGTCAAATACGTATTGTTGCTGAAAGTTTTCAAATTAGTTTTTATAATTAGTATCTGGACATAGAACTACAATAACAACATATCGTCTAATATAATTGATAAGGCCTGTAAACTAATGTTTATCAACTTCCTTGATTAAAAACATATTGCATTAATAAAATAAGTCGATTATGCATAAGAATAAAATAGTCATAATTATATAATAAGTAAATATTTGTATATAAAACTCTTGCTTCTATTCAAATAACCTTTATTTTCTTTACTAATGACATTGATCATAAAATTTTCAATAGTTATGAATAATTTATAATATTTTACAAGGCTCATACTCCAAATTTAATGTCACAAAAATGTTGTAAATTTCATTTTTAGTCTAGAATACAATTATAAATCACAATTAATTAATAATTTAAATTTTTAATTAATAAATGAGAATGATGCCTTAATAAATAACAACTAAATCATAAAATTCTATCAATAAAGTATAAAAAACATAGAGGGCATGATAGAGTACTCTAAAGTTTATGGCTAACTTCTACTTAAAATTACTTTCATTCTAAATGTAAAACAAAATATACGACTAGCATAAGCAGAGACCTATATACCAGAAGAAGTTACCTCTTAGCTTAAAGAAAATCTACAACTCTGAAACAATAAGCTAATTGTCATATTGATTCGGCTTTTCTCTGACTTATTTCTCTGACTTATCTCATTTATGAGAATTTCAAAACAACCATTCATCAGGTGGCGGAGAATTCTGTTCGTCATACCTGTCCTGTTCAATGCTTTTTGCCTCGCTTTGACTCCAATAATCCGAGATGGACCCGCGGGCCGTGTTTCATCAAACTCAAAAATGTCAGACAATCATCAGGGGGATGTGTTGCTATTGCTTTTGCTGTTGTTGCTGTTGCTGCTGCTGCTGTTGCTGTAGCTGCTACTGTCATTTGGTTGGGATTGGTTTGGCACGTGCAATCATGGAATGGGAATCGCACATATTCCTATTCGAATTCGTATATACGCGATTTATATGGATGCAATGCTCTGTTATTGCAATATTGGTAAAAGCCGTTGATGATGGCGCGACTTCGACGCGCGAGTAGCTTCAACTCAATTATCAAACTTTGGATGCCAATTCCAGTTCAGCCACCAGTCGCCAGCTATTCACTCATCCAGTCGAGGCACTCACACGTCCAGGCATATTTTTTGGATATACACGTGAACCGTGCCTGGTCCGTTGTGCCAAAGTCCGTAGTCCGTAGTCCGTAGTCTGTAGTCCGCACAAACGACAAACGGAAATGGATTTTTGATTGAGTGCACAATAAAATGTGAAATGCATTTTACAGCTCAAAAACAGACTGAAGAACCAAACAAAAAAAAAAGCACACACAAACACACAAAAATGGCACACCATCGAACTCAAAGTGGAGTTTAGCCATATACGTGTACGAATAGCTCCCATACTTACGGGTTCTATATATAAAATGTACGTCTCCCTATACATATATATATTTATACTTGTGTGTTTCATTCTTTTTGCAGCTGTCCGAAATTGTTGCAATTGAAATGAAACTGGCTGTACGGCATTATTGTAAATTGAGCGGCGAACCAAAGCGTTTGCCCTATTTTCTGTCTTTTTTTTAGCCCCCCTCAACCCCTTAACCCCTCTGGAACACTCCAAATACTCCGCAAACCGCTGCAAACCTTTTTAATTTGCGCACAAAGTTGCGATTTATTTGCTTTTGCTACCATATTGATGCCGCCTTCATGAAAGTCAATTTATTTCATTATAAAGTGCATAGGTTTTTGGATTGTAACGACCAGAAAAAAGGATCTGCTCCTTCTTCTTTTTTTTTATGGCGCATATTTGGCGAAATTTATTGGCCTCATGGCTAACAAATTGCAAACACAATGTCGAAAAATTATAGCCTCGACGTCGACGTCAACGTCAACGTCATTTCGAATGCAATAAGAAAAATCAAGCTAACATTTCTGACATTTCCCTGACTGAATTATAAATACCCTTGCTAATATGTATAGCAAGTAAATTGTTAGTATATGAATAATTAACTTATATTATTTACTTTCTTATAATGGATTATTTAAACATTTTTCATTTAAACATTATGTCAACTTTGAGGGGAGTTGTTATTTGTAAGACCTTAAATCTTATATCTAAACTCTGACACCAATTTTAAGAAAACATAATTTGTTGTAAAATATTCCACTTTCATACAATATTTTAAATTTATAAGAAAGTGCAAAGCGCTTATTACAACATTATTGGACTTTTTGTAAAGAAGTATTCAAGCTTTTTGGACTGTTAAACTGTTTCATAAACAGAAACTGTAAACTGGATACCGCAGGGTCTAATAAAAATACATCAAGTTTATCGAATTATTCACAAAAAGGCTTAAATATAGGTAATATATGAAAAATAATATAAATGCTAAATAAAAAAGCGTTGCCATTAGAAGCACTCAATATTTTAAAAATGCAAAGTCCACACATACGATGTGTGTTGAATATAAAATTACAAATAGATTTGCATGAATGAATTGTTAAAAATAAAATTATAATTTCTGTTTATAAAGAATGATTATTTTGAGTGGTAATGACTCTGGAACAATAATTGAATTAATACAGTCTGTGTTTTGATTGTAAGAGTTTGATTTAGAAAAAGAAATATTGAATATCTTTAAACATGCTTTTTCAAATCCATTCTATTAACATTCAGTTAGAAAAGGCATCAAGTTTTCGTATAGGGTATTCAAGCAAACATTTAAAATAAATATCCTTAGAAAATGTTCGTCCTGCTTAACACAAAAGTAAGTCAACAGCAAAGAGCAGAAGGTGGGAGGGAAGAGAAGAGAAGGTGGAGGTGGAGAGTCAATGCTTTTGGCATTCAGTCAGTCACATTCAAAAACGTTGCCAATTTCAATATATTTCCCAATGGCCAAATTGTGTTGCCAACTTCTTCGGGGCAAAGTCAGGACATGCGTCTGCAATCGCTATCGATGTCTGGGACTGGCTTCCAAATTTGGTCTAGACGTTGCCTAATGACAAACGCAAACCACAAAAGACGACGACAACTGAAAATGTTATGCAAGTCAGTCAGAGCCAAGTCAAATGGAAATGCCCTGGCCCAAGTCCTTGTCCTGGCCTGTCCTATCCTGTCCTGTCCCTTCCTGTCCTATCCTGTCCCGTCTTGTTCTATACTGTCGTGTCGTGGCCTTTGCTCTGGCTGACAGTGAATGCAAAATAAATAAACTCAACTTTAAATAAAACTCATCGTTGACTGTGGCTGTGTCTCTTTTCTCTTGGCTAATTTCTATTGACTAAAGCATTGGACAAATTTTCCAGCTGCGCATTGAAGCACATCCACATTGAATGGCTAAAATCGAAAGATGATTCCGTATTCATAAATTGCATGCGAAATGAACAAATCAAATGCTTGAAATGAATAAAAAAGAATTGGCCCATCATCATCATTATTTATGCGCCTTTCTTCCCCTCCAAATAAAAATCAATGACGATGCTGTTTAAACTTTTAAAGCCAAATTTACATAGTCGGATAAGAAAAGACGGTCTTAGGTCTTCTTCAAATGCAAAAAATTAATATGCAAATGAGCCGCAGAGTGTGTTCTTTTCACAAATGTTCCCATCTAGTGAAATTTTGTTTGCCGTAAACTTATTTTTCGCTATAAAACCAAAGTGTTTGTCCAGAAGCCGTTTAGTATTATTTTTAAAACCAACATGAAGCGGTCTTTCACTTTTCTATGCGGAGGTGCGTTCAATAGAGTTGTAAGACCTGATCTGTTAGTCTATATAAATTAAGAAATGTATCATACTTATATCAAAGTGAAATTTACGAATAGAACTATCAATAGTTCTATTATTAATTAAGGTAGCTTAGATAGGAAGTGATAGAGTTTATTTGATTAGATATTAATCTTAGAACCCTTTTTATTTCGAACCTTGTGTCTATTCTGATTTCAAATTGTCAAGTTTAATCTCCACTACTATTTTTGGTCTTGCAATTAAGACATTAAAAGAATTTCATAATATTAAACAATTGAATGAAACTTTAAATGAAACTAGAAATATTATGATGAGTACAATTAAGAAAAAGATTTAAGCGTGTGAGTTTTAAAATGTGATTAAATTTACAACCAACTTCAATAAGTGTAAAGTGAAATTATTTCAACAATCTCAAACTAGTTCCATATATAAGTAAAATATTTGGGAACTGCGATCATCACATACACCAAAGGCTCTAGAACATTCGAAAAACTGTGAGAAATGGGGACAAGGCCAACTAAAACACATTGAATATGTTTGCCAGAACTATACCCAAATTCCGTGAAATGTGTCCCAGGGTATTTTCGCGAAAACCCAAAAAGAAAAACGCCACAAAACCCAACGACGCGACGTTGACAAGATTTGAGTAGCCTTTAAAAGTACGGCGCTAAGTTGGTAGCCTTAATTGAGGCTTAAAACTGCACACATCCGGCAGATTTGGATATGGTAACGGTTTTGGATTGCGGTACCCAATGTCCCAGTCATAAAGCCATAAATAAATCGTGGAAATACCCAGACAGCCGAGGCAACGAGACAGAAAACCGAATGAAAAGCCTGGAAAAAATGTTTATGATCCACACGTGCCCGGGGAACACACGCTAATGAGATGAACTACCTGGAAAGGTCCTGAAAATCCGCTAGTATGATGTTACCTGCTTGCTATATAAGTGTGCAGTATACAGTATCCTGCCATTACAACAGCATCGACCGTCAAAAAGTGAACTTCTCAAGATGAAAATCTGTCAGAACCCAAATCAGAAAAACAAATCCGAAAAGAAGCGACAGAAGCTGCTAAACAAGCAGGCGAAAGCAAAATATCATCAGGACAAGCTGAAAAAGCGTTCCAAGAAAATGCTAAAGTCAACCCAAAACGTTAGCTTCCATTACCAGCTATTTCTCTATCGTCAAGAGCTGCGGAAATCCGACGCGGACTTCTCCTATCTACGTCTATCCCGGGCCAAAATCATGTTGACGGCACAGCTCATAGCCAAGAATATTGGCAACTGCAGCAAACTGTGCACAGTGGATGATCTCAAGATGCTCAGCCGGGAGGTGCAGTTTAAGAAGCGTCTTTGCAACCAAGTGGAGCGTTTGGAACAATTCCAGGAGATGGGCCTAACCGATGTTGTGCTAGATGGCAAGCGGACGGTGCTTTAAAGTGTGGTTTACTTGGCCTTAATAGGGTTGGCCTAGGTCTGGGGATTATCTTTAGTTACGTTTAGTCTGTTATATACTTTCAAATAAAATTTGACATTACATTATATACGCTTACGTTTTTTATCGCTGCACACTCTTATCAATACCTTTCGAACCTTTTTAGTTGTATTACTCTCCAGTGTGCTTTGTGCAACCCAAGAGTTGATCCACAATGATACCAGTCCAAATGATATAGAAGAAGCGCATAAACTTAAAATCATACTGGATGCGACGCGTCCCATGACCACTTTAAAACCCATCACCACCTCCTCCACATCCACGCCCAGTTCCCAACCCACAACAGGTACCAAGGAGGATAAAGATTATAGTTTCCAAAACGACCGTCTACCTCTGCTATCAGATGATGAGTTTAACAACTTGACAGACGATGCAAATCCCCTACATTTTCTCAAGCAACTGCCAGGAGCAAATAAACCTCAGGTAGCTAAAAAAGTATATAAAATGTCAACATAATTTTAACCTATTCGCTAGTCTGACTCTCTTCCCTTATCCAACCAGGAGTCCAAGGCTGATCCCGTTCCTGGCTCACCTATATACATCACGATACCTATTTATATCAACACCTCTGGCAAAATACCACTAACTTTATCCATTGGAGGTCAAGAACTGACACTGTCCCATGACCAAAGGTTAAACTCAGGGCACAAAAGAAAAGAATCCACCAAGGTACCAAATTCGCATTTCAATCGTTTGTTGGAGATTGAACCACTTAAGAGAAGGATGACCAATCGTCATCGCAGTACTAGCCGTAATAAGATACAAGCTCTCAAGGATCTGAATAATAAGAAAGAGAATTAGTGAAAACATTGCAGATTTTTCATTGATAAATATTCATGTATTTTCAATTTAAAAACTAACAATAAATAGTTGATATAAATAGTTGAGGTTGCTGTGGTGAAATCTCTTTAGACTGCATTGCTGGCAGCTTCAGATTCTGTTGGCTTAACTTTATTCTCTTCAGGAACTGGAACTGGAACTGAGGGTGAAGCTGAGGCATTCTCGGTCTGCTTTTCAGGTTGGGTCTCTGCTGTTTCTGTGGGTTTCTTGTCCTCCTCCACAGTAGGTGCTGGGGTCTCATCCTCATCGTCATCGGTGGCTTCAATGACCTGTTCGATGGTTTGCTGAATAAAGTGCTCAAAGAGCTGGAAATATTGCAGGGCATTATTGGCCACCTGTTGCGTGGGTAGCCCCGTGGTGACCTTCTTGAGTGCATCACGTATGAGGACTAGCACTGGTTTACGTGTGGTGGTGGACACTGTGCTGGTGGTGGGAGCTGTGGTGTCGCCCTCAACGCTTTCTTCAGCAGGAGCAGGAGTCTCGGCAGCAGGAGCCTTAACTTCAGTGGGTTCCTTGGCAGGTTCCTCGACAGCCTCGCGACGTCTTCTGATAAACGATAGATCATCATCGTCATCATCATCCTCCTCATCGTCATCGTCAGCATCGGAATCGTTTTGTTTTTTCTCAACTTCATCCTCATCATCATCGTCATTCTCATCGCTGGCAGCACTAGAGTTTTCATCTGCCGCCGTTTTCCTCGAGCCTGGGAAATCACTATCCTTAACCATATCGTACTCCATTTTGGCAGGTGCGGCATTTACAGCAATGGCTAAGAAAACCAAAGCAGCTGCAGATGAAAGAGGAAAAATTAGTCTAAAGCTGGACATTGAATTTTAAAAGACTTACCCAATGTCATGTAAATATGTTTAACCATGATTGTTGTTTAGTTTGGCCAATCCTTGAGATTCAGATTCAATGTGGCAACGGCAAACAGTTGACTTTTGCAGTTTTGCGGTCTTTATGAGCGAATCCAGCGCTTTGCTTTCGCTTTTTATAGTCATGCGACGATGCTTTTGACCAAAATGAAAGTAAACAGGCGCTGAGCGGGCTTTATTGGTACTGGAGAGGTCTGGTCTATGGCCAACAGTCTTCAATCTTTAGTCTCTCCAGTCTCTGAGACTGAGAGCCCAATGTCCAAGCAACCGCTTTTACTGCAGCGAGCTCTCAGTATTCAGCTCTTTCTTTTTACATCTCTTTTGTTTACCTCGTTTTCTTCTACACAACAAAAGAAACCGAAATCATTTATTTAAAATTCGGTTTCTGGTCACTTCTTTCATAAATTTGTTTATTTATGCCCAAAACTCTTGGCCATCTTTCGTCTGTCGTCTGTTTGGCTAACACATTAACAATCATTTGCCAGTTGCGGGTGTTACGAGGCAGACTTTCCTCCTCCCCTCTCCACTCACTTCATTAATGTCGTTGTTGGGGTTATATGCAAATATGTTTAGGTTCCATAAGATTTACATACACAAAAGGGATTTTTCTTTAAGCTACAAAAAAGCATGACGCACTTAATTGACTGATTAAATTTCTTTTAACAATCAGTCATTGCTCTCTGCACACTTAATTATGTAATAATTAGCGCCCATTTAGATCCCACACCATCATACAAAATCGAATGAGTTTTTTATGCGTCATCAGCTGGAACTTTCTAATGCAGTTTGGAAATTTGAAAACTTTTCCATAATGTGACTTGATTTGAAAATCAAACCCAACTGATAACAATGGAAGCATTCGGTGATCACGAGTCTAAATGAATCATATTGATCTGGTCTGAACTGTAGAGAAAGCAATTGATCGATCTAATCTCACCAAGAGCATATCATTATCGACAATTGTCAGTTTGAGCCAATCAAAGTTCAATACATCTATTACAAGAATAAACCATATTAATAACTTTATTTTATTTTAAAAGTTGTAATGACACTGAAAGTAATGACACTGAAACTAAAATAACAAATATATCCGGCCATTAAAATTTTATAGATAAATCTCATACAAAGATCAAATATAATTTTGGTATATTAAACCTATTAAAAATCGGAAAGAAATTATAATTTAGAAAAAGAGCAAGAGTTTAAAAATGCTTAATAAATAAATTAACCGAATTTAGGTATAAATATTTCTTAATCTCTTTTGCTGCTATTCATTCTTCTTTTACAAGCACTCCCTAAACGGTATCACAAGATTCCTGGAATCACTTTAACAAAGTGAATTTAAATTTTATTAAAAAGAATACATTAATATATTCAAGTAGAGTAAAAGTAATAAACATCATTTTCATTTGGGACTTCACTTAGAAAGTTATTCTGTGGTACTCAACTGGGTCAGTAATCAAAGATCTGTAATCAGAAAACAAATTAAAGATTATGCAGTTGAACTTTATCCACAAAAGGCCTGTAATTAGAACAGCAATTACGTTCTCCAGTCGAGCAGAAGAATTGAAATCTCAATGGGGCAACAAATCACTGGAAGAATAACAACTTCTAGATAGTGATAACAAGCAGATTGATTGGATGCTGATGATGATGATGATGAGTGGAAGTAACTATGCACAGCTGCTTGCCAAGAGATACTTGTGGGCACGACAAGCTCCTAAGGCCAAAAGAATTGTACGAGCCCATAAAACGAGATCAGTAAACCTTTCAGATTGACCCAATTCAGAACCGGCTTTCAACGTCAACGTCAACATCAACGACAACGCAAGCTGCGCTTCGGAGGAACGGGTGGGCAGAGACCAGGTAAGGTGGACAAGGTGTTAAACAGCCAACCAGTTGGGAGACCAACATTCTAGATGAGTATCATCAACAAGAAGCTAAAAGGGTATACGAGCACGTCGCTGATAAATGACGAGCACATGAGTTTGCATAAAAAATTTCACCAAAATAAAAAAGCAACTTTGCATACTTTCCTTGCGGACAAACAGAGACAGATAAAAGCATAAAAGCATAGTAGAAAAGAAAACAGAAGAAAAAAAAAGCAGCTTTTTTAAGATTACCAAGAAAACCGGTAAAGGAAAAAGAATTCCCCTCCCAGCGAAATGGCTAAGATACTTAAGCCACCTCAAACAACCAGATGCGATCAGTTGTACTCCAAGCGAGCAGCTGTTAAGATCGCTCCAGTAGAAAGAAAAGAAAACAAAGATGAGACCATACCAGGTTGCCTGCATCTTAGGTAAGTCAATGCACTAATTCTCAGGTAGATCGGAACCAATTCTTCTCCTTTGATCGTTGTAGTGGCAACTTTGCTGCTTCTGGAACCTGCCACAATTGAGGCCAAGCGTCGCAAGCACAAGGGCAATGATCATCATGATTCAAACAGATCCAAGACAAAGACAAAGTGGTCCAGTTCCACGGATCTGGGCGGTAGCAACTCACAGGTATCGACTGAAGAACATGGCTATTATGTTAAGCGCACCTATTCCCCTCTAACGGGTGCCGATGGTAAGAAGAAGAGTCCACCCTATCTGGCCATACCGATTGCCTGGTTCAGCTGTGAGTCGGGTAAATCTGGTTGCCAGCAGGTCAGCAATTCGGGTATGATCAACAGTCCTACCCATGCCCTAAGCGAGGGTTATCTGTGTGATGATGATTGTATGGATGCATATGAACCCATCTGTGGCAAGACACCCAATGAGGTGGCTGTCTTCTATAACAAATGCAAACTGAATGTGGCCAAGTGTCGCACCCATGGACTGTGGACAGAGCTACCCTACGAGCAATGTCAGCAGACATATCCCAAGGAAACCACATACACTGACAAGAAGTTCAGATGCTCACCCTATTTCCGTGATGCATCGACAGTTGTAACTCCACTTGCTGAGGTCGAGAAGGATAAGGACAGCAATGAAAGCAGCGAGGAGCAAAAGGACAGTGACAAAAAGAAGAACAAAAACAAGAACAAGGAAGAGCATGTCGAGCCCATTGCTCTGCCCCTTCAGGCAAAACCCGCTGAAGACATGGTTCCAGTGCCAGTTCCTGTACCAGTGTCAGTGCCTGTTGAGACCGTTGCCCTACCTCCCATTCCTGTAAAGACAGTAGAACCTCAATCCCAGATAGTTGATAAGCCAACACTCACTCAATCCAAACCGGAAACCGTTAAGGTCACTGAAGCACCGAAACCTTTGGAATCCGATAAGGACAAACTCAAATATGTGGTATCTTAAACAAACCTAATACTTAAGACTTATTTATAATTATTTATAAAAGAAAAATAAAAAAATAAAAGAAAATACAAAAATATTTAAGGAAAAAATCAATTGAGAATGAAAAAGTGAAATAGCACTCAAAATATACTCTCCCAATCTCCAATACAACACATCTTCAGGTTTAGAACTCCCTTATAATATCTGTGCTTTAAATTAAGAGGGTTTATTACCTCTATATATGTATACCATATACTATATTCTTAGTATACCATTATCGGTCAGATCTATTCTGATATTCCTGCGAGTGACATCGTTTTTCACAATAGACAAGTCCATGGAAAGCTTTATCAAATTTTGTTTTAATATTAAAATTGCATAATAGGTATTATTAAATACTTAATACATACGTGTTATACTTAGTATAATTGTTTTGATTTTTCATATATTAAATCTTGCGGAAAAATGCTTTAGAAATAAATGGAACTTTCCCTTCAATGTGTTATATATTTTTTTCAAACACTCGTAGATCAATTTATTTAAACAAACAAGATTTGACTCTAGCTCTTTTCCACCCATTTGTCTTCTTCGTATGTGAAATGGATTTTTTAAACACATACATATAATATATAAGTAAAGTTTAAATCAACTGATATAAATTGCAGAGAAATGTTTCATTCAAAACTTTATTCCTTATGTAGTTAGAATAGAATATAATAAAATACTTTCAAAAATTTTATCTTTTCTATTCTCCTTAATAAAAATAAAGGTAAGACACAACAAAACGTGCTTTAACAAAGGGAAATCTTATTGCTCGCATCTGTCGTTTGCAGATAAAATAAAGGTGGTTTAACAAGTCCCTTGAGACTTCATAGGGCTTGGCCATCCAAGATACGATAAAGATATAAAAAACATCATCTGCATACGTATGTGCAGTTCATTGAACTGTCAAACAAGTTGAATATACTTAAGTTCTATGGGTTGATGGACAACAACAGATCAGATCAACAATTCAATACGGCACAAATCATTAAAAACTGAAGCCGTAAACATTGTTGATTGAGTGTGGGATGTGGCATTAGTGGATGCAACAGGTTGTCCCTGGTATAAAAGATGCAACAAATGCGACAACTGCACACAGAAGCCAACCGACTGCAATGACAAACGGAACTAGAAAGATTGAAACCTTTGGGTTGCTCCTGCTGCTAAGTGGAGGTGAGTAAAGGTAATGAAATTAGAGATGCAATAATAGCAAATGTGTTTATACTTTAGTTATCCTCAGCATTGAAGGTATGCCCAGCGACTTGGTTACCCATGCACCGCCTGAGGATTTAATTGTTGAAGCACGTGCACAGAAACAGGATCAGGATGCCTTGGATGTGGATGAAGATTTGGATGGACGCAGTGCATATGTGAATAATCAATTTGTGCCCAATGAACCCGTTGAAATTATCGATGATGAACAGAATGCACCACTCTATGAAATACTTCAAAAGCAAATGGAACAAGTTCTGGCTTCAACTGGACCGGATGTGCCCATCTACGAGGACGACAAGTCGAAGCGTCCAAGGGACCAGCAGTTGCCCCATAAACCACTTTTCACCAACAACAACGAAGCCGACCCAGATGATGATTATGTAGATGAGGCGTCAGAGTTGGAGCAGGGTTATGACAATGCAGATAAACCAGATGCTACAGCTGTTGAGGAACTTGTGCCCGATGCAGGATATCAGGTGCAACAACCGAGTACCAGCAGCGTCAAACCAACGGATAGCACCACTACAAAGCCACCCATCAGTTTCAGTACCAGCACCACACGTAGTCGTCCACAGCGTAGACGAACCACCACTGCGATTCCCAGAACAACTCGATCTAAGAACAACTCGCAATCAAAAGTGATAGCCACAACAGCAAGCTCCATAAATCCCACTGACTTGGCAACCAGCACAGCCATACCTGCCTCCTCCAGTCACAAGCAACGACCCAATATGACCAATAACACGATCTCTAATTCGAAACACAAACCCAGCTCCAATTCCAATGATTTACCTCATGATCCACAAATCTATCAGCACAAGCGTCGCATCATATTCAAGACGATCTCAACAGGCTCGCAATTTGTCAATTCTCCTATCGGAGATCTTATGATTAAGTTCTCCATTGGCTTTGCTAAGCCAGCACAGGGCATGGCCACGCCCTCCAACGAGGCATTACGCGCCTTTTCCAATAACTTATTCCGTAAGATAGAAATGCAAAAGCTTAAAAGAATTAAACTGCAGAAGGATCAATAAAATTTCCAATATATTCAAATAAAACATTCCTTGAAAGTTGTTAATAACAAAGCCTGGGATCATTGGTGCTTTTAAAGATCACAACTTTAGCTGAATTCTAAATCAATAGCATAGAAGTGAAGTCAAAAATAAAGAAACTCAGTTGTCAGATTCATACATATATTGAAAGTTAACAAAAAGCCAACAATTAATCAATGAAAACATTCAAGTTATATTTCTGAAAACAAGTGTGTACTTGAAGTACATATAGCACGGAATATCAATGTTATTTGTATGTGTTTTCAACAGTTGCCACAAATATTAGGAATTACACTTAGGCTGAGTTTGTGAATATAAGTATGTAGTTCTTACAAAGTTTCGAGTTAATGACAGGAAGTTGACCTCAGCTTAAGCGATTACATGCAGACATGAGAAATGTAGAAAGTGTTATGCTTTAGTTACACAAAATGTTATTGCTTAGAATGGGACGTCACTTAAGTTAGTTGTAGTGTTAGTATTAGCATTGTAGCAATTGTTTAAATCGTTGTGTTGCGAGTCTATCGGTTGCATTGGATACATAAAAGTCAATTTGTTCGCTTAGAGCTTGAAAGCATTACAAAAATATTTGCTCTTATGTATTAACAGGAAGTATTTGAGAGAGCCGCCTCGATGTTCCATGACTGTGACGCTCTTAGCGCACTGGCCAAAACTTGAGAGCGAGTAGAGGCATGGTGACTCCCGTGACAATGCTGGAGATGAGATTAACGCTGTGATTGTCAAGGATGCGTAGTCCACTCACATGACGTATCCCCTTGCCGGGTGCGTCAACAATCTTTCCCTGTGCATTGATACCAGAGAACTGCAGCAGTCCACCGAGCACAGAATCCAGCAAAGAGCCAAAGAGTCCAGCTAAGCCACCAAATAATATAATGGGCCACTGTGGTGGACTGACGAGCAACATTTTGGCATCCACAGTATAGCGTACAGTCACAAAATAACCAAATCCAACGAGCAAGCCTCCCAGCAGACTAACAACAATGCCAATCATTGAAATGCCTCCATTTGTACCACGTGGCACGCGTCGCCAGCTGATGATGGAGATGGGATCGCTTTTGGAGAGCACGCTGCCCAGTTCACTGCTCCATGTATCACCATTACAGCAAGCAAACGAACTCATCACTGCAATTCCCAACCAGCTGGAACGATACTCCTTGGCGAAGTCAATAGCACGCTCTCCACTGCCACAGTCAATCAAATAAAGCAACGCCAACTGAGTTGCCATGCCGCCATTGCAGAGCACCTGAACCCAATTCCGTTGTCCTTCTCCATCCTTAAAGTCACTCTCGAACTTGCGTTTCAATTGCGCTCTAAATTTGGTTGCACGCGATGAGCTAAAGAAGAAAACCACCAGACTTCCAAAGAAGGGATGACTTGCTATGGACAAGACGAAGGCAACAACTATGCCCAAGGCAGCTCCAGATTTGCTCACGGAACGTCGACGCAACGCCACCGTCATGAGCGCCAGAGGCGCCAACGTAGAGAATAACCAACGGGTAGGAGGTATGACTGCAGCTTCTATTAATAATTGATGTATCTCAAATGTATCAGCTTATCAGTGAAAGTGAACCGACATTTTTACCTTCATAATCGCTGCTCCAGAATTTCGAGAATGCCACATTGCCCAGCCACATAAATAAAGAGATGGGAATCGAGAGGCCACAGAACAACAAAGGCATCCAGTCGCCGTTGGCCATTGCGTGCTCTTTTTAATTTCAATTGATTTTCAAAATTAAAGAAAACTTTCATTCAAAAATGTAAACAAAAATATGAACAGCTTGTCAGAAAAGTGACCAAACTTTTGTATACCATATGGCCAAATACCTGAAAAATACCAGAACTCAGCATGCCCGTTTGGTATTTTTGTGGCACGACTACAGGGTGCTTCAAGCTAAATAAGAGCGAAATTCAAATTTGGGCGAAACGTTATTCTGTTACTGAAAGTTATATTTAATCTATCTTAATATTTAAGCGCACATTAAGTATAATTGACCAATTTCGTTAATAATTCTAGACTTTGTTTAATAATTAAATTATTATAAGTTCTATACTCTGACAATCTAATAAAATTACTTAATAAATAAGAGTTCATTTAATAATTAAATTATCATAAGTTCTATGCTCTGACAATCTAATAAAATTACTCAATTAATAAGTTTTACGACACAATTTACTATTTTAAATAATATTTATAAGCCATCGGCTACCCACTGATAGGCTCAAATTAAAATTAAAAATGCTACAAACTAAAACAAAAAACCCCGAGTTTCTGGGTTTTTCTAAGTTAAATTAAAAAATGTACATATCTACATATACAAATTTATGATCAGGACACTTGTTCTCAATAAAATCAGGGTCACAATAACACTTTATTACTGTCCATTTTCAGTCAACACTCTGTAGCTGGAGAAAAACATTTAATTTTCATTCATTGATGCTCTAAATAGATTTTCGGGTGCATGCAAATTTATTTCAATAGGCCTAGGCAATTTGTTATTAATGAAAAGTTTGCTTCTTGTTGATCTTATCAAACTAGGTTGGTGTTGGATTCCTCAGAACGCGTTTTAATTAAAAATATTCGTAGCCTTGAAACAACTGTAGCAAATGCTCAAGCCTTTAAATTTATATACAAATTTGTACATACATTCATACATATTTATGTACAGTTCAATACTCGACTAGAATTTTTTTCAAAAAGAATAAAAAAACCAAAATGTTGGAACAACTTTGGCGAGAGATAAGACGATTCCAAGTTTAACGTTGGAATGCCAAGACTTAGACAAAGTAATGTGATCTATAAATAGATATGACGATTCTGTCAAGGAGGTACAGAGGTTATCAAGCGCGAATTACTTCCGCTAAGATTCGATTAAGGGATACAAAACAAAACAGAGCTCTGGATCTAACAATAAGTGCCAACCACACCACAAGTCATTGGACGAACAATTGCAACATTCTGGGAATGAAGCCACATGCATATTTAATGAGCCGGACGCGGGGACACACTTGAAATTTTGAAGAGTATGAGGAAGAAGAAGTGGAAGTATCCAAGAGATATACAATTGCGTATCTTTATATGCTAATAAATGGCCACACATTTCCCTAAAATGGGTCAAAAGTCTCCCCCATCTTCGACGATGTTGTAACTCAGACACATTCAATGAAGCGCCCCAAGCCAAGTGATCGATTGACACGATCAAAGTGTTGATATGTAATGGAATAGGCATAGACATAAGAGATAGACTCAAATGAATGGCACTGGGCACAGCACATCGTAGCTCTAAGTGGTTTGTCTCTGTACGTATTGTACGTGTATATGTATTTCTATATACGATTTGATAGAACCAGAGCCAGTGTGAGTGTGAATCCTACATAAATATTCATGCTGCCACATGCAAATGTATTGAAATTGCTTGCTTTCAATGAATAGAGCTCCGGCTTGAGAACTTTACGTTTCCATCTTCTGTCGACATTACGTTATTCGCAATCCGGCAGTTGTCGCGTTCGGCTGCAGATCGGAACTATTTATTTGGATCCTATACGCAAGGCGAAGAAGTATGTGGCAAAGTGGAACAGATAGTGGAATACTTATACTTATATAATTGAAATCAAGGATATATCAATATCATAGTGAAATCACATTACATATATCTTCTCATAAATGAAGATCAAGTGAATAATTTTACAAAAGTATAATCGGAACGCTTTCACGAATTTATTCAAAAGGATATTAAAAAGATATGTTTATTCATATTCTAAATAATGATTTAAAATGTTGAAGATAAAAGTTCTGAAATAAATAAAGATCAAGTGAATAATTGTACAAATGTCTAAGCTGAAAGTTTACACAAATTTATTTAAAAGGATATTAAAAAGGATATCTTAATTCACATTGTTGAAGATTAAAAAACTAAAATAAATACAAATCAAGTGAATATTTTTACATATAAAATATTAAAATATATTAAAAGGATACATACTCTTAAGGATGATTAAAAGTGCTGACGATAAAAATAATGAAATTAAGAATATATTATATTCTCTTATTTATAATTTCGAGATTTTGTGATAGTAAGAAAGTGAAAGTGTGAAACAATATGTGAATCTACATATGTTTATCATTAGTAGAAATTTTGTGTCGATTTTATTGTTATAAATTGATGTTAATAAATGTCTGCAAGTGTCCTTGAACAAGTTTGTTAATATTTTAAAAACAATTTGAGACCCAATTTAATATTGAATTTAATTTACTAAAAAGGATAAATGTGAACTCTCACTTTATAAAAATCCTATGTTTTGATAGTTGTAGAACTTATTTTATAATGTCCAACACATGAAATTACGTCATGTTTCATTCTAAAAACGGAGTCAAGATCGAGCATAGTTTTATAGATTTTTTTTGGCATCTATGCTCTCATTCCAATAAAGTGC
This sequence comes from Drosophila neotestacea, assembly GCA_035044365.1. Taxonomy (NCBI): domain Eukaryota; kingdom Metazoa; phylum Arthropoda; class Insecta; order Diptera; family Drosophilidae; genus Drosophila; species Drosophila neotestacea. The sequence goes on along the minus strand of JAWNMD010000273.1, from coordinate 6,042,111 downwards.
CTTTTGGTGATAACCCCTTGTGACAGACACTGAGAAGAGCAGAAAGAAAACGACAACTAATAATATAAAAAATATATATGTAGAAGTATAATCAAGAAAATGTGCTGTTGATAATAGAACAATTTAATTTCATTTCACAGTTTGCTGGTTGTGTCCACTTCGAGCACGCGTTTCCATTGGATTCAAATTAGACTAACTGAAATGTTGCCCTTTCGATGGGCCACACTGATTGGCGTGGTGCTTCTCATAGCATACACAAATGGAGCGGCTATAGTAAGTGTCAAAATTGTTAATAAAACTTGATGAATTATTGTTGAGTGGTCGTGTGTTTGAACAATAGATATTTGTTACATATTCATATTTGGGAAATTAGTTCAATGCACATGAACTTAGCCCTAATAAATGAGATTAGAAGCAAACATTGGTGAGACTTGTGGCCAAGGTCAGTTTTCGAAACGAAATGTGTATAGTGATGAGAGTTGGGAATGTTTGAGATTAAGCTGACATTAGCATTGAACTTAATTCATATCTATATTTACTTTAGGATCAATCATCTGTTGATGATGATGCTGAGCTGACTCCCCTGACTGAATTAGAAAGAAATAAAAGAAGCTTGTAAGTAGATTCATCGATTCAAACTGAAGCAGAGACTTTTCAATATTATGACACACTTGTAGTACCCGAGGACAAACACAGTCGCAGTACTTAAACTTCGGAAAACCCGAAGAGGATGGCAAGGCAGAAGCGGAAGCCAATGAAGGTGGCTCACGTGCAACTGTTTGTAAGTAATGGAATTAGTATAAAGTCATTCATCATTACTGAGTTCTATCATTACCCATTCAGCTGGTAGCCATGGCATGGGACAAGCCCAAAGTCAATTTTCTTCAGGAGATTGCAGTGAGTGTGCTGGACGCGGCGTAGGTGGTGGCGCTTCTGTTCAGCCCGGTCTCATTGGTAGACCCGACGCCATAATAAGTCTACCCGGAGTTGGTATGTAATCACCTTGCTAACAAAAGATACTTAAAGTTACTAACATAAACTATTCAATCAGGGGGTGCTGGAGCAGCTGCAGGAACACAACCAGGAACAAGCTGGGGAGCACAGCCTGGAATTGGAGGTAGTCAGCCTGGATATGTAGGGCGAGGAGGACTTGGGGGACAACCCGGTTTCGGTGGTCCACCCGGTATCGGTGGTCAACCCGGTATCGGTGGTCAACCCGGTGGTGGTGTTGGTCGACCAGGTGGCGTAACCCAACCAAGTGGAGGAATTGGCGGTGGTCAGCCAGGGTACGGCACTCAACCAGGAGTCAGCGGACAGATTGGCGGTCAACCAGGAACTAGTGCTACCCAGCCCGGATACGGAGCTGGAAGCCAGCCGGGAATTAGTGGTGGTGGAGGCGGAGATGCTGATAAACCCGGCTATAGAGGTCGGCCAGGAGCAGGAGGTCAGCCAGGAATTGGCGCAGGACAACCAGGCTACGGAGCTCAGCCAGGAAGTGGCGGAACTCAGGGTGGAATTGGGGGACAGCCAGGAAGTGGAGACAGTCAACCTGGTGACAGAACTCATGCAGGAGTTGGAGGTACATCCAGTCAACCTGGCTCTGGAACTCAGCATGGAATAAGTGGTGCAGGACCCGAAGGAAAGCCTTTACATGGCGGTGTAATACCAGATGCCATGAAACCAAGCTTTGGAGGCACTGGCAGTCAACCCGGCTATGGAACTCAGACTGGATCCGGCGCTGGTCAACCTGGTTACGGAACCCAGCCAGGCTTTGGCGAACAACCTGGAATTGGCGGAGGCCAACCTGGAACTGGAGTCGGCCAACCTGGAACTGGAGCCGGCCATCCTGGCTACGGAACTCAAAGCGGTACAGAAAGACAGCCTGGGTATGGAACTCAACAAGGATTTGGTGGAGGCCAACCTGGAACTGGAACCGGCCAGCCTGGGTACGGAAGTCAAACTGGAACAGGAGGACACCCTGGCTATGGAACGCAACCAGCATTTGGCGGACAGCCCGGAACCCAGCCAGGCTTTGGCGGACAACCTGGAATTGGAGGAGGCCAACCTGGAACTGGAGCCGGCCAGCCTGGTTACGGAACTCAAACCGGAGCCGGAGGACAGCCTGGCTATGGAACTCAGCCAGGAACTGGTGGAGGTCAACCTGGAACTGGAACCGGCCAGCCAGGTCAAACTGGAATAGGAGGACAGCCTGGCTATGGAACTCAACCAGGAATTGGTGGCGGTCAACCTGGAACTGGAACTGGCCAGCCAGGCTACGGAAGTCAAACTGGAACAGGAGGACAGCCTGGCTATGGAACCCAGCCAGGATTTGGTGGTGGTCAACCTGGAACTGGAACCGTCCAGCCTGGGTACGGAAGTCAAACTGGAACAGGAGGACACCCTGGCTATGGAACGCAACCAGGATTTGGCGGACAGCCCGGAACCCAGACAGGCTTTGGCGGACAACCTGGAACTGGAACCGGCCAGCCTGGTTACGGAACTCAAACCGGAGCCGGAGGACAGCCTGGCTATGGAACTCAACCAGGATTTGGAGGAGGCCAACCTGGAACTGGAGCCGTCCAACCTGGTTACGGAACTCAAACCGGAGCCAGAGGACAGCCTGGCTATGGAACACAACCAGGAATTGGTGGCGGTCAACCTGGAACTGGAACTGGCCAGCCAGGTCAAACTGGAATAGGAGGACAGCCTGGCTATGGAACTCAACCAGGAATTGGTGGCGGTCAACCTGGAACTGGAACTGGCCAGCCAGGCTACGGAAGTCAAACTGGAACAGAAGGACAGCCTGGCTTTGGAAACCAGCCAGGCTTTGGGGGACAACCTGGAACTGGAGCCGGCCAACCTGGCTACGGAACTCAAACTGGAACAGGAGGACAGCCTGGCTATGGAACCCAACCAGGATTTGGCGGACAGCCCGGAGCCCAGCCAGGTTTCGGCGGACAAGGTGGAATTGGTGGAGGTCAACCTGGAACTGGAGCCGGCCAGCCTGGCTACGGAACTCAAAGTGGAACTGGAGGACAGCCTGGCTATGGAGGACAGCCAGGTTTTGGCGGACAGCCTGGAACTGGTGCCGGCCAGCCTGGCTATGGAGCTCAAAGTGGAACTGGAGGACAGCCTGGCTATGGAGGACAGCCAGGTTTTGGCGGACAGCCTGGAACTGGTGCCGGACAGCCTGGAACTGGTGCCGGACAGCCTGGTTATGGAACTCAAACCGGAACTGGCGGACAACCTGGATATGGAACCCAACCAGGATTTGGCGGACAGCCTGGAACTGGTGGTGGCCAACCTGGAACTGGTGCAGGTCAACCTGGCTACGGAACTCAAACGGGTACAAGCGGGCAGCCTGGCTTTGGAACCCAACAAGGATTTGGCGGACATCCTGGAACTCAAACCGGAACCGGCGGACAACCTGGTTATGGAACACAACCAGGATTTGGCGGACAGCCTGGAACTGGTGCAGGTCAACATGGCTACGGAACTCAAACGGGTACTGGAGGTTATGGAACACAACCAGGATTTGGCGGACAGCCTGGAGCTGGCGGAGGACAGCCTGGAACTGGTGCAGGTCAACCTGGCTACGGAACGCAACCAGGATTTGGCGGACAGCCTGGAACTGGTGGAGGACAGCCTGGCTACGGAACTCAAACTGGAACCGGCGGACAGCCTGGTTATGGGACACAAACAGGATTTGGCGGACAGCCTGGAGCTGGCGGAGGACAGCCTGGAGCTAACGAAGGACAGCCTGGAACTGGTGCAGGTCAACCTGGCTACGGAGCTCAAACGGGTACTGAAGGTTATGGAACACAGCCAGGATTTGGCGGACAGCCTGGAGCTGGCGGAGGACAGCCTGGAACTGGTGCAGGTCAACCTGGCTACGGAACGCAACCAGGATTTGGCGGACAGCCTGGAACTGGAGCCGGCCAGCCTGGCTACGGAACTCAAATTGGTACCGGCGGACAGCCTGGTTATGGGACACAAACAGGATTTGGCGGACAGCCTGGAGCTGGCGGAGGACAGCCTGGAACTGGTGCAGGTCAACCTGGCTACGGAACGCAACCAGGATTTGGCGGACAGCCTGGAACTGGTGGAGGACAACCTGGAACAGGTGCAGGTCAACCTGGCTACGGAACGCAACCAGGATTTGGCGGACAGCCTGGAACTGGAGCCGGCCAGCCTGGCTACGGAACTCAAACTGGTACCGGCGGACAGCCTGGTTATGGGACACAAACAGGATTTGGCGGACAGCCTGGAGCTCGCGGAGGACAGCCTGGAACTGGTGCAGGTCAACCTGGCTACGGAACTCAAACGGGTACTGGAGGTTATGGAACACAGCCAGGATTTGGCGGACAGCCTGGAGCTGGCGGAGGACAGCCTGGAACTGGTGCAGGTCAACCTGGCTACGGAACGCAACCAGGATTTGGCGGACAGCCTGGAACTGGTGGAGGACAACCTGGAACAGGTGCAGGTCAACCTGGCTACGGAACTCAAACGGGTACTGGAGGTTATGGAACACAGCCAGGATTTGGCGGACAGCCTGGAGCTGGCGGAGGAGAGCCTGGAACTGGTGCAGGTCAACCTGGCTACGGAACGCAACCAGGATTTGGCGGACAGCCTGGAACTGGTGGCGGACAACCAGGAACAGGTGCAGGTCAGCCCGGCTACGGAACTCAAACGGGTACAGGAGGACAGCCTGGTGTTGGCGAAAGCCAGCTCGGTGCACCCGGACGTTACACAACTGATCCAGGAACCGCCGTTACTTCTGGCGATGGTGTTGGTAAGTTATCGATTACGGAAATCAAGCAAATAATTTATAACACTCTAAACATTTTACAGGCGTCCCGGGCAGTATTGGCACTGGTGGAGGAACTGCCCTTCTTCCTGGTGGTGGTGCTGGTAAGAAATCATGCAACCCACAAAAGTTAAAACAATATTTGTAAAATGTATATTTAACAGGTGTTCCTAGCAGTAGTGGGGCTGATGATGCTTTCTCACAGGCTGAATCTGCTATTGGTGATGGTCAGGCATCAGCTAGTGCCCAGGGCAAGAAGAATGGAGGCACAGCCAAGACACAAGTGTCTGGTACCTACAGTACAGGCAGTTCTTTCAGCGCAAGTGCAATGACATCTGATGCAGATCGGGCAGCAAGTGCACAAGTAACAGGAAACGCAGATGGAGCAATGAGTCAGTCTCAAGGCTCTGGTGGTCCTTCCCAATCCCAAGCACAAGTCCAACTTAACGGAAAGGACGGCGGTACCAAGGCCTCATCACAAAGTGGTGGTATCATACATCAAAGCCAGAGCGAAGTTCAGGCCAATGATAAGGGTGGCCTAGCCGATGCACAATCCAGTGGACCCGGTCAAACATCATCTCAAGCTCAAATCGGTTTCCGACCTGGTCAGGATAACAATTCTGCAGCTGCCTCAGGTGGTGGACAAGCGTCGGCACAATCTGGTAGCCACTCTGGACAGAGTCAGTCTCAAATACATGGCACATCCAGGTCCGCAAAACCAATGTTCTTTCTTTCATTCAATGTAATGCATATATTCCTTCTTACAGCTTTGGTGTATCCTACCACGGAGCTGCACAATCTGCCTCAGGTACGAAGGAGCAGGTGGCTACGTATCGCGAACAAAACAGAGAGCTATTCAACACAATCAGCCAGTTTGGCAACAGTGGCAATGCGTTAGTATTATTCGGATAATAGATATATTTGATATAGACAAACCTTACGAGGCTTTACTTTTATTTGCAGAGTTACCGATCGCGTAGACGCGGTTTATAGCGGCCCATCTCTTACTTCGGAATCAGATGGAATACCCGAACTTCAGCTGAAATCCACAAAGACTAGCAAGGAAAGCAAAGGCGATAACGATAAGCTCAATCAGCCTGATTCCCCAATAAACGAAGATGAAGAGCCCGAAGAGGACGAGGAACCCTATGATGAATATGATGAAGATGATTACTATAATGAGAAGCCCGTTAAACTAGAAGAAAGTCCCGCGTCAGCTAGTCAAACAAAAAATCAGGATCCAAATGCAGCAGCAACAACGCTGACTTATACGCAATCCTCACCCACCCAAAAACAGCAGGCGGTAGTGGCAAATCCAGGAGCAGCCCAATACAAAGTGGTTCAGAATCAGAACGGTCGCGTCAATACCTATCCTGTGCGAACCACCACCGAATCCGTGCCCAGTGGATTCCGCGGCACAGTGAATGTGGAAAGAAGTTCCACACCAAAGCTCTAGAGCTGCACAGCACCGACAAGAAAGTAAACATCAGTGCTGAGGAGGATGATACTAAATCATCCAAAGTTGACGCCCACAAGCCTCGAGCACCAGACAGCTATGTGACAGTCACCAAGTCAGTGACTGGCAGCATGGACAATTCAAAGAACCCACCTCAGGAGAACAAAAACTTTCAGTCCACATACTACACAAAGTCGTCGACTTGCGGATACTTTACCTTCTCCTGTAATATTGTCTATGGTGCGAATGGACGCAGTAAAATCTGTCGCCCCAAGGCGCCATCGAATGGCAAGTGCTAGTGACATCATCCGAATCAGGAGATCATATATCAATGGGGCTCAACATATAAACAGCTATAGCTAACCACTAACATGATTGTATTTGCCGCACTTTCTTTAAGCATTAAGTTTTTGCTAATCATTTTAGTGTTTTACTGCCATTTCACAAACTAAAATTGTAATTAATATTTAATACGTAATAAACAAGACACACTGCCGTGAAACGTTTTGTCGAAAGACCACAATTTGTTCAACATTAAATTTATTTTAAGTTTAAGTTAAGTGTCACTTAAGTTATTGCACTAATTTGACTCGTTTTTTTTATAAATCCGCTTCCATACATAAATAATACAAATGAAAAAGCCGTTGTGTTTTACACTGGATTTTACAATCAGTAATCGAAATTCGATAAATCGTCATCGTGATCGAACCACAACTGCAACAGAGCTCTGTTAAACTAACAGTTTTTTTATAATTTAACAGACTGTTGCGTCTCTGTTATGTCGTGGCTGCCAGATTTCAAAACGTAGGTGGCCCCATCCCTTGTTTGCTAGCGCCGCCACCTGCCATGTTGTTTACTTTTGGAACTAGATTTTATTATTGAAATCTGGCAATCATCTGTGCGGTGGACAAAAAAATTAGTCGATTGGATTTTATTAATCATTCTGTAATTGCGCGTTTGCCGATTTTGTTGGTAAGTGGAGCAAGAAGATTCAATTATATATTTCACAAAGTACACAAGAAGTTTTGACAATTTGACAAGCAGAATATATACTTTCGCTATACTTGTGGGTGTACGTGATAAATTTTGTTTTTCACCGACTATTTTTTCTTTTGGTGCAGCAACAGTAACAACAGCACTTAGCGAACACGTCAAAGGAAAGAAACCCTTCAGTTCTCGAATATACCAAGAAGTAAACAAGCTAATCGGTACTCGTGCAACTTACCAATAAAAACGAAAGCAACATAATGCAGCTGCAGGCCAAATATTTGCTATTATGTCTGTTTGTGGGACTGTTTGCCTCCTTCAATCGTTGTGATGGAGCTGCAGTCGTTGCCGAAGGGGAAGGTAAGAAAGATTGCCACAACGAAATTCATTCAACTACGTATGTGTGTGTGTGTGTGTGTATGTGTGTGCCTTGTGCAGTGTATATGTGGGGATAAGTACGGATGTATTGGAATTTTTAAATGCCACACTCATTCGTACATTGAATCAAAAAAGTATTTGCAAGTTTTAAAGCAGTTAACTTGGAGATAAAAGCAATACCATTTTAACCAAGAAATAAAATATTTCTTCTTATATGTGAGATCATAATTAGTAGATTATTATAAAATAAGAACCTTTAAAAAAATGCTCTTCGCAATATGATTTAACTCTACTTACTTATTCATTGATTTGTAAACAAATTATTGATGTGCCAATACTTTTTTGTTTGACTGTATGTAGCTATAAGTAAGTAGGGAGCGTAATTGAAGATGATTTCCACACAAAAAGAACTTTCTTTTGACTTGTATATTGTACACACAAAATTTGTGTATAGTTGACTAGAATTACTTTTGATATGTGTATGTTTGTATGTGTCTACCGATTTATAGGGGCTACTACTACAGAATCGGCCACTTCTGTGCCCACAGTGCCGACTACCACGAAGGCAATAAATACAACAGTTGTGCCACCGACGCCGCCAACAACTCCAAGTACAACAACAACGTCGGAGCCACCAACAACAGTGCCTACAAAACCGACACCGGATCCAACACCAATAACAACATCATCCACACCAAAACCAGACACTACTACAACACCCGCTAGCACAACCACTAGCACCACTCCCAACACCACAACCACCACCACCACAACAGTCAGTCCATCACCATCCCCAACACCCACACCAACTCCCACTCCGGTACCGTCATCAACAACCACAGCAAAGCCAACTCCAGTGCCGCCTTGTAGACATTTCGATGGATCCTCGTTCATTGGAGGCATTGTGCTAACCCTGGGTTTGTTGGCCATCAGTGCAGTTGCCTACAAATTCTACAAGGCACGCAATGAACGTAACTACCACACTCTTTGAGCCGCCACAGCTTTTACATCGGCATTCAATGCGGCAGCCGGTGGTGCATCAGCAGTGAATAATGCCGCCACGGATGCCGAACGTGTGCGCTTTGTTCAGCCATCAATTCCGTTGCGATCCCCACCAGCGCAACCACCACCTCCTCCTCCACCACATCTATTAGTCGGCACCGGATCCGGATCGGCAACAGCAAATCCACAAAATAACTCACCCTCGGCCAGAGATCGGCTGCTGCACACGTAATTTATCTCGGGATAAACAAATTTAACAACAATTAAAGAAACTATCCAAAGAGCCCAGATAATCTCTATAAAAACAATCTTCTCAAAAAAAATATCTTAAGCCTTCATCTTGAAACAAAAAAAAAAAATAGAAATTCCCGTATAATTGAAAAAAAAAACATCCGGTTCTTCAGTAATATCGAAATAGAGTCAAAAAGAAAGGAAGTCAACAGGCTCCGCTTTCTTTCCTTATCAGCTATTATACATATATATATACATACTTTATTATATTAAATATTATATATACATTTCGAATGGCTTTTATAAATCGTATGAATCACGAGTTTCGCTGAGGTTTAATCAGCGGATGTGCAGCGCCTTAACAAATACTATATACTATATATATGAATGAGATGCCCTTAAGCTTGAACAGAAAAGTCAAGAACAATTATAAATAATAATAATTCTTATGTGTGTGTATGTATGTATTAATCGGAATAATGTTAATTGAACGTTAAGTATGTATGTATATACTACAATAACAGCAAATATGTGAGACTGTATGGGAAATACCTTAGGGGGCCCGTAAAGTTGCGGTTCCTGAGGTAAAGGTGAAGAAGAATCTAAAAACACACGGTGTTTTTTCTTTTCTAAAATAGGGCAACATGCGTAGGCGAAGATATAAATTTTGATTGTATTTACAAAACAATTTTAAATAACTAAAAATTATAAACCAACTCATAGGGATCTAAGCATATTTACTGTATGGCAAATACGAATATTTCAAGAGATATACAAAATGATAACGAAACAAAAAGTCGAATTAAATCGCGTTCTCCTTTTTTTTCTTATTCCTCTTGCGTACAAACAATTTGCATTTTAAATGTGAAATAAAATGCGGATTACATTTCTGATACTTGCACCAAACACATACATATACATACCTTCTATATATATCTATATAGCTAAGCTTGTTCGTGTCAATACTAAAAATCAATAGAGAAACGATGAAGCAAAACAAACAACGGATGCAGAGAGAGAGAAATCGATACGAAATCACAATGGAATATATTATATACAAACATACTTCATAATATATAACAAATGCGTTTTGTCTGAAGAAAGTCCCCATTATAGAGAGTACTACATATACTGATATCAGCGGGTCCATTGGAGCCAAAATATTGAGAGTTATTCATATATGTATTTGCGATTGTTGTTGAATATTTTATATTTAAAGTGAACAACACATATGAATCATCAGAAACAGCCAACACTTCCCCCACTATCACCCCCCTGTCCGCACTTATTGTTAGACCTTCCCAATCCTCACAAAATAATCTCATAATTACACACCTAAATAAATATATATAGGCTTAAATAACAACTTATGTATATCCAGCAAATCTCAAGCCGGCTTATTAAACAAATACCTTACTATGTATGTATGTATATCGTGTACGATAATAAATATTTTAAAATTTATATTAAGATTTTCAATTTAGTGTAAGGGACTGAAAGGAAATTATTTATGAGAAATGCATTTAAAAAAAATTAGAACGAAGAATGTTTACAATTTAATAGATGTAAATATAATTACTTCTATTAATAGTTCCAAAATATTAATTACTTTTGATTTCCAATCAATTTTTCTAGTTCGCCTACAAGTCAAAGAAACGTTTGAACAACTTTTGGTCAAATATATAGTTTATTTAGCACTATACCTTTTATTTAAAAAAAGGTAGATACATATTAAGAAGTAATCCTAAAGCAGTTATCAACTAATTAATTAGTTAGCGGCAACAGTTTTCTTACTTTTCTTCGTGCTTTTGGCCACTTTGGGAACATCTTTGCCAGCTGCTTTTCTTTTCAAGTTTTTATTAGGTCGCCGTTTCTGTTGCGTATTGAACCGCAACAAAAGTTTGCTGCCAGAAATATTGAGGTCCTGTTTAATGGCTTTACGGGCATCGTATGTGGTGGGTAAAGTTACAGTAGCAGCGCTAAATTCACGAAATTTGCCTTTGCCGGGTTTGATTTGAATATCAACGGCATTCTCAAACAGTTTTCTCACTTGGGCCACGGAAGCGGTTTTGGGTAAATTGGTTATGACTACAGATGAGGTAAAGGTCTCCTTGCGTTGCACCTGCTTCGTAGCGCGCTTCATTAGAGATTTACTTTTCTTTTTCTCTAGGGATTGTTGCTTGCGGGCAACAAGTTCATTGACAAACTCCTCCGAATCGGTCTTTGGAAGGGAGACAAAGATACCCTTGAACTCTGCATCGCTTTCAATTGATGTTTTTATATCTTCCAAAGCTGTATCACGATCTTCCTTCGACTTGAACTCCACAAGGCAAAAGCGCGCGTGTTTTTGACGTGGCTTTGCGGCCTTTGATATCAGAGGATGCAGTGACTTTACCTTTGAGTCGAATTCCTGATCATCCAAAGGAAGCTTCTGTGGAAAACGCACATACAAACGAGTTCCCTTCAACTGTTCATATTTATTGTGTATCTGTTCCTCAACAATTTCAGATCGTGATTTGGCTGCAGGCGCTTGCTCCTCGTCCGAATCTGCATCCTCCTCATCATCATCAGATTCTGTTGCACTGGCTCCCAAATCCATGTCGCTCTCATCATCATCATCATCGAGAGAATCGTCTTCCGACTCCTCTGCGATGCTTTCATCCTCATCCGATATGGGTTTCTCGGTCTTTTTCTTCATTTTTATTTAAGCGAATTTGTTTATGTCGCTTGTGTTGCACGTGCTAAGACAATAATAGGGTTGCCACCATAGATCAGTGTTGCCAATTCAGCTTTTTTCCTGTCAGATCTGTCTTTCTTCAAAGTTCTGTTGTGGGAAAAATACAAGAGCAGCGGAAATTCTACCTTGTTTGAAATGTATTTTTCGTTTTCTTTTGCTTTCTCTCTTAAAGTTTTATCTTGTTTCTGACTTTCTTCCCGTAAAAAACAGTAAATAAAACGGTTGGCAGCTCTGCGACAGATGGTCGCTCTAAAACCAGGGCTCCCGAGCATCTTGTTTTAACAGCTGTTTTCGTGTCTACCACAATTGTGCGACTAATCGATTAGCTCGATATACTCGATACATTACACAGGTGAACCTTCTGAAGACGAGCCTATCTATCTTTTGCAGCAAAACATTTTAATCTAAATAAAATTAACAATGGGCATTCTGGAGAATATTAAAGAATGGTTTTCTTCAGAGCAATGGGTGAATAAAACTTCCGCCCTGATAGCAGGATTTCTGGTGAGTAGGGAGTACAAAGGTGAGCGTTGTGCGTAATTCCTAAAATGTTTTTTTCTTGTCCTGTTTTCAGTTCTTTACGGGGTGGTGGATAATAATCGATGCCATGTCTGGAGATCCACAGCATCAAATTACGACAGGACATGTATTTATTGGAATTTTTGGCACAATTAGCTTCTGCATGATAAATATCGTTAAAGGCGAACATGTAAGTAATATATTTATAATGCGTATGTATACAAAGAAAATGACTCACTGTTCTTTTGTAGATTTCAGAAGATAACACATCAGAATGGGGAGCGAGGAATGCGAAAATCGTATTGCTCCTTGGCTTCATTATGGGATTCGCTTCCATCATTGCCGCCATCTGGGTAATGATATCAGACTTTATCAACAATGGTAAGTAAATAAACAACCTCATTCAGTTGACAATTTTATAATGATTTCTTGGCATACAGATAAAAAGGAAACAGGTCTGGGAGTGTCCTTGCTCCTGCAGAACGTCTTCATACTATTTGGCAGCTTGGTGTACAAATTTGGACGCAACGAGGAGCAATGGAATGAATGAAGAGTGCATCTATAAGGATCTGTGCTGTGCATCTATTAGTAATGATAAATACATATAAACACATTGTATTCATAAAACCACAAAGTTTGCAAGATTGGACTCCTCAGGTGTCCACACAAAACAAATAATCTCATTTAAACGATAACACTGAACGACAAGAATGAACTTTTTATTTGTCATGTGAAGTTTTTCTATTTTATTGTCATCTTTAATTTATTTCGACTCCCTAAGAGGTGAATAACAATTGTAGAACACATTAGGCACCCAGGAACTTTATGTTTCCTGGAATACTGAAACTTTACTTTCCATTAATTATTAAAATATGTTTTTTAAAACTAAACTGTCTTGGGGCTGGTCCAACAAAAAGATTTATCAATATAAAGACTACATTTAGCATTCTCTATAATGGATAATTTCTCCACATTCGTTGCAATATATGGACCTAAAAGCTTCCTTATACATGTTTTCCATATTTTTTTAAATTAGTTTTCAGAGTCTGATCAGTAATATTAAACGACGAGTTACTCGCACACTTTAAAGAATAGTTTATTGCAGGTTCATAGGACTAATCCAATGAGAATAAGGCTGACATGGCTATAAGTATAACAATTGTATATGGATGCAGCCCCATTAACTGGTTATAGAGTATACGCATCCACTGGACATTCATTCTGGTTCTGCAGACACCATTCAGGCTGCAGTGCCTCGGCACCAATGCCATTCTCCACAAGGCGTTCCCTGTGCAGGAGCATACGTGGCTCAGCCTGTTTCCAGCCCTCAATAGGATCAGACCATAGTCGTTCAGCTAAAGCACTTGCTCTTGGCCAGAAACGATTGTCCAGCGTGTATTCGTCAATTTGCTCCGACCAAATGGCAGCTTCCGCACCCAGCACATGATTTGCGTAACCGTCACCAATTTCGGTAATATTATTTGAATAGACCTTCTGCCAGCCAATGTAGGGAGAACACCAGTTGTTGCCACCATCAACCCAGCCAGCACCACCGCAATCAAAGTACAGAGCGTCGTAGTTGGACACTATGATGCGGAAACCACGTTTTAAGATTTTCTTAATCACATTGTCTTTGCCTGTTGTCCAGATTTGTATAATATAACGTTGGGGATCCAAATATTCATCAATGAAGGGCTCATCGGTGAGTCTGCTGGTCCACAAAATAATTGGAGGTTTTGCTCCTTCAGCTACAATATCTACACGCTTCAAGGCTTCCGTTTGATAGTGACCCCATAGCCGCATGAAATCAGTTTCGTTCAATCCCCAGCCACGTTGTGTCATCCAATTGCGAATTGTCTCGCTGCTGTTCCAACAATTAACGGAGACTTCATCGCCGCCCATGTGGAAGACATCTGGATTGTGTAGCGCAAACATATCAGCAACTATATCCTTCACCACTTCGTACATGTCAATGTTGGTGGGATCCAGTTGTCCACATGGTGGTTCCACACAGTATTTAGCCCAAGGTTGGGCATTGAAGCAAGCGGTCATGTTCTTATGCTGCCATCCCTCACCGACATGTGCTGGACTGTCAAACTCGGGCATAACTCGTATACCACGCACACGTCCATACTCAACAATTTCCTTAACATCCTTGTGGCTGTAGATCTTACTGGGCGTATAAGCACCCAACTTGGAAAGCTCCGGACGATTGCTCACCTCGAGAGGGAAACTGTGGGAGTCCGTAATGTGCCAATGGAAGGTATTCAACTTGACCATGGCCATGCCATCTGCAAATGAATGAGACAAGAAATGTTAGCCTAACTCAATATTTGCTTTTTCGATTCTAAGGGTGCTCTATGATACAGTAGCTTTATTGTAATAGAACTTGGTCTCTGACACGCTTTATTCCATGCGTTTCGTACTATATGGTATATGCCAGCGAATAGAAATCAATAGCTTCAGTAATTAACTTCAACTCATACCTAGGGTCCGCTTGAGTGATTTTACGGAATAATAATTCCGGGATGTGTCCAGCAATAGACCACGCCATTTGTAGACAGGAGCATCGGTAACAGAAGCACTTGCCGCAACCTGAACTTCACGGCGTATATCGTCGAAGACCAACAACTGATTCAACGTTTCCAGACCATGACGGGCTCCAAAGAAATTCGCTGCCGTAATGTTTGCCGTAACTTGTCCAGCAGCATCGGAGCCAATGTTGAGGACATAGCTTTCATCCGTCTCGATTGTAAGTCTTGTCCACTCGCTCTCTGTAGTGTTAATGTTGACGATGAATTGATAGCCACCCTTTTTAAGAGACCTGCGATTGGGAATCTTGGCATGCAACAAGTCCATCCATCTCTTCTCTGTCTTCTTCCAAAGTGTATCCTTACTATCTGTACCAGGCACTTGAAATTCGATTGTTGTTATGTCCACTTGCCTCATAACAGGCTCCAATTTCACCGGACCCGTGGGTTTGGGCCAGAGGGTACCAATATTATCGCCACAGAAAAGTCGGCACACCGGCAAACTGATCGATCTTGCAAAGTTATCCTCGCTCAGTTCGACCTTACGACAAACTCCAGATTTGCATTCGTAGCCATAAACCAAATCACTGAGAATGAAAATATAAATGTATAAATTAATTATACACATCACTAATGGATAAAAGAATTGGCAGTTAATCATCTCCCAATAGTCGCAAATAACGTCATAGAATAATCATATTTACATTTTTCTAACAATTTATAGACATTTTTACAACTTATTAAATTAGCGCTTTAATAAATGTAGTGATTTTAGTTGATTTTTGTTTCTAATAAAAGAAGTCGTGTTTTCAGGATGGCCACGATCGATATGCAGTTTATATTTAAGTGGTTAATTATTATTTATTATTTTATCCATTTGGAAGCACCGTTATGTGAAAGTTTAATTACCAATACTTTTTCAGTGACCGTATATCAACTTACTCAGCTCCTAAGGCTGCTCCAGGTGTTGGCGTCCAGCCAAAGGCCAACAGCGTCGTCACTGCAAGCAATAGCAACTTCATTTTGTCGACGTTTTATAACCACAAATCAAAACTATCGAACGCACTGGGAATAATAATCAAAGCAAGAATTACAAAACGGGTTTCAATTTGTTAAACCTCTTTCGAATTTTTTGTCCGCTTTAAAAATAAACTTGAGTCGAGGGCTCTTTAGCACCGACTGTCGCCTTTGTTTTGCTTCGCGGTCAATTTATCGGTTCGTCAACTCTCGAACATCGATAGCGATTGTACACACACATACACGCACACATGCATATGCTCAAGCAAATACACGCCCGTTACGTGTGGGTGCTTGTTGTTGTTATGTCGAAGCAAAGATTACATACATTTGCTTTTAACTATCGTTCTTGTTCATCAAGTCATATAGTTATAAATTTAAAAACCACTAGAAGATAGCAAAAGTGGTTGTAAATCTTGGTGAAAGCACTTTCGGTACATATGCATAAATATCAATAATTTTATTTTTATCTGAAGCTATTTTGCAATACCTATTAATATACAAAATACACGCAATAATTATGCAAGGTCAGCAACCTAGCTGAATTCTTTTAATTTTATTTATATTAATTCTAAGAATGTAATGATAAGCTAGTCTACGTTGGATTTGCACCCTTTTGAGTTAGAGTGTTGTCCTCATAAGTTTCCAAAACATCAGCCAAATGCTCGTTGTCTCGGGGTTTCTTAAACTGACGCTTTTTGTTTGCCGCCTTCTTGCGTTTTGGCATGGGTTTCTTGAGACCATGGTCTTGCATCGAACGTATACCTGAAAATATACATAAATATAATCAATAAGTAATTGCATAGACTCTGGTCGATTGTGTTTTCACCTTGTTTCTCGAGGTATTCATCGATTTTGGCGTCGTCCATAGCGTCGACTGTTGCAGAGCGCCAAAGTTTCTGAAATTCCTCATCGACCTGTAAGGAATATTAATTAGGAAACGCAGAGGATACTTATTTGTTTATGCTTACCGTAAAATTGGCAGTTCTATCGTTGTAGAACAAAATCTTCTTTTTGTCGATAGGACGTATTATAAACAAAATTTCTGCTGCTCGATTTTTTAAAACCTTTTCGCAATGTGGCAGAGATTCTTGCACATCCTCCAGCAATATGCCTCCCAGTCCCTTCAAGTCATGCTGCTTCAGCAATCGCATCAGACTTTTTCCATCTTTTATCTTGTAGACAGGTTTAAAGCTAAACTTCATGCCATCAGGCGTGACATCAATCTTGGGATTATTGCTGAGTGCTTCACCAGCCAGCCACTGTAATATGAAAATATATATAATAAAATTTTATATATAAATATAAAAATTTTAAGTTGTTTTACATTTTTAACAGATTGACCAATATCAAGCTGGTTGGTCTCATCTAGGATTTCTTCAATGCTCAAGGGATGATCATCACCATCCTGATGCCGGGTACGCATAAATTTTACTATCTTTGCCAAGACTCCAAATCGATATTGGGAGCTACCCGACATTGTTTTATATCTGCAAGGAGAAGCATTCTTAATTTGTGGAGGATCTTCTAGAGCTGACGGGAACTTACGTGGATGCATCCAGCTTTGGCGCCGTTGGTGGTCGCATTTTCTTTTGGGCATCATCTCTGCTGGGCGGTGGAGGTGCTTTCTCCGTTCTGTTTTTCTTCTCAACGCTTAAAATACAGAAATCAATTCGTAAATAGATATGCTGCCATGTGGTATCTAGAAGACTTACGTCGGCGTAGCCATGGCCCGTTTTTTGAACGCTTCGCGTTCGCGAAGCAGAGCGGGGTCCATTTTTGCCTATTTTGTATTTCTCCTTACTTTAATACACAAATTTGTAAGCAACTATAACAAATCACAATTTTTATCAAGCTTTAACAAATAAACAGCTGTCAAATGCACTCTTCAGGGCTACATCGATAACAGGATTATCGACGATTCAGGGCTACGTCAATTGTGCTTATCGTTACCCCACCATTCGCTGGCTCGATAGTAGATAACATCGATAGAGTTTGTAACGTGCAAACCAACGAGCCGAGCTATTTTAAAAATATTTAATATTAAAACAACATTTTGTATTTGGTAATTTCCTTTATTAATATCGCTTTTATGGGCTTTACATAATAGTTGCACTTAATATATTATGTCATATTTGAGTGGTTAATTTCTGTGCGGAAATTTATAATCCGTAAGCTTGCTTTTTTGAATATATATAATCTTATCTTTGTCGGAATACGTTAGTAAATTGTACAAAGAGTTCGTTTAAGTATAGAGTTTCTTGGTTTATGTTTATGGTAACGGTAATGCGATAGATTCGATAGTCCCGTTAGTGGTTGGTTTATCATTCATAGCGGTTTCGTGGGCTCCGTTTAGGTCTGGTCTTTAATGGGTATACTCAGTGCTACAGCGCACTTTGAACAAGTCATTTGTACAGTTGGTATTTCTTGTTTTTCCGTATTCCGTGTCTGTTTTCACTCAGTGTGATATTGTGGTTCTCGTTCTGGTTGATTCCGTAGTGTTTGGGCGGTTGTTGTTGGTCAGTTGAACTGTTTAATTGATCTGTGTTTTCTTGTTTTTTATTTTGAAAGTAAACTACTCGTACATTATGTTCTTTGTTAAGTACAATGTTGTCAGTGGGTCTGTGGAAATAGAAAGATAAAAATTGTTTTGCTTATTATGTTCGTGGTCGATGGCAGGATCGTCAAATTGCTGAATGCGCGTAGTTTAGGTACAGATCGGTGGTAGTATCTATTTGTAATAGAACAGTCTGAGCATAGGCGATAAGTCTATATAGTTTTAAGCATCACTTTTCAAATGGTACACTAACACTAACAACTTACCTCAGATTAGGCGATAAAAACATTCCAACTATGGCTACATTAATGTATATAGATACACAAGATCAGTATTAAAACTTATTACTTACAGTTAGTTACGCCTCAAACGCTTCCTGCCACCATCATCTCCATCCGAGCCACTTCGCTCTTCAGCTTCCATCACCTGGTCATACAAGATTCAAAATTATAACTTTGCATTATATTAGTTTTTTTTTAAATGCATGTACCTTTATTTTGGTTCCACATATTTCAGCACCATTCAAAATACCAATGGCCTTTTGGGCACTGTCACGTTCCGAATATTTCACGTATCCACAATTTTTATTTGGCAATAGATAGACATCAATAAGTCCCTTCCAGCAGGAGAATATGTTCTTCAGAATTGAGTGCGGTAGATTCTAAATTGTAAAATATATATAATTAGTAATGATTTTCTATGGATATATTCATAAAACCTACCGCTGAGAGTACGATGAAAAGCCTTTGAGCAACTTGGGCGTCTGGGGATGCTAGCGGTTGTGTTGGTGGCAAAGGCACATTGCAAATTGCATCCTTTTTAGTGCGTTCTATAAGAGGGAGATGTTAGATAATTGCATAATATTAACTTAAGCATATGTGCTTACTGTCAATAAACGATGTGTCCATGCGAGCTGAGCTCATGCCATTTACTTTCACAATTATTCGCTCGCCCATTGGATATTCTAGGCCATGAAGCTTGTCTCTGTAAGTAGAGAAAATGTTTTCATAAAGTAATTACAGGGAAATTACTATTAATATGTTTACTTGGCATAAATTGCAGCTTCAGGATTATCGTAAACAACAACAGCTTCATTAGTGCGGGGTCCATCTGTTAATCAATTATTAAAATTGCTTATTAGAAATAAAAGATAAGGATAATAAAATCTACTTACGTTCGCGCATAATTTGACAATAATCGAGACCGGGAATAATGTCGAATAGACGCCAGAGTTGATCCTGGTTAACACAATTGCTGACTGTAACTTCTAAGCATGTGGGCTGTGGAACGGGAACATTTTGCATGCGTAGAAAAGCGGACATATCGCTGTTGACCGATGTATTCCAATCATTGTTGAAACTACTACTTCCTCCTCCCCCGCTTCCACCACCATTGTAATTTGAGCTACCACCGCCGCCACCTCCTCGTCCTGAGCTGTACACGGGACTGTCATCGGCAAGTCTACCGTACTGATCCCTTTGTGTCCGAGAAGACCCCTTTGGCTCGGCAAATACTGCCTTGTATTTGGCTGAACAATTCTCAAACGCCACAGCTGCATAATAAAATCTGAAATAGGAAAATATATGTATCGTACATTATATACCTTGTAGGTATAAAAAAAACTCGTAACTGTTTTAAAGGTATTCTAATTAAATTAAATTAAATATTAACATAATGTTACTTTATATTACATTTTTTGGTATTTTTCTTGTTGAACTTACTTTGTGAACCGCACATATCCAAATCCCTTTGGATTTCCATTGTTCTTCTCCCTCACAATAGTAACGTTTTCCACTTCACCCCACTGTGCAAATTCATCACGAATGTCATCCTCAGTGGCGGTCTTTGGAATCACAATGAAAAGTCTTACATACTTTTCCTGTTCGTTTTCCGATTTGTTTGAACCTTGATTACGACTGCAAAAAGAGTACAGTAAAGCAGAGAACAATTTTAATTTGCTGAGTTCAACAATAAATTAATGCCAGGTCACTTACTTTGCGGCTACCAGCACCTTTAAAGTTCTGTCTGTTTTTCCAATGGTCTTTCCATTCATTTGCTCCTGTGCCTTGGCGGCATCTGATGTTTTCGAGAACTTGACATAGGCAATACCCTTGTTTTCCTGTGTGTGCTTATCCTTTACCACCCATATATCTTCAATCTCCCCGTAGGGTGAGAATGCTTCGCGAAAATCTTCTTCGGTGTGTGCTTTATTGCAAATTATAAACAGACGAGACATTGGCGGATCATCATCATTCGAATAATCCTGACCACCACGTCCTCCACCACGAGATTGAGAGCGATAATCCGACATAGTTATTGCTAAGAATTAACCTTTTCACTTTTTGCTATTTTATTGTTTTTCTGGCCCAGACGCCGAATACAAAATGGCAGAATAATCAGAGAAGTATTTGTGTATACGGCAATCTAGTTCTAAAAGTAAACTACAGACAGCTGGCGGCGCTAGCAAACAAAAGATGGCGCAACTTTTAGTTGCCTAAATTCAGGTAGACGATTTGATGCCCTTTGTTTAACAAACCAGCTGTTCGCCAAAACTACTTGCTACCTGTGCAAAACGGCTACAACGCTATAAAAGGCGGCTTGGTGATTTAACGGCTGTTAGTTTTAATAAGTTCTTCCAAATGCCATCAATTCAAAGAATTACAATGCTGTTTATGGCAATAATGTTACTCTTTCCGCCCATTCATGGCGATATGTCTAAAATGTCTGAAAAATCACACGTCGAGGACTTTGAGGTCACAACCGTATTATTTGAGGTTCTCACGTCGTCACCAAACGACGGCTACAATTATGGCTGGAAGGTGTTTACCTTTCCAACAGATAGTAATGATGCTGACGAGCAGGAGGATGTGACCCGGAATTGTACCGTCTTATATCTGGACCAGTGCACTTCTTGGAATAAGTGCAGGCAAACCTGCAGTACGATTGGAGCATCCAGCTACAGGTGGTTTCATGATGGCTGCTGTGAATGTGTTGGTAAAAACTGTTCAAATTATGGCATAAATGTTAGCCGATGCAGCCAGTGCCCCGAACCAGAATGTGACGAAGATGAGGACTAAGATTAGACTAAAATAACATAGCAAAATAAGAATTGTAGACTTATTGTCTGAATAAAGATACCTGTAAAAATAACAATTTACAATTTAGGCCCCCGGAAGGGCTACAAAGACGAAAGATACGTCAAAAGAATCCTCTTGAATTTATCTAATTTCGAATTTCAATAATTGTTGAAAGAAAATCGGTTGTTACTTAAAAAATAGTTTTCTATTTTATTTTTAAATAAGCGCGCGTTGCCACTTGCAGCGGACGCCATCTATACAGTGGACATACCCAAGCTAACGCTTTAAAAAGTGTGGCAGTCTTGGTTTGCCAATCGATAGCTCAACTTATCGCTGTTTATCACATTTCAACTCCACGTTGTTTTCGATTTGGTACATAATTTTGTTATTTTAAACGCAAAGACTGCAAATGGGACGCAAATTTCAAAAGAAAAAGAAGGTTGAACAGCTGGAGATTGTGCCGCTAGATGAGAATCCGCCACTTCCTTCACAAAGACCATCAGATGAAGTCATTCCCAGAAAGGTAAGCGAGTTACAACCTAGAATTCAAAGTATATGTATGTTCTGTCTGACATATGAAAATTATAATCCGTGCAGGAAAAATGGATAAACAAACAGCGCGTTTTGGTGTTTGCGGCACGTGGTATCAGTCACAGGGACAGACATCTAATGCGTGACATTAAAACGTTAATGCCGCACCATCGTGCCGAGTCGAAAATGGAGCGATCAAAAACACTGGCGGTTATTAATGAAATGTCCGAGATGAAGCATTGTAACAAGGCCATGTTGTTTGAGGGACGCCGTAAAAGGGATCTGTACATGTGGGTGGCCAATACGGCTGGAGCTACGGGACCTTCTGCCAAATTTCTCATTGAGAATATTCACACAATGGCAGAATTGAAGATGACCGGAAATTGCTTGAAAGGCTCACGTCCTTTTCTTTCATTTGATTCCAAATTCGATGAGCTACCACATCTAAAACTTCTCAAAGAGTTGTTTGTGCAAACTTTCTCTGTGCCCAATCATCATCCCAAGAGTCAGCCGTTTATTGATCACGTCTATACATTCACATTCTTGGATAATCGCATCTGGTTTAGGAATTTTCAGATTCTATCTGAGGATGGTGGTCTTTCTGAGGTGGGACCCCGATATGTTATGAATCCAGTTAAAATCTTTGATGGCTCATTCACGGGCAAAACCATCTGGGAGAATCCCGACTACGTTAGTCCCTCCAAGCAGCGACAGATGCTGAAAAAGGCAGCCAAGGACAAATATGTTAACCGCGTCGAACAGAAGGTACAACACGAGGCATCTCGCCCAACAAAGGCCTATGAGGGTCTTGAAAATGAGGAGCTGTTTGACGATGAGGATCCACTAGAAACAGCCAAATTGTTGGCCCTTAAAGCCAAAAAGAAGGCTCTTGAAACTAAAACACCGAAAGCGGCGTTAACTAAAAAGATTAAGGATAAACAAATGAAGGCCGTGCAACAGGTTATTGAGCAAAGGAAGGCGAGGGTGAAACGTGAGAAAAAGGTTTAAATGTTTTATTTCGCGTTACAATTACGGATAAATACATATACATAAATACATATAAAAATGAATACATTTAATAAATACAATTACAACTTGTGCATTTGCCTCTGTTTGATTAAATAGTATAAACATTATAAGTTATTATTATTATTTTCATTGCGTTTTTGTACGTTGAGTTTTGTTCACACGGAGGGCACGGAGTTTTGGTCTTTCACCTGACATCCAAATAAGATGTGCGTTAATTATGAGTTTCGTTTTATGTTTGGGAGCACGTAATAATATAAAAGATAGCATCTTTCTTGTATACATTTACTCCGCCATGGGAGCAACCTCGGCATCGGTTGGTGGCAGTCGTGTAATGCTGAAAGGTTGTTTGTTAATCGGCATCATCTCGACCACTTGAATTGGCGGCTCTTCTCCAGGTTGCAGTGGTTCCTCGCCAACAAGTTTGGCCAGATTACTCTGAGCCCAGCGGCCGCCACGTCCATTAATTGTTTTATCCTCACAGACACAAAGGAAGAGCGTATCAACCACCATCTATAGTGTATTATAAACTTAAATGGTATACAAATTGTTTAAATTTCAAAATACATACCTCAAAGAGTGATAGCACAATGTGAGCAATAAAGAAAGAGAAAACAATAATCAGTATGACAGGCGCCATATAAAAGTTAAGTCCTGGCGTGTCCTTTAGCATAAAGATGCCAATTAAGCCAGAAAGTGCAGCGACCATAACTTTTCCCAAGAATAGAATAAAGTCGCCAATGCTGTTGATCGTTGCCACTTGCAATGCATTGGTGGCCATGGCATTCCAAGCCTGTGATAATGAGAGAAAATAATAAATAAATGATGAAAATAAATCATTTTAATTGTAAACTTACGATGCCTGCGGCTGGACAAAAGTTAATAGATTCAATGGCAACCACAGTGTAGGCATTATGATTGAGAAAACGTATAAACTTCTCCAGCAGCCAAAATCCACAAATACAGCACTTTAAGCAACAGGCAGCACATTCAGAGCCCTTATCTTCACCCTTCTTCAATCTGTAGAGAGTAGTAACATACATATGTAGTTTAAGTAAAGTTTATAAAACAATCACAAAGAAAACTCACTTGGCATAGAGATACGTCAATATCAGTCGCGGTATTTTGAATATTGTAATCACAAACGAACCTTTGGCAACGGTACCCAAGTGATATTTGATCAATTTACCAATGGCATACCAAGTCGGAGTCGTTGTTGGCTTGCCAAAATACCAGAAAGCCACAGCAGCAGCCAAGGCAAATTGCTGGCAGGCAAAGATGAATTCAACTGTCCAAATGAGACCCACGACATAGATCCAAAACATGCTGGGCAAAAAATCGGTAGCTGCATACTCTATACGTAGAATGGCTGTCAAAGTTGAAACAAGAATTAGTAAATATTACAATACTCTTTGAAACCAATCTTCTATTTACAATATTCATAATACAATATATATTTTAAGATAAATATAAAAAAGGTATTTGATGAAATATTTAAATATGTAAGTGTATTTACATAAGATTAATGAAAATTTAAGAAATGCAATTAGTATGATGTCAATTATATCACTTACATAACCATTAGACCAATGTTTTATATATCAACATAAATATAATAAAAATGTATAAAGTGTTAATATAATTGAAGTATTTCCAATATCCAGATACCATAACGTTTATAAATAATAAAATAAAAAATTATTTGTATAAAATAAATTGATAGTTCTTTTTTGGGATCCCTGTTGAATCCAATTTAAAAATGGTTTAGATTATAATAATAAAACAGCTAATATCTTGAAGTAAACAGTGATATGTGTCAGTACTTAGTAAATACTATTTACTTACTTCGCTCATCGTTTCCAGAAATTTGAGTTGACTGGTTGAGCAATTGAGCTGCACTGGCTGGCGGTGGTTGATATCCTGCTGTGCCTTGGAATGGTGCAAGTGGATTGTCAATTGGTGAGGTGGCTGTGACGAGACAAATGACGACAACCACCCAAAATGCTAAAAATGCAATTAGCACAAGGAATGCCAATAAAGGAGCTATCAGCAGTCCAGGGAGATTTAACATGCAGATGCCGGCCTCCTCGAAAAGTGCCGAAAGCCCAGATAATTTGTTTTTAAGGAAATAAACGATGACCAACAAAATGATCTGCAATTTAGAAAGTCAATTATATGTATCAGTAGTATAATTACTGCCTTACCATAGTTATTGTGGCTATAACAGCTAATGCAAGGACAGCATCCCTATTGCGCAGAAACTCTTCCAAATGGGAGGTTGTAGTGTTTGGAACCTTGTTGCGCAAGCTGTAGTAAGCATACCAAAGTACTCCAGCTAATCCAACGCTGGCGACAATAGCCAGCACACAAATGAGCCAGGACACAACGCGGGACAGCCAATGCATCATGGTGACCAACACAATGGATATAACTGAGAGAAAAGAACAGTTTACATAAGTACTTAATTCAATTAGATATAAGAAAAGTGTACATTAATAAAGAATTGAATTAAATGTGAATTCAGCTCAATAGCTTGGATAAAATTAAAATATACAATAAAAATTAAATCTGAAATTAATTCTTACGCAATGAAACTCCACAGACCATGGCAATAATGTGCCAGGTGTTGTAAACATCGCCTAGAAATTGTTGAGCTACATCCCAGTTATTGAGCATCTCGACCACCTCATCTGATGACTTTTTGGGCACACAGCGATGCAGAACAGCAGTGCTAAACAATAAGAGTACAAATAGTTTAACAAAGAATTCTTAATGTTCTCAAATCCCAATTACCTTTCGTAGACTGGGAAGGTGGGACACGGTCCTAGAGTGTTAAATGATTTGTCCGTTTTGCTCAACCTCTCCAATTGTTGCATATTATAATCATATTTGCAGAGCTGAGTGCCAGTTTCCGTAAAATATCTTAATAGATCGTTAGGCTCAGTCATTGTCCTTTTGGGACAGGTTTTTACGCAGATCTTTAACGATTGCTTCAGCTCCTTGACATTAAAGTAGAAAAGATCCGGCTTGTCGAGTGTATTTTTACCGGATAGGGGGAAATTCTGAAAGCGTTCATTGTGCTTAACGCCACAGGTGTTGCCAAAGGAATCATAGCCATTGATAAGTCGCAAGGGATTACCATAAACAAACGAAAATATCGCAATCACAATCTGAAAGAAAATCAATGCTAAGTATAGTCAAACAAATGATCTAATCTTATTATTTACATATAATATATGTGTACATGTTCACGTGAATATGCTACTGTTAAAGTGCCCACGCCCACGATTCTCGCATGTCAAGATGTATTCTTAGTATGCATAGTATGGAAAATTGTCTGATGACATGGGAATAGCGTGTCCCAAACATATTTTAAAAGGAACTCTAATAGATTCATGTTTTATTTCGAACGGAGCAAGGGCTCCGCTGAAGCCACATTAATTATTGTGGCTAACATTTCATTAGCAAAATTAGCAATAAGTCTACTCATATGATAGCAATTATCAAGGGCGTAGGAGGGGGGTTAGGCACACTTAGGAAAGAAAGGACATGGTGGAGAGCTCCATTAATAAAAAAATTATTATATTTCTTGTTTTTAGGATTATCTTTGGCAGAGGGCTTTCTTCTGATAAATGCAGAATTGAAAGATATAATCTCTTAGATGAGTTAAGTCCACTATGACTAATATCAATTTTAATAATAATGATATAATTAGCATATAGTATGTAAACTATTAATAAGATTCTAAATACAAATATTTACTATAAAATACAGTTAAATAATTTCGTGACCCTCTACGCACAAAGCTGACTACGCCCTTGCCGATGACGACACACCTATGTCCCCTCTCCACTTGCAAAGCGGTTTAAACCGAGGCAACTGCACAAACACAAAGAGAAGTCTGATTAATCTTCACGGCTTTCACTTTTCTAATGCATTGCATGTACGTGCGGGCATGTGGATTTTACTTATAACTATTTTCATTTAATTTTATATATGTTTTATACATTTCTATATGTATATTTATATTTTTATTTAGCATATTACCAGAAATAGCCAAAACAATATGTAAACTGCGAGCCAAAAAACGTCTGTGCAGGACCGGTATTTTGGCCTATTCCTATTGTTTGAAGCCTCGCCTTCGCCGTCCTTGCTCTCCGCACAGCCCATTGGTATAAACTTATTTTATATTTATTAAATATTATTTTATTTTTATATATTTGAGCCAATGTTTATTTATTTTGCCTTTTCGTTTCACAACCAAAACCGCGAATGTCTTCCAGGGATGGATAAGCACGGGACGCACAACAAAAAGACACTAGTTCTAAAAACATACAATATGGCACATGACGGCGCTGCATAGCAACAGGTGGCGCCACTACCGTTTTGTCGATCCAATTAGAACTTTTGGCTGTTAAGTTAACAGCGAATTAACAGTGACTGACGTAACAGCGCTAGTGACGCAGCGCAGTCGACAGTTTAATTTATCGATAGCAGGAACACACGAATCGTTCATTTCGATGTACATCGCTATATCGATATTTGCGCGCCAAAGTGCGTTTTATAATAAGTTAAAACAAATGTTTAATTAAACAAGTTGTATTAATTAACTTAAGAAAATAAAGTAAAGCTAATTTCAAAAACTTCTTAAAAAATGCATGCAAAATTTCAAAAACATAATTTTTCAGACAGAATTTATTTTATTATTGAGCTTATAAACTAATAAATTGCCTTTTGACTAACATTTAACTTAATTTACACTTGTACGGATGAAAATTGTTAATGCATTGTGAACTTAAATAAATAACCTGAAGCTGAAGGAATTATTTTATTGTGTTATAATTAAAAGTTGAAAACTAATCAGCTCCACATGCATGTACAATAAATAAAAAGATCTTAATAACTTATGTTTGGCAAATGGGAATGCTTTTGCCAAGAATCTACAGAAATTGTCATTCCAAAATTGTTCGCTTTCAGGCAATGAACAATTTTCGAACAAGATTTAAGACTAAATAATCTGATCTTAAATTTTCTACTTATTTAATGTACCTTATAAATTTATTTTGAATGTTAGAGAAGGTTTTTTTGTTGCTAAATTAATCTCACTTTCAAGCTAATTGCGGAAATAAAAATCTGGGGATTCACTTCTTAACCGTGACCTTAATGCCACCTTTGACGACCGCCTCTGCCGGTGGCCGACCAAATCTACGACTCTGATTTACGTTGCTTTTCCGACGTATGCTGGACTGAACCTTGGGCTTTATGGATACAGGAACAATCTCGCTTTGACTTTGACTGCGCTGCGATTCAAATTCGAAATCCTCTGAAACTGGTTTATAGGTGCGAATGCCTGAGTTCGAACGGACCGGAAGTAGGGTGACTAAACGATGAGGACTTGCCTCCGTGGACGTGGGCTCGGCAAACTGAGAAGTCTTCAAAAGTTCCTCATACTTTAATGGATCAATGACTTCAACTTCCGCCTCACCAACAACAGGAATAGCCGCTCCAAGCACCTCAGTTGATACATCATCCATAAAGCTAGACATGGGTTTGATAAATGGTTCACGTTGTTGCAAGGGTAGCTCTATAAAATTTTTAACACTTGACTCCGGCACAATGGGCATCTCCGTAGTGGTCGAAATAATCTTTACCTTGGTCTCATTTCTCTGATTGTGCTTCAGTTTATTATGAGAGAATGGAGGAAACTTTGTAGAAGCACTTGGCGTAATGCCCAATTTGGAGGCGAGAGTGTCAAAGATTAGGGATATGTCTTGTATATTGCTGGCATTATTAATTCTTGTCTTGATATCATGCAACGTTAGGTTCTCCGTCTTCTCCACATCCTCGGAAACCCAGGCTTGCAATGTCTTGTTGAATACCTTCCTCATGTTGCCATTGTACCCAAAGTTCAAAGGCGCGGAACTGTTGACAAACTCCCACTTGGAATGCGATGGGAACAAGTTGGAATCATCTAACATGGTGGGTCTTTCACTGCTTGGACGAATACGATTCTTTTTGGTCGTAGGAGTTGAAGTTGTTGATGTTGTTGATGTAGTTGTAGTTGTGGTTGTCGGAGCTACAGTTGGAGCTGTCGTCTTCCTTTGTAGAATAATTTCCTTGAGATTCATAAAGTTCGGCTTGGATTTTGTCGAGGGTAACTGGGACTCCACTTCCGTTTCCTCTTCATCCGGTTCTATACGCGATTCAATGGGCTCCTGTTCTGAAGAGGTCGTTGTTGTCTTGGTTGTGGTAGTAGAGTTTCCCTCCTTGGGCAGATTTAGCAGCTCCATAAAGAACTCTCCTATGGTGTCAGCTAAGACGGAGTTTTCTGTTGGCTTTAGTGAAGGCAAAAGAGGAGCATTTGTGGACGTATTTTCCAGCTCAATTTTCAGAGGAGTTGTGGAGCCTGTAACTGATGTTGTAGAGGAGCTGGCAGTCGTGGATTCCTTGGGTTCCACTTTGTCCAGCTGTTGCGTAGAATTATCCTGCTTCTTAGCAATAACACCACCGCCCAGATGCTCAAATTTCTCATCACTGCCATCAATATTGAACTGAAGCTTATTCATGCCACCCATTGTAGGATTTATGGGTCTAAAGGGTGGTATAAGCACATCATCGATGAGTGGCACCGGCAATGGATGTGCTTCAACTAGTGCACCACCCAACCGCTCAATGTTCTCGGTGCCTGGTAAAAAGACAGGACTGCCAAAGTTATGATAGAAGAGCATATCCTGTTCCTGTTGACTTGGATTAGTCAATTTCTCATCCGTCTTGCGCTTGTTTCCTCCCATAAAGCTAGGGATCATATAAGGTTCCATGGTGACGCTCATCGGTGGCATTGCAGCTGATGGTGGCGTTGGATTGTCCGCTATGAAAGGCAATTCCATTTCATCAATACGACGTTGGGGTATATGATTGACAGTGGGGGTGGTCGAGGATACGCCCATGCCGGGCAGTGTCTTTGTAGGGAAAGCAGGCGGCGGTCCAGGTAAAAGTTCCGGAACCTCACGGTGTATGGGACGCCAGGGCTGTGTGTCTAGGATGGGAAATGTGGTAAAGAGATTTGCATCTAGCTTGGGCACCACAACAGTGGAGGAGGGTGGTGCTATGGACGTTGTGCTAGGTGCGGTAGAGGAGACAATAGGAGCAGCAGTTGTAGTTGTTGTCGTTGTGGTTGTTGGAGTTGTTGTAGATTTTGGTGTGGTTGTCGTCGTCGTTGTTGTGGTTGAACTTGTTGTTGTGGTTGTGGTTGTTGTCGCTCTTGTGGTGGCTGCTGTGGTTGTGGACTTGGGTTTCCTTGTGGTTGCTTTGGTTGTCGTTGTCGTGGTTTGCCTTGTGCTGATCGAGGGAATCTCTCGTGGTGTTACCGTCGTTAGTTTCTCAATGCTGGGCTTTTTGGGTTTCACACGCAGCGAATAAGGTGTCACAGAGATGGTCTTGGGAGGCAGACTTGTGCTTTGATACGATCTTGTAGGAGATGCCTTCTTTCGCGCAATATCCGCATCTGTTTTCGTTATCTCAAAGGATCCCTCAAAGGAACCCTGTATAACCGGTGCATTCTCCACATCAATATCTGGTTCATCATCAGGGGAATGTGGACGTGCAGCTGGATTACGTGGCTTTGGAGTGGTCACACCACTTGATTTGGTCTGTAGTGGGGATCCTCCTACTCCTGCAGTGGCACCCTTCTTCATCAGCCGCTTCTCCAACTGGGTTTGACTTGTCGGCACAGTTTGCTGCAGTTTTGAAAAGGATATAGTAGAGAATAGGAGTGGCAAAAGCTGTTACTACTTACTGCTTCCTTTAGAATGCCCGCAGAGCGAACCACCTGCTCATCCAATATACGTTTAATCTCCATAGAATCGTTGTCCAGGCGTATTGAGCGATAAAGTGACTTACTAGCCGATGTTTCCAGGAAGAGCGATTCCTTTATGTACTCCTCCACGCTAAGAATGTTTCTATAAGACAAAAACACAAGAGGGTTGAGTATAGAGTAATAAACAAATAATATATATTTTATAAACTTGCTGATCTTGGCATAAAATAAAGGGTAGACTACTTACTGTGGCAGTTTGCGCACATCCAGGAAAACTCGAAAAGAAACCTTTATCAATGGACCCTCGCCAAAGCCCCAGACATCTGTTCGAAGTGGTTGCAAACCATTATCCGTCATAGCACGCTCCACGAATCGTTTGTAAAAGTCAATCTTCTGTTTGTAGGTCGTGGTATGATTGTATTTTAAGCCCGTAGAGTAAAGATCTCCCTTGGCAATGCGAAACGAACCCTCAAAGCCAAGAACAGCTGCAAAAAATAAGTTTTAGAATATAGAAATACCTTTTCCTCTCAAGTACTTACGATCCTCTAGCGTAGCTTTAATAGAGCTAAAGTAGAAAGCCAATCCGGCTATGGAGATGACAGCCAGGAGCACTATAAACGCCGCCGTGGTGAGAATGATCGAGAACGATCGGTTCTTTGGATAATGCGTATGGGTTTTTGTCGAAAATGTAGATGGCGCTATATTTCGACCATCCCGCCAGATTCCCCAAGTATTATAACCATATTGGCTATTGATGCTATGATCATTCGTATAGGATGGCTGCTTATTCATATGATAATAGGCGCCAAGCTGGGAACGCCTGCCCAGCGTGTTCTGATAATTGTATTCGGAGGTGTTCTATGAATAAAGAAGAGAGAATATTAACAAATAGCATATGGAAACAAATTAGAACATTAAAATTAAAAAAATTTTCTTAACTATCAATTTTAGCCATGAGTATAATATATTTTTAATTAGCTTCATTAATTAGAAGTCGCTTTGATATTTATAAAATCTTTATATAGTTTTTTAAAGTGTGTTAGCAAAGCGTGTCAGATTTATTTAGACCTTTACTATTAAAGGCTGTTAATTGGATAATTATCTATGCAATTCGATTGGGTTTCTGCGAAACTTTCCCAAAACAAAGAAAAAACCGCTAGAGTCTTTAGTCACTTTCTACGCAAATGATCTTTATCTGAAATTAGATTCTAACGGTGTAAAGGGTCGTGAGAGAGCTACAATCTTGTTATGTTATGTCAGAATCAATTAGCAATATCACAACTTTAGAACTCTTCAATCTACGTGTAGTCATGATTTGCTAATTAATGCCCCTTCAGCAGCGATGAAATTTGCAATTTAATTAGTCAGTACAGTCATTGCACTTCTCTCTATGGGAGTCTGGGAAGCAGCAGTTTTGGAGTGTTGGTTACATTCGGAGCCTGGCTTTGATTACCCTTTAACAGTCATTAGCTCTAGGGCAAATTCCGAGCACTCATTTGCTTTATCTCTTTCTGCCTTCCTCCCCTTTGTCTCTTTCTAGACAACCTGTTGTGACAACAGCTGTTTCCCCCTAACCAAATTCTTGTTCTCCTGCTTTACGTTCTCTTCTGTGATTCTATGTTCTTCTCTTCTGCCAGAGAAAGTCATTCACCTTTAGCATTCTCGCTTGCTTCTTGCCTCTGTTTGACTTAATAACTAACTTGGCTTGTGTCGTGCCTCAGGAATGCAAACATCACCAGTGAAATCTTACAACCTAAGTAAATATGCAGCTGAATTCTGTATTCTTTACAAAATCAGAAACAAACTCGTTGTACTTTAATTCAAGTGGGTTTTATGTAATCTGTTTAGGTCCCTTAACAAAAAAGAATCTCTGCCCTCTTTTAACCTACATTTAGCAGTTGTCATGTAAATTAGCTTCTAACTTTATTCATTGTGGAATTGTATAACAGTTAAAAGTTGGCTTTGTCAGCATGATTTATAGATAGGAAGTTATTTCTCTACTTACCATTTGTCGACATGTCTGGGTTCGATAAATATCACTGACTCCAGACAAACTTTGGAAATACTTCTTGGTGCCATAGACAGTATCCATGTTGGCTAATTGGGGTTGTGGTATAGTTATTTATTCTGCAAGTAGAATATAAAAATAGGATTATTAGATGGGTGCTTCACTTTCATTGGCTTTCTTTTAGTTTAATGTTATAGTTGTTTAATGTTAAAATTGCTTTGCAAGTCGTTAAAAACTTCCGGTCAGTTGAAAAAACCTGCTAGTCCTGTTTTACCATCCTATTGGCCAAAATGAAAATTCTCACTTTTCGCCAAGTTGCCAGTCAAAAGAAAAAGAAATGAGCTAAAGAAGAACAGTGTTCAGTGGAAAATGTTTGTCAACCGGTTTAACTTTGAATACCAAAGAAAATCTACAAAAGGGGGGAAGACTACAAACACTACTGTTGATATAATATGTTTCTTTAATTGATATATGGAACAGACAAGTGCGAAAGCGAAAGCTTTCCCCAAAAACAAAATCAAAATAAACCCAAATCTAATTAGAGAACCCCAACACTTTGATACGCTCGCTGGACTCGACTCGAGTATCTTCAGCTACAAATTGTAAGTGTATGTGAATGTATTTGTAACTCCCTCCCTGGGTCTTGAGCTTGGGAAAGACAAACAAGCTGAGTGCAGAGAGAACCAACAGCCCACAACAAACCAAGTACATGGCTGAAGATCAGAAAAATATCAGCTAAAAGAAACCAGTTCCAGGCCAAAACCAAAACCAAAGCGATGCCTTTTGGCCATAATGGAATGGATGATGCCTTGGCTGGCTGGGCAGGGTTATTGCTCGTGCCATCATCATCATCATTACCATCACCATCATTATCATCATCATCATGATGCTCGTACTCATACGTTGTATTTATAATGCCACTATGTATAATCAAAGTTCGAGAGAAACCTGTGTGTTTAAATGTAAAAATAGTCTTTGCCATGGATACCTGGGATGCCACAAACAACAACGATACTTTATTGTTGTTATTTTTTTTATGACTCTTAAGCTCGACTCTGAACTGTCAAAAGTAAAAGTTCTTCTGCCTTTGGAATGCGCTGATGATGATCATGTCCAATGCTTGTTGCTCACAACTCGAAATCTTCTGGTGAAACTAATTGGTTTTGCCCTAAGTAACATATGCCTAGAGTAATACCCAAAGATTTAGTTAATTAACTTCATACAAGTTGGTAAATTTGGTATTAAGCACAGTTATAGGCTGAACTTTCAGACAAGATAAGATAACCCCAATTAGTTTGATGCATGATCTTTGAACTTAATTAAAATATAAGCTTGGATTACATGGAAATTTGAATGCAATACAGTTATAGGCGAAATCCTTAAGATCTTTAAGAGTTACCTCATTATTTATTTCAAATATGGATAATTGCTGTAAAAAGTATACGCTAATTTATTCGGATCTTTACTTAATATTGCAGTAAAGCTTACACAAATTATTAAATTAGGTACATATGAGTCACAGGTTTAGTTTAAATTTTACAGATACACATGAGCTACTCTACAAACTTAATTTAAAATCATTGTCTGCATATATTATTATGAAATTTATTATGAAGTACACTGTTGTACTCAATCTGTCAGAACTAGGCTTTTTTTTTGGACATGGCCAAAACGGCAACTTTTCCACATGAGGTAAAAAATTTGCATAATAATCGCATAAGAAGCGCACAAATCGTCGAGGCAGAAAAAGATGCAAATAAAACATTTGCAATAGACGTACAATTAATGTTACGAGCACAACTGCGAGTAGTAATAGATGAATGTGAATACGTATGGGTATAAGTATGAATACTCACAAGCACTCAGACCAAACACTCAACTTATAAAGTCAGACAGTTACACATACATATACGTATAGCGAGCCATTGCCATTGCCATGGCTTAAAGTTGGCGTTGACCCAGTTGTGGAGGAGGAGAAGAGAAAGAGAGAGAGAGGAAGAGAGAGAGAGGGGAACTGCCGACGGGTGAGACAAACGGCAGCACTTGAGGCGCAGAGGCCCAGACCCCAAAACTGGAAACCTGACCATAAGCTTGAGTATGAGTTCTTTTTTTTTTCTTTTTTTACTTTTTTCTTGACTTTGAGTGTAAATCTGTGACTGTGTGTGCTTTTGGAGAAAGAACAAATTGACTTACGAGTGCACTCATACACTCACTCCGTCTGAACGTGGCTAAAAAGCAAACTCAACACTTGAGGAGACGCAATGCGATTCTTTTATTATTTTTTTCACTTACAATTTGGTGGCATTAAGACGTCGCAACGCGTAAGTTGATTAAATTTCTCGCATTTAGACAATTTTCTCCTCAATGGGGTGAAATTGTTTAACAGAAGAAAAAAAACTAAGCTAAAGAATGATTGATGAGAATATTTTGGTCAACCGAATTTCTAACGGAAGCAACCAGTTTGCCATACATGACCATAATGTTCACCTGTCTTCAGTAGAGTAGGCAGGTGAGAGAGTTGTGTCAAGAGGGGATTGTAGGGGAAGAGTTGACGGTGTCATTTCCATGTGCGCACATTGAACAACGTATTTCAAACAGATTATAATCAAGCAGATCCACTTTCAATAATAATGGCCTGAAGAAAGTGAAATGTGAACAACATTTTGATCATTTTCAAATGTTTATCAACAAAAAACCACAATAAAATAAAGCGTCAACTAGTGAAATGGAAAGTTTATTTTTGGAGCGCATCTCTAGAAGCGCCGTAAATTGAATCATTCAAACAATGCAACAGACAGACAAAAATTTCCAATTTTGAAAGTCTTTCTTTTATTGCAAAAAAACTAACAAAAAAAGAAAACATTCACCAGGTATTTTGATAGATGTCATAATTATTCAATGATTTATTGATTATTATTTTTAGTCAAATTTATGCAATATTATGAATGAGTTGAGTTTAATAGTGGGGCACTCATGAATGAAAATAATTGTATAATATAAGTTAATAAGTGTTGAAAAGTTGCAGCATGAATTTGCAACGTGCCACATGCAGTTTCATAATCATTCTAACGGTTTATTGTGATCAGTTTTAAAGTCTTCTTATTGGAGCATAACAGCCAACCCAGCGTTGCCACTACACCCTGTACTTATGTCTCTCTCTTTCACTCTAACTCCCTCACACGCTCTCACGCAATGCCAATGCTGCCAGAATTTCTAAGATAGCTAATTTGATATTAAAAAATAACAAAAAAACTATTAAGGCAATGATTATTGTTATATATAAATTAAGTCACGAAATAATAGTAATTAATTGTTTAAGATATTTTATTACCTAATACTCACTACTTTTATTTAGCAGATAAAATATCTACAGAGAATATATATTTTCTCAAATAGTTTATTTGAAAAAGAAGTTTAATAATTTTAAAAATGGCCAGATTTCAGTCTCAACAATCACTAAGCTGCTAAACAACGCGAGGTGGCAACGCTTGACGGAAAGTGCATTTGATTTATGTATGGGACAAGGGACGACAATGTGACAGCTCTGACAATGAGTGGGGAGAGTGAAGAGAGTGTGGGGATCGTGTGGAGAGTAGTCATTAAAAGCATAAACCGTTACGCTTTAACCGCCAACCAAACTTAATATGTAATTAAAAGCAAACAAATCTGTTCCCAAGCCTAAAACCATGAGTGTGTGTGTGCGTGTGAGTGTGTGGAATAGAATTTGGTAAGCTTGACTGTACGTTGGGAATCTCAGTATTAAATTGTAGAGTCATCCATGTGTAAGTTATTCTTGTTGTTGTTATTATTACAACCGTTACACTAAGCACTAACAGTATTGCGACTGTTAAACGTTGACTGTCTGACAAAATCATTTGATATTTGTAAGTATTTACTTCAAAATTAAACTGACAGGAAACTTGCTGTCATCTCTCTCTCTCTCACACACTCTTTCTTTCTCAAGTGTCCACAACACCAAATGCAAATATTAGGATCATACACACATAGATACATACACAGTCTGTTTGTTTAGTATGCAACACTTGATACTATAGTTGATAAGAAGGAAAGATGCCCCCAACTGCAATTAGTGCCACGATCAAAATGCAAGACACGCAGATGAGCAAATGCATTTCATTTTCTTTTCTTTTCCTCATGGTTCTTCTTCTACGCTTTTCTTCTGTTTCATTTCCATACTCTTCTTGTGACAGGTTATGTTCATAATGAATCAAGAACTCCCTTCAATTTACAATAAAAAATATTTTTGAAAACGAACTTAAGTATAAAATCATTTTATATTGGTTGAGTTTTGACGAAGATAACCCTTGTGACCAGCAACTTTACAAGAGTATCTAGTCTTCGGTTTGTCGAAGTAAACCTTTCTGTCTTGTTTTGGTTTGGAAATGCCATCGAAGTGCATTTGCTTTACCGCAACGAACTTCAACTTCAACATCAACTTGAGTGTGTTGCATTTGAGGTCGCTTTTCTCTGTCGTCTCTCTGCTGCTTCTTCTACTGCTTCTTCATTGGTTTTTTTCAGCTTGTACTTCTTCTTCCTCTTCTTCTTTAGGCGAAACAAAAGATCGTCCCATTAGATGCGATTTTGCATCATTTGAATGCAATTTAGCTGCAGTTTAGCGTTATGTTCTATTTCTCTCGAGGCCCGAGCTTTCAAGCTTCAAGTTGATTGCCAACTCGTCTGTCATTTGTGTGCTTGCCGCGTCCAAGAATCGTGCGGCACAGATGACCACATGAAGAATGAGTTGCACGAAGAGGAAGAGGGTAACAACAGTCAATAGCCAAGAGCCAACAGACAAGAGCTCTTAGCCAAGCTGTCAATTCGGGCCAACATAGCTCATAATGATGTTGATTGCTTGCCAATTTGCGATTCTCAACAGTCCAAAGAGATATCAGATCCGAGGATGAGGGTCTCCATCTCGGTTTTTTTTCTCTGTCTATGTCTCTGGGAGAATGAGAACCCTTTGTGGGCGGTCGGTTGAGTTCAAAGAGCGGCCTCTTAACGAGCGAAAGTGTTTCATTAACTCGTAAATTGTGTTGAATTCGAGTTTGAGCTTAACTTTTGCCCCAAAACGAAATCAACCAAAAACAAAACAAGAAAAGACCGAAAAATATCACAAAAAAATCATTAAACAGCCCATTAAAATGTACATAATTCACAAATCTGCATAAATTTTCGAATTTTTCACGCCGCATTTCTATTTCACTTTTGATCCACTTCCGCCAAAATGAAAATCGCACTTTTTTTCGGGCTCGCGACAAGTGAAAATATAATTACGAGTGAAAATGAAAATTGTTCACAAATGTCGACGCGTTGACACTTGAACAGAGATATGGGCGTGTGTTCATGTCCATGGATTTGTCAGCTAGGCAATTTTCTTAATGTTAGTCTCTCTGTACCCTGTAATTACATATGAGGATGAGGGTATTATAGTTTTCTTGGTAAAGTAAGACAAGTGGATAACTGGTGATACATAGAACTAAAGAGGAGTTTTTGGAATAAATTCATTCCAAAACAGGGTCAAACGTCTGTTGATCTCGGATTCCGGAGAATGAACTATTTTTAATTACAGGGTATTCCCCCCATCGACAAGTCTTGCTCGTAAATGCTTATGCGGTTGCTCTTGGCCTTGTCTTTGCTACAATGATGATAAGTATGTGAGTCATGTTGGCATTTTGGTGGCACTTTCACATTTGGTAATTGATATCGCAACTTCACCCATTCCCCCGATGAATCAGTTAAGAAATTTGCGTAAAATCTCAGTTATTAGGTCGAACGCAGCTCTTCCTGTTTGAGCTTGAGCTCCAATCAAATGAAACAGAAACAATTTCCTGTCAAAACGGTTGATAAACGGATCGATAATATCACCTCCGGTCACCTACTATACTATAGAAAATAGTTATCATCTTGGTAGATCGCATAATAATAATGGAGTAAAATCTCAACAACGTACGATGTTCAACGGTTCTGTTCGCCTTGTCAATTGGCCCAGTTCATAAATGTGGTAATTGCGCGGTTAGCGACATATAAAGCACCACCATGGAACGTTCTTTCACTCGATTCCCCATTGTTTCATTCTCGGACATGACAATCACCTGTTGGCCACTTTTTGATGTTCTTTGCCAGAACAAAAAATGTTGTTCTTTTATGTTGCGTTTCGTATTGCCGCCCTTTTTTTTCAGGTGGAGTCTTATTTTCTAATTTCCTTCATTTTATGGTCATGGGTCTTGTGTGTAGCTTGCTTCTGTCTTCTGGTTTTCTGTTTTTTTTTATTGCCATTTTCATTTTAACATCCATAATTTTTAAGCTTTGCCAGCCTCGTTGCGATTATTGCTGCTTGGGTTTTATTTTTATCGTTTTTATTGCCTTTTTCCTTTTGCTTGGGTCTAAGCTGGAGTAATGTAACCAGTTTTGTACCTTTTGTACTTTTATTGCGACTACTTTTTCTAGTTTAATGCATGTCTAACTAGTTTATGGCCCAAAGGGGGGGTCGACTAACTACTTTATTTTGTTAGGGAGTCTTTCATAGTTATGTTTATGCTGTTATCGATAATTCGATGTGGTCTTACCGAAAATTCTATTCGCTATATTCCAAATCCAGTGTGTGCATGTGCTTCCATTGGACACAAGTCTTTAATTATATCAAGCTACAAACTATTAGTGCTAATACATAAATGTATAAACTATTTTATTAATCACAAATATGTTTTTGCACCACACAAAATATCTTGGTTTTCAAAACTTTATTACGTTGATCGTATCACAAAAACAGAAGAAGCATTTTAGCTGCCAACTTGACGCGCCCGCTGCTGAAAGAACACTGAATCCAATGGGAATTGAAATCTTGGTAGGTGATGGTCAGCTAAGAGAGAAATGAAAATGGCGCCGGTGTGCCGTTAAGAGAGACAGTAGCAGGTTGCACAGGCGCAGTGTTTACCACTCACTCTCATGCTCTTTTCTTTCTCTTTTTTTTATACCTTGCCCAGCAATAAAATCAAGTTGGCAGCCCATTGATGTGCATAGATCGTGCGCGCTAAAATTAAACTTTAAACTGAAATTGACAACACAATTTAAATACATTTATTTTTTGTTTTAGATAACAGAATTTTTACAATATTGGATAACTTGAGTTATGTATTTGGAGACATTAATTTTTAGCTCTCTAGTAGATTTCATCCCACTCCTTTGCAATCATGGCAAGGGCATCCCGATGGATTTTCGGTCCAATCAGAGGATTCATTTGTGCCATATAGCAACAAAGCCAGAAAAGCCAACAACAAGCTGCAGTCAGCATCAGAATGCAGCGTATTAAATTTTGATGTGGACCGCTTGGTGTCATGATGGGCATTCCAATGCCCACAGCTCCCCATAACGCCGAGAAAAACAGTATTGGGAAGAACGCAGCGCCCATATCGGAATTTGTGATTTGATAACGAACGTTACACTTTTTAATATAGATTTAAAAGACAAACTCTTGTTTTCAACTGCCGTTCCAATAAGAATTTACGTATGTAGTGAGAAATCAATAAAACGCCGATACTTTTCAGTAATTATCGATACTTTTAATGTGAGACAATTGTACTCGATACCATATGTTTTTGTTTGAGGTTGTGGAGCAAGTTGTGGAGCGTCATTTGTAAATATTTCGTGGAAATTCATTCGAAACTGCTGCGTAAAATTATTTTAAATTAGTCAAGTGAATAAAATAGATAAGCTTCAGCAAAAAGTATATGTATTTTACACGTTATTTGTACAACTACTTTAAAATTAGCTTTTATTTACGCAGTGGCTTTTGCTAGACTGCCTTACCGATTATTAATTATCGACATAATCTGGCGGTCAGTTTAAATATTTGAATGATGAACTGGAGTTTAAAGGAATATAAATGCACTAATAAAGCATGTGGTAAAATATTTAATACAAATTGGACCTTAAGACGTCACTCTGCGATACACCAGAAAAATGATAGTTCTACCTACAAATGTGAAGAGTGTGATAAAAACTTTTCCCGTAAAGATTCTTTGGACCGACACTATCAGTAAGTTTACTGGTCCACTTTTGTACTTATCGCTGATATCTCTTCTTTTAACCTAAGGATATGTCACAGCAACGTTACAATGATGTATATGTGCTCCGAGGAAGGCTGCGGAAAGTTTTTCAGTCTAAAATCCACACTCTATCGCCACATGACTTCCCACACAGGGAGTTACGAATGTGAAGAATGCGGCAGAAGCTTTACGCGCAAGGATAATTTGACAAGACATAAAATGTAGCTATTTATTTTAAAATATTATTTGTTTTATAAAAATATATATGTTCCTTATAGAACTCATTCGAAAAAGTTAACGAAAAGACAACGCGAGCCAAGGAAAGTCAATTTAAAGAAGGAAAACCAAAGCCATTGCGAACCCACATCTACACAAAAACCAGAAACTATTAAAATAAAAGAGCGTAGTGATGAAAGAGGCGATCACTCCTATGCATCCAGTGTGACAACGCAGCTTTTCAAATGCCAGAAACGGTATAAGTTGTGATATATCTTCTCTAATTATTTATAAAACAATATGTTTAATATAATTTATATTGCGCGCAAAGTAATTATGTTTCACTAAAAGACAAAAGATGGCGCCACAGTTTTGAAAAATGTGGCAGCCTCAGGTCCCCAGATAAAATCGATAACAAATTCTATCGAGAAATTTCACGGCCGCCATTTTATTTTTGGTTACTACTACATTGAAGTCGACGTCGGCCGTGTTGCTGAGAGAAAATTCATATTTTCACATTGATAAACAATATAAATTGTCGAAATAAATTGTCGTTTGACCTAAAAACGAGCTCTTCTGTCTTTGTGCATTGGTCCTCAATAAGTTTGCGTTGCGTTTTTATGGTTTTCCATTGGTGAGTAAAAGTTCATTGATAAAAGTACATGCATACACAAATGCACTATGTACGCACAAAGTGAGAAGCGTTAATTAAAAGTACAGCGCCAGCGGATACACCCAACAATCTACATATCAACTAGAGCAAACAACGTAATGTGCATTAATTTAAATAATAGTTGTAGTAATTAAGAAAAGTAATAATATAACAAGTAAATAGAGCTAATAAATAAATGGTTACGAGGCCATATAAAAAGTGCTTTTTTCATAAACGCCAGCCACATTGTGATGTTATCGATTGGAGTCTAGCAACGCTATCGATTTATCAAGCCTGTACTTTTTGTTCTTGTATATTTAGGAATACGCTTGCCACACATAAATACAAACATAACAAGTCTTAATGCCTATATTAATAGTAAGAATATGAGTTGTTTATACATATTGTATATATATCAATACTTTAAGCCACGCGATCGAAATGTATTTGGACGATTGGCACCAGCAACGCCAAAGTTATTAGTACGATAACTGGGCAAAGTGTTTCCATTGCCATTGTTGACATTGCCAGTTGCATATGTAGGCAATGGCGGAGGCTGCGGCGTGGGCGGTCCCCGATTGATGCCGAGACCATTGTTGCGAAGACTGGGCGCCACATACGGACGCTGACTGGTGGAAACGCCAACGCCACCTCCAACTGCACCTGCAACTGCAACCTGGGGCGGTAATTGAGGCTGCTGCGCCTGCTTTGGCACATTGTTGGCTGGAAGATTACCTTGCGACTGTTGCACTATAGGCGGCACGATCGAGTTAACCGATGAGTAATTTGGCTGAGGCTGAGCTGGCGGTGCTTGTGCTTGAATTTGCGTACGTTTTGTCAACGCCGGTGCCAAATAGGGATGATTAATGCCACCGTTGATGCCACTGCTGTTGCTCTGCGGTATGTCATACGTGCGTCCCGATGGCGTTGTCACCTGTATGCTATTGCTGTTGCCGGGAGGCACGGAGTTAGCACATGGCTCCGGTTTCGCGTAATCATAGCCATTGGGCAGCACCTGTACATAGTTCTCAAAGAATTGGCTAACCGAGTGCATTGGTGTCGAGTAGTTGACATTGACCAGAGATTCTCGTGTGCGTATACGCTTTGACTGTTCTGAATCCTGCTGAGCATGTTGCTGGTGACGTTGCTGCTGCTTCTGTTTCAGTTCCTGCGCCTGTAGACGCAGTATATTAGCCTGCTGAATATGTGGCAACAGCTCAGCATCTCCCTTAATCTTTTCTACGATTGCCTCATCACTGTCGTCGGCATCTTCAGAATGCTCGCTGGTTGCTTTTGTTGGTGCTGGCGTCTTTGTTGTGCTCTCTGTAGGCTTAGGCTTCTCTTTCTCCTTTGTCTCCTTTTCGGGCTTCTTGCGGTTGACAAAGTCAAAGAGATCATCTATGTCCGGTACATCGGGCAATCCGCCATAGGATTCGAAGTTATCGCGAAATGCATTTGCCCAATCTTCATTTTTGTGTAGCTCGGGATTAATGGCCAGCTTCACTTGCCTGTTGCTCGCGGCACTCGATGATCCCAGATCGCCTACGCCAACTCCGCCCACATTTTTGATCACAGTGATGGTCTTAACACGCGTTCCCTCCTTGGAATCAATATTGGTGGCTGCATAGCTTAGACTAAGATCCCTCTTGGCAGGCTGCGTTCTCTCTAGCATTTCTTTGCCCTGCTGCGGATATTTTATACTGATTATAGTGGTGCCCTGGGCGCCGACAAGCAGAAGCAGCCCAAGTGCCGACATTGCCTATAAAATTAGAATAAGTTTAAGGAAATTGCCTATGAATTGAAACAATTTAAGGATATTTCGGTACTTTTGCCTATACATTTTGAAAAAGATTAAGAATATTTTGGAAATGGTTGCTATTTATGAATACGCTGTCTACAGAAAATATAGAATAAGTTAGGGAAATTTGCGGTATATTTTTCTTCCGAAATTAGATTAAATTGACGGATATTTTTGGAAATGGAAAATTGAAAAGTTAAGCCTAACCTTTTTTGTACTTGGAATGAATCGACTTCATGGTTAGTAAGGCCATTGAACGATTATATATACCTTTTAAATCATCTAAGTTTTATAAGGGATGCACATTTCCGATTTATGTAAAAGTTTTGAAGACTTTGCAATATATTCAGAAGCCATTCTGGAATCTAGACTTGTGCTTAGAAATACTAGAAGCGGCTGGGAAATCCTAGCTCTGTGGCATTTAAACATCTTTAATTATTTGGATTTATACTCTTATGGATTTGTCCTTAATAATCAAATAATTTGATTTCGATCCTTTTTTTATTTTCTAATGATTGGTTAAATAATTTTCTTGGTTTCCTCCTTCGATCTGATTAAACAAGTTGCTTTTTACAACACAGCCATTAACATTATTATTATTATTATATTTCTCAATTGTGGGCTTTTCATTTTCTGTTTTTGTGAAATCTTCACTATAATATCCTTTTTTTCTCCGAAAATGTTTAAAATAAATCAGTATTTTATGGGATAAATTTCAATCTGCAAATCGTTGGTAACTTTTCGGGATTTCAAAAGAAATGTATATAATTTCTATTCGCTTTTTAATTTCATGTGCTAAACGTTTTGAGGATTCATAATTTTTTAAAATATTTATATTATTTTACACATATTTAAGTCTAACTAACTAACTTTGCAGATTTAGCTTTAAGTTTTCAGAACTGCAAGTTTGTGCTTAAAATGATCTAAAAATCCGATTGACGGTGTCTTTCATGTAAGGCTATTAAGGAAATGTAAATGAGATCAATAGGAGTTATTAAATAAGATCCCAAAACGTAAAACTGGCTTAACGATCGGGTATGTAAATTGTCTGTGCTTTTAAAAAGTAGTTCAACAGAGTTGGATTTGAAAATATGTTATGTAGAAACACAATGATCGATTAATTCAAAGATCTCGCGTGATCGCCTATTTCACTTTGGAAACATTGTACATAATCCTATAATTATTATTAGATTTGTAATGAATCACACTCACAATTGCGAATTTCATAACTTTTAAATACTCAACGCACGCGCCGTTGGCTTGGCGATCGGTGACGGTA
Organism: Drosophila neotestacea; assembly: GCA_035044365.1. Classification (NCBI taxonomy): domain Eukaryota; kingdom Metazoa; phylum Arthropoda; class Insecta; order Diptera; family Drosophilidae; genus Drosophila; species Drosophila neotestacea. The sequence goes on along the minus strand of JAWNMD010000273.1, from coordinate 5,997,420 downwards.
ACGCGGTCAAATCTTTTTGAAAACTGCAGGCCCAGATGGCCAACAATGGCTTTTTATATAGCCAAGCGGAAGGAGTTGGAGTTTGGGTTTCCTGTACAGTGTGTGTTTTGGCGTTAATCAGCCAAAAAGCCAAAAGCAAACAAATGTGGATACTAAAATAAAAACAGGCTGACATCTCCTTATCCCACATCTCCTTCTCCTTCCTTTTGCTGCATAAGTTTCAGGCTGTCACTTAGCGATCGGACGCTTTTATTTATATTTGGCTGTTGTTGCTATCAGTTGTTGTCTTTGTTGACGATTCAGCAACTTGATATAGTTTGTGGCATATGCCGGGGACTGACTGGCGGCAATAGCAATTGAATTAAAGCTACATAATCGCTTTCCAATTACGTTCAATCTGATCAACTGGTTTTAACGCGCATTTTCTTTTTGGGAAAGCAGTTAACGTTTTGCACTCGGCCATCATTAACAGGTAATTGAGTGCGTCTAATGAGGAAATTGAAACGCCTAAACACCATCAGTAGCAGCATCTACAAACAGTCCATTAACTAATGGTAGACACTGTGTGTCATTGCTGGTTTAATGCTCATTGAGCCCCTCTAGCCTAGGGATATAGCACAGTAGCATAGTTTAATTTTGGTAAGAGCCATATCATTGGTAAGCTCTTTTTTTGATACGACCTTCATTTCGGAGCAGGAAGGTTGCATGCCTGGCCAACTGGAGGCGTTGTTTTGTGGGTAAGTGAAAGAGACATTGTGGGAAATCTTTCTAAAGCCATTAACCAGTCGCATTTTCATTTTGTCGCGATCATAGAAAACTGGTTCTCTTATGCAATCACCGCAAACAGATGCCTGATTTGCCATTAAAGGCCAGAAATTGTTATAAGAATTTGTCCCATGATGAAAATACAAATTTTTTATTTAGGATTACAGGCAGATAACACTTGGAGGAAAAAATAGTAAGAGATCACCTTTTTTGTTTAATAAAAGGAAAGATAGTATGAAATTACTTAATTAGTTTCTGTTTTTCCGGCAAAAACATTTTTATGGAAATACGTCTTATTCGTAAGACAGTTTACAATTTTATTAGGAAACGGGTAAGCTTTTTAATCTTGCTAGCTTGAAAGCCATTTAATAGATTGACTAAGATAAACGTATACACATAACATATTTAGCTTATCAGATGTGCCTGAAGCATGTTGGAAAGATTTTGATTATATTTTGAAGATCATTAATTCGCATATTTTAAAAAATATTATATGAAACACTGACGATATTTTTGCTGTATCAATTAGAAAATTAAATGATATAAATAATAATAAATAGTAAAATATTATCAGTTTCCTGAAAGGCTATAAATAAAGTGGTTGCTTTAAAATTAATATTATGAGCAATACGTTTATAATTGCACTTAATTAACAGCTGAATGGGAATTTTTACAATATTGGCTTTATAATAAGAAAGATTGAGCTGAATGCAGAAAAGGATATGCTTATAAGGTTTACTTACCCCGAATAGTAATACGTTAAAGAATTAAATAATGCGTGTATTAAAACGCTTAAAATTTCAGCCTTGAGATTGGTCTAAATATGATAAGGAAAAATGTCCACAAAGTTTATTTCCGTATCTTAGCTACCAGAAATGAAAGTTTACTGATCCTCCAGATCTTTAATAATTAACTAAGCTTATAGATCTTAAGAAAAATCGTATATTTGGCTTCAAAATCAAAAATTTGGTAAGTTTAGCATGGCTAATGGTTTTTAGAACAAATTCTGGGCACTCAATGGAATTGAAATTGTTAAAAGCTAAAATATATTTACAATTTTGAGGTCAATTTGTGAATCATTTTAGTTATAATATGTCTAATACCTAATTTTCTGAAAAAAACCTGTAGCAACTTTACTTTTTAAATATTTGGTCTATTGCTGATTAAATCTATATTAGTTTCTATTAAGCAAATTTATATATTTTCGTTCCACAATCTCCATAAGCCCTGTAAATCTAATTTCAGATGCTGGAACTAGTTTTCGGAGACGTTAAACTGAACATGAGACGAATTAACTGAGGACAAGCAGGGATACCACTGTTTAGAGATCAGTAATATAAAAAAAGAAAAGAAAAAATCGTATTTCAAATAAATAGAGAAAAAACAGTCTTGAATCAAGATGAGTGTCATTATTCGTTTGCAAAATCTGCCGTGGACGGCAAATGCTCGAGATATACGAAATTTCTTCACGGGCCTCTCGATACCGGAGGGCGGTGTTCACATAATCGGTGGCGAAATGGGCGACGCCTTCATCGCTTTCAGGTAGTTCTCAATTTCTGATTTTACTCTCTCTCTATTAGTGTATATTGTAGATCACTGGCAAAAAAATACAGATCTAGCTATAGTTAAGATAGATCTGAATACTATGTTATGTGCCGCACCCTCTATTTTTGTTAATACTCTGTTCCATATGCTCTTGCCCTTATTTGTTGCTTCTTCTTCTCTTAAACCATTAACAGCACCGACGAGGATGCACGCTGCGCCATGTTGAAGGATCGTGAGAAACTGATGGAGGTTCAGGTGCGTTTGTTGCTCTCCTCCCGCGCCGAAATGCAAAAGGTCATCGAGACTGCGCGTCAAGTAAGCGTGGCTGCTGCTGCTGCTGCTACTCCCACGCCAGCAGCAACAGTTATCGCTGCAGCGGCATCTGTTGTTGCAAAAACAATGCCTCCAGTGCCACAGCCGCCATTGATTGGCGGTTTTATGAGCCAGGTGAAGTCACAGCAGCAACAGGTTGCTCCGGTTGCTTCTTTTTTGGCTTATCAACAGCAGGCAGGGATTACGCTGGCCGATGTGGCAGGTCTTAAGGTTGAAAGGCATTCACCGGATCATTCACAGTCACATTTTAGTTCACGTCGTCCTCACAGCCGCAGTCACAGTCGCTCCAGCAGCTCTGATGACAGCGATCGCAGTCGCGAGCGTGATCGTGATACACGTGATCATGATCGTGATCGTGTACGTGATCGTGATACACGTGATCGTGGTCATGATCGCGACTCACGTGGACGCAAGCGTCGTCCGGATTTGCGCAGCGACAGCACCGAGCGTGAGCTGAAAATGCCAGCAAAGACCAATATCACGCCCTGGGCAACTGTTGCTCCGCCAACAGCAGCAACAATAGCTGCCGTTGCAGGCCTTGCAAGTGTGGTGCCTGGTCTGCAGCAGCAACTAAATCTTATGTCTGTGTTGCAGCCAGTGCCAGGTCTACAAAGCTATAATACTACCAACAACACTACCACCACTTCCAAGAACTACAATATAACAGCTGCAACACCGCAGCAACATGCCTTGGTGCCAGATATAGGGCTTGCCAACAAACAGGTAAATAATAATTCTGGACAGGATCAGCCGATAGCTTTTGCAAATGTCAATCCGTATGCGCAAATGTATCCGCAATTGTTCCAGCAGCAACAACAATTGCTCCTGCAGCAACAGGCGGCAAAAACTGCTGCTAGCAGCTCCCCCAACATCGCTGCGGGGGGAGGAGGGGCAGATGTGATGCTCAGCGGCGTAGGTTCAGGTGTTGGAGGCGGTCTAGGTACAGTTGCAGCAGGAAATGCTATGCCAGTTGCCGAGACATGTTACATCAAGATTAGCGGCATGTGTCCCAGCACTTCGTACAGTGATCTACGTAAATATTTTGCCGGACTTTATATACCGCACAATGGCATCAAGATTGTAAGTGGTGCAAATGGAGCACGTGTGGGAGTAGCATATATAGAATTCTCACGTGTTTCGAGTGCTCAAAAAGCGCTCTCCCGCAATAATACCATGTTCAGGGATCGCCTGGTTCAAATTGCGCCTATAGGAGATGAGGAATTCGAGCAGGCGGAAGAGAGAGCGCAACGAGGAGGAGGCGGAGGTGGTGGTGGAAGTAACCGTAATGAAACACGTTCTTCCAGTGGAAGTACAGCTGCTGCTACGCCTGCTGTACTTCCTCCCATCTCTGTGCTCTATGTGGAGGATTTACCACAATTAACCACCGAACAGGACATCATGAAAATGTTCTCAGCCACCTGCACCGTTGTGGATATACTTCTCACTCCCAGTCCCAATAATCGGCGAGAGTTTGTTGCTTTTGTTCTATTTGCCAGAGAGAACGAGGCACGTTCAGCTCTTGAGGACACTTCGAGGCATTATATTGGTTTCCGTAAGTTGCGTGTGCGCGCCAGTAATCAGAATGAGATGGAAAATGCCAAAGAAAAGATGCGACGTGCCAATGAGCAGCTGCAAAAGGAAGAGCAACAGCAAAGAGAGGATGCGGAGAGAGAGCAGCTGAATAAGCAACAACAATTGCAGCAGCAACAACAACAGCAGCAGCAGCAACAAGAGCAGCTTTTGGCTTTGCAAGCGAAATTCAGCAGTGATCCCAGAAGACGCAACAACAATGAAGGAGGACATCAGCAGCAACAACAGCAACAACAACAACAACAACAGCAGCAACAACAACAGCTGCAGCAGCAGCAGCAAAATGCGCTCTCTCACAATAACAACAGCAACAACAATAGCCATAACAATTTGCAGCCGTTTGCCAACACTGGCATGCATAACGGAAATATGCCTTTTGCTTTCCAGCAGCAACAAAATCACAACAACAACAATAACAATGGTATGCATATGCATAACAACAACAACAATATCAATGGGATGCATATGAACAACAACAACAACATTAATAATAACAACAACAACATGGGGCCTTTCGGTATGCAAATGCTTAATAACAATAACAACAATCAACAAATGCAAATGCAACAACAACAACGACGTCGCCAAGAAGATAACTTTGTGAAAGTGCATAACTGTGAATATGCTACCAGAGTTAATGATCTTGGCGAACTTTTCAGCTCGGAAAATCTACGTATTGAACACATTGAACAGTTGTTTAACGAACGCAATCAAAGTGCTGGGGAGTTTATTGTGGAGTTCGTTGATGCACATAATGCCAAAATGGCCATAACCGAATTTCACAAACGTCGCTTTCGTGGGCGTGGCCTTCGTTTGACGCCCATAACGCCACAGGAGATTGCAGATCGCATGAATAAACCCTTTATGGATTATTTACCAGGTGGTAATGGACCAAGGCAAATGGATCAAGCTCCTCAGCAGCAGCAGCAACAACAGCAGCAACTTGACCAACAGCAGCAACAACAACAACAATCACGACGTCGTGGTCCAAGTCGCTTTGATGATGCTACAAATCGTGGACAACAGCAGCAACAATCTCACGACAGTGACGACAGCAACAGTTCCAGGCAGCAACATTTTAATCCATTTGCCGTGCCGTTAAGTCCCGAGGAGTTACCTGCCTCTTCTCCCATCCCCACACCCATTATAAATAATAATATCAATAATAACAACATCAATGGGGGTCCACCTCCAGATGATGGTATACCCGATAAATTCAATCGTCCTGGCTGCGTTGTTGCCATGCGCAATGTTCCTTTCAAAGCAGATCTTAAGGATATTCTGCGTTTCTTTAACGACTACAAACTCAGTCCGGATGATATCATACGTCGTTTCAATGATGAAGGCAAACCAACTGGAGATGCACGGGTTGCCTTTGAAAACCAGTCAGAAGCACGTTCCGCTTTTGAGAGTCGAAAACGTAAACAGATATTTAATCGCACCGTTTATCTTGACCTTATTTAAGCGCATACTCGAATACTAAGTTGTATATACAAATTGTAGTTACTTGATAATTATTTAAGTTAGTTTTAGACACCATCGCATAAGGAAAACGCAAAGAGCTGGCAAACAAAGCTGTTACTTATTAATAAATGTACAATACTTCTTTAATAAATAACACAACTTATATAATTTAAAAAATTGTAAAATACCAAATAATTTTATTTTTAGACAGGTACGAACATTTACAATCGTTACTAAAGCAATATATGTAAAGGAAATATGCTACGAATTACACTGTAGTTTCTATTTTTTTTGTACCTTTAGAAATCCGCAACAAAAACGTATACTTATAATTTACACACTGTAAATAATTAATTATTATTATTAAAAAATTGCCAAATTATTGTACTTTAATTTTTATTTTAAAGTTTACGCTTACATTTCAATTTGTTCAATAAATATCAACAAAAAAAATATTTGTTTTTATTTTTTTTAGTTAAGGGTTTACAAATTTGATATAATTAACTTTTGATTTTCATTATACAAATTTAAATTGAATTTAAATATTATTTCTAATATTCATTATTTACATCAATGTGAAAAGATAAAAGAATATTTTATAATAATAAATTATGCTTTTTCTTCCATTAAGATAGTCTACACTCTTTTTTGCGATCTCTTAAAAATACAATAAACAAACAATTTACAATAAATGCCTTCACGATGGAACAATACTATGCATAATTTTGCAGCTGAATAACCTGCGACTTTTTCAGTGATTCCCTGCAGAGGGGACACTCATCACGTTCCTCCAGCCACTCGAGGATGCAGTTCCAGCAGAAGAGATGACCACAAGGAGTCAGACTGTTATTTTGACGAGGCTCCAAGCAGAGTATGCATTGTGGAACATCGTTGGACACGGACTTCACACTAGTTTCACGTTGCAGGAAACGTTTACCCGCCTGTTTAATTGCCTCCAGTTGCTGACGCTTGTGCTCCTTCCATGCCTCCCAACCGCCAATGGCTAAGGAAACTGTGACTTGTAGGAATGTGATGATGCCCAGAATTTTGTAACCATACAGAGAGAATTCTGGCTGCAGCCAATGTCGGATGAGCACATAGTTGATGCCTGTGGTGCGTTTAGACAACTGATATTTACTGGCGTCCAAATAGAATAGAGATTTGTGTATAGCCTTGATGTAACTGGGCGATTGTCTCAAGCGTTGTATGAGTTTTTGAAGGTGTTTCTTGGCATCTGGCACAATCTCTTCGTTCTCCGCTATATAGAGCTCCAGTTTCTGTAGCACCCGTAGAAACAATGCATCTCCTCCAAACTCGAGAATAATTGCAATCAGTTGCAACTAGAAAAAGAGTTGTTTAATATAGTCCTACATATATATAAGGACACTCCTTACCAGTCGACTGGGAATGTGTTTATAGTTGCCATCAACTTGAATAATTCCAGTATATTCCTCTCCCAGTGTTTGCAGATTGTTTAACGAGGCAAATCCATGATAACTGAGCTGTGCCAACAGCTGGCACAGTTGATTATATTTTATCCAGTTCCTGGGTCCAGTAATCCGTAAGATATCCGACAAATCCTCGGCCAATTCATTCGTGTATCGTGCATCCTTTTGCACGGACCGTACAATTTCAGGTTGTCGGGCGCGGGCGTTACGAAAGTCCATGTTGCACTTGGGTTAACTATATTTACATTATTAAAGCAGCGGCCCGCAACGGGCGTTCAAAGTTCGACGAGATAAGCACACAAATTGAAAGTTTAGATTTTGCATGGTACAAAACCTTTGTAAGTATTTATCGATAATCTGATCGGTATCCAGCTGATAAGAGCAGTAAAACTATCGAGGGCGCTATCAATTTACCATAGGTGGCGCATTTATGTTTGGTAAACATACAAAAGGGGGCGCCACAGTTGTAGTCAGTCTTGTCTTGTTGTTTATTTTGTTAACTAGATTTTTACTGAAGTCTGGCAGGCGCTCTGGCTGGGTAAACTTGCAATCAACACGAAAAAATACCTATCGATTTATCAATATATTTTGAACAACTCTAGTTGACAATCGTTGGATTAATCGACAGTGTCGATTACAAACAAGTCGGAGAGACAAGTTAAATGCGACTTTTGTAACAAATGCCAACAAATTTTAAGTAAATTTAAATAAATAATTGGTAGTTACAAATAAAGTAGTGCAAGTGCGTGCTATATTTTCTAATTTAAAAGTGATTAATTCGCCACACATACCTGAAGAGACGAAACACGAACGTGAGTTCGCGTCGCAGCGACGAAGAAGAGGAGAAAAAATTAGAGTAGCAATTTTGTTGGGAGCTGGCAAATTAAACGGAATTTCGGGCTGTGGAAAATACAAAAAACGCAATAGCAAATTGTGAAAAGTTGCACTTATAAAAAGGTATTAAAGTTGCATTAACGTGTTTGTGTAGCTGTGTGCAAAAGTTGTTTTCCCTGAAATGGACGAGTTGCAAGTAAAATAAATTTCGATGACGAAATTTGATGAGTGTGTTTGTGTATGTGCGTGTTTTTATTTTCAACGTCGTTATTTTTTGCATTTGATAAGCAGGTGTGAGTGAGCAAATGTAAATGGAAGTATATTTAGATTTGTGAGTGTGTGCGTGGAGTAGGGGTTTGATAAGCACAGTCTTCTCTTTCCCCTCCTCATAAAGGTCACATATGTTGGCATTTAAGCTGAGTATTTATTTACAGTATTTGGCTCATAATCAATTTAACTGCTGTAGCAGAAGCCACACAAAGCAATTGGCTGTCCAAAAATGTAATTAGCACTGCCTAGAGTTGTTGCTGGTTTTTGATTTCAGCCCATACTCCCACACATAAACACACATGCATGGAGTACATGCAAGTATTATGTTTACACACACATATACAATATGGCTTTTCTTGTCTCTCAAAAATCGCTTCCGCGCTGCCAAGGTGGAGACTTGAAGTGTATGCGGAGACTTTTCGCTTTGTGCCAATCTGTATATATTTGTATTTGTATCTGACTCTGTGTATCTTCAGTAAGACAGCAACTTGTTGTTGCTTTCATTCTTCGCTTCTTCTTTTGTTTCTATTATTCCTCCTCTTACCAACCTTCTTGGCCATTTTAGCTATTTTAACTGCTTTTCTTGTTGCAGATTTGTTTCGCTCATTTGCTGTTGCTGTTGTATATTTACCCTTCACACTTTTTGGGTTTCAGTGCCACCAGACAGTACTCATACTCTTTTACGCATTGTTTTCATGTTTTTTTGGTTCATTTATGGCCAAGATTTAAGAAAGAGAGAGAGGGAGTGAGAAATCAGTTCGTTTAACTTCAGCTTGAGTTCCAGTTTGCAATCTCTGAGTCATTTAATGTTAATTTTGGCATTTTGCGTAATTTAAAACCTGATACTCATCTCTATTAAACGGTTACTACCCACAATTTTCTCATCAGTTCAGTTGAATTTCAAATTATTAAGAAGTAAAATCTCTCCAAATGTTTCGTTTAGTTGTGTCCAGGATAAACATCTGTTTTAAGAGATGCATCTTTGTTTACAAATATGTTTTATATGATCATAGTTTAATGCTAAAACTGATTTTGTAGAATACCCTTATTTTAACACGTTTAACATTTAAACTTGCCCCTCTTTAAAATACAAAGTCGAATATCCCAACACATTTCTTTTAAAACTCTTCCATTAAGCACTTAATATAAGTCTCTATCAATTCCTCTTGTCTTCAGTTGAATGAACTTAACTTAATTCAATTGCCACATGCATATATGTATGTAAATGTGCGTATAATTATGAATGCATATATTTTAATGCATATTTAATTGTCACTTTTGCAACGGCTTTTGAGTTAGTTCGCGTGTTTGCAGCTTGTTTATTGATTGGTCACAGTTGTTTTATTTTCCTAGTCATATATTGCATTTAGATACTTAGTATAGAATCGATATAGGAGCAGTTTTCAACTGACCCTGAGAGTTGGTAAAATTCCATGTCCCTGAAAGTTTAGCTGTAGGTTTGTCTATTTAATATAATGTTGCGTTGCGTGTCTATCGCAATGTTGACTATCCCAATGATGAAGCTGATGATGATGATGATCTAATGCGTGCCTCTTCACTGCTCCACATTTAGCTGTTCTTTTTTTTGTTGACCTAATTTAGTTGCAAACTGAATTTTCATTCTCACAATTGTATACAATTTTTGTGTGTGTGTCTAAAATGCAGAAAGAAAAAATAAGCACACACAAAATAATAATAATGGTACCTCTAGCGAATTACAAACATTTTCACAACAGTTACAAAACCATGTATGAAAATACTAAGAATCAAATGTAAAGAAATCATGATATCGGATTTTTATTCTGGCTTCCTTATACTTGTTTCCCAATAGTAAGCACAGTATTCTTTTCCCAATTTTGATATTCTCAGAATTACTTATCAAAAATTGTATAGGGAATCATAATAATAATATAGTCATAACAATTTCTTGTAACTTTATCTAATTTAATCTCTTGTTATTTATTATTTTGGGACAGAATGAGCACAACGCCGGCCAGTCTCATTGAGGCGGCTTTATCTGTGGGCAGCGTCGCCGCTGCTGCTGTTGCTGCCACAGCGAGTGGCAACGCAAGTGCTACGTCAACGACTCTGAAACCGAATACGAATTACGTAGTACAAATGAAAAGTCCGGCCGTAGAACACGAGGCAATAGATCCGCTGCTTCATGTAGGCGATGGCATATTCCTGCAAACTAAAACCGCACAGGTGCTGGCAGGTGTGTTTGTTTGGGCGGCTTTGTTTGTCACATGTCAACAGGTGAGGTCAATTGTGTTTATTAATCGAACAACAAATTAATGAGTGCATATATCCGTTTACAGATCTATCAGCATTTACGCTGGTATACCAATCCACAGGAGCAACGTTGGATAGTTCGCATATTGTTTATCGTGCCCATTTATGCCACCTACTCATGGATTAGTTTGCTATTCTTCAACTCGGACAATGTTTATATCTACTTCTTCACGGTGCGCGATTGCTATGAAGGTGTGTTATAGACCACTTTACTGCTCTTTAGCCAAGTTCTAATCTTACCTACTTTTATGGTCATTTTCATTTTAGCGTTTGTCATCTACAACTTTTTGTCGCTGTGCTATGAATACTTGGGTGGCGAGGGCAATATTATGTCGGAGATACGTGGCAAGCCCATAAAAACCTCATGCTTATATGGAACATGCTGTCTCAAGGGCAAGACTTATACTATTGGCTTTCTGCGCTTCTGTAAACAGGCTACGTTACAGTTCTGTTTGGTTAAACCCTTGGTTGCCTTTATCATCATATTTCTGCAGGCTTTCGGACACTATCATGATGGCGACTGGAGGTTTGAGTTTGATGCAAGCCAACTTTATCAACTCTCATGCTAATGTCTCCCTTTTTTCTTTACAGCGCCGATGGCGGTTATATTTATATAACTATAATTTACAACATTTCTGTATCGTTGGCTTTGTACGGTCTTTATTTGTTTTACTTTGCCACACGTGATCTGTTGACGCCCTTTGAGCCTGTGCTGAAATTCTGTACCATCAAGTCGGTCATATTCTTGTCATTTTGGCAGGGCGTCGGTCTGGCCATTCTTGAGAAGGCTCAGGTCATTTCACCCATTGTGGACAGTTATGGCAACGCAACATCAGCGGGTACCGTTTCCGCTGGCTATCAGAACTTTTTCATTTGCATTGAAATGCTTTTTGCTGCCATTGCGCTGCGTTATGCTTTCCCCTATCAGGTAAGTTTGTATTGCTGACAAGATTTGACAGGTATTTATGTGGCAACAACTGATAAGATACGCGCCACTATCGTTTTATTGCTTATCTACAATGTGTGCTTACTTAGTTTGTAAGAGAAATTTCACAATCACAGCAAAGTTGAAATTTAACTATCTTGTGGTTTTGTCATGCCTGGTAACTGACTCATGTGGTAGATTCCCGGTTTCAGTTCGCTTCGATTGAATGATTAATTGCTATTTAATACTACATAATTGTGTCCACATTCAATAATAATTTTGTTGGCTTTATAATTTGTTTATGTTTGCTAATGATATAATTACTCAAGGTTTAGAAAGTCAACTAAAAGCAATCGGTCCAAAAAATTACTTAGAATTTAAAATAAACTACGAAAACTTAAAATGAATTTAATTAATCTGAAATTTTAAATTCAAAATTTGTGGACTACTTTTAATTCACATTAAATCCATATATAAGAAATGTTTTTTATATAGTATGTTTATATAATATTATAAGTTATATCCTAAAGAATGCATTGAGAAGATTGTTAGTATTATACCATAAATTGTTTATGATCCACAGAATAACTTTAAGGACTTAAATAATGTCAATTTTTACTATCTAAATATATTTTTCTAATTATCTATTACAGGTATATGCTCGCAGTTGCATTGGCGATGGCCATGGACGATCTGTGACTATGCAGTCCATTTCCAGCAGTCTCAAGGTAAGTCCTTAACATACTTGAAGACTTTAAGAATTGCAGTTACTGAGATTTATTTTATTCTAAAGGAAACCATGAATCCCAAGGATATTATGACAGATGCTATACACAATTTCCATCCGCAGTACCAACAATACACACAATACAGTTCAGGTAAGTCGATTTTTCCCATGCTCTCTTTGCATTCTCTTCTCGAATCTCTCTTTTGTTTTTGAATGTTTGTTGCCTGCTCTCTGTAGCTATTGTTAATCTTATCTTTTACTTTGCCTTCATATTCACATTTACATTATCATTATGATTTACACTTTTCGTTTTATTTCTGTTTCTTATCTTTTGCAGAAGTAACCTCAACTCAGCGTTACGAAAAACTCTAAAACTCTAAGCCGCGATTAAACCCTAAATACTATTCCAAAAAAAGAAAAAACAAAAATGAGGGAAATATAATATACAAAAACAAAAAAAAACAGAAAAGACAAATGAAGTGTACTTATAGCTTACAAATTGACACCACAGTTGCCTTTTGTTGCCGTTTGAACACTAAGCAAAAAAAGAAGATAAAAACAATGATTATTTACTAAATACGTATTAGGCCTAGTTAATCGTACTAACTGAAAGCGCGCACTCAAAACCCAAAACTGAAATTGCCTAGTTACCTTAAAACTTTATGTATGTAATTTAATTCTTAAACAAGACATACATTTCATGTTTTTCTTCCCTCTTATGTTATCCCTGTTTATTCTCTTCTCCCCCTTTTGCTGAATTGTGTGTGTGTATTTTTTATTATGTTTACGTTACGAATTAAGCATTTTATCAACTTATTTAAATGTTAGCTATAACAAAAAAAAATGAAACGCATTCTAATATAACTTATAATATTGTAAAATATTATGTATTTGTAAACAAAGATTTTATTATTATATGTATGTACTTATTTGTATAAAATGCAATACAAACAGTTTCAAATGGAGCTTTGCTTATATCCAGAATGAGCCCAGATTAGCAGACTTTGCAGACTCAATAGGTTTATACGTACAACTAACTTGGCAATTTCGGTGAATTTTCCATATCAGAATCTTTGAGGGACACTCAGTTCCTTGGGGATCTCAACACTTGATGTACTTAGCTTATTATGCATTTAAATTTAATTTAAATAACGAGTATATAAATATTTCGTTTACACAAAATTCTTTAGCTCAAAGATACCAAAAAACAAAGAACAGGAAACTGAAGATTGTTTGCTTTTTTATTTTCTTTTTGTGATAGACTCAAATCGAAAGCTCGTGCTTATGTGTTTTTTTCTTGTATTAACTTTTGTAAATGTTTAAACAAATTGTATAAAATATCTATAAATTATCTGTATGAAATAAATGTACAATAAGCTTAAAAGCGTCGCCTTTCCTTATGCCCGCTTTTTGCATGTTCTAATCACAAGGCATGAATTTCGATCGATCTACAAATTTGTACTTAGTATATGAACTATTAAGTTAATAACTAATTCGTGCAGGTGGCAAGAACTCGCGTGGCATTCGCGTCTCCAGCTATGATCCAGATGATCCAAGTAGTGGAGGTGGTGCATCTCAAACAGCATCCATGGGTGGCACAAATGCGAGCAGCGGTGGATACAATGCGGTGGCAACTGGAGGTGGCAACAACAGCTGTGTGGCATCCAAGACACTTGGCAATCAGCGTAAATTTATTCCGGGCGGACAGCGTGTGGCAACCATAAGTCAGAATTACAACGAGAAGACCATGCTGCTGAGCAGTGATGATGAGTATCAGTAGAGAATGTTAAAGAGGATGAGGAACAGTTCAATTCTGGTCGAGATTCGAGTTAGTTTCATGTTTTGTTTGACGAATTGTTCGTTGTAATTTTGGAATTATTGAAATTTGTTTTTGTTTAACAACCTTTGCTTGTACAATAATCTTAAGTAGCGCAACTGCAAATGAAATGAAACAAGAAAATCTATAGAAAATGAATAATATATTTATATATGTACTTATGGAGAGTACTTTATATATGCTGGCATGTGTATGTAATGTATGACTAATCAATATGATTAATTTGTATTTTTACACAGTGTATGTAAGTTGTTTATCGGATGACAGTTTAGTTTTAATTATACAATCCAATACGTTTCAATTTCACTTTTGTAAATCGTTTGAAAAACTTTGTATAAATCAAAAGAAGACAACAAACACTTCACCTCTAGCGTCTAAAAAACCGTCGTTGAGCAAATCTACAGGCTGCTTATACAATAAAACTTCAAAAAATATATATTATAAATCGAAAAACAAACAAAACATAAAATAGCAACATGAATCGCAGAAACAAACAAAGAAAAATAAAAATTATATTTATAAACTAAGAAGCAAATTTTTAAAAACTGCAAACATTAAGTAGGAATGCAAATATGCCGGAACCGGGTAAAGAATACAACAAAGATAACTAGGTGAATACGTATATAATATGCATGTGGAATCACATGCTAGCAGAATACATAAATAACTTAAAGATACGGATTTGTAGACAACTCCCAACTCCAAGCAACAGAAATGTATAAAACTTTTACCTGTACAGCGTATGATAAATGATAAATGATATACAGATACACGTATGTATTTAAGCAAAATTTCCAAATTCAACTCCACATATACGATATAGCGTATTCGAAAGGCTTCTCCAAACACGATTAATTATTAATTAAGGAGGTAACGAGAATGAAACTGGAATGATGATGATGATGATGGGCAACTGGCAATGTCAAATTATGTATGTACATGTAATTTTATGGTTCACTGTGCATGTAATATGAACCGACAACAAACAAATGTTTTTATGTACATTTTTTTTGTTAAAAACTCTATAGAACGAAAATAAAGTACATAAATGTCATAAATACACAACATTCAATGTATACAAATTTAAACGAATTTCTTTTTTGGCGGTCTTGTTCGTTCAATGTGTTATCGATAACGATAACGCGATTTGAGAGCTGCGCACTACGCGCGTTATTTGAAAAGGTAAGCAAATGGGTTTAAAATTTAAATTTCAAATGTTAACTGGTAGCTGTCATGATGACATTCTTCTCTCTCTTCTCTTTGGTGGTGATTCCACATTTTCGTCCTCAGCGACAGTACTACGTTGACGTTGAAGTCTTGTTGTGGCGGCCGACGCCCTCAGTATGAGTCCACTGATATAATCACTTAGCTCGCACTCTAGCTCTGGATCTAACATTGAATGTGGTCCTAGTATTGGCGGATCCAGTATTTGCACTATTGATTCATCAAAAACGAAATGTTGCTTCCAGTTAACGCAGGGTAAATTCATGGGAGTTTCTACATTCTGTACTTGATTTGCGTTGTTATATAATGTCTCCGTGAAATGTTCCACACTGAAATCTTTTCGAATAATACAGAAATCTGCATTGAAAGCGGTTAGCGAAACCCTTTGAGTGCCAGCAGTAATTGCATCGAGCATTAATTGCCGTGCTTGATTCTCATTTAGGTTACACTTCCAACGATCCTCGAGTATGCTCATTGCACCCAATAATCCCGTTCCTGTGGCGTTAAAGAACGCCTTCTCCGAGGTGCCATCAAAGTGAATCGTATATAAATGAATGCCCATATTGTCCACGCCACCAATTATAAAGCTTCCTAAATGAATTTGCATATTTTGTTGCAATGTTTTCAACAGCTCTTTGGCAGTAGCAACACGTATACGCCGATGTGTATGCATATAATGAAGGCCCAGTTTTCCCTTAATTAAACGCGTCGATCTTTGCAGATCTGTTATTATTCCTGTGCCGCCACAGCTAACACAATTTTAAGTTAATCAGTATTGAAATTAATTCGGAAACCACTTACAAAACATTTTCATGCAGTTCGAAAACCTTGTTTATGTTGTTGGAAAGCATATGAGTCCCATGTGGTTCATTGGTCTTACGAATTGCCCTGGTATCGACACCAATAATTACACCATCTTTATATTGTATTCCCACAGCCATGGTTCTAGCACTATATGGCTCCGGAATACTATTTTCCTTCTTTAATCTTTCTTCATTGCTGTAGATACGGATTATAACTGCTATCGGTTTGATTTATTTATCTATTGGCGCTTACCGCTGACGATTACTATAATCAAACCCTTCAACATGATAGTCCATTATTCTAATTCTTCTTGGTATCGTTTAAAAAGCGGCAAAAAATTTTAGATATGAACGTTTCGAAAGGTAGACAGCTTACGAGAAAGTATAACGCTTTTATAAATAAAGTTTCCGATTTAAATTACTGGCTTGTCTATGGATGCTTGGATAGCATTAAAAGGTTTAAAGTTTTGGGTTAAGGCTTTGGGAAACATTATTTTTTAATTATAATTATTCTTTTGATACCCTGTATGTAATACATGTTATGAAATAAGCGACAAAAGCTACCTGCTACCTTAAAAAATTAAATAACAGCACGAACAATTTGATATTAATTAATTCGTATTAATAAATTTGCTTATGTGATCTTACAATAGTTCATGGTATCTCTTCATGACATTACATCAATTGATTAATTAAGTAAATTTAATCATGTTATTATTTACAAATTCTTAAAAAAAATTCAGGGTTCCTTTATAAATAAACTATTTATTGAACTTATGAATTTGCCAGTTTAAAGAATTTTATTGTATATCTTTGAAAAATCTAATTGTTAGCATTTTCTCTCTCTATCTCATTGTATTTAGCCATGTAAGTTCCTATATTTTATGAGATAAAAGTTCTTGATGATGATTCGTTGAACTTTGCTTAATTGTTTTGTTAACTTAATATCTTAATTGGCTGCAAATACAGATGTGCCACTTACGTGTATATAGCACATTGAGTATGTGGAACGAGCTCTCGTATGTACCATGGGTAGATATATCCTGTATATGCATATAATATTGCAACTGTTATGTCATTTTGCTTGCATAAATTATGATGTTATGTGGCAAAGGTAACGGATGTGCATGTGGCAGAGGGAAAGGGAAGAGGAAAGGGAGCATGGTGGCATTCACAGGCAATGCGGCAATGGAGGCAGCACAACACCAAACATAATCGATATAGTGGCTGCTTGGTTTGAGGATATTACAACACACACACAGAAACAAATTTGAATGTATGTGTATGTCTATGTGTGTGTGTGTGGCATCGCACGTAAACGGAAACCGAACGACAATCGCACATTTCCCAATAATTATATTTCAATGCATCAGAATTTCAGCATGACAGTTGTCTGGTTTCCGCATACGCATGCAGCAACAATCACATCATCGTCGACATCATCCAGCCAGTTATGTGACAGAAAGAGAGAGAGAGAGAGTGTAAGAGAGTGATAGAGACAAAGAGGGGGAATATGTGGCAGAACAAAAGCTCTATCCATATCCCTGTTCAATACCCACGCTTGGCCATTATCTGTTTAACAGTTCCATATTAACGACGCTCTCTGCCTGGTCATGGATACATTTTGTGGGTGGCACTGTATGTCTGTATGTCTGTCTGACGGTCTGTCTGTCGGTCTGTCTGACGCCATATTGTGCCATACATACGAACAATCAACGGAAAGCCGTTGGGCCAATAAGTTTATTACTTGCCTCAATGCATTGACCATCAATTCAGTCAGCATTGATATGTGTATATGTGAGTATGGTGGGTGTATTTGCTTCCTGCTCAAGGACTTCCACACATATTCATATTGAATACGAGTTTATCGTTCTGACAACCACATAAATATACACATATAGATACCCACAAACACACACAAGAGTCTTACTCGCCACAGGACTTCCTTGTATAATTCATGAAATGCACATCATTCCCACAACCTCAATTATGACTACCATTCAGCAATGTGTCCGTTAACACACTAAAGGTTGTAAGAGATGATATATACATATATGTATATATATTTATATACACTATACATATCATATAATGTATACGTACTATAATTGGTAATAAGAACCATGACGAGCCTCAACATGCATCATATATTATGGGGCATATATGAAGGGTCTTTTTGGCTTTTTATTTCAGGCAGGAAAACAATTTTTATTTCTTTGACTGAGTATTTCATGTTTTATTTGTAGCTTTAGCTTATCGATTTCGGAAAATTTAAATACAAATGTTCAAGTCCAAAACATTTATCAATAAAGAAAAGGAAGTACAATAATTAATGCAAGTAAGTACAAGAAAACAGTGTCATTATTATAAATTATATTATTATAATCCCTCTAAATTTTACTTATATCCTAAATGTAAAATCTTTTAATGTTATTAATCAATGATATTATAATTATACATTTTAATTTCATTACCATTACAACTTGCATTAACATTATCTCCGTCTGACCACGTTGATTACTTAAACTGTCACTTACTGCATGCACTATTATAAAATTGCGCATACGTCACATTGGCCCATTGATACGATGGCATTTATTGTTGCAATTTATTGCAAGAAAATCAACAAATTGTTATTTGTTTAATGCCATTGCATTTTAATTGAGTTATTGTGCACTTAAACACGTTAACTACAACTACAACTACAAGTAAAATGTCACTGCATGACGAGACACAACAAGAACAATACGAACAACAACAGCAACAGTAAAAACAACAACAAATTTAAGTCGAAGCCCGAAGCTGTAGTGGAAACAATGTTGAGCATGTTATATGTGGCATGAGTGTAACTGACGCACTGTGGCTTATCCTTACTTGTTGTTGTTGTAGCACTCAAAACTCACACACGCTCACTTAAAGCATCATTATTAGCACAACAGTTCACACACACACACGTTTACACACTCACGCACACATACACATTGAGTCGACCATTATGACCACTTGCTGTGAGCTCATCGCTGGCAGGACGTCGTACTCATCGTGTTGACATACTTCTGCCAACAGTTGATCTTGTGGCCTACCGCAGGCATGCGGATTTAATCCATAAAGGATACGCACAAACACACACTCATTACAAATGTGTGTGTGTGTGTGCGTGTGTGTGGGCTTGTGAAATTTTAAGCACGTCCGTTTTGGGTCTAACGAGCCACGTTCCATTCTCGTTGTGGCTGCTGCAACTGTTGTTTCTCTGCTCTGCTGATGCTGCTGCTTCTTCTGTCTCGACTAGCCTGAAAGTAGGCAATGAAATCTGTTGAGAATTTGCAGCACATACCAGTGTTGCCAACTACTTGTCATAAACAGGACAAACTAGAACTGGGATAATGGATACAAATTAACAAAAAAGGAACCGAAAACAGGACAAATAGTTTTATATTATAAGTACAGACTTTTAAAAATATTATTGTTCGGAAACTATTAATATTTTTAATTAGTCAATGTTGCAGTTATTCTGTGTATAATTTGTAATGACCGTTATTCTAATATTCTTTTCTATTTTTAAATATTAAACCAATAACATTTTTTAAAAGAGGCTTAATATAAATTGTATTTGACATAACATTTTGGTCAACCCTTGTGAGCCCTAATTTGATCAATTTTAAAACTTAAAAGTAAGTTAAGTTTGTGGATACAAAATGTTTCACAGTTTACCCGATTAAAATAGTTTGTAAAAGGACAGATATATCTAGAAAAAAGGCTGAATTAGCAGCACTGAGACAGAAAGAGATAGTGAGAGAGAGAAAGAAAGAGCAGCCTTTACTTGTATTAGTTTACAAATCACACGTAATAACAATTGACACAGACACGCCCCCACAACGACGCCCACTTGCTGCCCCTTTATGCGACATTTGTTTGGCTTTTGGGTTAATTAAAATACTGACACAACCATACACACCCCAACACACACACAAACACACACACCTACTTACACACATTAAATGAATTCTGATTCCAACACAACTTGCAATTAGATGAGGCATAAAATGTGGTCAACTGCTGTCTGTGTGTGTGCTTTTGTGTGTGTTTGTTGTGCGGCAACTTAACCGTAAACATTGTAAATTCCCTTTTTGCATAAAATTCATTTTTAATTTCATTTCATTTGGCCAGTAAAAATGATTAACGCTGGCTACACATGTAAAATATGGCTTAAATGCGAACGTGTGTGTAAAACTCTCGAATAAATAAATTAAAATCAATGTGGAGAAAGAAAAAAAACGATATGACCACAAAAGCGCAGCTGTGTGTGAGTGAGTGTGTGTGCTACAGAGTGGCTATTTTAACATGCACATTATTACAATTAAAATTAATTCAATAATAAATTTCAAAATAATTACAATACACTCGCTTAAATAAACGTTTGCACCGCGTTGACAAAAACAAAGAATAATAATAAAGAAATATTAATAAAAAAGTGTCATGTATACATATGTAATTTATATGTATGTACTAAATACATATGTATGTATTTGTATTTATATATAAATAAAGGTATGCCTCTCTCTCCAATTGACAATGTGGTACAACTCCAGTGGCCAAGAAGGTAAAAGCCAACAATTTGAATAACTATCTTGGCTTAATGGAGGGCCACATAACTGACTCATTTAGTTGGAGAAAGTGGAGAAAGAATGAAAGAATTATATAGATATTAAGCTTTCCAATACCAAGTCTTAATATTTAATTAACTTACGATATTTACTTATAAATTTGGCAAAACTTAACTGACTCATTTTGTAGAATAAAAGGATATTTAATATTTAGAAAAAATCATAAGGCAATATGATCATGGATAAATCTATAAAATAATTCTATATTTATGCATTTGGAAAACCAAAAGTTTGATTCCAAAATATAAAAAGAATTCTTGTTTTATCTTTTAAACAAATTTAACTTGTTATAATCTCTGCTTTAGTATTTTTGAAGCCAATTCTTTTTAATGACTCCGATAATAATCAATAATATCAAGAATACTTTAAGTCAATTTATATTTAAGAAAATGCTAATAAATAAATTATAATAAAGAGCGCAATAACTTAATAATTAATTGCTACCAATAAATTAATGTGAAAAGAGTATTTGAGAGTCATTGTGCTCTACTTAAAATTGTCATTACATTGCAACATTTTCGCTGCACTTTCCACAAGTTTCGCATAAATAAATGACGTATACACATACACACATACATACACGGGAACGTTGTTATTCCTTCCCCTGTGTTCCTCATTCTTGTTGTTTTTTGTTAATTTGTATGGAAAATCACTTTTTGCGAAAAACCCATTTAAAAATTACGCTGTTTTTATAAGGTAACAATGCATACAACAATTTACACACGCGCACGATGCAAATTTGCATAACATTTGCCCGGGCAAACACAGGAGAGCGTGGTATGTGACACCCACATACAGATATATAGTACAAGTACACACAGATATACATCCACTCACACACCCACTCGAACACACACACACATGTCCCCTTTTGGAAATGGTTTACCCAAGCGTATAAATTCACATAATAAGTCTGTGTCGGTGTCGGTGTCCTCGGTAGATCTGTGAATACTGTGGATGCTGTGGCTGATGATGTTGCTCCTGCTCCTGCCCCTGTTTATCCTCCTCTTCTTGTTGTTGTAGTTGCTGTTGTTATCAGAGTTGATTCGCGACAACAACAACTAGACTGGGCTTGACAACGATACTCGTATCATCATTCTGCCTGCCTCAACACCCCCAAATTGTCAACTGATGATGATGATGCTGATGCCTGGGATTGTTGATTGGAACTGGTTGCTATTGTATTGGTAATGGCCAGTGTAATGACATGTGCAGCCTGACCAGACCAGCCTCCCAATCTTCCCTCTTTTCCCCCTGCTGACTGCGGTTTCAAATATTGCAAAATTGTAAATGTTTTATTCGCCGTTCTTGGACGGGGAAACCAAACCAAGTTGTGACATCTGCCTGTCGACCAGTCTGCAATGTTGTTATTGTTTTTATTGTTGCTGCTGTTCTTGTTCTTGTTGGTTTATTGTAAATTACAGCCTATAAATTAAAATAACACACTCGCTAAATGTGTGTAATCAAAGTTGCCTTCCACTCCAAACACACAATTTTAACAAAAGCACTCAATTTGCCTTTCTGTTTGTTTGTTGGTTTTGTTTATAGATTGGCTTATTTTGATATTGAATTAAATAAATGAACTTTCTAAACGAAATGTTTCAAATTAATTTTGGGGTCACAGCATCGATATGTCAATTAAGTATCATATGAAATCTCTTCAAATTGTTTAAACAGTTTACTTAAAATGTAAAATCAGTAATAATAGTAATCCTTTATAATTAATATAAAATTAAAACAGTGTCCAACTGTCTACTCTATACTTAAAAACATATTTTATATTAACTATACTAAATAAATTTAAAACAAAATCAAGAAAACGAATAAGAAACCCATGTAAAAACCTAACTAACAGCACCTTAGAGTCTTTCAGTGAAGCACTATCATTTACAGCATTCTAACTAGTTTTCTTTTATATTATTTCTTACAACAACAAGTGTTACAACAGTTTAAGTTGACATTCTAGTACAGTTATTATAGTATTTATAGCACGATAGATCAATCGATCAACAGAGAAAACTCAATCAGATGTGAGTTCATTAAAGTTGTCAAGTTGTTGAGTTGTTATGTCAGCAAGTTGTAAAGTCTAGACAAATTGTTGTTTATTAAAACGAGTATTTAAAGGAACGACAATTATGCTTACTATGATATAATCTACATATATTAACAATTGAAAATATAGAAACAAAGAAATGTGGATTTATTTACGAATTTAATTTTAAATGAGAATTGAAAGACGATTTGATTTATAAGTATTTTATTAAAAGGTTAAGAGGCTCATAAAGCTGTAGAAATTTTAAATTATTATTAAATGGCAGTGAAAGTCAAATATGTTTGTTATTTATGATTTATATTTTATTAATAAAGGATTAAGAAGTTTAGAGATATAAAGAAATATTTAATAATTTAATTCTATACATATTTATGTTTGTTTATGATTTATATTCAATTTGTAATAAGCTAAAGTTGTACAAAAATATCATTTAAATTAATTTTAGGTGTTTCAGTTACCAAGTTTTCAGTTACCTTTAAGCAGACACAATGAATACCATTTACAGACATTTACAGACAGAATCCCACAGCAGAATCTCCTCATGAGAAAGTTCTTCCATCATAGGGATCGGGTCTAAGGGAGGAAGACCCCATCTATTTTGCTTTTTGTTTCATGTTTTGTTGGCAGCGAAATTGCGTTGAATGTTACCTGCCATTTGGCAGCGTATACAACAACAGTAGTGGCAAATGGAAAATCGAAAGAGAAGCAAGAGCAGGAGAGGGGGCAAGAGGAGAGTAGAAGAAGAGAAGAACAGGTAGGCTAAAGGCAACATGATTCTGAGCCTCCGTACATTAAGTAAATGCCTGCCTATGTGCTATATATAAAGAGGACTATATGCATATGCAAGCGAACGTTATTGCAACAACAGACAACACGGGCTAAAGGTGCTCGGTGTTTGGTAGCTCGGTGAATTGGTTGCACGGTGTTCCTTTTGCGTTTATTTGCTGGCCCGTTTGGTTTGGTTTGTTTGTTTGCCTGCCTGTTTTTCAGCCAGTCAGCCAAGTTCTGCAGCCATGTATCCTTCTACATCCTGGCAGCCGCAACAGCAGCAACTTTTCCATTAAATCTTCTGTCCGTTTGTCGTCCTTCTCGTCCTTGTCTCGTCGGTCTCTCAACCTTTTGAATGTGTGTGTGTGTGTTTTAAGCGATTCCCTTTAACTCTGCCAGCCTGCCTGTTTGCCATTGTCATTGTCTAGACTCTTGTCTCTGCTGCCCACACTGCGTATGCGCCATATTTAGCCATAGTAAACTTTGCAATAATCATACGCACCGTTGTGCAAGAAAAAAATCAACAGAAAACTGAATTGAAAATGCAAATTCAAACTCTCTTTTTTCTGTCGAGTTCAAAGCTCGGATTCTACAAATAGATCCTACGATACTCAAATGCCCGAAATGCACAACAAGCAAAGTCCTTTGTATTTATATTTGTGTTTGTATTTGTGTTTGCCAATAAATAAACGAGTTGTCGTTGCCGTTGTCGTTGTCGTTGTCCTGTCTGCTGTTGTCTCCTCTTTGTATTTGTTGACATGTAATTGCAACTAAATATTTTAAATTGCTTTAAAATAAAGCGTTGACTTCCCACTCTCTCTCTCTCTCTACCTTTTTTTCACTCTGACTCTATCTTTCCCACTCTATTGCTGACTGCTCACCCAAAAGGTTATGCAAATGACAAAGTTGCCTCGTTGCACAGTTGTGGTGTTGCAGCATGTTGCAGTGTGGTGCGATGTGAATGTGGATGCTGTATGCAACGTTTGAGTAAATAACATAAAACTCGTATTTATACACAGCATACGTGTAAACACACACTGAGGAGTGAGAGAGTCCTTCGGGTGGAGCAGGTCGTTTCATGCCTTTCCTGTTTGCATTTCACATTCAGCTGCGTGTTAGAGTTGGAATACCTGAATCCTTCTCCCTCCCTCTCTCTCTCTCTCTGTGTGTGTCTCACTCTCTGTGGGTGAGTTCCTGGATTTATCTGTGAGTGTGTGTTTGCCGACTGATATGTGGAAATCCTTTTATCAACAGCAATTGTTCAACAAGAAATCATCATATCAACTCACCGAAATAACCAACTATTTGAAAGCCTGTCTGCAGGATACGCTTTCAGTTTAACACTTTAATGGAACACATTCCAATATTAAAGTGGCTAGTAATTTAGGGAATAGGTAATAAATGAATAACAAAAAGGATTTAATTAAATATTTATATATATATATATAAAAACTAAATAAATTTTTATGGGGAGTATCATTTTGATCATTGTTTGATTTTGCAGCGTTCAGTTTTTCTTCAAAATCTGTAAAGAAAGTTCTTAAGTTCCTCGGGAATTTTAGATTCGCAATTACTTTTGTGTGGTAATCAGAAAGTCAAGAGTTGTTGTTGCAGTTGAAGTTGCAGTTGACAATGAGTTGAAATTTATTGCATAGTTATGGTAAGTGACGATAAGTTGCAGTTAAATGCACAAGTTAGTTAGTTAGTTACTCATTTAATTATTTATGCACATACTTACATATATATATATAGTTATTTATGCATTTATAAGGAGTAATTGATGTCGCTGGAATGGAGCATGAGTCGAGTCAAGTTGGCGCTGTAATTAACACCAAAACACCCAGTGAACATGTCAACAGTCACTTAAAGCGAAACCGAAATGCCCACAACGCGACGCGACGAGACCTTCAATCATCAATCAGTCAAGTAATCAATCATTCAATTGCATTTTTTCCACTAAGCAAAACTCGTTTTAGCCACAACACAACAACGATGACGATGACGATGGCCACATTCTTTAAGCTCCACAACGACTCTCGTCTCTGGTGGCTGTGAGAATATGCAACGGGGAGTCGTCGTTTAAGCCATAAATAGTTACAGCCAATGACAGTTATGTGCAAATATGAGGCACATATGCATGCATGAATTCACTCACGATCATCCACTGCCTAATCACCAACGGCTTCGATTTCGAGTAGAGTTACATATTATAAAAAAGCGAATCTTGGCTTAATTAATTAGGCGCGTGCGCTAATTGTTTAGTGTCCTGTTTTGTGCTTTTTTGTGTTATTGTTGCTTTTGTTGTTGTTGTTTGCAATTAGCCTTAACATGCGCTTTGGCGCCTGCGCCATGAAAAACCAGTTTCCCAACGCAGTGAAAGCAAGTGCGAGTGCAACAGCTATAAGCTTAGTGTGTGTGTGAGTGAGACAGTGCCACTGCTTTGACATTTACCAACGCTCAATGGCATAAAATTAATTAACAAAATTAATAAAACATTTTTTTTAACATAAACTCGAGCAGGCAGCGAGAAATATTAATTAACTCGACTGCTTTTGCAGTGGCTGCTCCCGTCGACAACTGCTGGCGACTGTCCCCTGTCCTCTGTTCTCCATGCTACCATCCTTCATCCTTCATCCGCCATCGTCCTCCATCGTCATCGTCGTGCGTTATACAATAATTAAGTTTTCAGCACCTGCGTGCGCGCCAAGTTGGAGTTGAAGCTGGAGCTGGAGCTGAAGCTGAAGCTATGGCTAAAGCTGCAGCTGCTTGGCCAACAACTTGACTTCTTTCTTTCGGCCAGGTTGCAGCAGCTGTCACAGGGTCGTTAAGAGTATTGGGCGCCAGCTTAAATGGGGCTACAAATATTTTATTTTAATTTATAGAGTTGGTTTGTTTTTATTATAATTGTTATTTATGCAAAACATACACAACATAAACCTATTTAAAATGGTATTTTTATAGACTTTTTTAATAGACTTTTTTAATATCTTAGTGCTGCAAGGATACTTGTTTTATTTTATTCACTCGTAACAAACACACTAAGATTGATGTTATTGTCCTGTTAAATTTAAACAGATAGATACTTATGAATTTTATACTAATTTTTATACATTAAATGATATCATAACTTCCAAATAGTTAGACCATCTAGAAATTAAAAAAATGATTTTTAATATAATAAAGTGAAAGTACAACATGAATAAATATATATTTTGTAATAAATCATTTAAAATAAAACGTGATAGCCGCTAAATGAAGGTTTGAAGGTTTTCTTGTAGTAACTAAAATTTAAATAAATTAAATTCTTATCTTAAAAATGATTAGTTAGGTTAGATATTATACTTATATATAAACCATAGTAATCTATTAAATTAAAGTTGCCCTTCATGACTCATGCTATATATAACAACATACATTAAATTTGTATTAACTAAATTAAATTATTTTACCAATTTTTATCGTGTCCTTTGGAATAATATTTTGTTAACCGCACTTTGCTCCTGTGGCCTTATCCAAAAACTGTCGCTTGATCAGTTGCTTGCCACTGTTGGCAACTGTGGCGCATGTTTGGGCCATTTTTACAAGCATAGCCAGTTTCAAATTTCATTCCTGTTGCCAATGTTGCCTCCTTTTCTCTCTTTGCGTCTCACTCTCTCTGTCTGTCTCGCTTTTAGCCATGTCTGCGGTGCGTGTGTGTGTCTGTTGACGTGTTGTTGCACATGCGCATTAACCCGGCCACAAATTGTAATTACCACAACGCATTACAACATAATTCCCAATTGAGTCCCAGCACTTCTTTTTCGCATATTTTGAGTGTGAATTTAATGATACGGATGGCCAGGATCATTTATTGGTATGACTACGATTGGGGGCCTAAAGAAAGTTTGGCATTTAAGTGAAGGGCGAATGTTTTTCGTTACGTTTCAGATGGAACGCGCCGATCTTTCCGGTAATAACATAATAGCCCGAAATATTGTATTGGCATTGGAATTCAATTAGCAAGAAGGCAGTTAACTCATGTGAAAGGTCCAAGAAGATGCCGCCTGGACTTCAACTTCAATCCTCCCTCTTCTTAATGTTCCATCTGACCATCTCAAAGTGCAGTGGCCATTTCCACTTTGAGGTCAATAGTTTTTGCAAATTGCTGTTTGTTGTTTGTCGTTTTGACCAACCGGCTCAGGTTTTGGCCCTGTTCCTGTCCCTGCACTTGACCAGTTTAGATTCTCTCTCTCTTAACTTGCTCTACCTCTCTCTCTCTGTCTCTCTCTCTCTCGACCAGTTTGGTTAGTTGGCCTCTAGACAAATTGCTTGGACTCAGCTCAGCTTAGCTGAGTTCAGACCTCGTTCCAACTCTTGGAGAACACAGAAGATGCCATCAGGTGTCGAGTGTTTTGTCAGCTATATTTGCGTTTTGGCTCAGTTAAAGGCAATCGAGCTGCTGAGACTCTCAATAGAAGCTGAGCACGATTGTCAAAATAAGAGAAATCCGGATTCTTGTTCTTATTGTTCTCCAGAATCTTGTAAAGCAATGCAACCAAACTGAAAGAATGTCAGACAACTAGTGCTACAATAATTGAGAATGCATAATTGATTGTTAAATTTGTAAGGAGTTACGATAGGAAAATAGATATTAAAGAGTAATAGAATTATAAAAGAACTTTGTTTTAATTTTTAATTCAAATTATTTATATTAACTAAGGAAAAGGAATGAAAAAGAAATAAAGTAAAGAAGAGACAATTAATAATTAAGTGCTTACAAATTAAATCCAATAACTATAGGGTGTATATGTAAAATAAACTTTGTAGTAAACATTTGTAAATTACAGAGTATACATTAAAATAAAAGCTCGAACTTAAAATGAATTAACAGCTGTTAAAATTATAGGGTAAAAATTAAAGTGACACTTAGGTCGTTTAAAAATCGAATTGAAAGAAGCAAGAACATATTTTTTACTATTTAAAAGTAATTAGTTAATATACTTTGCATTTCAATTACAGGTTATATTTACTTGAATTAATTGCAGATATCGGAGGCTGAACTTAATCTTAAGAGAAGAGCTGAAAGATTTTGGATTGATTGAGCTAAATGATTTACGCATTAAGTTTGAAATGAAAAGGAATAAATAGTTTGTATTTATATGTGCTGCAATTGTTAAGGTTGGTATTTATATGATTTTAATATATCTTTATCAGTGTTCAAACTATTGTTGAACTTAAGAAGAAGATTTTGTTAGCAACTTTAGCATGTTTGTGACCAGTTTTGTTTGGCAAATGTGGTAGCTTTGTTTTGGACCCAAACTTAACCCAGGTCTAGGCCAAGTATTAAAGACTGAACTGAAACTAGTTTCAATTAAAATTCTTTGGCTTCGACAAAAGAATAACAAAAAGGGAAACACAAGACAAATTAAAGTGGATTATGAGAGGAGCAATCGTGTAAATAAAAACAGTATATATATATACGAGTACACTATACAACATATACATATATCTTTTATATATATTTATATATGGTCAGAACGAGACCTCTGTCTTCTGACTTGGGTCTCAAGTTGCGTGTGTGTATCTGGCGCATTTAAGTAAATTTTGCTGAAATTGGTGCAAAAGACAAAGAAAAGCACATAAAATAATAACAGACGCAATCTGACGTCGTCGCCGAGATCCAGGCGACTACAACGGCCTCCGGGCCAATGACTAAATGACTGACTAAGTGCCAAAGGGTACAAAAGGGACAGGGACAGGGACACGGACAGACATTGGTTCTTTCTCTTTCTGTCTCTGTCTCTGTTGGGCCTCTAAATGCGAAATCGAAACGAAAAATCGAGAGGCAAAAATATAAAATACGAGTGCGGCCGCCGTCGCTCATTATAAATTTTTTTAATCGGCAGTGCTGGAAGAAAACATCAAAGATCCGTCGTCTTGGACTGGGACTTGGACTTGGACTTGGAGTCGATCCTGCAGCAAGTTTAAATATTTAAAACAAAGTCTTGAGCTCTTGAGGCCTGTATGGCTTTAGGCCTCCTATATCGTCCCCATACTACCCTTTTCCTCCCTCTCTTTCCCTACCCCGTTGTCAGCGTCTCCATTTCCATCTGCATCTCCATCTCCATCTTCGTCTCCGTTTCTGACTGGTACGACATTCCAGGCGCGCGCGTTCCACCTTCGCCTTGTGCACAGGCTGCATCCTCCATGGTCGCACACACATAATTTTTTCTCCGACCCTGTAGTTACCAAAACTACAAAGAGTCTATAAGGTTTGTCAAAAGAAATATGTGCGTAATAGGCAGCAGACCATAAAGTAGATATGTTATATTTGTATATGATTGATCTGCATCAACAACATGTCCGTCTTAGACCCTGTACTTACTTAAATAAATGAAATACACTGGTTAACAAAATTGTATTCTTTTTAATCTAAAAATTTCTGAATTTGTGAGTCTAATATTATTTCTTAAACAAATCCTTCGAGAAACTTTGCTCTTAGAACCCAGCTCTTCGTTATAAAGTTGTGTTTTTCTCTTTGTTTTGTAAAAGTTGGATTATTTAAAAAACAATTTCCTTTTTGGAAAAGCTTTCTGAATTTTTTAGAAATAGCAAAGTCGAATTACAAAAGTGCAAAGCCAGCTCCTTAAGCTTTGCTATATATGATATATAATATAGTTGAGATCATCCCCAACGGACAATAAGCTCGTAACTTATTAAATAAACAACTTTTAATACGTTGAGATCTATATATTTTACAGATTAAGTACAGGGTCTCCCACAGTCGAGACTGCTCTTCTGTAGCCTTTCCAAGTTTTTTATTGTATTTCTTTTTTTTTTTGGACCTGTCTACATCCCGCTCTTGGGGTCTGTCCTTTTGGGTTCCCGTCTCAGTCGCTGTCTTGGTTTCGGTTTCGGTTTCTGTCTCCATCTCCATCTCCGTCTGGATATCTGGCAACTGTTCGTATTTCACCTGGCACTGTCGGCCGGTCAGTCATTAAATGCCCTCAAAATGCAAACAACAACATCAACAACATCCATCCACAACAACAACAGCAACAACAACAACATTGACAACAACAACTGCCTGTCGAGGACAACTTGCAAAAGCGATTCACGCATTTTGTTTTTGTTTTCTTTTTATTATTTATTTAATATTATTATTTAATACAAATTTTGACAGCGATCTTCCCTTTGTTGTTCCACTGACAGCTGTTGACAGAATGAGATGCAAAGCTGCCAAAAAGAGCGAGATGCAAATAGGTTTTAGTGCCGATCATGCAACTCATGCCACATTGTGTTATCCACACAGCCATCAAACAGATGCACAACATTCAACTAGTTATTCAAAAGGTACTCAATCAACATGAGTTTGGATAATCATATTAAATTGTTTCATCATTTTATGTGTTGCTAAACATTAAGTAAAGAATAATAAAAATTAAAATAATAATACATTTTTAAACTTTTATTATGCCACAGAAATTAAATATGCATTTTTAAATGCAACACCTTTAAATTTAAACAAAATATAAAATTTCCTTAAATAATATTTTCGTTTTATTCACAAAAAGTTGTTTAATTTTGTGTTAATAAAAACTAAATATTTATACATTTTTTTATTTAATAATAGTAAAATATAATCAACAAAAATAATTTCACAATTGTTATCGTGACAACAAACTTACTAATTCCTGCAATAAATACTTTAAGTAATTGATTTTTAAGAAAATAAATAAATGGATAAATATTACTTTGTATAAAAATATACACATTATTTTTTTACAACTAAAAGATAGTTGAAGTGCACTTAATTAGCTATATTGATATATTTTTTGCAATAACTATTTATTTATATTAACTTCTTATGTATTTGCAAAGATGTTGTTAGATGTTAGATGTTGTTACGTCAATTTAACTTAATTGATTCCTATGTGTTTCAAACTAATTCAATTAAATTAGCTGAGTTTGATGCCATATTTTTGAATTTTATTAAATTACATAATTAAACCATTAACTAATTTTAATTAAAATCACAATTCATTTTGAAATCTGTTTTTTCGCCTTATTACATCAATAACAAATTGTTTAATCGTAACTTATTAAATGAAAAGATGAATGTCTGGCTGTGTTTTTTTGTTGTGTTTTTTTTTGGGTTGAGCTTTTGTATCTTTTGTATCTGTATCTGTATCTTTTGTTGCAATTTACATGCCACAGCGGCAACAGTGGACAACTGCTGCAAATTGTGCGTGTATCCCAATGGAGCTGCTTGTGGCAGGAAGCAGCTGCTCGAAATTCTTGGAAATGCGCATTGCTGCGTTTATATATTTCGGACAGTCGAAAGCAGCAGCAACAACAACAACAGCAGCAGCACCAGCAACAACAACAGCAACAAAAAGAGCAACAAAAATAATAATAAAGTGAATGCTGCCTGTTGCACGTATAAATGTGTTTACAAGTTGCCGCCAACGTAGTAAATATAATTTAATAAATTTAAATGAGACAAACGAAAGACAGGCAGCAACAACAGCAAACAACAACAATGATGATGATGACAAGCACAAGAGCAACAACAGCAACAACAACTCCAACAACTTAAACAACAACAACAACAACATCATTAGAAGCCGCTGCCAAAACTGTGCTCTGCCTTTAGCTCTGGGGTCAATAGTATCCATGGAATTCAATGCTTTTGCATTTGGCCAAGAGCTGAGGTAGAAGATGTTGCCCCTGCCACAGCCCTCTTTCTTTCTCTCCTCTCTCTCCTCTCACCACTCACCTCTCTCCTCTTTCAAAATGCTCTCATGGGCACACAAGGAAGCGCATTTTTAAATGCCAAAACAAATGGAAAAATTAAAGCCAACGAACGAGGCGACGGCAACAACAACAACAACAGCAACAAATGGCCAAACGGCAGCAGTCGACGTAAACCTGCCCCGTTTTACGGGGTAAAGGGTATGGCTAAGAGACACAAACACACACACACACTTACACACTCACTTACACACTCAGCCTCTTGGCTGTAAAAATGCATCTAAGCTGCTTTGCTTTTTTGCCAACTTTTACCAACTGGTTTCTTGCATTTCCCACTCCACACTCTTAACTCCCCATTTCCCACTCCCCTTTCCCCACCTTGCAGTTAACTCCATTGCAATTCCCAGATTTTTTTTCAGCTCACAGCTCCACGGCAGCCGCAACACTTTTATTATATGCCTTCATCTAATAAGCTAAGCGAAGCGGGGGCATTGCAACGACATCGGAGAAGGTTGCTTCTAGTGATGTAAATCCAAGCAGAACAACGCTTTTCGGAAGACACTGTAACTATTCAAATCTTACTAATATAAAATGTAAATTAAAAATGATTTGTCAACTTTTATTACAGAAATAGATTTTAGGAAAACTCTGTAACTATAAAAATCTTGTTTATGTCAAATAAAAAGATTTGTCAGTTTTTAAAATAGAAAATAATATATTATTATATATTTATTTATATTTTATTATTCAAATTTAAAATACAAGGAGTATTCTTTATATTTTTATCAGAAATAATCTTTAGAATATATATCCAAATATGTATTTCTAAATTGTTATCCCTGTTTTTAACAACAGTATTAAAATCTTTAATGAAAATCATGTTGCGATGAATTTCACAGCTTTATTAAGATACCTAAATTAGATTAAAATATGTTTGAAATGAAATATGTAGAGAACTGTGTTATTTCTTTAATATGCTAATTATTAATATTTTAATAAACTAAAATTCAATTTAGCTTTGACTGTTTTTAACAATTGTTTGCTAAATTTTCAAGAGAATGATAATATACAAATGTCTATTAATCGACGCAAAATACGTTACATTAATGATTCGATATTTTCTCTCACATCACTAGTTGCTGTTGTTGCTGTTGTTATTGTTGCTGTTACTGCTGCTGCTGCTGCTGCTGTTGCTGTTGCTGGTGTGTCTATTGAGCTATCCGTGTCCAATTGCAAAGCCCAGATACATACACATGTTGTTTGGGGACTGGACTCGTCGTCTGTGTCTATGTCTGTGTTGTCTGTCGTCTGTTGTCCGTTGTTGGGTTCATTGGTTCTGCATCGTATCGAGTGCGATGATCACCAAACATGATCATTCAACTTTGCTTTTTAACGCCAAATAAAATAAATCAAATTCCACTGCGGTCGTCGACTACAACTAGAAGATGCTCAGATGCCCAGATGCCCAGGAAATGCCAGACACCTTCACACACACACACTAACACACATACACTCACACTCGTTTAAGCCTGGCCATAAAATGCATCTATTAGTTGTAAAATGCCCAACAACAACAGGAAGAACAACAGCAACAACTGGTATCTGCATCTTATGTCTCCTTGTTCGAGAGACCCCAAAAACGGTTAAAACTCGCAATTATTTTGCCTGTTAGCCAAGTTGTTTTTGACCTGCCCCAAAAGCCAGAAGCAACCAACTTCTAAGTGACGATCGTTGTGTGTCGTTGTCCTAGACCATAATAAACTTGAGGAATGCCAAATGCAGCAGCCGTTAAAAAATACTAAACAAACAATACAAACAAAATCTGAAACTCGATACCAAATCCCAAATCCCAAAACCGAAAACTCAAATTCAAACTGAAGCAAAAACAGAAACAAAAATTGATATAGAACCCGAAACCAAAACCAAATGATGACCGTATCGACAAAGGAGCATAACATGTTAAGCCGCAGATTAAATTCAAATAAATCGACATGCTCGCCTGGAAATGAAAACATTCACATTCACAGCACAACAACAACATCCACAACAACATCAACAACAACAAACAAGCTTCAGAAATATGCCTCTAAGCTTAAAAACATAAGTTGTGTGATACCCTGTAAAGCAAATTCTGTTGTAAAGTGAGAGAAACTAATAGGTAAAGTTGTTATCTGCCTAAGAAATTTCATAAAAAATTATATACCAAGTTAAGATAACTATATTTTAAGTGAAAAATAATTAAATTAATTTAAATATAATTTAATGAAAGATATATAAATTTAAATTAAAAATAAAATATAGACGGACTTAGCAATTAATATTTATCGATATCAAATAGAGAGATAATGGATTTAAGAATAATTTTAATATTGTTTATAAAGTGTTTCTTTAAATCCTCTTGTTATTCTTCTTTATATTTCAATAATATATACATAAATACATATTAGAATATAGATATTTTCATAGAACTTTTAATTAGGTAAACAAGTTGATATATTCTTGGGAACCACTTCTTTCCCAAAATATTCACTACGAATGTTCTTCGAAAAGGTTTTTTTTGTATTTTATGTGTCAGTAGCTATTGAATTACTAAATATATCATATTTGTTGGGAACCACTTCTTTCTTATGTTATTTTTATTTTTGTAGCAATAAAATGAATATTTAGTATATTATGGTAAATACCCTAAGCCAAGAGGCAGCTCTGACCATGGCAATGGCGAGTCAAGCTTAAAGCCTGCTTTGGATTTGCGTGGTTATGGTCAGAGACAGAGAAAGAGGCAGAAGGCAGAAAGGTCTGAGAAGGAGGAGGATAAAGAGGAGGAGAGAAGGGATCTCAACGGTCGCAGGGCGCAGCCAATTTGCGAATATTTTCATTTCAATTGCGCTGTTGTATGTGGCGACTTCCAGGATGAGCTTGGCTGTTGCCACATGTGTCTGTGGCAACAACAGCCTCAGCCTCAGCCTCTGTCTCTCTCAGCTCTCGGCTCTCGGCCATTGACACAGGTCACACATGTACAGGCAAGGCCAGTCAGAAGCCAGCTTTGGGGCCTGAACTTCAAGTGGCTCAGCTCTGCCCAGCTTAGTTGCAATGCTGCACAGCAGCCGCAACAGATTCAGCGATCCACACAGACAAAACGTCACTTGGTTGCATGATCTATGCTAAAAGTTTAGCCGCTCACCTGTGCCTGCTTTGGATCTCGAGTTCTTTGGGTTCTGTATATGGGTTCTGTGTTTGGGATCTGTGTTGGAGTTGGGACTGATCCACTAGCTGGGGCCATGGATCAAGGAAAGGCTATCATTAGTGGCTGCCCGAAGGCAAAGACTGCTCGCTGTCGCTTAAGTTTGCTCTGTTACCATTCTGAGTTTTTTGTTGTTTTTTGTTTTTTTTATGCATCATCGCCTTTTGTTTGCGAAAAACTTTCTTAAATTCTTTAGCTGCTGTCGCGACGCCGCTGTCGACGTCGACGTCGCTGTCGACGCAGACTAGTTTCGTATCTTGAAGTTGAAATAAAAATTATTTACGATCGTTTTGTCAGCCAGAACTGGACGCAGACAGAGACAGAGCAAGAGTGAGAAGAAGATAGAGAGGGAGATAGGTAGAGTGGAGTGTCCAGTGGCCTGGCCACCTTCAACACAACTGTCGTTCATCTCTGCAGTTACCGCCCCGCCTTGCCACCTTGCCACCTTGCCACACAGCACTTGCTGTTGTTGCTGTTCTCAACTTTGTTGTATTTCACGCTCATCAAACAACCAGCGACAACTGTTGCATCTACTTCGAAGCTGCCACTCCACTATGGGAAAAGAGCACGATATTTTGGCATAAAGTTAATTATTTTGCTCCCCACTTTGGAAATAATTTTATTGATGTTCTAAATATTAACATCAGACACTGTAACATATAATATATTTCAAATAAACATTTTTAAATAACAATTGATTTAGATTGTTATAGGAAATAGGACAGTTATTTAAATTGTCAAATCAAAATAAAAATTAACTGGAACTTTAAAATTAAAAGATGCCTATTTAAATATTTTAGTAGCTATTTTTGATCTAACCTATTTCCAGTATGCTACATCTATAAAAAGTATGTCAGGTATTGATTTTTTTTGAGTTATTTTTAAGCCCAGTCTAATAATACTGATAATACAGCTGATTCTATATATCTTTATGAATTGAAATATTATGAAAAGTGTATTTCCTTTCAACACGTGTAAGTATGAATAAAGTTATTCAGTTTATACAATATCTAGCTTTATAATAAAATTGTCAGGTTTTATATTAAAATATTAAACTTTTTACTGATTTTCTTAAAAAAACTGGATTATAAATTAGTCAAACTAACGTTGGTTAACTTTAAAGTTTATGCCAAATATATCTGTTCTTTTCCATAGTGCATTCCTTCTGCCTTTATCCCGTCTCCTTCTCCATCTCCTTCTTTAACTCTGGTCAAGTCCCTGGTCTCTGGTCTGGTTCGCTTTGCTCACCATCAGCTTTAACGTCAGCTTCAGCTTCAGCTTCAGAGTTTGCGTGCCGCTCGGTTAATCGGCTATGAACAGTTATCGGACTGGTTTTATTGGGTAGCATTTGTTATATGTAGCGGCTGTGCCTCTGTGCGGATCTGTTTGTGGTTATGGTTATATCTCCAACTCCAACTCTGACTTCGACTCAGACTCTGACTCTGCGGTTCTGCCGTTTCGTTTCGAATGTTTTCTGGCCACTTTCTGGCTATTTATATTGGGAATTAGTGCGCTTTGAGGCGATAAGCGTTGTGCGTTGTGCATTTTATAAGCGTGTTCATTTGGAAATTTAGATAGTAGCTGTGAAACAGTTACAACTGTCAAAAAGAATCGCTCTCAATGAGCTTTTGGCCATTGCCAATTAGTTAAATAACTCAATCATTAACTTGTAACACAGTTGAGTCCCAGAATTGCACAGATACTTGGATATATTATATTTAGAGGAAGCACTTTTTAACATTTTTTTTGGCTATCGATAACACCCTATTAATAGCTAGAATAGATTAAAGGCTTTCTTGAATAGGTGGATCTAGAAATTCCAATATTATATTATATTTAAGATATAGATAATGACGTATCAATATGTTGTTGTTATTGCCAATAACTTTCATAGCAGCAGCTAAACTTAAAGTTATTTTCTAATTCTTTGTGGTGTATGAATTTTAAATTTTAATTATTGTTATAATTAATATAATTATAAATGATAATTATCAGGTGAGAGTAAGGCTTAAATATTATAGGTAAATTTTTGTTTGTTAATATTTTATGCAGTTATCGTTAATACATCTAAGTTAAATATATGGTTTATGTTGATTATTGGTAACTATTGTAATAGTTGTAATCGTCTAATGAACAATCTTACCGACAACCTTACAGTCTAGATATATAGTTGCCAATAAGTTAATGAATCTCAATTTGTCTTGACTGTGACGTGACATTTCTAAGAATTGATTGTCTCCTATAATACTTTAACCTTTTATGGAACCAAGACTCTATCAAGACTTTTCGTACAGTTATTCTAATCTAAAATTCCATTGCCTATTCAGTTGCCAAAAATGTGTGTTCACCTTAACCTGGAAAATTAAGTTAGAAGGAGTTTTTTTGTTAGGCACTTGCACCTCACAGGTGTCCACTAAATGAATTCCAATTTGTCGCTTGTTTTAAGCCGCCGCTTTTTGTGGCACCACCAAGATACTCTATACAGTCAGAAGTTCTAGTTGAGCAACATTAATTTGAAGGCAGGTGGCAAGTTGCACCTCTTTCTCTCCTTCCCTCCTCTAAATGGCTAGGACAATGCCAAGCTGAAAAGCGATGTTGGCCTTGGCGTTGCATGGCATGTGGAATGTAGAGGGCAGACACAACTCTGCCTCATGCCTCATGACCCATGCCACAAACTTTCGCTCTACTTGAACGCAGCAAGGACTTGAGTTGGTGCGTATACGAGTAGAGAGAAGGGATTCGGAAAGGGATTGATGTTGAGGTCCTTTGTGTGCATGTAAAATGTTATTTGGTAGTTCAGCTGGCGGTGCGTTTTACTATCTACACTCACACATACACTCTCTCACGCATACATGCACACGCACACACAGACTAAGACAATTTTGGCTGGCAGGCTGTGTATTTATGGGTCGAGGCTACTCACAGCCCGTTAAAGAGGCGAAGGTTGACGTCGAGTGGGCGGAAAGTAGGCGAGGTCGTCTCCTCGCTCGGTTCGTTGACAGCAACTAAGGGTGTGTGGGTATGTGTGGATATGGATGTGTGTGGGTGTGTTTGTTTGTTTGTGTGTATGTGCTGCTTGGACTCGGGCTCATCCCAATTAAATGGGGGCTTGTTTTGCCACCGGCGAAGGTTAACTAAGCGGCGCAGTTATCGTTCATTCTAGCTGAAGGTTAATAAATGTCCCTTTTAAATACACAGACAATCACTTGCTTTGTTCTCTCTTTCTCTTTCTCTTTCTCACTCTCTCTCTCTCTCTCTCTCTCTCTCTCTCTCTCTCTCTCTCTCTCTCTCTCTCTATCTCTGTGTCTCACTCCCTTTTTCTAAAGTTTCCCTATTACCTGCCAATGATAAATCTCCGAATGCGCAGACAACAATTTTTAATTTAAACTGAAAATATTCTACCTCATCTATAATTGTAAAGTTTATTTTTTGATCTAATAGCAGCATTTAAAATTTTGAAAACTAAATTCTCAAATAATTTAGTTTTATTTAACTATGATATTTTTTTATTGTCGTTGACAAATATGTTTTCTAATTTCTAAAACTGTAATTCTGAAATTAACTAAAAAAAAACAATGTCAAACTTAACTAATTGCGGACAGCCTTAGGCTTTTATAAGTTAATGTTATTTACATTTAAATTCTACGTAAATATGACAGCCTTTCTTTCCAATAATATTATTTAAAATAAATAATTTTTAATTGATTTATAAATTCTTAAGTAACTTAATAACCATCTTAAGTACAAAGATTTTAATTTCACTAACTGAAATCCTCATAATACATAATAAAACTGTTGCCTATATTTCAGCGCACTTCAGCTCATGTTTAAGCTTAACGCAAAATACGTTTACCATTTACCATATACTAGAAATATTTTATAATCTTCTGCAATGACGTCACTGTCGTGTGCTGTGACGTAATTGGGTGGCCCACACGTCAATGTTTTAGGCTAAGCCAACCATATTTTTGTTTTGTTGCCACAACTGGAGGCGCCTTCGATTGGCATTTAGAGCGCCCACACAGAGAAAAACAACAAGAAGAGGTATATTTTTACTTATAAATAGCTACAGATATTCTTCTTCCACTCTTTGACGCTTGTTTCGTTCGTTCTCGTTTTTGTCGTTTGTTTTCTCTATTTGTTGCATACTTTGCCGGGCAAAAGGCGACTAGGCAAAAGAAATCAATTGAAGTGGGCGACCCAGGCCAGGCTAAGGTCAAAGGTTGAGCAGCACAATTGTAATGAAATTGACATTTTGCAGCGGTGACGACAACAACATCGAGTCCTTAAATTAATTTGCTTATATTTTCATTGCAATATGACTGAGGACTGAGTTCGAGTCCTGCATTCAATTAGAAAATATCATGTAAAGGGGCGGCTTAAATAGTATTTCTAGAACAAGCTGTGGGTGTTTTTGAATATTTAGAAGCCACATTATAGTTAATTAAATTTGTACTAAGAATTCTTGGACTAAATGTGTATGCTTAGTAATTTCTGTAAAATTAATCAAGTTTTGTATTTTATATTAGAAATTATCAAATGAATGAGTTGCAAAGTTGCTTCCAAGAAAACTATTAAATATCTTATAATATTACAAATGAAAATAGATTTTTGTCTTTGGTTTCCCTTTGTCCTTTTATTAAACATGCGTTAATAATTTTCAAAATATGTAATTTATATTGTTAACGTTGAAAGAGTCGCAAAGAAAAATATATTCAAAATTTGTTTCAACATTAGAAAAATTGCATTTTAAATTAACAATTAGAAATGATATATAATCTTAATTTGTCTCTCACTTTAAGTTAATCAACATATATTATTATTTTATTATTATTGTCGTTGAAACTGAGAACATAGATGTAAAGTGGCACTTTATAAGTTTCCAAATGCAAATGTAAAAATTAAATAATTAGGAAAAATTATAAGAATATGTTTGTTGTTCCTTTATTCTTTTTTGCTTTTAATTTCTTTGATTTCCCTAAGCTTACTCTTGCTCACTGCTAATCAAATCTTAAATTAATGTTGTCATTTTGTTTGTGCAACCCTCGTTCAGTGTCTTTGGGGTTTACGGGTTGCTGTCAACACGCGCAACCTGTCGCCAGTTGCCGTTATCCCCTTTTGACCCTTTCCTCAATGCTTTGGCAATGGCAATAAAAGCCACACGCATTCACCTTTTGTGCCATCTGTGCACCCCCTTTATGCTCAACCCCCAACCCCAACCCCCAAACCCACTCCCAGTCCTCAATTCAATACCCCTTTTTCAAACTACGCCCCTTTTGCACACTGAGTGTGTCCACGCCCAGATTCACAATGGCAGCCGCCTCTTTTACTCCTTGCCTCTTTTTCGCCTTTTCGCTTTTTTGCTTTTGTTGTTGCCTTGACTTGGGTCTCGTTGTCGCTGTCGTTGTTCGCTTAAAACGCGACACAAATTGCCAACGTTTTTGCATCCTTTGCCATATTTCTTGCTATATATACATACCTATGTATCTCTGTGTGTATATATATGGAAAGTATATGTATACATATTTACAGTTGTGTATGTAGAAACATAATTACATATTGTGCGCTGTCACTTTTGGTGCTGCCACAAGGCGCACAATGCCACTGAATGCCACTCCCCCCGACTCTTAATTCACCCTACCCCATCCCTCTGCACACTCACACACACACACAGTTATACAGACTTTACATACATACAGAAATGGGAGTTCCAATTCCCTTGCCCATTTCTCATTCCCATTTCCTGAAACATTTTGCTCAACGTTTTGTTTTTAGTTGTTATTTATGTAATTATTAACATTTTTGCTCTTATGCTGTCTCTGTGTTGTTGTTGCTGTGGCAGGCATTGTCACTGTGGTGTCCTTGCTGTCATTGTTGTTGCTGTTGTTGCCGTCAGTTTGTTGCTGTTTTCATTTAAATAATAATTTCATTGCGAACGCCTTCAATGAAGACTTCTGCGGGGTTCCCCATTAAAAACTCTCAAATGAATGATATTTTGGTAAGAGATAACATAGATAGAATGAGAAAGTCAGAGAGTGAGATAGAGCGAGAGAGGGTTAGGAAGTGGTAGCTACTGGTAATGAGGAAATGTTTATTTTCTGTTGCTTTTTGTTTGAATTTTAACGTTTTAAACGTGGCGTATGCGTAACGTGAGCAACTCATCTACTGAATTTGTGGCTAATTGGAATGCTGCAGGCATAATAGATCAAAGAGATTATTTCATGAAATAATAACTGCTATAAAATGTGATAAAAGAATAATTAATATGTTACTCAAGTGAGTAATGGACTTTTTTTACAGATTATACTTTTGTCAGAATTGTGCAAACACTGAAAGTAACACTGATAATTAACAGTAATTCAATAATTCTAGAATATAATACATTCAAAAAGAATTCTAAATACTTTGGCACAACGTTAAGTATTTTTTATGAAGTTATACGAAGTTGATTATAACAATTGAAAAAGCTTACTAGTTAAGCTAATTTTTAAATATTTCTTGTGCCCAACGTGGTGTGATTTTTGTGAAGTTCAACGAAATCTGTAAAAAAATGTACAATATTAATTTTATTGTAAATTTATAACAATGAGAGGAATGACTTTAACAAATGAGTGTTCTTTGAAAAAAAATCAAAAGACAAAATTTCTCTTGAGCATTAGTTTAGGTTTCGAATAATTATATGAATATGAATTTATAATAATATTTTTATGTATTCTTTATATATTCTAATCTTAACCAAAAATTTTATCTATATATTGCTAAGTTCTGCAAACATTCAATGTCTTTGGATGACAACTAAAAGGCTTTTTGTATAGAAATTCTACCTGTATAACCTTTGCAAGTAGCTTTAATATTTATATAGATTCTTTCACACACACACATACCCATAAACGCTGCTAAATTTACTCACAGAAAAATACTCCAATACACAGACACACACAGTCACTTTCATACACATACATGAGCATATGTGTACATCCTTGGCATGCAAAATCTGCTCAACTAATGAATTCAAGCGTATTAATTATTACGCATACGCCACATTGTGCGAAGGACGTCGAGCACAGTCAACCAACCAACCTTACATTCCCTTTCCCTCCTTCTCCCTCTCTCTCCAACCTCAGGCATTCCTCTCTCCACCCCTCACACTGCTCGATAAAAGCGCCCAGCCACCCCCTTAGAGGCGCAAATTGTGCCAGGCGTTCGTTCGGTCGTCATCGTCGTTGTCGTCGTTTTTGCTGGTGATGCTTCCTGTGCTGCCGTTTAGAGGCTGCCAAAAAACATTTATACAATTTTGCACGGAAATACACACACACACATATACACACAGCCACACTCCCTCTCTCTGGCTCACACACATAAACACACAGCGCATAAAAGTTTAAGCAGCGCAGCAAAAATGCCAAAAAGTTTCCACAGCATTCAACACACAAAATGGCACAAAAAGCGAGCAACAACTGCAAAAAAATGCCAAGAAAAATCTATGAAAATGAAAATTAAAGCAAAAAAGACAATGCAAATCTGACAGGGGAGTTTGAGCGGGAGTGGGAGTGGAAGTGGGAGTAGGAGTAGGAGTGGCAGTGGGCGTATAAGTGGGAGAATTGAGTAAGGATGGAGTACTGTCTGCCACTTTTCATACACCAGCAAAAAAAAAGAAGGGTAGAATAACTTTATCCTCCATCTCGACAAACATATTCTTTTTCTATTTTTTTTGATAAAATTGTGTTTTAATGGATGCTACAGAATACTCCAAACTTAAACCTAAACTTGTTAAGGATAAAGAAAATAAAACTAGGCGAATTAGTTGAAGTGCATTGGGGAAGTTCACTTTGTTTTTTTGGTTTAGTAAATGGAATTGTAAAATGTTTTTTAAAATGGGGATTAAATGCTGAATTCTTTAATATTTAAATGGTATCATACAATTTTTGAAAATATCTCTACATCATTGTGTTTGCTCTAAAATTTTGTTTCAATAGAATTGAAAGTTAAAATATTAAGTAGTTTTGAATATATAAAGGCTATAATTTAAAATAAGCAGTACATTCTTTAGAACTTTTTGCTAAGAACTAATATAAATATTAATGATGGGATTTATTTTTGAATTATCAAAGATTTCTTTTAAAGGAGAGAATGTGAAGTATCAAATATTGAGAATAGATTTTGAACTCTTTAATCTACAAATGGTGTCTATAAATACCAAGGATTGTTTTTATATTTTTATTGATATACATATAACTTATGAGTTCAATGAGCTTCCTTAATGTTTATTAGGATTTTATATTATATCTGGACGTCTCTGGAGTATACTGAAAGTAAGTTGACAACAGAATTATAAGACATTTTAGCACATTTTATTTAGGTGCACTATCTATATATTATTTATTGGTTTTTTTTTTTTAAAGATCAGAAATTAATTTATATTTTTGTTAGTAACACTTTTAATAAACTTTTACTATTCACAGGGTATTAAAAGTGCGAGTTTATTTTTGTCAACGAAGTTAGCTATGGTTTAAATTTGAAAAGAGCTTGGGCATGGTTTTTTGGGAGACACTGTGCAGCTCTTGGTGACATATAAGCGATGCTGTGTATAAGTGTGTTGTCTCACTGTTCTTGTTGATGTTGTTGCCTGCCACAATGGAGCTGATTGTTGTTGTTGTTGCTGATGTTGTCATTGTTGTTGTTGCTTTTGTATTTGTTGTTGTTGTTGATGTTGTTGTTGTTGGGTCTGGCGTTTCGGTTTCTGTTGCTGCCGTTGCTCCTACGTTATCATTCAGCGTGCAAGCTGTTTGCTCATTGTCTATTTATGCAAACACATACAGATACACATTCAACAGTACAGAAAGAGACAGAGAATGAATGAGTGAGTGAGAGAGGAATAGAGGGAGAGGGAAATATGAGCACGTAAGCCAAACGCATTGAGTTCAAACTGAAAATGGGAATTTCGGGGGCAACACAATGCACGTGTGTTAAACAGACAGTTACAATTTGTATATCAACTGTGTAACACATACAAGCACTCACACACACTTTCACATTTATATAGTAAGTATGTGTGTGTGTGTGTGTATTTATTTAGCTGTATGAGTGTATCCTTTGCACTGCACGAAAAGTGTCGGTGTTTATT
Source organism: Drosophila neotestacea (assembly GCA_035044365.1). NCBI lineage: Eukaryota > Metazoa > Arthropoda > Insecta > Diptera > Drosophilidae > Drosophila > Drosophila neotestacea. Next base: position 5,952,780 of record JAWNMD010000273.1, on the reverse strand, counting down.
CTCCATACACATATGTAAATGTTGATCTGCCCCACAGTCTGTGTATGTATTGTATAGGTGTGTGCGTAACGGTAAAACTGAAATTGACAATGCATTTTGGAATACCTGAATATGCCACGCCCACTGGCAAGCCCAAATTTGCATGAACAACATTGAGAGGTAAACTGATTGAGAAATTGCGTTGATTCCTTCATTTGTTATGTGTATTAAATTAATATAAAATATACATAATATTAATTGTACTTGAATTCAACTTGATAGGTATATATTATACTGTATATGTAAAAGATAATTATTTAAACATGCTACAGATGCTACAGAATACTTCCAACTCAAAGTTAAACCTGTTATGGATCAAGAAATAAAGCGAATGAGTTAAAGGGCATTATTTACCTAAATTCTTTCAATTGTTTTGGTTAAGAAAATGAAATAATAAAAGGTTTTTAAAAATGGGAACAAATACTGAATTACTTTATCAATAAATTGTATGTTTAAATCTATAAAAGTGCTTTTAAACCATTGTGCTTGTCCACACTTACTTCTTAAGTTGTAATGGATGAATAGAAGTTATTCTGCTTAAATCATCAGTAAATTCTATAGAGCATTGTACTATGAACAGCAAGAGTTCATACTTTATATAAAATATATATATCAAACACTTAGTGCTTAAATATAACTATACAGGTAAATATAATACTGTACATAAATGAGATAATTATTTAAACATTCCTTAAAACATGTTGGCTTGAATTCCCTGGGAAGAAAGACACAAGTATTTAGTATTTTGCCAAATGGCAATCCACAGCTACTTCAGTTACTTCAGAGAGAGTGAGAGGGGAAGAGTGAGGGAAGAGGAAGAGAGGGGAGTAGGGGGTTTGGGGGTCAGCTTTTATTGCCATCATGACCCGCAAATCGCACACAAAATCCGCATACAAAACTCACAAAAGCCTTGTGGCATCCCAAACAGTCTGGGAACAATATAATGCCACCTTGTAAATGTCCTCTGCATGTCCTGTCTGTATCTCTGTGTGTGTGTGTGTGTACGATAGTGTGTGTGTTTGGTTTAAGGATATGCTGCCCTTGTTGATCGCTTATGCCCCCCCCTCTTTCACTCTTTTTTGTCCCACTCTTTCTCTTTGGTTGGTTTACATGCATTCAACTTCTGTTCGCCTGGCATTTTGTAAGCAAATTTTTAACTTTTCTCTCTCTATATACACACAAAAACACACACACACACATACACTTTCACATTGCGTATACGTGTTGTACATACATGCTCTCATGTATGTATGCCTATATATATACTTGTATGTACGTGTTGTTGTTGTTGTTTTGCTGACACTTTACTGTTGACTCTTTGCCTGTTCTGTCTGTTATACTCAACGCTTTACACTTGCAACATTTATGTGTGTGGCATGCTTCAAAGTAGCGTGCAGCTTATTAAGTTGTTCAAACTGAACGCTTATTTCAAGTATTTACACTCAAAAAATATTTATTTACATTTCTTTAAGTTGTGTAGTACCAGGATTTCTTTTCAATTTCTTGGCTTTAAGTCAAGCTTGTTTTGGTTGCGCTTTTATAATCCTTTGATAAATATTTTTTCACTTTTACAACTTAGATTCAACTGAAGCTGAAAGCTGTTTAAATACCCTGTAATAAATACGAAAGTCTGTGTAAGAATAGAATGTATTAGAATTTAATGTTTAACGATTAAAATAGAGCATGTATTAGGACTTAAAAGAAGGTTTGATTTAATAGAAGTACCCTGGTTTAAATACAAGTTTGTATATTATAAAATATATATGTTTTCTACCTATATAACTCCCAGCAATATTAGTTTTTATTTTCTTTATTATCTGTATAAATTTCAACTAATGAACATTGTGTGTTTACTAATTACAGAATGTTTCCTAGACATTTTTTAAATTCTTGCATTCACATAAAAGAAAAAGTATGCAAAATTGTGTTTTAAAATGAATAGTTCTTTGCGCTTAATATTGCAGTTAATTTGTTTTTATTTAAATTAATTTTACACTTTATTTTTTACAGGATATCTCCTAGACAATCTCCTTAATTTCTTCCATTTTAACATTTTCGCTTCTAGCTGCTGTTTATAGTTCCAATCTTTTCTTTTCATTTCTCATTTTTGATTGGAAAAGTGATAAATGATATATATTTCGACTGTTGAAAGCTGAAATAAAACAAAGAATTTTCTTCTCAACTATAACTGTTATATAAGTACAAATTATAGATAGATGGTGTCAATTATGGCTGAAGTATTTTCCTTGGAATCTCACAATTTTCCACATTACGTTTGAAATCTAATGTTAGAATTTATGCTGTGAAATTCATAATGTGCATTATTAAGCAACAATACATTCACACACACAACTAGACACACACAGATATAGCTGTAGCTATATATATATATCTGTGTATATATTTATGTATAGATAGCCCAGGGGGAAGTACAGGTGCTTATATGAGCTACCTCCCACTTTAATGCCGCCCCCAATGCGCCACTTAGCATTTAAGTGGGCGGCATTGTGGCCCACTGAGTCTCTCCCTGTCTCTTTCTTCTCGCTCTTTTCCCTCTCTCTCTCTGACATTTCTCTCCACTCTCTGCTAAGACATTTTGGTAAATCTTCTTTAACAAGCGCAAGCAAAAGTAACAACAACCAGCAGCAAGCGCATAAAATGCTATGAAAAAGCAAACGAAGCCGCCAAAACACACACACCCACACACACACACACACACATACTGACAAACTCAAACATAAGTCTCATATACACATACATACACACATACTTACTCACATTCAAGCTGGCTAAAGCCACAGGAGCGGCAAGGACGTTGTGTTATAAATTTTATGAGCTTGCCAGCAACAGCAGCAGTTCTACATACATATGTATTTGTGTCTGTATGTGTGTGTATGTTGGCTCATAAAAATAAGTTGCACTCGTGCCACGCTTTCCACGCTTTTCTCGCATTTCGTTTGCCTCCTCCAGCTCCTTGTTGCCACACGCTATAAAAAACTTTGCTTGGGTGTTGGCATTTCTCTCTGTCCCACTGTATGTGTGGGTGTATTTGTCTCGCTGTAAGTGTGTGTGTGTGCGAGTGTTTGTGTGTGTGTCTCTTGGCAGTCAGTCAGTCAGGCATTGTTGTTGTATTTCCTTCTGCTCGTCGACTGGCAAGCGGAAACATAACCAGAAGGATAACGCTATAATGCCCCAGTGGTACAATACATACAAAAACATTTCTCGACAGTGTCTCCCACTCCCTCCCACACTTTCTCCCCCTCTTATTCTGTTACTCCCTACATTCTCCCCCTCTCCCTCTCTCTCTCTTGCTCTTACACTCTATATGTATATGTATGTATATATATCTGGTATATTCTTGTCTCCTTTGCTTTTGTTAGCCACTCCAATGTTGCCTTTTTTAACTGTTGTTGTTGCTGCCACCGCTGACTCTGCCAACGCCCTCCCTCCCTCTTTTGCCACTGCTTCTTCACCATCTCGTCCCCCTTTATCCTCCTCCATCTACTGCTGCTCCACAGCTTTTGGCTTTGGCTTCTCTTCCCAGTTTGTTATACATTTTTCTATTTTCTTTTTTTTTCCTTTTATACCAAGTGAAATTCTTTATTTTTTTCTGCTGCTTTGTGGATGTGTGAGCATGTATGTGTGTGTGTGTGTTGACTATGGGTAAGCGTATGTGGTTATGTGGCGTAGGTGGAAAAGGTCCTCAGATCAGCATTGAGACGGTTGGCAAAAATAAAAGCTAAATTGGAAATGTTTTAAACTAATTCCATTTACACTTTTAACTATTAAATAAATCAGAAAAAACACTAAACAAATAATTGATAAATTTCTAATCATTCAAGAAGATATATTTATATTTAAAATAATAATAATCAAAATTAATAAATTGCAAATATTTAAGCAGATTATGTTAACACTTCTGATTAACAAGCAATATTGAAAAACAATAGACCTAAATAGTAGAAATGGTTTAAAATAAACATACGAATCACATTTTATTTGCTTTAAAATGTTGTAAAGTATTTTTGTTATTATTTTTTATTTATTAAAGTTTTTGAACAATAATTGCTTACAGTTTACCAAAAACTTTAATTTATTTGTTTAATAATGGTTATATATTGGAAAAATAAATATAAATAATAAATATTAAAAATGATAAAAATTATACTAATTATAAAAGAAAATATGAGAGCTAACATATTTCCAAACATTTAAATAAAATTATTTATTAGTTTTTCAATGAGCATAACAAAATTATACTTAATTGTATTTAGATTAAGAAAATTAGAAGGAATTCCCCGAATTATATTAGATTTATGTATTAATAAGATTTAAAAGTAGATTATAGATTTGCGTAGCGTATTTGCAAGTCGACTTGATTAATTTCCCTCCAGTTATTTCTCACTCGTTGCTTTCAGAACTTTTTATATTTTTGTTGATGTTGCCTGTCTGTCGCTTCTGTCCTCCTGTTTGCGTGCGAGCGTGTTTCTTACTCTTATTTTTTGCTCTTCTCTATTATTTACAATATTCCATTGTTGTTGCTGCTGTTGTTGTTGTTCATTGTAGTTGTTGTTGCGTATGTTCCGCATGGATTTCATATAATTTTGTTGCTTCATTCATTGTTGGTTGCATGTTGGTTAAATGTGTGGCTCTCAAGAGAGTTTGCGAGCCAAAAGCTGTGAGTATTTTCATGGGATCGGATGCGATAAATGTCTCTCTTTCCCACTCATTCAGGATGGCACGTTTTTCCAACTCCTACTCTCACTCTCTTCATCACTTTTCGCTTTTGATATGGTTGCCCGTAAAAGTATGCTACAAAAAAGAAAAGCTGGCAAACTCATGAAACACGCACCCGGCCAAATAGAAAAGTAAACTTGCCGTGCATTTTATGCAACTGCCACGCCCACAACACTATTTACGCTACCCACAATTCGTCCCCTTTTTCGACACCCCTGAGCCCCCGTCCCTGTGCTGCCTGCAACTGCTGCAGGATTTGATGGCGAAAATGATTTCAGTTTCAGTTTTTCTTTTCTTTTTTTGCCTTACTCTTTTTACGATGACGCTGCCATTTCGTTGGCTTTGTTTTTTAAGCAAGCAGAAGTGGAGGCAGGGGCTGACGAGGGATATAGGTAGGGGTAGTGGTGGGGAGAGGGACACAGTGACAGCGACAACGCGAACGCAATGTGCGCGAAAATGAAATAAACTTGATGTGCCAGTCTCTCAGTCTCTACTCCTGGTTGCAGTGAGAAGGAGGAAGAAGAGGAGAATGGAGCTTAAAAGAAGCTAGGGAGTTGGTAGGGAACTTTAAGGGAGGGCGTGGCTAGGTGGGTGTTAACAAACTGCGCCCCTTTTTTGCGACGTCGACGCGGCTACGGAGGCCAAGTTGAACAGGCGAGAAGCGCGTACAGCAAGTGGCAATTTCACGCGGCAAATGAAGTTGGCCAAGAACTGAGAAAGAGAGGAGCAGAAAGACGAAAGAGAGAGGGTACAGAGAGGGAATTAGAAGGAGAATGAAAGGCAAGAGAGTGGGAAAAGCTGTGGCGTCGTCTGTGCGCCCAAAAAACACATTTCGTATTCAGTGCTCGTAAAGTAGACTCAGAAACAGAAGCCAAAAGGGGGAAATCATGAAGGGGATTGTGAAACACCAGAGTGGAGGGGGTGAAAAGATGGATAGGGGTATAAGGGAGGGGAAGTTTGGTGGCAGTTTCTGCTAGCTGATGTTTTATGCGGTGGGTTTTAAAAATCTTGCGTTGATGTCGTTGCGTGTGGCGCAGTTTTCCACCGTTGTTGTGGTTGTTGCTCTAGTTGCTATTGCTAGAGTTATCCTTGTTGTTGTTGTTATCCTTGTAGTAGTAGTTGTTGTTATTGTTGTTGTTATTGTTGTTGTGCCAGCTTCCACCTGGAGAGCACATAAAATGGAAAACCAAAGGCAGAGAAAATGCTATAACGCCTGAAATAGCGAAATGTTCAAATTGCAGCAGTAAAATTTTCCTAACGCCCAATGCCATAAATGAAAAATGAAACTTGTCTCTGCTCCGGCGACTTTTGAAGTGCAGCGCCAACGTTGAATGCCATAAAACGCTTGGGAAATTTAAGTACAGTCTAAAACTGGGCTAAAACCAAGAAGATGATGCCAACGAGGTCGGGGTGGTAATAAATGCACAGCATAATGATGGAATATTATAGTATCTGAAATGTTAAAGTTGCGTTCAACGAATTGAAGTTTTCTAAAATATACGAGTAGACAACTTTATTTAAATTATTAACAACAGTTCAACAATATAAGCAAGACTTTGAAAATAAGAACAAGGATTATATATTTATTTAATATTCAATATTGAATAATTGTCATTACAAAAGGGAAAATTAATTATCGCAGAATTGGTATAACAAACTCTGTTGTGCTTCTATTCTTTTATTTTAATCTGAGTTTTGTTTGTATTAGATTGAAAGGACATTTAATATATTTAGTGTTCAATATAAATCCATTTTAATCAAAACTCTTAATTTTATTTTAAAATTATGTCTGTAGACTCTTATTTATTTAGAAATGTTTTTAAATTTGATTTCAACGTTGTTATTTACATAGAGAAAACAAGAATGCTAAGAAAATGCTAAAAAATATTCAATATCCCATTACACTTGCTTTTCAATTCGGAAAAATAAAATGATCAAATATTCACTCCCTTTTTACTATTATTTATTTCTCAATGTTAATATATTTTATTTTCCTTAATAACGTTTTTGTTATTGCCACAAAAAAATGCAATTTTATAGACCCTCACTTTTTAACTAAGAAATTCCAAAGCATTTTAGTCTTGCAAAATATTTCATTTTATTGCAGAGGATAGAATTTATTATATTAATTTTAATAATATTGAAGTCAACACAATGACTATTCAAGATTAGTCATAAGTGAGCTGCCAACTTGGTTGTGTAAAAAACTCATACACACACACTTACGAAAAACACACTCTCATACACACACACAAATGCGGATAAGGACTACAAATTTCTTTTCATTTGAGTTGCCAGTCCGTGAGACAAGCAAACAAATGCTCTTTGCTCCTTACTCCTTGCCTGCTGGCTGCAATCGTTCCATGCATTTTTAATAGACGCTCTGGCATGAAAATAAAGCAAAATAAAAGAGAAAGCGAAGAAAAAGAAAAATGTAAAGAAAAAGAAAAGAAGAGAAAAACATATTTGCCAGCACGGCGTGTACGTAATTTTCGCATATTGCGTATACGATGCAGCGCGTGGCAAGAAATGCAACGAATTTCACACTCACACTTACACACACAAAAACACACACACACTGACACTCTTGAGGCTTATGTAAGCTGTGAGGTGGAGTGGTAAAGGGGGTGTGGCAGCTGGGAGCTGGGGGCGGGAGGCAGCAAAAAGGCAACGCTCTAGTGTCAACATTGTGCATGGCGGAAAATGCGAGAAAAGCGACTGCAAGAGAAACAATTCAGTGCAGAAGGGAGAGAGGAAGAGAGAGAAAGAGAGTAGGAGAGGGTGAAGGTGTAGGTGGGTGGTGGGCGCAGCCACTGTGGGCGTGTCAGTTTGCAGCATGAAGCGGAAGTTGAGTTACAAAATTAAATTGATAATTTTTTTTTGCCGTTGCTGTGAGCACAAAAAAAGCTTGACTCTATGCTACGTGTGTGTGTGTGTGCTTGTAAATATATATTTATATATATATTTATATATATGTGTGTATTCCTGTTGGTGTGTGTGCCAACAATGGCGACGTCGTCATCGTCATCGTAATGTGCACCGGAAACGCTTGAAGTACATTCACATGCCAGGGCAACAAAAAGGAATCTTCTTGGGATGAACAGCCAAGGAAGTTGTCTGTAGCTTCAGCTATATATACATCTTTATATATATACACATTATATACAAACAGATATATGTGTGTGTGTGGCAAGGACAACAGACGCCAATGCACTCAGGCAGGTTTACAGTGAACAGCAGCTAAGTGCGCTGCCCGTGGCTTAAATAGAGCTAGAAATAAAAATAAAAAATAAGAGGAAGTCCTTGCTGGTCTACGTTACGATTTCCGGTGGCAAGTTAATGCTTTGTGGCTTTAACATCAATGCATCAATGCGTTGAAATGTCAATAATGTTAGCTCGTCCATGATCAATTTTCTGAGGCATCGACTTGATGAAGTGGCAAACACTTGAGGGAAAGCAAAATAGTTTTTGTGCAAGAAAGAAGTTTGCAATAATGCCTGGCAAAAGCAAGCAAATATTTCTGTCCCTAACTTCTTATTCTCTTTCCTCTCCCCCTCAACTATCTTCTGCCACTCTTTCAACATGCCCCCCGCTGCCAATTGTAGCTCAACCCACGGCGCCAACGCGACTGCTGTTAATATGACAAAAAGCAGCAAGAAACGGAAAAGTTTCCATCGCAAGGAGCTTGCCCCGAAATGCAGACAAACTTTCTACCAAGGATTGCAACGCTTTGCTCCATGTAAAGGACCTCGACAACAGCAACAGCAACAAGAAAGCCAGACAAATTTAAAGGCAAAACCAGAAAGCAGCTTCAACGACAAAAGTTTTCTATTTCTTCTTTTTTTTTTCGTTTTTGCCAAAGAAACTAAATGAAATTTTCATGCTGCATGCAGAAAAGGCAATGAGCAAAACTTGAAAATGGCATCGCATCCCTTTTACATAAGCATATACATATATAGATACATGTATTTATATATCTCCCATACCTTTGCCAAAGTTTATATAGTGCTTGGTCAGAGCTGCTTCTCATATACTTAGTGAAACACTAATTTTTCACATAGTTTTTCTTCTTAAAAAATAGCTTTGATAAATTTGCCGTTCACAAGTCAAGTGCATTTAGGTGTAAGCTTAGTTAAATTATAGCAAGGAATCAATTTTCTATTGCTCTTTTAAATATCAATTCCAGAAATTCCAGAAAATATTCTAATTTATATATTATAACAAAGTCAATTAAAGTCCCTTTCTAAAAATTACAGCAATAGATTCCATTTAAAGATCATTCAAGCGACCTTTCTTTTTATGCAAAATAAACAGTTTAACAAACTAGAGATTAGCTTTGTCGACCTCGAGTAAAGAGTTTACCAGACTAAAGGTCAGGTTTGTCGACCTAGAGTCTGCTGAACTCTTTATTTTATAATTGTATTATAAAAAAATGATTCAATTATTATTTTTTATTATTTTGTTATTAAAATGCTAATCGCATTAAAAACTTTCTAAATTCATTTAGCAAAATTTAATCGGTCCTTCTTTTAACCTTTGTGGAAAGTTGTATAATGAAATAATTACAATCTTTATGTGATAACTATAGCTACAGCTATCTTTATGCTCTCTATGTATAAATACTTAACAATAAATGCCATCAAAAGTTGCTCGGACCTTTCTCTAACTTGATTCGACGTTGTCAAATTCGGAATTTTCCTGCGCCGAGAAGTATGCAACACAATTTGCGTTTCCTTATTGCTGAAGCAGAAGTTAAAAGGCGAATTGGGGGGATTGCCAAGAGGGAAGAAAGAAGGGAAAAGAGAGAGAGAGGGGGGGGGGGGATTTGGCAAAAGTTTTTGAGGGTTTCATGGCTGGTTTGTTTGGCTCAAGTCTGCGGCCCTGGGGTTCAAGCCAACTGCCGGCCACTGCCAGTGGCCATAAGTCGACTGTTAAATGCTACTTACAACTGCTTCATATTCCACAGAGCACCTCATACTCTCCCTCTCTCTTTCTCACACTCAATTCTCTCTTTCTGTTCTGCAAGCTATGCCTATTACTTTTGGCATAAAACTTTGTCCTCTTCAGCGTTGACTTCTTTTAGCTTGGCAACTTTTCTGCCCAGACATTCTCGTATCCTTAACGTTTCTCTTCTCTTCAGCTCAGTTTCTTTTTTTACAGTTTGTGAGTTTATAATAGCGGGTGAAGTTATGTAGGGGGAGTGGGAAGTGGGGTGTGGGATCTGGGCGTGGCACCTTTGGCGTTTTAATTACGCAAAAACGTAAAAGTTTCGTAAAAGCGAATGCAAATTAATCGATATCGTTTAAGTTAATGTTACGCCCACCAAACGACGGTTTTATTTGATGTTTTTATTATATTTTTTTTTTTTTGCTTTTGATAGGAAAAGGAGCATTAAATCTGCCAACGACAAGGCCTAAAAAATGTACATTAAAATTTGTAATCGAAACTGAAACTCTAGCGTCTGCTCACTGTTTATATATGCTAATTAATTGGCCTCAGGCCTCAAGTATTTAACGTATCTATCTGTAACCAAAGTGAAGGGAACTTGGAATAACATTCAAGCGGAACCTCAAACTTATACTTAAACTCAAAATTCAACGAGTATCGGCAGCTCTCGATGGTCCATAAATGTTAATTTCCACAAAATACCAAAAAATGATCAAGACAAACAACACGAAGAAGCTGCCAAAATAAAAAAAAAGAAGACGACAACAACAATAACAAGGTGGCCAACAAAACTTTGCCTAATGAGATTTTTCAACTTATGACAAGTTATGCTAATTCCAAGACTGCTGCCAAACGTTCCACATTAGGCCGCATTGCGGGGGAGCAAATGTTGCTATTGTTTCGCTTAGTCTCCTCTCCTCCTCTTCCTCTACTTCATCTCCATCCATCTCCACTCTAAATAGTCTTCACTTCACTACTGCGTGAAGACAATGCTCATCTGACCTAGTCTATAAAGTAATTATCCAATGGAAACCTCTTAAAATTTAAGTGTGTTTGCTCTTTGAGTTGTGGCTTTGTCTCTGATATCTCTCTAGGAATTTAGGTCTTATTTGTTATTGTTATTATTATTATTAATACATATAATTAATAGTATCTGAAACGATTAGTAGCTCAGTTCATATATGGAAACTACTTAGGTTATTGTCTTTTGAACAGATTATATTAAATATTATTTAAATTTAAGACATTCAAAAACAATTAATTAACTTAATATCAATAAAGAGATACATTCTGAGAATATTTAAATTATATGTCAAACACTTTTCCTATCAATACATCAAAAAGTTATTTATTTATTAAAATAATTTAATTTTACTTACGGATTCTTAACATTTTCCTATTCTTTCATAGAACAAAATTACTAAAGTGAACATTTTCATTTTTCACTGCTTAAATAATATATGAAATATATAAATTCTATAAATATAAAAGTTGATCAATTCATATATTAGAATTGATTTATTATAATATATTCAATTTCATCTCAAACTCATTTCCATCCGATATCGTTTTAATTGCCTCCCAAATCCAGAATAAACTTGTTTATTAAACTATTTTTGATCATATAAAAATGATATAATAATAATTCAATTTGTTTCTACATAATTTCTTATTAAGTTGTCAAAATTTTTTGTTGCACTTGAGAAATACTTATTTAAAACCAACCCACACGCTAAACACATTGAAGAAATGATTAGGTACGGATATATTGTTATTCTAATATTTATTTATAGTGTCAACAATTTGTTATTTGCCCAAATGCGATTACATAATAGCTGACAGTCGCTGGCAAGAGCATAAAAGTTATACGACAGACGGATATAAAAGATGTATTGCTAATTTTTGGCAAATAAACCAGATGACAAATGTGCGAGACGAACCAAAAAAAAAAAAATAATAATAATAATAAAAGTGGAAACTGACAAAAGCCAAAATCGAAATACCAAAAGATCCGAAGACCAAAACGTGTTGTCAATAAAATTTTGCCATGCAGAGCAGTTGAGGTGGGGCGGGGAGGAGAAGGGAACGCGTGGGACGCTCTTAAAATCATAAAAAAAAACATCTAGTTATTTCAAGAAATAACCAACAAAACAAACAATAAAATCTCGAAACTGAAACTCAAAATCAGAAAACCGGCTTGAAACTTTTGACTTTGTTTTCGGTTAGTTTTTTCTGTTTTGTTTATTTTTTATCTCAATTCACATGACTGCATAACGCATTTGCACCCGCACTTTGGCCCGCCCACAAGCAAAGTATGTTAAAATGGGGCGTTACGTATACGCAACGTTGACGCATTTAGTTAATCGAGCAAAGGCTTTTAATAAATATGTTTGCTGCTTAGTACATTTGTTGTCATAATAGCCAATAAACCAAATACACAATCCCACACCCACCCACACACACGCACACACATACACTCTTACATATTTATATGTGTGTGTTGAGTCAAATGTTTTATGGCGACGCCAGGCGAACTCCTTTAACCATTCAACGTAAAAACAAGTCAACAAACCATTCACAGTCACACTCATACATTCACTCGCACTCACATTTATTCAAACACACACATTCACACTTATTTGTTGGCCCGCTTTTGCTTCTTGGCCCCACAAAATGCATTTCTAATTAAGTTAATTGCGGCAAATGCTAAACTTAAGTCACTAACCTAAATTAATAAAAGGCTGCGGCCATATGACTGTGTGAGTGTGTGTGTCAGTGTCATGTGGTGTGTATAAGTGTGTGTGAATGTGAATGCCAACCAGGCCATAACTTGCTATTGTAGCCTATTAATTTGCCCCTACACCAATCGAGTAGCTAGAATCTGCAATTGGTGTCAATAGATAAGTTAAGGCCTTAAGCTTTCATGTGCTTTCGAAAGCTGTTCCTATTGCTTTCGTTTCTTAAATTAGATTATAGTTTTAAATATTTAGTGTAGACTCAATATTTAGATTTAATTTAGAAGAAGAAAGAAGATATTATCCTAAACCAATATTAAAAATTATATATGGGCCTACGTATTTAAAGGATAAAGATAATATTTAAAACTTTGCAAAACCAATTACTAAAAATATAACAATATTAACAAGTCTAATTTTCAGATCCTCCGTAGACCTTTAAAATACCTCTGAAGTAACTAATATATAAATATTTCAAACTTGGTTTTAATTTATTTAAATATTATTATTATTTACATACTTATATGTATAAATATTTCAAACTTTGTTTTAATTTATTTAAATATTATTATTATTTACGTTGATGCATTAATGTTTTACAACTTTATGAAAATTTCTTATTTTCATCTTATTCTTGTTTTGATTCATATCTAACTATCTGTTGCTTTTTGTTTATATTTATTTTATTTAGTACAAGTAATATTTTCTTCTATTTTATAATTTTTATCAAACTTTAAATAATTCTATCTTGATTCATTAGCTTTTATTCATATTTTAAAATCTTAATTAACTTTATTTGTTCTTGGCTTTATTTAAGCCGAGTTAGAACTAAAGCTCCTTTCAAAATCTCTTGTAGGGCATTAAATGTGACTGCGTGTTGCGCGTTTTGTTGTAATTTCATTTAATAACTGTTTTGTTGTTGTTTATGAAACATTTGCCGACGGCTGTCGCTTCATTTCACACACCAACAGCACACACAATCACACACACACACGTTTATCGAGGAGAGCCGGAAGTAAGCGACATGAGGACAAAGAGAGAGTGAGAGGAGAAAGAGACGAACAATTGGACTATTGGGCGCCGCCTGCGGTGTCAACGATGCCATTGGGTTTGGTTCAGTTGAGTTGAGTTGAGTTCGGTTTGGTTTGGTTTATTGTTCCACTTTTCATGTCAAAGTTATTGTAATTGTGTTAAGGCATTTCCCGTGTATATCCTACACTCTCACACACACACACACAGAGACACACACGCACAAAAAGTTTGAGCTATAAATAAAAATCGGAGCAACGCCGCAAGCTGAGCTGAAAGAGCAGACACTTGTTTGACTTTGGCTCAGGCGCCATGTTTGTTGTCGCTCTTCCACAACCCACAGCCCATACCATCCACAACCCACACCATCCACAACCCACTCCATTCACAGCCCACTCTCTCGTTGAACTCTCCTTGCTCTCTTTCTTTCCAGCTGCTATTCCTTTGCTTATGCTGATGTGTCTATGTATTTTTTAACGCACATCATTATCATTCCGTTTGTGTTTTGAACCGGCGCTCAGCAATTGAGAGTAGGTAAACTTACGAAGAGAGAGAGAGAGAGGATAACTGAGCACAGCTTTCGCCTGCCCACCCCACGCTCTTTCCATTTCACTCAGTCGCATGCACAGCAAATAAAGGAATAAAAGTTTACACAGAGCGAAAAAATAAACCCCCTAAACTGAGCTAAAAATGGATAAGTTTGATTTTTATCGTAGTATTGTAGGTATAGAACAAATAAATAAATAAAATAAATTAACTTTGTATCCATTCACTTCTAGTAAATCTATGTCTCTACTTGATTTTATATATTATTTTCATGTAATAAGATTGCTATACCTGTTTTTATAATTATTAAGCTCATTTTCACTAATTACCTAAGTCAGGGATATATTTTAAGAATTATAAGTATTCACCCAATCAAAGTTTATTGTAGTACAGACATTTTCTCTCTGTGTGAGAGGTACATATATAAGTGTCTGTATGTGTGTGTGTTTGTGTATATGTATATACACTCGGAATACAAATAACAAAAGGATACAACAAACTCTGAACAGAAAGTTTTGACACTTTTATACTTGGCTTGCAGCGACCCGAAACCAGCCCAATAACCTGCCTCACACCCCAACCCCTTACCCTTACCATCCCCTTGTCCACAAAGCTATCCCCAGCTCCTATTCATACCCTCTTCAAGCTGTTTTTGGGGTGTTTAATGGAGCCTTTCTCTTTGTTATTCTACAAAAGTCGAGCACATGAGGTGTGTGTGTGTGTGTGTGTTTGAAATGGAAATGGGTCTATTTGGGCTAATATTATAGTAACTTATGATATTCATATCGTATTATTGCTGCTAGGCAAACTCACTCCACTTGGGGAAAATGGGAAATGCTCTACAAGAGTTTTCTTTGATTGTTCTTCCACATCGTTAAAGATAGAAGGGTTATCTTTATAATTCGTAACATTTGTTTATTTATGTTTAACTATTCTAATTCTAATCCTACAATCGGTTGAATAAATTAAAATTTTTGTAATAATAAAGAGAAGAATAATATTCTAAAGTATAATTCATATTAAATTCATCAAATACATATATGTAACTATAACAATAAACATATTATTAAATTTGAACATGCAGTAAAACTCAATAAAATTAATGATATAATAATTATTATAAGACTAAGAAATCAAAATAACAAATATATGAAATTCTATTAATTTATTTAATTTAATATGATATGATCAATTTTTTTAAAGACAAATTTGAATTACATAATAATAACAATAATGAATTAACATTTAATTACAATTAATATTTAATATCATAATTCCAATGTAATCTAAGTAGATTTATTACGAAAACAAAAGCTAGAGCTAAGAGTTGTGATTGCAGCTCAGGTTGTCTAAGTGCAGCCCCCTGCCTCCCTCTGTGGAAACCTAGTAAAGTTGTGTTTTCCTCCCCCTCCAGTCCCCACATAACCTCAAACGGGGGCGCAGAAAAAGAAGAAGAAACAGAAGAAGAACAAACAGCAATTCCGAAATGAATTTCATTTTACAAATATATTAACAACTTGGCACAACAAAAACAGCAGCAATAACAACAACAGCAACAACAACAAAACAAAAAGCACAGCCAACATATGGAAATGGAAATACAACGACTGCGACGTCGACGCTGCAGCCTCACACCGTTGATATGTAAATATGTAAAATACATACAAACACACATATGCATATACATAAGTACGTGTGTGTCTGTGTGTAGGGCAAGCAGCGACAGAGCATTTATGCCAGCGGCTGCGCTGCCGGCAGAGCGTACAAAATAACACAAAAAAAAACACTCCAAAATGAAAAGCACAAAAAGCGTAACGCGACGACAGCGACGCCAGCAGCAGCAGCAGCAGCGCCACCAGCAACAACAATCAATTGGCAATCTGTCCCACTGAAAAAACAATTGCACAGAGCCACACACTACACACACACACACCCATACATGCAAACACATACACGTGCGCCGTTACTGAGTGCAATTGTCAGAGAGAGAGAGAGAGAGCCAGAGAGTCTTTTGTATACACTCACTCAATTTCAGTGTTGCCGTGCTACAATCAGCAATGTTGCCGTGCTGCACACGCTCACTTGTGAGCTCTCTCTGGCTGCCGCTCTAGCTCACTCACTCAGTCACACTCTCTCTCGCTCTGCTTATGCTACGCTCTCTCGCTCTCGCATAACAAAAAGCCAATTTTGTTACTTAAATGTTTACGCTTGTGTTTATCTTTTGTATTCGGTTTCTTATTAGGTTCTCATCTCGTTCTCATCGTTTAACAATTTGAGATATGATGGGAGCTTTGTTTGCATTTGTATGTGTGTGTGTGTGTGTGAGTGTGTATTGCCTGTGGTTTTGGTTTTGATTTTTGTTGCTGCTCGCAGCGACGTTGACGACGGCTATTGCTGTGCGTTGTATTTGTTGGTTGTGGGGAGGGGAAAGGGGAGCTTTTGCTAATGAGTGTGATTTAGACTTGTCGAGCTGGTTTATTATTTTGCGGTGTTTGCGCTCTTGTTTGCCGCTCTTCTTGTTGTTGTTGTGTGTGCGCTTTTGTGTTGCGACCCCACTCCTCTATTCCCCTTCCCCTTTCCACCTTCCCCTATCCAAAACGACGCTGTTGATCGATGCTGTTGACGTCGGCAGCGCTTGGACTGCGGTTTTGTATTTAGATTAAATAGTTTTGACAGCTTCCAAATTGTTTAACGCGATTTTTCACTGATTAGCAACTTTTAAGAGATTGTCACAAAAATAATTGAGTTAATTTTAGAAATTTTTAAATACCTCGTAATTAAATTATTTTAAGACTTTGAGTTATTTTCATATTAATTAAGATATTATGATTATGTTGATTTTTACTTTATTGCTCATTAATTAAGTTAAAGTACAAATATTTCTTTTTACAGAGTGCATTTAATGACGACATTTTCATTAATGAGGTGTATAACAATAAAATGTTAATAATTTTTAAACAACAATTATTTATCATTTTAATTTATAACTTAATGATAATAATTTATCATTTATTTAAAGGTATTAATCTAGTAAAAGTACAATAATTCTTAAGACAATTAGTTATAATAAAAAAATTTCATTTAGAATTATTTATTTAATTATTTACATAATTGATGATTTTTAAATTCATGATATTTAGGTACATATTTCATATAATTCATTATGATTATTCTGATTTTTAATTAATTGTTTATTAGTCAAAAAAAGTACAATTGTATGATTAATAAATATTTAAATTTTATAAATAACTGTTGACATTTATGAAAGTTCATTTGCACTTTAAAAAGATATATAACAACAAACTTAATTAATTTATGAGCCACAATTATTGAAAAATTTAAACGCAAAAGCTTCTGCAAAGTCAAAAGCGTCGCCCAGAACCAAAGAGAATAAAACGAACAAAAAAAATATTAAAGTCAATTTGCAAAATGAGAACGCTTCTCTTTTTTAGGTTTGATATGTTAATGTGTACAAATGTGCATACAAACAAATCTATACACACAAATACACAAACATAAGTAATTACATACATACGCATTGTAAGCTCTGTGTGAAAAACATGAATCCAGCGCTTTGCGGTCGAACCGTGTTGTTGTTGAGTGAGAGCGAGGTGTGTTGGAGGCGGGGGCGACGTCGAGCATATCTGGCATGAACACAAACACACACCAACAATGCTCACTCTCTCACTCATTCTCTCGATCTCTCTCTCTTGTCGTTGTTGACGGCGCCGCTGTCGCTACAGGGATTAAGCATGACAACGACAACAGCAACAACATCAGGTGAAGTGGGGGCACAAAGGTAGCATGCAAAAAGTAATTGGGAGCAGAAAGAGCAACAACACCAACACAACAACAACAACGACAGCAGCAGAGACGTCAACGTTGGCGCGCAAGGTGGAGGCAGCGTTCAACACGCAACAAGTTCGATGCAACCTGCTGCGACGCGACACCAATCTCTCTCTCTTTCTCACTCGCTCATGCTGTCTGCTGGCTGTCTCAATTTGTTGCGCTCTCTTTACTCGGTTCGCTCGGTTCGCTGGTCGCGTGTTGCTTCATAATTTCTGGCTGTTTGTTTGTTTGTTTGAGGGAGCGAGCAATTGGGGGTCATACACATACACACACATACACCGGGAGGCACCAACATACTGTCAGTCATTATTTAGCGTAAGAGGGAGAGAGAGTGGGTGGCGCAGCTGGAGCAAGGGGAGGGGAGCAAAGCTTCGTGTCGCACTCGTCGGCTGTTTGACTCGTCGTGTGTTTGACTCAGTGTTCGTGTGTGTGTGTGTGAAACATATTGAGCAAACAAGTTCGCAGCTTCTGAGCGACGTGAGTGAGTGGGTGCGCATGCGGGGGGTGGGTTGGGGACAGTCATCGGAAGTCAATGTAACAACAAACATGCAAACACTCGCACACACACACACACACACTCATGCAAAGCTGTGTGCGCTCTCGTGTGGAGTTATTTAAGCTCTCTTATTATTTCATTTGTCGCTTTTAGCTTTTGTCTTTCGTGTTGCCTCTTTATTGTTGTAGTTGTTGTTGTGGATTGTGGATGTGAATTGCTGCTGTTGTTGTTGTTGTTGCCTGACTGGGTGGCTGTTTAACTGCTTTGTGTTGTTGTTGTCGCTTGGTTGGCTACAAAAAATGTGGTAATGTGCGAAAGTCCTTTCGTCATGCTCTGCCCACAGTGACGTTGACGTTGACTGCGTGTGCGCTTCTTGTTTGTTATTGCTTTTTGCTTGTGAATTTGATTTTGCTTACAAGTTTTTTTTATTCACGTATTTTCTTGTTTTTTTTTTTATTTTTGTACATCTCTTTTTTTTTATTATTTTGCCCAGCGTTTGCTTTGTTTGTTTGCGCTTTGCGTTTTTGTCGGTTGCCGGCAGCGACGTCTGCAGCGTCGCTGCAGCGTCCAGTCTACGTATATGTGTGTGTGTGTGTGTGAGATAAGAGAGTGTGAGAGCTTAAGGAGGAGGGGGTGTTTGAGTGTTTGACAATGTTTAGATTGTTAGGCGATTTATTATGACAAGTCCTGTTAGACTGAAGAGCTTTCAATAGGTAAATTAAGCTTTTTGGCAGTTTGACAATTTATCTTATTGGAATGCAATAAAACTTCAATTGTCATTTTAGAATTTAACATGTAGATAGTGGAATTGAAGCACCCTGTTTGCAGGTTATGCTTAATATCTTATTTTAAATAACATTACTAATAATATATTCATTTCAGACAGCAATAACGTCTGATTTTCTAATTAAACTTAAAGCTAATTTTAAAATATCATGAAATAATAGTAACAAATTTGTAAGCTCCATTAAATATTTGAGTGTTTTCCCATTGCAGTTAATACATAGCTGTGACTTTAACAACGAAACAGTTTAGTTACCTTTATTATTATGTTATACATTAAAAGTCACCCTGTATGATTGCTAAAATCAGGTGTGATGTGGCTTGTAATGCTTCCCCCCTGCGTATGTAAACTTATACACACTCGCACATTCTTTGGCTATTTTGCCAACACCCAACTCACTGACAATCTCTCACCCCCTTTTGCAGTCCCAAGCACAGGAAAAATCCCCAACCTTAAAGCTAACCCACAAAAATCTGTCAGATACCGCAAAGGAAAAAAACTGTTAGCAAAGCTTTCCACGTATTGTTAACGCATTTTATCACCAACGCGTGGTTGATTGGATTCCAAAGGGGAGGACAAAACAATTGGGAGGCATGTGAATGCGTGAAAACAAGGGCGTAGCGAGCTTTATGTAAGAGGGGGGCTAAATTATATAGCTTAATTTTTACATTTTGGTGAGGACTAACGTTATATTTAATGGAAACTTTTTCCCAAAAATTTAGATTGGGCAGTGGCTGCCCCCAATTCACCCTTTGTCTACGCCCTTGTGTGAGTGTGTGGGTGGGACAGGGAGAGGGAGTTGAGTGGCTGGGTGGTTAGACTGATTGGTCTCAGTGGGGGGAATTGGGTGGAGGGTGGGTTTCGGTTTGGTTCTATGACAGTCATTTCAGCGGTTTTTGTGGGTCATTTTCTGTTGTTGCTATCAATAACATACGCACATATACACATATTTATACGCTTTGTGCTTAAAGCTTAGCGCATGAATTTAGCCAGCTGCCTGAACTCTTTATTGATCAATTGCTTTGGTTTTATATTGAAAAAGTACAGGCTCTTAAGCGAAGCTTTTCCACTCTCTCACTCTAAGTCTCTTGGTGCCTCATTTTATTTGCGCTCTGCTCTGCTTGTGGCTGGGGTAACAGGTTTTCAAACAGGTCTCTCGGGTCTGTTTTGCCTCTCTGCCACTCTTCCTACCTCTCTCTCTCTCTCTTGTGCTGCTGTGGGGCGAGATCAGCCGCCGATATTGTTCACACATTTGCTTTAGCTGCTGTCGCTGTCGCTGCTGTTGCTGGCAGCGCAGTCGCTTCTTGTTTGGTGGTGTTTACGTTGATATTATCGCAGGCGTAGCGCGTTTCATTGTCTTAATTTGTGAGCTTTTGTGCTCTTCACTCTTCACCCTCCCGCACAAACTCTTGGTTTGTTTTTGTTTGAAGCTATTTCTAATGGTCGAACTCCAACAGGTTTGACAAATTGCTCTTAGTATCCATGATCTCTTTGATGATCTGTCTTTGTCGCTCTGCCAGCATAATTGGCAGACACGCGTCAAGTGTAAGCTTTCCTCTCTTTATTTATTTATTTACTTTTTGTTGTTGCTAGACTGCAATGTTCCCTTAATCAGTTTTGACATTCATTTGAGTGGACGATTCCCTTTTTGCTGGCCATTCATACCATCTCTTCTGTCCTCTTCGTCTGCTTCTTATGCATGTCAGGCTGCAAAAGATTATCCACTTAAGAGAAGTGACAATTGTCATTGTCATTGTCTTGGCTTGTAAATCATTGAATTTGCTGTGTGTTTTGACAGCCCGCCGAATGCTTAATAATATTTAACAATAATTGTCTGAAATTGACTCATAAATTATACGAGACGTCGCCATGTGTCAGATTTTGTTCACTTTATGGATATAAATACACTCAGACACAGCCATATGTGGATTGCATTGCAGAGAGAGCGCAAGCTTTGCTACTCTCTTGGTCTCTTTAATCATCCTTTTTTCATGCACTTGCTCTCTCTGACAAGGCGCTGACAACTTGTGCTCAGATTCAATTTCAATATTGCCAAGCGTTGATTGATTGAAAGGCGAAAGAGTTGAAATGTTGCAAAGATTGATCATAAGCAGGGACAGCAACAACAACAGAGAGAGAGAATGAGTACAGGAGATTGGGAGTGAGAGAGAACTGTGTCTTTTCAGTAGATCAATCAATCAATCAATGTTCAAGTACTTAATAATTCTTAATTATTCATTCAGATTTACACAAATTTGTCATCAATCGGCTTTAAAGCTTATTCTCTCAACAATTGAATGTTGATAAACTTTCGAACCCTTTCAACAAAGTACAGGTAATGTTGATACCCTATGAATATACCCTATAAAATCAGATGGAGTTTGTTTTAAACAAATTGAGTTGATGTTCATTGCAAATCGTTGCAAATGTTATCAGTTAAAATGCGAAGCGTGTGACAAATGCAAATTTAAATGTAAATGAGAGAGAATCGAGAAGCGAGATAAAATGTGAGGGAGTGGGAGAAAGACAGAGACAGATGCGAAATCAGAGACTATTAGCGATTAGCATAAATAGTTGAAAATTGAGAATAAGGCAAGAGCGTTTCCCGCTCTCCCTCACATTTGCTAGAACTTGTCAGGTGAGCCTACCAACCTCCCTCCCATGCCCTCCAGTTCAACTTGTCAGCCCTGCACTTGTGGGCGTGGCAACAACACTCGGCACACAACACGTGCCACATTATGCAAATGAACTTATAAACATGTCAAAAGTTCAACACTTTAACGCACATTAGCGTAACAGCTGCCACGCCCACCGCGCCCCCACTCCACAGCCACGCCCACATATGGCAAATGTTGCCTCTATTGTGGCATTAATAAATGGCATAAATAAAATATTCACTTTTTAATTAAGTGGCTTCAAATTGATATTCAAATAATTTACACAGCAACAAAACGCTTAGAAAAATGCACAAAATATTTATGAATATAACAAACAAATTAAAATAACTGTATAAATATGTTCCCCAAGTGTGTGTGTGAGTGTTTGTGAGTGTGTGTGTTTGTAATATGTTAATGCGGTCAGTACTAAATCATAATTTGTCAACAATTTCATTATGCTAAATAATTTACTTTTGTTTTCCGTTTCTTTTTTTATTTGTTGCTGTTGTTATTGTTGCGGTTGAGAGTTTCTGTTATTGTTATTTGTATTTTATTATTATTTAGCGTATACCCTGTAATTGTATACTTAATGAAGATGGTGTATAGGATAAATATAAAATTATGCTATAAGATTATCTACTTTATTGTAATAAAATTCATAGCTTCAACTTTAATTTTTAACAGATTTCCAACTCTTTTATTACATACAGCTATTTAAATATGTTAACTAACTTTCATATAAATTTAATAACAATTTCCTTACAAATGTCTGTCTTATATTTATAAATATTTTTATATACATATACTTTTATAACTAGTATGCTTAAATTTCTTTAAGTTCTTTTTTATGATTTGCATTATGTATATATTTTAGAGCGTATCTTCTAGTCTTACATTCTCAACTATTCTCATACTTTTATCATTCATTGTTTTGACTTTTCCATTCGGCTGATTGTGATGGTTTTGGGCCGCTTCTTGTTGCGTTTAGTTGTTGTTTCTGTGGCTTCTTTCATTGTTCGGTTTTGCAGTTTGTCAGTTTTATAAATTGTATCTGTCAGATACGCGCTCATTAGCATTGAAATCGCATTCATTTGCCAGCTCCAAATGCAGCACAAATGTTGTAGTTTCAGCTTGTTATTAATTTTTTTCATTGAATGAATAAAAAACTTTTCCACAGCAAATAAAACATTTTTTAAAACCTTCAAAACAAATTGCCAGAAATGATTCAAAATGTTATTTTGACACATTTTTTGCTTGTCACACAAATAGAGTTAATAATAAATAAATGCCAGCTACAACAACAACAGCAACTAGAACAAGAAGAAGATGTAGCAGAGGCAGAAGAAATGAGATGAAAAATATCACATAGATACATTCCCCTCAATAGAAAATACCACAAGAAATTGGGACACGTCAAAATATTTCAAATCAAAAGAACTTGAGACAATAAAGAACTAAAAATGAAAGCGCCTCGTTCTAAACATTTTTATACTCATGTATCTATGTGTGAGCTGTATCTATCTATCTATATATCTATCTGTATCTGTATCTGTAGCTGAAATGATGGCATTATTAATAAAGTGGCAGTTTAACAATTTCACAGGTTCTAAACAAATCTTCACACAACGTTGACATTTTTTTGTTATGTTTTGTTTTGTTTTCCAAATTTCTATGATTTGCATCTCACTCTAAGGCTTGTACTGCTGATAGTGCCATCTCTTTCAGTCCCTAAGCAGCTAAAAATATTGAAATGTTTGTTTGATTTCAGCGGGAATTGTGTTCTATTTAGAGTTATGAGATATATAGATCCGCTTATATGACGGATTAGCATCTATTCAAAAATTAAATCTCTTTGTCAGTTTGTTCTTAATTATTTGTATATGTGATTTCTTTAAAAGTGAAGAATTGATCATTAACAACTTATATTTGTTGTTTTTAATGGATTTATGGATTATAGAAATATTATAGAACTATTTTACTCAAGTTATTAGCTAAGATATAGATTATATCTTATTTTATATCTATAAAGTATTATGAACAATGTGCAAATGTTCTTATTTTTATATTTTTATAGGACTTTTTAAGTAGTAGTTTTTCTCTTCACCAAACAGAGTTTTTTAATTAAAATATTTATACTTTTATGTTAGCTTTCTTAATTATAGTTCTTATACATATTCTGACATCTTTTAAACACTTTTAATATGCCAATTATTAAGTATACGCATAGTTCTTTTCATGTACTTCAAAGCAATTTCCTCAATCAATTAAGATTCACCTTTGCCAGCTGCTTTAAAACAATAATCAATAGTTTTTATTATGAGCCTTGTGCCACATCATCGAAAATAGAAGACGATAAAAAATCTAAGTAAATCCTCGTCAATATTTCAATGCAACAAATCGATCACAAATCAAAATTGCAATTGTACTGAAAATTCACTTGGAAAATGCCCTCCAGGCAGAGAATATGCTACATGGATATTTATTTATGCCCCCAATCCACACGTGTGTATATACATATGTAAGTAGTATGTGTGTATAAGTGTGTGTATGTGTGCGCCTCACTCAGTTCTGACATTCAAAGTCTAATTCATAATAGATTCATGCGCGCTATTCACCGCATTCGTTTGGATTCGTATTCGTATTTGCTGCTGTTACACACGGCGTATAAGTAATAAGTTTTATTTGGCACTTGCCTGCCAACAACTATGATTGTTGTTGTTGTTGTGTGTGCTGTTGTTGCTGGCGTCATTTAATGGCTAACCAATACGACATGTCTATATATCTATATCCATAGCCATGTATCTGAATCTGTAGCTGTATCTGTATCTGTATCTAGATACATTTCGGTGTGTATCTGGCGATCTTTGTGCTAAAATTAATTTGTAGAAAAATGCGTGCGCTGCTTGTCGAGGCTGTTGCTGCTGCTGCTGCTGTTGCCACCGATGATGTTGCAGGTTCCAACCGTCAGCAGTTTGCGGTAGCAAATTACGAGAAAATTAAATGTTGATTTAATTTTGAAAAGCAATTTTTCATTTTTAGCGTCGTCGTGGCGACGCAATTGACGTATGTATCTGTATCTGTATCTGTAGATGTAGATGTATCTGTTGCTGTTGTATCTGTATCTGCTGCCATAGCTGGGCATTTGCATGTGTTTCCCTGTGTGTGTGTGTGTGTGTGTGTGTGTGTGTTTGTGCCACCCTGTCTGTTTGTATTTGAGTTACAATTTTGTTTCGCTTCGTTTTCGCTACGGCAATAAATTGCACTTTGCACGTCGTTGACGGGTTCGTTGCCAGCTGCAAAGCGACAACAAATTATATACATACAATAACATATATATATTTACATAGATGTATATCTTAATATTTATATATATGTAGTATATAATAAAATATATAAATATACGTATGCTTACATAATATATTTAAATTGCGCTAAAATTAGCCTTCCTCTAAGCACATTATTTAATTATAAAAAGTCTATTGACAGTTTAAGTTAATACAATTTTGTGAATAATTATTTTTATAATACAAATTAGGCATAATTCAAAATAATTTGAGTTATTAATTACTCTTTTTTCTAGCTGAAGGCTCGAGCAGAAATTGCTATCCATACTTATGATGTAGTTTTAACTGTCTGATAAGTTTATAAATAAATAAATAATTTACTTTTTTATTATATTGGGCATATTGTGAAATATTTTCTAGAAAGCGGGAAACAATTTTTGAAGGGTTCTAGCAATTGCTTAAGTTAATCAAAGTTTTATTTACTGTAATTTGTCTGTGTATTTTTCTTATGCTACAACTTAATTAAAAAACTAATGAAATTACTATAAAATAAAATTGTAATTTATACAGTATATTTTTATGTTCTTACATATATTCTTACTTTATTTGTTCTGTCTTTAAAAACAAGCTTAGAATTTGTTGTCTAAGTTAATAATTGAATGTCACTCAGTTATTAACAGCTTATAGACATAACATACAATTATTCAGAGAAATAGACAGCAGTAAAAAAAGATAAACTCTAAAAACTGTGTAGAACTCCTATAGGAAAAAAATTTTAAAGACATTAGAGATGACGTCAGTTGTTATACTATATAAACCAATTAAATATTTAACAGAAGCTCATAAAATTAAAATTAGAGTTCATCTATGATTTGAAAGCAAAGCTCGCAATCTAATTATTTTTATTAATATCTAAATAGCTAACCAAGTATCTCAAAAAGCGCACACGTGTGTAACTTTTTTTTTTTGTTTTTGTTTGCTATTAGAACACGCGATATATTTTAGAATTTCTGGTTATTCTCAGCCGGCTTTTAAGCTGATCTATTGCCGGCTTATGCCGTCAGTTAGTTGCTGGACCACCGTCGAAATGGCAGAGAACTGTTTTTTCTGGACAGGCAAACAGCGAATTGGACACGCCCACCTGTGGCTGCTTCTGCTATTGATGTTGTAGTTGTTGTAGTTGTTGTTGTTGCTGTTGTTGTAGTTGTAGTTGTTGCTGTTGGCGGTGGCGGCATCCGCATGGCCAAAGTCAAAGGCCAAAAAAGGCAAAAGCAGCTCCGTTGGCCGTTGCCCCCTTTTTACTGGCTTTAATCGGTTTGGTTTTTAGAACTTGTCGGCGGGCTGGACTAATACCAATTAGTGTTTTAGCTGATCCAAACAGCAACAACAACAACAACAGTAACAGCAACAACTAGCCGCCCCAAAAGATTTATGACACCCACGAGCTGAAGAAGCGGGCGGAACAAAACATTTGCCGCTGATACGCGGCGCCGTGTGGCAACATGTTGAGTCTAATTGGAAGCATGTTGCAAGCGAGCTTGCAATTTGGGGCAGCAACTATTATATAATCGCAGCAGTCCATCAAGCTGACTATTGAACAGCTTAACAACGTAACAGCTTATCCATAAAAGTAACTAAACATTTAAATCTTAAAATAGATTTTGGTTTTTGTATATTTTAATATTACAAGTAGTTAATAATATTATGTTATCTCAACACACTATTTATCTGACAATTGAAAAACTTATTAACTTAGAAACTAATCCATTTCAATATCCGAACTTAAAGTTTAATCAAAATTTTAATTCTTGTATATATTATGGTATTTTAACTCGTCGATATTTTATATACAGCAGTCTATTAAGCTGACAATAATTCAAATTTAAGAATTCTATAATTATCTAAAAACTGGAGCTTAAAAATTCTAATATTTATATATTTATAATATTTTAAATGGTAAATTTTGTATTATAATTTCAGCAGTTAATTAAGCTGTAAATTGATCAACTTAACAGGCTGTTAACTTATTAATATAACTTTCTAAAAAATCAAACTATAAAGTTAATTTTAACTTATTTATTTGAATATTTCAACTAAGTACTTTATTTTATTATAGTTTCTCAACACTCTTTTTATCTGACAATTGACAATTTACCAACTCAACTGGCTGTCATTTATTAATATTTATTTATTTTAATATTTTAAGTAGCTCATTTTATTATACAAAGAACCTATTAACTGAGAAAAATCAAAAGAAATAACTTCAGTTTAAATCTAAATTTGTATGTATGTTCATTGATTATATTTATTAACAGTCAATTTAGTGCACTGTTTGTCATTTAAATTCAAACAATGGTTTAGTTACTTTTACTTACATATTATTAACCATTGTTATGGAAGGGGAATCTTACTAATAACTTTACGTAATTTAATTTACATTTTTGTATCGTCTGTTCTTAGTTCTCTGTTAATAATTGAATAAATACACAAACAAGTATATAAATAAATAATTAACAAAGTCAGCATTAATTTTGTGAATGAAGTAAAACAACTGAAATGAGCTTTTAAAATTGAAGTTTTTGCTTTTCTTTTTATTAGTATTTGTACAAATTCAATTTAAGTTGTTGTTCACAGCACAAATGCGCGAATTCTTCATTTACCTTTTTTGTTGGTTAAATTTTTTTAAATTCTTTTTTTTTTATAATTTTTTTTTAATATTTTTTGTGCTTTGCCAGCACAGAAGGTGTTTGAGTTTGTTGTTGTTTTTGGTCTGTTCTGCTTCTGGGTCATCGCTCTTAAAATATTTAAATTGTTTTTGCTCACATTTGTTGTTGTTGTTGTTGTGCGACGCTTTTTGTTGCTGTTGCTGTTGTTGTTGTTTCACCTGAAAGTTGTCTTTGGGCTTTTGGCGTTGGGTTTTGGGTTTGGGTTTAAGTTTTTTATGCCCCATCACATAGAAGACAAGCAGCCGAAGCACAAAAAATATATATTTTCGCATGTAAAAAAATGAAAAGTACAATCCACTGTTTTTTCTTCTCTTTTTATTATTTTTTATTGTTTTTTACTCGTTTTATTTATCTTTTTTTTTTGGTCGCTGGTCGTTGATCCGTTGTTTCCAGCGTTGAGACTGTGGAATCGGTGTATTTAACTGATTTGACAGCCTCATACGATTATGATATGATGTTTTGATGATGGTGACAGGGTTCTTCTCTTTTCGGATTATATGGACTTTTATTTTTAAGCATTTAATGTGCAAAACAAGTTAAATCTGTGCTCTATGATGTAATTTTGCGCTTTTGCCCTATGGCAATTTAAAGGCACCTTTGATCGGATAACTTTATTTATTCCCATGGCAACTGAAACTGAATCTCATATATCAAGTTGAACTTTGATATCGACAATAAATTGAAGTTATATTTTATTGTATTCCTGGCAACTGTTGATATTTTATTATTGCAAAACTTAGTTTAAACAAAGAGTTTTCGTGATTTCATTAATTTGTAGACGTGTCTATCAGAAATATTAAATGCTTTCCAAAAGCACACAAGAAATTACTCTTGGTCTTTATTAAATTTGAGTTAAGCTGTTCTATAAGTTAATAATATTATATCCACAAATAAATGTGTATTTATTCTTTTTTAAATGTTCAAAAATTGTTTTTTCATTAATAGTTAAGTTAATAAATCAACTTTCGTTCATCTCAATTACGTACAGATTATTTAATTAAGTAATAATTTCCCCTGAAAAGTAAATTACATACTCATAATTAATCAGTTTCCTTTTTTTTAATTTTATTTTGCAGTCTTAATCGTTTTTTGCTTAGCTAAAAGCCCAAAAATAGTCTTGGCCAAAGTTTGCTTTTAATATTGTAGCACTTTCCATTGATGCGGAAGCATTGAAAACGGCGTTGACTTCTTGGAAAAGCGATAAACTCTGCTATAGCACCTAGAATGTGCACCGGCTGTGGCAATTTCGACAGTCTGTATGTCTTATAAAGTGAAGAAGGAGGAAACATTGGAGCAAAGACAACAGACAACTTGGGATCAGGGAACCGGGAACGGGGAACTGGGAACAGGGAACAGGGAACTGGGAGCTGAAAACAGGGAAAATGCAAGGAAAAGTAGATCCCATATATCATGGCACGGCTGAGCGCGCCAAGTGCGTGCCCAGTTCATTAGGAGCATATGGCAATGGAAGATGTGATAGAGAGAGAGAGAGAGAGAGAGAGAGGGAGATGGATGAGAGGAGAGAGAGATGGATAGATGGGTAGCAAATGGGAGGCAGTCGTCAGTTGTTGCTGCTGCTTGGCAACTACTTTGCACTTTGCCAGATACTTAACTTGCAGTTATTTACAAGTCATGCTTGCTGCGAATTCGCTTGAGTGTGCAGACAGAGACAGCTAAGGAGATAGAGAGACAGAGAGACAGAGAGAGAGAGAGAGAGGAGCTTCCTCCTTTTCTGGTTGAGATTTCTGATGAGGATGATGATGGGCTGCGGCTTCTCAGAGCATTAAAGCAGCCAAAATCTGTTTGGCATCTTTATTTTTTATATTTTATTTCGCATCTGCATCTTCTACCTATTTATATTCGCATTTATAAATAAACAACGTGAACGAGTTGTCGTTGTAATAAATATTGTACACACACACACACACTCCGAGAGACAGACAGACAGACAGACAGACTAACAAACAGAATGGACTGAGGGACAGACCAAGTCTGAGAGACAGGCAACAGACATGCACAAATATATTTATATTTAGCCAATTTTCAACGCTTGTTGACAAAACTGTCAACAAAATGCAATGCAAAGCGTAATAAAATTGTCCAAGGAGCTGAAGCTGAAGCAATTGAAGCGGCATCAACGGGGAGACGACACCAGAGACAAACCCAGCGAGATACCGTGCAACTGAAACACGGCAAACAAAGTTGCCACCGCGTATGTGACAGGCGTAAAGAAAAGGGGATGGGAATGTAAGGGAAGGCAACAGAATAAAGGGGAGACACTAACAAAGACAATGGAAAATGGTAAAGTGTTTGTCATATTACGTATACGCACTGATACATGAAGCAGACAACATCAGACTGTGGAGGATCCCAGACAACTGGCAAGAGGCGAGTTTAAAAGCAAACTTATGAATTCTTGGGAAGGGAAATCGATATGGCTTATCGTTAAGTTATTTTGTGAAGGGATTTCAAGAGGATCATAGAAACTATGGTAGAAGTTAAACTTTACTTGAGTGCTCAATAATGATTTGCCATATTTTGATAAGATAAAAGAATCCATCAGTATAAACTTTAATTGAAATATTACTTCTAATAAAGCTATTTATTTCTAAAATTAAATTTGCGAATAATTATCAAAAAATCTATATAAATTGTTTAACTGAAACTTTGAAGTAGCTATATAGTGACATTCGTTATACTTTTCTTAAGTTAATCATGCTCTAATTCTCAGAAACATGCTCTTGAGAATGTCATAGGATTTATAGTCATACTATTGAACAGATCAACCCCTTCCATTAATTACCTTTATGCCGACTTATTTGAAATGCTAAATTTATGCCTCCCAATGGACAGTTCTTAAAAAGAAGCACACATAATTAATAGTAGGTTTCTAAGAATTAAGGCAATATATTGAACCCAATAAAAATGTAAATTTTCCAACATTAATTATGTTATTTTAACAACAAACTAAATTCCAGTGCTAAACTGACTTATTATCATCTCTGCTTAACTTAATCATTAGTGATTAAAGTTACACGTTAAGCACTTCAATTACCACTTGGTCTACATCTTAGCAACAGTTGTTGTCTGTAGACCAAATTGTTATAGCCCAAATCAGAGTCAGGCAGTCAGTCAGTCAGTTGTTGTTTATTAACTCAACTCTTGGCCACTTGACACATTTGGTTAAAAGATCAGTCACCTTGCCAGACACACGGGCACATAACAAATCTTCAACACAACAACAACAACAACGAAAAGTTCAAGTCAGCTAATAAATTTATTTCTTTAATTTTCTGTGCTTGCTGTTATCGTTGTTGTTGTTGTTTTGCTCTTGCCATAAATAAACTATACAAATATTTGGCTCAGCAACGAGCTCATAAATCTGTAAATAAATAAAATAAATTTTCGTATATATCAAAATGTATCAATAAAAATGCTCAACAAGTTTTATTTGCGCCACAGCAGCAGCGCATAGAAAAATTTACATTTATCATAACAAAATCAGCAAAATGATCAAGAAGCTCAGTCGCAGTCGCTGCTGAAGTCGACTGCGACTGCGACTGAGCTGCTCGCTAATTTGGCGTGTTAATTGCCACCGATGAGACCCCGAATCAAGAGACTGAGATAGAGAGAGAAACACATACGAGAAACAAGTTGAGGCTTTTCTCTCAGTCTCAGTCTCAATTTCAGTGCTTCGCTGGTTCTCTCGCCTTTTTCTGGCCATAAATTTTATGTGTTTTGTGGCAGAACGAAACGTTTAAGCCGCAAAATGACAAACAACGAATTAACAAATTAATAAATTATATTTTTCTTCGCCTTTTGGCGCCGTCAAATGAATATTTAATATTTAAATGAACGGGGCGGACGGCTCCTACATATAATCTCTGAGCTGCTGCTGCTGTTGCTGCTGCCTATATATCTGAATGTATCTACAAGATACAGTATCTATAACTAATGCGCAGCATAAATTTGGCACTTGCTGAGCGGAGCCGTCGTCGCCACCGCCTCCTACTTTTTGTATTTTGCATGCTTTTGCATATTAATTCAACTCTGGCGGCAAGGCGTTTAATTGCCCACCAAATGGGGCGTGGCCAACAATGACGTCAACAAGTTGACGCCCCGCATCTGCATCGAATCAATTTGCAACACCGATTTGATCAACTCAAGTGGCCACAAACCGAAGCTGATAAGTGCAACATATCCACAAAAAAAACACTTGCAACTTGTGGCTGATTTCCGATACCCTTGAATTTAGCTACCTGAAAGAAGGAAATGCAAATATAATAAAATTCGAAAAGTACATTAAATAGGTAACTAAAAATAAGTACATATAATATTTAAAAACTTTGCGCATATCATAAAAATATTCAAGTACAAGATGCAAATGCAATTGTAGACAAAAATTAAAATATATGTATAAATATAATGTATAAATTAAACTTAAATTAGAAAAGTAAAAAAAGAGGAAATAAATAAATAAATATTTAATTAAATGAGAATGGTAAATAGATAGTCAAAAATAAATATATAAAACATTAATAGGCACAATGTAACACAAAAATAATAATAATTAAATAATGGTATAATTCATATATTTGAAATTAAAAAGAATGTGTAAAGTAAATTAAATAAATAAAAAATAATAAGTAAATTAAATTTTTAAAACTTTGCTCATATCATAAAAATACTGTTTTAATTTGTATTTATAATAATTTAAAATTAGAAGTCAAAAAAACAAATAAATAAAAAAAAATATAGATAATATTATTTAACCCAATTTAATAGATAAGATTTATAAAGATCAATTTTTAAATAGTATACAAGTTAATTTATTCTTCTTGTGCAAGTAATTTGAAATTTAAGCATGCGTTTAAACAATTGTTAATTTTTATTGACAAGGATAGTGATAAATAAATAGTTTATAATAAACGCTTCTAGATATGTTCAACAAAATCACATGCCACATGTGGCAGATTCCCGAAATAAAAATACCTAAAAGATACAAATGCATCTACTACTCTGTATAAATGTATCTTGATACACATGTATGGCTAATTTGCTGTCAATTGCCGAACATGATATGAATACGAGTACGAGTACGAGTGCGAGTGTGAGTGCATGTATGAGTGCGAGTGTGAATACTTGTAATAACATAAATAAGACGCCCGAGCGGAAAAACACTCGCATCATTTGTAACCCACTGCGACGGTGCAATGATCTCTCTGTGGTTGTGCCGCTAAATGTACACGTATGTGTGTGTGTGTGTATCTATGTGTATTTATGGCTGCATGCCAGCAATAAAAACAACAGCAACAACCACAACAACAACAACAACAACAACAACAACCAAATGGCAATTGATGCAGCAGCTTTTTAAGAGCCCCAAAACCCAAACCAAACAACCGATAATTGTGATGGAAAAATTGAATAAATTAAGAGAAATGATTTTTCATTTAACTATGGAAAAAAACTATACAACATGTAAAGCTTATACGAGAATATATAATTAAATATCCATCGATAAGTTTTTAATATATATCAATTCGAATAGCAATAAATTGAGTTCATAATTAAAAGACTTTTACTCAACATTTATTTGGCAAACAGGAAATTGCGGAAATCGTAAAGAAAAAATATTGAATATTTACGTCCAAAAAAGATGTGTAATTAATATTTATGTATCTGAGTAAATCTATCTGAATGATTGTACGAACATCCGTTTCAAAAGTTAAGTTGTTTATTTTATGGCCAGGTAACCAGTTGAATAATATCTTGTTAAAAAGAAATGGAAAAAAGACAAGAAAGCTAAACTTGAAAGTATTTTTAATATTTATAATAAAATTTTTAAGAATATTCAGGGATGTAAAATACGAAAATAAAAATATATTTATGTAACTTAAATATTAAATGAAGATGTAATTTAATATTGGATATTAAATTTAATTTATAAAGAATTTTGTTTCAATTTATTTCAGAATCAATGTTGTAGTAAAACTATGACAGAAACAAAGAATTTTTATCATGGTTAAGTAACGTTATGATAATAAAATTCAAAACCCATACTTTCTGTAGCTAAAACATTTATTTGCTGGCAATTTTCATTTGATATTTCCAGTTTTATCCGTAAATTTCATAATTCATAAGCTGTCTTTTTGGCGCCTCTTTAAATATGTGTTTTATGTAACTAACAAATAATCATACGCCATGTGGGCCCAGCAACTCAGTGAGCCGATTAAATGCCGACAAAACAATTGAGAAAACTCAAATGCAACAGAAAATAGCAAAATAGCAAAATGGAAATAAAACTGAAAATGAAAAATGAAAACTGAAATGAAAATAAAAATCAAAATGAAAATCGCATTTGCTGGTCATAATTTTTGGTCTGCTTTTCGCAAAATTCAATTGCCTTCAAATTTGCCAAACAATCAAAGCAAACAGAAATATCATAAAAATGGCAAATCTATTGCTGTACCTATACCTATATTTATACTATGTATATAAATACATATATAGGTATATAAGTATGTATGTAAGCGTGTGTATTTGAGATAAATGCAAAATAGTCGCTCATAAAATATAATGCAATGTGAATTTTCAATAAAATATCAAAACACAACCATGAAATGTGCATCACCCAATAGACACACACATGTGTACACACACACACACACATACATACAGACAACAACAGCACACTTGAAATGCAATAATCATATTAAAATCAACATCAACTATGAAAAAATCTCTAAAGGCAACAAAATAGTTCGTTTTTAAAGTTATTATTAGCCGCAAATGTGCGGCAATACAAATACATAGATAGAATATGTGTTTATATATGAATACAATCAATATATTGTAGATATATATGAATGT
Source organism: Drosophila neotestacea (assembly GCA_035044365.1). Lineage (NCBI taxonomy): Eukaryota > Metazoa > Arthropoda > Insecta > Diptera > Drosophilidae > Drosophila > Drosophila neotestacea. The sequence goes on along the minus strand of JAWNMD010000273.1, from coordinate 5,918,078 downwards.
ATCTGTATCTGCATCAATTGAATGACTGACGCTAGAGTGCTTTTATTATTGTTGTGTTTTTTTTTGTATTTGTTTTTGTGTTTGTATTTGTATTTGGCATCTCGTATAAATCATTTAAGCGGCCGCAAAATAAAATCAAGTTGAAAATATTCAATGAACTACTTTTCGGTTTGCAAGTGGCAAAATGTATGCAATGCATATAAAAAGTACACATTAAACAAATACACATATTTTGTATAAATATATGTATAAAAACATTATAGATATATACATTATAATATATAGTATATATGTATACAGACCTATAATATGTCGGAGCAATGCTGAATTGTTGCTGGGCTTTGCCGTTGAAATATATTTATTTGCATGTCACAAATTGAAAGCAATGAGCACATAAACTATGCACAATTTGACAAAAAAAAATATATTTTTTTTTGGTTGAAATAATTGTGAAAAATAATATTTAGAAATATTTCAATCACATAATAAATTCATATAATAAAAAAGTATTTATTGATAATGTGATCCAATTTCTTTAATTTTTAATTTACTTTTGAAGCTTGTGTTAAAATTGCTTCATAAATAAAATCTGCTATTTAATTGGATTTTTTTTTTAAATAATACATAAGAATATGTTAATTGAAATTAGTTTTATATGCCTACTTAAACTTATTTATTTAACTTGGTTTTTATTTTAATTATTTTCTTCATTCATTTAAATGTATGAGTACGTGAAAGAAAAATGCAGAATTGCTTATAAGATATTTTATTATATTATTTGTTGTTACTATGTACTTAAGTTTAATTTATTTTTATATATTTTAACAATTTAATTTGTTAGTCATTTTGTTTAGGAATGGTTTCTCATTTAATTTATTTCTATTTAAATCCTTCACAATTTCCTCATTTTATTAGACAATCGGCCATATAAAGTGCTCACCTTAAAGAAGACCTAAACAAAATTAAACTAAACAAAGAGAATAAAATGCAAACACACACACACATTCTGTTACACACACACTCACACACATACTTTGTTGTATATCTCAATATTAATTTGGCATTTATAAATTTTGCAATTTAAAACGCAAATTTCAACAATTTCAGGCGTCAACGCATCGCCAAAACAGCGCAACCCTCTCTCAACCCCTCTCCACACCCCTTACCCCACAGCCCTCTCTACGCTTTTTACGCCCAACGCCTGGCTGTCCGCCCCTATTTTGTACGCTCCTCCGCCTCGTTGCGCATACGCTGCGTAGGCCCGTCGCATATAAATTTGCGACTCAATCGCCAGAGTATTTGTTGCTATAATTATTGTCGTTGTTGCTGTGGTTGTTGTTGTAGCTGTTGTTGTAGTTGGATGTGGTCGCCTTCGAGGCGAGTGCCCCCGAGTGTGGCCCACACTGTGGGCTACTTTTGGTCGAACCGCCTTCATTTTATATGCATTTAATTTGCCTCACCTTCCCTGGACCTCAGTCTGTACTCTCTTCCTCTCACTGTTTCTCTATGTCTGAAACAATTGCAAGTGTGTGTGTGTAATTGTAAAATGTTGTTTGTTTTGCTTTTTCTTAAAAATAAGTTTTTAATTGCGAGCCGACGGCAGCGACGGCAGATTATTCGCCAAATAATTTGGCTCTTGAGGCTAAAAACCGATCGCAAAGTTTGCAGCCTGAGCGAAAATCGTTCTGTTGGGTAAACATCTCTCAGATGCCACATGTGGCGCAGCTAATCAGAGTTGTGCCTCCCCCTTTTCCACCCTTCCTCCTTCTCTCTCTCTCTCTTTTCATACTTGACTCGTCGAATAGTTGGCAAAATAAATTATCGAAATGAGCAGCGTTGAAATTAAACAGGTTGGCCGAGAATGCAGCATCTTATGAGTTTCTGGTAGTTGAAAGCGTAGGAAAGGGGGTGTGTAGTGTCGGGGGAGGGGCTGGGTACGTGTGTCTGTTTATTTGTTTGATTGCCAGTGCAGTCTGTAATTTTTGCTGAACGCTCATAATTTGTATATTTGCGATTTTCAATTAAGCAGCCTCAATTGTTGTTGTTGCCTCTGCTTGTTGCTGCCTCAGGGCGGTGACATATGCACCACAAATATGCCACATGGCCTGCCGCTGTCGTTCATTGAATGCAACTTATTGAAATTTATTAATAGACAGCCACCCACGCGAAAAGAGATCGCGTCGTTTCAGACTGCTAAGCTCCTCTCATCTTCACTCTGCCACTTCTGTCTGTTGTCTGTTGTGGCAAGTTCTGGTCAACACTGGCCATTGCCATTGAGTAGACATAATTTACAATTATTTCAAGGACACTTTACATAGACCTGTGGCCTGTTCATTATCATGAAACGAGTTCGAGGCAGAGGCAGAGGCAGAGACAGAGACAGAGGCAGTGGACTGAGGCAATGGCAGCCCAAAAAGCCACCTCAACCACTTGATGGTCCTACGTGCTAGCCATGCTTAAATGACTTTAGCTCAAGCTCTGAGCTGAGGTTTCTGTGGCATGAGGCATGCCTCTACACTCAGCTAAAATACCATGCAACTTACACTTTGATTAAGCTATTTTACATTATTATTTAAATATGGAATTTGTTAATTTAAAGTGTATAAAACTTATTTTTATTTTAAATATTAGCATAATTTGCTTGAACATATTTAATTATAATAAGAATCTGCAATAAATATGACTATTATAAATAAGTATAACCTATTATGAAATTCTTAATTTTATTGTTTCATTTACCACTTTATTTTAACTATAATCAAATTAAATTTTATTTTATTTAACATACAAGTAAAAGCGATTGTTATTTAATTTGCATATGAAAATCAATCAAAAATTATGATTGTACTTATTTAATTTTAAAATTCTATATTTTTCTCTTAGTGTAGTTGTGGCAACCATCTCGCTTGCACTTCTTGTTGTTGCTGTGCATTAAGTGAAAAATTGCAATTTTAACGCCCGCGTTAATTTACAGCAGTCAGCCACAGATACAGATGCAGATGCTGATACAGATACAGATACAGATACATACTTCGTAGATACACATGACGATGCCCTGGGACAGTTGCAAGTATCTAGTGCTGTGTGTCTTTGTCTTTTTGGGGGCTGTGCGTGGAACGTGTTGTTGTTGTTCCTGTTGATGTTGTTGCCGTGGGGAAAACTCAAAGAGTCAGCAATATTGCTGCTGCTGTGACTGTTGCTGTTGCTGCTGTTGTTGCTGTTGCTGCTGCTGTTGCAGCTACTTCTGACCGTGCTGAAGGTAAACCAGTGCGTTGTCATTGTTGTTGCACAGTTGTTGTGGTTGTTGTTGGCGCAGTTGTTGCTGCTGTTGTTGTCATTGCCAAGGCTTTGCCTGTTGCCCTGTCTGCCTCCATGCACGTCCATCTGTCCGTCCGTCGGTCTGACATTGGCGCGCGTCTCTCCGAGGTTCTATCGCATAACATTCCATATAATTTGTTAACTTGCTATGCATAAAACTCGAGTGCGGATTTATGACTTGACGCGAAATTGATCGCGACTGATCAAGCAAAGGCTTCTGCAGGTCTCTTTCTCTCTCTCTCTTTCTCTGTCTCCGATCGAAGCCTTACAAACACATAAAAAAAAAACAAAATAAATAAATATAAAAAGCACAAAGACAACACAGGCAAAGAGGGAAAACGAGACTTGGATCGTGGAGAATTGCAAAGGATCGCTGAGGATTGGCTGAAGTATCTTTGGTTTTAGCTTTGACTCAACTCCACCCGTATTGAATTCCAATGTCAAATCGCAGCACATGATTCAATGCCAACACAAGGTGGCCCCTATATCGTTTCAAGTCTGCTTTAAGCGTTAATACCGATCGCAGTTTTCAGCATTTTTTTTTTGGTTGATCCTCCTCTTGTTATTGCTGCTGCTGCAGGTGAAGACAATTCGAGAAGGGTTAAGGCTTCTTGCGGCCGGAAGTTGCCTGTTGCAAGTGGCGCCATTGGTATTTAGATTGATAATAATGCCATTTCATCAACAATATTTATGGATTTTATGCTCCTAACAAGATCTTTACATAAATATCAGATTAAGGTACAGCAAGGGAAAAAACTTTAAAAGTATTAATTCCAATTAGTGTGAACTTAAGATTTATAAATATTAGATTATGGTACAGCAAAAGAAAATACCTTAAGAATTCAATACAAATTATTGTGATCTTTAGAATTATATTATTATTTATACAAGGTCTATTTAAAATATAATCGACATAAACTAATTTTACACATTTTATAAGAAAAGTCTAAAAATATTTATAGATGAAATTTCATTTTCTTAACTTAGCCAACTTCAACATTAAAAAAATAAAATAATAAATAATAAAATAAAATAATAAAACATTAATAAAAAAGGGGATATAATTAGCTTGTATATTTCCCCTTTTTAAATTTATCATTTCATAAAATTTCTTATAAAATAAAATATAAAGTGTAATAGTGAGTTAAGACTTTAATATTTATATTTATTAAGCTTTATTAAAATAAAGTTAATTTATCAACAGTTCAAATAATGGAAGTGTTTTATGAAGTTCAGCACATTTTTGTCGACTTCCTTAATATATTTAAGGAAATCATTGAGAATTCCTAAATGCAATACAATTTATCATATGACAAAATAGCTTACTTAATATATGATGTGATAATTGTGTTGTATAATAATTGAGAAATGTGTATTGTGTTTAAATATGTAATTATATTCATACCAGCAATTGAATTTATAATTATAATGCTTAGCTTTGATTGCCAGCATCATAAACAGTTTATTATGCTATACAAATCGTTTAAGCAACAGCAACTTGAAATCCCAGCTCATAAGAAGTGATCTTTACACTCCATATAAATACATTCATTCAGTTGGTTGTTGGTGATTTGTTCAACAAGTTGTCGGGTCTATAAAACTATATGGCTGCCAATTTGGTTTCGGATTCCCAAAGCCAGGTTGGTCATCGAGTTAACAGCCAGATAAAGGGGGAGTCTTCTCATAATGGGACTCTTAAATGACAATTTGTGGTCAGATATTTTGTTTTGTCGTTGTCGATTGGCAGTTAAATGTTTATGTGGATTTTCACACTTTAAATATTGTGATTGCATGCAATTTGAGACTTGATCACAAGAAACTTTGATCAAAAACTGAACATTATGAAGGCTTTTTGAGTGGCCATAAAAGGCGCGTGCAGCATTAACCGTTATGCCAAAAAATATCGAAAAGAAAAAAATTGTAAACTGATTTATAGCGTTGATCCAAAAAGGGTTTATAAGGCCAGACAAAACCATAAAAATCTCGAACGTAAAGTAAGCAAAGATGCCAAAGACAAAAGCGATAAGTGCAGTATATAAAAGGCAAGCTGAGAAAGCAAATTATATATCAGAATTATGTGTATATGTATATAAAAATATTGTACATAGTATACAGACTGGAATTGGCAGACAGACTCTCAATCTGGCTCTCTGTCTCCGAGCTGGGCTAATTTAAGCGAGGACAACACCTCAACTCATATTTAAAGCCGGCTAAATCAGTGCCTGTCTGTCTGTCTGTCTGTCTGTGTGTCTGTCTTTCTGTCCTTCTGTCTGTGTGTTGTTGTGTGTAAGTTCCAGTCAGAGAGTCGCGTCCAAAGTCACCCAAAGCGACGTGGCTGACGCTGTCGCTGACGTCGTCGCCATCGCCAACGTCGTTGTCTGTGTCTGCTTGGTTTTGTCTTTGTGTCTGGGCCGCAAAAAAAAAGAAGAACAAAATTAAACACATAAGTAACAAAAGAGAGGCAACAAAAAATACAAAAAAATACAATAAAATTATAAAAAAGAAACAGCAGCAACTAAATCGATGCAGCAGCAGCAGCAGCAGCCGGCAAAAGAAGCGCAACCCAAAGCGCAGACAGAAGGAGAGAAAAACGGTGTGGTGACGGCATCGGGGCGTATGAGTGATATCAGAGAGGGATACAATGAACCAGGCATAAGGCAAACTTCAAGGCAAGAGCTGTGGTGCAGTGCAGAGAAATTAAGAAACCAACAAATTCATCCAGAAAAGTAGTCAATAAAGTGTCGACAATGCGCACAACAACAGCAACAACAACAACAACGACGACCACAACGACAATGACAACAACAGGAACAACAAGAGAAACAACAGAGCCGACAACAACGAAACCGTCAAAAAGCAGCAGGCAGGCCACGCCATGAGGCCGAGACCGAAGACCCAAAAGAGAGAAGAGGTCTGCGAGAGAGTGAGAGAGGGGTACAGTAAGCGAGAGAGAGAGAGGAGGTGCTGCCCCCGCCCTCGTATAGGCCACCAAGTCAACTTGAGTCGAGTCCGAATCCGATTCCAACTCCGAGTCCGAGTCAGAGTCGAAGTCGCTTTGAGTTGAACCACAAAATCAATTGAGCGATCAAGTGTCTTGAGGCGAAACAGAAGGTGGAATAAATAAAACAATAACGATGATAATGAAGTTAAAGTGAATTTTGATGAATATGCCGACGAGGCGTGGCCCAGAAGAAGCAGAACAACAAACACAGTGAACACTGAACACTGAACAGTTGTATACAATGCCTCAAGTGGACAGTCGACATCATGGGAGTTGCCTCCGCAGCAAAGTGAACAAACAACAACTGCTGGATGTCTCCGGACATCCGGGCAAGTGCTTAAGTACTTCTGCCATCTCGATCATTGCAACTATGTTACTTAAGCAACCAACACAAGAATGACACCAGCTGAAAGTACCACTTAAATATTAGATTAAGACATAAGTAAATATATAGATAAAATAATAAAGCACATTAGAGAGTATATTACAATTGTTTAGCTGTTTATTTCTGATATACTTATTAGGAAAGTAATTATAACAATTAAAATTTTACAATTGCTTTAAATCGAGCTTTTACAATTACTGAAACTAGCTGCTGTAATAGCATTTATGAATATTTCTCTAAAACTAATTCCGTTCAAATAAAGGGTATAGAACAATTCCTTGACTGTCAATTTTAGATCCTCCTTCAGCTTAGGGCTTTAATGAGCTTTTACAGCTTTCATATTTATCAAAGAAACCAATGTATACTTTGTTTTGTTTTTAGTTTGATAAACCAAAGTTGAATAGAGCTTTAATAAGCTTTCAAACACTTCTTTTAATGCAAAAACTTAGCTGCTGCTGTTCTTGCTCACAGCTTAAAAATCCAAAACTAATCTGTCCTTTGTCAGATTAATCCATTTGTTCAACATTTCAGTTAAAGATAGTTCAATTGCTTAACCAAGCCAACAATAGCTAAAATAGATACAATTGAAAGTGCAGAGCAATCTTCAAGATGTAGAACAAAGCTACTTGATAACATTAAGAGTCCATACAGAGAGGGGTTAGAAAATGGAAAATAGAAAATGGAAAAACAACTAGAGAAGTTTCTACTGTAATTTGAAAGTCGACTGTGACAGCGTTAAATTTTCAATAGCCCAGAACATTTGAAAGTGTCAAAAAGTTTTCTCAGAGAAGTTTTTGTGTTTCTCTGGCAGTTGTTGCCGTTGTTGTTGTTGTTGTTGTTAAGAATAACTAAATATTAGACTTATTGGCCAGAGAACTCTTGATTTCAATTACACTTATTTCGATTGGGTTGCAAAATGTAAATAAGAGAATCAAAATGTAAATAATCTCATCTTATAGAAAATTAGTTAATGCATTTATTGTAAATCAGTCCATAAAGTGCTTTATTGATACTGGAAGTATTAATAAAATAAAATGGTATTTTTCCTGAAAAGAAGTTGTTTATCTAGTTTATTTTAAGACCTATTCATAGGGTATATAAGTTTCGGAATCTTTAATGAAAACCTTAAGCTGCTTGTTATTGCTGTTGTTCCAGTTGTTGTCATTACATAGACGACATTCAAAGTTCGTCGCTTTGGCGCATCCCTCTGAAGGATAGTGACACGTGAGGGGGATGAGGAGGAGGCACAAGAGTTGTGGCAACTTTCCTAGCGCCGTGTCGAGGTCACAGAATTCACAGAGTCCTGTGTGACACGAACAGAGAGAGAGAGAAAGAGAGAAAGGCAAGGAGACAGTCAGTGAGGCGGCAGCAGAAGCAGGAAAAGAAGCAGAGCAAGTACAAAAAAATAGAACTAAAGGCATGCTACAGTCTACACACACTATGTACAACAACACTTGTGTGTGTGTGTGTTTGATATTTCCTTTTATTGAAAATGCACTTTGGTGCCATGTAAACTTTGCAATCAAAGTCAACGGCAAACTGGCGACGGTTGGTGCCACAAGAACGAGACCGAAACCGAGACCCAAGACCTGAGACGGCTGAAAGGTTCAACCTGGTATTGGGTATTGAAATTGGGAAGAGGAAGAGCACATTGAGTGCCACCTCTAACGATATAATGGCAACGACCATGGCCAGACATTAGAAGCGACTGTGTGACTGCAACTGCAACCAACGATTGCGATTGTTGCCACCGTTCTTAGACCCTGTACTTAAAAGGTGCAAAGGTGTCTGTCTGAACTGCTAGAACCCAGAGACTATACACTTATACGGAAATGCATCAATTTGTATGGTACAAAATTCTTTGTTAAGAGATACAATTAATAATTTTTAGAGTATTTGTAAACAAAATCAAGAGTTAACGTTCTTAAAATTAGAGTTCTGTTCTTGATATTTTTGTCACTAATTATTTTCGACACCAATTTATTATAAGTGTAAGAGCTAGATGCTCCAAAATTTGTATGTTGTTCTTCTATGTCCTAGTCAGTTCACCATGATTATAGAATTTAGCCACAAAAAGTTAGTCAAGAAATAATTTTCATGAACAAAGCTTGCGAGGTTGTTTTTATATGTGCTATAATATAATTGAGTACTATAATGTAATATAATGAGTACAGAGTCTTATAAAGTCGGATACTCTCAACTGTAGAACTTTCTACAAGTTGTTGTTGCTGCTATTGGAAACTGAGTCTGGGTCTGAGGCAGAGACACAGGCATAACTAGAGCCACAGACTGTGCCCTCGTCTTTACCTACTTCTTCCCTGTCCCTGTCATGGCCTTTTTCCTTTGCCATTGCTTTTTTGGCCGGAGCTTCCTATTTTTAGTTTGCATTCCACAACGACGTTGCCAATGTCTCTACCTGTTCTCCTACTCCCTATTCTTCTCCGCTTACTCTACCTGTCTCTCCCTCAGCTCAGTTTTGTAACTCGTTTTCGTTTTATGATTTCTGGCTAGTAAACTGTACACTGCCACACAGTGGCTGCCACAACATTGACTATCGAATGTCCTAAAGGATGCTCTACTTGGCCAATGTCCACTGTCAATTGCCTTGATCAATGTAGGAGGAGGAGTAACAGGAGGAGGACTAGCTGTCACTTGCTGCAACTGTAAATGCAAGTGGCACCAGCATTTGCACCCTGCCACCTGCAACCAATACTTTCAACAATTTCTAAAACTCAAAACTCAATGAGTTGGCTTTTGTTTAGCAAGTGTTGGCTGCCAGTTGCCAGTTGTCCTGCTCCTGCTGCTCCTTCTGTTCCCAGAGCTACTCCTTCGCAACCTCCTCCGTAGTCTTCCTCCTCATACTGGTGAGAAAATTGTGTTGTGTTGTGGCATTTTGGTTGCGAAGGGTCGCACAGACATGCAATGATTGCAAACAACAAAGCAACTGCAACTTCCTTCCCCTAGATCCCCTCTCTTCTACTCTTTCCATCTTTCTAACTCTTCCCACTTCCCATATTCACCCACAAAACCCACAATACTTTTGCCCGTTGGGTGCGTGTCGCATTAGCCAGTCCCAAAAGCCAAACTCAGCTCTTGGCTCAAACCATCTTGCTGATGTTGTTGTTATACCCGTTGTATTTAGTGTACATGAGCATATTGAGTTTGTTGAAGTGTATGTAACAGGAAGAAAAATGCGTGGTAGAAGCTATATTATTCAGATACAAAACAGTCAAGGCTTCTCCAATCTTAAAGACTGTAAGACCAGAACCAACTGTAAAATACAAGCTTAAGACTTACAATTTAGGAAAAACGTATAACCGGGTATCATATAGTCCTGATATTAACTATATCCTTGTTTCCAATTGTTGTTGTTTGCATTTTACCTGCAACGTCGCTTCGCATAAAATGCAATGAACTCACAGTCGGCACTGTCAAGGATATGTATGTGTGCTTACCTTCCCTTCTCTATAGTCTCTCTCTCTCTCTCCCAGTCGTTGTACATTTTTCCCCATTTTCCGTCTATTTGGTTTTATTTTAGCCCACAACTCCCTAACATCCTGAATGTTCCATGTTAGTCTTGCCTCGCCTGCCACCAAATGCATTTCCATTAAACATGCCAGCTTTTGCAAGGATGCAAGGATAAAAGGTAGGAGGATATAGAGAGGAATATCAGATGGCAATGCCATGGGCCTTTGGTATGTTACACACATATATATGAGGTCTCGTCTATACAGTCGCCCATTTAGTTTCACTTCCATTTCCCTTTCCATTGCCACATCCAACAACATTCAATTGCAATTGAATTGTTTTTACAATGTGCAACAGTTTTGTGCGTTTTATCTCAACAGTGAATTTCAGTGCAACAATTTAGAATCCATCAATTGAAAACTCCATTTTTATTTAATGTAGTACATTTCATATTTTATTTATTAAGTGTATAATTATGTATTTTTGTTAGCAAGTCGCAGTTTGCAGAAATATTAAATCAAATTTCAGAGTTGGGCCAAGTTGTGGAACATCCGCATTTCTTCAGATAAATCTGCTCAGTTGACTTTCACCGAGAGACGTGCTTCTTGCCATCCTCCCATATTCTTAGACGGAATACCTATAACAAAGTAAGTTCTTAAAAATATATTAGACTTATTACTTACAAATATTACTCGGACTGCGGTTGTAACCCATTACATCCTCGAAATATCCTTAAATGTCCTCTTTCAAAATGACTTTTTGAACTTTGTTCAATTCGGCTTTAAGCTTCAGGATTTATCTCCGAATAGCCAGAAGGTTCATGATGCAAAAAAAGATGTGGGCTGTGGAACGCATTTTGGACTTTGTGGATGATGATGAACATGATGATGTTGTCGTCGGCGATGAATTAGAACACGATGATAATAAATTCTGAAGATTGAAGATGTTAAAGATGATGAGGATAATCTGCTACCTCAGATATGGCTATTCAAACCAAGCAAAGAAGATCAGGGACCAAAACCCTAAAATAAAAACAAAAAACAGCATAAAATCCAAAAAACCCAAAAAAAAAAACAAAACACCCAAGAAAGAAGAACAGAAGAAAACCGAAACAAAATCCAATCGCAATTTGATTGTAGGAAAAAAAGAAATGAAAGGTATAGAATATAAACTTTTGGTTAAAACCAAAATATAAAAAAATTTTTTAAAAAAATTCACGAAAAAAAAACAGAGGAAAACAGCCGACAGTCTTTTCAGTCTGCGGTCAAACATTACCAAACAGTCAGCTATTATACCAAGTTGACGCTTAAACTGTTTGGGAATTCGAAGTGAAAATGTATAAAATTCTGCCTCAAAGTATTCCATGCAGTGTTGTCCTTTTTGGCTATTTTATAGCTAGACTTAGCTATTTGGAAACTGCAAATACTATAACATTTATTAAAATGCTATTAGCTGGATTTCTAGCTATTTTAATAAGTAATTCGGCTACTTTTGGCACTTTCTTAATAGCTCTGATTTTTTCTATGCAAAGGATAGTTTTTAAACTGTTAAGTTTTTAACTGCCAAGTTCTGGCAACAGTGTTGGTAAGACAGCTTCTTTTTGTGTTAGTGTTGCATAACGCGCTGAATCAACAAAAATATAATGTTTTCAATTGCGTGTGGATCTGTGTCTGTGAGTGTAGGATTTGGTTAATATCTCCAGCTTCAACTTTTTTCAATCCATAGCATTTACATGCAACTGTAGTTGTTGTTGTTGCTGTTGCTGTTGTTGTTGTTGCTACTTTTTGGCTCAAGACTAAGCGAAATAATAATAAAATAATATACAAATGTGGTTGTGTGTCTGTGTACATTGGAAAGTTGTTCGCATTGCCCGCTGAGCTTCTCCAGCTGCTGTCACTTGGCCAACGTCACCTCTATGTGGCTCCTCTCCTCCCCTCACCACTCTTCAACCCCCTTTTCCCCCCTTACCACCTTTTAACTTGGTTAAGCAGCGCGGGCGGCTTTGGCGGCTACCTTTGAGTGATGCTTTGGTTTCATAACTAACCGTTTTTTGTTTCTTAGTTCCCATTTCTCGCTCGGTCCACCCCCCTCCTCTCACCTCATCCAACTCTCTTCCCTGCCCCCCTCGAGCCGTGTTGCAAGTGTAGGTAAAGGTAATGTTTACCATTTCCGCTTGTCGCTTCACAGACATCGGCGTGGGTACAATGAAATTTTGGACGTGAACGTGAACCGAAAGACGTCGCTTAGTTTGACTTTTTTTCTCTACTCGTTTTATGTTTTTGTTATTTTTTTTGTAAACTTTTTTTTTTTTTTTTTTGGGGGTACGCGTTATATGAGATGCATGTCAACTTTTCGGTTGCTGCCACTGAATTTCATTTACCTAACGGTTGTTATTATATTTTTGCTCTTTCTTACCAAAATGCGTGCCAAGGAAATAGAAAGTGCACAGAGAGTTTGAGGGCGATAATAAGAAAACCAGCTAGAAATTGGCATTAAATGAATGGATTTAAAATAGCTTACAATGTAATGTAAAATCTCCCTAATACAAGCACATTTTAAACTTAATTTAATTTAATTCTTAATCAATTTTACTATTATTTCATGTGAGTCAATTATTATTCGAAGTAAAATGTTAAAAGAAAATTAAATTAATTTGATATAGATCAAATACAAGTAATAAAATAGATAATTCAAATACATTTAATTCCATTTTTAATAAAACTAAAAAATCAAATATAATTTGGAACACAAGTTCAAACAAATTTATTTAAAGTTAAAGTTATTTAAATTTAATAATTAATAAATATTAAATAAACATAAATATAATAAACAAACTTCCTTTAATTTCACCTGAGTCCTTTATCATTTGGAATATATCTAAATGTAATTTAATTTCTTGTCATTGAGACTTTACTTGTGTTAATGAAATATTATTAATTTACAAATATTTTAAAAAAATTTACTTACATTTTAAGTTAATCAAAACTAATTTGGCTTAAATTTACTTACCTAAAGCAAATGAAACTTCATTTATTCGAGTTGCAAGTAAATTTAAAATACGAAATTTAAGTTAGAAAAAACATAATGTGAAATATGTTAATTGATTATAGATGAATTTAAATTAAATAACAAACTGTATCATATATTCTTAATTCCTTGATCATTACCAAATGTATGCTGCCAATTGATGAAGTCTAGATACCCTGTTGATGACTGTCTAAGCTAATAGTTTTCATATATGAATGTCTTATTGTTAAATTTATTACCTAAATTTCTCAGTTTTCTGAAGTTAATTGACGCCCTAAGCAATAAGGCTTAGTACGATATATGTGGATAAGCCAAACTAGCCTTAAAGTTGCAGCAACATGCTTATGTTGCTGATTGCATTGGTAGCAGCAGCAACAGCAGCAGGTTGCTGTAATAGTAACAACAGCAACAACACTTTTTGTGCTATTGCTAATTGTATCAAATTTTCATTTTGATTTAGATTCAGATTACGAGCTAAGACCATGCCTGTTGTTGATGTTGTTGTCTAAAGTGGCTAGAGGCAGCAGCAGCAGTAGCAGCAACCTGCAATCATTGCAGTCAGAGTTAGAGTCAGTTCCTCAGTAGACAGCAACAACAATAGCAACAGCAACAGCAACAACAGCCACAGCAACAGCAACAGTAATAGCAACAGCAACTTTGTTGGCCTCATTATGTTCAAACATATTTCATATGCCAACAACAACAGTAACAACAACAACAATAATAACAGCAACAAATAAGCAAAGCAACTTTGGCTCTGTTTTTTCTTCTTCTCTTGTTGTTGCTTCCTCAGCAATCGTTTGGCTGCTGTTCTTGTTGTTGTTGCTGTCGTTGTTGTTGTCATAACTGTGTTTTGTTGTGCTCAGACTTTGGTTGCTGTTGCTGTCCGGTGAAAGTAATCATCAACAACATTAAGCGAGGTAAACAAACTACAAAAAAAATAGTATAAAAAAAGAGTTACACTCGCCAAAAGTTCATTTGAGCCGAGGAGACTTTGACCAGATACGAGAATGCTCCATTCCATTCCAGAGCCATAGACAAAACGTCAGCTCTGAGACTGGGTCTCTCTCTCTCTGTCTCTGTCTCTATTTCTCTCTGTTTCTCTATTTCACTGGGCAGGGAATTCCGGCAGCTGCAGCAGCACCGCGTAGCAGAAAAAAGGTTGAAGAACCACAAAGAGATACGATTATGATGATTTCTAATTGAAAAACTCTGCGGCTCGCTCAAATGTGTCCAGAAGAGGGAGAGAGAAAACGAAGACGTTGAAGTACAAAAAGAAACAGAAAAAGAAAAAAATGAAACGAAATTTCATTAAAACGTTTGCACAAATAAAATAAGTGCTGCAAAAAGCAGAAAAAAGAGTAGCAACATCAACAGCAACAACTACAGCAACAACTACAGCAACAGCAACAACTACAGCAAAAGAAACTGAAACGAGGTCAACTGAGGTCAACACATTTTATGTACCGAACCCGAACTACTTCATACTCTACTAAATATTTGTATGACGACGACGTCAACAGCAGCAGCAGCAGCAGCAACAGCAGCGACGCCGGCAGAGACTCAGATTCATTTATGGAGTATCTGTGTGTGTGTTTGTGTGTTAGTATTAGTGAATGGGTTGGAGGAGTATGCAGGGGAAATGCAGTCAGCTTGGAGCTTCAAGTCAGCGTCAACTTCACTCGTATGCATAAGTCCAATGGGTGGGGCAGGGGGAGGAACTGGGCTGGGTCAAAAAGGGGGCAACTGAGGGGAGGTTGCATAAACTAAATCAAACAAAAGGCAAACAGCAAAAATACAAAAATAAAAATAAAAAAAAACAGGGTATATTAAAAGTGGAGCGACGGGGCGACGCGTTTGGGGAGAAGCTCGCTGCGCTTCAATTGAGTTTTACATACGATTAGTCACATAATTGTTTTGACAACTTACAAAAGATATGTACTCACTTTATTTCAAATTAAATATTTAATTATTTTTTAATATACCAACTAAAATTTTGAGGAACAAGTTAATGTATTGAAATATTTTGGTACGCATTCATTTAATTGTTTATCTATTATTTTATTTAAACTGTATTTCTTAGTTTTAAATAATAAATAAATAATAAATAATATCAATATTTATTATATTAAAATTATTTTTGTATTTCTGTAAATTGTCTTTATTTTATATTTATTTAATTATGATCTTCTTCTTCAAATAAATTGATAAATAAATGTGTGTCTTTTTTGGCGCTGTCAAAACAATTACTTGACATAGTGTACATAGATTTCAGTTTAAGCTGCGTTACTGTTGCTGCTGCTATTGCTGATGTTGTTGTTGATTTGATTTTCAACTATTTGAGGGCAACAACGGCGACAAAATGGACACCAACAACAGCAACAAAAAAGCAAAAAAAACTCGTTCGCTGTGACGCGCATTGACTAACTGAATTGTGTTGTTGCTGTTGCTGTTCGCTGTTTGCTGTTGACTGTATGTTGCTGCTGCGGTGTCAGGGCAGCAGCAATAGCAGCAGCAGCAGCGACAACAACAACATGACTTGGCAAATGCGCTCGCCAACATTATCGTCTTGACCATCTCGTGAACTTCATTTGCAAACGTTGGGGCAACATTTGTGTGGCTTAAACCAGCAGCAGAGAGGAAAGGGAAGGGAAGGGAAGGGAAGGGAAGGGAGTTGAGTAGGGGAAAGAGGGGATCTTGCTGGGCAGCCAACATAATTCATTTGTATTGCTGCTGCTGCTGTTGCTGTTGTTGGCACAGCAAGTGTTGCCAACTTTATGGCATTTACAAATACAATTACATTAGCTGATGTTGTTGTTGCTGCTTTTGGCATTAGCTTTGCCGTTACTTTTGCAATTGTCGGTTGAAGGCATTGAGTGAACAGAGCTGAGTTGAACTGAGCTGAGCTCAGCTGAGAGTTGAGAGATGAGTGCTCAGAGTTAACTGTTGGCCAAGTGCGCAACTAATTTGCATTTGTTTAGGCGGCTTAAAGCTGCAGTTGTTGTTGTTGCTGTTGTTGCTGCCGTTGCTGTTGGCAAATTGCAACTAAATGCAATTCAATGGCCAAGAATAACAATTCAGAATCTTAAGCTGTTACGGCACAAGAACTTCAGTTGGAAAAACATTTGAAATGAATGGAATGCTTGCATAACAAGCGGAAGCAATCGAACATTTTTGCAGGTGAAA
Source organism: Drosophila neotestacea (assembly GCA_035044365.1). Lineage (NCBI taxonomy): Eukaryota > Metazoa > Arthropoda > Insecta > Diptera > Drosophilidae > Drosophila > Drosophila neotestacea. The sequence goes on along the minus strand of JAWNMD010000273.1, from coordinate 5,901,693 downwards.
ACATAAAAATATAACTGTTGTTAGTTTGGCCTAAAGAAAACTCTAATACAATTGTAATGCTATTGAAATATTTCAATTGAAGCTTAAATCAAACAATCATTTCTTCCTTTTTTTAACAAACTTTGCCTTCTTAAAATTGTAAGGTTTTTTGATAAAGTATTTGATAGAAAAGGAATAAATAAATAAATAAATTAAACAATGGCTTAAATAATTAAAAAAAATTCTACTCTATATAAGATTCTGTATAATTAAGAGATAATATAATGTAAACATACATAGATTCCTCAGTTAGATGAACTTTAGTTTTATCAATTTTATGTCACTTTATTTACACGTTTATTTATATCAATTATGTACAATTATTACTGAGTTGTATTACAAATTTTATAAATTTGTTAAAAGTACAAAAGTACAAAGTATTGTAAAAAAGCTTATATATAATAAAAAAATAATAAAATTAAAAGAATGTCAAGTTCTTAGAAGAACACTGGCAACCTTTTATTGAGATACTCGTCAACATTTAAAAAATCATTTGCAGCAAAAAAATTAATAACATTTGTAATTATTACATAGTCATTATAATAGTTAAATATAGGTAAGTTCATTTAATTAGTTACTATTTAAAATGAAATACCTTTATTTATACTCTCTATTTTGATAATAAGTATATTATATATGATATTCTGAAATGACACTATTTACAAACACCTGGAATATGTTCAAACAAAAATACAAAAGAAATAACCTATAATTATTTCTTGTGATTTAAAAGAAATAGAAAGGTGCACAAGTTTTTTATTACAAAGAATCAATAGAAGTTGAGTAGTTAAACAAAAAATGCTTAAATATACATACTTCAGTTACCTTTGTTTTCTTCAAGTGTCGAACCCTTAAACGACAGCTGATTCTTGAGCTCCACATCTGAACAATTATTGACACGTGCGCGCCTCCACAGAGCCCAGAAAAGAGCAGGACAAATGTCCTGAGCGGGGAAGGAGAGGGAGATGGAGAGGGAGAAAAGGGAGCTCCTTGGCCACAGATGCATTTCCGGCAAAAATATTCAGCTGTTGATTTCATCCTTCTGTCGAGCTGCCTTTCAGCCGGACTGCTGCCTGCTGTTTGTTGTCGATATTATCTGCAATTAAATACTCAATGCACAGAGACCGGCGACCAGGACAAAACAAGTAAAAATTTCAATAACTAAAAACGCACATGTCCTGTCAGGACAAAAGAGAGAGGGAGTGAGAGAGTGAGACTGATTGTCTGACAGGCAGGCAAAAGCAGATGTTACAGCGTCGCACACAAGAAAAATTAAACTGTTGGAGCGAGTCCTCGTCCTTTTTTATTTCGTCCTGCGCACTTTTTTCTCGTCCTACACGCTGCGTCTGCGCCTGCGCAGTTTTGTCTCTTCCTTTTCATTTAGTGTTGTTTTCTTTTTTTGTTTTTGGGGGGCAACCGCTACACATGCCCCGAAAATTATCCCCTAAATGCCGCTTGTCAATTGGATGAAGCTTCCTGCGCAGTTTGCGGCTCATCAGCGTCAGCCACAAGGCTACGCTCAGCGATCCAGCTACACTGACAAAAATCTAGTAGTGCTTGGGAAAACCTAATTAAATTGTGATTAAATGTCTATACTAAATGTTTCTCATCTAATTTATTTATTGAAAATTACTTTAAATGTATATATATTAAATAATATATATTTGTTTACATTAAAGTAACAATCAAGATAAAAAAATAGTACTTATAATTATTAATAATTACCTATGAACTATTGCAGTGAACAACCTTTTACTTGATATATATTAAAAGTATTTTATTAAGCTTAATATTTATTATCTATGTAAAATTATGTCAATTAAGAAGTTGAAGATGTTTTAAAACAGTAATGAAAAAGAAATTAAGTGTATGTTGAATTAATATGTTAAATTTAATATCTCACAGTGTATGTTCTTCAAAGGTATGCTTGTATTAGTTATCATCAACCCCTATATCACACGACATAAAAGACTGCACAGATACCGCAGAGTCTCTCTACTAATTGGTTGCCCCTGACACGCGTCATGCTCTCAAGTAAACGACAACTGCAACAGCAACTGCAATAGCAACTTTAACAGCAAAAGGTGAAATTGTATATCATTTTTGCTCTCTCTCTTTTACTCTCCTCTGTCTCTCTCTCTCTCTGTCTTTTCTTTTTCCTCTCCCTGTGTGTTTGTCTATTGTTTTGGCCTAGTTGACGAAGCTACCTACGCAAGAGGCCGCTTCCTAGTCCCGCTTTTTGTGTCTATTTCAAAGTGCATTGGACACAACCTTTCCCAGTTACCAGTTACTAGTTCCCACTTCTTAGTTCCCAGTTCCCATTTCTTCTATGTGTTGATTTTCCTAAGCGCTTCCAATCAACACAAAGACAAACACACACAGAAAGAAAGGTGCCACAAAGAGAAGAAAGCAATAGAATGGCATTTTTATGAATGGCTCGAATTATTCGTTTTTGACGTTGTTCTAGAAGCATTTCGAGTGACGTGAACAAACAGCGTGTAAAGTGGCCGTAAAATGCAGCCAAACACTCGAGGTCACATGATTAGTGTCACATTAATGATCAACTGAAGTCCTTTGCATCAGCTGGGGATCCTTAACCGTGTCGGCATCGTGCATAGTTCAAAGCAACGCCGGCAAAAATATTGCATATTTTCATAATGGCATAATACCCAGAGCTTAAATTTGCAAAAAAAGGAAACTATAAAAAATATACAAAAAAGGGTAAGCACAATAAGCAAGGGAAATAATATTAACGAAGTTACAATGCTCTTTTAATTGATGACTCTTTTCCTTTTATTTTATTTTTATAAGATGCTTTACATCTGCAGATCCTGAGATCTTAACTATGAATCAAAATAATCAACAATTGAAGTTAAATATTTTTTAAAAAATTAATCAATCAATAAAGAACTTTGTTATCTGTAATGTATATCTTATCTTAAGATCAATTCTTCAGTACAATAATAGAAATGACTCCAACTCATTGTTCTATTTATCTGGAGAGTTTGTCTATAGATCAGTCAAACTTATTTATCCTTAAGATTCTTTACGAACAAGTTCAATGTGTTTTAATATAATGTAGCATAATATAATATCCAAACAATACAATTTTTGTAACATTTGTTCAGTCTACCTCAAATTTCAAATTAATTAAATAAACAGTTTATTTTATCAAGGTCGGATCATAATAAATGTTTTGCTACCATTCGATTATCTTGAATACATGGATAATTAATTGATCCGTTGCATGCTGTATCTTAATGCAATTATACCCAGTTGAAAGACTGCTAAAAGTATTTTAAATTTGTGTAAATACCGAAAGCTGCTTAATGGTGCAAGTTTCAGTTGTTGTCCTGCTCTTTATATTTGTGGTTGGTGTCCAGGAAGCAGCCGTGACAGATGTTACCGCATCGATATGTGTATAAAAGTATAGTATAATAGTATTTATATATATATATGAAATAAGCCCATTGACAGCTTGTCGAGTGGCTTTTCGGTCTCTTGAGCTACCCCTTTCTAAATGCAGCTCTTATTTGGGAGTTTAGGGTGAGTTCTATATAGGATCAATGGACTATAATCAATCGAATGCTGCATATGATGGAAATTAAGCCAGAGATTGAGTTTGAGACTGACTGAGAAGAAAAGAAAGACAGATCGATAGAAAGGCCACCAAACAAGTTAGAAATCTGTTTATTTTCTTTCTTTTCTTTCTTGAATTGCATTGACGACGCATCATTAAAATATTTTCCATTGCTTGTTTGCCAGTTGTTGTTGTTGTTTGGTGTTGTTGTTGCTGTTGTTGTTGGTGTTGTTGTTTGGTGTTTGGTGTTAAATCAAAAACCACTTGAACGAAATAAAATCTTTCTCACAGTCGGCGACGATCGCGCGAGAAAGAAAAGAATTGGGAACGGGATTGAGAGAGACTGGGAAACAACGGGTGTTTGGGGGAGGGGAAAAACAACGAGGCAAACAAATTATGAGAACAAAGTTTCGTATCGTCTTGTCTCGAAGAATGTCTGGTTTTGTTCTTGTTTCTTTCCATTGTTGTTGTTGCTCCTAAATTGATGACAACAACATCAAAACGGACAAGCGTGCGCTTCAAATGTATCTGTATCTGTAGCTGTAGCTGTATCTGCATAGGCTGAGATACTCTTGGCTCCCCGAGTATCTTTTGTTGACCGTGACGATTTCTCGTGTACCTGGCGACGATTTCGAGCAAAAAAAGTGTATAAAATATATGTATAAAAAAAAACAAGAAGAGAAGAAATACACACAAAATAAATGCCACAATAAGTCAATAATCAAAAAGAGAACGACAGATAGATGGATGGCTTGATGGTTGAATGAATGAGTGTGAGTATGAGTATGAGAATGAGTATATAAATATTCGTATGTACTCATTTGGATTGGCCTGATGGCTGGTTGGATCGATGGATGGTTTGCTTGGATGGAGCTGCGCTTATCATCATTATTCAAAGCGAGCCACCAACGCCGCCGCCGCCGCCGACATCGAAATAGAAAACTAATAATAATAACAAGAACGGCAAACAGAAACGAGAAAAACAAAACAAGTTTTTGTGGGCGACCGAATGCGAGTGCATGGAAATGTCTATCGATATAGAAAAACATATGTGTATAGAAAAAAATAGTTAAAAACTACCGAAGAGTATGCTTGACTGTGTGAGACTCTGTACTTGTGATAAAAATAATACTGCAAAATTGTTTGTTAAAACTACTTATTAATGACTACTGTCAAAGTTAATAAGTTGTAGCTTGTAGAAATAGGATAGAAATAAGTAAATAAATATAATATAAATCTAAATACTTTTGAGTCTATTTTACGATCAAGATGAAATTCTCTGGATAGAATCGGTTTAAAGTCTATGTAATTTGTTATTGCGATTTGCGTGGCAAAGATTCTAAAACAAACTTAAGCTGGGTCACAATTTACATACCAGGTTTGTAGCTTCTAACTATTACAGTCTAAGTAACAGATTTTATCGACTCGGTTGTGGAAGCTGATCCAGAATGTATATGCTTTATGGAACCAACTTAATAGACTCTATCCCTTTTTTAAGTACAGGGCTTAAAAAATAAAAAGCAAGTTGAAAAGAATTTCTAAAACTCATAAAACAACTGCGTCGATGACTGCGACGAGTTTTGATTTCGATTTGAATTCTCTCCCTCACTATTTCTTACTCTCTCTCTCTCTCTCTCTCTCTCTCTTTCTCTCCCTCTGTCACTCTCTGTCTCTTTTAGAGTTGTTGGCTAGTCGCAGTTGTTGATCCAATCGAATGCATGGCAAAGGCACACAGAACACATGTAAAAAACATTTCAATTCACACTCTGGACCAACCTTTTGATGGCCCAGACAGTGGTACCAAGAAGGGGAGTGAGGGGAAGTGAGGGGCACAGAGTGGTTGGCGGTGGCACTAACAACTCGTCATCGTCATCGTCAATATCAGGTTCGGTTTTGGGTCCAGGAAAGTGGTCAACAACAGTAGAGCCCACGCCCGCGTTATGATTTTGTGGCCATTTTATAACTAACAGCATTCCATCGACAGCATCGACATCAACATCGGCGCCGTTGTCGTTTTCAGACCCACGGCACAAGCCCCTTTACCAGTCCCAAGTTCCCAGTCCCAGTTCCCAGTTCTCTGTCCCACTCCCGATCCCCGTTCCCAGTTGCAGTCCCGGCCCAGTTCCATGTTCAGGCCACACACGTCGATTGGACGTTATGATGAGACACAGACATAGTATGTCCGACTGTCCCTCTGTCCGACAGTCCGGCAGTCCGTCTGTCCGACAGTCCGATCCACACTCTCAGAACCAGAGCCAGAGTCAGAATAAGAGTCAGACTCATTGCTTTGCCCAGGGGCATTCGATGTGCTGGTGACAGAAGCGATGGTTGCATCTGTATGTGGGCAACAGCAATAGGACCAGAAATCACCAGCAGAGTGGGCAGAGAGTGCATGTCCAACCAACAGTTAACCCATTAAAGTTCTTGTCATCACTAATGAAAACGGAAAAAGAAAATGCAGCTTACGATTTTGATTTGATGCGTTTTGATTTATCATTTAAACAATCTCAACATAATTATAGACAACAATCAAATCTGAAAAACTGTTGGCATACTAAAAAAAAATGATTGTTCTTTAGACACATATTCGTTGCGGGAATGCAGTAGGAGAAGGAGGAATAGTAAAGGAGGAATAGTAAATCAGAAGTTTCTAAAATAGTAATTGGATTCAAATATTATTATTTTCGAAATTTAGCATAATTCATGAGTGACTGTCCTCAATGGGTTAAGATCAGGACTCAAGGCTATTCAGTAGTGGGAAATCCGATTCCAAACTGAACACTTTTATCCCATCTGTTCAAGTTGATTCCTCTTTTAATATGACGCCATAAAATGAAAGTAAATATGCGTGATCATAAAATGAATTATAATTAGGCAAATGATTGCCAACATTTATTTGTTAGTTGGTTTTGCAAGACGCGAGCAGATAAACATGAAATTGATAAGCCCCTTTTTGGGGCTTGACAGAATATAAACATAAAAGATCGTTCACTTTATTATTTAAAAGGTTATCAATTTGCTTTTTATCTGCGTTCAAATCAGATAAGACTCTAAATTTAAATTAAATGGCAAACGTTAAAACGTATTTCTCCCTTATGTTTAGCTCAGTTTTATTCTTTGTTGGATTTTTATCAGCAAATTAAAATTCTTTGAAATGTATCTAGAAACATTCTTTTTGCTTGAAAATACACAAGTACCCGAACAGGTCGGCGAGTGTGAGTGTGAGAGTGAGTGCGAGTATGAGTATTCATTGCTGCCAAGTGGCCAGATATTCGTAGTACTCATATATCTATTCTAAATGCTTATCAATTGTATTTCGTTGCTAACTTCCATAGAGTTTTCCCCCAAGTCTTGTGGCCACAATACCACAAAAAAAACGGGCCACATGTTTTGTATAATTATCGTGGTTAATGTCTCGACAGTTTTTTCTTTTTTTTTTCGATTTTTTTTATATTTTTTCTGTATTTTTTGTGCTGATAAAAAGCATTTTATCAGTTCTTTTTTTTTGTGTGTGTATGAGGTTGCGTTTTTGTTTGCCTTTTAATTAAGTTGAACACAATGTGAACAAAAGTGAACAAAAATTCATGGAATGCCAACCAGACTACGACTACGACAATGTACAATTTACTATTGTTTGCCCCATCAAATGACCTTGAAATCTCCACCACAACAGCAACAACTACTTATGGCCATCTAGTTGGCCCAAAAAATCAACTTTCTTTTGCCCGTTGCCCGCTTATAGTTGTTGTTGTTGAAAGTTGCGGCTAATTTCGAGATGTTGCCGAGCCTAGGTAACAATTAAGTCTAAACTCAAGTCCGCAGCTGCAACAGTGAACAAAAAACTAACAACAAAAATGAAAGTAGACACAAATTTAGTTGCAATATTTCGTAATGTACACAATGAACACCCTTCCTCCCTCTTCTTAGCCACAGATACACACACAAACACACAACAGTAAACACTCTCTTAGTATCTCTGCCTGCTTTGGGGCTATAGAGTTGCCCCAAAACCCACATGAGTAGGTTGTTTTTGTTGTTGTTGTTGTCTTGGACAAATTGCAGTTCAGGAGTTGGCCAATCTTTGCTAAGATGCCGCATAATTAGGCATAATTTATGACTAGAGCAAATATGGTTGCTGCAAACAGTTGCAGTTGCAGTTGCCGTTGCAACCCAGGCCAAGTGAAAGTGCAACAGCATCTACAAGTACAACAACAACATCTAAATCTCTATTCGGTGCATGCAAATTGACCAATTAAAAAGCATATGTCAAAGGGCAACCAAGCAACGCGATGACAAACAAAAACGGCAGCGTATACACTGCGTATACAGTATGTAACAAGTATTTAAGTAGATTATTTTATTAACATTTAATATTAAAATAAGTAATGAAAATTTCACATACATTTCAAAATAAATGCATAACATATTTTATTTTTTTAATTTTTCATTAAAATCAGTTAATAATAAAAGAAAAGTAAAAGGTTAAAAATTTATTTAAATGTCGAAATAAAAGTAAGTTTAAAACTTTATTTTTGCTTTAATATTATACATTCTTAAACCACAATTAAAATAAGTGCAATGAAATTAATGTAAAGCATATTAAAGTCACTAAAAAACTTGAATAAATGAATATTTAAAATTTGATTGCAATTTCATTTGTATGTGCTATAGTTAATTTTTTAAATACAACATTTCTTAACTATAAAATTTGTTCTGTTCTTTGCTTGTTTAATTTATGTAATTGATGACGCTGATTATATTCTGTCTTTTATTTCTTATTGACTTTGATACTTATGCTTTTTCATAATAACAGTTTATTTACTAACATACTTATGTATATTAAACAAAAGATCTACTCAAAAACTATTGTATCTAGTTATATAAATATTTACATTTTATTATATAAGTTTACATTAATTTATATACTTATTCTGCTTCAACAATTAAGTGTATCAACTGTGCATCAAAGTCAAATCGTTGACCTGCATTAGCAGATAATAATAAGAAGAACAACAGAGGAGCAACAAGAACAACGACATCATGATGAAATTGAGCGACTGATGACAAAACAAGAATGCATTTGCATTTGAGCTGCATCCACACTCATCCACATTTGTATCTTGTAGATGTGTGCTTGTGTATCAGTATCTTTGTGTGTGGCAGTTGCATTTTTTACAGCTATGAAATGTATTTCAAAGCTGCCGTCCATCTAACGTCTCGTATCGTAACGTATTTGGGTTTTTATGTTCATGGCCATGGCCATAGCTAACGGTATACGCATTTTTCCACGCCCCAATGATGGAAACTCTTCCCAGATTGCATTACAATGTCGCCCAGTTTTCGTTCGAGACTTAAGTACAACAATAAATCGACGCTTAAAGAGATTCGAGAGCTCGAGAATTGAGAACTGAAAACTGAAAACTGACAACTGGAGTCTAGGTTCGAGTCGCCCACGCAACAATTGCAACTTCATAACTCACTCAAATCAGAGAGATAGTTAGAGAGAGAGGGAGAACGAGAGAGATGAAGAAAAGCAGAGCATGAGAAAGAGAGAGGGAGAAGTGTAGACCAAGTTAACCTCAGCAAAAGCAGAAATTCGATGTGGGTTGTGCTCGTAATACACAGTTACTAAAGCAATTGTTTTGACTAAATAATAATTGATTTTATTATTATTATTTTTTATTTAAAATGTATCTTATTGGTTCCTTTTTTATAACAATAAGATACTATGATAAATCTAAGAAAAGTAATTCGAATTTTATCCCAAATAAACGATTTTTATTTTAATAATTTTAATAGGCATAATTAGACCTTAAATAAATGTTTTAAATAAAACTTAAACTGGTTCATCTATAGAATATCCCATGTCTTGATATTGTCAAAACAATTACTTGACTAAGTGTTCTTGTGCTGCCACAACACTTGTGTGTGCATCTAGAAATTGTGCTCAATTTTCACGCAAAAGTCACAGATATGCACACGCACAAACACACAGATACACACACACACACACACTAACACACACTTACACACAAAATAAAGAGATATAGATTGAGGCGAGACTGAGACAGAGACTAAAAATTTGTAGCGGGGCCTGGGCCTTATCAACACAGAAGCATCATCTATTCACAAGATGCTTTTATCTCTCTCTCAGTTTGAGTCGTTTCGGAACAGGCGCACAGCAAGCGACAAGAGAACACTCCACTCAGAGACTCCGAGACTCTGAGATTCGGATACGGTCTCTCGTTCTCGTTCTCTGTATCTCTATCACTGTGAAATGAGAGGTGGAATGGAGGAGAAGGAGGAGGAGGAGGAAGGCGAATGCGACTCGTTGATGAGGCTGAGTGTGCACAACTTGCCAAATATACACAATGGGCGAAATGTGCGAAAACCGACAACAGACAACAGACAAAACTGGAAATGGAGGAGCCTAAAGAAGGCATGGAAAGCATACAGAGCGCATAGCAAGTAGCAAGTGCCAAGTGGCAAGGAGAAGAGTACAAGAGAGGGGGCAGATAGTGGGGAGAACTGCAAATGAATCGAAATGAGGCGAAATGCAGTCACAGTCTACAGACTAGAGTTATAGCCATGGTCATAACTATATAACCATAGTGCCATAGTCCATAGTACCTAGAACACTCTCTGGTACACTCTCCCCCTCTCTTCCTCACTCTTTCCACCAGTCTCTCTCTCTCTCACACACATTCTCCAAGCTTCGTTTCTAATGGGCTCGTCGCCAACAGGGCGTAATAAGCGCAGTTTCTGTTTGTTTGTTTGTATCTTTTTGCATCAACAAAATGTGACAAAATAAACTCGTATATGTGTATATGAAAAAGAAAAACTGAGAGATGAAAAGTTGGGTGAGACAGTGCGAGAGAGAGAGGGAGAAGAGCAGAGAGGAATCTCTGAAAGCCGGGACTGTGCAGTGTTGATTGCACTTTGTGTGCGAGAATGAATCGCAAAATGTGCTTCTTATACTCTTGAATGTAATATGAATACGATAGCTTTGAATTGTCAATGATTTGACAAATTGATAAAATAAATATATAAAATAAAATAAAATAAATATAAACATTTTTTATTACTTAAGCGCACATTTCAATGTAAATGTCTTTCAATAATTAAATTAGATTGAATCTGTACTTTAACTTGAGATATAGAGTTGAAGCATTTTAAATTAGTAAAAACTCTTCTGTTATGTAAAATAAAAATTAAATAAGAAAATATAAAAAATATATGGTTTTAGTAAATTTATTTTGATATTTGAAGTATGAACAATTTATTGCAAATACCTTTAACAAAATAATATTAAAACAATATTAGATTAAATATGTACTCAATCTTAATATTAGTAGTTAAGGCATTGCAAATTAAAAAACCGTCTTCTTAATTCAAATTCAAAGTAAAAGTATAATATTTAATAATTATAAATGTTAGTTTTTTAATTTTTTTAATTTAAGCACTTTGTAGAGTACTCATTATAAATTAAATGGTAAGTGTATTAAAGTTTCGTAGAGTTTAAATGATTTCAAATGTTACTTCCTTGTCTCTGACTGCAGTTGTTGAGTGGGTGGTTGAGTTTAAGGGGGAGAGGCTGTAGGTGGTATGCTGTGGGTGGTGTGTGTGTGTGTGTGTGTGCGTGTGTGTGCTTTTGTGTGTGTGCGGAATAAACTGACAATGAAGCCATCATTGCTGGCTGCCTGTGCATCAATTGCAACCCCCAATGGAGCTGAGCTTGCAACCCAGTCCACAGCATGCACTTAACACAGTTTTACATGCAACACACACAGATACACACACACACACATGCAGAGACACACATACATACAGAGAGAGATATACGCATTAACTCTCACACTTTTTCTCTCACTGTCTCTCAATTTATATGATTCTATCTCTTGTTCCCTTTGACTACAGCTATCACTGTCACTTGCAGTCGCACTCTGTCTCCCAATCTCTCTCTCTCTCTCTCTTCCTCTTTTGCTCTCTCTATCGCTCTCAGCTTTGGCTTTGTATCACATTTTGGGGCACACACTGAGAATATCGCTCATTTTCAATAAAAATAGCTTAAAATTCTAACAGGCGTACAGAAATGCAATGCATAGCGAATTTTATTGGAGGTGCTGGAGAATATATAAACATTTATATATATATATAGTCTCTTTATATTCTGGGCTGCGACGCTGACAGCGACATCGACAACGACGTCAACTGTTGTTGTTGGGTTTATTTTTGGGGCCAAGCAAATTTGTAGTGCCGACAATTTATTGAAAAAGTTATGGTTGAGGCAATAACTGGGCTTAGAGGGAAGTCTTTACCCTTTACCTCTTTTATTTAAGTGGAGAAGAGACAAGTTCTGTAAACGCCATTTTGATTGCAACAATGACGACAAGCAACATCTGTCTACAAGGCAAGAACCTGCCACCCAACAGTTGAGAATTGCAGAGACCCAGAATGAGACCGAGACCGAGACTGAAAGGCATCATCATCATCATCATCTCATCATCATCATCAGCTTGCAAATCGACTTGCAATTGTTGCTGTTACCCTGTTGCTCTGAGCGCCGCAGATGCAGATGCAGCAACGGCAACGGCAGCAACACCAACAGCAGCAGCAGCAACAACAACAGCAGCAACAACAACAGCAGCAACAACAACCTTCGCATTTGTGTGTTTTTACTTCCGGTTTTGTGGCGGGGGTGGAAACTGGACTCCGAGTTGAGTTGAGTCGCGTCGCGTCTCGTTTCGTCGAGTGGTTTGTTTGGCTGCTGCATTTTTGGAGCGCATGAAACGAGGGGTAAACACAGGGGAGCAGGAGGTGGGGACGTTGCAAGCTTGCGGTCGTTGGCTTCAACTGCGACGCCAACTGCGACGTCAGCTTCGACGCCGTCGCATCGTCGCATTTTTCGTTTCGTTTCATTTTATATATATATTTTTTTTGTAATTTTTGCAGTTTGTTCTGTGCTTACAGCGGATGCCGTTGGTTGCATACGCTCCTCTCCTCAATCCCCTTCAGCACTTTACTCCCTTGCCCTTCCCTTTTATCACCACTACTTACTCTATGTGTGCTGATCCGTGGGTGGAGTTTGGAGTACTCAAACAATCTCGAGTCTGAGCCCGCAAAAACCAAACTCACAGTCTCAACTTATGTTGTATGTTTAAACTGCAGTTGCGTCGTTTCATAACTGCAAAAGTGCTGATTGAGTTCCTGCAACAACTTATCCTACTTGCCACACACATAAGTAACATAGTAAGAGATAGTACTTAGCCGAGAATCATCAGGAAATTGAGCTGAAAAGCTTCTTAGAGGAAGAAACAGAGAGGGAGAGAGTTCAACTTTAAACTGTCTGTTTGGAATTCTATTCGCAATGATTTCCTATCAGATTTTGTACTGTCATACATATGAATCTATTAAACTGTTATATATATCTCTCTCAAAAATTCTAACTGATATTTCAATACGATTCGAAAAATTGTGTGTAATGCACATCTTTACAAAGTTTCAATTGTTATATTTAAAATGTAGTTATTTAATAGTTTAATAAAGTTCTGCATTCAATGATTTTTCTTACATAACCATAATATCAAAATTTAAAGCTACTTTTAATGCAGAATTAATAATTATACATATACATCAAATCATTGACTAAATGATTAACTTCTGCATAGAAATTGGTTGAGTTTGGCCAAAGTTATGCATGTTTAAAGTCTATTAAATATGTTTTGATCAATTTTCTTAGCTTAAACTTAATTTATCTCAAGATTTGAATAAGCTCGTTTTAAGTAAAGTATATTAAGTTTTTCTTTTTACATTTTTTCACAAATAACCATAATATTTTTTGAAAATTTGTTAAGGTGCTAAACAAATTGAACAAGGAGGTCATGTGCTCATTATAACTGAAATAATGTATAAAGTGGAAAAGTAGAGATCCAAATCAATTAAATAAAAAGAGAAAGACAAGATGATCATGAGCATATTTTACTAGATTTAATGGTTGGACTCGTTGCACTTGAGCAGAAGATTTGCCGGTTAGAATATTGTCAGATACGAGTATCTTAGCGTTTATTTGCTACCTCATATCTGGCATACTAACTCACTTTTCACTCAAAGATACAAGAGAGCTTGGCTTTTATTCAAGTTTTTATTTTTTTGCTCAGTTTAATCTGATCAGACACAGATCTGATTTGCGGCTAATTAACAATTTGCTGAGTCAGCGTTGCAAAGTGCTTTGCATTGATTTGTTGTTGACGGTATCGAGACAGATCACTTGGAGGATGACGATTGATGCGGCAGCAGCAACAACAACAACAACAACTACTGTTAATGCATAATTATGTTAAAACTTTAAAGTTGGCTTTGATTAGTCATACATAAATGTGAGTTGCATTGATTTCATGATCTAATATTGAGTAGATGACAACGTATTGATTTTTTCGTGCTTAATTCTCACAGCAGTTGGTCAATGTGGCGTATGCGCAATGTGCGGTTGTTGTTAGCCAAGCCAGTTCTTTGGATAACCAAAAGCGGTGCGGCCGAACAACATAATTAAGTATTTATTTATTTACAATTTTGGGCAATGACAACAGCAACAGCAGCAGCAACAACAACAGCAACCAGAGGCTGCAATTTGAATGCAACAGCAACTTTAACTATTGGCGTTGCAGCTTTGCCGCTTTTGTTGCTGTTGTTGTTGTGGTTGTTGTTGTTGTTGCCACAATTGCTCATTTTGCTGGTTGCTGCAACCTTGTGCTAAATTTTCCAAAACGTTGAACGCTGCCGCTGTTGTTGCTGCTGATGCTGACACCAGCAACTCTGTTGCAACAGCGGCCCGAACCAGCGATAAATGTCAGTCAAGCGGCGTTGCCTGCCACGCCCCCCATACTCCCCCTTGTTGCCCTCCTACTTGTCTCCCTTGCTAGCTGGTCAATGGTTGACGCATAACAAATAACAAAAAAAACGTTGACAAACTCAACAATTTCCATTAGAGCGCATTATTGATGCTTATGAGCAAATGTATCTATGAGATACTTGCCACAGTCTCTATCTGCCGCTTTATTAACTGCCAACGATTCGTGAGACTGACACCATTTGTTCAATGCTCAAAACGAGCAGCTGTTGCAGCGTTTCCAGCTCCAGAGTGTGGAGCAAAGATGACGCCACCAAAAATCAACTGTATTCAACTTGCCGCATTTTGCGTGTCAAATGAATTCGCAGCGAGGCTAATTAAAACAATTGCTGGAAACAACAACAGACAATAACCCAAAACAAACGACAAAAACGCTGATAAATAAAAGCCAAAAAAATAAAGAAAGATTAAAAAGCACATCTGTTGTCTTTTGACCAAGACGCACAATGGGAAAAGAGTTGGATTTCCTGCATAAAGTCTTAAAATAAAGCTAAGGAATTGAAATTGCACTAACAATAATTTGTCTAAAGTAGAATTTATAGTTTTATTGTTTTTTATTTTAAATTAAACAACGCTTTTATTCCCTTTCCATCTGATTATGAAAAGAAAGTCAACATTTTGATCTAAAATCGAAGTTTAAAGAGTTTTTTGTCGACCGTTTATAGTTGACTTAAAACAAACCTTTTCTCCCTGTAATAAGCAAATGTAATACTCCAAAGATATTTTATAAGTCTTGATCTGAAAGTGTCATATTTATTTGCCTAAATTTAATACTTTATTCCACCGTACGAAGTTGTTTTCGTATTTGAAAATTAGACTCTGATTTGGGTTGATATTTTGTACAATGCACTTGGCATATGAAAAGTCGCAATTAACGCAATGAAAAGCAACAAAATAATAAGAAAAAGAAAAATTGAAACATTTGAAGAAATGAATTGAATGGAAAAGAAAAGAAAAAAGTTGAAAACGTTGCGGTAGGAAATTACTTTAATTTGTTGCTCCCATTGTTGTTGTTGGCTGAAACTTGGCTAAATGAATGCCTGACTGACTGAGCTGACTTTGTTGACTGGCGGCCACATGTTTTCACATGATTTCCACACGATGGACAGGTGAAAAGCAAAGCCCAAGTCCAAGTTGAAGTTGAAGTCGCAGTCGGAGTCGCAGTCGAAGTCAAGGCAGCAGAAAATTCACTGGAGCAAGAAAAGAAACCGTCGCAGGCAGTGCTGTAGAGTGTAGGGGAAGGGAAAGAGAAGGGGGGGGGGACACATCTTAGCCGGGTTAACAACTGACAGCCTGAAAGTCAAGCATAAGATTTGACGTAGTCTGGGTAATTTTTAAGCGACTGCACACAAAACAGGCAGCGACAACAGCTGCGGGGATGTCTCCCCTGTCTCTCTCTCTCTTTCTCCTACTCTCCTTCTCTCTATCTCTCCTTTTCTTCGTTTCACAATTGAACTGTGTATTTGCCCAGTCGTAACCCAAATGCAAACTACTTATTCACCTGCATATTCACAATTTCTATCCCATAGTCTTGTCTTCCAACTCTTTTTTTAATAACATTTTGCTCGTTTTAATTGTTATTGTTGTTGTTGCTTTATTTTAATGCAAACAAGCATAATTACAATGCAGCATAATTGTGGCATTCATGACGAACAAATACTCTAATTTGTTCAGAGAGTTGGTTTTTAAATGGGAAGTTTAAAAATATTAATATTATTATTTATAATTAACATTATAATTATAGTAACTATATCAGAGAAGATTTCATTCTGAACTCTTCTCTAACATGACTTTTAAATATGTAGAAATATTTCCAGACCTCTCTAATAAATAAAGCTAATATTTCAATTCCTTTAGCAATTCATATCTTAAGATACATTTGTCTTAGCTAAAGATACTTTCGGTTTTAGAGTTGATAAGTTGAAAGCATTTAAATTGTTATATTCTTCTCTTATTCTTCCCTAATGTAATCATCTTTTTAAATCTTTAATTACATTCCCTTAACATTCCTCATACTCTGAAATACATTGGCTAAAACAAAAGATACAATTTTAATTTCTTGTTTGCCTTCATGTCAATCGACACTTAATATGTGATATGCCACGCCCACTGCCCCAACTGTTACAAGTTACAAGTTACATGTTGCTCTCTCACAATTAGCATGCCTCGTAATTGAAAGGCCAGTGTTGCAATAAGTGTAGGGTATCAAGCAAGGCAAAGGATCGACGACAAAAAAACAATTTAAAAGAGAAAAAAATAAAAATATTGTAATGCAGGCAAAAGGAAGGAAGAACAAGAGAAAATCATACAAAAGGCGCATAAATTAGCAATGGTCTGTAATTTTGAAAGGGTCGTCAACAGCTTATAAATGTGGCATCTTCGAGGGCGCGAACTTGCAACGCATAGCAAGTGGCAACAGAGGGAGTGGAAGGGGTATGACAGAGGCGGGGGTATAGATAAGGGGGCGGGGTGCAGTCACAGTCGGCGTGTCCGCGACGCATTCATTAGTTTAATATTAAAATAGTCATAATAAAATTGTAGATAAAAGTCTGTTACTTGCGCGTCAAGTGAAACAATGTACAACAACAACAACATTAGTAACAACTACAACAACAACAAAAGCAACAACAACAACAGCAACAACAACAACAACTCGTATGAACTCAAAGTCGAGCAGCCAAGTACAAAGGGCCAAGATTTATGAACTGCAGTCAGTGTGTGTGAGTGTGTGAATATGTGAGTGTTTGAGTATGTGAGTGTTTGAGTGTGTAAGTATGAATATGTTTCGGAGTCGTCTCAGCTGCCTCCACTTCCTCTCCTGCCACAACTTCCTCTCCTGCCACTACTTCCTCTTCTCTATCCTCCCCAACCACCAAGTGTCTCGCCAAGTCTCGCTCTAAGCGGAGCAATGAACTATTTACGAATATGCCATCTTCTAGTGAGTACTCTACTCACACACTCACACACACTCACACTCCATTCAAACACTCACATGCTGTGCTATTCACGTAGGCGTGAATGCGAGTGCCGAGTCGGACTTTTGAGATAAGCATACGTGTAATAATACTTATAAACATGCATATTTATTATGCATTCCCTGGCCGATGCACGACCTTGAGACGCCCCAAGGGATTACAAAAGCTACCAAAGTTCTCAGGCACATGGAAAAGCACTTGAAAGTGTGGAAAAGTGGCCAAAAAGTAGCAACAAATCTGGTAGATATTTGAATAAATGACGGAAACAGAATGCAAGGAATGCCAATTTGTCTGCAGTTATTCCAGAAATGTTCCATAATTGCTGTTTAACTCTAAATATCGCAGACTGACAAAATGACTGATTTACTGACTGACTGCATGACAATCAAGCTACATGTAATGACTACCTCTGTATTAAAATCTGCATTCTTTTGGATATATACCACAAAAGTTAAAGTATTTTTATTAAGTTCCAAATAAGTATCTTTGACTTATTTACTGACTTATGGATTCCATAATGTTATAATCTCTAAACGTGTTTCAGAAATTTTCCAGGATACTTATTTAACTTCATACCGACTGACTGAATGAATGATTGATTCAATGGGTTAACTTCAGTCTACATTTTATCTGTCTGTTCGAGTTCTAAGCTCAGTTTTAGGTTCAGCATTGATAAGCCACTCTTATGGTTCTTGGAAATGAATGTCAATTAAAATAGCGAAAGCTATGGAAATTCTTAAGAAGTTTTTAGCAGGTTCTTTAAAAATATATAGTATTTAAATTTGATTCTGAACTGTTTAATAATGTTGGTAAAAGTTTATTCCAAGAGTGAGCAGATATTTGACTTGTAAAGTTCCCTGCCCTAAATTTTTTTTAATATACTTCTAGATACTTTAAGTACTTCCTAATGATTAGAAAAGTTATTACAAAAATTCACTGAAAATAATATAGCAAATTAATTTCTAGAGTTCAGTTGAAAGTTTATGATGAGCCTTATAATGGACTTGGTTCCCTAGCTTTTCAGATTGAAAGCAAAAAAACTATTCCGACATTGATTTAGCTAATTTCATAAGTAGAGGGTGTTGTTAATGTTCAACTATTTATCATATAACAGACTCTAAGTATTTGAAATTGGAAACACTTTCAGCTGTGACTTTCTTCTTGACTTTGCAACCAGCTGCAAGCGTTGCAACAACTGCAAAGTTGTTTCCTCAAGTTGTTCGGTTTTTGAATGGGATTTAAGTAAATATATATTATTACAGTTCAGTCTCTATTTGTGTACTACAGTGCACCCTCGTTTGTTGCGCACCCTCTTCTTAGATATCGCATTTTCCAAATAGACTTGTGGCAACATTGGCCTCAACATCAACATTAACAACAGCAACAATAATAATATCAAGAAGATGCAGTCTTTTGCCCCCCCCTTGTTCCTTGCCCCTGCCTCTTCTCTACGACTCTGACTCTGCCTCATTGAGGGCTGTTAAATTTAGTGCCTCCACTTCAATTTTAATTACGGGCATTGTTGAATATGCGACCGTCCCAGACTGAAGAGCACCCCCAACAACAACAACAACAACGACAACAACAGTCTTTCCTCCCAGAAAGAGATTTTCATTCGCGTATCTGTTGCACACATGTTCCACACTCCCCTCTCTCTCTTTCTTTTCTGCTCCCCTCTGATCATCAACAGTTCAGCTTCGTTTCTTTGTTTGGTAGACAATTTAACATATTTGGGAATTCATTGCACTTTCTTTTATTAATACGCACTCGAGAAGTCTCCCTCACTCTCTCTCCCTCTCTCTCTCTCACTCACTCTTTCTCTTTCTCGATTTGTCTGGAACATGTGTACTTACATATGCTCTTTCTCTGCCCTATTCTCCATCTACATCTCCTTGTAAACTTGAACAGTTTTTCTCCTCTCGCCTAAATTTAGTCACATTCTTGACTATTTTTGGGGCAGAGAGTTCTCTGGCATCTGTGGGCTTGAGACTTTTGCTTTTATTGCTCCAATTTTGGTATGCCAGCCATTGATATATATAGACTTTTCCATTTCCCCCCAACAACATATCAATGGAAATATATATGTATAGAGGAATGGAAATTGATCTGAATTTGAAGCTGAATCACAGAGTTGTAATTCTTTGACGCAAATTGAAACTTATCTGTTAATCGGCACATCTGCTTGTCACATGAACATTGGACACTTGTAGTGGGAGGGGAGTTCGAGAAGTTTAGGAGAAGTAAGGGGTTGCCAACTGCAGTTGTTGCAGTTGTATTCTGAGTCACAGGCAGCTGCCGAGGTTGGCTTTGGCCTTAAGTAGCTGCATTTAGCATTGACAGCCAAGCAGTCAACAATTTTTAATAGACGAGTAATTTTCGCTATGAAAACCGCCCGCAAATAAAAATGCAGCTAGTCCCTCCTCCCACCCTCCCTCTATCTACAGTTGCACCCCTCGTCATAGTTTATGGCATAAATTGCAAGCAAAATGAGAAGCGCACGCCAAATCAAAGCAATGACAATAACAGCCAGGCGAGGGTCACTTTAAGAGTTAGCTATAAATGTGAATAAGAATATAAATAAGTTAATTCATAGTTAATTTTTATATGTATATATATATACGTTCTGAATTAAATCTACTTTTATTTATAATTTTTAACTCAATAATCAGATAGCTTAAAAAAAGAAGCCTAAGAAGTAGAATGACACACAAAAATAAATAAAGTCTTACCAAAACAATTTTTACTCGATATTACAGATATTGAAATATTATATTATAAAGATTTACTCAGAAATCCATTTTATACTTATATGATACTTACTGTTAGAGTCAAATAAAATATTTTATTTTTTAACCATTTTAAGAAGTTAATCATATATATTTTCATCAGCAACATTTTATTTGTATTTAAAATTAAATATTTTATTTATAAATATTGTCCACTGCATTTTAAAATATTCCTACGCTAATATTAATTTTGGTGATTAATTGATCAATTAATTAGCATTATTAATGAAACATCCCACGAAGCTTTCTGAATATTTCACAAAGCTTTGCTGGCATCGCAAAGCAGTTGCTCAAATTGCGCAAATTGGTTTGAAACAAATGTAAATATTTATTAAAATTGTGCAAATTCTAGTGAATTCCCCTCTTCACCCTTTCTCTTTCTCATCATGTAGGCGCCTCAAAGATTGCCTTCTAAATGCCGCTTGTCTTGGATGAATTGCAGTTCAATGTTTAGATGATTATGAAAAGCTTTTCTGAGCTCGTGATTATACATGTGAGGGTGTTATGATCAGTGAGGGAGACAACGATAAAGAGAGAAGAGCAGAGAGAGAGAGAGAGAGAGAGATCATGTGACTGAGAATTTGCTGTTGCAGTCTCTCTCTTTGTCTTTTCAACTGGACTGATTATCACCGCGATTCAAAAAATATTTATTCGGATGAGTAATCGAAATGCCATCTTCACATTTCGTATTGTATTTATTATTATTATTTTTTGTGCATTTTTATTTTCGTTTCATTTTTGTGTGAGACATTTGCTCTGGCCACTTTTGGTATGCGTGATTGTGATTTATGTGCAAGTTCTGAATCAGTAACAGATTCCGAATTGAAATCGGAATCGAAATCTGAATGCTTATGACTCGGAACATGCTCGAAAAAGCTGCACAAGTGTGTGAATTTT
Organism: Drosophila neotestacea; assembly: GCA_035044365.1. NCBI lineage: Eukaryota > Metazoa > Arthropoda > Insecta > Diptera > Drosophilidae > Drosophila > Drosophila neotestacea. The sequence continues at coordinate 5,880,510 of JAWNMD010000273.1, read as the reverse complement.
TCTGACTGTTGACAAATGCGCATTTTTTATTTGTATTTCCCCCAAAGTCTCACGCCAAACCAGAAGTAAACAGTGCAGAACATTTTCAAGTTTTTCGCTTAACCAGCTGTCGGCAAACGTGACAATGACACTAGCTGAAAGCTGCACTTAAGTGTTGGACTTATCGTGGGAGAATTTTAATGAGCTTTTATGATTCTAATCTTCATTTAATCTGACAAAGTGCATTCTTAACACAATATATATTATACGAAGGCTGTCTTAAAAGCATATATAACTAATAACGACACTAATTAGTTAAATAATTTTAATTTGATTAACAGAAACTACCAAAGAAAGTTTAAGGAATGAAAAACAGTTGATCAGTAAATTACTTCTGCGAAAGCTGTTAAAAAAGCACATTAAAGCTTTAAGGCAATTAAGCTTAAGCAATTACAGAAAGCTCAACTATTAATTTTACAAAGTACATACAATTTTTCCATCTTTCCTTTCACTCGAGTGAATAAGTACACTTCAAACTGTTTTTAACTGTGAATTTGCAGCTCGTGTCATTGTCACATTAACAATAGAGAATAGCTTTAAATTTCCCATTTGCCCCTTTGGCACTTAAAGTCAATTTCGATTCCCAAAAGGCTTCAACTGTTGTCGTCGTCGTCATTATCAGTGTCTGTCAACAACAACAGCAACACCAACAATAACAGAGATAACAACAACAAAAACTAAAACAAAGTCAATGTTGACGACGCTTCAGCGATTTTCACATTAGATTAAATATTTTTCAACTTTTAGTTTTGAGGTCAAACTGAAGAAAACGCCCAACAGCAAGTTGAAGAAGAAGAAGAAGACCTTTGTAGTAACATTTTTGTTGCTAATACAATAATTGCTGCTGTTGGCGTTGCTAATATTGTTGCTGTTGCTGTGGTTGATGTTGCTGCTGAGAAGAAGCGCTGCGGAAGCGGATGCAAAAAAAAAAAGAGACAAGCTGAAAGCTAAACATTGAAGTGCCAGGGCGAGTGACGATCGTATATAGATACGCCTGTCCAACAACAGCAACAACAGCAACAACAGCAATAATAATAATAACTGAAGCAGCTAATTTCTCAGCATAAGAGAAACGAAACAACGCAACAACCTTGCCAGAAGCCAAAAACAACGAATGAATTTCCATTGTCTTAAGTTTCAGGCTCTTTTCAGTACTTGACTTGTTGTTGTTGATGTCGATGTTGTGTGTGTGTGTCTGAGTGTGTGTATGTCTGAGTGTGGCACCCCAAAGGCCAAGATCGTCGTCATATTAGCGTCCAAAAGTCAACGTCGCTTGTCGGCGGCTTCTCAAAAGCCCAGCAACAACAGCAGCAACAACACCAGCAACAACATCAGCAACACCAGCAACAACAACAGCAGCAACAGTAACAACAACAACTGAGAAATATGTAGAAATGTATGCGTATACGGCGTATAATGTAAATTCCGCAAAGTGCGATGGACAAGCGACGCTTGAAATTAAAATAGGGTCATTAAGCGTCCAACGGGCCAACAACTCAACGAAAAGTCAGAGCCCAAAGGGAGACCTATCAACAGACAGAGAGAAAGAGAGATCGCGAGAGAGAGATAGAGAGAGAGAGGGGTAGAGAAGGGAGAGTTTAAAGTGAGGAGCTGCTGTAGCATTGTATTATATCTTGCTACATATCTGGCCTTTGGTAATTGCTCTACCTCTCTGTGTCCCACTCTCTCTCTTTTACTCCCTTCCTCTCTCCCTTTCTCAGCTAAGCTGACCAGACAAGATTTCTCAACAATTATTTTGAAATGTTTTTCAATCTACAACAACAATAACTTCAGTTAATACAGACGCTGGCATTAGTTTTTCCATAAACAAAAGTGTGAAAAGCAAGCAACAACCGCTTGAAACTGACTTAAAGCAAGTCTTATAATTATGATTGCTGTACTCAAAGTAGTTGCTGTGAGTTCTCCATCTCTCTCTGTCTATCTCATTCTCTACACCTCTCTTTCTATCTTGGTCTGACATTGATTTAATTGTAAAATAATTATTGATACAACACTTTGCAGTCAATAAGTTTAAAGGCGTTGATCAACTGACATCTCAATGCTTTTTCATTGGCCTGCAAATCACAAGATTCTATGACAAAGTAAATATTTAAATTGTATTTCTGCTGGCATTTCAAAATTGTGCCTAAAAATAACAAGAACAAGTGTTAATAAATATTACATAATCTAAAAAAATTTATAAAACTTTAGTCAAATATGTTAATAAGTTAAATGCAATGCTCTGAAATTGAAAATTATCTATATGACCTCTGTTTTGTATGACAGTAAATACAAATGAATATTATAAATATTATTTTAATTACTATTCTTTATTTCAATGGTATATATTTAATCTAGCAACATTTATTATTATTAAGCATTTAATTTAATTGTACTTTAAATTTTCTTTCTAGTCAAATGTCTGAATTATCACAGAGTCCTAAAAAGTATCTGAATGTCAATTGAGAATTGCTTAGATTTTCCTCTCTATTTTCAAGACAAATCTAAGTTTTAATCTAGATTTAAATTACATTTATATAAGATCAGGAAATTAATTTCAAATGTTCTTTCACATTTTATCTGCAACTCAATATTTAAACTTCAAGTTAGACAATCAATTAACATTTCGAAACAATCTTTCAATCTCTATAATCTCTTTATTGTAATCGCTAATTTTTCAACAGTTCTTAAGCTAATCCCAAATAACATTTATAGTGATTCAAGTGATTAGTCACTCGATTCAATTCCAAAAAAAATGAGTTTGTATTTTTTTGTATTCGAAATCTTTTTCGAATTTTGCTGAAATTGTCCCCAATTTGACAATGGGCAACTGTTGCCGTCGTATAAAGGTGCGAAGCTGCCAAATGAGCAACACGAGGGCAACAAATTTGCAGCTGTTGTTGTTGTTGCCGCCCGAATAAAAACCAGTAAGTGATTTCACAGCCACCAACAACTGAGAGACGGAGCTGAAGACGGAGTCGGAGTCGGAGTCCGAATCCAAATCCAAGTTGAAATTGCCATGGAGTAAAACTAACAAACGCTGTGCAAAATTTGTAACATATTCGGCAGCAAAATATTTAAGTTGTCGTTGTTGTTGTTGTCGTTGTTGCTCATGTTGTTGTTGTCGTTGTTGCTGCTGTTGTTTGGTGCGTTGTTTTTTGGTTATTGTACATAAAGGCAAAGCGACGCGATGTCGGTTCAATGAACCGTTCGGCGCTGACTCTGACTGACTTATTGAATGACTGAGACAGCAGCAACTGCAGCACCAACAACAACAACAACAATGCTGCTGCTGCTGCCATCGAAGGCTGCACAGATTATGTCACACATTTTGTGTATTTGGGGGAGTGTAGAGGAAGGAGGTTACTCAGCTGTCGAGGGGAGGGAAGTGGAAAGTGGTGGAGGGGCTATGTTGCACTCGTGGTAGCCATGTTACAACATCAATTGCGCGCGCCAAACACCAACAACAACAGCAACAACAACAACAACGATATCAACAACAACAGCAACTGCGACCCGAAACTGAAACCTAAAAGAAATCGTATCTGAAAGATTGTGCTCAAAGCTTTGGCTGCTGCTGTTTGTATCTGTAGCTGTTGCTGGTTTGTAGCCAAGTCGAAACTGTTTAGGCTAAATAACTGTGGCTACAACCAAAGCTGAATCATTCGACAGGGAATTGGGAACTGAAACTATCCATTGCCATTATTGGATCAATTTTGGGAGAGCGCAGCTAAAAAACAGTCTAAAGTCTAAATAATAACTATGTACTAATATTTATCACACAATAAAAGAGATACTGTTATTATCAGAAAACAAAGCTACATATAATTGACGGGTTATATTTAGTAAGCATTAATAATGATTATTAAGTTAGTTAATATTAGGTATTTAATTAATAATTATAATCGGATGAACTTGATAGAGTGCCTAGAAACAGTCTTAAGTCATAATAACTTTGGGTATTTGTATCTGTAAAGGATACTGGCATTATTTGAAAACAAAGCTAAACATTTGTGAAATAATCTGCAGTGTATATTTAGGAAGCGTTATTATTCTTAATTTATATTTAAATTAATTTATTTATTGAAACTAAATTATATATATAAATGATCTTAGAGATAAAAGATAATCTTTCTAAGTAGCTGATAAGTTGCACTTAAATCAATCGTATTTCGAGTTAAAGAAGTTTAAAATCTAAGAAACTTGATCAGATATTTCGAGTCTATATTAGGTACACTTCAATGGCGCTGCAATTGGTGTTTCACTGTACTACGGGTGATAAAGTGAAGCTGCCAAAGTCAGTTGTAAATATTTTCACACTCAATTGCATAATGAGCTGACAAGTTGACGACTTGGTATAAGTACAAACTCCAACTCCAACAACAGCTCCATCTTCAGTCTTGTGTCCTCCAGCGTTACGAGCTTTGATTGTTAGGAAGAGAGCGAAGAGATAAGCAGAGAAGGGAGACAGAGAAAGAGAGAGAGAGAGTGAGAAGGGGACTGCAATGGGTCGCATAAAAATAAGTGAAAGTCAAATTGTATTGACGCATTGAGCGAATGAACAAATTAACTGCGCAATGAGCAATCTCATGAGCCAGACTGACAGACAGACAGACAGACAGATAGACAGACACGCACATGTATCTGTATCTGTATCTTTGCGCCTTTGTATCTTTGTTTGGCATCTGAAAAGCAAAGCAAACGGTAAACGGTAAACGGCATTGGCTACAATATTCGTGGGCCTTTTGCTATTTATTATTTTATTTTGGTTTTTTGTTAAGCGAATTAATTTTTTCAAAAATTATTAAATGAGCCACAACAAATGGGCAACAAACGGGAAACAAGTTTTATTTGTTTTGTTACTGTTTTGTTGCATGATTATGCAATGCAACTTGCAACTTGCAAGCTCTGAATCAAACAGAATATTCAACTTAACTTTAACTGAAATCAACTTAAATCAAGTCAAATGCGACTGTTGACTCACAGAATGAGTCTTATCAGCTCGAGATAAGCTTGTAAATATTTGTATGTATTTTTCAATTGAATTTTCGATGAGTAATTGCTCCAAATGTTGCCCAACACAATACACTGATTGAGATGGCGTGGCAAGATGGCAAAATACAAAATAAAAAACTAAACAAATAAATAAAAAACAAATGCAAATTGACATTCAAACACCTCGAGGATTGATAATGAAAGCGTGAGACGAAGCCAATTAGTTTATCAACGTGACAAAATCGTATTCACCGAGAGCTTGCTTTGAAATTCAAATGTGGCAGGTTGCAAGTTGAACGTGGCAACTTGGTTAACCACTTGAACAAACAGAATGATTTGACTTTGGACATGGACATGAAACTTGCTAAAGGCGGCCACAGCAGGTGTTAGTGGTTAGTGGGCGTGGCAGAACTTTCACAAATTAATAATACTTGAAATTGTAGAACGCACTCACAAGTTGAATCTTCTTCTTCTGCAGAGTTCAACAGACAAAAAGACAGTTGGAGCGGCAATTTTAATTGAATTCGCGAGGTGAACCGAGAATCCAGAATTGAGAACTGTGAACTGTGAATGAAGAACTCAGCAGAGACTCGAGGCACAGATGGAATACAGTTCCAAGAATTTGACACATACAGAAATGTACATATGTTGATATTTATATAAATAAAGCATAAAACCAGTAAACGACGGACAGACAAGCAAAAGGCAAAGCCAAATAAAAGGAACAGAAAAAGGGGGAATAAAACTAAATAATAAGAGACAATTTAATGCAGATCATAAAGAGTAGAATGACGATTATCCCTTCTTCAAAACATCAGTTAATCCTTCAGATTAGCTATCTCTTAGCTAATCACATTGCCTTAACTGTTTGGCTAATATGGCGTTTATTTAAAAACTTATATAAACAATTATACTAATTTAAATTTCTGTAACTAATTAACTTGTTAGGCAATCTAGAACTTAGCCTATTCAAAGGAAATGCTAAAGAAAATGCTGCTAAAGACTTGTAAAATTTATAATATTTTTAATTGAAACTAATTTCCACAACTAATAAATTATTTAGGCATATCAGAACTTATCCTATAAAAGCAGCACACACAACAGACCTAATTCAATCAAGTATACGAATAGAAAGAAAGAAATGCATCTAAAAACTTTCATTCTTTTTGCGGCTATAGGATTTGTTATGGTTTGCATTGAACCACCGTGTCCACCAGGATGGGACAAATAAGCTATATGAAGATACAAAAGTATTCAAAGTTTTCTTCGACTTTGGGAATGTAATTTATTTTTCCTTTTAAAAACTTGATCGTATAGTTTAAATAAATAACAATAAAATTTGAATATATCCATTGACTTAACAAAATATTTACTGACTTACATTGAACATCAATGTTTGGGAAAGGAAAAGTTACTCTGGTTGTTGCAAACTTAAGCAGTTTATATTTTAATAAATTATTATTTATAAGTAAAACTTTTTAAAATCGGATGTGAAGTTCTCGAGACATGATCAAATATGTAAGATCGATTAACAAAAAAAGTAGGAAAAGAAGTCAAATTTTAAAATTTACACAAAATTGCTCCACAGTCAAAAAAAATTCTTAAAGTTCTTTTCCTCATCTGGGCAAAAAATCGAAATAACTTCCGTGTTTTTATTGTCCGACCGTCATAAAATTTGCAAAAGATTTTGGCTTAAAGATTACTGTAGTTATACAAAATTAAATATATTGATTTTGGCAGTGTAATTAGCATCTGTTAATAGCGAATTATATTAACAATTACATGATAACAATATTTATGAAATTTAGTAAGTGGAAATATTTCCTACACCTAATTAATTAGTTTTGCATGTTTAAAATTGGCCGATAAAAGAGACTCCATAAGGGACACAAATCAATTCAGTTTTAAACCATGAGATGGAGCTTAAAACATTTTTACTTCTTGCGGCTTTAGCATTTGCTAGGCCTTATAGAGATTCACAAAAGTATCCACCGACAACACCACGTTGGCCACGAGGATAATCCTAATCGCCTAGAAAATGGGTGTTTATTAATTCCTTAATAAAGGCAATGAATTCATTATTACTAACTCTTTACATTGAAATAATTTCTTGGGAGGGTATGTAAGATCAGTTTCTTGATCACTTTATTAAGTGGTCTGGTAAAATAGAAAAAGGCAAAACTTTACAAGTTCTTGTCATAAAAAAGTGCTCTTAATCTGTTGCGTAAACGGGTGTTACCAATCAATTTTAAACATAGCAATAATTACTTTAGCTAATGAATTAGTTAACTGATTATATAACTAACGTTTTCCAGAAGACTATAAAAGAATCCCAGTTGAATAACTTGCTCAGTTCAACTAAGTTGTGCAAAAGGAAACGATGGAACTTAAAACTTTCTTCATTCTTGCGGCTCTAGCAGTTGCAGGACCACCAAATTCTCCACCAACTTTTCCACGAAAATAATCACAGCCGTCTAGAAAATTAAAATATACTAATGTTTTAGTAAAGGCAATGAAATCATTATTTCTATTTCTTTAAAAGAATATTATTTCTTGGGTATTATAATATTAGTTTCCCGACTAAAAGAAACTTTAAGCATAGTTTGGAAACAGTAAAATTATAATTAAACTATAAAAATTAATCAATAAATATTGGCCTTTTGATTATTTCTTTGAACATACAGAATTTGTGCGGAATGTCATAATCGCTTTTTATTTTAGAATAGTTAATTTATTAAACTGAATATTATCGTTACTAAATTTGATATCAGAAACAATGGGTTTTGAATCTGTGTTCGTCACTACTTTTTCATCTTTATCCCTTTTTTACTTTTTCTTGTGTAATTCTATATTTTTTCAATTATCGCAGTGATAGAGAAATATTCAACGTTCTTTGAAGTTTTTGTCATAATTCATATACGTTTAGTCAGAAAATAGAAAAAGGTCAAAAATTTAATAAACTTGTCATTAAAAAGGGATCTTAATTTTCTGCATAAGCAGGTGTTGCTAATCAATTTTTAAAATAAATTTAATTACATACTACTTATATATTTAATGAATTGGTTACCTTATTATATAACTTACTCATTCAAGTGGACTATAAAAGCAACCCAAATTCATAAATTGCTCAGTTCAACAAAGTTGAGGAAAAGAAAAAGATGGATCTTAAATTTTTACTAATTCTTGCGATTCTTGCGATTCTACCATTTGCATTTGCAAGGCCCGGCCCCCCGACTCAACGTCCGAGATACCCTCCTCCAAATCCGCGACCATGGCCGAGACCTCCACCACATCCAAAAGGTTAATAGGACAACCGCCCAAAATTGGAAATTTACCAATTCTTTAATAAAGGCAATGAATTTGAACATTATAACTCAGTCTTTAAAACTATAATATTTCTTGGGAGGTCCTTTTAAGATCAGCTTAGTCAGAAAATAGAAAAATGCAGTAAGCATTTGAGCGAGCTCGACAGTAGGAGACCCAGTACTTTTTGAGTGCAAAGCGTTCATTAAAGATTGTTCTTCAATGTTGCGTACCATTCAATAGATGGCGCCACTTGATAAACATAGAGGTCGCTAGCGTCTCTACTTCTTCCTTTTGCCTGTAACATTGTTAGTTAAATAACTTCCGAGTTTATCAACCGATTGGAATGAAATTTTCAGGACAGGTTTGGACTATAGTGAATATTACATATACTAATCAAGGCGCTAGTATTATATAAAGTACTACTTATTACTATTATCTTAAGTCCAACTATAGGAAAAAATTGAATTTACAATTCCCGATATCTAATTAGAAATGACATAAGGTCTGGCTATAGCTGTGAGAAATGTTTCCTATTTTCACTCCACATTTTTCCCCGAGATTTCAGCGAGCGTAGCGAGCCGGGGGTTGGCGAGCGTAGCGAGCAGGGGGCAAACCCCCTAGTGTTTTAATAAAGGCAATGAAATCATTATTTCTATTTCTTTAAAAGTATATTATTTCTTGGGTATTATAATATTAGTTTCCCGACTAAAAGAAACTTTAAGCATAGTTTGGAAACAGTAAAATTATAATTAAACTATAAAAATTAATCAATAAATATTGGCCTTTTGATTATTTCTTTGAACATACAGAATTTGTGCGGAATGTCATAATCGCTTTTTATTTTAGAATAGTTAATTTATTAAACTGAATATTATCGTTACTAAATTTGATATCAGAAACAACGGGTTTTGAATCTGTGTTCGTCACTACTTTTTCATCTTTATCCCTTTTTTACTTTTTCTTGCGTAATTCTATATTTTTTTTCATTTATCGCAGTGATAGAGAAATATTCAACTTTCTTTGAAGTTTTTGTCATAATTCATATACGTTTAGTCAGAAAATAGAAAAAGGTTAAACATTACATAAACTTGCCATTAAAAAGGGATCTTAATTTTCTGCATAAGCAGGTGTTGCTAATCAATTTTTAAAATAAATTTAATTACATACTACTTATATATTTAATGAATTGGTTACCCTATTATATAACTTACTCATTCAAGTGGACTATAAAAGCAACCCAAATTCATAAATTGCTCAGTTCAACAAAGTTGAGGAAAAGAAAAAGATGGATCTTAAATTTTTACTAATTCTTGCGATTCTTGCGATTCTACCATTTGCATTTGCATGGCCCGGCCCCCCGAAAAGCCCTCCGAGATACCCTCCTCAAAAACCGCGACCACCGGTGAAACCTCCACCTCCTCCAAAAGGTTAATAGGACAACCGCCCAAAATTGGAAATTTACCAATTCTTTAATAAAGGCAATGAATTTGAACATTATAACTCAGTCTTTAAAACTATAATATTTCTTGGGAGGTCCTTTTAAGATCAGCTTAGTCAGAAAATAGAAAAATGCAGTAAGCTACAGTGGAGCAAGCTCGACAGTAGGAGACCCAGTACTTGTTGAGTGCAAAGCGTTCACTAAAGATTGTTCTTCAATGTTGCGTACCATTCAATAGATGGCGCCACTTGATAAACATAGAGGTCGCTAGCGTCTCTACTTCTTCCTTTTGCCTGTAACATTGTTAGTTAAATAACTTCCGAGTTTATCAACCGATTGGAATGAAATTTTCAGGACAGTTTTGGACTATAGTGAATATTATATATACCAATCAAGGCGCTAGTTTTAAGGGTTCTCTTGTAATTCGTCTTAAAAATTTTGTTTTTCAATTTCTAGGGGCGGAGGGGGCGTGGCAAAAATCGAAAGCAAACTTGATCAATGAAAGATATAGATGAACCTACATGCCAAATTTGGTGTCTCTAGCTCTTACAGTCTCTGAGATCTAGGAACTCAAAAAAGGGACAGATAGACAGACGGACATGGCTATATCGACTCGGCTGTTGACGCTGATCAAGAATATATATACTTTATGGGGTCTGCCACGCCTTCTTCTGCCTGTTACGCACATTTTTTTTGGACAAACTTAATAGACCCATTTGTACTTTTTTAAAGTACTGGGTCTAAAAAGGCAGAAAAGTGGCGCAAGCTTGTCATTAAAAAGGAGTCTTAATTTGTTACGTAAACAACTGTTACCAATCAACTTTTTAAATAAAAATAATTACCATAACTAATTAATTAGATACCGTATTATACAACTAACATGTTCCGGAAGACCATAAAAGATTCCCAGATACCTAAATTGCTCAGTTCAACTTAGTTGTGCAAAAGGAAAAAATGGATCTTAAAATTCTGGTAACTCTTGCGGTTCTATTTGTATTACACAGGCCTCGTTCATCTGGGCCCAAATCCGTGTAAGGCCCACACACCCCAACCACCACGAAATCAACTTAAACAATGTGAATAAACTTAACCGTCTTAAAAGTTGAAATTTTTTCAATGTTTAATAAAGGCAACGCATCTGGGTAAAAACTATATTTTTTCTTGGGATGACATTATGAGATACAATTACTCAACTGCTTAGTTTTTAAACAAGCCACAATCTTTGTATTCTCCATTCCCTGACCTGCAGTTGTGTTACATTGTTTCTTTAAAATATTTCAATGAAATTGTTATTAAATGAAATACATAAATACGTTACTGAAAAAATATTTCACAAGATGTGAGTTTTTGACACATTTTTCATTTTTCGACGCGGTAGACCTTTTTCTGATGTTCTAGTCAGGATGTACTTTATACAATCCAGAGCATTTGCCAAAACTTTATCATTTAAATGCCAGTTGTGAGCTGATTCTTTGGTACAATTTGTGCAAAAAAATAAATTTGTTAGTAAACGATCTGAAGGATGTTTAAGTTGTGGATCTATTTAGGGACTCAAAAGAATTTCTTTACACAATTAATAAATTAATTTAAATTTTAAGAGCCTTGGCGTGCATAGAAAATTTGGCGCGACAATCGTGATGACGTTAAAACGAAATTAATTAAAAAGATTTCAGAAAATCCAAAAAGTTTGTTATTTTTACTTTATTTGACATAAACTGAAATTTTATATTTAAAAAGTGACATCCTGGCTACGACCCCCATGGTCTGGGAGGTCTCAAAGTGGTTGATCTTGGTCGTGTTCCTGGTGGAGCCCGGGCAGCTAATGCTAGAGCCGCAAGTATTAGGAAAGTTTTCAGCTCCATTTTTTCGTTTTCCTCAACTTAGTTGAAATGATCAGTTTATGTATCTGGAACTCTTTTATAGTCTTCTGGAATATGTGGTTGTATCTAATTAAATAGTTATAGTAATTATTTTTATTTTTAAAGAAATTGATTGGTAACACTTGCTTACAGAACACATTTTGTAGCTGAAAATTGAATTATGTAATTATGCATTTATTTTCCTGTGTTACTAAAAACAAATATCCCCTTATTTGTTTATAGGTTAGGAGGTATTTTTTTTTATTACACCCATTAGACATTTTGTAATGGGTACAATTCTTCCAGAGAGTCAAGTGCAAATGGATCCGGATTGAACGGGTTCGAGGTTCGTTATTTGGTCAATGCCTTTAGCTGCCTAGAACGGGTCGTAGACCAAAAAAACGCCGTTCAACTTGTTCGGAAATCTAAACTCCCAGACTCCGATGAGATCCGAGAGAACAACCGACTAATAGACAGAAAGACTGACAGACTGAAAGACTGACAGACTGAAAGACAGACAGACTGACCGACTGTTTCTGGTTCTATCTGTTGTTATTGTTGGGTTGCTGGTAATTTGTAAATTGGTTCATAATTCGGTTTCATCAGCTCAGTTCTCTCTATTCTTTCAGCGTCACTTTTAATGTCACCCGCGCACCTCTCTCTCTTATTCACTATCCATCCCTCCCTGCTCTTTAATCCAAGTATTGTTGCTAAAGTAATTTTGTTTGTGTTTTTTTTTTGTTTCTCTCAGTTTTTTTTTTGGAGACAGCGTCAATGCGTTCGTTGGCTTCTTTTGTCTGTCTGTTGTGGACTTGTTCTTCGTGGGGGAAAACAATCCAAAAGCTCACAAATGAAATGGGTACAATCAACTAACTGTAAATAGTTTTTATTTCTTCTCCTCCGCCACCTTCTCCTCCTCCTGCTTCTCCTTCGTATTCTTCTTTCAATTTCTGTTGCTTTTTGTTTTGGACGCTGTGCTAGTTTTTGGCTTATGAATGGACAGAAAGACAGACAGACAGACAGCGAGAGCGTTATAATTTTCTATTTTCTACAACTTATGATTGCCTCTGCTTTAACTTGTTATTCGCTTCCCCGCTCTCTCTCTCTCCCTACATCTTTTCAAAGCATATGCAAAATTGTTAATCGAATAACAAATCCCAATCATCGCATATTTAATTTGCATATTTGGTCACTTGTTAATTAATAAACAACTAGAAAACGACCGAAAAACATGGCCTAACATAAACAAGTAGTAGACAAGTTTAAGAGTGATGGACTAGGACATACCCCATGCAGAGTTTTAGTTGACTTAAATTCGCTAAAGTCTACATTTTAAGTTTAGATTCATTCCCATTATCAACTTAATATATGCCATAATATTTTTGTATGCTTATCTGAGTGACTTAGCTTAAATAACTAAATTTATTTTTAAAAGTGTTAGAAACTATTTAATTAGTTCATTATACACTTTTCTGCTTTGTCATTTATACTGGGTATACAAATGTATCTTTGAAATTGCTCAAATATATCTTCGGTATTGACATTATCGAAACTGTTGAGTTAAGCGCAGATTTTATTGCATGTTTGGACAGTTTATTGAGTTTTAAAAATGTTAAAAGTCAGCAGTTAAAGCCATATCGAAACAGGTGATAGCCCAAAACAAAACATAAGACAATTCAAATCAAAACAAGTTGCAGTTAATAAATAAACACCAACATGTGTTTAAAAATCTATATGCATATTTTAAATCTAATAAATTTTTTAATTTAAATTTGATTATTTGATTATTTTGAAAGCATTAAATAATCAGAGACTAGTTAATTAAGATACGTAATTAATGCCATTGTTTTAGCCTAGAGAGAGCAATACAATTTGTATAGATATTCAATTGTATCAATAATACTGCCCGAAGATTAAGTTAAAAATAATTTTAGAAATTATTCCCTATTTTTCGAATTCAAAGTAAAGATTGAAATTCAGCTCAGGAATATTTATACATTTTATTTAAACAATTTTCTATCTTAAAATATTTATTTACATTAATTTTGCTTTATTTGTTGCTCTGTAAAATTCATAATAATCAATTTATTCATACTTATTTTAGAAGATATATTTCTAATATTAATTTAAATACTTTTCTATTTATTTATTTGGCTTCATTTTTATTTACTACTAGCTAAAATCTGTACTGATCAAACCTCACAAATTACTTCCTATATATGTATGTACGTATGTTCTCAATTTATTCATATCTATTTTATAAGAAATATTTCTAATATTTACTTAAACATTTTTCTATTTCTTTATTTGGCTTCATTTTTATTTACTACTAGCTAATATCTGTACTGATCAAACCTCACAAATTACTTTCTATATATGTACGTATTTTCTCATTTCATTTATAACAATAACAGAGGTATTTGTGTAATTATTATGTGACCATTGAAGTTGACATTTCGTGTGACAGTTAACAGACCTAAATGATATCTCTGTAAGTCCCAGTACGACTTATATGGTTAGAATGCAGCAAAACAAATTCGCATGGATAGAGACGCCAGTTACAGCTATTATAATGTATGGTCTATTGCAAGGAGGGAGGAAGGTGAGAAGAGAGGGGAGTAAGCAAAGTATTGGCTCGGCTAAGCAAGGGGGTCAGTGCATGAAGGTTAGCGGCAATTTGTGTCGACAACATCGTCAAATGCTGCAACCAAAAGCAAAGTCAACTCCAACTTAAACCGTTGTTGGTTGCATCGACAGATCGATGAAATGGCAACAAGAACAACAAGAACGACAACAACAATGAGTACAACAGCAACAACAATAAGTCAATTTCATTGGCAATAAAAAAAGCCCCCTTTACAAGGTAAAAGTCTAGTACCGAAACCTAGCTTAAGCCCCATGATTTCGGCTTTCGATAAAGTTATTTAATTTATTATACAAAGAACTGTAAAATAAAAATATATAATTGGGTATTCCTCTTATTTTTCAGAAACTATTTTTTGCTGCTTCGTCACTAGCGTGGACTGCCATCCACAGTGATAGAAATAGAGAAACTGCATCCATGTTGTTTGGTTTGCAAAGGAGAACGCCTGCAGCCCCCTATCCCTGTTCACTTCTCTTTTCTGCTCACTTCACTCACACGCCTCCTGATGCCCCTTTCAACTGCCCCCTCCCCACTCTTTTCACTCCCCCTTCTCCTCTATCCCCTCGGGCAAACACACGTCCAGCGATCGTCAACAAGCTAAACAAAACGCTTCCTCATCGCCGCCGTTTTTCCTAGCGGATTTGCTTGAGCAAGAGGTGAAAAATAAAAGGGGGAATAACCAGTTAGCCAAATGTGTGACAGAGACAGAGATATACAGAGTGATAGAGAGGGAGATAGCTGATAGGTGCGAGAGAAACAGAGTTCAGTATCAGTTGACGGTCGATGCGTGGCGGAATGTTTCGTTTGCTCGGCTCCAGAAATTGGCAAACAATAAAAGCCGTCAAAAAGTGCAGTCAACAACAACAACAACAACAATGGCTACAACAATAACAAATAGAAAATCCACAGTCAGAGAGCGAGCAAGAAGCAGACAGAGAGAAAGAAAATTAAACGAAAAGAAGAAAAGCAAAGCGAAGCGAAGAAAATAAAACAGTTGGAAAAGTTGATTGTTTAGTTGAAGCATAAAAAAATGTTGGCTTTAAAAAGTGGAGCGTCGTGGATTTGGAGTCGCAAAAAAATATAAAAAAAAATAAGAGGCAGAGAAAATAATGCCCTGGCTGTGTGGCAGGAATTGAGTTGCAAGTTCCAAGTTGCAAGCGGCGAGTTGCACATTCTGAATGATGTTTTAGCTGCAGTTCACATTCATAAAAGAGTTTCAGCAGAGAAAGAGATATAAAGGGGGACACAGAGAGATAGAGTGTGTGAGAGAGAGAGAGAGAGAGAGGGAAAGAGTCAGCGATGATCGGCTGGTGAAAGATACATTTCAACTCTTGTCAAAAATGAAAATCAACTTTAAACTTGTGTGTGGCAAATAGACAAATGTGTTGGAAGAAAGTGCACTGGCGAAATAAATGGGGTGGGCAATGTGGCAACGGGGGCATGTGGCAGGGTGGAGTTGCAGCCAGAGTTGACTACGTCTGCGCAGCTGCCCGTTTGACTGACTGACATTTTATGGCAGTACTTTTTTTTACCATTTTTTTTTTGCATTTTTTGTTGTTGTTGTTGAATGCAACGCAAAAGGCGCCCGAAGTGTAGCCTGACAAATGCATAAAACTTGACGCAGAGACTGAAGCTGTAGCTGCAACTGTTGCAAGAGGCAAGTGGCAAGTGGGTAACGGGAAGAGGCAATGTTGCAAGTTGGTAACTGCCAGGCTTCTTCGTCTTTCGGGCTGACAACAGCAACAACTCAAACAACAACAACAACAACATCGAATGATGATGACGACAACAACGACAACGTTGACTTGTAGCAATTGAATTTTTGCACGTCGCCCATGAAGTTGTTTGTTTGCTGTGGCAGCGTTCCCCATTGCCCCTGCCCCTGCCCCTTCCAACGCCCCCTCTGCCGCCCTCTCCCTCTACATCGCCCCCACACTTTACTCATTGTTGTTGTTGTTGCTGCACTTGGATGAAAAATTGTGGAAACAGTTAACGAAAAAGAGGAAAATGTTTGTGTGCTTGATTGTTTGCTGTTGTTGTTGTTATTGCTGTTGTTGTTGCTGTTGTTGTCCATTGTCGTAGCTGTTGTTGCTGTTGTTGTCAATTGTTGCTGTTGTGCGCATATTTATGTTTGCTTTGACTTACCGTTAGACGGTTATATGCCGGATTACATTTGGCACTGCTGGCAAATTATCTATGCCGAGTATCTTTTTCAGGCTCGAAATGAAGCAAAGTGTTTGTTATTGTTGTTGTAGTTGTTGTTGATGTTGCTGTTGTTGTTGCTAGTGGAATTGTTGCTGCCAGTTGGCCAGTTACAAGTTGTTGCTTCTTGTAGAACGAAAACGTTCTCAGGCATTAGTTTAAAGCGATAGATAGAAATAGATGCAGACAGTTTATACGAATTCGACTGTTGAAAGGAAGAACACAACAGACGATTGAGAGGAATGGCTAAAAGATACCCTGTAGTTACTTCCTGTATAAATAAAACTTTTAGATTTGACAAAAGAATATTAATATTAAAATCAATGGTAACTATCGTATAGTCTTTCTTACTTAATAGCAGCAAAACTTGGGAAGTCGAATTGTTTTCTTAGCTACAGGGTATCTACAAGTTAACCACTTTCAAATTAATGTATTATTGCAGTTCCTAAGTCAATCTTATAAGCTTCCAAGTAAGTTGAGATTAGACTTAAGGGTATTTTTTAGTCAATCTTCTTAAATTGCTAGACTCTGAAACTTCCTAAGTCAATAGATTTCACTACAGGGTGTCTGTTTAACAGGAAGTTTCTTAAGGATATACTTGCAGTTATTCACTCTCAATTGCAGATGCTAACTGTTAAGCAAGGAAGTTTATTAAAAAATATATTTTTAAGTGTACAGGTTATATCAGATTTCCGTAAACGGTATCTCCCAGTCGTTCCCTTTCGCACTTAATTCTTTTGATAAGCTTCTACATTGGAATGAAGATAATCGTATCAATTATCGAGTATCTTCTGAACTTTTACTCATGTTACGTTATGTGTACTTTCATGCTGTTTTCCATGTTCAATGATTTTCCCATGTTCTATTACAACAACCGTCTTGACTTGGCTGTGATGCCATTCACTTCTGGCCAACTAATTGTTGACGTTGTTGTTGTTCCTGTTGTTGTTGTTGTTGTAGATGTTAAGACCTCCTAGGGATACTATGAGCATTTACTAATGATGATATGCGATTGCCTTTGGGCCATTTGCTGTGTGAAAAACTGCGACTCGTTTCGTTCAATTTACTGTTCAACTTTCAACTTGCCGGACTTTCGCAGCAAGTGACACAAACAACAACAACAAACACACACATACTGCAAAGAGATAAATAAATATAAAATCAAAAATAACAACAACAACAAAAAAGGAAAGGAAAGGCCTCTCTGAATACAGCTGCAGTTGTCTCTCTCCTCCCTCCTTGGACCTGCCCCTTCTACTTCTCCTTCACCCCTTAGCACAACTTTCAAATGATCGTTGGGCTTTAAAATTCGAGTATCGAGTGTTTGAGTCTTTAAGTATTTGAGTAGTAGCTTTTTTGTTTTGGCCAGTCTGAGATACGGTCTTAAAGCTATTCGCGTTTGGCATAATTGTTGTTGTCGTTGTTGTCGTTGTTGTTGATGTTTGTTGGTAATTGTTGCCGCTTTTGAGTTTGCTTTGCTTGACGGGGCGGCATAAGAAAAGAAGGTCGCACAAGGTGGTCCGAGTTGAGCTATTGCTTTAACTGTTTTGTTTATAATACACTATGAAACTAGCTATTTTAAAATTGTAATAATATGTAGTTCTACTAACACTCCTAGTAATACTAATATTTATCTTTATATTAGGCTTTTCTAGAGCTATATAGAGCTATAAAATATATATTCTTAGGCTTTACCCACATTTAGTTAAGGCAGCGTATCCAAAAGTCGACTAGATATTGCCTGTTTATTTGCATAACATTATTTAATTTAATTTATTTAATTTTATTAATCATTTAATTCATTTAATCATTATTAGAAAGCATCGAAGACAGTAACTGATAAAATATATATTTAGGCCTTGCACAAGTTTAGTGTAATTTTTTATGAGTGTAGTGTATACAGCAGTCGACTAGATACTGTCAGTTTGTTTGCATTGTATTATTTTCGTTTCATTTGTCTTTGAAATTAATGTGCCAGATTTGAAAACCTGTAACGTCAGCTGGCTCTGTGATGCGGAGATGATCGCCTGAAGAAACAGCTGAGGAATTGCAATCAAGGCGCTCTCTTTTCTTCAATCATGCCCTCTCTCTTTCTCTAACTCTCTAGCACACTTGCTCTCCTGCTCTCTATCTTTCTCTTCAGATGTTGTTGCTATTGATTTTCACTTGGAGTTTTGGAGCAATTTCAATGTATTTTTTTTTTTGCAAACTACAATTCACACTGACACTGTTAAATCTATGGTATATATGTACCGATATGTATATGTGTATATATGATAGCCATGCCCCTGCAGTTGCCCATTGTTGTTGCTGCTGTTGTTGTCAATGTTGTTGTTGTTGCTGCTGCTGCACGTCGCTCACTTTGCCAATTTTCGTTTAGTTTTTGGCGCTTTTTGCTTTGGCATTGACGTATTGCCGAGAAGGGGGCGTCACACTCTGATATTTGTCGCTGTTTATTGCTAAGCAATTTTGGCAATAGTTTTTCAGTATTTTCGTAGTCAATTTTTTTGGCCTAGCGGTTTCTCTATCTGCAAACTCTGACTCTTGCCCCGTTTCGCTTTCTGTGTGTTTCGGCATAATTGAATTTGTTGTCGAGGTTGATTTGCATTCAACTCTTAATAAAGTGAACTTTAAAATTGCGCCATTGGGCACTGAAGTTGGTCAGGCTCAGTCCCAGTCGCAGTCTCAATCGTAAATGTTGATTTCAGATTCAGGTTCAGAGCTTTAGATCGGTGCAGTTGTCAATCAAAAAGTCAAATTCCAACTGTCAAAGTGCCGCAATTTGTCTTTTGGCCTGCACAATTGAGACGAAAAGCGAATGTGACATTCTGGGGACCCAGAATGCGACGATTGGCCGTCAAGTATTACAATTTATCTATATGTATATTCATATAGATACTCATATGTATGTATATTGCACATACGCCGCGTGTGTCGGCGGCCCCTCATATAAGATTTAATAAGCCGGCGAGTTACGAGCGTTGCGCACGCGATACAAAAACTATCGACAATCGACAGTCGAGAGTCGACAATCTACTTAGGAATGCAGCATGTGATACTCGACAATTACAACTGCTTTTAACCCATTGTAGTTGGAGAATTGGCTACAGAAAATCAGGAATTATTTCACATTTTCAAACTAGTTTTTACTAACAGAAAAATATTAATTTTATCAACAACTGAAGGTCTTTTAATAAATAAATAAGTCAGCTCTTTAATTAATAGTTTTCCCATCAAAGAACCTGCCACAAGTGGCAAGAATCCCCATCAATTGCAATCGAAAGAAGCAAATCTTAATGGGTTAATCGGATTGTGTTTCGAGTATTACAAAGCCAAATAAATGTTTAACAATAAGCAAATAATTTTTGCACACATGACATGCAAATCAATGGCTACTAAGGGGTGTGGGGAGGTGTGTAAGGGGGAGGCAGTGGGTTAGCTGGTTTAACCAAACGTGCAACATGTTGCCATTGCTTTTGGCCATTGACTGAACGCATTTTTGGCGATCGGCAATTGCAAGCCAAGTTGCTTGAGCACATTCACACATGTAGTACAACTACAATACTAACAACAACAACAATATGTGCAACAACAACAACCATAACAACAACAGCAGTAACAACTACAACAATAATCAACAATATCAGTATAAAGTTATTCGATTTCTATGCTAATCGAATGACAACTGCGACAACTGCGTAATGAGTTTGCCGTTCGCCTCTTGACTTACATGTGTTTCCAATTGTAGTTATTTTAAATACCCTGTAACGTTGTCTAGGTAGGGTAGCTTTGCTTCAGAAAAAGTAAAAGGCAATGCTGATGTTAAGTAATTTATTAAAGATCATTACTTAAATTGCTTAACTATATTTTGCATTTTATTATTTAAATCATCAAGTTTAAGCGAGAAATTATTTTTAGTTATTTTATTGATGTAGATCTGAAATTGCTTTTATATAAATTATATATTAAATAATCGATTTATTGATAAATTAAATATTATAACTATTAAATTTTCTGAATGATTATTATGTTTATTATAATCAATAGACTGCATTTAATTAAGACACTATTTTCTTCTTATTTTGTTTTGCAGGGTATCTCTAGGTGTAGCACTCTTAAGTCTAGTTCGCTAACCTGCTGTTAGTGCATTTAATAGGTCAACTCTTGTTGTGTTGACTCAAATATCAAGACCCTGTACAATCCACGGTTCAAATCGTAAGCATGACATATGAACATATGTAAAAGCGAGTTTAAGCCGTGGTTATTTTAACTGACTCTTTTTTTGGTGCATATTTAGGGCCAACTTATCGCGGCAAGTGAATCGTTAGCTGCAAATTGTTGCAACAGCTACGTGTCACGATCCCAGCGCCCAAAAATCACACAGAGGACAAACAGACAGAGAGACAAACAGACAGAAAGACAGACAAAAAGACAGACCATCAAATGAAACATTTTCAAAAGCTGCCTCACATGTGTGGCAAAGGTGCTGAGTTATGGTTATGGTTAAACGAATGCGGATAGTATACACTACAAAAAGACAAATATGATAGATCTGAGAACACCCTCTAAAAGTTTCGCCCTATCAATCAGAATAAAATTATTTCATTTAAGATGAAAAATGTCTTAACAGTTATTTTTAACTTTTGTCTGCAAAGATTAAATTTAGTTTCTGTGTAAACAATAAAACAGATTCTTAGTTACTTATTAAATTACAGGGTATTTTATTTTAGCCGAAGTAACCACAAGCAGACAAAACTATCGCTTGAAAATCACTGCAAATGAGCAGCGCGAAAAGCGACGACTGTCGAAATTGTTTGGTTTGAAAAATAAAAATAAGCCCAACTTGAGAATGGAGAGACAAATGGACAGAGAGAGACAGACAGTTAGAGACAGAGAGATAGATAGATAGAGAGACAGAGGCTCACAGGCTGTCATATAAGCCTTCATTCATATGGAAGCTGGGAGCTGAAAGCTGGTTAACTGTTTAGTTGCCACAGGTTGAATACGATTGCCGCCGAGCCCAGCAACATTTTGCGGCAATTGCAACTTTATTTAACTCGTTGTTGTTTGTGCCACACAAAATATTTGAACGTCGTCAAAATGTCAGCGTGGCAAAATTTAATAAACAGCAATAACAACAACAGCAGCAACAACAAGAGATAGCAGGCAACTTTTTTTGCCATGCCTCGCCACGCGTGTTGGCAACATGTTGCATAAAGTACAAACTCAAAAAAAAAGCAATACTTGAAAAGCAAATACAAAAAAACATAAATGTGACAACAAAAATATGTTGCACGCGTCGCTGCTCCGATTTTTGTTGAATTTTTGCAGCACATTCCCAATTTGTGAGCTGCGTTCCCTCCCAAAAAAGGGGGTAGTATCGAGATAAAGAGGCGTGGCAGCGGGGGGGTTGGCCAGCATATTTGTCGTGCCTGGCAAACACCAAAAGCGTACAAATTCCCACGTTTAGTTTTTTATAGTCTTTTCGTTTATTATGCGTGTCTTTCGAAATTTTATTTAATTGAATTTATTTGGTTGAGTGAAAATGCAAAAACCGAAGCAGCGCTTATAAAAAAATCAAAATAAAAACCAACAACAACTAACGTAAAATAAAAACATTTAACCGATTTATCATTCAGTTGTTGTTGTTGCCGTATTTAGTCATATTTATTGGCAAAACAAATTGATTAATTGATTTGGTGTTTAAGATTGTTTGACTCGCATCATTGAGAACTTTCCAAGATCTCTGCATGATCGATGATATTCAGCTTCATTTGGTTGCACGCTGCGTATGCGCAATATGCAAGGACAGAGATGAGCCCAACTGAAAGCTAACTGCTGCGTAACTCACGCCAGTAGCTGCGTTGGCCACATTAACCATGTCAGGGCCACTCGAAAGCGTGCTCTTCCCTTCCTCTCCCCTCCTCTCCTCTCATCTGCTCTCCTCTCATCAGCTCTCCTCTTTTGGCTGCTCTCTAAGCAAACATTCATTAATCATCTGCCCCATCGACTGAACTGAACGAGTTCCCCTCGCAGAGATCGACACTGCACTGGAAATGAAGTCAGCGCCAACTTCATTCAAGTGCTGTCCATGTGCCGAAAGTGATTGTTTTCGTATTACATAATCGTCAAAACATATACCACAAGAAAGTAAAGAGTAGTTTACTTCATATGTAAAACGAATCTTTTTGTACCCTGTAAATTAATTAAATATTTATTACCATAAGCAACTAAATTTTTTTAGAGGTATATTTTAAGCTTTAAAGTTATAAAAGTTGTTATCTTATGTATATTATAAATGTTATTAAATTTGTTAGTTTATTCTAAACACAAAATAAAGGAGCATCACTTAATAAGATAATTTAAGTAAAAGAAATCCTTTGAAGCACTAAAAACATTTATTTATTTATTAAAACTATTATTTATTTCTCTCTAAATATATTCTGCATTTTTATAAATTACTCCTTCCAGTGTAAAGGATATAAATATTTTATGTAATAATTAATAGTTTTAATCCTGATGTAACTGATGGTTATCAATGAATTTTAAATAATAAAAAAATGGGATCCAGTTACGAAGCGATTTTTAAAATACATAAACATAGAAAGAAAGAAAAGAATATATGTATGTAATATACAGGGAAAAAAGATACAGAGAAAATTGATAGAAATTCTTGATAATTTGTTATATTTTAAGTCGCTTAGAGTACTTTCGTCAACAACTCTATGCAGTTAGATTCAATGAAGTAGGTTAATTTTGCTCTACCAACTGAAAATGGGACTTCCCCTTCATGTACTCTCATTTGGCATGATTTTTGCTGCATATGATCTGCAAGTGGTATGACATAATCGGCGAGACACACTACAGACTACAGACTACAAAGGCTGAACAAGCGTAACATTTTGTGCAAATGGTAGCAACAATTGAGACATTTTTAAAGGCCAAACAACAGTTAAGAGTTTTAGAGTTGGGTGTTACGAATGCGTCTATGGATGTGACTACATCATTATCATCATCATGATTGTCATTATCAGCATCATCATCGTGATCATCAGCATCTCTCCGAGGGCGATGCTTTCGTTTTGCGTCCACTTGAAGACGCCGTCGGCAATGGTTGCTGTTGTTGTTAGCAACAACTGTTGCTGTTACGGTTGCACTTGGCGCTTTTGTTTCCGGCGACAGCAGTTGTTACTATTTTTTATTTTTTTGGGGGTTGAGGATGGAGGTGTTCCGCCAAGGCCAGAGGAACTGAACTCATCGCTCTATAAAAGCTGTCGATTCAGTTTGTAAAATCATCAGTTCAACATTTTCATTCATCACAAATAGATCAACGATCAATAATGAAAATCTTTCTCTGTCTGTTAACTGTGGCTGCGGTGGCTAATGCAGGATTCATTGGCGGTGGTGCCGGTGGTGGTGGTGGTGGCTCCAGTGGTGGACACGATCATCATGATCATCATGGGGATTCCAATGGCGGAGGTCAAGACATAAAAGTCATTAAAGTGATTCACGAAACCAGCTCTCAGGGTGGCTGGCAATCTGGAGGTGCTGGTGGTGCTGGCGGTTGGTCTGCTGGTGGCGGTGCTGGTGGTTGGTCTGCTGGTGGTGGTGCTGGTGGCGGATATGGAGGCGGTGCTGGTGGCGGCTATGGAGGCGGTGCCGGTGGCGGCTATGGAGGTGGCCAGGAAATTAAAATCATCAAGATTATCTCACAGTCTCCTTCATCATCTGGTGGCTATGGAGGTGGACATGGTGGCTCAAGTGGTGGTTGGTCGGCCGGTGGTGGTGCCTCCTCGGGCTGGTCATCAGGTGCCAGTGATGCCACTGCAGCTGTGAAAATCATTAAGATTATCTCGGAAAGCGCTCCGGAAACTGGCGATACCTCTGGCTGGGCATCAGGTGGTGGTGCTTCCAGCGGTGGTTGGTCCTCTGGAGGTCCCCCAAGCGGTGGCTGGTCTTCAGGTGGTGCCTCAAGCGGTGGCTGGTCCTCAGGTGGTGCCTCAAGCGGTGGCTGGTCATCAGGAGGTTCAGCAGGTCCTTCAAACGGCGGTTGGTCGTCAGGAGGTTCCGCGGGTCCTTCAAGCGGTGGCTGGTCCTCGGGCGGTCCTCCAAGTGATGGCTGGTCCTCCCAGGGTGGCAGCGCTGGACACGGCGGCAGCTGGTAAATCATGTGATAAATCTCAGTTTCATTCCGTCCTCATCTCATGTTCATTTCTCATTTGTTTGCCTTACGCCTTATTTGTTGAATTAAATTCTTTATAATTTTCACAATCAATATTTTTTTCTTACGGGGGAAAAAGGGGAAAAAAAGACGCGAAAAATCGTCTAAAACTTTTCCATTTAAGGCAGAAATTACCACACCACAGTAAACTGCATTTGAAAGTCTACGACAAAAGAAGGCAGGACCAACTGCTTGGCCATCTTATGAGCAGATTTTTCCACTTGCTTGCCATCCTTTTGGCACCCTCTTTATATATATATATATATATATATATATATCGTATATATATACTATATATATATATACATATCTCTTTTGCTTTCGTTCGGCTAAAAAACACACTTAAGCGTAAAGTAATAAAATTCAAGCAACCAAAAAATGTCGAAAAAGGCAAAAACCAAAAGAAGGAAAAAAAAAGTTAAAGAAAAAGGAAAATAATAAAAAGACAGTGGGAAAGAGAGCGCACAAAAAAATATGTAAAATATCACTTTGGAAGCCACCAAGCAGCGAGAACTGTGAGCCAAGGAGCTAAGGATACCAAGGATACTCATACTTTTGGCCAACAAAAAGGGCAAAAGTGCAAGAAAAAGCTTTTCCACTGCCACACAGCGGGGTGCTATAGACAGAGACAGAGTGCGAGAGAAGGGAGAGAAGTGGAGTGGGGAGACTTGTATAAAAATATTTTCCATATAAATCTAACAAAGAACGTGTTCGGGTTACTTGATTAGGCGGCCAACGTGTGCAAATTGGTGGGAGTGGGAAGGCGGACAACGGGACAACAATGACGACGACGACGACGCTAACAAAAGTTACAGTAGCAACAAAAAAAAACAACAACAACTACCACAATAAAAAAGAGTGGGTGTTGAGGGGGTAAGGGAACGACTTTTCGGTTTCCTTAACGTTTTCACAATAAATACTTACATAGAAATAAAAGAGAATAAAAATGAAGGCGCAACAAATCCAATTTGTTGCTGCCTTGAGAAGGGGGATTTTTTTTCTTTTTTTTTTGGGTGGAACAGAGGAACTGCTTTATATATTGATTTACTTTTTGATGGCCAAAGGAAGTGAGCAGCGAGTGAATATTATTTTGGGACTATTGCGCAAAAATTTTGATTTGCTTTTTTCGAAAATTATAAAAACAATCATTAAACTGACGATCAATGCCCCTCAGAAATCCCTCCCACAGACATCAACTTGTTGCGTTATATAAACAAACAAGCATATACAAAAATTCTCAATTCTCTTTATTTTTTCCCCACTTTTCTCCCTACAAAAACACCCACATTACTTAATATTCGCTTTGTCGAATTTTCGTATAATTCGAAATGATCCATGAACCAAACAACGAAATTAACACAAATAAAATAAAAACTGAAATTGAAATTATTTTGATGAGTTAATGGAAAATTTTCCATTGAATGCAAACACACTTTTTCCCCCTCTCCCTCTCTCTATCTGTCTGTCTGTATTCTCACTCTTTTCTAAAATAGATCTGAGGACGCGATTATTTGTGCGTTACTTCCAACAAATTTGTTATTATTTTAATTTTAATTTTGTTGATTGATGCTGTTGCTGTTGTGCCTTGTTGCACGTGCAACAACGCCAAGAAGTAGAAAATTGCGTGTTTGCTAAACAACAACAGCAGCAACAATAACAGTAACAACAACAGCAACAACATTGTTGCCAAAGCCAATGTTAAGTTGTTCGTTTTAGTCTCATTTGGGGACTTTCTTCTGGGACATCTTATTGACATAGTCACTGTCTGTGTGTGTGTGTTTGTTGTGTGTGTTGGTTGTGTGTGCTTAGTCTGTTGTTGACTGTGGACGCGTGTACAGCAACAACAGCAGCAAAAAACACAATCAATGAGCCAAATGCAAACAGTTTATGCGACCCTCGCTGCAAATACGCGTATTCCCGCTTCATTTGACAATCAACCCCCGAAATTGACGGAACAATTTAAAGCCCTTATTATTATGTAATTAAGAATCAACTGATAAAATTGATAGACAATTCAAAGTATTACTTAGTTTTGTTTTCAGTGGTTGTTTTTCAATTCTATTACGGAAATTTAACAATTTCCTAATCAATTCAATTAATTTCTCTTTAGCGCGTGCCTGAAAACATACAGAAACATTATCAGAAGTGCTTAAGAAAGTAACAACATAGCATAATTTTCTTGCCCTTATCTCTTCTTTTATATTATAGTAAAGTCAGTCTACTTTTCTGTTGCTAGTAAAAAGGTAAAGAAAAAATAGAGGTAGAAAAGTCTTCATTACTTTTATTTCGAATTTTATTGAGGCATTTTCACCGAGTTAAACTCCAATTGATTTAGCTGACCCAAAACCAAGATCTCCTCAATAGCTTTTTTGGCCAATAGTCTGTTCCTCTCATCCAATTTACGATAGGATATAGCCCAACCTTCCGCAAAGATGGAGGCCTCATCACGTGAATTGTGGTTAGGATTGTGGAGCGAAGGTGGCATCATCTGTGAATGATTCATTGGCTGATCTCCTGATGGTTTTATGGGTTCTGGACAAGTGTCTTTTATAGGTGATTGACGGACTTCCTCTAAGTTCTGTTCAATCTATAGGATTGTCAAATATTAAAAACTTTCAAATTGTATTAAGATTAAACTTACTTTGGGTTCCTCTGGAGTAAAGTCAGCCTTTAGTTCTTCCATTGGTTCATCCTCGTCACTATCTTCTTCATTGAAGAAGCTGTCTGATGTTTCCTCAAGAGAAGCATAAGAAACCTTCTTAGCAGGGATATCTCGTAGAAAGTTCAGCTCTTTGAAGTACCACAAATGTGGCACGTAAACATCATCTGGCTCCTTAGCTGTCAACTCGCTTATCTCAACTTTTCGTAGTTCGCGACGAAAACAGGTTCGTATACCGTTCATCCTGCGACGCATGCTGTCCACATTTGCCTTAGGATCAATCTTCAGGTACCACGTCAACAATTTATTATAGGCAGCTGTCTTGTGCCGCTTGTTCTTGTAAACATCATCCGTGATCTTCCACAGAGCAGGTAGACGCCGGTAAGCAGCAAAAAAATCCATCCAACGATCGGATTGCGGTATTGAACACATTTTACACTTCGACACACGTACAGTCGCACAGCTTGACGGGTACTGAATGTCAGAAGAGAGTGAGTCTGCTCTTATGTTGTCAACGTGTTGTTCAAACTGGTTTGCCAACCAGATGTGCGTTGCTTGCAGGTAGCAAGCAAGTTGGACTAGCGAAAGAGAGAATATTCGTATGTGGACAACATGTCCTTCAAACATGTTTGCCAACTCTATGTGTTGTGTACAGTTGCCACTGTATGAAAATTATTTGCTTCAGTATTCGAATATTTTAGATTCGCGAAATGGTGTACCAACTTCTTATAATAACATTTGTATTTTCTAAATTGGTAACATGTACAATATTTAAATAGTCTAGAGAGCAACTGCGTTTCAAACATGTTCGACAACAGATGTTGCAAGCCTTGCCTCTCTTAATTCTAGTTGGCGACTTACTGAAATCATCGAACCGGTTGGCAACTTGGTGGTTGACAACATTTGTCTGGTCTCATCGAATTGGCGTCGAAGTTTTCTTTGTTTCTGCCTGTGTCGATCGCATGATTACAAGTAAGGGCAAAGCAAGAGTATGCAAAATAAAATGCACGAGACCAAAATGAGTGACAAAATGCAGAAAACAAAATATTATTACTAATTCATTTTGTTATTTTGTTCATTGCACCTTTGTTTTTGTCGTTGCCGCGTCACGTCACCTTGCGTCGCGTCGCTTTTCTCTCTCGCTCTCATTTACATATTTTGCATGCACTATGCACTCTCCCGCTTTCTCACCCTCTTTGACAATTGCCTTAGTGAGAGCATTTGTTGTCGTTAAACGTTAAATGTTTTCAGGTGCTCAATTTGCAATGCTCTCTCGTTTTGTTCTCTTCTGTTGAAAATGTCTAAGCAAGTCATAAGTAATTTATCATCATACAAAATTGAAGTGCGTCCGACGTTGACAGCGACGCCGGTGTCAACGTCTGTCAATGCCAATCAGTTGTTGTAAATAATATGACTGACCGATTCTAGAGACTTTGAAGGCGTTGTTGTTGTTATTGTCGTTGACGTTGACTCTTTTGTTGTTGTCAGGTGGTCAATTCTCTGTGCCAATTGTGAGACACCAAATTGGCTGCACAGTGTTAATGTTGTGGGTGTTTCGAGGGTTGCAAGAGGGAAAGATATTGATTGCTTAAGGAAATGTTTTGTAAATAAATCAAAGAAACACGAAGAGTGCAAAGTGAAAAAGTGATAACACCCTAAGGTCCCAAATGGTAGAGCTTAATGGTTTTGCAAATCAGTTTGTCAACAAATATTATAAATGGTAGTAGCGGTATAACTGTTCCCAGGGGTACAGTCACAATTACTGTACTTGGTACATTTGTACTAAAACAGTTACGTTTTCTATTCGTTGGAACATTGGAAAACCTAATTATCAAAATGACAGAAATATTTATTACATATTTTTTAAATTATCAAAAAATATTGAAGATTTGGAAAGATTGACATTGGTACATTTCTTCCGAAAAGAGAAAGTTTGTTCTTAATTTTCTATAAATTATATTAATGAAGCGGCCTCCGTGGATACAGTACTCATTAAACTGTTCTTACTGCAATATCTTTATGAAAGTTGGGCGTAAAAATAGGAAACTTTACTTGCGTGTTTATCAAAGACTTCCGATATTATTTTTTTCTGATT
The DNA here is from genome assembly GCA_035044365.1 of Drosophila neotestacea. Taxonomy (NCBI): domain Eukaryota; kingdom Metazoa; phylum Arthropoda; class Insecta; order Diptera; family Drosophilidae; genus Drosophila; species Drosophila neotestacea. The sequence continues at coordinate 5,851,052 of JAWNMD010000273.1, read as the reverse complement.
CCCTTTTATCTTGTCCCATCATTTAATTCATTCTCCATTGCCACTTCATTTATCGATTCTTTTCACTGTTTTCGTATTTATTCAGAAGTTTAGGAATTCATTGGATCCCATAAATATTCATTTATGGCCGAAAAGTTTTGTTTCAGCAGGACACCTTGTATTCATACATATTTATGTTACAGTAAAGCTTCGCTATAACACAAAACATTCGTGTTTTCAAAGACACTTTCTACTACAAAACTATGTATTTTTTCTTTACAACTTTGAATTTTCTAAAAGAGATACTGAGATTTTTGGAAACTTTTGAAATGTTTAATAAAGCTAAAGATTTCAATGCTCCAAGATTATAAAACTTGAACTTTTAATTATATAATTTTATAATATTTAATTTGATTGTTAATTTATTATATTATTTTCTAATTTAATTTCGAAAGACAATATACTTGTTCTCCATTAAATACTCCTATGTTTCGTTAAAAACTTTATCCTAATTGAAAGTGACTACAAAATATGACAATTAGAAATTAACCTCACAAATTTCGAAATTAGACGCCCTTTGTGTGTACTTTCTGGTATGTTACAAATTTGGGTAATTCCTATAATTGCACTGTTCAAATTTGTTCAAAGATTCATAAAATGCACAACACACACACTTAATCAGACTCGCACACACACTCAATTACTATGCAAACTACCAACAACTCAACAATAAAATGCGATTTCCTACCAACATTTTCACACACACACACTCTCGCACACTCACATGTTTTATAAATTTTTTGGGTCTGCCTTGTGCTTTGTTTTGTATGTGGGTCATGTCCTTATGAAATATTCAAATGTCCTGAATTAAGCATTTATGCCGTTTCCACTCTTTTCATTGTTTGTCCGAATTTCCAGGCTGTCCAATGGGGTTCCCCTTCCCCTGTCACTCCCCCCTTTCAGTCAACACATGTCAGCCCCTTGTAAAAGTGTGTGTATGATTATATGTGTGTGTGTGTTTCCATTTCTTTATTGAAAATTGACCAAATTTGCGTTGCGATGAGAAAGGTGAAAGGAGAAAGCAGGAGGAGCAGAGGAAGGTATGGAGAGACAATAAAACACAAACGCATAAAAGCAAATAAATTGGTTACATTTGCTTTACACACACATTCACACACATTTACACATTCACATTCACACATTCACATTCACACACTCACATTCACATTCACATTCACATTGCGTAAATCCGCAACGGAAGTTGTGCTTTTAAATCGATTTTGATTGATTTTTCTCACTGTGAGGAAAAATGCCTTTTGGGCAGCACTCACAATAACCAAACACACACAAATACACCTATATAAACACACATTTCCATCCGTGTGTGTGTGTGTGTGTGCGTTTGTATAAATAAAATCAAATTGTAAATAATCGAGTCGGAATCGTCGCCTGTTTGTATTTTTCAAGCCCTTTGGCATGTTTCGCTTGAAATCCGCTCGCAAAAAAACAAGCCAAAAAATATATTAATAAAATCAAATAAAATATAAAAAAAAAACAAACGAAAGAAAAACAACAGAACGAAAATAAAGTGAAATATTTTCACTAAAAATTATTTTCAATATACAATTTTGGGTGTGTTTAACTTTGCCGCTCGCAGCTCGTTATTTATTTATATTTATTGAATGTGTGTGCATCGCTTTATTTCAATATCATAAAACAAGAAAGAGTGCGAGTTAAAAGAAGCATAACTGGCCAAAAGATACCTTATACTATGATTGCTTATAGTCTCATATTAAGACAATAAATATGGTAATCAATATAAACAAGAATTTACAGAACAATAAATATAATATTAAATAAAAATATTTCTAGTTAATAGAGGAATAATCTTTTGTCTGTTACATCTATGAAAATAAAGTTCATTAGACCCTTCTATGATTTATTTGTAATGTTTACAGGGTATACCAAATTGACTTTGGCCAAAGAAAATAAACTAAAAGCCTGCACTTACATTTTTAATACAAAATCAATAAATATAAAAATATATGTATATTAAAATATGTTGTCCCCCACACACACACACACAAACACACAATCACACATTCATACATAAATAAATACACATACTCTGCATATATGTCTGTATCTATGTGAGTGTGTGTAAGTTTTTTGTGTTCTTTGTAAGGCACTTTTTATGGCTGCGGGATCATAAAAAGCGCATAAAGTGGCTTTAGCATAGCATAAAAAATGCACCCAAGAGTGCCAATCGGACAACAAAAGGGGTCCAAAGGGGGCTGTAAGGGGGGTCAGTGAATGAACCATCTCTCTGGACACTTTGGGTGGTCAGAGGATGGGGAAATAGACGACATGTTGGACACTAAAAGAAATACCAAAAGAGCATATGTGAAAAGAACTTATGCTAGATGATGTGAAAGAAGGAGTTAGTAGAAAGAAAGAAAAAGAGTTGGGTTAAGTAAGAGAAGGAAAGACAGAGAGAGATAAAAAAGAAGGAGAGGGGTAGAGGGAGAGGGAGAGGAAGAGGAGATATGTACATTGTACATATAAAGCCACTTTCCTGTATATAAAGGATTCTGCTGTGACAAGTGAAAGATGACAGATATTATCTTGTATTTATACACATAAAGGGCTTGATGACTCAGTCTAGTATAAAGTAATTACATACTTTTGTTGCTAACTGTATAATTCTAAAATAATTCTTAAATAAGATATTAGAAAATAAACCTAGAAAATAAATAACAATTTAACAAAAGTATATAAGATTATCATAAAAATGTTATATTGCAGAAAGATGAATACAAGAAATTCTAAAAATTAATATTAAACTATTGTTTATTTCTAAGTTTATATTTTAGCACTGTAATTATTATTAATATTATTAAATTAAATTAACTTAAATTAAGAAATTTAAAATAAAATTTCAACAATTTATACAAATTTTCTAGTCAAATATTTGAAGTCAACAGCATTTTAAATGCAGAAATAAATGTTCATATTTAGCACGTGTCTAAGTTTGACATATCAATCATCTATCAATTACTATATCAACTAATGTATGTTTGTTATAAATTTGTCAATCTTAACTGATAATAACATAAAATACATGTAAGCTCTTGTACAAACTGAATTTTGATAAGTTGACATGTAATCAAAGTTCTTCTTGAGCGATTTATGATACCAAAACTGAATGTATTTAAGAATTAAAAGGCATGTGAGCTTCATAAATTAAGAAAGTAAATACTCTCGAAATTTAAGAAAGTAAATACTTTCGAAATTTAAGAGCTCTGCTTCTTATACTTCTCAAGATCCAGGGTCAAACAGAGGTGGGAACCAAACAAATGAACCTTTTCATATATTCAGCTTATACAACATTCTATTTAAGTTAGATTTTGAGCATGCTTTAACAAACAGACTTATGTATTCTTTGTTGAACTTGCAAATAACAATGGGGTCTAATCAAACTTAAGCTTTTCCTGTTGCAAGAATAGCTTTTTCCTTTTTCCAATGACGATTTTCCTTTTGTCAGACATAAGTCAAGCATCAAAGCACTCAATAAACACCGAAACTCGTACATCACATTTACATATCTACAATCAGGTTGTAATTAAAATATCACGCCCATGCAAACAAATTCCAGACATAAAACCATCCCCTCTCCACATCCCTTACACTTATACCAAGGGGTTTTCCGCCCGTTTTCCTTTGGTTCGTGGAATCCAACAAATAATCTTTAAACCCGCTTTTTGTTTTTAATAAAAAGGTCTTTGCAAATATGTTAAGCCGCTCATCATTGCCTTATGTGCTATGGCTTGCTTTCAACAAGCCCCTTTTGCCTTTGCCCTCCTGCCCTGTGTCTTCTCTTTCCCTTCTCCTGATATTCTTTTGCTCCTTCCCCATGACTGGGATCCATAGTTGAATTCGTTTCAACGTCAGCCACGTCTGCAAATCAAAGAAGCGTATCGCGCACGTGTCTGAAATATGCATTAACACACCGCTGCCACCACCAAGAAAATCATCACCCACACCACCCAGTCACCCACTCACCCCTCCCATTGCTAAAGGCTGCCAGTGGCAGACAGTGGGTCGAGGGCCACGGAATCGGGGATCACAGTCCGGTCAGAAGCAGCAAGCATCCACCGAGAAATGATTTTATTTTTAATATTAATTGCTGCAATCGAGTGACCATGGCAACAACAACCCTCGAGATCACTCAGGATGCGACCATGTCTAGAACAAAACCACTCCACAATCTAGTGGGAAGAGCGGTGAGTGTAGAGAGGGGGGAAGGGGTGTTAAAATTACCCACCCGCCTGGTACTTCCGCTAAAACGGATGTGGCAATTGAATTTGGAAATGCACTCAAATGCCGAATAATATTATTTATTTGCCACAAATTGAACATTTTGTAAAGTCGAGTGACTTCTGACTAACGGTAATTAAGCTGCATATTTAAAATGTTGATCCTCCATTATAAATTTGTAAATATATGTACTTATCATCAACAACAGTTAAATAGACTCCATTAATATCAATCACTTGTTTATCACTTATCAGAGAATTTTCTTTAAGTAAGAGGCTTTTCCGGAAACTTGTTGCCGACTTCCACCTGCTGAGTGCTCTTCTATTTTCCAATCTTCATGCTAAGTACGCTAATGGAACCAAGAGCGCAATGTAGAATAATCCAAAGATTAAGAATTCAAACATTTTTTACACCAATAAATTTAGTCTCAATAAGAAGTTTACTAGAATAAGTTTTGTGTAATAATGAACTAAATATAAATTGAAGAAGCTAAGCATTAGACTAAAGTTAGTTTTGAATTTTACGGAAAAGCTTACTGCCAACTAGTTATTATTTAAAATTTATGAAAACTCTTGACTGACTCCTTAGTCCAAAAATTCTAATGTGAAGCTAGAGAGACCATTCTTAATATTGTTTAAGATAGTCATGATATTATTTTATTATTAAATCGTATAATATTTGAATAAACATTAAGAATAATTTGATTGAAACAAGCCTTACATATTTTCTTTATTTGCATAACATTAATCCACTTTTCAACTTATCTATAGATTAATACTATGCGAAATTAGAATTTCAGATTATTCTGGTCTAACATTTTTGTAAATATGCGTCAAGTGTTCAATTTAGTTAAACAAGAATTAGAATGGAGTTGATATTAATCGAGTAACCCACTGGCCACACTTGTATCATTCTGACACAATTTTGACTTCTCATATAAAGCCCCCATCACCCCATAAAGTGTCTGTCCCCCTTTTTGTCATGCAGGCATTCTGCCACTTGCCCCAGTCAGTCCCCTTAACCCCTCCGCAACCCCCTTTAAGCGATATGAAACCAAATCCCAGACCCATGTCCGGAACGCAAATAAACGATAAAAGCGCAGTCGTTGTGAATAACACTAACAATAAGTAGCGAGAAAGGAGAGACGAACGGAAGAGAGAGGATGGGGAAATGGAGAGCAGTGTTGACAACTACTTCGGAAAAAAGGATAAATATTAAAATAGAGGTCAGATAATTCCAAAAGACAAACAATTTTATCCTAAAATTTTTGATATTAAATTATTTATTATATAACTATATTATATTATATATAAATTATATATTCTATAACTATATTATATTATATATAATTTATAACTATATTATATTATATATAATTTATAACTATATTAAAAAATTAATACAATCATTGTAAAATATTTAATTATAAATATTATATTTGTTAAAATAGGATTAAACTATATTTATCTAAAATTAGAATTAATAAAACAGGATATATTTAGTTATAAGGCTTATTCAGGATTTTTCCTAGTTGAAGTAATTTCTAACAGGACAAATCTATTCTAAAAAGGCCTAAATTGACAACACTGGTGGAGGCAGATGCGAGTGTTTGACAGTCACACTCGTCGGTTTCACCAGCTCGTCCGTTCGTCTGCTCGTTAGTTGGTTCGACAAACGCGGGAGTTGCCTGGGAGCCCAGAAATAAATGAAAGTGAATTTAACTTGAATTTCACAATGTGCGCAAAATATCCACAAGGGATGACAGCCAGAAGAGAGAGAGTAAGAGAAATGAGAAAGAAAGAGCATAAAAGAGAGCGACGGTAAATTGATTTGGGTTGGGTGGGTTAGGGTAGCTTGGACTAGGGTTGTCCCTTTTATTTTGTGGGTGGCTTGACGTACTCGTTGATTTTGGCTTGACTTTCAGCATGTGGAAGCCGCTGCTTAGCATGTTTCCTGCCATTAGACCATGCCACGTGCGCAGTCGAGAGAGACCGACACACTCTCTCTTTCTCTCTCTCTCTCTCTCTTTCTCTTGCCCTCGCGGTAAACTGAAAATGAGGCGCAAATTTTGTGGCAACCGAAAAAAGGTTCAACAAATGGTTTGGCTCAATACCAAAAAAGCCCGAGCCGTAACCGTAACTTCAAACCCAAGCCAAAGAAAACACCACCCAAAAATGCCACCCACTATTTAGTAATGACACAAAGTTGTAATGTGGGCGAACGGGGCGTGGCAGAGGCGGGTTCCGAGGTGGTTTGGCAGGAGATTCTAGGTTCCGTTTGTATGTGTGTGTGTGTAAAAAAGTGTGGCATCATTTTTCAGGCTCGACTTTTTACGTCAGACTGTGTGAGTGTCTATATATGTGTGTGTCTGTGTGTGTGTACACTGCTGTGTGTGTTTGTGTGTGCTTTTAGGACTCTTTAGGTGTGTGTGTGGGTTGCGGGTGTTTTCTGGTTTTGGGCGCACAGCAATTGACACAGGAAAATGACGCTGCTTGTTCAGGCCATTATAATGTCCACTTTCCCAACCCCTCTCCCTCTCTCTCTCACTCACTCTAGCAGTGCTCGCTCTTTCTCTGTCACACTCATAGTCGTTTGAAAATTATGTCAACGAGCTCTGTTGATTTTCCATTTTGCCTGCTTTCATTTTAGCCTTCTTCCTGCTGCTGCTGCTGTTGTTGCTGTTGTCGTTGTTGTTGCCTTTTTATTATTGTCGTTGTTGTTGTACAGTTTGTTTTTGTTGTTAATGCTGATGTTATTTGCCATTTGCTGTTGTTGTTGCTGTTGTTGTTGTTGTTACCACCGCCTGACGCTGGTTAATTACATTTTACAAAATTTGCTGTCAAGTAGTTAAGTTGGGTTAAGTCGAGCGCGTCGCAGCTAGCGGCAACTGCGACGTCGACTGCGCTGCCAGGAGAATGTGCTTTCGCTATGTTGTTGGTAATTTAATATTCGATTTTATAATTTTTATGCGCTGACCTTTTTGCATTTGTGGCATTTTCTTTTTAATTATTTATGTGCGGTTGTGTCAAAAGGACGAGCATCAGATACCGTGACTATTGAACAGCATAAAGGGGGGAATGATGAGGGGGTGATTACAGGGTATTAGAGGTTAAGGGCTAGGGGGCGAGTTACTCAATGTTGTTTGCTTGTCTTTCAGATTAAATGGAAATCGGCATATTTAATTATGCAGACAGGTGCCTGTAATTGAGAAATGTAATGCCAACAACAGGGCCGAAAGAGAGAAAGAGCTAATAAAAAGAGACAAATAAAGACGAAAGCTTAACGAATTAATTCTCAGTGTTAACAATCCCAGAGAAATTGTTTTGCATTTTAAATCAACAATTTTAAATTGACTTAAGAGTCAGTAACTTAAAGTTAATAGCATACTGATGCAACAGACTGGGCACATGCACATACTTTTGCACTGCACTGTAGAATTTAGATGCCTTTGGGAGTATTTATGTGTGGGTGTGTGAGTGTGTGTTTGTGTGTGTGTGTGTGTGGAAAATTTAACAAAAATATTTTTAAAAGCTCAAGTCAGCAACGCAGACATTAAGCTGCAAGGAAAAAATCTGAATTGTGCGAAAGAGATGCATTTAATCAGAGAAAGAGATGCACAAAAATATACAAAAAGCACAATGGCAAAAAAACTTTGCAAAAAAGCAGACAAAATTATTCCAACAAAATCATAGAATATTTTATATTAAAAGTTGCGTTTAAACGACTTTATAATGCTCTGATCAAAACTGATAAAACGGCAAATCAATGAAGGAATTTATAAGAAAGCTATAATAAGAAAAACTTATATAAGATATTGAAGAACAACTTTGGCTTATCGAAAAACGATAAAAACAGTTATAGAAATATATAATTACAATTACAAAAAGTCATAATATTAATTGATTTATAAATTTAGATATTTTTGGGGATAGGCTAAACTATAAACTGAATTCCCCATTGAGCATTACAGTCAACTTAATTTAAGTTGACATGGTATGTTTTCAATTTATTTATAAAATTATTATAATTCAATCTGATAATATTTAAGATTTTGAGAATTTAAAATTAAAGCTTTAATGAATTTATTAACATTTTTAATTGCTTTCGTATTTTATTTTAAGTCTTACCAACATTATTCTCCTCTTATTAAAAGTATTTTCCTAAATATGTTTAAGTAACTTATTATCCTTATTATTAATATTATTTGTATTGATTATTATTAAACAATTACTCCTCTTTCAAATAATAATCCTAATTATATTTACTATCTTTAGCAATAATAAATTATTTATTACATTTCTCTGTACTACAATTTTAGCATAGCAAGGATTTTTGGATGTTCAGTTGTTTTCTAGGGCACTCACATGTCGCCTATGTCTAACCGTCCCGCTGCAGGATACACTTTGCGTTAGAGCATAGAAACTCGGCGAGCAAAAGACAAGAAAAAACGAGAAATGAAAAAAAGAAAATATTAAAAAAAAGAATAAAAAACTCTAGCGAAAAATGTTACGCTTGCATTGGTGTGTGTGTGGAGAGGGGATGGAGACAAAGCAGGGGAAAAGGAGCAGAAGTAAGAGAAGTGAATTGAGAAGAGAAAGGGGTATGCTGCTGTTGGGTATTTGGGGAATTGGTTGGGTGTTGGTGTCTGCCAGTTGGAGAGCATGTGGCTCTTACAATGACAGCAACAACCAGGCGAGTTGTTATTGTAGTTGTTGCCGCTGAAGTTGTTGTTGCTGGTGTTGTTGTTGCTGTTGGTGTTGTTGTTAATGCTGCTGCAGCAACAGTCGGTGAAGCAGGACAAAGACGAGAAGCAGGTGGAAGTAGAAGCTGAGGGAGAAGTGGCACAGCATTGCGATGAAGGCATTAAGCTGCTACACACACACGCACACACACTTTTAAAACATACACACATTCATACACACCCACACACTTACACCCACACAGATGGCAGACATTATGGCCAGCAACTGACGAAGGATGCGTTTGCCATGAAATACGCACAGACACAGAAACGGATAGAAAAATCCATAAAGGCTGCAGCAGAGCATGCTCGACTGTGGAAGGCTCTGTAATAATATACTAAACTTTACAACTATTAAATGTAAAATCCTTTCATGCATCAAATCTTGATCAAAATGACACTCCGTATACTATTTAATTTAGCTTTAACAAAGTTATGGATGTTTAAAGTCTATTAATTCTTTGTTATGTTTTAATGTACAGGGTCTAGCATAAAAACATACTCTAATACGTACTCGCACATACACAAGGCGACACACTTTTACACACTCACACACCCACACACAGACGCATACACTCTCAAAAGAACTTGGTAAGAAACTTGCGCGGCTTTTTGCCAAAGCGAGCGGGACGAACTGTAAGCGGGGAAACTGTTGGCATATCCATGCCAAAGCGATAGAAGAAAAAGCCAGTCGACACACACACATACACTTACACACACAGGAAACAAAATGGCAACATAACTGTAGTGAAAATGTCAAGAGAGAGAAAAGATATTAAAACGTATTTGACTTCTGCGAGTTTGCGGATGAGTCTGAGGACATGAGGCAGGATGTGCGCCAGTGTGGCACAATGAAAAATATATAAAGAAGCCGCACACACACACACACACACAGCAAAATACACACACATGCACAGCTTATGACAAAAATAATAAAAATGACTCAAGAAACGAAGCAGCTGAAAAGCAAAAAAACGAAAAGGAAAAAAAACAGCACACAGTAAAATAAAAGTAAAGAGAAAAGCGAAGAAAAATAAAAAAAATGAAACGAAATACAAGTATAAAAATGAATTTTAGATGACAGTCAATGTGTGGGGTGGGGGACAGTTGGCAAGGGGCAGTGGGGTGCGGTCCGAAGGTTTGTCTTTGCAGTTAAGCAGACGAGTAAATGTTGTCCTTATTGTTGTTGCTGCTCCTGCTACTGCTCTTTCTCTGCCTCTTCCTCCTGTCTGCTATTTTATGCCAAAGACGTTGACGGCAACAGCAAAAAGTGGGCGGCAGTGGGCGTGACAGCATTGCACAGCGGCAACAGCAACAAAAACTGAAAGAGAAGCGACAAAAAGTGGAAAGTTTTATGGGCAACAGCAGCAAAAATTGCAATATACCGTGGCAAGGACTACGAGGACCACAAGGACCCTCCTGGACTTGGATTGGCCATGGGGGTATTACAGGGGCATGTGGGTGCAGCAAAGGGATGGGAGATCCCCCTTCCTCTTTCTCTCTCCTCTCTCACTGAGGAGGAGGTGATGAGGTTGCTGATGTTGATGGCGTTGCTGGCAATGTGAAGGCACTGACAACAGCAACCAACCAACAGCAGCAGCAGCAATATCAACTAGAATATCAGGACAGAGAAAGATACAGAGGCATAGTGACTAAAAGGGGGAGAGTAAAAAATTACACACTTCCAAAAAAGAGAACTCTGGAGAGTTTTCTGCCTGAATATCACAAATAAAGTGGGTAGAAATTCTCTATAAAACCAAATCTTCAGATAGTAGAGTTAACCCGTGAATTATCTAAATAGGTATAGGTTTTATTGTGCGACTTCTTGGCGCCTGAAATCGAAATCTCTTTTTCTTTAACTCTGTACTTGAAAACTACAAAGAGTCTATTAAGTTATAATGAAGAGTGATATAATGTTACCTTCCCTTTTTTAAAAATGTACAGGCTGTTCAAAGGGTAATATATAATTCATAATATTTATATTAATCAATCCCCACTCACGTAGAAATCAGGCTACGCTCCTGTGTGTGTGTGTGTGTAAGTGAAATGACTGTGTGTACATCGATGCCAACATCGACAGCGACACATAAGCTATGGAATTCACTGTGGGAAACACTTCCCCTTCCCCTGCTTTACTCTCACTCTCCGCCCACTCCTTGCTGACACCACCCACAGAAGCAGACAAAATGATTTCGTTTCTTGGCACGAGTTGGGAAAACTTCGACAATGGTGATGGGAAACGTTAGCAGAAACAACTTACAAATTAAGGCTTAAATAAGAAGCCGTCCAAACAGCCCACACAGCGTTGCCAGATATCTCGGGGGGGAAAACTCAGGCATTGGCAACATATGTTTGTCAAAATCTCCCCAGCAATAAGTATATTTCACAGGGGAGAAAGAAAAAATGAATGGAAATAGAATACAACATAAAAATAAATCATACGCCTCATCAGCCCCAGAAACGAGCCAATACCGTAACCATTACCCGGCCACAGGCCCCACATCCATCAGTTCTGCTTTGCCACAAAGCTCAATCCCCTCACTCCACCCACCCCTCTATCCTCTCCCCTCTCTCTTAGCCCTCTTTCCAACCCGCTTGTCCATGGCGCTAATAAATGCTTATCGAAGACGCATAAAGCGAGTAAATTCGCAGCCATTAAACGAGCATAAAACTCAATGCCTGCTCGGAACAACAACAGCAACAACTAAAATGAGGGGCCGACAAATCAAAGTACAAGCAAAACACACCCCCTCCACACTCCCCCATCCCTTACTTATCCCAATTCCCTCTTTGACACTCCCTAAGGCCGCAAAAGCTGTGAAATAAAACCAGGCAAAGAACCGACAACGGCTACAATGAAACCCAAAGCGGCTCCCAGGCGATTTTAATGCGGGTTTGGCGTTTCGGCCCAAGAAACAGCCAGTTATCCCAACCACCCACAGCCCCCTGCAACACCCCCTGCACCACCCTTAACACCCATACCACCTACAGCACCCAACGTTGACAGCATACAAAGTAACTTAAATCGAAACAATAAAGCGGCAACTTTGTTCAAGCAAAAATGCAAAAGGGAGAAAATCATAAAAAGAGGACGAAGACGCTGGAGGGGCAAAAGGAAAAAGAGAGGAAAGAAAGAGGGAATAGGGAAGGAAAAAGAGCTTGGAGAAAAGGAAGAAAAGTAGCGCATAAAAGTTGCCAAAGATGGCAAAAGAAAAAGACTCAAAAAATACAGAAATGAAAATGAGAAAAAAAAAGTAAAAGAAAACATGGAAAATGCGCAAATAAATGAATGAATAAAAGCACACCACACGAGCGTGAGTATGAAGCAGAAGAAGATCCCACAAAGAAATTACAAAATGCGAGAGGGACACAAAGCCAATGGAGCTCTTTGCTTCAGAGGAACCACAACGACAGCAGCATCGTTGGCAAAAATATTAATAAATCCAAGCCACAGGACACTAGACACACTCTACACTCCATACTCCACACTTTATACTTTAGACTCTACAGAACCTCTACAATCCAGAGTGCTTTGGGGATGCCACAAAGTTCCCACACAACTTGGCGTATGCGTAATATGCAATGTTAAGCAAGAACCAAGCAACAGCCAAAAGGCCAAAAACTTCAGATGCTTATCAAATAATTATTTTTGAAAGCGCCATGAAAAATTTTATAACAATGCTAAAAGCAGAACATTAAACTTGCTCTTATTATCGCTGATCTTTGAGAGGATTTTTATAGAGCTTATAGCTTAATAAAAGAGAAAGCAATCTTTGATTACGTAAGCCAATCTATTATATTGTTAATTTAAAACTTATTTACAATTAACAATTTTTCTTATGCCCAATCCAAATGTATTTACTTTCAAGTTGGTTTAACTAAGATAGTCTGAGCTAAGTAAGTTAAGTTTACCTTTCTGTGTAATACAATTAAATAATAATATTAAGCCTAAGCTGTGAGAAAACCGCAAAGAAATCTTGATTTAATTTATTCGATTTAGATATAATTTATGTTGAGAAAAAAATTACTGTATACTATCACTTTAATATAATTAGCTGTGAGGTAATATTATACCTCTAATTAACATAAGCTTGAGCATTAAAAAAAAGTTATTTCTATAGGGCCCTCAACCTTATTTTAATAACTAACAATTATTATTATTATTAATACAATTAACTCCTTTCTACTTAAAAAGAGTTCCCCATGTCGTATACTTACTGATTTCCATATATCACCAAATACATCACATCACATTAACATATATTAAGAAACATAATCCCATTAATTTTACAATTTCCCTTTATCAGCTATAGTCTCCATTATTAAATAAAGTGTCATAAGTAATTAATTCGACATTCAATGCATAACTGAGGTCCAACTGTTGGCACTTGAGTTTCAATTGAATTTGCGGGCTGTGCAATGGTTCGATGCCCATTTGGAATGACCACTAATCATAAGGATAACACCTAATCAACCGCAGATTCGGTAGCCGCATCATATCCCAAAAAAGGCCGAACCACCGAGCGGTTTTCCGCCCACAAAATCGAAAGGACCGAGGAGGTTTCTCTGTTAAATTAAATGAAACGTTGATAAGGCGCAAAAGGGCGCACTAAACGATTAAATCGAATGAGCGAACAAATGAGTAAGTGAGTGCCAGTGAGTGTCGAGTGAATATGCGAGTGAGTGAATCGCCTTTTCATTCATACAAGCTACTACCCTTAACCCACACACCCCCCACAAACAATCTACACTCTTACCCTATTGTCTGACCCCGTGTTATGGACGTGCCCGACTGACTTTCGGCACAAGTGCGCAGCGATGGCGAAAAGTGAATTTTCCGCCGTGCGGTTGTCAGGCACGCAGCGAAAATGACACGAGTAAAGGCAGAGGTGAAGGCGAAAGAGAATGAAATTGAGAGAGTGAGAGAGAGAAAGAGGGAGAGAGTGGGGAAGAAGTGGGCAAACAAGTAAGAAATTGCTAGCTGAATAATTTCAACGTCGACTCTGTGACTGCGACGCAAGCAGCAAAGAGTGTGAGTGCAAAGTCAGCTTAAAGCGCGACAGAGAAAGAGAGCGACCCAAACGAAGACAGCAGCATTGGTAAGATGGTAAGGGGGAGGGAAGGGATAGGGAAAGAGTCGAGTGGAGTGAGAGAGTGTTAGATTGGGTGGGCTGTCGTGCATTTACATTTTTATTTTGCTCGGATTTCGCTCGTTTTTGGGGCCGACGTTCGTTCGGTCAGGCAGACAATGTTTTTCACGTGCCATTGCATGTGCACACACAAACATACATTAGTACCTATCAGTATGTGAGTGTATGTGTGTGTGTGAGAAGAGCAAGCTTTTATTAGGTTGTTGCTGTTGCATTCTGTGCGCCTGCTCTCCAGGCAGCGTGTTGCGTTCGTGTGTGACGTTCTGTGTGACCAACTGATTGACGTTGACGTTGACGTTGACTGCGATGTCGACGCCTTTCTTCTGGCATTTTTGTTGGTCTGCTTGCTGCCTAGCACATTTCTAAATAACCGTGGAGTGAGTGTGAGTCCGTGTGTGTATTTGTGTGTGTGAAAGTGTGAGAGCGCGGAGAGACAGTAATTGCAGTTGTTGTAGTCCTGTTGTGCCCTCTCTGTTTGTTTAACTGGACTTGATTAGGTTTTCGAGGTTAGATACATTACGAATTATTCAGCGCTCAGTTGGAGGTTCACTCCCACTCCCGTTTCCTCAACGCACAGTGGTCCTCTTGGGCAATTTACTTAGTTTGGATTTAATAATAACATTATCTACAATTGTACTTACGTTATTTTATAAACTAAAACTAAACAGTGAGAATTGCTTTGTTTTAAATTGTTTTACAAATAAGTTTACAAATTTCCTTTTATTCGTCATTTTAAAAACATATTAAAAAATATTTGTAAGTTTAGTTTATTATACTGAGAAAAATTATTCTGAACCGGATCTCTCCTAATTTACATAGATAAAACCTTTAAACCTCACTGTAGTTTAAAAATTATACCTTCTCAAAAGTAGATTTAATTCCATGAGCATAAAAGGAAAGGCTAACTTTATTGTTTTTTTTCCCATTAAGAAACTTATTTGTAACTACAAATAAAAGCACTACAAAACTTTATTGAACTATTATTTATTGATAAATAACAGTATAAAATTTGAGATAGTAAATAAATGAGCATTTATAAAATGTTAATTTTTTGTTAATTTGAAAGATGATTTAATCCGAATTAATTTGATCCCCACTGTGCAAGAACTCGCCCTGCTTATTCCTCGGCTGCCTCCCTCCCTTCCCCAGCGACTGCCACTTGTTCCATTGGTTTTGCTCCTGCGAGGGCTGTTTATCGAATTTCGAACCAGAAATTCTTTGATTGTGTTGTAATTGTGTTATCCATCCTTGTTGCCGTCTGGCAGTTGCTTCTTTTCCCTCCCTCCACTCACCGCATTGTGAATGAGGAATGCCACTGCTGTGGCACGTAGCACATAATTGTTACTATTAATATTTCATTGGGTGGTTGCTTTGGGACATTTATGGACTGTTTTTCCTCGCCTTTTCTTCCTTTAACCAATGCTTTGGGTGTGTTTTGTGTGTGTGTGTGTGTGTTTAATTAATCGACTTGGCGACTGTGAGTGGCAAATGTTCTTATTGTTTTTGTTCGCTAGTCAAAATATTTGACTTGTAGATGTGCTCCTAATTGAGTGTCTCCTTTCTCATTCTTATTTATACTATGTATACGCCCCATACACCCCAACACACCCCAGTTGGCCAACAGCAGCAGCAGTTATTGCAGCTTTGTAAACGAGAGTAAAAGTTTTCCCGGCCAACTGTTCTTGTTGTTGCTTTTCATTCTGTTCATTCGCTGCTTTTGCCCATCTGGCGTTAACTTCACGAAAATGATGTAAACCTAATTAAATTTCCAATAGACCCCCAAGATTAGCTAAAAGAAACTTTTGACGACGGCGCAGATAATTGCTGGATTACGTCATGCAAGCAAATTTCCATTCCCCCATCCATTGCCTTTTTCCCCACCCCCAAGCCCCACTCCAGTGAAATCTAATGACTCTTTGGGATGTTGCAAAATGACAGAATCAAAGGTGGATGCTTTGCTTTGTTCTGTATTTTATGTAGAAGTAAAAGCAAAGTCGAAAGCTACCATTTATTTTCTGATATAAGCAAATTAATTGCTTGTGTTTCTCGGAATAATTATAATCAACTTAATTTTAATTTACTTTATTATTAGTTTACAATTCACATGAAAAGACACGCTTTCATCATCATACAAATGCTTGAATTGGAGAATAGCATTTAGCATCATATTTAAATTTATAGATATATCAAATATCTCTTGACTGTACTCTGGATTATGAAAATAAGTAAAGTAGCATATAACTAATAAGTATCAAATTTGTTTCTTTTCAGTTGAGTCGTAAAGAGAGTTTACTTAAAAATATAATAAAAACCAACGAAGTATTTTATTATGATGTATGAATGCATTTGATAATTAATAAATCAAAAAATGCTTATTTTAAACATTTGCTTTATTAACGGATTAACTTTTAAATATTTAGGTTTTTTAATGCAGAGTTGTTAGAGCTATTTTTATGTAAAATAAAGATATATCTTTTACACTCAGTTTCAAACAATTTTAGTTGCGATCTCGATGATACTCGTATCTTATTTTATTTAAATTAACTTATTTATTTTTTAATTTATTGCTAAAACATGGCAAGGCTTGCTAGTGCTCCAAATTCATTTCGTTTTAGTTGAAATAACTGGTATTATGTAGCTAACAAATTTATATAGTAACTTAGCATGATAAATTACTTAATTTACCGATCAAATCTCCCAGCTGTTGCCAACAAAGTTGTACGTTGAAGAGAAATCAGCAACCAAACAGGACAAACGATAATTATCGAAACGACAAACGTATCGACGTCGACAGCTTCAACAACTCCTGAATGGGGAAAGAAAAGGAGAAGTAGGAGACAGAACAAAGATGCTGGGTCATCGTCGAGTGTCGACGACGGTCGTTGTCGCTGTCGTTATCCTCATTGTCAATATCGAGCAAAATTTCTACACCCACACAAGGGCAAATTGAATTATCCCCAACAAATAGATGTGAGTGTGTGTGTGTGTTGGCATGTTTGTGCTTTGTGTTGCGTTGTGTCTTGGATTGTGCTCTGTGTATCTGTGAAACGTCAAAGTATCTTAATTAAATTTCATCCCTTAGCCAAAACGTAAAAATGTACAGCAATTTCACGTTGCTCGACTGACTAATAGACAATTTACGCCCACACAGACTAAGAAAACTAAAAGTCAAGACATGAGACGCGAGACACACAACACAAAATGGAACGTTGAATGAACTGTGCGACAGGGACACTCCCCACAAATGTCGGGAACTTTACCCTGACCATATCCCTTATCCTACCTCTACCCTTAACCCATCTGATCTGAGACAGGAGGACATGAAGTGCACAAAATACAATTTCGCAAACAGCAACAGCAAAAGCAACAACAAATCCAAACACAAATACAAACACAAACACAACTACAACACACATGCACATGCCGTTTAGCAACACTGTTAGGTAGTGTGAGGCAATGCCAGCCAAACTGGCAGTCAACTGTTATGCCATTAAATAAAGTTGGCAACACTTAATGCACAGCGACAACAAAACCAACAACTCTCCCCAGAGCCAAAGGGTGTCCAAGAGGGAATAAATAGAAGGTGGGAGTGTTTGCCATAGGGTTATTACTGGTTGTTCCTGGTTGTTCTTGGTGTTGCTGAGGGTCTAAAACGTTTACCGATTTGTTGCTAATATTTAGCAGGCAACCAAACGAAGCCTTCACTTTGAGTTCCCCAACAAAATCTATAAAATATACACTGCAACAACAACAACAACAACAACAACTACGAGAACAATAACAATGCTGTAAAAGTTATAAAGTTTGTCAGGTTTATACGTTGCACTTCATTGCAATATTAAATTTCCAAAGGAAAAATAGAGTTGTAAGTTATTAGTTTACTTTTTATTGTGAAGAGAAGTTAGGTTAGGTTTACTTTTAATAGGATGTGGCAACGCTGTTTATACGGAAGAATCCTTGCATCAAAGATCATCAAAGGATCGCTTTGTTGGTTGGGTCTCTCAGGAATGATCATGAATGTATTAAAATATTTGATTAATTTTGAAAAATATTACAGAAGATAAAATTACAAAAAAGCTAAGCAAGAAGAAAGTAAAGAGAGTGAAGTTTAAGGTACTTATTTAGAGTTGCCACATCGCTTCAAAGTAGTCAATAAAGCAAGAAAAATGATTCCCAAGTGAAAAACGAACTCTAGAGAATTTTGCACTAAAAGCAATATTGCAATAAGTGTGGTATAAACTGAATACCTATGTGTATGTGAATGTTACCTCTAAGTGAATATGTGTGTGTGAGTGTGTGTGTGCTTACTTGTGTGTACTGTATGTGTGTAGATTGTGTGTGTGCGTTTGTTAGCCATTTGTTTTTGTCGCTCGCCTCTGGCGTTCGTATAAACATGCCACGTTAGGCGACGTGCCAAGTTTCATGTGCAACTTCGTTGCTTCTAAACAACCTGCAGTTCAATCCACCCACTATACTCCCTCTTTTTAGCTAGTTCCAGCTACAGCACCCAGTTGGACCACCCAACCACTCAACCACCAATGCAGCAGTTCAATCCAACAATCTACTACACATGCAGCGACAACAAAGCGCATGAATTTGTTGCCAGTTTGTGCCACCCGCAGTTGTGATGTTGCCTCAACTCTATCTCTCTCTCCGCCCTTGTTTCATATTCCCCTTTCCACAACTTTCCTCTATTCCCTCCTCTCTAATTCTGCCCTTCTCAGAGCAGAGCAAATGCATGTCGCCGACTGTCCATGCACCGCAATTTGCGCACAACAACAGCAACAACTAGTTGGAAAAGTCGAGAGAACACGATTGTAGATGACCCTGTACATATTCTGTAAACATATCCAAACTATAGCATATGTATATTGTATGTGTCAAATGCTCTAGCATTATTCATATTAATATAAAATTTAGAGCCCTAATGCTAATTCAAAATATTTGTTTTATTTATTATCTTAATATAATTTTAATTTTAATAAGAGTCATGTTATTAACATATATTTGTTATCTAACTTATCTTAAGCAGCTAAGAAAAAATTTCTAATGTTAAAAAAATTAGATAGTAAAATTAAAAAATTAGTTCAATATTTTTAGGGTATAAAAGAACCTCCATACCAATTTTTGTAACAATACCTCGTGTGGTTTTTGAGACCGGAGTATTCAAAGGGACACAGGGAGATTTTGATCGTTTGTTTATGCTGGGTAATCAAGTATATATATAATTCATATAGTCTCTGCCACGCCTTCTTTTGCCTGTTACGCACATTTAGCTATTAACAGTCTTAATAGATCCTTTGTACTTTTTAAGTACAGGGTCCATACAACTGGCAACAACAAGGACAAACAACAGCAACTGTTGGGCAACGCGTGATATCCTTTACACAGACACAAGCTGTCCCTCTACCCCCTCTATTTACCCCATATTTTCCTTGTCCACCTACTCCCCTTTGCTTTTCCCTTCCCTGTGAATTTTCCTTATCCATAGGAAGCCGGCACTCACAGCTACCGTTCCGAATTGAATTAAACTCAAACTTTTACCAATTTACAAAAGCAACAGCAGCAGCGGGCTAAAGAAAGAGGAGCATAGTTGGGGGAGGGAAACAAAAAGGGGGGTGGTGGTGAATGGGAGGTGGGAGTTTTCTTCGCCAAGGAGCATAAATGACGGCCAAAGAAAAGCTGGCAAAGTTTTTACCCAAAAGCCAAGTTGAAGCTTATTTTCTGGTGCGCCTTTTGCCTTTTTGTTTTCTATTTTCCTTTCTTTCTTTTTTGCCTATTTTGCGTCGAGACTTTTCTTCGACCACGCCTCCCATCCTACTACTACACCCACTACCTAGTGCTATACTATTTTTCTTTCTTTCCTCCTTTTTTTTTATTTTTTGTTGGCATTTGTTTTTGGCTCTTGGTGAAACACAATCTGCACCGTAAAAGAGCTTAAACCCTGTCAAGCCACCCATTAAGAGAGGCAGGCGAACATTTTGCGTGATGGCATACCAACACAAGGAAAGCAGAGAAGAGAGGGAAAGAGGAAGGGTTAGGGGGGGATGGATCCTTGCAAAGGACAACTATGAGCGAGCTTTTGGCCGGATGGCCGCCTGGGACGCACAGACATGGCTAAGTTGTTTGTAGTTGTTGGGATTGTTGCTTTTTTCGGTTACTTTTGTTGGTTTAGTGCTGTTATTGTTGTTGTTGTTGGAAATTATAGCATGTCCTTTGCACTGGCATTGCTATGGCTTTTGGCCACAAGAACTGAGAAGGGGGGGTGGAGTGAGGAGAGAGGGGACAGGTGGCAAGTGGCAGATGAGAAGAGCAGAAGGTGGAAGAAGATTGTTTGGCTCGCTTGTGCTTTGACTTGCAGCCTGGCCTGGACCATGGCCATGAGTTTCCCTCTCTCTCTCTCTCCTGGATTCACTATCTATCTATCTCTCTTTCTCTACTTCTCTACTCTCTATCTGTCTGCTATTCGACTCTGACTCCGTTTGTCATCTGCTGAAATATAATCGAGTCGAGCAGCCAAAAAGCGTACAATTTGCGCAAATTTAGTAGCAAACAAGGGGCAGAGATATTGAAAAAGAAAATGACTGTGGAAAACCACGAAAATGGGCAGAATTTTCATGCCTGCCAGTTGAGAAGATGACATAGCAGAAGATAGAAAGCAAATAGAGAGATGAACATGATATGTTAAACATAGGATGATACATGGGGAAATATAAATGATTTGATTTCTTGTAGATTCTGATTAAATGGGTAACGTAATGAATTTGAGCATAAGAAGAAGATGCTAAATTATGTATTATATATTTAGATGATATATGACAAGTTACAATGTGATATATGATTAAAGTAAGGACATACAGATGGCCTAAGAAAAGATACTAACTCATTGTATATATAGGAAATTATTTATTATTTGCAAGATTTGGCTTCTTAATTTATTTGTTAAATTTTACTAAATTAATGAATATGAATTACTTAATTAATAACAACAATACGTTTTTGTGTACAAATTATTTTTTATAGTATTTAGAAAAAAATGTTTAGAAGGAAATAAGAGGAATTATGTCAATTATTTTGAAAGTACATAGGTAAACAAATATTAAATTGTAAACTAAAACAAATGCTATAATTTATTTAATATACATAAAATTAATGCATATATTCTATTAAACAACTGTTTCATCTTTTTCCAACTAGCTATTATTATTATTATTATATTATTGTTCCCCAAAACAAATGATATAGAACAACCTAATCAGCATTATATTGACTGCGTCAACTTAAAATATACAAAGGACCAACGATGAGCAGCCCTTGACTATCATCTACAATGTTGTCTGTCCCTGTCAAACCCAAGTTCCTCTCCCTCTCCCTCTCTCCTGCCATCCCTGGGCTTTCGAATAATTTTCCAGCCATTTTGCCCAAACCAAGCAACAGTGCAAATGGGGGAAAAAAAAAAAGAAATGGAAACCCAACTTGGGTGGTCATCATTCTGGCGACCAGGTCAGAGTCAGACTGTCAGAGAGACAGACAGACAGACAGACAGATAGACAGATAGAGAGAGGGAGAGACAGAGAAGGATAAAGAAAAAGTAGCTAAAACGAAAAGTTAATAGAGAAAGCAGAAGCGACAGCAACAGAATGTGGGGCCAAGGCAATGCCAGATATGTGGTGAAGGGGAAAGCAGAGGGGAAATGGGACTTTTGGCATCAAGCAAATGGACAGACGGGCAGACAGTCAAGGCGAGATTTGACAAAAAGGTCGCACAGACACACACACAGACATAGATACAGAGTAATACAGAGATATATAGATGGAAGGACAACGGACAAGGGACATTGGACATTGGATGTTGGACGACGGTCAGCCCCAAAGTTGAAAATGTACAAACAAATCGAGCAGACATCGAGCTATGCTGGTGTTTAGGGGGGACAAAGACACCGAGAAAGAGGGGAGCAGAGAAAGAGAGGGAAGAAATAGACGACGACAGACATCGAGAGCAACAAACAAACAAATAGACAAACAGACGTTGACCCAAAAGTTGAAGTGCAGATCTGAAAGCAACCAACAGACAAACCAAGCCTCCCTAGACCCTACCCCCTTCTATACCCCTGCAAAAGCAGCCCACAACTGTCCCTGTCTCACTCACACTCCATTGAGTTATCCCAAAAAGTTTGATTTAAGCTGTGGAACTTTTTTGGGTGCGCTACTCGAGTATATCACGCATACGCACTGTGGCCATGATAGCTGTGAGTAGCTCTCAGTGCGTATCTATGTGTGTGTGTGTGTGCTGATATATGTATGTGTGTATAACTGCGTATTTGTTGAATTTAAACATTTTCCCAAACTTTGAGCTGCTGCGAGCAAAAGCCAAAAGTTTTCCCAACAACAAAACTTGGCCCCCAAAAAATAAAAAGAGTTTATTGCTGTCGGACCCAAAATCGTGGGTCGCTAGAGAGGAGTGGCAGGGGGTGGGATTGGTGTAGGTGAAGGATAGTGGCAATGCGAGAGGGAGGGGAAAGGTATGCTTCGGCAGCCATTGCCGCTGGCAGCATAATATTTTCTGCTAACGCAGTCACTTTTCATAAACTTTCACAAGCGAGCAACAACACGAACAACTACAACAACAAGAACTATGTACAACAACAACAACACCGACAACTACAACAATGAAAACTCAAACAACAGCAACAACTTGTAGAAATGTTTTGAAAAAGGCAGCCAGTAAAAAGGATTATAGAAAATTGCCAGCAATATGAGCACAAAGTGTAGACTCTACAGGAGAGGAGAAGAGGCAGCTGAAGGGGCTGTTAGCATTGGCGCGACAGTAGCTGGCAGGGGGTTTGATAGAGGGGGAAGGGGGACAGCTTTAAGGGACGCTTGTCTGCCTGCGCATATTGTCAACTGTTGGCGTCGGCGAAGAACAGAACGAATACGACAACGACAACGACAACGCATCAATGTCTCGTCGTCATTGTTATTACAGCCCTATGGCACACCCAAGCCCAAGCACACACACACTCACACACACATCTATACCACCCACACACACACACACACACCCATACCCACGCATATGCCTAAAAGCCGTCAACACAATGTTTGGCTTGTAGCTGAGAAGCGTTACCAACAATGTAGCACAGTGTGCAACAAATTATTAAATTTCTTGAACTAAGTCTCTAAAAAAGTGATTAATTTGATTAAATATTGTTAGAAAGGGATTAAAAATTAGAAATAAATATTTACAAATATATGAAGGCATCAACAAAAAGGATAGACTATAAAGATTCAATAAAAAGCGTACCTAAAATACTTACAGCTACCGATATTAAGTATACAATGCAAACTGATTTTTTAATATTATGGAAAAACACTTATAATGCAATAACAGCAGCAAAAATGATGATTACATTACAATATTCATCACTTGTTTTCCACATAATTAAATTAAATAAAACAAAACAAATTAAACTTTAAAAAATCATATCGTTAACTAATTTATTAAATTCCTTAAACCGAATGATGTACTTAAGACACATTATAGGTAATAAATATTTAAGATACTAGAATTTATTTTTATAAAAATCTATAAATATCAATAATAAAAAAATCCATATTATTTTCCTTTTATACATTGCCACATAAAGTTATTACTTTTCTAAAGTCACCTCAAACTTAAATTATAAAAATTAAATTGGCTTTTTCAAAGAACTTAAACAATTTAAAATATTATGTTATATTGTCGGAAATGGGCATGAAATCTTCAGTAATTTATTACATATCAATGTAAACTAAATTATATGTGGCATATTATTCCATTTACTATCTGATTCCATCATAAGTGGTGCATATCTCTTTATTTATATCTACCTCTTCTTATATCATCGAACATATAGTATAGATATTTTAGGATCAGAGAAAATTTCAAAGAATTCAAGCTTTCTAATGTCCTACGAAATCCTTTACATTACTTGCCTACCTTTAACCACTGTGCGTTGACAGCGAAGGTCGTTTAGCGTTGATGACTTGACGGCATCTGACAGAGACGGAGAGCGAGAGATTGTTCTGTTTTGTGTGGGGGTAGAGAAGCGTAAGGAGATTATGCCTCAAGGGCCATGGTGGGGCCAATGGGAATGGCAAGGGGAGTGAAGGAGGGGAGAAGAGAGGGTCCTCAGTCGACTGGCGTCGGAAATTTTCAGGTTTTGATTGTGTAGTCATGTCAAAATAATAGTCAACTTACATGCCACAGTCGAGGTGGCCAACCCCCAAAAGAAGAGCTCGAATTACATGAGAGAAAGAGAGAAATGGAGAAAGCCAGATTGAGAGTGAAAGAGAGAAAGAGAATCTGGAGTTTGAGTGCGTCCAAAAGGATGACGAAGCTGCTGCTAAGTGGCTCAAACTTGTGAGTTCCTGTGGTTTTCTTTTTGCCCAATATACAAATGGGAGTATGTACATATATACATATATATTCATACACATATATATAGCTCTATATATATGTACACGACTGTATTTTTTATTTGATATTTTTTCTTTTTTTATACTCGCCTCATTTGCATTGCTTGCCGCGGAGTGGAAAATGAATTTGCGCATATTTGGCATATTATTTTACAGGGCTGCTGTGTGGCATGTGGCATGTGGCAAGTTCCTTGCGGTACAAGCTCTTGACAAGCTGCTGCGATTTTTGACGGGTAGTTCAAATACGTGAGGGTGTGTGTGTGTTTGTTGCATATGTGTTGAGTTCTCAAACCCAGCAACAATGTCATTGTCATTGTCATTGCAACCCCTAGATATAGATGTAGATGATGTGCCAGCTCATACCCTGTATCCCCAACCCTCTCTTTCAACCGTTCTCCCTCCTCTACACACACACACACACACAGACACATCCCTTAGTCGAGCCCAATCGCTTGTATTATTATTTTTCTTTTGTCATTGTGCTTTTTTCATATGATTTTTCTTTTGTATTTGTATAATTTTTTCTGTCGCCTTTTATCAACCCCCACTGCAAATACAATATGCACCCACATCGTGACCCCCCCTCTCCCCTCCCTCCCATTTACCCCTCTCAGATCCTTTCTTCTTATACAGTGGGTTGCCATTGTTTGCTCGCTTTTTGCTGTATTTTATTCTGTTTCTTTTAACGCTGCCTTTAGCCTGGCACGTCTTTTTATTTCTCTTTTACTTTTCTTTTATTTCTCTTTGCTTTCTTTCGATTTGTTTCTTTTGCTTCATCATCATCATCATCGTCATCGTCATTATTATCTTCATCTTTAGCGAGATCCTGAGCCTGCAATTCAAGCGTCCTTCTCCTTCTCTTTCTGTTTCTCTGTATTTGCCATTTTTATTGTTCTTTGCACACAACTTCATTTTTAGCCCACTTCTGGGTGGTTTATTTTTATGGCTCCATCCTTACCCATTCTTCTTGCCATTTCCCCCTGAATATCTTCCTCTTACTGGCCACAGCAGTGTTTTTGGTGTCTCTCACGAGTCGTTGAATTCTTGTGCTATTTGCAGACTCACACCCACCACAAAAGGCATCGCATTCCACCTTCTTCTTCCTCCTCAATGTGTTTCTGGACTCGTTTCTTGTTTTATTTTACTTCTTTTTTCCTCTTCTTTGGTTTTGACTTTGATGAGATTTTTTGAGGTTAATCCCTTGTAGTGCCAGGACCAAACGCGTCAAGTCCAAGTCCTTACCGTGGCTTTGTCTGCACGTCCCATATCCTTAGTATCCTTACACTGTGTGTTTGTGTGTGTGTGTTATGGTTGATTGTTCTTGGTGCGGAGTGGAAAATTAGTACATGCGATTGTTCTTCTTTGCTTGGAGTGGACACCAGAGAAGGTGGGGGAAGTTATGGGGCACGTGCGTCTTTTTTTTAATATTTGCCTTTGCTTTGTTGTTAGATTGTACGAAAATTAATTTCGTTACCTACCAACTGCTGCTGACGGCGACTTCTCAATGGAAAGATGTTTTTTCCCTCTCCTGGAGAGGGAAAAGAATGTTAATGGACGCTGCAGCTGAGATGTTTCACAGGGGGAGAAAAAGGTGAGGAAAACTGTTGGAAATGACACCTTAAAAAATGTTTAAGCGTTGATTTTGCCTGAATAAATTGAATACAAAATTGTTCCAGTTGCTGCTTAAAAATTTATAATAATTTGTTGAGTCGAGTCCTTGTCGAGATCCTTGCGTAATATCACACAAAAGTAATCAGCAATAAAACGAAGCGACCCACATTCCTAAACGCAACGTTTTTTGAAGAGTACTTCCTCAAAGCAAAGGAAATACTTTAATCCGCAGATTATAAAATAAAATTTGTTACGTTAAGGTAGAAGGTGAGTGGAAAGGGGGAAAGAGGGGAATGCAAAAGACGAGCTAGAAACTATATTCACACTGTAGTTGCACTTCAACGCTCCCCTTTTCGATGCAGTAAAGTCAACCCCTTGAGTTGAGTTGAGTCGTGTTACGCTGCGTATACTTAATATGCGAGTACACATACTCAGCGTTATATTTATGACGTTAAGCGAGTGCTGCCCACACACACACACACACACACACTCACTGTCACACACACACATACATTAAATGGCAGATATCCTTTTAACACTTAAAGCGGTGAAAATATTAAAAACAAAAACCACAAAGCCAACAACAACACGGAGTGCACAACATTTTTATTGATAAATGCGCAGACATACAAACAAACACGCACACGCTATCCATAGAGTTGGAGGCGTGGCAACTCCTCCATGTGTGGGAGTGTGTGTCTAGCATATACATGTGTGTGTGTGCAGTGGGTGGAAGGGAGTGGCGAAGAGGGACTTATGTTTGCTGGTCGTGTCCATGTTGAACCGCAACGCAGCTCAGCGCAAGTGTATAAAATTATGAAACAGCTCGCACCGTTCGCGTTGTGTCCCTACACACTAGAGCTCCTCCCTCTTCCCTGTCCCTCCCTATGCCACACACGTCTCTGGTCTTCATCCAACATAACGATAGACAGCATACATATCAGCATGGACTAACTGTGCCACAGTGGTGCATAAGTTAATTAAATTATACTGATTTACTTCCTGTACAAGTATTTTGCTTTAAATTCAAATTACATTAAATGAATAATATATTTAAGTTAGTATCTAGGAAACTGTAAATCTATAGTAATAACAGATTTAGTTGACTTTTCATTACAATAACTATTGTATTATATTTAAATTTAATAATTCCTGGTGCTAAAGTAAATAAAATATATGTTTATACAAATGTTTCCATTTCAATTAAAATTATACATATGTACACATATAAGATAAACTAAACATGCAAATACATATGAATATTCAATATATATATGATTAAGTATTTAGAAAGATATAAATGTTTTATTTTGCTTGTCTTTTTTGATTATAAATTAATGGGTTATCTACATTTACAAATGAGTTTAGTTGCAAGAATAAAAAAACCTCATCAATTCCGATCTATATTAAAATTTTAAATTTCCAAAAACTTAAGAAATTTAAGTATATTCAGTTTAAACAGTCTTTAAGGTTAGCAGGAGTAAAAATACCCCTTTAATCTGATACATAATTACATTTTTGTATTCTTCACCTTTTCTATTGCATGTATATCGACCTTTGCAATTTTGCCTTCATTTGCCCCACTGTGCTCAATCAAGTTCGGCCTTGCGCTTTCCCCTTACCACAAACAGTGCATACACACAAATATCCACACACTTGTAGAGAAATACGCTTGTGCTGGTATTTGGTGCCTTCTGACATGGTTCCGGCTTGTTTGTTTGGTTTATTTTATGACCATAACCGAACCACCCAACCACCCAGCCACCCCAAATACCCCAAACACCCCAACCACTGTGCTCGGCCTAACGGGCGACCAAAGGCAGTCTGAGAGGTTCAACTATAATACACAACCGTGCCTATGGATGAGTGTGCAACATGAAGGAGGCACAGAAAATGCTGCAGGCGCTGTAAGTATATATTTCTGTATGAGTATGTGTGTATGTAGAAATGTTTTTATATATGTGTTAGTGTGTGTGTGTGTGTGTGTAAGTTTAGTAGCTTTTGCCGCCTGTTTGACTCGGCCTGAAGTTCGCTTTGTTCCAGTGTTCATCTGTGTGATGTTCATGTTTGCCACGCATATAAATTGCGTTGCTATTTCTCTCTGTGTATGTGTAAGTGAGTGTGTCTGTGTGTGTGTGTATATGTGTGTGTGTCCTGACTGCGCTTAGCTCGTTGCTGTGGCGTTTTGAAAGCCAAAACCGGCTTAAATGCCATTTGTATGCATTGAATGTTGCATGTGCCAGGAGCAACTACCAACTAAAGGACGACGACGACAACGAGGAGCTGCCACAACGGAACAGTGGCCATGATGAGTTCAAATCCCACATACCCCTTTCCCCCTCTTTCTCTTTCTTTCTTTCTCCTTTCCTATCTCATTTTTTCTATCCCTATCTCTCCATCAACTTTTGCTGTTCCTCTGGCTGCCACAACGTCTGTCTTTCAGTTGGCAATGTTGCCACATTTGATTTTTCTTTCTCTATTTTTTTTTTTTTTGGTCAGCACAACAGCTGGCAACCCTGCGCCGCAATCATATTTTCTTTCCACATTTTTTGTAGTTCTCTTTCGGTCTTTTTTTAAGGCCAACAGCAACAACTAAAATATGCTGCATATTATTTTCCATTTTCCATTTGCATTTTCCTTTTGTTTCAATTCATTTGAAATATTATTTACCTCCCTCTTTCCTTCCTTTCATATAGTTGTTGTGTTTTTATATTTTCTGTTTACTCGTTTCAACTTTGTTTTTCATTTCCACTTTGTTTCGGTGTGTGTGTATGTGTGTGTGTGTGTGTTCAGGTCATAGTTCATGTGGCTGCAGCGACAAAATGACCCAACAACTGACCTCCTTCCTCCACATTCAACCCTCTCAACCCCTCTAGGATCCCTTCAATGGAGTTTATATGTTGCCGAGTTGACATTTAAATACATAAAATACTCATACTCCCACACACATTTACTCATGTATTCATATTTGTGAGTGTTTAAGTGAATGTATTTACTTTTATGAATATTTACTTGCGGTTAAACATAATTCAAAGGTATTTCCTCTACCTTTGGACTGTCAATCAAATTGTCATAAGTGTGAATTAAGTATTCATTTCAATTCATTATTTATTAAAATTGTTAATTTCACATGTTCGGTCGCTTCAAAGCGAAATTAACACACAAAATAACTGTCATTTATTTTAAATTGAAGTTTACTAAAGTAACTATGTATCGTTTATAGTCAATTGAAATATAAACTTAATATTCAAGTGCTATTTACTGTATATTTAGTTGTCACAGCGTTGCCACATCGTTCAGCAGTTGCAGCCAACTTAACTAGGTGGCACCCTTTATAAAGTCAGTATAGTAAAGAAAACATTACTTAAAAGCAGCTATTTAGATGAATGTATGACTACAATTGAAAGAAAAACTGATGCTGCTCCTATTTTAAAAGATTCAGCTTTCTAAGATTATACCGGATATTTTTAAAAGGCCCTACTAATATAATTATTTAAAATAAGCCTTACTAATATGTATAATAATTTTGATTTAGCCAGAAAACTTACCATCGGTGTGTATAATGACTGTGGAATTTTTTCTTTGGTCACGCATAAGACTGTAACTTTTGATTTCTTTCAATCTTAGTTCTACTCTACACAATAATGAATCTTGTAGCTCTAATTTTCCTTATATTTGGACATTGAAGTTGCCTTGGGCAGAAGAAGATTAAGCAGACCTTGTAAATACAATTACAAAATCTACATACAAACTTAAATTTAAAACTTTGACTGCATTTATCTTAGATGAGAGTTGTTTGCAGCCCCCGATGATGGAGGGACTTGAAACAGCCAATGGAAGTTTCACATGCTTTTCGAGAATCCCAACCTGGAGTTATTGTGATGCCAAAAAAAAGTGTTTATTTTGGTATTATGGCGGATGTGGAGGAAATCTAAATCGTTTTGACAGTAAGAAAGAGTGTAAAGAATTCTGTATGTGTTAATATATTATCTTTTCATTAATAAAGAAGAAACTTGGAAATATAATTACACAAAATCAAAAGGATTCTAAAATCCACTTCCATAAGGTATCTTAAGCAACACTGAACTATCTTAAGGTTTGTTAAAGTTTTATATATACCTTTTGCACACTCAGACCCAGACAACAACCTCAATCGACAGCACAACCTCCAAAGGGTGAATTATTGTTATGATTAAACTACAAGTCGGGGTATGTATGTATATGTATGTATGTGCATGTGTGCATGTATGTGGACAACCCCCAGCAGACCCAAAAAGCGATCCAATCTGTATCCACACCCGGACTCGTGTCCATCTTCAACCCAACACCAAAGTAAACCAAAGCAATCTCATACGTCCCATCGAGCATTGAGTGGGGATAAGATAGAAGTAAGGGAAGGGGTAAGGTGTACACGCTTCCTCATACCCTACATGTATATGTCCTACTCTACCCCACTTATTCTATATTTTACTTAATGCATTCTCTGCTTATCCTTATTTTTATTAGTGTTTCAATATTCTTTTTCACTTTGCTTGGTTGCGTTTTTCTCAGCCATCCTTTCTGTCTCCTGTCTGTCGATTCTCTTCTCTCTGAGTCCTGGTTAGAGTCCTGCTGGGGTTGGCTCGTTTCAGCCATTAAATGGACAAATGAGGGATATAAAACAATTCGCTTTGGCTTCCTTTTTTTCCGAGTCCTTTTGGCTACTTCTTCTCTCTGTGTGTTTTTATTTTGTTTTGCGCCAAAAGTATTTTATTATTATATGTATTTCCTTTTTCTTGTAGACCTTTCGGGTTGGTCACTTTATTTGTACCTTTGCCAGGACACAGAACACGGGCATGCAAAGTGCTTCTGGTTGTGCTTGTGCTTGTGATTGTGCTTGTGTATCCTTTTGGGGGCCATGTCCTTACCATGGGTTTGGTCAGGATTTATGCTCAGTCGTTGGGTGTTTCTATTTGCCTTTTGGGTGTGTTTGCTTACACGCCAAATGTCCGTTTGTCCGCTCGTCCTTTCGTGTGTCCTGTTTATGTAATCGCCCACATTAGTTTCTAACGCTGACGTTGTTGTTCTTGTTCTTGTTCTTGTTGGTGTTGGTCTAACAACATTTGCACTCACTTTTGGAGAAGGCAAAACTGAACTCATTTATAACTGAAAAAGCCAAGTTTCTCTCCTTAATACGTATCCTTTTCATTTCTCATTTTCATTCTCCCAAAAAAAAAGTTACCTTAATTTTCATTCCCACTTCGATGGGTCTTACTACTATTTTTCCTCTGCTTTTCCTTACTTTTCTTTTCTTTCTCTCTCTTATTTCTTACATTTTTTTCGGTGTCCTTCGTTGGCGCATGGAAAATGAAATGAAAATAGAATGATACTCATTAATTTGATAAATCGCGGGCATGCTTCTAGTATATGCAAGTACCGTTATATTTGTGTATATATACTGTCTTATGTATAAATATATATGTATATTTATACTGGACTTAGTCTTAGTCCTCTTTTGTACAGTCTACGCTTTCGCTTTTCCTTTCTCGCTTTTGTTGTTAAATAATGCTCGGAGATTTTATAAATGACCACGTTGCAAATGAAAAAAGTTGACCTTTAGCGCAAATAGGAAGCCGAAACCTCTAAGAATTCTCCTATATCTCCCTCTACTCTCTATGTATCTCTCGCTTTCTCCTGCATCCTTCAGTCATCGCCTTTTGTGTGCGTTGATTTTGCTTTCATCATCATCGTCTTCATCGTCATTCAGCATCAGCATCCGTATCCGCAGTATTTCTCTTGAATTTTTAAGTAATTTTTCTTGGTTTGCTCCGCCCACTTATCCCTCCGCCCCCTCTGATACCACCCCAACCCCCTGTAACACATCAAAACTTGAGTTGAGCTCTAAACAATTTTTTCTTTTTTTTTGGAGCAGGAAGCGTTCAGTGTCGTCATGGCCATTTATTTGGAGACCCGAGCTTTTATTAGCACACATTTAATAGGGTCACGCGTGTATTTGATACCCTCCCACTGACCTATACACCCCCGCCCCCAACTTACTCCTCCCTCCTGCAGTGTTGAGGTGTTTTTTTCTTCTAGCTGCTTTTTTATTATTATTAATTTTCCAGCAAGTTACATGCACACAAAACAAAATAAAGGCAGGACAACAAGAAAACAGCCAGCGGAAGCAACTTAACGCTGACTAGAGGGATATGAGGAGGGGGCAGGCAGGAGTGGGGCGGTGTACGGTGGGTGGTGGGAGGGGCAGGCGCCACCGCCTACAACACGACAACAACGCAATGTAAAAGGACACTTAAATATGGAAAAACTGTAACTGAATGTGGGCAACAAGGAGAACTTTGAGTTGTCCTCTCCCTCTGTCTTTCTCTTTCTGTCTCTCCCTCTCTTTTTTTCTCGCAAATGAGGTCACTTTTTCTCACTGCGCCGCACATGACAGACAGCTTGAAAGGGAAGGGGGGGAAATGGAAGAAATAAAGGGAAATATTTGTGGCATTACCTCGACGACCAAATTAACTGAAAGCTATAGCCAATATTTACTTTGGGGTGTTGGCCAATGAGTTGAGCATTTAAATATAAGTAATTAAAGTTACTCTCAACAATAACAGAAGATTAGAAATTTAATACTTTAATTATTTGATGCGATTTTATTATTATTTTATTTAATTTATTTTATTTAAAGTTGTGTTTTCTTATTTAAACTCTCCCAAAACCAATCCCAACCCGATTTAAGTTAATGTCTTGCTCAATCTAAAGTCCAAGACCTTGAAAACAGTTGTGGTCATCAGTACCGTCGCCTTGTGATCAACTTCATCGTAGACTTGGCCAACTGTGCATTAGTTAACGTTAAATAAATAATAACAAATAGATTTTCATTTAGTTGGTTGATAAACTGTAAAAACAAAGTCTGCAGAGACTTTTTTGCATATTGTATTGCATTACAATACAAAGAATTCGACATCGTTTACTTAGAATTGAAGCTTAAACCATGAACACGTGACGTATACGCAATGTCGATTATGATATTGTAGTTCTTAGTGCCATGCGTTAGACTGCCAGAATGTCTGCTGATGATTTAGTTGGTGGCCAACTGTAATAACTGCTACCTGGCACCAAAGCGATAGTGAAAGAAAATATAAAATATAAAATAATCATCGATGAAAAAAATGGTTAAACAAAGAAGTCGTCGGATTTGGCCATGTCTATAGCCAGTTGTTCACTTGGCCACTTGCAGTTGTTGTCGCAAAGTCGGCGAGTTAAGAACTCTTTAGAATTGCAAGTTGTGAAACAAACAACGTGGCGTATGCGTAACGCGAGCAAGTGCAAGTGCAGGCATAAAGATGAATAAGTCTACAGCTGAGGAAACACCTGACACACACTCAAAAAGTGTCTCCGGGACTTCTGAGGGCCGTTGTCTCTTCACTTTTAATACACATCCCTACTTCAGCTTTCCCCTCGAGCCTCATGCCTCCTCCAAATACGGATCCCAAGTGCGTGAGCGTAAAATTGATCGTTGCCTCAAACAATTGCAGGAGGCACTCAAAACTGGCAAGTAAGTGCGAATTACAAATAATTAAAATTATACTAAATCATTTATTTACAAGTTAAGAATATTAAGTTGAGATTGATTAATATTTATTGATTAATATTTATTATAAACATTACCCAGTTTATTTCTTGCCTTTACCTTCCTTGTTTTGGACACTATTAAGATTAAACTTATTTGTTGTACTATTTATAATTTTATTCTGAATCGCACATGTCTTTCTCTAATTGAAGCTTGCTTTGCCAACACTGCGTATACATAATAATATTAGCTCTTACATAAGTCGACAGCTGTCACTTAAATTTAACCTTTCTAAAGCGCTTCATATTTGTAATAAATATTTATTTGGTAAATGCAAAATGTAATAAGTTTTGCGATTGGTTCATTTGTTATGAGCTTGCTGAATAATTAATTAATTGGAAAAGCAAGAGCAAACTCCAAAAGTGCAGCAAACAAATGAGCCTATAAATTATTGAAACAAAAACTTAATTTTTGGCCAGGAAATGGCAGATAAACAACAAGCAGATACTTACAAAACGGATTATGGCCAAGTCAAAAGTTGCAACAGCCGCAACACAGACAATGTAAAGGATGCCAAAAGCATTGAAAGGATGTCCAAAAGGATGCCCAGCAGCTTAACTCAAGCTGAGCTAAGATACTTAGATACTTGTCTTATGTCTTGTGTCTTGTGGTTGCTGTTGCTTTGTTCATTGGCATTTCGAGACTGTAACTAATCACAAATGATAACATTTGCATGTGCAATCAGCATACACACACATATGCACAGTTAGCCAGTGTATATATGTGTGTGTATAGGTGTTTACTATGCATTTATGATTTTCGGCTATTTGCATACTTAAGTGTGCAGTTATTACCTTGTTATTCCGATATAAATAACAATGACGATGGCATTTCACAAGCTGTTACACAGACAATAAATATATGTACGTATGTGTGTGTGTTG
Source organism: Drosophila neotestacea (assembly GCA_035044365.1). Classification (NCBI taxonomy): domain Eukaryota; kingdom Metazoa; phylum Arthropoda; class Insecta; order Diptera; family Drosophilidae; genus Drosophila; species Drosophila neotestacea. The sequence goes on along the minus strand of JAWNMD010000273.1, from coordinate 5,816,293 downwards.
TTTGTGTGTGTATGTGTGTGTGTTGTTTGTGTGTGTATGTGTGTGGTTGCTTTTAACTGCTATCTGCCATTGGCAATTGCATTTAGCTGCTCCAATGCTCAACACCGAAAACATCTTGTGCATAATTAATTTTGGTTTATTTAATACATTTTAATTTATTATTGATTTTACACATAATAATAATAAACAAATCACAACAAGCTCCCTTAGGAGCTGGCAGAGAAAAGCACAATGACCACATAAGAAATTGGCTTTACATTTGTATATGTTCCTATCAAGTATACGCAGTGTACAAAGCCACTAATGCAGTGAAGCATTTTTATAAAGCCTTACAAACTGGATAATTCCAAACAATAATTGTCACACTTAGAGAGAGAAAAATGCCATTAAACAAATGGTCACATTGTGGCGTTAATCAGAGGTATTTAAAGTGAAAACATTTAATCGCATTTGCATTAATTTGTAATATGCAAAATATGCGAAATGAGGCCACAAATAAAAAAAAAACACACACACACAAAAAACAAGAATTTTTCAAAGCGACAAATTAAATAATAAAGATTATACACACTCACACACTTACACAGATACACTTCATATCTCGATTGTGATTGAATTATCACACTCTATGCTGCAAAAAAATATGAATACAATTTCAAATACAACATGTATTTATATGCATTAATAAATTGATGTAGTTGCATTTTAGATTTCACTTTAATTATTATATCACAAATTTGTTGCACATTTTTTGTGTCATTTGTTGTTCACTGAATGCACTAACTGAAAGGGGTGACAAAAAGATACCCTGGTTTGTTTTAAAAAGAAACGAGAAATTTATCAAATATTATGTGTTGATTTATAAAAATTACTACTTTCAAAATATTTTGTCATCATACATTTTCCTGTATTTTTTCTGATATGTTTTTACTTTCAAAACCTCTTTTACAGGGTATCTAAGTAGCAAAAAACTCTTGTTAATTAAGTTCTGAAAGTGTTGTATTTTGTGTAAGAATCCAACCCAATTTGTAACAAGATAATGCATCAAAATTATGCACAGAAGTCAACTCTAATGCTTTCAACATTTTAACATTTACATTTTTTTAGATCAATCGCTTTTTGATTTTGTTTTGCCATTAAAACAATAATAATAATGTAAATGCTGTCGATTCATCAAAGTTTAAATTAGTTGATTACCAATTAGGCAAACACAACTAAAACTGTTGAATAATTGCAATTGAAATTTGTAAATAAAATAAAATACTTGTGCAATATTTACTCTTATATATTTTAAAAGTACTTTCAACATTGTTTATATTATATGTATATTTAATTTTTTCATAAATCCTATCAGATCAAATGAAAGCAAATCTATATGAATAAAGACTTAAGATTCCATAGAGCGTTGCGCATAAAATTAATTTACTAATTGATGAGGCCCTGATCTCAATACGCAAAATAGCTCGACGAATTATCGTCGACAATGCAAACAAGTTGAAATTCAATTACGAAGACGACGACGATGACGATGAAGACGGCGACGAAGACGTAGACAGAAGGGGAAGAGAAGAGAAGGCAACAACTGAGAAAAGTAATCGTAAAGTACAGAGAAACAAAGCGAAAAACAAAAGCCATTGCAAAGGGAATTGTGAAGTGAAGTGAAGCATGATTGCGGGAGAGGATAGGGGAATAGAGGGGTGAAAAGATGGAGGGGTAACCGAGAGGGGCCAATAGCAAATATAAGTAAATAAATAAACCGAATAAACTGAAAATTTATTGAAGAAATACGCGCTCCATTCGAAACAAAAGCCAGAGATGATGAAGTAAATTCAATCGTGGAGCAAAAGAGGTGCTTTAGGGCTAGAGAGAAGTGCTATGGGGATAGGGGGTAGATAAGGGTATAGAGGAGACATCGCAATACGCAACCAAAATCGGTGGCGTTGTCGATAAAGTGACTTAAATCTCACACCCGCAAAAATGACGATGACGCCAATGACAACGACAATGGAAACGATGGCGACGATGTTGTCGATGGGCAATGGCAGCAATTAGAATAGAGTACGAATACAAGTCTGACTATGAGTGTGAGTACTAAGTGTGAGTGTGAGTATGAGTGTGAGTACCCGTTTTGTCGAACCGGGCAAAGGCCCGTGCACAGACACTCAAGGTTGGCCCAGTCCCAGTCGCAATCGCAATCGCAGTCTCAGTTGCCACTTGCCAGTGTATCTGTATCTCAATCTATGTATCTGTAGCTGTATCTGTGTGTATACACACACACACACAGCCACAACTTGTGCCCATGTGCAGTGAGCGATTTCACAATATTTAATAAATAATTTCATAATTGTTTTGCTTTGCGTAAAATTCAAATGAAAGAGGCGCTGAATTTTTATACAGACTCTAGAGCTGCCGAGGAAACTGAGGAGCAACAGGGGTGGTTTGGGGGTGGTGGGGCAAGGCACGCACTTTTGATGCTGCTTCTTCTCTTTGCTTCTCCTTTGTGCTTTGCTTTTCAATGTATAAGCACATAATTTAAATTTAGGTTTTTTTTTTCGTTGTGTGTACTCAATTAAAAGGCAACAACAAAAATGGAAAATTATTCCGAGAATCTTTTGGATTTGACCGCCCGACAGCAAACGCCACAATTAAAAGATTCATTTTTTTTTGTTCTCCTCTCTTTTATTTTGTTTTCTTTATTTATTTCTTTTTGTATTTATGCTTTGGCCATTGAGGGTGTTTAGTAGGGGGTTTTCTTTTGGGGTTGTGTTCTTTGTCAAAGCTAAGCGACCTCCAAATCACAAAAGCTACTAAACTGCCCAAAGGCAAAGAGAGACACCAGCAACCATAACAATTTTCAATCTTAATCCATTAAATCTATAAGCTTTTACAGCTATGCTAACTTTCAATCTCTTTTTAGCATATGAGCTCATTGAGATTGACTGGAAAATTCACTGTAAAATTAACAGTGAAGATGGAGATATACAAGAAAAATAAGTAGGAAAGAGTTAAATATAAATTAGAGAATTATAAACTTATGGATTTACTTACTTATTAACTTTCTGATAATCATGTACACACATGATTATCATATCTGCATAATAAACTGGCTAAAAAATTCATTGAAAAGGCTAGAAACCTTCTTGACAACAAAGGGAAATGTTTGTGAATAAAGAAATTTAAAAAGAGCTTTAGATAAATTGTCAGCTAGACTGTTTACTTACTAATTAATGTTCTGATTATCAAATAGATACAGGATTAAAATATGAGCATATTTAATTAACTCAAAAGTAAGCGGAAATTTAAAAACTACTTTTCAATATGCTTAGAAATATGTTTATTCCCTTCAGGTATTTTTGTCAGCTATTACCAAACACAAATATTTCTTTCACTGGCATAAAAGCAACTAGTATCAGAACAACTAGTCGTATGAGTAGTTATAAGGCAACTAGTAAAGGAAACAAATAGTTCTATGACTAGTTAAAATGCAACGTGCATTTGACTGGTTACAAACGGACTAGATCTAGGGAAGTTAATAAGAATTTAATAATTATTGAAGAAAGAGTTAAACGGACAAAGGTTTTTCTTAAGCTTTACAGAGTTTCAAATAAGATTAGAGTATTAATATCCGATTTATACTGTTTCTAAATAAAAATAACCAAATAAATAAAATATATAACTAAACTTTTAAAAAAAACATAAGTAAGACAAACAAAAATATGTTCAATCTTTTGAATAATGTGAATTTTCCATAAAAGAATATAACACAATACAATTGAATATTGATGTGTATTTATAAAATGTTTAATTTAAAGTCGTTTTTAATACATATTTTCTTTGGTCAATGCCATTTGGCACTTGTTGTTGCTCATGTTGCTGATGTTGTTGCTGTGTTTGTACTTGATTGTTGTTGTTCTTGGCTGTGGTTGTTGTTGATATAAGTATACTATATTATGGCCCATTTTTATTTACAATTTCAAATTTACTTAACGCATTTAATTTGCTTCACTGCTCATCTTCCCAAAATGTTCATCTCGAAACGAAAGAATTCTTCTTTTCTTTCTGCCCCTTGATGGGGAAATATTTGTAGTACTCGCAATGTATGTTGTCTATTTTCTGGCCCAACAACAACACAAAAAACAAAAAAAAAACAAAAGCAATTTGTTTATGAAAATTTACTTGCACACGCTTCGGTTTTTATAATTTGTTCTTGTGCTTGATTTTTTCTAAATTTTAACTAGTTTGCATGTGGGAAAACACAAATTTGTTTTTCTTGCTTTGATATGGAAAATATTTTACAAATAAATTAAAGCCATCTGGCATTAACAGATCGTTTGCCCCAAAAAAAAAAAGAAAAGACAACAAATTTCTAAAAAATTAAATGAAACTGAATTCAATCAGACATCGAATGTCGTAGGATGTTGAAAGACAGGATATGGTCAAGTCGTGATCAATAAGAACGACTCGTAAATAAATCCCAAATCTGAAGTCCCTCATTCAAAACTTGCTTCCGGTTGTATATTGTTATTGTAACTTTTGTTGTTGTTGCTGCTGTTCATTTTCAATTAAATTCCAGGCGCGTAATTTAGTTAATTAAGTCGTTTCAATCAGAGACATTGAGTGACAACAGCCACAACAACAACAGCAACGGGGACTACAAATCAGACCAGTGAATTGACAAGAAAAAGAACAATAATAAAAACGCTTGCATACCATAAATTATAGAACAAATTATGCAAATCACAAGGCAAATAAACAAAACCTCAAGACGAGGCTAAAGGCACCCACAGACCAGACCAGACGAGACCAGACTAGAGACCATATCAGACCTGGACGGCACTGCACTTGGATTTACTTTACTTTGCCCTGCCCTGGCACCAGGGAACCCAACAAAACCCAGCGACGACTCGTCGCCAATTGGAATTAACTGCACTTGGCAGCAACTCGAGGGAAGTAAGGAACAAAGAGTAGGGATATTAAAAACAAAGGTTCAACTCGGTATGACGAAGATTTAATACACTCGCAGAAACCCCTAGATAATTCAAAAAAAATATTAATAATAATATAACTTACTACAAATTTCCTGAAAAATATATATTAATTGGGAATTACTCCTTTCTATGTGATATAGTAGTCCGCTCTTAACAAAATGTTGTAAGAAAGTAAAAGAATATACCAAAAATACAAAGTCTGTGAATTGGCTTAAGAAAATTTATAAAAAAAAGACCACAAAATTTATTTTTGTATCCTTTCTTTAATACTTAAACAACATAGTTAATTGTTCTGGAAAAAAAAATCAATGCCAAGTTTAACCAAAATTTCTTTAATATTGCATAGAAAATTGATGTGAATGGTTATAATAACTCATCCTATTCTTTTCAATCGGGAAATTTTATATTTTCTGGGATCTCTTACGCCTACTTTAAAGTCACAATAAATGTAGTATACCCTATGCAAGGGAATAATAAAATCATACAGTGGCGGAACAAAATCATAAACAAAACAGAAAGCAAGAGAGGTTCAGGGAGAGTGTAGCTTGAATGCGAGTGCATTGTGAGTACACTCAGTGAGTACTCATATGTATATACTGTATATATACATACATACGTACATATATGTACGTGAGTGCATTGACAACTCGGCTCAGGGTCAGTTCTTATGCATGGCGTCACCCGCTATGAAAACCCAGTTGGAGGTCTGCACTTGTCCATGGCGCAAATCATGTGTTTATTATGTTAATTAATCGTTTTAATCAAAGATCAATACAGTTGACAACAGACAGCAACTGGGGAAAGAACAGAAGGTATGCAACTAATTGCATTAAAGTCTTCATACTTATAACTGTAGAAAAACTGACAAAGGTTTGAGTGACAGCAATATATGCAATTCTAAATACAATAACTTGTTGACAAACGAATCTGAGAAAATGTCTTGCTGATCTTCATTTGATCTCTCAATTGATTGAAGAAAATGTATATTATACTATTTTCTAGAAACGTCTAGACAGCAATAAGAAAACTATAAAAATTGACAAAGTTGAGCTTTATCCGGGTAGACATAATGATAAATATACATAAAGATGCTTTGATAGACTTTGAAATAGAAACAGTTTATAACTCATAAGAAATTCATTTATAATAAATCAATTATAATAAATCTACACTCTTCTTAACTTTATACATAGTTAATCCAAAAAAGTCACGCCCAATAACATTAATCTTAAGAAAACTCCCTTTTTTATCACTAAGTAGAATAAAAAGATTTGCTGTTATTTATGACACTAACTTCCTCAGAACCCTTTCAGAAATAAGGCGTAAAAAAGCGAATTCAAGGCGTTGCTAACAAATTATGAAGTACAATAAAAGATAATATATCATATATCATTTAGGAAGAGATCCTTATACGATTGATATATTCAGTAATGTGTAAGCTCAACCAAATCATTGGCATGTCAAATTGTCAAGTTGGCTCAATAGAATTCCATGCCTTGTAAGTAGTTCATAAAGCATAATCAGGCAGTCAAAGATCCATAAATAATGTTGGACAAACAATGGATGAGTTCAACAAATATCATATGCGTAGCCCAGAGAAAAGAACCCGAAACGAACCGCATAAATGGCAATAAATGTGCACTTAAGGGTTAGAAATTTAGCTGAACTCATAAGGGAATGTCGAGTCGAGTTTATAAAGTGTTTCCCCGAGCAGATTGCAGATTGCAGGAAACAGCGGGTGGTCAGTGAATAAAATAGAAAAAAAAACGTAGAAATACATTTACACATCAGATATACATAAATGTTGTTGATGTTGTTGTTGTTTATGTTAAACATGCAATTTCGATTTAGCATATAATTTTTTAATACTCGCTTTGGCATGTTGAAAATCGCCCTGTGTTTTTTTCGTATGCCACCCGCTGCCATTTCGGGTGACAAAAATGTCAAATGCGTAAATGTTAAGACAGCAGGAGCTGTGCCCCTTCTCCCTCTCTGTCTATCATTCTCTGTCTGTCTCTCTCTCTGTGTCTATGTAGGAGCAGTCTAATGCTGACGCAAGCTTCTACCTCCAAGACTCATTGCAATCTTCAGTCTCAGGAAGAAGGGAAGGTTGGGCTGGGAGGAAGGAAACTGAGACTGAGACAGAGACTGAGACAGACAGTAGCTGCTATTTTCTTGGCACAACATTTTCATATTCATGAGTCTAAGCGCGACGCCTTCAAACACCTCCAACCACCTCCAACCACCGCTCAGTTTTGTTCTCATTATCTCAGCTTGATTTTCAACATTTTTATGCGTCAAAAATGCTGCGTTGTCTCCTCAAGTAAAGACATAGAAGAGAGGAGGGTAGAGTGTTTGAATATAGGGGGTAGTGAGGGGCTAGAAATGAGAAAGAGAGGGTGTGGAGATGGGCTGACAAGTACACAGTAAAAATCTTTCTAAATTTCAGGTTTTAATTCTTGACATTAGATAGAATTTTTTAAATTAGTTTTCAGAATACTTTTCTTAAAAATAAAGCTTTAAGAAAAATATAATATAGGGATAGAGAGATAAGACCTTCAGATGGAGGACATAGCAGGCCTCAACCCAACTAAGATTCTTGAATTCATTCAAGAATTAGGGTTGATGGCGTAGAAGGGAGTGCAATAGATATGGAATCTATTTTCCCCATATAATAATAATAATAATAATAATGATAATATAATTTTATGTAACCAGCTTAACATATTTCGTAATCCTCAAACTTTTCTTCGGATTAATTTATATACCGGAAATTACGGATTTTTTTTAAGTGTATATAGTTAGGTGGAAGGGGGGACAAGGCATATTCCACTGCACGTGTCAATTGAAATGAATGTCGCCAGGCGTCCCGCAGTTCAACCCCCGCTACCCCTCCATCTTCACTTCCACCTCCACCTCAACTTGGCAACAACAATACTTAGTATGACTAATCTTTGGCGTCATTGTCTTTGCTGTTGTTGGTGTCTGTATTGTTGTTGTCGCCGTCTTGACAAGAAAAATGCCAGCAACATCAATGAAAACGCAGTTAGTAGAAGGTTCTAGACTCAGAAATACCCAGCAAACTGAAGATGAAAAAGATCTTTAATTAATTTTTTCAGCTATTTTTGAAGGTAATCAACTAAGAATTTCCAGTCAGTATTCTTATAGTAATATTTCTTTTATTTAAATAAAATTTAATCTATGCGTATTACAAATTTAGCGTATGATTATAATTTACATAATAAGTAAGACTATATTTTATTTCTTTAAATAATTTAAAGCTATATTTAAAAATAGTAACATATTTTAAATTAGACATTAGTTAATCTACATTATTACATTAGTTTTATAAATTTAATTATAGAAGTAGTAAGATTCAAAAAGTATTAAGCTTTACAACTTTTAATAAAAAAGAATTTCATTTAAAAGGAATATTAATTCTACATCTTTAACCTTAAAGCTCTGCCAACTCTACTATTTACGCTATGTGTTGGCAACCCTGGCAGGGGGAAAACGCAATCATAAACTCAAACAGACTTGGGCCATGTGCGATGTGGGAATCGTTTGCCTTTCATAACATCGAGTCGATTGATTTTGCATTGATGCCACCGGTCAAACTGCAAACAGTTCTCCATATAGCAGGGACTGTTTGCAACTGCAACACACACACACACACACACACACACACGCATACAAACACACCTTCGCACCACCATACACAGAAATTGCGTCGCAATATGAGGGGCAAATAAAGCCCTAAAGACACCCTTAAGCACCCTCAAGTATTTACATTTGAATTTCACACAAATAAACTCGTCGTAGTCATCGTCGTTCATCCTGTGTAGTCCTTGTTGCATCCCTTTTTGGGCAGCAAAATTAATAATAACAATAAATTGAAAATGGCAGCCACAGTGGCAGTGTGGCATGGCTTGTGGCAAGTATCGAGTTGTGCCTCCATCTCACTTACAACAATTGTATTTTGTATTTTGTATCTATGCTAACTGCTGACTGTCGATTGTCTGCTTCTGCCTTGGCTTCTACCACTCATTTTTATACTCTTCCTGAGGGTATTCTTCTTTGGTCATGAAAGATGTAAAGCATTCAAGGAGGAGGAAGCAGCCTATAGAACCTATATATTTTATATATAGCCCAGTTCATCTATTTCTTTGGAGTGTCAAATATAAGGAGCCACATTTTATCTTTTTGTAAAAATCTTGCCATAAGTGACAACAAATTTGACTTGTAAATGTTTCTGTTTCTACACTTAAAACTTGTAAAACTGTTTCAAAACTTAACCAATTTGTATAGAAAATGTCATTAGGTTCATGATTTGATCTATCAATTGATTCAACATTTAAGAATAGCTAATTTTCAAAAATATTTAAAAGGTAGCCTATTATTTTAAAGTGGCATGCAAGGGTATTAAATGTTCAGCATTTATAAGATACTCTTTTTTCGCTGTTGTTGTTGTTGCAAGCTGTGTTGTTGTTGTTGTTGCATGCCGAGTGTGTCAACATTTTTAGTGGCTGGTGGTTGACGCTGCGCTTGCAATTGCAACAACACACTGGGTAAATTCATGGGGAGGCACAAAGCCCTGGCAACATTTTCCCTTGCCACTTACCCACATACCTCCCTTCACTCCGTTCCCTTACCTTCTCCTTGCTTCTTTACCCTCTTGTCTCGCTCTGACGTTTGTCTATTTGACACTTTGTGTTTCAGTTATGCTTTTCATATTGATTTTCGTGCTTTGGGCCTCGACTGCGTGTTTGTGTATTGAATTTCAAATGAATCGATTAGCTCGTTGTTGCCTTCAACACACGCACACACACACACAGAGCTCAGTTTGTTGTGCCTTGTCGTGTTGTTCTCTTTTTTTCTGCTTCCATTTCCATGTTCGTTGTATTGTTTGTTTTGCATTGCATTTAATTAACTTTTATGCGCTTTTTGTTTTCAAGTATTTTAACTTACAGATACAATATCTTTTGACTCGCGCGTGCCCTAACAATCTATCTATCTCTCTCATATGCCCTCTATCTCTGTCTCAATTGTTTTCTCTGCTTTTTTATGTAATCAGATAGCTGCCTTTGGCTTTGATTTCAATCAGTGTGACATCATTTAGACTCAAATTACCCATCAAGCTGTTGTAGTTGTTCTCTGACATTCAACAGTAACTGAGCTACCTAATCAACCTGGGCTGCCACGCCCCTCTGCAAGAACCCGCCCACTTAGCATAAAACACAACTAATTGCATTTTGTTAACCTTTTTTTGCGTAATTTCCGCTTTCCCCCGAAATTCTCTCTCCTGCCTTTAGATAACTCTATAAATCTGACTTTCGACGCGCTTAATTTGTTTAGGCTACAAAAACGCTGTCAAAACGCCAACAAAACGCGCACAAAACGCGCTTCAAATGCCGCAAGGCTCAAAAAAAAAAACATTCGTCAACACATTTTCGGGCTGCGGATTTGCTGGCAATTTTATTAGCGTGTCCTGGAGGCAAACACATACAGTGAAATAAGTGAGGAGACGGAGAGTTGAGCTCAAGGATACAGTCAGACAGGATAAACAGGACGAACAGGGAGACAGGAGCTCATCAACAGAAGGAGACAGCAGAAGGGAAAGGAGAAGAAGAGGGTACACTGAAAAGAAGACCAGCTCCTAAAATCAAATATATTAATTTTTTATATAGAACCGAATTAGAAAAGCTAACAAAAATAATCTAAACAAATTTCAAGTGCTTTAAGAACAAATATCTTTACTGGCATTACTGCCATTACTTTTCCATTATTTTTATTTAAAATATTACTAATTTTTAGTATCCTTTATAAGAATGTGGTCGTATTTAAAGAGCTGTCATAATTTCCTCTATTTTCAAAAAGTATTCGATCAGAATTCGTAGTTTTAAGATCAAAATCGTAGTTTTAAACCACTTATTTTTGTCAGTGTAGGAGGGGACAAAGGGCAGGAGAAGGCTGAGGAGGAAGCTGGGCAACCCCCACAGGAACTTTATCACAGGAACTGAGTGGTTTGACATTTGTGCTGACGCGCGAACGTGTGCAGAGGATGAGGATGAAGTAGGACGAAAGCAGGATGAGAGCTTGTGTTGTTATCCTTCTTGTTGTTGGCAGGGTTGAACTTGCGCCGATAATCTCGATAATGAAGTGACTTTGCCTGTATGGTCATGCATCCTTCATATCCTTGCACACACACACATACATTTACTTATATCCTTACTCTGTATTTGTCTACGCTTTGATATCCGGTTCGCAGTTCGCAGCGCCTTTTTGTACCCGCCTTAAGTGGTGGGTTTTATTTTATTTTTACTCTTTTTGAAATTTTTTTTTTCGATTCTTTCGGTTTTTTCTTTTTGTATTTCTCATTTTTGTATTTTTGCTTTTGTCGTCGAGACTTTTGACCATTTGCACGGAAATTGAATTTAAATTGGAAGTTTTTAACCCCAGCGTGCGATAATCTTGCCCACAGCCCACTGAATAGAACTCGGCCTACCCCGCGGCAAATTGTCGATAAATATACATAAGACCCAAATCCAAAACTGTAACCCCCCTCCATCCAAAAATAGCTACGGAAAAAAACCTTTTACGTATTTTACTTTTGATTTTTTTTTTTGAAAGTACAACAAAAGCATCGCAAAATGTTCTTTTCAGATTCTATTAGCAAACAAATTCGTGTTGATTTTCAGGTAGGGGAATGTCTACAATCCATAACCAACACTGCGGTTACACTGCCAAATACTGAATAAAGGTCCTTTACCAGCACTGATCGCAGACAATGATAATGAAGTGATCCCCTAGATATCATTTAAATAGCGACAAACTTGTTCAGGTAGCAAAAAAAAAAGGACTGAATTCTTTAAAAAGCCAAGTTTTGACAGCGCAAATGGGAATTCTTAAAGAATTTTAAATTTTCTTAAATTCATCATATAATAAGCATATCCTCAAGGGTTTATTCATAACATTGTTGCCTCAATTTGGTTGCATTTCAACACCTTTTAAAGTGATTAATTGTAATTAGAAACAAGATCAGTCTTTAAATTATATTATAGAATAACCAATCAGTTTAAGTGCAGTTAAATTTAATGTATATTTTAAACATAATAAGTATATGTATATGTACGGTAATTTAATTAATTAATTAAATTGTAAATTATATTTTAAATCTTACAATTGGTTATAAACAGGATCATGGCTTTAACTTACAGTTTATATGAGAAAACAATATTAAAATGAAACTTATCTAAATATTTGTTAAATTTATATATATATAAAATCTCTTCTTTTAAAATCTCTATAACTTTAAATTATTTTATTCATTAAAAAATTCTTAGATATTTGTAGACATTTACGCTCACTTGTAAATAAACTAATTTTTATATTATATATTAATTTATATGATTTAAAACCTTTTAAACAAAAGTTATTTGATAAATTTTAACTACCAATAAAAATTGATCCGTTAATAATAATTTTTCAAAGCTTCTTTTTTGCTTTTATATAGTCCTAAGTACTTAACTATATATAATTATATTCAACACAGTTAATCTAAAAATTCTTCTGAAAATTTTACTTCTCTATTTTAAATTGCAGTGTATATTTTCAATTCGTTTTAACTTCAAATAAGGTTTGCATATGTTTCTCAGTCTCGATTTTTGTGCGTTTCATGTCTGCGCCTTCAGTTATTGCTTTTCATATTTTTGCCTTCGGTTTTTATTTTCATTTCAATTTATTCTGTTTCTACCTCTCTCACACACTTTTTTTATATATATCTCTCTCCTTTTTTATCTTTCTATCTCTCTCAATCTCTTAGTGTTTGTCGGCTTCTTATTTTTGTGTCGGCTTTTGCGTTTTGCGTGTTTAACCCTTTGAGGTTACATTTGGCGTGTGTTTTGGGTTGTTGCTCCCCCTGCCCCTGCTCCTGCCCCTGGCCCAGATGTTACCCCTACTCCTGCTCCTGCCTCTGACCCCCTGAGGTTGCTTGCAACTCCTTCTATAGCTTTCTATGCGTTGTCTGCTGCGAAAAGTGAGCAAAAATCAAAATAAAAAGCAGGAAAAAAAAGGTTCACAATTTGCGTTTACGCAGAGAAACAGCCCTGGCAAATAAAAAGGATTTCATAACAACAATAACAACAACAACTCTGGCAACAACAACAACAGCTCTGAAAACAACAACATTAAACAACAAAAAAACAACAACAATCGAGACTGATGAAAAGTAAGAGCTCAAATAAAAATGCTTGCTCCATGAACAAGTAAATACAAAACGATACCCAACGATACGCAACGATACTTTATAGATATATACATATATATATTCACATACAAACATATATATCTGTGTGTATTACTGTAAATTTCGGAGCCCAATATAGCTATCGTATGCTTGGCATATTTAATCACAAACGATGACGCAGAAAAAGTTCAAAGCCAGAAGGAAGGAATTACGATTTCTGAGCATACCCCCAAAAAATGTGGCATGCCCCAGTCCCAGAAAATTGCTACCTACCCCTGATCTGTATACTGAATATGTCCTTATGCTATTGTCCTTCTGTTTAACTGAGTTTAAAGGGGGTGTGGGTGTCACTTTAACCCTTACAACACGTTTTCGATTCCGTGAGTCATATGTGTGTGAGATGAGCACGTCTCGTCTTATTATTATGATTGCTATTATTGTTATTATTATTATTGCAGTTATAATGATTATTGCTTAAGGGGTATCTTAAAGGCTGAACTTTGAACTGCTTAAAGGGTTGATTTGTGAGAACATCTCTCTTTCTCTACCTAAACAGTAGCTGAGAAGTGGAGAAAAGAAAGAAAGAGAGTTTCCAACTTAAGCCGGAAGTTGTTCAGGTAGCTGATCTCCATGCTAAGACACCCGAAAAAAAACAGCCCTAGAATAAACAAAACTCACATTTAAATTTAGAAAATCTTATAGGAAATTTCCATTGATTTATAATGTATGTTTTCTACATATTAGAACACTATTTTTATTAAATTAATGTTTTTCAATATTTTTGAATTTATTTTATGTAATGATATTAATTTTTTAGTGCAATTTTTCTTAATGTTAGAAAGATATACTCAAAGTAAGGACAATTTTAAATGTAGGCTTTTCATTTTTAGCATTTCATATTAAGTACACAATAGTTTCTCAATAAATTTAGTCCTTTCTTCATTTCATAACATTTGTTAGGGATATAATTTTTCTTTGAAGAAAAATGTTTCTCAATATTATAAATATTTATCTAATTTTGTTACAATAAGTTGAAAAAACCCTAGATATACCCAATATATTCATAAACTAAGGACAAACTGTTCTATATTAAAAGTAAACTATTCTTTTTTTCTTCATTTAATTTTGAAAGTAATCTTCTCTTAATACTAGAAAGTGTATCTTAATTGTAGAACAATTTAACTGATATGGTAATTTTAAAGAAACTTTTTCCGAGTGTATCTGAACGCAACAGGATGCACATTAGAACCACTAAATGTCCAATAAACGACAACAGATCCAGCCAAAAGAGCGAAAACAGGGAAATCAACCACCGAAAAGTGTTTAAACAACCACCGAAACGACCTCAAGCCTCAATCCAGGTGAGTTGAACTCAGAGTTGAACAAAGCGAAGGACAACAAGGACATCATTATCAGCGTATTATCAACGCACAATTATCATGTGTAAAGTGATATGTGGACTCTGACTCTACTCTGACTTTTTCCCCGAGTTCCAAGTTCCTTCAAAGTAGTTTCTCATCTTTCAATTGGATGTACTTGAATCCTTGACATTGTCGTCGTCCTTCCGCATTTCTATTGAAATTGGGAGCAAATTCTTTTGCTTGCTTCGTTGCTCAGTTGTTGTTGATGTTGTTGGTGTATCTGAGTATCTGGTATCTTGTCATTTGGGCGTTTTGTGTGTGTTGTGTGTGTGTGTGTGCACACACACTTTTGCGCTGCGGTTTATTGGTTTGTAATAAGCTCTTTGAAGTGTTTAATTGAAGCTTTTGTTGTGCAATTAGGCGCCTAAAGTGAAGAGCCTCAAAGCAGAGAGAGAAAAATATATAGAGAGAGAGGGATAGAGAGTGAGAGGAAACTCTAGAGGTGTTGTCTATAGGTAATTGCTTACGCTAAGAGCTGAACATGACTGAGAATGACTATAAATGAATGGGAATGTGAATGAATTTGTGAATCGAGAGGATGAACAGGAGGATGACTGAAGTTGAAGGTTTTCCACAAGTGCCTGCTTTGAAGTTCTTCACATTTGTTTGTTTTGAAAGCAGGCAACAGATACTTAGTCATCATTCCATCCATTTAAATGTCAATATATAATTGTTGAGTGGTTAATAAGTCAACAAAGCATTAAGAAGCACACAAGACAAGTGAAGAGGTGATTAAAGAATTCATTGAATCTAATTAGTTTGATAACAAGTCGGAAAATCTGTTGATAATAGAGTAAGAAAATGAAATTTCAAGGATATGCTATTAGATAACTAGAGAAAATCTTTAAACGTATATTTTATTGGTAAGTTATCATTAGTAAACAGCTTAAATTATCTAAATCTTATTCAAAGTTTAGATGAAAAATGAATGGAATTTTAAGCAGATTTTTAACTTTGTTGCCAATTTAAATTTAGAAGTATCTTAACAGTGCTTAGGTATATGAAGTTTAAAGTTAATCAAAGTTTAAATCAAATTTTATTTTCAATGAGACAATCAATTATTATTACACTTAACGTATTCTATCGATTTCCATTTAAAGATAGACTAAATTATAGTCAAATAAATAAATTAAAATTCAATTGGCACTCAATTTTGAAAATAGAGTAAATGAATTGTATATATTATATTAAGATATAAATCAGTATTGTGTCATCAAAAGACACTAGTTTGATTAATAATCCAATGAAATGAGGGCTTAATCACTTAAAATTAATTAATTATCAGTGGTGAATAGTGTATGACTAAACTGTGAATGTCGTTTGAATAAAGGTGATCTGATGTTCAATTAAAAGTGACTCAAGTGCTATAATAATGTCATAATGTATATCATAGACCAATAATAAAACTGACTTCATTATTGTCAACTAAGAAAATTCTGTTTAGACTGAAAATCAATTGGAAGTGCATTCAAAACATTCATTCATTCACGCTGCATTCATAAAGTATTCACTAGTTATTTGAAGCAGATCACAAATGGAATTTCTTGTATGTAAATTGGTTGTTGAAAGTGTTGCAAGTATCTGCGGAAGAATGGTAAAGATACATGCTGTTCTTTCAACTCGCTGATCATTTTCCATTCTTCTTCTTTTTATTTAAGATGTTGTTGGTATTGTTCTTGTTGCTGTTGGTTTGCCTACTTGCTTGCATTGTCCTATTTCCGTCTGTTGCAACTGCAGAGGCAAAAACTGATTCTGTTTAACGCTGACTGCTGCCTGCTGCCAGCAAGATACAAATGTATCTCAACATTGAGTGCTGATGTGCGAGCGTCTCAGCTGAAATGTCTGAATGTCTGACTGGCTGTCTGAGTGTCTGAGTGTGTGTATTATTATTTATCATAGCCGCATTTTTATTTTTGTGTATCTATGGAATGCAGGCAGGCAGGCAAGCTGGCAGACAGCAGTCATGAGCTGCAGCTACAGATACAGATACAAATGCAGTGAGGTAAAGGCAACTGCAACTGCTGTTTGCTACTTCGAGTAACTTCTTGATGGTCGCTTTGCAGTTTTCATGTTTTGCTTACACAGATACAGATACAGCTGCAGTTACAGATACAGATACAGATACTTGCAGTTATATTCACTGCATGCAAACGCTTTTGACCGTGGATAATGATAATTCAGGCCGCTCATCAGTTGTTGATAAACAAGCTAATGATCATTAGCAGCTCTATCATCATTAGCATTATCATTATTTTAGAGAGTATTGCAGATACATTCAGTATCATAACTCTGTTGACCGTTGTTAATGATAATCAGGTCGACCATCAGTTGTTCATTAGCAACTTCATCATCATCATTTTATAGTGCATCTTGTAGATACAAATACAGTTGCAGATACATTTAATGCATGCAAATGATCATTGGCATCTTCATCATCATTGGCATTATCATTATTATCATTTTACAGAGTGTATCTTAAAGATTTCGCTCTGTATCTTTGCTGGTTGTACTTGATTGTGGCATAATTTCCATCTTCTATCCATCTTCCCCCCTTCTTCATCAGGCTCTCTCTTTTTCTCTGTGGCCTCCTCCCTTGCCCCCCTCCCCTCCCCTCTCCACACACTCTCCATCAGCGCATAAATTTTTTATTTGTTTGGTATTCATCTTATTTCGTTTAATGTATTTTTATTTTCAGCTTTTGTACATATTTTTTGTACTTCTGCTTCTTCTACGTTTTCTGCCCTCTTCTTCTTCTTGTGTTGTTTTTTTTTTCAATTTTTTTTTTCAGCTTTTTTGGTGTTTTTAAGGTAATTTTTGTTGTTGTCTTGTGCTCGCACTCTTGTTGTTATTGTTGTTGTTGCGTATAAGTATTTTGTGTGTGTTAATTTTATTGTTGTTGTTGTTAATGTTGTTGTTGCTGCTGTTGTTGTTATTGTTGTTGTTGTTGTGGTTGACGGGTTTGTTCAGTTCAGTTCAGTCATTCAACTATATAAAGCATTGTCGCTCGTTTTGTTGCCCGTTTTTCGTTTATTATTCGTTTCGTTTCGTTTCGATTTCATTTATGTAGTATGTTGTATGTATTGTTGTAGTTGTTATTATAGTTGCTGTTGTTGTTGTTGTTGTAGTTGTTGCTCTTTTTGTTTTGGAGTGTGTGGGCATGTGGCATCCACTTTGTTGTAATTGTGTCGTCGTCATCGGGGCGACTGCATGAATAATTATTAAGTTAAACCTAAGAAAGAGACAGAGATAGAGAAAGAGAGAAAAAGGGAAAGACAGAGAGAGAGAGAGAAAGAGAGAGAGAGAAAGGGAGAGTCTCACAGGAAGGAAGTGATCCCCATGCTTGTAAAACTTCATTGCGACAATTCAATTCAATTGTCTTTTTATTTTGTCTTTCATCTTTCTTTCAATTTCTCTCTACAGACGCCTTTTGTGATTTGTCTTTTATTTTATTTTTAGCATTTTTATGAATTAAACTATTTTTGGTTTATTGAGGAATGTTTATATTGAGCTAAAGAAAGCTACAATAAACATTTTTTGGCTTGCAGGAACTTTATTAAACTTATAAATATTATTTAAAAATAAATTCAAACATTTCACATTCCAACCAAGTTTGTTTTAAAGTCCATCAACTCTAGAAATTTTCTTAAATTTTCAACTCATAAAATTGTCTTCAGGCCCTAATTAGGCAATTAATTAAAGAGCCCTTCATTAATGACAGAGTATTGATCAATTCATATGTCATGGTCGTTTTTTTATGGCTATTCAAATGAATATTTCTACTAAAAATTCTGTAGATTTCATACAACTAATTAATAAAACACAATGTGTATTAATTAAATTTTATTACCAATTTGTCAACACACCAAATTATTGTCAAGTGCTTTAAATTAATTTTTCAATTACATTAATTTAATCAAATGACTAATTACCAAAAGTCGTAAGCACTTTGAACATTTAATAATTTAATAACATTTTTAAGTGCTTTTAATTAGCAGAAGAGAAATCAATAAAATACTAAACTAAATTATGACTAATTACTGTGAATTAAATTACAAATTTAGTTATTATGTTACAGAATTTAATATATATTAACTATTAAAAAATAATACTTAAATTTGTATACAATTTTATTTAATAATAGTTAAATTATCACATATTTATTTAGTATTCCTTTTCTGTTTGTCTTATGGTATGCTCCAATTATTAATATGTACTTATTTATTACAAATATCAATTATTGAAATTTCTACATTATTCTAATTGATGTAATTACAAAAATACATAATTACCACAAACACCTTTTAAAAATGTTCTTATTTACTTAACACCATTTCCATCAATTTTCCCTTTACTCAACACTCACAACACTGCAACCGTGTTGAATAATTGAATTTTGAAAGTCTTTCAACCGTTGGCAAGTAAACACATTAATGCATAATTATACCTATCAATAGAGTATACACCTTCAATTTTCAATCGAAATTCCAATTCATTGCCATATCAATTTACCACAACATCCACAAATATCCGTATAAAAAGGAAACGGCAACAACATGAATAACAACAACTTTTAAAAAAGCAACCACAAAGAAAATCTTCCTCTTGCACCAACAACAGCAACAACAACATTTCATTCATACCAAAAAGCCAAAACGATTTGTGCAAAAGAGATGGCTAAGGAGAAAGATAGAGAGATGGAGACAGAGAGAGAAAAGGAGAATTCCTTTAGCTGTTTCACATTGAAATTCAGTCCTTCAGCTGCAGTTGCTTTTGGCTTCTCTTGCAGTTGTTGTTCTGTTGTTGTTGTTGTTCTTCAGTTGTTGTTGTTGTTCTGTTGTTGTTCTGTTGTTGTGATATTTATGTTTTCATCAAAAGGCAGCCAACAATCAAAATGCGCTGCACTTCAACACACGCAGATGCAGATACATACCTACAGATACAGATACAGATACAACAGTGCACAGGTACATAAGGCAGACACAGATACAAATACATGTTGTATGTATGTAGACAACAACAACAACAACAACGAACAGAAGGCAACGCTTTAACCTCATATTTATCCAACAGATACTCAGATACTTATAGCGCAAAAAAAAAACGTTGACGACAAATACAAAGAAGAAGCAGAGGCAGAAGCAGAGTACAAAAAAAAACAGCAACAGCAAGAAATAAAGGCAGTCGTCGTGTGCGCCCCACAGTACCCCCTACCACTCCCCACTGTACCCCTCCCCGCTGTCCCATCCTCTTTTGTATGGCAACCCAAAAAGAAAAATTGTACAAAATGTTGTGGCTGTTGAGGCAAAAAAGAAAAATAAAAAGAAAAAGCAAAGAAAACAAATTTCAATAAAATATTATTACGCTTACGTTGATCGAACAGAGGCAGCAGCAAGCAGCGTGTATCTTACAGATACAGATACTCTCATAGTCAGAGAGGCCAAGTGTTCATTCGATAGTCGCCAAGCGTTATAAATAAACCATATCCATCAATTGCTTAACTCAAAACAGCGCTAAAAGATACAAAGATACACTCGAAGACTCTCGCTATGTGCGCCTCTATGTGTGTGAGATACAGATACAACCAGCAGATACAGATACAGATACAACAGCAACAGCAACAAACGGCACCCAAATAAAAACAACAACTACAACAACACAAAAAACGCCAAGAAAATCGTCAGGCAGCTACGTCGACTGATAAAATGTATGAAAACAACAACAACAACAAAAAGTACAAAAGAAAAAAAGTATCTCAAAGTATCTGCCGACGCAAAGTCGACTCGACTGTCGACTGTCGACATCGCTGCCCCTGTAACTGAAACTGAGCGAACATCGAACATCGAACCACCGACCACTGTCGCACAGTGGGCTAACCTACAATAAGTCAAAAATACCAACAACAAAATTAATTCATGTTAATTTTTAAATTTACACTATTTTTAACTATTTTTGTTAACCTATGTTGCCATAATTGGTGGTTTTTAAATTGAAAATATTTTTATTAGTGCAACAGCTATGATTTTATATTTTCAAATCAGTTTTGCCAAAACGACCCACTGTGCCTTGTCGTCGCTGCTGCTGCTCGTTGATTTTCTTCTTTCGCTGCCTTTTTATTTTGTTATGCTGCACACACACACACTCAGATACACTCACACACACGTAGCTGCTGCTTCTTTCACTTTGTATGGGCAGGCAGCCAAAGCACTCAGCATAATATTTTTTGCACGCTCTTTTCTCCAACGCTGATTATTTTGCCAAACATCTGCGGGGTAGCAGCGACTGCGCTGCTTTCGACTTGCACGTGGAAAGGTGTCTGCCTCAAACCAACAACAAGCAACAACAACAAGACCAACAACAGCTAGCAAGCATCGTCAAGCAAAGTTCATCGTTTACTGTCGCTGCCGACGGCGACGCCGACTGCGACTCTCTTAGCGCTGCTTCTCACGCATTTTTACTAGCATACCACCCCACCCCACAGCAATAAAAACAACAGTTACACAGCAGCAGCAGTCGACATCCTCTCTCTCACACTCTCTCTTCGCAATTTACGCTCTCTTCTGTGTTTTACTTGCCGAAGCTGAAATGCGCAACATATTTGTGACTGACCGAAGAGAGCGTCAGGCTGTCTAACTGTCTGTCTGACTCTCTGACTAACTGTCCGACTGACTCTCTGACTGCCACCCACCACCCTGCGCCTCCTGCTGCTGCTGCTATTGCTGTTGCCTCTCTGCCTGCGTCGGCGTTAACGTTAGCGTTGTCTGCCTTTGCCGTTTTTTTTCCACTACTATTTTCACGCTGACTACCAACTGCAGTTGTTGTTGTTGTTGTTGTTGCTGCTGCCGCTCTTTTGCTACATAATTGATTTTAGTGCTGGGCTCTCTCAGTGCAGTCGCTTGTTGTTGTAGTTGTTTTTGCTTTTGCTGCTGGCAGTTACTTTTAGTGTAATCTCAACAGTTGCTGTTGTTGCTGTTGAGTGTTCTTCCAGCAGCCGCAACTTCTCCTTTTACACCTCTTCCCACTTTTTGCTACTTCCTTGCCACCCATTGCCTCCTCCTCATTCTTCTTGAGCGCTTTCGTCGCTTATTGTTGTTGTTGTTGGCTCTGGGGTTTGGTTTTGTGAAAACCAGATTTTTGTCGTTTTATGCATTAAATTGTTTTTACAGCCGCGTTTTAAATACAGGGTAAGGCAGTTGAGACGTTAAGAGTACCCTGTTTTACATAAAACTTTAAAAGTAATTTGGGATATTTTAATGTACATATAGTGATGTAAAAGATATTTTGAAAATTGTATCTCCTTGATCTTTTAATTATAAAAATTAACTTTACCATTATTTATAAGTATTTGTTGAACTTTAAATAATACAAATTAGAATGTTTTTAAGTTACAATATATTGAAATCTTTAATTTCATTTACAATACAAGATAAATTAGTTACCATTTAGGAAATGACATTTTTGTATCCTGTATTTTAGTTATTAATTAATTAAAACAAACTATTTAATTATTAGGTTATAATAAGTATACTTTTTAAAGGCATGGTATTATTTCAAAGAAGCTCTCGAAAACACCTGCTTGCGTGCTATGACTAGACTACAGACACCCTGTATGTCGGTGGTAGAACACTTTATTTATCACTCAGTTCTTAAAGTGACTAACAACAATGCAACAAAGCAAATGCCCCAGCTGTGTGTTTGGAATGTGTCATGTAATAATCAGTAGCACCCTGTATGCGGTTGCCCAGCTTACAGTCACAGTCACAGTGACAGGAAGGCACAGGAACAGGAACACACAACACAACGCACATACAAGATCAGCCCATGACACATACACAATGGCAGAGGGGCGAATGAACAGGCCAACAAGCAACAACAACAACAGCAACAACAAATATGACGACAACAACAACCAACGCATTTACACAGATACGGATACAGATACTCGAACCTCCCTCGCCCTCACACGTGCATAAAACTGACGAAGGCACACTGCTTCAAAATGTCCACATTATCATTATTCTTAGGGTAGATCCAGAACATTATCCTAAAATAGGCTTGATTCTGAATATTTAAAAATAATTCAATTCAGTGAAAGTGAAAATGAAATAATTAAGTACTTATAGTAATGGTACAAATGTACCAAGTATGTCAACTGTGTGAACCACTGTACATCGGCCTACAACGCAATACACTTCCTTTTACACACACACAAACACAGAGGTAGTGTGAGAGAGGAGGCACACACACAAACAATGGCATAAGCATAACCCAATGAAGCTGCGTTCATCGTTTATTGTTGTTGTTGCTGTAGTTGTTGTTGTTGCCTTTGGAGAAGACTTCCTGCGCCAGGACGGCTGCGTTTCCTTCTCTCATTGAAATTATGACAAGGACTGCCAAAAAATCGACACAGAAAGGAATAGAGGAAGGAGAAGAGAGCCCAAAAAGAGAGGAAAAAACAGCATGTTAAATAAAATAAAACATAATTTTATGCCAAAGCAACAAACACATTAACACTGCCAGCCAGCGGCAAGAGCAGCAACAACGACAGCGGCAGCGACGCCGTCGTCGACGTCATCAATAAATCGCACGGCCAACCAAGCGAGCGACCCAACAACCACCCACCCACCACCCACCGCACAAAAGCTTACAAGCCACGCACACACTCGCACACATATACTGTTCGCGCTCTCTCTCTCTATATTTCATTCACTCTCTCGCTCACACTTTAGCTGTCTCTTTGCCACCTCCAACAGCGCTCGTTTGTGTTTTGAAAATTTAATCTCGATATGGCAACAAATATGCTACAATTTCATTGAGATGAACACCCGATACGGATACCCGAAGTGGCCAGCGGTGAGAGAGAGAGAGAGAACGAGACGAGTGCTAAGTTGAGCCGTAGCCGAGCAGTAGCCGAAGTTGAAGCCGCAGCCGAAGCCGAAGCTGCTGCTGCTCTGCTATGTTTGGGTATGCATTTAATTCGCAGTGAATTTCTCACGCTGTGCAGCTGCTGTTGCTCTCTGTAAGTGTGTGTGTGCGAGAAGTGTAGTAAATACACTACTACATTTTTCTGTGCTAATTGAGTGATAAATTGGGAGTGGATTTTGGGCATGACTCGACTTTGCCGAGAGCACGAACTGAGCGTGAGTGCGTGAAATGAGAGCAGACAGAGAGAAAGAGAGACGGAGAGTAGTGTGTGTGTGTTTGTGTGTGCAATTGATATGCTCAGATTAAATTGTTAAATGTTTTTTATTCGGGTAATTAAAGTATTTCAATTTTGCGGCCACTCGACGAAATCATATGTGTGTGTGTGAGTAAGAGAGTGGGTGCATGTATGTGTGTGAGTGTAAATTTGAGCATATGGAATGATTATTTATTTATTTATACAGTGTTAAATTAGATAATATATTTATGACTACACGTGTAATAAAGGATAATTTTTATTTCAATAAAAACTTAAATGTGAACAATTTAATGAATATTTAAATTTTTAATGATAATTTTTATTAAAATAATTTAATAGATATGTATGTATATGTTATAATGAATATTGATGATATTTAAATTATATTGTATTTATTTAAATAAAGATTTATTTAAACTAAAATAAATAAATAGAAATACATTAAAATAATACTTATTTAATTGAGAATATTTATTTAAACAAAAGATAAACCATTTATTAAATATTTAGCTGTTATGCATATTCATAAATTGTCTAAATCTGAAACAATTAATTTGCATTTTAATACACTCTTCAATTTGCATACATATTTAAGCCACATATCGAAAACAATCGTAAATCATTCAAATATCAACCACAAATCACAACAATTAAGACAAATGTGCTGAAAAATCTACTTAACGCTACCCACAAACACACACACAAACAGATACACCACAAAAACACACAGATACTCGCACTCCCAAAACAAACCCAATAAATGTCAGCAAAAAGGTAGTAGTAGTAGATTCTACTACGCTTTTACACTCTTACGCTAAACGTAGCAATAAACGCACGCAAAGAAGTCAAACAAATTGACATACGTATAATTATTATTTTACTTAAGTGCTCGCGCGTCGTCGCCCCTTAACACACCAAATGAATACCAAACATACAGAGCGAACTGAAATAAATCAAGCGAGTGAGCATATCAACAAGAGGGAGAGAGAGTGAGAGAGAGAGAGGGAGTGAGCGCGAGCTCAAGAGAGCCGTCAACTGTACCACGCGCGTGTATGCAAGCAACCGACGCGAGCGCTCTCTCTCTCTCAGTTGTTGGATTGAGTTCGAGTGTGTGTGTATGTGTATGTGGGTGCGAAGGTAGCGCCGCCATCGCAGCAGCAGCGACAGCAACAGCAGCGGCCATCGCAGTCGACAGTTTCCCGTTCAGTCAGTTTCGAGTCGTGCCACGGTCAGCGTTGCTAGCCAGCTTCAGTTCCTTTCTGGCTGCCGTCGAATGTTGTCGTCGTTCGGTTGAAACACGCGCCCGACAAAAACAACACACACAGCAACAAAAAATCAAAGAGAAGCATTCAAATTAAAACGCGGCATACGCAAAATACGTTCAAAAGAGATCACGTCAAAAATTGTTGGAATTTTTCAAAACCATTTATCGTTCTACTAAAGTTTTTTTCAACAACAAGTGACAACAAAGAAGAATTATGATTTAAATTGTATTGCAACAACAATTCAACAGTGTAGTATTTGCATGTGTATTAAAATTAAAACAAACAAAAACAAATTACAGTTCAAGTGACATTTGGAACAAAAAGAAAATTCAAATCAAAAATATTTGATTAACTAAGTGAACAAATACAAAATATAAACAACACAACAAACAAAAGCACATTTTATGGATTAAGTGCTATAAAAAAGTTCCTGTATCAACAACAAAAACAACAACAACAAACTACAGCAGCAACAACAACAACTTGGATTACTACAACAACAGTATTATAAACAACTAGCACAACAACAACAACAGAAACAAGAAACAACAACGAAAACATAACAACAAGTGTAGTTAAAATAAATGATAACAAATATTTTAACAGTGCAAAAAATTATTCGATAATTTTGCTAGCAACCAAAAAGAAAACTTGTGCAAAAAATAGAAGAAACAAAAAAAGATCATAAACAAAACAGACCCAAGAAATGTGAAAGCGTAACAAACAAAAAAGTGAAAGAAGAAAAGTGCACAAAAAATATAAATAAAAAACAAGCAACAAAGTTGAAATAAACTTTGCCAAAATGTCGCTGAACTTTTGAGCAAAAGCAACAGAAACAAAAAACGAGAGAAACAATCGTTAAACAAACAAAAACAACAACAATAACAACAAGAACAACACACAGTGTGTGTTTGAAGCCCATGTATTTGTTGATGCCATGCAATTGATTGTTGACAAAATTCCCATGTATTCCAAACAAACAACGAAGCGCAATTCCAAAAAGTAAGTTTCCATAAAAAAATTACCCCCTCTCAATACAATACAAAAAAAACAACAAGTGGAAAATACAACAAAAGTTTTGATAAAAAATGTTATTTAATTGCAATTAATAAATAAAGTGTAAAGTGATAGCAAATAAACAGAGAGAGAGAGAGAGAGAACTACAACAAACAGTTACTGATAAGGCGACAACAACAACAACAACAACAGCTGCTGCCTCTCTTCTTCTTCTTCTTCTACACACACGCACCTGTCCTAAAAACAACAACAACAACAAGCAGAAGAAGAACTACAACAATTCGCACAATAAATGAAAACTTAGGTAAAATATCTAAAAATAATAAATTCCATTTAAAACAACAAAATAAAAATAAAATAGAAAACAAAAATAACTTTAAAAAAAATGCCAAAAAGAATTGTTTACTTAACTTTTATAAATAATGATAAATATACAACAGTTATTAATATTATTTAATAACAACAAATAAAAATAAATTCTGCAATGGCAAAATATGTAATATTTCTTTATACATAGAGAATCTTTTAATTGTTGTGCTTTGAAAGGAATGTGCTTTTGTTTTTAGATATTTTATGTAAATTTTTGTACAAATTATGCTTTGTTTGTTGTAGCCAAAATAATCATAACAATCATATTCAAATTAGTTGTAAATTGTTAACAACAATTTATACACCTTTAATTGACAAATATCAAAATTAAAAACATTTTAATATTAATATAATTAGTTGTAAATTGTTTGGCAAATTGTTGTTGAAAAATTCCAAAAATTTATAAACATTTTGGAAAATGTTGTGAATTCTCTTATGCAATTATTATTAACAACAGAATTTAACTAGACTTAAGCAAGAAATGGAAAATATAATTTATTCCGACACTCTTGAAAGTTATAGAATTTTTTGAGATTGCAACTTTGTAAAAGTGTTTTGAAAGTGCTGTGAATTTATTTAAATTGAAAACTTTAGTTGATTATTCCAAATATCTTAAAAAGTTTGGTGCGGCTTTAATTATTGTAAAATATTCTATATACAAATTTTTATATTGTTAATAAAAACTCTTTATTCACGAAATATAAAGTTTGCTATGACAAAAATATACAATTTTCTAAATGGTAACTTTTTTGGTCCATTAGAAAAATATTTTTTAAAACCAATATTAAAGTAAAATAAAAAAACCTGGAAATGTAAATTTGTAAAAATAAAATTCTTTAAATATTATATAAATTAAATATTTCCAACACTTGCAAAGTTTCTACATTTTTATAAATAGAGTTGGAAATTTTTATATTCCAATTCTATAAGTTTATGAGATATATCTCTTAATTTATGCGTTTATTTATTATTTACATGCGCAATTGCTTAAGTTTCTAAAGCTCCCCTCGTAAACACATCCTTGCATCAGCTGTGAACAACCGTTATGTCTCGCTCTCTTGCTCTCCCTCCCTCTCTCTCTGTTTCCGTCACTTGGTTGCTCTAACCTCTCGCTCTCAGGCTCACGCACAGCTGACCCATAATTGACTCACAAACACACATAGATACTCACACACACAAACACATTCACCTCAATGTTTGCACGTAGGCCACAAGAAGAAGAAGATGATGGAGAAACAGATGGAGATGGAGATGGAAATAGAGAAGGAAGAGGATGGAGATTGCTCTTCATCAGCCTTAGAAAACATTTGCTTCACTTTTGAGTGCAACACAATTTTGTTGCGACTTCTTCTTCTTCTTCTACGACCTACTGCTGTTGCTTTGTTGTTGTGCTTCTTCTTCTGTTTCTTGTTGTTGGAGTTTTCCATTGAACTATTTTCGTAGAATGCGCAGGCAATGAAAAGACAGCAAAGGCATGAAAGAAAATTTTCCCAACAACAAGATAACGATACATTCGTCAGTTCGTCAGTTTTTCCGTCTGTCTGCCTATTTTTTTTCTTTTCGCCCAAAATTCTTGAGTATCTTTTGTAAGGCATTCAAAAGAGGGGGGGAATGTCAAAACTAGAGGGTCTTAGAGCTATGCCGAAAGAGAAAAAAAGGTCAAACCCAAAACCGAACCGAACGAAGCATTACAAACTCGTCTCATCTGGGTTTGGGATTGTATCGGGGTCTGTTTCTTTTTCTTTTCCTCTTTCTTCATTTTTGTTTTTTTTGTTCTTTTTTGCCTACCTACGCCTTTCTCTCGGTCTTTGCCGTTTTTCTCACATGCCACGCATATTTTTCCCTCCACAACAATGAAACCGAACACGGGGTTTGTCTTGTAATTCATCAAAAGGTTTAAAAGTGCAACAAAATGCCGGCACAGGTATAAGAACCTTAACCCATCTATGGCCACAGGTAGTCCAAAGTACCCACAACAAATTTCACTAGAATAATGTGCAAGATGTGCATTTAATATATTTTGCTAAAACTGTAACATGTACTTAAAATGTAATATATATGTAAGAAATAACCAGAAAATGTGATGCAAAAGCCTCGTTGAACAATTAACACCCTGCAAACACCCTCTTGTTAAAATAAATCGCAGAGAAAACCGGGGAAAAAAATGCATAAAACACAAGTAAATATCGAAAACTATGCGACACATCAATCAACCACCAAGGCAACCAAATCACAACCCATCACAAAAACGCAAACAACGAGCAACCACCAGAAAGTAGCCAAAATGAAAAAGGACGACAAAGTAGCCGTTTTTACCTCCCCGAAGGACTTCCTGTTCTGTACTCTCAGTCCGCCTTTGGCAATTTTCACACGGGAAATAAAAATGCGATACAATAAAGTAAATAGCAGAAAAACAAAACCTAAACGCGGAAAACCATTTGCAAATCGCAAAAAAATATAAACAACAGCAGAACAACCCCCCGAGAATAGACGGATAAAATGTGCGGTGCAACCAAACAGAGAGAGGTGGAGAGAGAGGGAAAAAGAGAGAGAGAGACTCTGTCATTCTCTCATTAACCCCAAAGAAACAAACATTCGGCGTATTTATTGCTTTATCGAGTCCACATGTACTTATAAAAATGCCTCTAATAAGTGCAGCCCAATATTAATAAACCCATCAGGCATCAGGCTAGCCCGGGGGCTGAACCGAATCGAGCAACCCTCATTGTGACCATAACAATATCCATATATATATACAACAAACTTCAATCTACAATCTACATGTTACACGTGTAAAGTAAACCACCCTGTAATTTTTTAACCCCCTGAGTGAGTGAAGGTCAACGCTTGTCTCGCATATCTAATTGCAAATTTAGATTTGATTAGGCATTAATGGGTTAAGAGTTTGACTTTTGACTTGCGATCTTTCACAAGACGTTTACCAACACTTGTCTACTAATATTGCAAACCAATATATTTGAAGAAATTCATATTACTTGACTTAATAAGTCATTAATGGGTTTAACATAAGATCTATGATCTTTTAAAAGATTTTTACCCACACTCGATCTTTTAAAACGTATTTCACAAAACTTTTTCACTAAGGTTGCATTAACCAACACATGAGATTGTCCCCAAAACACCTTGAAGAAGTCACATGATAAAAACTCCCTCACCAAACAAAAAATTACGTTTAACGACCCAATTAAAAGGCAACCAGTATTTGATATCAGTCCAAAAAACCAACACATTCGCATAGATATAGTAAAATATATGCTTAAAACGGAAAAACAGACCCAAAGAAACAGAAACAAAAACTGAAACACAAGTCGAAGTACAACAAATATAAATAGAAACCAAAGTTGTCAGGCCCCATAGATAGCACTCCCAGTTCCAGTTTAAGTTCCAGTTTCTCTAGTCTACAAAAATAATAAGAAATCAAAGGTAACCAAAATCTTATCAGTTCCAAAGACAACAACAACAATTATGGAACCAAAGTGTTGTTTTCTGTCAACTGACAGACAAACAGATCGTACCGTCGTCCGTACAATCGAAAACAATGGAAATTTATAGCTCTCTTCCTCTTCCTCATTTACTAGTCGATTTTCTTTCTCTCTCTCTCTTTTGTACCTAGTGAGGTGAGGTATGCAGAATTGTCGAGTTATCGCATCGCTTATCGCTGCTGCCTTCTTTAGACCTGTGATATAGCCAATATCTGACTCGTTCTTCAATATTGGCTAAATGCCGAATACCATAGAATACCATTTACCATTACCATTTACCGTTTACCGATTACGAATACCGATTGGCGAATGCCTTTGGAGATTGTCAAGCGGTCGGTTTCGTTTTTTGTGAATGGAACTTGCTGGAGTACGTCTTGGAGTATGGCAAATATTTATGGTATTGCGATTACATTGTGAAACGAGTGCAGAAATGAATGAACAAAAATGTGCTGAGAACTGGAAATACTTGTAATTACATACGAACTTAAACGAAAGTACTTGACGATGCGAGTTATACGATTACGATAACATTCAATCAGTTGTAGGGTTAAAGGTTGAGCGCAAATATGTTTAATGATAGATGGAGCGTTAAATTATTAACAAATTAACAGTTGTTTTGATTTCTCGATTAAAAAACAACTTTTCAAAAATAAATTGTAATTCCCATTTTGCACTTGTCACCTTTCAGCAAGGGTTAAAGATCTCAAATTGATAAGAGCAAATCTACAAATCATTGTGACAAATCAGTTATAGTTAATTTTATTCAACCTCAATTAACCCGCTCTTTGCGATTCTACATACTAATTAAAGGTTATGGATCTCAAATTGATAAGACAAGATTAACAAATGATTGTGAAAAGTAAATTTTAACCTCAACTGTGCCTCTCTTTGCGATTCTCAGGAGTTCTTAAGTTCAATTCACCGCCTCTCTCAGCGCTTCTCACATTCTTTAGTTAAATTCATCGCCTCTCTCTGCACTTCTCAACAGTTGTTTAACAAATGATCAGCTGTTTTTCACTACACTTGCAGTTTCCTTCTTCCTCATTCCACAGCTATGGCTTTAATCATTTTGTGGTTATGTTAAGCGATTTGCAGATTTCTAAGTTTATGGCACAATCTATATATATATTTTTATTGTTTTGAGGTAAATAATTTTTTTTGGGCTTGTTTTGTTTGTTGTTGTTTAGCTGTACTTCAGTCGACATATTTTTTGTTGTGAGTTGTTGTGACTTCAAACTGGTTTTCAAGTACGACGTGAGCAGAGACGTCGACTGCGACGCCAGCGTCGATTTATGCGTTGAGTTTTTCGTCGCTTTATTTGCGCTGTTGCAATTTTCGCTTTGTTTTATTTTAAAAATGTGATTTATGTATATTGTTTATGTGCTTTTGTTGTTGTTGTTGGCTTAGTTGCCAGTGTGCAAAAATACTTGAACAAAAATTATTGCAGCTTCTTTTTTTGTCGTTATTGTTGTTGTCAGTTGTTGTTGCTGTTGTCGTTGACAGTCAGCCTTCGATTTATTTTTAATGTTTATGTGTCTCTAATTGTTTATGAGTTTTGCGCTTGCTTTTGTTCAACTAAGTAAAACTTGCTGGCATTTTGGCGATGGACGATTGTGTTTAATTGGCGATTAGATAAAAATACAGCAACAACAATAGCAACCACAATAACAACAACAACAACAAAACTCTGATGACGTTTACGAATTATCCAATTCGTTTAGAATTATTTTGTATATGCCACAAGGTTCTAAATACAACAACTGGCGAGCTGGCATAAATTTTGTTTCAGCAAAACTGACAGATAAGATAGGCAACCAACAACGACAACGACAACCGACAACTACAGCAACAACAATTACAACAGCAACAACAACAACAACAACAACTAAGTAAGGTGCGCAAAACTGTCGCTGATTGATAGTTACACTAACTAGAGTAGGGGGAAATAGAGACTAACAGAGGGAAAGAGAGAGACAGTCTGAAACTGGAACTACTGCACAACGTTGTTTGTTGTCAGTTGCTGTTGTTGTTATTGTTGTCGTTGTTGTTGTTGTTCTCAGTTGTTGTTGTTGCTGATTAGCGCGTGTTACAAGTCAACGTTGCTTTTTATCGCTGCACGAGCAGACATCAAAACCATTTGGGGTTACATCACAAGGACAGCAGTTGATACAACAACAGCAACAGCAACAATAACACAGACTAACAACAACAATAGCAACAACAACAACAACAACGAGCAAGTGAAATGCAATTACAATGTTGTGAAATGCAGTGCATATTTTATTTATGCGTTGAACTCTGCAAAATGACGTAAATACAAAGTGAGGTACAGTAAACAATGACTAAGGCAAACAAGTGTTGAGAAATTTAAAAGAAAAACCAGCTTAAACGTACAACAACAACAATTAAAAATAGGAATACATTAAAGTTTATTTTAATAGAGTATTTTATTATTATTTTAATAGAGAAGAATCAGTTAATTATATTTTTTACAATTTTAAACACTTCTTCAATTTGACGCCTAGAAGTATGCTACGTTTGCTTAAAAATATGTACAGTCTACCTTAAATGCTTAACAAAAAATAGATAAATGTTGTATTTGAATAATTTTAAAATTGCTGAAAAATAAACTGTAACATTGATAACTAAAATAATAAATTTTACTCTAAAAGATATATATATTTACTTAGCTAAAATTAATTTTTACAAATATAAAAAATTTATTAAAGTTATAAAGTATTTGAAAGTAGCAAATTTGAAATTTAAAACTACAAACTTGCTTAAAAATGCACAGAAATGTGCGTTAATTTTGCTCTACTGTGCTGTATATTGCCTAAAAGCACATACACACGCATTTCAGCATGCTAATTAGTGCCATTAGACACACACACACACACTCAGTCGTGCACATAAATGCACAACACACACAAAGACATAGACACGTAAAGCGTGCAAATAAAATGCAGCTCATGCTGCGTATACGCAACGTGTGTGCGGTCAACGACAAAACGTTTTGTTTGAGCTTGTTGTTGTCAATGCTTATGTCGTTGTTGTTGTTATAGCTATTGTTTTTAGTTGTTGCTGTTGTTGCTGTCTGCAGTTACAGGTGCCGAAAATGCGCCTAACAAATTTCAGCAGCCGTCGCACCATAAAAAGAAACCCATTCAAATATTGCTCATACCACATGTGGTACGTTGGTTGGTTGGTTGGGAGGGGGGGGGGGGGCAAATCGAACAATGGCAACAGGCAAAAACAAACTTTTATGCAACCTTCCTGTCTCTTTTCCCCCTCTCTTCCCCTCTCTCTCCCGCTCTTTCTTGCAACCGTTACACCGCAAAACCGGCAAAACATTTATAAAAATGAATTTAAAATCGACAGGAAAATGCAACTGAGAGATATTTCAGACAATATTTTACATAACTGTGCAGTGAGTGGGGATAAGGAAGGAGGAAATGGAATTGGGGGTGTATTGACAATATATGAATATGGTTTTGTTGTTGTAGCTTTGTTGCATAGGATTTTTAATCAAAAATTGTGCGTTCTTTTTTCGTGCAAGTTTTTGTGTTGGTTTTTGCCATTCGATTTTTATACAGTTGCCACTCAACATTGCTCTTTCTCTCTGTTTTCTCCCTCTCTCTCTCTCTCTATGACTTTTTCCCTGACTTTTTGTGCAACTCACGCTCTTAGGTTAAATAAAACCCACATGGGGTATACGAGTATGCAGTGCCTTTTTTGAGGGTTGTTGCTGTTTTTGGTTGCGGTGGTTGCTTCCAAGTCGAGTCTATTATGCTGATTTATATTTATTTTTATTGCAATTTATGATGAACTACTGGATGTGTGTGTGTCTCTGTGTTTGTTTGTGTGTGAGCCCTCGATTCGAAATAAATCACAAGACGATATTTATTACGCCTTTAACTGAAGAAACTTTATACGCATAGAAATTGGAATAGAAATAAAATATTCAACGCAGCAGGCGTTTGGGCGCCAAGTAATTCACTCAAAATGAAACCATAAAAGGCAGCAAAAAGAGTCTAATTCTCAGGAAAAGAATAGAGGGGAGGGGTTTATAGAGGGGGTAGAATGGGTGTCCTGTAACTTGAGGCGCCGTCTAGTTTTATGGCAATGTTGCTGCTGGCGTCATACTGTGTGTGTTTTCATTTCCCACAAAGTTTTTTCTACACAACTTGAAGTCGCATTTGTGGAAAACGTAGAAGCAGAAAAAAAAATTGAGGCATAGCTGCAGGCGCACAGCAGAGAGGAGTAAAGAGGGGATATCAGAGAAATTTACAAACAAATTTGAAGATTTAACAATAAATTGCAACATTTTTTTATTCATTATTCAAACTAATGTTGTTTTCGATCTCTTTTATAAAAATAACAGTGTTGATCACTAAAGAAATATTGAAACGTCCCTTGCTGCACTTTTTTCACATCAACATATGTTGCACAAAAAAACTGTGGAATAAAACGGAGAAAAAACTGTGGAAAAAATGCTCAAAATGCAATTCGAAAGCGAGAAATGGATTGAGATGGACAGAAATTGTTATGGCAGTAGAGAGATGGAGAGAAGGGATGGGGAAAGGGAAAGAGGAATGGAAATGGTGTGATGTGATGTGAACTGTGGTGCGTTGTGGGTTGTGCAATGGGTATTTTTTCGGTGGCGGCTCAGCATTAAACACCCTTGAAAACAACTGTCAAACGCATTTTGAGAGGGTATCGAATGCAGGCAGACAATGAAATGTTGACGATGATGACGAAACAGGGCAGGGATAGGACGAGAGGGAGGAGGAGGAGGGGAGTAGGAGTAGGGGGTTGGTTATGACATACAGAAAACAGCAATGAAAACTCAGTGGCTGAATGGCAACTCGGACTCTGTCGCTCAACATTTTCAGATGTTATTGGTTTTACAGCAAATGCTCGACAAACTTTGAGTGTGTGTGTTAGTGTGTGAGTGTGTGTGCGAGGTTTTTGTAATTGCCTTGCAGTGTTGTCAATTCAGCCTTTTTTCGGACACATTAATCTCTCTTAAATCTGTTACAGCCAGGAAAAAATAGAATTTCCTTTACAAGTTCTAAAATCGATTAAATTTACAGACTTAGAATGCTTATAGTTAAAAAAATATAATCAGAATAAAGCTATAATACATAATTACCTTTCGATTTTCCATGCTCTTTTCTTAAATATATCCCTATTTGATCTTATTTTCCAGATCAGCTTCTCCCCTTTTTTTTATCACGAGTAATTGGCA
This sequence comes from Drosophila neotestacea, assembly GCA_035044365.1. NCBI lineage: Eukaryota > Metazoa > Arthropoda > Insecta > Diptera > Drosophilidae > Drosophila > Drosophila neotestacea. The sequence goes on along the minus strand of JAWNMD010000273.1, from coordinate 5,781,059 downwards.
ACACTAGTTGGCACTCAGTCAGCCTCTCTACTCTTGTCTCTTCCCTACTATTCTCTTCATGTCATGTTTTATATGCAATTTTTGGAATATATCTCGCATACGCAATGTTGAGCATACGCAAAAAACACAAGCCCATAATAACTATAAACTACAACAAGAAAGACAAGAGCAAAAACAAGCACGACAACAAAAACTATATAAATCAACTCAGTGCATTGATATCAATGCTTATAGAGTAAATTTCCCTCTGTCCTCCTCCCCTTTTGACCCCCTCACAAGTTCCGTTTGTTCCAAGCACGTGTCTGACAATTTTTTACGGCTTTCTACTGGTTTTTTTCTGTCGCTTTCTCACTCTATTTTCTATATATGGTATATATATATATTTTTTTGCTTTACACGCGCCAACAAATGGCATCTATAAAAAGCGCACGGCAACTAATACAGCGGCAAACAACAACAACAATAAGATAAATAATAAAACAAGAAAAAAAAACTTTTGCACTTATTTTTCATATTTTTTTTTATGTGTTGTTTTTGTTTGCCGCAGACATTTGCCAATCATGAACTCTGCCCAGACACAATGCAATATTGTGTAATCCCAGCTCCCCCTCCCCCTCTCTATCTGTCTCTCTCTCTCTTTACCTTTCCCTTCGCTGTCTAACACTCTACCCACTAATTTAGCTATAAAAGAAAAAAACAAATTCCACAACCCTAAAAATAGCATATAAAAAACACATATTTCATTTCGACTGCTGACATAATCAACCCTCCACATATAAACAAGCGCCTAAGGCAGCTTAAAAAATATGAAAAAAATAAAATTGAAATTTGCAAATCAAGAAATTGAAAAAAGAAATTGAATGTCATATTTACTTAGCATAATAAAGTATTTATTTTTCTATTTAATTTTTATTTTAATGTTATAAAAAATATGAGTTATGCCAAGGCTGCTTAAGAAAATACTTAAAGGAAAATTTCAAATTAATAAAATCCCATAAAGAAATTGAAGATTAAAATTTTATTTATGTATATTTATTTTGTTAATACATATATTTAATTTCTCTTTTAATTTTTAAAATATTAAAATATTTTAAATATTAAAATCCTTATGCTAATTAATATTTATTACCATTTTATTAAACAATTTAAGTTTAACATAAAGGAAAATAAATTAAAAAATGGTCGAAAAATATATGTAAATGCGTCTAGAGAAACGCTTAAAAATAAAGCACTTAAATTAGCAATGTTGTATAAGTGAGCAGAGCCATCTCCCCCTGCCCCTGCCTCTGCCCTTGCCACTGTCTCTGTTTCTGCCCCTGCCCCTGCCCCTGTGCATCATCCATCAAATAACACGGAAATGATTTTGAGCGCCAAATGAGAAAGAGAAGGAAAACAACTTTTATTTAACGATCGTCGCAAATTGAGGTGCGCGCAATTTACAATTAACAGAGAGAGGGGGAGATCGAGAAAGAGAAAGGAAAGATTGGCAGATGAGAAGAGAAAGAGAGGAGGAAGATCAGCTGCTGCTGCTGCTGCTGCGATCTTGCACTGATTTTTGTGCGCACTTTTTACAAAGTGTTTTCTTTTATCTAATCAATAAAGAAATTTATATCTAATCAGTGGACAACAACAAAAGGTATAACTGTACACACACCTCAGTGACATATGCATAGCTATTCTTGCTCTCTCTCTTTCTATCTGCCCCTTTCCCTCTCGTTCAATGCAAATTGTTAGTCACATAATGAGACACTGAAACAAAATGAAACGAAACGAGACGACGACAAACTTGACGATTATTTGACGATTGTATGACACTGTTTCTCCCCTCTCACTTCTTCACCCTCTTCTATCCTCTCTCTCTTTGCTCTTTTTCACAAGCGCGTTGAGCAATTTGTTTATTTATTGTTATTTTTTAACACTACATTTAGTTGTTGTTTTTTTATCGCGTATACACCTTGCACTATTTGTGATCTATCTCGCTTTTTCTCTCTCTCCTCTATCTCTGTCGTGCAATCTGAAGGTTATGCTTTTTTAAAGGCAACACATTAACAGGAAGTTGCTCATAACTGTAACTAGTTAGACAATAACTAAACATGGCATGATCTTTGTATGTAAAATAATTTAAAATGTATGTTTGCAAAGTCTATTGTTATCAATATCGACAGCTATAGAAAGGTAAAAATGTTTGTTTCTTAACCGTTTCTTTATCGATTGTAATAATATAATAACGATAGCTAAATAATGAAATTCTACAGACTAAATGACTATATGTTAGTTTTCAGTTATTTAAAACAGACTGTGACAGCGAAACAAATTATTAAAAAATTTTGTATTAAATATATAAGACATCTATTGGAAGACATTCCTTTAAAATAAAAACCAAATTGGCAAATGCTGAATAGCTTATCAAATAATCAAGCTAGTTGGGGGTTTCCTTCTCTCTTTACCGCTCTGCTCTCTCCTGCTGTTCTCTTTGTCAGCCTTGAAGCATGCCACACTTAAGTGCTGCTCATTATCAATCCTGTCCAGAGTGACCTGCTGACCTGCATTTTATAGCGCCTTGGGAGCACTTCTGCTCATTGCTTGGCTTTTGTTTATTCGCCACGCTCTCTCTAGCCAACCCTCTCTCTCTTTCTCTTTGTCACTTGTTTCTCTTACTCTGTTCGCCGCAATCAACTCGAGCATTTAGTTGAACATTCGCCGGCTGTGGACTCAATGCTAATTTATCGTCACAGCGGCAATCACAGGTTCACTTGAATAACTGCCCCCGCCCTCACCTTCCTCCCCATTCACTAACATCACCAGCATTTCCCTCACTCTCACTCCCCCTCTCTCTCTCTCATCTATGGTTGTGACCGGCATTGCTCGTCATGCGATTATCAGCCAATCGCTTAGTGTGCTATTTATTTACATTTGCCATTTTGTTGTTGTCGTTGCGTATACGTATTGTGTATACGTATGTGTGTTTTTCTTCATTTTTTCTTTTTTTGTATTTTCTGTATTTGCTTTTGTTGTGCGGCGCTGTTTTTTGTAGATGCGCAATTATTGTGAGCGTGTTACTTTATATTTCTGTATTGTTTTCTCTTTATTTATTTTTTTCCTTTTTTATTTTTTGTATTTTATGTGTGTTTGTTTTTTTATTCGTACTTTTCCAATTCGCATTGCGTTTTGTGTTTGTGTTCTCGTCGTCGCTTCATATGCTGCCAAGCTATTGTTGTTGTTGTTGTTGTTGTTTGCTGAGGTTGTTGTTGTTATTGTTGTTGGTGGTGGCTAGCAAATATGCTTAATTATTTTTACCTTAAAAGTAGCTCCATCAAAACGCGAATGTGAAAACAATTTCAATGGAATTGCGAGACGGCTTTGTTTATACCTTAAAGAGGGGGGCTCTCAAAGGGTGGAGGGAGTAGAAGGGAGTGGGGTTAGAGGAGCCCTGAGCCCATTTGACATTTTAGGCCTTTAAATGTCAAAATAGAAGAAGCGCGTCAAGTGAAGCTAACAAAAATGCAATTCGAAAACAAAATAAAAACAACAACATCATGATCATGTTTAGCTATTTGCTGATAATAATGACGAGAGCATCATCGTGAGCATAAAGCTGACATCATCGGCAACACACACAACACACAAAACTGTCCCCATTATAAACGAGTTGACAATTGCAAATCGAGAATTATGATGATTATCCATAGCAAAACATAATGAAAACATTTAGAAGCATTCTCAAAAGTGGCACACAATCATCATTTACTGACTCAGCAGCATCCAAATGAAATCTTTAAGTTATTTATAACATTTATAATTTATAGTGGATTTTACAATTAGGTACTTGGAATTTTATGCAATGTGAAATGTGATTAAATGAACAAATTTAGATTTTTCTCTTGAAAAATTGCCAGATATTTCAAAAGAAATTTGATCAACTATAACTTTGTTAAAACTAGACTGATGTCATTTAGATCATGATTTCAACTACATAATGATTCTACATTAATTGTTTTAAATTCAATTGTTTTCTAAATGTTTTTCTCACCTGTTGTCATCTTTACTTTTCCTTAACTGTCCCTCTCGCTTTGGCTTATCTGTCTCTTTTTACCTGTTGACAGCTTTCATTTTGGTTTGACTCTCAAAATTGGAAAGCTTCATTAGAAAACTGTAAAACAGAAAATTACTTTCGCGTTAGAAACTTGAATAGATTGCAAGCTGAGCGCTGTTTAATTTAAATAAAGATATTAACTTTAATATAAATTTTATTACATGTTATATATAGTGGAAATTATGCCCGATCAATTGCAAGCAACTAATCCGTATCAATTTTATTACATCTATGATTATTACAGAAAAAATGATGAAATGAACCAGCAGGCGGGCTCCTCAAGGGCGCCAGCCACAGGGGCCAAATTTCACCGCCAGGTGGCAGCACAAATACCAGCAACAACAGCAGTGTCGTCGATGCACAGCAGCAACAACTTCAACAACAGCAGCAACAGCAGCAGCAGCAACAACAGCAACAGTACTACAATCAACAACAATACCAGCAACAACAACGCGAAAGTTTTTTGGCCTATCAGCAACAACAGCAGCAACAACAGCAGCAGCAGCAACAACAACAGCAACACCCACAACACCATCAGCAACAACAACAACGCTCTGTAGGCGGTGGCAACTTTATGCTGGGCAATGAGCTCGGAGTTGGTGGCGACAGCCTGCGTAGTCTGAACAATACCTTTGGTCCCAACTCTGAATTCACATCTCTAGGAGGCAACAACTCGGCAAGTTCACTTGGTGGCCTCAGTTCCTCGAGTGGTCAGAGCGTTCAAGCACAGAACAGTGGTGGTGTTGGTGGTGCTGGCGGTGGTGCTGCTGGCGGTTATCCTAATATGGTTGCAGTTAGCCAACAGCAACAGCAACAACATCAACACCAGCAGCAACAACACATGTCCAATATGGATGCCATGGGAGGTTACAGTCAGGTAGGAATCATACTACAAATCATTTTTTAAAAATATCATTTGCATGCAATTCAAAAGTATTTAAATACAATTCAAAGTAAAAAAAATATTAAGAATATTGAAATACTTACTTTTTGTATTTTTTTAAATTGAAAAATAGTTTTTGTTTTTAATTTAAAGTTGTAAAAATTAAGATTATATATTTTAAAATTAAATTTCTCTTGCAGATGGGCGGTGGCATGCATCCTGTTGCCAATGGTGGCATGATGGGCAATGGCAATGGCCAATACATGAATGGAGGCGGACAAGGTGGCTATAATGGCGGCCAAGGGGGCATGGGCATGGCCGGTATGGGCTATGGCAATGCTGCCGCACAAAGGCATCATCAGGTGAGTAAACACATCGATATATAATCGATGACTTCATTCTCATCATGGATTGCAGCTGAAGTCTGTGTCTCAGTCTCTGCCTCAACTTTTGTGAACAGGAACAGCTGTTGACAATTTCTCGCCGCGGCATTTTGAATTCGAATTCATTTCAAGGCCATAAACATCACCCTTCCCCCCCCTCTCACCATTAACATTTAATCGGTTAAACAACAGAACATGAATTTAATTTTTTTTTCAAATTGAAATTGAAAATCGTACGCGATATTGAAATTGAATTTCAAGTTGACTTTGCATTTCTGATGAATGACAAATTGTCGCCTAAGGCACAATACCAAAAAAATCAGTTACACTTCGATGAGTTTTATTTTATAACTGAGGAGGGTACTTTTTAAAAAGGTAGATACTTCAAAAACTAGACTGAAAGAGCAAAAATAAGGGAGAGTATTTTGATATTTGCATACATATAATATTAATACTATTATAGTAATATTTTTTTAACAACACAAAGATTTCTTTTGTTATAGCTGATATTTCTAGAACATTAAAAAGAGAAAGAAAATTCTTCAGAAAGTTTTGGAATAATTTAGACATTTTAACTATATTTGCAAAAAGAATCATTCTTATGTAGAGAAAATTTTCCGTAAAATAGATCTCTTTAATTAATATATTTGTTTATTCGAAAGTTTATTAGATTTTCCTCTCTTAAATCAATTTAAAAACAATCTCTCTATTTTTAGACTTACTAAAAGTCATTTAATAATATGCGCAATCGGAACCATCCTTATACGAAAGTACAAAAGTCAGATCAGCTCATTTGGCTATAACTATCGCAGTTTAACGAGCTGCATAACATTTGTCGTAAAACCCTCCGTATATAGACGGAATATGGACAAGGTCAAACCGAGAATATGGCATGCATAATAACGTACGCTATAGGAAGGTGGGGTGGTAGCAGGGAGGGGTGTGGATGAGAGGTTGGGAGGAAGGTAGGGAGGGAGAGGCGAACCAATTACGAAAGATGCAACTACTTATCGAGCGACAGGTAAATCTCTCGTCTGTCGTTGGTTTTTATTTTATGGCACGTGTTTTTGGACGTTCGGGTTCAGTTCGGTTCGGTTCACTTCGGTTCGGTTCGGTTGAGTTGGGTTCGCTTGGGTTCGGTTGGGTTTTCGGTTGGTTCTCGGTGTGTTCTCGGATGTTGGATCTCGAATGTCAACTGTCGAATATCGTGTGTTTGCTGCGCAGTTGATGTTGAAGCGGCTTTCAATGCGCTTTCAATAACAAATTTAATTGTTTGCATGATGTGGGCAAAGTGCAGTCGACGACTGTGTAAATATCTGAGGTGAGAGGGAGAGATAGAGACAGAGAGAGATACAGAGAGAGAGAGAGAGGTAGTTAGAAAAGTTAGGCTAATTACCGCCAAGCAGCTGTGTGACATGGTAATCGCAAAGTGTTAAGCAATTAGCGGGCAAAATACGAGAAGCATCAGATGGAAGCTTATCACGCCTGGGAGATAAAGGGGAATTTTTGGAGAGGTCAGCTATAATCCGCTTCCGCAATCGTAGAGCTGTTAAAATGTATTCTTTGATTGGGAACTGTAAGGAATTTTAGCCTAATCTTCTTTAAAAATTGCCTAATAGTTTCTTTGGTCTTGTTCTTCAACAATTTCATTAATCAGGAGAAGTACAGACTCTTATAAAATCCCGAAAATTCAACAAGTCCTTTTAGGACAAATTTCTTTTCGTTTATTTCTATAAAAGTTGATGAATCAAATTCTGTGGAATTGTTTTCCATTCAACAATTTAACTGTGATTAATCCGGAAAACAGGAGATTTCAAAAGAATTTTTAAGCCATGCCTCCTTCAGAAATTGAATCAACATCAATTTCCTGTTTCTCAGATTTTTAAAGAGTTAGCAACCAACTCAATTACAATTTTCCTACAAAACTTCGATTTAATTAGTCTCTTTGAGTTTTTCCAAGGAATTTCAATCCTTTTGATATTTTGTGTCCCCTGTTTGACATTTCTATGGAATTGTTAGCCAGGTGAACTTTAATCCTTTCCAGAAATATTGTCATTAACCTTTCCCTACCCACCTTGAAATGCTTTTATAATTATTTATTGACCTTTAACTCATCTTTTTCGTACTCTTTTCGCTTCTCTTGCAGATGTCGCCGATGAACCAAATGCAAAACATGTCCATGGGACCAGGTGGTGGCATGGGACCCGGCATGCAAATGGGTGGCATGAATCCCATGGCCAAGATGCAGGGCATGGCCAATGGGGGTTACTCCCAGCAACAGGTGCCACCACAGCAACAACGTCGCATGACTCCATATCCACATCCACAGATGCACATGGCACAGAAGAGAGCCGGCGCTGGCGTTGGCGGTGGTGGAATGTATCCCAGTCCTGCCCAGCAGCAGCAGCAACCACCACAGATGTATGGTGGCCAGCAGATGCATCCAGGAGCTGGTGTTGGAGCCGGAGCTGGTGTTCCTTTGCCAATGCAGGCGGGTGCTGGCAATGGCTATGGACGTGGCGGTCCAATGGGCGGAGGAGGTGGAGGAGGAGGCGCAGGCGCCTATGGACGCATCTCAGCACCCAATGGTGGACCAGTGATGAGTCCCGGAGGTGGCATGATGCCCATGGGAGGGGCAGGCATGGTTCCTGGACCCGGTTGCATGGGACAACAACGCTTTGTGCCACAGGCAGGAGGAGGAGCTGGTGTGGGCTATGGTGCAGGATCCGGAGCACATCAGGCGCAATTCTATCCCGGCGGCAATGGCGGTGGCATGGGCGTGGCCGGTGGCCAAGGCGGCATGTGCCCGGCTGGACCGGGTGCCGTTGGCAGTACCGTCGGTAATCCCTACCAGAATCAAGGGTAAGTTAATGAACACTCTGAAAACATAGAAGCAGTTGCTCATTTCGTTACGTTTTCGCTTTGCAGTTTCCAGCAAAACTATCAGCACAGTCCAGTTCCTGGCAATCCAACGCCTCCGCTGACTCCAGCCTGCAGTGTTCCCTATGTCAGCCCCAATCCGGACATTAAGCCTCCAATGGACAGCAGTAAGTCTAAGCTTTATGTAGATTTATTCTTAGATATATGGAGTAAAGACTCTATAGACTTTGAGTACTCTATATTTTATTATTTTATTATTTATAATACTCTATTAATTGTTAACTATATTAATTTATCTTTATCCTTTTCAGGCGAAGAGATGAGACTGACATTCCCAGTGCGGGATGGCATTATATTGCCTCCGTTCCGCCTGCTCCACAATCTCTCGGTGAGCAATCATGTGTTCCAACTCAAGCAGAATGTCTACAACACGCTCATGTGCCGGTAAGCTGAATTTTTTAATATTATTATGCTTTTATTAAGTTAATAAATCTGAACTTTAAATAATTGTATTGTTAATCTTTCATTTTAGCACCGATCTGGAGTTGCAGTTGAAATGCTTCCATCAGGACGATCGCCAGATGAACACAAACTGGCCGCACACCGTCACCGTCTCCGCCAATGCCACGCCTCTAAATATCGAGCGATCCGAGAAGAATAGCACGGCGTTGCGTCCTCTTTATTTGAAGGCTGTCTGTCAACCAGGACGCAATACGTTGCAACTGACTGCGAGTTCCTGTTGTTGTGTAAGTAACTAGAAGAATTTCTCTTAAGAAGACGATTACTAATTGTACTCTCTCTTTCTCTCCTTTAGTCACACTTGTTTGTGTTGCAACTTGTGCATCGACCATCGGTGCGTCAGGTGTTGCAGACGTTGCACAAACGAAATCTGTTGCCGCTGGAGCATAGTGTGCAGAAGATTAAGCGTAATCTGAGCCTGCCCAGTGTTGGAGCCGATGGTGTGGTAGCAACTCTACCCGTGGGTAGTCCGGATGCATCCCAGCAATGTGCAAAGATCTCATTGAAGTGTCCCATAACCAAGACTCGAATACGCCTTCCGGCACGTGGACACGAGTGCAAGCATGTGCAATGCTTTGATCTTGAGGCATATCTAATGATTAACAGCGAACGAGGATCGTGGCGTTGTCCCGAATGCAGCAAGTCGGCCATTACAGATACCCTGGAAATTGATCAATATATCTGGGCTATACTCAATACGCTAAGCACCTCCGATGTGGATGAGGTGATCATTGATTCTTCGGCTAATTGGCGTGCCTTGCAGCACAATGGTGGCATGCCAAATCCACCACAATCGGGTGCACCACCCACTGGCCAACCTAATCAAGTCCCAACACCAACTGGCAATGGTAACAACAGCAGCAACACCAATAACAATGGCAACAACACAAGTGTTGCTATCAAGCAGGAATTCAAACAGGAATTGTGTGATGATATTGCCAAGGTCATGTCGCCGGGATCTACACAGCTGCCCACTTGGGATAATTCACAAGCAATGAGTCCTTATAATATGCACGACATGAATTCCATTGCCAATGGCAACATGATGGGCAACAACAATGCAGTCAACAATCCACAACTGTAAGTAGTCCTTATATCTATAGTTAATCAACGAGAAATTATTCTAATCGTAACTCTCTCCTTATTCTTATAGTGGCAATCGCAATAGCTATGACAGCTTCAGTGGTAATCACAGCGATGGCAATGGTTTAGCCAACAGCGATGCCGTCAACTCTCTGGATCAGCTCAATGCCATGGAGAAATCGCTCAGCGATCAGGTAAGCATCAGAACGATTGCTGAGAGAGATTTTATTTATTCTCATTTTCAACTACTAAGATTTAATAAATAACTAAACCATCCAATTCTCTTGTTACTTTTCTAGATGCCACACACGCCGCACACTCCTGGTGCGGCCAGCCATCCCATGACACCTGGTGGACCGCCCAGTGTCAGCTCCTCTCACAATGAGCCCATCAGCGGTGGCACCCCAAACACCAACAACAACAACAGCAATGGAAACAACAACAACAGCACTGGACACAATTCACCACAAACGCCGGGCACACCCAGCCGCAGTCTGGGCAGCAGCACCAGCATGTCCAACACGGACAACAACCAGCAGCAGCAGCAACAGTCGCAGTCACAGCAGCAACAACAATCGCAGCAGGAGCAACTTCTCAATTCCCTCATGAGCAGTCAGACGCAATTGAAATTTGAGAATGATTTGAGTGCTGAACTGCAGAATTTTGATCCTTCAGCTGCAGGACTCGATAACAACGGGCACGATCTGAATGTAAGTAACAAAAACTAGCGAGTAATTGCAGCGAGTAACGAGTGAAACTAACCTTAATTTATTTGTTTTATTTATAGCTGCTACAGGATATGGATCCTATGGAAATCTTATCGTACCTGGATCCGCAGACGGATTTAAACACGCCGCCATCGAGTGGAAGCAGCAATAACAATGCCAATGACGATCTGTTGGCCACGTTATTCGATTAAGCCAGTGTTGTGGAGAGAGAGAAAGAGTAAAGAGAAATTCCTTAAACAAAATAAAAACAAATGAGAAAAATTAAAAAAAAAAACAAATGAAAATCACATGGCATAAAACCATAATTGTAAATAGTATTATTAATTTTAATGAATTGTGCACTATAGCGAGTTGCGTACTTTAAAAACAAAAACATTTTCGTTTCCTCACACACACACTTACACACAAAATACACACACACACACACAACAACACAAAATCGAAGCAGCAAGTGCAAAATTTGAATTTGCAGTGTTGAAAAACAATGAAATGTGATTTAAAAATTAATTAATTAAATTAATTGGCATTTAATTTAAAAGGAAGTTAAAAAAAAAACAAAACAAAATATAACAACAAACAGTCATTATACCATATAAACAACAATTCAGTTGAAAGCATTATTAAAAAACAATTATAAAGAAAAATTCCTTCAATGAAATTTACGAATTTAAATGTGTAATTTTCAATGGCCCCACAAAAATTGAAAATTTTCTGTATAATTTTTCTCATTTTTCGCAACAAAGGAAATTTGAAAATCTATCAATTATTTTCAATGGAGCCGTAAAAGTTCTGCAAACATTTAATCAACATTTAAATATGTGAAATGTTTCTTGTTTATTGTACAAAGTATTAAAAAAAAATGTAAAAAAAAACCAACAACGCAGCAAAACATTACAACAAACATTACAAAAAGAAAAACAAAAATATAAAGAAGTAAAATACAACAACAAGTAAAAGGGAAGCATGAGCAAACAAAAACAAAAACAGAAAAAAACATAAAAAAAAATCCCAACAATTTTATTACATTTATAAAATGAAAACATTTACATTTTAATTGTTGCATAATTTTAATTATTTTTTAAAGCCTATAAAATTAATTGATTTAGCGCAGTAAACTAAAACAAAAGGAAGAAGAGATGATGAGAAATGCTGAGAAATCGAAGAAAGGAAGATTGAGGGAAAATTTAAAATATTAAGTGTAAAAAAATTGTACTTGTATTTTAAGGCGCAAACAAACTATTAAAAATTTAAATCAAATTTAACGCTAGAACTAAAATATAAATAAAGTAATATAAAATTAAATTGTATATATCAATATGTATGTTATATGCGGCAACAACAAAAAACACAAATACAAAAAAAAACAAAAAAGAAAAATAATTAATTAATACATATAAATAAAAAAGATACATATATTAAAAAAGTATTGTTTAAAAACAATTTGGGTTTCGTTTATTTAATTTTCAACTCGTTTTTTTGGTTTCCCTGTTGATTTTAGAGAATGAGAGATTTGAGATTTCAGTTTTCGGTTTTCAGTTTTCAGTTTTTACTTTCATTTCGTACGATGTGGTTAACATGGACCAATTTTTATATAATAATACCCACAAACCGAACGATTAAAAAGGAAACGAAAACGATAAAACATATACATATATGATAATTCTATAAATATAATGAAAAAGGAATTAAAGTGAAAACAAAATGAAAACAATTTAAAAATAGCAAAATTTTTAAGCGAAATTAAATGCTTCTCGAGCTATTCCAAGTCAAAAAAAAAAGCTTAAAACAATTATTGCAAAATCTCGTCAATGTGGTAGTTAAATGAATCTCAACTTTTCTCAATGTTATATCAAACCATATGCTAAATTATTATATATAACGCTTATCGTCGTACTCTTAAACAAAAAAACAAAAACAAAATGAGAAAGAAATGGAAAAAAACAAAAATCGTAGTGGTTTCATTGTAAAACAATATTTCATAAATTTACGAATAGCTTCGACATTTTTCTCGCTTCTACAAACTAACAAAAAAATGCAAAATAAGAAAAATTACGAACAACAAAAAAAACCATTACTCAAATATGATAAAAGATCACTTTTCTGTTACTTTTTGAGCGAGCGTTGCCAGATCGTGTAGAAAAGTGATCGTGATCATGATCATGAATTGGAACCGGTTCGGGGGTCAAATTGAGGCCATGGAATATGCGCAAATGTGATTTTATTCAAAATAAAATACACATAAAAGATGAGAAACATAAAAAAATTGATGAAAACAAAAACAAAACAACAAATAAAACACACATAATTACAATTAATGACATTTTTATTGAATCGGCATTGGCTGAGCGTGAATTGTGAATGGAGAGTGTACATACGAGTATTTACCTAACATAATATATATATAATGAATATATATATATATATATATATATATATTATTATATTAATGCTAGTCGTTAAGTTGTAATTTTAAATGAAATGAAACAAAAGCAAATACACATTAAATAATATGAAATTAAATATGAGCATCCGATTAGTTTCCTCCTTCTCAGTTCCAACGACTCTTCTTGGCACGTTTCGCATCCAGACTATTGTGATTGTTGCTCCCAGAGCCTTGTGTTGTTCCTGGCCCACCTCCAGGTGGTGGTGGTGGTGGCGGTGGGGCAGTGAAAACTCCCGTTTCCGGCACCGTTTGCTCCCATGTGCGATCGCTAGAGGCACGAAACTGTGAATTATACTGTGAGCGAAAGGCTTGACGCATTGCCGAATAACGATCTGTGGCAGGTCCAGCACCGGACAGGGATTTACTTGCTTCCGGTACGGGACCTTTGCTGACTCCCAGGGAACTGGAACCTCCTCCACTGGAGCTTCCACTTCCAGCGCTGCCAGGACGCTCACGATAGCCCAATCCCATGAAATTATTGAGCGGCTTGCGGCCTTTGCCTTGCTTGAAGCGTGAACTGCGAAACCAGGAGCTCTTCATGGCCAGTTCCATGAGATCATCGGGTACCCCCTGATCGGCACCCTCGAGATTGCGCACCAAATGACCAGCAAACTCCTTGTCCTTGTCGGTGACCAGAGTGTGAGCATTTCCCTTCTCTCCCGCACGTCCTGTGCGTCCAATGCGATGTGTGTGTGTGTCAATATCCCGGGCAATATCATAGTTGATCACATTCCTGATGTGGGGAATGTCCAAACCACGAGCTGCGACATCGGTGGCAACCAGAATATCGCATTCCTTGCGTTTAAATTGCATAATGACCTTGTTTCTATCCGCCTGATCCATATCACCATGGAGCAGCAGACAATTGTACTCCTTAACCAGTAAATTATTGGCCACAGTCTCAGCATCCGCTTTCTTGGTCACAAATACTAGGACGGCACCTTCAGAGAGGAATTTGACCAGATGACAGATTAGCCAGTTCCATTTTTGCAGCGGATTGGGAAACACATAGACATGCTGTGTAATATCCTGATTGGCCTCATTCAAATCTCCCTGGACAATGCGCACAGGGTCCGTGAGTATATCTCGGGCAAGACGTTCAATCCGTTTCTTAAATGTGGCCGAGAAGAGAAGCGTCTGACGATCCGGACGCACATGATTGCAAATGGAGCGTACTTGAGGCTCAAAGCCCATGTGGAACATGCGATCAGCCTCGTCTAGCACGAGGAATGTGACTCGTCTCAAGTTGGTGGCCTTCATTTTGACCATATCAATCATGCGTCCCGGTGTAGCCACCACAATCTCGCAGCCCTGCTCCAGGGCCTTGCTCTGCTCCCACTTGGAACCGCCGCCATAGCAGCAGACCACATTGATGTTGTACACTTTGCCAAACTTCTTGGCCTCATTGTAGATCTGAAGTGAGAGTTCACGTGTTGGTGCTAGGATCAATCCAATGGGTCCATCTCCTGGTTTTAACTCGCGCTGATCCATCAGATGAGTGAGCAGTGGCCAAATGAAGGCAGCCGTCTTTCCTGACCCCGTCTTGGCAATACCTATGATATCTCGACCGGATAAAGCTGCAGGCACAGCCTGTGCTTGGATAGGTGTGGGTTGTGTGTACTCCGCCTTGCGGACGGACTTCAGCAGCTGCTCATCGAACCCAAAGTGGCCAAAGGAGCTGACAGGATTGGGGGTTAAGGCACCACTGACCTTGACACCAAGAGTACGTCGCAACTCACGCACTTGCTCCTCGTCCAGTTGGGCAATGTCCTCGTGAGGTGTATAAAAGTTACGTTCGAAGGGTTCATAATCAATTTCCGAGTGATAAATGGGCGGCAGTGGATCAATATCCTTTTTCTTTGGAGGCGCAATCGGATTTCCATCCTCATCGTAATCAATGTCCTGATCCTCCTCTTCATCACGACACCCAGCGTTGGGATTCTCCTCCATATAGCGATAATAGCTCTCCTCATCATCCTCGTCATCAATGTCACCACGTACTCCCTTCTTGTCTAGCGGAGCGACAGCTTTCAACTGTGGATCCTTCACCTTTTCCTTCTCGACCTGCTTATTGATGCCGGCCATAAATTGTTCCAGCGGATCCTCATCAGAGTCAGACTCAGCTGGCTTGGCTGCTGGCGCTCCTGGGGAACCTGGAGCTGGGATATACGCTTGTTCTGGCTGTGTTTGCTGTCCAGGCTCATCGTCATCATCAAAATAATCATCGTCCATGTGCTGTTTGCGTTTACCCACAAAATTTGTGGAATTTGTGTACTGACTGATGGACTCCAGTGTTGAATAACCATGTTTAGACGTGCTGCTGCTTGCTGTGGATCCACTCACTCCTCCAGCTACTCCTCCTCCTCTGCGGGCAATGGCAAATCCAAATCCTCCACCCCCGCCTCCACGACTATGGCTTAAAGCCGGCGGTGGGGGAACGGCACTCATGTTGTTGCCGCCGCTGGGCTGCTTCTTGTACGGGAATCCGCCGCCGCCGATGCCCCGGTAATTGCTCATCGCTTAATCTTTCTGTCTGTTCAAATAAGAGCACAAATCAATACAACATACGCGAGTTTAGAATTTGCCAGACTTGCATTGTTGCCAACCTAATCAGAGTTTTGTGCAACCCTTAACAAGGCACTTTGAGATGTTATCGATATAGATGCAAAGTTATTGCTGGTGGCGCCATTCGCGGTAGTTCGATACTACCGCTACTAAACTTCAAAGCATTAGCGCGCAATTTAAATAATAGTTAAGCAATGCTGGTTAGACGCGATAAATAGTAGATTTCATATATTTTCATTTAGTCTGCTTGTGGTATTTTTTTGTTATAAAAATCATAAAGAGTATATGTATTTGAGTTCTGATAAAATTTCACAAATTTTGAACACTCATCTGTTGTCTGTTTTGTGAATCACTTTTCAATGCGGTGGCGCCACCTTTTGTTTGCTAGCGACTCTTTTTTAGAACTACAATTTTGTCGTGGCATTGGTGTTGTTTGCGTTAGCGACTGCTGTGTGTGTGTGTGTGTGTGGCTGTGTGTCTGAAAACAGCTGATATAAAAATGGTGGAGCAGAGTGGAAAAGATTATGCTAAAATTATACAAACTGCTGACTTGGATCGAGAGGTATTTTATATTGCCTCAATTACAACGATTTCCCTTTGTAATCAATCTTTTTCTCAGGTTAAACCCCTTTGTACCAACATAGACGACATGCTCGCCCGACTCGACGAGTTCGAAACTGTTTTGTCCTCTGTAAGTGCAAGTCCAATTAATAAATTCAGATGGTTTCTAGGTAAATTAATACATTTTAGGTGCGTGCCGAGTCCAACAGCATTATGGCCAATCACGTGTGCAGCATTCTCAGCTTTAGCGATAACTTTGGAGAACTTCGGAAGCGCATTGACAACTTGGAACAGTTTGTGACAAAAGTAAATGAGAACCTAAACGAAGTGGAGAGTTCTGTGGATGTAGCCGAAGAGGAACTCAATGTCACAGAATACAGTTTGAAAGGTCTGCTCTTTAAGCCATTAAAAGCCAAATTAACTGCGACGGATTCACTTGGAACGCCCCCAAAAAGTAATCTTATTGAGGGCGAATTTCAAGCGGTGCCAATCTACAAATCTGACGAATTCTTTGGCTCTCCAGATGCATGTGTTAGCACATCTACTTAGGACTTAGGCAACAATTAAATAGTAAATAGTATTTAGTATAAATTATACAAGTGTATTTTATTTTATTATACAAAAGTAAAATTCAAAGATAGCAATCAGGTCAAATTTAATTGATTTACTTATGGGACTGACACTTTGACCACTGAATATAAAAATGTATACCCTTTGTACCGGATTCAAATGGGAAACAAGTTGTAAAATGGGCAATCTTAATTCAATTAAATAAAATCTGTTGGCGAATCATGATCCCTTTTGTTTTCTGATTAAGGTGAAATTTTTATTGCGTACCCAAAAACCTTTTCATTCTTTTTACGTAGCTTGGTAATAAGTAGTAAATTTAATTCACCCATAGATAGGTCCGACACCGCTATTCTCCAGAAAATTTAAGCCAGGTTTGCTGAAAGCAACGGGAGCGGCATGGCAAATAGCGCACGAGGCTAATAAAACCAACTATAAATAAAAATTTAATGAAAATGATTTTTAGTTAAAAATATTATAATATTATTCTTTGTTATCTTACAAATAATTTCATATTTACAAACTTGTCTTCAAAGAATTTTAAAGCCAACTGATGTCATCATTTCACTCTTCACCACATTTTATAGAATTGCTGTAGCGATATGGAGTAATTGGCATTTGATTCACCATTTAATTTCGAAATTTAATGCTTTTGCATTCGTCTCAGAAATATTTCTGAGCCACGTATATTAAACGAATATTCTCTTGACGTAAATACGATTAAAGGCTATAGAATGGAGCAGAAAAAGTCTCATAGTAATTTTAAGATGAGCAAGTCATAGAATTAAAAAATATATACTTCTTTTGAATTATTTATTCATCTTAAAGATCTAACAGAAGCAAGGACATCCAGCAACATTTTATATGCTTTTATTTTTTATTTTTGGTTGCATTTTTTTTAATCTTTACAATGAAGAAAATATATAGGGCAAGATCTTATCTCGCAAGTAACTATTTTCCCATGTACGGCGGTCTGTTCTGGTTATTATCTTTGTTTCGATCATCTTGATTCCATTGAATGTTGGGAAAGTTAACATCTACGCGGTCATTTCCCTTGCCTTTGCCTTTGCCTTTGCCCTTGCCTTTGCCATGTCCTCCATGTCCTCCATGTCCACCATGTCCTCCACGTCTATAGCTCTGACCGGCTACACAAGCAATGCAAATTGCCAGTAAAATCCACTATAAATAACAATAATTAAAAGGATACCAAGTTAGCACTTGTTAAGATAATAAGCCGAGGGACTTACAAATATATTCATTTTCACAAACATAACTTTATGAAAATGAGTAATAAACTAATTTTAACGCTTCGTTCTAGTCGCTTTATATGGGATCTCTGAAATGTTGTAACATAATCCGCATTTGACTCGCCAACAGTTTTCATTTGCTTGAACTAATGAACTTAATAAATAGTGACAGGAATGAAGCGATAAAATCAGTTCGAAAGAAGTTTCTTTTCAGTCAAAAATATTAGAATGAAAATACTTGTAAGTCCCACGTTTGAATTACTTAATTAATTAATTGTAACTTTTTTTATTTAATGGTGATTTTATTTGCTTTGTGTGCTGCTGTTGGTGGCACTGATAAATATACCCTTTTGAGGAGGTTCGGAGTGAGTTTGGAAACAAAACATGGAAACCGCGGACTGATTCATAATCTTAACTCGAAATTTACCAAAGATTGTGCATGAATTGATTGAAAAAAAAGTACTTTTGTTATATTATCAAGTTAATTAAAAGATCTATGAGTATTTTATATAGTTTTTTTTATTTATTTGAAATTTTTTATTTTCCAAACGAAAGAAATGGACCCCAATTTTTATTTTTATGAAATATGGATCCAAATAAGGAAAAAACATCCCGAAATGTATTAAAGATAATTATTGTTGTTTCCAATGTAATTGTTTGGGGCCTTATTTCCTTGTTATTGGGGCCCTATTTTATTATTACCTGCCGCCGCGTGGCACAGTACGAGTATAAAAGTTGGGTCTTGTTGGTGTTGGTCTTCCTTCGCTAGCAACAACGCACAAAGCCAGTAAAATTATCTATGAATAAAAATAATAAAATGTTTATATCCTCAGTTAAGATATTCAATAGTGGAACTTACAAATATTTTCATTTTAACGAACTTGGTTTCCTTCAAACTTATTTTATCGCTTTATTCATGTCACCTTTTATAGGAATTCTATAATGATGTTAGATAATCAGAATTTGATACGCTATAATGTTTTAATTTTCAATTTAACGCGTTTGCATTTGTTTCAAATGGAAAAGTATAAACTTATAAAGTTATATAAAGCAAGGTCAATCAATTAATTCCTAGTAAATATCTTAATCAAAGGAATGAAAAGAAATCTTCATTTGATTCACCTTTTATTTATAATTATCGACTTAAACACATTTAAATTCAATTTCTAGATTGTCTGAAGAAAGTGTGTTTCTTAACCAGAAGGAACCTAAAGTTAAATCAATAACTTAATTTTCATTTTTTTTTATTAATAACATTTTCTTTCTTGCGCTACAAGTACATAAAGATTAAACATTTATTGCACTAGTCACCACGTTCGATCAATGAAAGAATCTAGCAGATGCTGAATATTCTGTTAAAGACACACCGAAATTATCTGTTTAAGACAAACAGCTTTTTATATACGTTTTTTTTTTTAATTTTTATTTGTCTGAAACTCTGTTTAATTCCAGGTGCAGTTTATTCGGGTCATATCTTCCTTGTTATTTTCAATCTCGTCGCTCATTAAAGCCATTCGTACGACGAGGGGGCCTTGAAGGGGGGTAAACAACTGCACACAAGGCGAGTAAAATTAGCTATAAATAATAATAATGAAAAATATTCTCAGTTTACGCTTGCTAAAACATTAAAATTTAGGACTTACAAAGATTTTCATTTTCGCAAACTTGATTTCTTGCGATCTAAATTGATCGCTTCATTCTTGTCCCTTTTTATAGGATTTCTATAATGATGTGAAATAGTCAGCTTTAGATTCGCCAACTGTTTTTAAATTGTCTTAATTTAGAGATTTATCGCTTTTGCATTCGTTTCAGTTGGTTATTAAGAAACTTACATAACTTAAAGCTACTAAAGAAAATGCGCTCGGAAAGTATAAGAAAGAAATACCCATGTATGGAAAATTAAACAAAATCAAACAGGAGCAGGAGCATAATGTATTGAGCGGAGTAGCAGTTTGTAACATATTTAATATACATTCATACTTAATTGATTTGAATTTTATTCTTTTCGCATTTTAACGACGAAAATAAAGAAAATTGTTGAAATAATTTAGCTGAGGTAAACTTTATTCGCCCTTACATGCTTTTAATGTAGAAATGTAACGCATTTGTATATGAAAGCAATACTTATCTATATTGCGTATGTGAATCAAAAAAGCAGCTTTAAAAAGTTAAGTTCAAAAGGAACGAATCGAAGCAGAGATATTATCAAATTGAGAGAAGTATTTTGTATATATATTTTTTTAAATTTGTTTGCCTATCTTTCACATTTTTTTATGCGATAAATGATGTTATCTGGCAAGCCAACAGAATCCCAGACTCCAGATCTTAGGCCTACTTCCCAGGTCTAGTTATGCTAGATGACAATTTTTAAGGTGTGTTATATTTAATGTGTTAAGCCTAAATGTATTAAATTTAACTCTGGAACAGTTTAAAATATAGATACAATTGATATACTATAATTAAGTTGAAACTTGAAGCCTCAAGCTTTAGACTTTATATACCATAGTTGAGTATTCATTTGTAGTTCTCTTCAACACTATTAAATAGTTAATGATAATATTTAAAATGAAATACAGAAATTTACAGTCTGGTTAAATAGAACAAGTCACGGGAACTGCTAATTGTTATTATTAGTCGGACTCGAGAATGATCGCTATTAAAATAAAACTACTGTTGCATTTTTCATTTTCAAATTGATTATATATTATTATTTATTTGTGTTTTGTTCGTGATGTCGTCACGTGACGTGTAAAATATCAGGCAAGCGTAGCTTACATAACACTCGAGATGAGGTCGTAGTTTAGACCTTGGTTTCCTTACTTTCCTTGCTCTCCTTGCTCTCCTTGCTCTCTTCAGAACTGTCGGTGGACTTGGCCTTGTTGAAGAGTTCAGCAACAGGCACAGGACGATGACGCAGTGGACCATGTGGAGTGGTACTTGCCTCACCTTCAACATGTGGCACCAAAACAGTAGTAGTAGTTACTTCGGGAGTATCACGCTTCGTTTTCTTATGGTCATGTGGCAGAGCGTGTGCGACGAGTGGCTCTGGTAAGACTTGGGCATGTTGATGACCATGTTGAAGTCCCTCTTGAGCCTTGACGGAATCTGGCTTGGATTGAGTTTCGCGCTTTTTGTGCTCATGATCATAATGATCATCATGGGTTTCCTGTGTCGCTGGTAAGATTCGGGAATAAGGATGACGCTGCTCTAGTCCTTCATGAGCGTTGACGGAATCAGGCTCGGCAGGACTGTCCCGCTTGGTTTTCTTATGATCATGAGCATGAGTTTCGTGTGTCTCTGGTAGGACTTGAGCATGTTGTTGATGACTGTGCTGCAATCCTTCGTGAGCCTTGACGGCATCAGGCTTGGCAGGAGTGTCCCGCTTGGTTTTCTTATGATCATGAGCATGAGTTTCGTGTGTCTCTGGTAAGACTTGAGCATGTTGCTGATGACTGTGCTGCAATCCTTCGTGAGCCTTGACGGCATCAGGCTTGGCAGGAGTGTCCCGCTTGGTTTTCTTATGATCATGAGCATGAGTTTCGTGTGTCTCTGGTAAGACTTGAGCATGCTGTTGATGACTGTGCTGCAATCCTTCGTGAGCCTTGACGGAATCAGGCTTGGCAGGAGTGTCCCGCTTGTTTTGCTTATGATCATGATCATGATCATGGGTTTCGTGTAACTGGGGTAAAACTTGGGCATGTGGATGACCATGCTCTAGTCCTTCGTGAGCCTTGACGGAATCAGGCTTGGTAAGAGTATCACGCTTGGTTTTCTTATGATCATGATCATGAGTATGAGTATCGTGTGTCTCTGCATGTTGTTGATGACTGTGCTGCAAATCTCCGTGAGCCTTGACTGCATCTGGCTTGGCAGGAGTATCACGCTTGATTTTCTTGGGATCATGAGGCTCGGCATGATCAAGAGGAGTTATAGGTAAGACCTGGGCAAGGTGTTGAGTACCATGTTGCAGTCCCTCACGGGCCTTGATAGCATCTGCCTTGGCAGGCGCATCTTCATCGCGTTTCTGCCGATGCAGAACCTCCTCAGGAAGATGATGTGCAGCATGATCATGAGAATGAGTTGCCTTGGATTCTGCAACTGGATGTTCACCAATATGTTCAGTATTAGTGGTATCCTTGTTTGCAGGAGCCGCGTGACAAAGAGCACACAATGCCACAAAGATTAACTGTAAATATAATATGAACAACATAATATCCTTAGTTAATCAAATTTCTATTGAGATAGTCAAGTGACTTACAAATTTTCTCATTTTTCCGGTTGCCGTCGACTTAATCTCGTACTTGTCTGGCAAGATATTGATAGTGAACTGTTGGAACCGCTTTACTGCCGGGCTATTATATGGAATAGCGGATCTCTCTAGACTAGGTAGGGAGTATTGCTGTTTGTCGTTGTTGTTAACCAGTTTGTTAATTGGTGATAATTGACTTACCCTAACACTCTGTATATATCAATAATATTATATATACATACATATATTTGTTTATCCAATAAAATGATGGAGCGAACTAATTATTCAAAGCTGTAAAAATCACTGTCAAGTCAAACAGCAACATCTTTCAAAATAATGCTACCTGTATATATAAATTGTTGATTTAGATGCGAATCAATATCTGGCTCAAGGGCTCCGATCAAGTGCGCGTTTATCCAGTCGGGGGTTTTGGGAAGCCGGCCTATTAGTCATCTACACATATATATTTAGCACGTCGTTGCGAAAAGGCTATCTGCGCACGTCTAAGTGTTTGTCTAGAAATGAGTGCAAATTTGTACTAGGAAAGCTAATTGAAATGCACATAAATATTATAGTTAGACGCCTCTAATTACAGGTTTTACGTAAGATGACACTTTTGTTTAAATTATCGCGCACAGATAAAACTTTTCTGGGAACTGTACTAGACTGACATTGTAATAAATGCTAAGTTATTAAGTGCTCAAGTCCATTTTAATTGCGCACATCAAAATTATCAATTTAAATTCAGTAACGTTCATTGAGCACCAGTGTATGCATAAATAATAAAGCAAAAATATATTATATGGCAAAATGAGTGCATTTCATGTTTATAAAGTGTGTACGCACTGCACGCTAGAAGGAAGTTCAATTTGTAAATAGTGAAATAAATAAGCCAATTTATTTAACAAAAGACATTTAAAATGCCCACAGAGATTGAAAATATAAATCCTAGTGTCTATGGCAAAATTAAGGAACGAGTAATAACAGCTAATGATGAAGATGAATCTGTCGCAGATCCATTTGATAAGCGTGAAATTTTTGGTGCGTATATTGGAAAAATTGCTAACTGAAAATGTAATAAATAACTATTTTGTAGATCTCATAAGAAACATCAATGATCCAGAGCATCCCTTGACCCTGGAGGAGCTGCACGTGGTGCAGGAAGACCTGATATCTATCAGCGATAAACAGAATAAAGTGCACATTAACTTTACACCCACAATTCCACATTGTTCGATGGCCACGTTAATTGGTCTCTCGATTCGAGTGAAGTTACTACGTTCTTTGCCACCCCGCTTCAAGGTCACCGTGGAGATAACTCCAGGCACACATGCTTCTGAATTTGCTGTCAACAAGCAGCTGGCGGACAAGGAACGAGTTGCTGCAGCCCTGGAAAACAAACATCTCGCCGAGGTCATCAACCAGTGCATCGCATCAAGGAGTTCACAATAATTACATATGCTTATATCCTGTTATACCCTAGCAGAGGGTACTATAATAATGCCATGAAATGTGTAACGCGTTAAAGGAGACGTGACAGACGCTATATAGTAGATGTATTCTTGATGTCCTTGTCTGTCTGTTTCTCTGCAATCTAGTTTTTTTTTCAATAAAGTTAGTTTTGACAAATTATGCTAGTTAGAAATCTTTTTGTTAATAGTAAATATTTTATTTTAGCATACGACATATGCAGTAACTATTTGGGGACTAGGGACTAAATATGTTAAACAACCACACCGTTGACAGTTCAAAGGTTATTGCTGCTTGGAGGGAGGCTTAAGGTCCGTGATCCTTTGCCCTGGCTGGGTAGGATCATATTTGTAGGTCTTGACGAGCGGTCCCTTGCCTGCCTTGGCAAATCGTATTTCATCCAAACGCTGTCGCTCCTCGATCTCCTTCGTAATCTTCATGTTGTTCCAAGCTGCAAAAAGAAGTCAGAGTGAGAAACAGTTTAAATCATTTAATATTTGGTACTTACAGTCCTTCATGCCGCCAACGAAACTCTTTTTCTTAGCCGGCAGTGCACTGGGTGCATGTGTTACCATCTTTTCAATCTTGAAGTAATCCCGCACAGCCGGAATACGCAGCAATGCCACTTGTCCCAAGGAGATGAAGTTACTGCAGGCCCAGTACGTCAGAATGGCAGCAGGAAAATTCATGGTGAAGGGAAAGATGACGAGGGGCAAAGCACGTAGCACGTACTTCATGGTTTGCATATTGGCAGCCGACAAACGCGCACTGTCTGTGCCCAGTTCAATGGTCAGATACAATGTGGTACTGGTGATAATAGGTAGCAAGTAGAGTGGATCCGCCAGTGTCAGATCCGTAAACCAGAAGAGACCTCCATCTCGCATAGATTCCACTGGAGTATTGGCCATCTGGCGCAGTCCCATGAAAAAGGAAATGAAGAGAGGTGCTTGTGCCAGCGGAACAATCATATTCTTGAAAGGATTAACGCCCTTCTCTCGCATAAACAGCATCATTTCCTGTGCATAGCGTGCTGATTCAATGGCATTGCCGGATTGACGTGCCTCTGTCATTTTCAGTTGGAGGACTTGCATCTGAGGCATGTTGTTGTTCATCTTGGCGGAGTTGCGCTGGGCCAGAATGACCAAGGGAAAGATGATGGTGCGCACGCACAGCGTGCCTATGGCAATGGCTCCCCACCAAGGTATATCCCAAGTGCAGTGCACAAACTCCATGCAGTTTTGTACCATGCCCACAGGTGACCAACCTCCTAATCCGATGGATGCGAAGGAAGCTTCTCCGGTTGCGGTGGTAATAGTTTCCATTACAGTGCCTGTATCTATGGTTGATGGAGGAAGTGGTGCTTCTGGTATTGCAGGAAGGTCGACAAGCTCTTTGGTGGATCCATTTGTGCTAGCAAATCTCAGGCCAATTGGAGACAGCGGAAGTAGCGTTGAGTGCTTTAGTTGATTGCTCCATCTGCTGGACATGTGCATATCCCGACTGCTGCTGCCAGAGGGAAACATCTACAAAGATTTATTTAGTTAATTTCATTCATAACAAACCGCACTTTGCAGGTTATGTCATAGGGCGCTCCGCTAGCGCCTTCACTTTGCCGGCCCTGGATCTATTTGCCGCTTACCTGTGTGACTGTCCTATTAGCCTGGCCATTTACCGCTAGAATCGCCTGGGTTGCCCTCCATAGCTGCATTCGTTTTACCAACATTTTATAATTTGTTTTAATTTATAAATTTTATAAATTCCGACGCATTTGCGCTCGTATAGTAGAAAGAGATAGCAGTTTCGCTCCACGCACAGATGATTGGACAAGAACAGCTGATTTTGCCAGGGCCGCACATTTAAGTATTTTTTGGTCAAATTTAGCTGTAGTTTTGTTGGGAAAGACGTTAATTTGAACACAACTGATTTTATTTGAATTGACACTTGTAAAAATGTTAAATAAAAGAAGTAAAGATTTTTCTTTAATAAAATAAAATAAATATAAATTAAAGCCGCTTCTTTTAAAACATGTATCGATTTTCTAGCTCCACTGGGGGCCAAGTTCCGTTAATAATTGTTATAAAAGTCTGGGAAACTCAGGAAAAGCTTAAAAAATCCACAGAAAACCGTGCAAAATTGCATTCAATTCGGTGAGCAACACCATTTTTAGTTTTAAAATTGTTCGGTCATTCTTTTATAAGCTTCACTCGGAAATAGGGGCGCAAATCCACTCTTTCCATCTTGAAAATGCAGCAAATGCACTAAAAGAAACAAAGAGAGGTAAAAATGCGTTTTTTACTTATTAAGAGAGACAAAGAGTGAGAGTTACGCTCATTTGCACTCTCCCGCGCTCATTCTGGCGCATGCCGGCCGCATCCGCCTCCCTCCACCTCGTTAGCAACAAAGTGAATTGTATTAGTGGAGCCATGCTGCTCTCGCGCTCTACGATCGTTGGCGCCGTTGGAGTGCTGCTGCACTCTCTCAACTTTAGTCGCTTTTAGGTGTTCGAGGCGAGCAGACGTGGTGCGCACGCGTAACACTTTGCACACACAGTAAACGGCAAACAGAATAGAGAAGAAGAAGCAGAAGAGCTGATCGGTCAACGGGCGAATTTAAGTTTGAAAAGATTTTCAGTTACTCGCGAGCGTTCCAGCGAATCGGTTATTGCTCGGAATAAAAAACAAAGATTTGCAACTAGTTTACTTATTTAGGTTTTTTTTGGAAGCTGCTGCCGTCGAGCTGTTGGCGCAGCTACCAAAGTTCTCAGTTGCAGTTGCATTTTCAATAAACGCGTTTTCTTTTGGCACGTTGCGTGGGCGTCTTTTGCCATGCGCGCCTGTTTGCCTCTCTGTGTCTGTGTTTGTGTGTGCATTAGTTAATATATATATGTGTGTGTGTGTTGCTAATTAAAACAACAACAAAAGCCACAACATCAATAACAACAACAACATAAACGACAACTGCAGCAGCAACTAGAAACGAGAAACGATAACTTTGACGCAAGCCAAACAAAGTGCTATCGATAAATGCAATTAAGCCCATTCACAAATTGGAGCAGCAACAACATCAACAACAACAAGTGCAATAACAACAATAACAAGTGCAACAGGTGTTGGGCTGCCAGTTTATTAACAATTTTGTTTTTCTTCTCTGTGGTAAGTTTCATTTTCAAAACTATGTGTTATATCAAGAAATTCCTATCAGCTCGCGGTCCTCATAACGCAATTTAAAATAAATAAATAGAAATAGAAATAAATAAAACTGTTTGCCTTCTTATTAGCGGTCAGCATCAGCAGCAGTTGTAATAATATTTATTAGCCCAACAACAACAATAAGAATAACAACAACAAACTAGATCAATTACGCGGAACAATAATTCCGATAAGAAAATAAACTCCCTCTGTTAGCATTTTCCACATTTTTAACTGCACCAAGTGCAGCTCATTAAATGCTTAAGCCATAACAATCGAATCGGTTTATGGTCAAAAGCAGCATATGTAGGACATCAGAAAAATTAATATTCTTATCATTATCAATATCATTATCGTCATTATCAATATCATATTCATTATTATTAAAGGCGCAGCTGATTACCACAGAAAATACTTTTAAAATTCTTTAGAAATGAATTGATGGGAATGCATTTTTTGGAGATTATTATTTAAAAAGTATTAATCATTGTCATTTACATTATTATTGGAAGCACTTGCTAATGTCTTCATTCGTTTTTAAACCCAGAGATGTTTAAGTATAAAATATTCTAAAAATGTCTTTCGAATTGATCGCGCTAATAAGTTGAATATAAATTATAAAAAGTTAGTAAATATTTATACTTTGTAATACAATAAGTACTGGCAATTGCTTTTCAATATTACGCCAATTTTCTATTTCTATTTTCTCAATACGGTTAAAAAATATCACAAAAACCGTGTTAATCTTAAAGATCAATAAATTGTTAACTTTAAAACTGAACTGTCAAGTGCATTTGGCACCAAAATCTGTCAGAAATAATTAGTAAAATACCTCGACTGTATCATAATTGATATTGTACTCCAACTGCTTAAGTATATATGTTTGTATCTATATGTATATGTGTTGGGCAAATCTGTTGTAATCGGTAGACAAACAATTAATTAACGCGACAGCCTCAAGCTGTTTGGCAAAGATAATGCAAATGGAGAACCTCCTTCGCATCTCAAGATCATAAATTCGTTTATGGGTCGTTCTTGATACCAAAAACGCCCCATAGCAGAGGCAACGGCAGCGGCATTAGAGGCCGATGATATTAAGGTTTTAGATCTTTGCCGATACAAATCAGAATCACCTTAAACAACAACAAAAGAATCAGCTACCTGCCTTGCCAATTCCACGAAGTTTTTGTGCTTAAGTTTATGATATATTCCAGAGTTCCAGACAAGACTCCACTTCAATATTGTTGCCCGGGGGCAACAAATCTGAACGTGCAACATGCTTCAAAGCGGGGCGACTTAATTCAAATTGATTTCATGCTTTTTGCATGAGTTTTTGTTAATTTCTTTCAATCGATTTCGGTTTGATTTCTGTTTTTTGTTTCTCAATTTTTTGGCAAACAATTTGAAGTGTCAATTTGTGTTTATAAAACTAAAATTATTTATCAAGCCGCTGGCCATCGCAAGTGGGTAGCGTAAACAGTTAAAAAGTGTATATATGTATCTGTGTATACATACATAGATACATATCTGTGTATCTACAAGTATACTTATACTATATATGTATGAATGTATGGTACAAATACTGAAACTCAAACGCGAGCACACAAATAAAATTAGATATTTCTGACTTGGCTGCAAAGTCAAATCCCAAATATGGCGCACTTGTTTGTGTGTGGTTTAATGTCACACACACACACACACACACACACACACACACATACACACACACACACAGATACAAACACACACTTGGAGAGTTACACAAGTTTAACTCTCTGCCCGTCAATATCTAAGTTTTTTGTTTAAGGAAATTCAACTACTTGTTTCGCCAAAAGACAGCAAAAAATAGTCACCAAAGCTCCGATAAATACTCATAGATATACTATACTATATAAAAACCTATTTTTTTTTCCTTTGTTGCTTGAATAAATATTGAGATTTGCATGTGTTATTTGGGCGCATAAATTTATTTGCTAATTGTTATCTAAGAAGCTCTATAAGGCCTGGCCAATGAGTATTCATCTGCTCTGTCTCTGAGCTTAACGTGTCTAAGAAATTCAATTATTTGGCTAATTGTTGTATTATTTTTTAGATTTTTCGATTTTTATCCATTGACTGACTAATATAACAAGTTGCTGACTAATGCAAAACAAGTTCCAGGAAAGGAATACGATATTCTTCTTCTAAGTAACATAACAATGAGAACAACTCGGTGAAAATGGAAAAGCTTAACATGCTTTTAATAGTTAGTTATTTAATAAAGCTATGTGAAAATCAAGTTAATTGACTGCAATTGTAGAGCATTTTAAAGTTAATTAGTTTTCAATTAAATTGAGACTAGAATTATATTAAAAATTCTTCAAGTCAGCTTTATTTTCAATTATTTGTAGGTTAAATTTTTCTGGGAACACTTGTACATTCATGTGAAGACGGAAATGCCCCAAAGGCAACTTATTAGTAATATTTGTGTAAGAAGGTTGAGGAAAACAATTGTATAAATATATTTTATATATTATTTTCTTTTTAGCTGACCGAAATAACTTGAAACCTATCTAACTATATGGAATAAAGAAAATATATTTAATATTCAAATGACAGAAGAGCTTATTTCTTAAGAGATGGGTTTAAAAATAACTTTTAACCATTTTTACTTGCAAATTAGTTCCACAAAACTAAGTGAATCATGTCTTTATGATTCAAATTACTAAACAATAGATAATTATTTAAAAAGTAATCAAAATAATCAATTTATCAGTAAATTCCATAAAGAAATTTTAAGAGAATTGCAGCTACTTCTAACATAAGAATCTAAATGAAAAATCTCTAAGTACTTAATTGACATATTTATGAAGTTTTTGTTTGCCAGAAATTAGTTTGTTTATTTCATCTAATTGCAAAACATTACACTTTAAGCATTCATTTAACTAGTATATTGTATTAGTTGTTCCATTATTGCCTACAATCCTCTTAACTTAATGATTTGTTTTCATTTTTTTCTATTTGTAGCTAATAAGTATTATTGCTGCCCCCACACAAAATTGACTAACTAATTTAAGTTTATCAATGAATCAGCTGCTTAATGAATCACAAATTGTCAGCTGTGTCATTTGAGGCAGGTTTCACTGTAATTAAAATGCTGCACTTGCTACGGGAAATAAAAAAGTGTGCCCTTTGCTGTTGTTGCTGTTTTTTGCTGTTGGCACTTGGCGCGTTTTCTTTGTTTTACGTCAACAAACCAAATCGAGTATACGAGTTTAAAGAGAAAAGGAAGCTAAGAAAGAAACAGACATAAAATAAGTAGTATAAAAATAATAATAAGAAAAAATAACTGCAACGCGTAATACGCTGTCCAACCTACAACATTGACGACGATGGCGACGTTCTTTGCATTGGCGGCAGCTGCTGCCGCTTAGAAACTAAACACACAGCAAACAACAGCAACAGCAATACTAACAACAACAACAACTGCCAACAACAACAGCTGCCAACACGAATGCATCGCCTCAGTCTCGGTCTCAATCTTAAACTCAAAGTGAGTCTCAGCCTCAAGTCGCTTATTTAATATGCAAATGAGCGCATAAAAGCAATTCATTGCAGGGGCAGGGCAACATTAGTTGATGAAGAAGGGGGTGGACAAAGAAGGGGTAAAGGGAGTGATATTTGTTAAACAATAAATAAATATATACTATAAGCACATATAATTGTTATTCAGCTGCTGTTGATGATGATGATTGAGGAGGAGGATGCGCCAACTTGTTGCCAACTCAAATCTTACCTGATTTTCTATTGTTGTTGTTGTTTTTGCCAACTACCCACGCAAGAATTATTAAATTTGATGTGTGGCAGTCAAAAGCAGCAGCAGCAATAATTATGCGAGCGCAATCGCGGCGTATGAGTAATTTGCGTGTATGCAATTAGAAACAAGCGCCGACAGCGACTGCAATGTGTTCAAATTGCAAGAATTAATCGAGAATAAAACAAAAGCCACAAAACAAACCACAAAAAGTAATAACAAATGCGGCCAGCAAAAAAAGTAACATAAAAAAGGAACCAGTAAAAAACATTTAAGAAGAGAACGAAAAAAATGTAAAGAATAACAAAACAAATCCAAGCAACTTGACAAAATGCTGTGGGTGTTGTAGTTTTAGGTGTTGTTGTTTTTGTTGTTGTGTTGCCCACGCTTTAAATTAATAATAAAGTACGCAGCAGCAACAAAAACATCAACAAAAAGAGTTGGCACTGAAAACGTTGTAAGAATTTTCGTTGTCATTCTGTGTGTGTTCAGCATACAAATTACAAAAAAAAACCTTAAATATATAATAAATGTATCTAAATTTGGAGCAGTAGCTGCAACTTACAGAGAGGTAAGGAGAGGGGAAAGAGGAGATGCAGGTTCTGTTTAATGTAGCCATTAAATTGCCATAAATCAGCTCATTTAAATCTGTTTCGTGCGCTTAAACAGAGTTGAAAGTTGGCTGTGAAAGGTGTAGAAACCGTAAATAACAATTGAGCATCATTTAGTTGCAACACTTGCCACACAACAGCACAGCAAGAGAGACAGAGAGAGAGAGAGAGGGAGAGAAGACAGAGAGTGGGAGCACATAAGGAAATACATTTAATCTGTGAGACTATTAACTAAGTTAGTTAGCGCTCTCTGTATATGAAGTATACTAATGTGAATCATAATAAAGCATCTCGAATAAGATTTATTAGTTTAGTTAAGTTTCCTTTATTTGTGCTATAAGAAAATAAAAGCTGTACTATAATATTTAAATAATAATCTCTTTTCTTTAATAACTTTATAGTTTTTTTAGTTTATTACAAAATATAATTTACTTTAAAGTTTCTGTTGCTTAAAATCTACAAATAATTTTGGTTTCAACAAAAATTAATCATTACGATTCCTGATCATAATAGAACGTAGCTTCTCTGCCATGTATGGCAAAGAGGTTCAACTGATTGTAATCTTGTTGAAGACAACGCGTCGTATGCGTAATTCAAATGCTCAAAGCGCCCACATACAAGACGCAAAACATAAATTACTTAGACAAAGGCGGGCTAGGAAATAACCAAAAAAAAAGCTGAAATAAAATAAAAAACCAAGACGTCAGCAGCTTATAGTCACAGTAGTTGTTGTTGCTGTTGTCATGTCCATTTAAGCCTTGCCAATTTTGGCAACTTGTCGGCCACTTGGCGCTTCAAATGCTGCCGCTGCCGTTGCCGTTGCCGTTGCCACTGCCAAAGATGATCATGATGATTTTACGCCTTTCAGAAACGCTTTTGAGAAGAGCAGCAGTCAGTAGTTTGAAACGAGAGATCGCGAGACCGCCCATACAATTTGTTTCCCATATTAATTAATCATTTATAAACGATTAATGTTATATAAATTAAATTGCGCGCCCAAAACAAATTCAAGTTAATAATAGGAAGCGCGTTTTCACGCTTCTGCCATTGCAATGGGTAATTATTGACTTAGTCTTTGGCTCAGTTCGAGTCTGAAGTCTTTGTCCAAAAGCCGACATCTGGCTAATACCAATAGTTATAAGGCCTGTCCCTGTTCCAGTCGATCTACCTGCCCAGTTATTATTTATTTACACATTTATTTATTTATTTTTGTTTTTCTTCTTATTTTTTTTGCACTTCCGTCATGCGGTTCACTCTTTTACTGTTTTTGCTTTTGTGTTTTCTGATTGTTTGGATTGTTAACTTTCTAGGCAGGCGGTTTTAGCAATTTCTAGGGCAACTCTAAGCCATATTTGGCCATGGTTGATTGCCTTGGCCCGCCTTGTCAACAGGTGAAATTTTTTTATGCGCCCGCCTAATTTGTTTGGCATTCGCCATTTGCCATTTTTGCATAATTTTTCCATATTCCACACACAGATTTGCATTCTTCGGCAGTAGAGACTTCGTTTTGTAGAGACTCTCGTACAATAAAGATAAATAATACTTCAATATTATGTCAAATCAACGACGAAGGTTGCCAGCAAACAAAACACCAAACAAATAAATAAATTATTATTTAATGTTATTACTCTGACGCATAAATAAACAAATCAAAATACGTGTACGTATTTTTCCAGAATCTCTTATAAAATGTGTCAATTTGTTTGCCAATCAGTTGAAGATACAGCTTGAAAAGTTACTCTAAGATACAAACTGATCGAACTAATTAAAAGATAGCGACGTTAACGACTTCAGAAATTCAATCTCTCTTCGGCTACTAGATGATTTTTAGGAAAAGATTTCTAAACTATAATTAATAACAACTGATCGTGGCCAGATATGCAAGAGCGGGAACTACACAGATCTTTAAATGTTGGCTTATAAACCAATAAATATTATATTTTAAAGTCTGCATTTGAATTGTTCATCCATCATTGATCTGGTTATTGATCTTAGACTAGCCTTGATGTTTTCTGCAGAATTTTGTTAGATTTGTATTGATTTCTCTTGTTTACGAAATAGTTAAATTAAAATTTAGTTAAGAAATTGCTAAGGAAGTCTTTATTTATATAACTAATTAACTTGTTATTAGTCTAGTAAATTTAAGACTTGACAAGATCACTTCATCATTATTATTATGTCGTTTTTCCATGTATATTTTTAATTTCTATAAAAGTTATTAATTCACATTGTTATGGTTAAATCAAAATCTGCTCTTCAGAATGTTTAATATTATATTCCCTGCTGTGCATATTTAAATAATAATCACGTAAAAGTCAATTCATTAAACTAAATAATAAATATTTTTATTTGTAGTGAATTTCGATTCGTCGACATAATTTTCCCTGATTATATTTATGAATGAGTTCTTTTCATTGATGACTGCTGAGTATATCATTCTTAAATATTTACTACACTAGTTTAAGTATGTAATTGCCTTATGCTAATGACCATTTAATTAGATCGGCGTTCACATTTTAGATTGTATGCTACCTGCTGTGTTAATTTAAACAATTCACGTAGACGTCAAGTCATTAAATGGCATAATTATGTTATGTTATGATCAATTGACAAAATAAAAATGATCTCAAGGGTTTGTCAAGATCGTTTTATAAGAATTTTGATTAAGAGTTCCGCAGATGAACAACTACTGAATCAATTTAAACAATTCACGTAAAACGTAAAAGTTGGCTCATTAAATTACATAATTATGCATTGACTTCTGTTATCTTCACAGAATGATCAAGAGGCACCCAAAAAATAAGCGATCTACGTGTATGCATAGCTAATTCCCCACATCTTTTTTATTAGCCACTTGCGGAGTCTTTTTTATTGTGCACAGCACATAAATATTTATTTAAAGGAGGGAATGAGATGGAGTAGGAGAATGGGAGAGAAGAGTAGTAAGAGTGTCTGAGATTTGTGCTCAAGGTCGCGATCAGTTAAAAAAATTTCTTGGAAGATGTTTGAATTCTTCGCCTGCATTTGGCGCATTTATTAAATTTTGTGTTGGATTTATGATCAACCCGAAACGGAAATTCTCAGCTAATCGCAGCCGGCATTAGATCGAGCAACTTGTTTATTCAATTCGAATATCTCTCTCTCTTTCTTCCCTATAATTCTCACTCTTTGTATCACTATTTCAAGTGCTTTGCGGCGGCGCCTTTGGGACTGCAGTGCGTTTTGTTGTTGTCTGTTTTGCGGTTGCGGTTGTTTTTCAGACTTTGTCTCTGTGTCTTTGGCTTTCGAGAATTCTATTAAAGCCGAAAAATACAAAAAAAAATAACGTCTATTGATTTGCATCTATATTGGCAAGCACTTAAAAGCTTGGCATTTTGCCGGGGAACTTGTTTCACCTACATTGATTTTCGTTTCCGCAGCTGCGTGTGCGGCAACTTCAACTGCCATTTGTATCTGTAGCTGTACCATTTGTATCTGTATCTGTTGCTGTTGCTGCTATGTATCTGTATCTGTATCTGCAGTGAACCAAATGGTGCGTCCACGCAGTTAAGAATTGTAACAGCCCATAGAGTCCAAGGTTCAGACCCCTAAACATTTGAACTTTGCTCGAATGTTAGGGCCAAAAAGCTTTGACGGATTAAAGTGACGCTTCCATCAAAAAATATGTAAAAAGAAAAAGAACTTGCGCCTCATTAACAATGTCATCGATCAAACGGCAAGGGTCTTTCCCTAACTGTCTCTACCCTCTTTGCCCATTCTTTAGCCAAGTTTCTTGGCCGGAAGAGTAACTTGGAGGGGGAACGAGGACAATGTCCAATGTCGTTGGCCGTTGCAACGGTATTAAATAATTTATGCGTTTGCCTCACGCGAATTACAATAATTCAAAGCAACAACAATTGTTCAAAAGTGCGTAAAACTTAAGACATTGTTGTTGTTGTTGTTGTTGTTATTGTTGCTTCGCCATAAATCGTCAAGTGAGAAACAAAGCAAAAATTGGCAAAGCCAATGACGTTTTAAGAGGTGATCGTGCGTGACTGGGATAAGTCTTGATCACAACGTCAACAACAACAGCAACAACAACAACGACAACTCATAAATTCATTTGTTTTCATTAAGCAAAATCAATTGGACACAGGGAAAAGTGCGGGTGTTGGGAATGAACGCACAACAAAAAGGGTTTTGAAATACAGAACTAACAATAAGTTACCTTGAGCTTGCCTAAATGTTTGTTATTTTAACAACACTCAAGCTCCATTTAATTGATTGTTAACAAGGTGTGAATTATTAATTAGTTATGGTAGTAAAACAATATAAAGGGAATTCAAACATATTTATTACCGATAGGATTCTAAAATGGAACGTTAAGAAAACATATGTAAATTTACATACTCAAGTGTTAGTTACTTTATTATGTTAGTCATAAATAGATTCATCCTCATTTCCGCTTACAAGTGATTGTTTTAATGCTTTATATGGAGTTAATATTACGATAAATTTAAAATTAGAAGTTGTATAATATACTTTTATTTTTAGAACTCTTTTTAAAGAGTACTCATTTTTTTACACTTGAAGAGAATAAAAGAGATATAAATTTATTTATTTTTCAACTTATAGTTTTTAGTTAATTTAATTTAGTTGATATTTCACAATCTTATTCAATATTGAAGGTTAAATAAATATTTCTTATTCACTGCTTTAAGTTGATGTAAATAAAATAAAATGCATATCATCTAGAAAGTTTAGACATTCCATTATACATATTTGTTATGAAATGTTTATTTATTTTAAATATTTATGAGACTTTAAACTATAAGTTTAATATATCAGATGTGTTATTTGCATTCAAAGTAATCCCCAGTAGGGATGACTCTATCTGTAAGTCCAAAGTCTTTGATTATGACGATATGATAGCTCTATGGCTTGGGCATTTATGGGTCAGGCTATCCAAAAATAGGCAGTAGAGTGTTAAGCGACAGCTGCAGCTGACGTTTGATTGAGTTAAAGTTGAGTCTGGACTTTGTGTTGAGTATAAATACATTGATGTTGTCTATGCGCAACACGTACGCGGATATCCGTGCTCAATCCGTATTCGAATTCGAATCCGAATCTCAAATCCCCCCAATTGTAATTAAACACGCTAAGCGGGCGTGCAATGCGAGAGTGAAACAAATGGAGAAAAGGAAAAAGAGAGAGAGAAATAGAGAGAAAGGAGGTGTGGGAGTCTCGTCACTAGCCCCTTAGGGTAAGTCAGTTAACGGCGCCTATCAACGGACCCATCTATCGCCTCGTATGTGCTTCATCAAATTGAAATTATGCACAGCTGATCGACAGACCGACAGTTCGACAGTTAGACAGATTGCTCTCGCTTATGTAATGTCTCTGGGAATGGGAATGGAGATGAAAATGGAAATGGGATTGCGCTGACAATTGTAGACAGCTAATAACTTTGACGAACAGTGAGCAAAAGAAACCCCATCACAAACTCAAACTGAAAACTCTAACTTGAATCCTCAATTCCACAAAAAAAAAAACAGATCGTTGATCGCTGATCACTGATCACTGATCGCAGAGACATGCAAACACTTCCTCGAGCAACGAAGTTTGTTTGCAACAGTTTGCCATGTAACAGCTACGAAAATAATTTACACAAATAAATCAAAGTCATAAAAATGCATAAAGCTGAAGCTGGAGCAAAAAGGCAACGATCGTCGATCGTCGATTGTCGATTGTCGATTGTCGAGTTGAAGATCAGCTAAAGTTGTTGGCAATTTTAACAATTTTGTTAGCTGATGTTTTGCTATTTGCTATCGCATAAAAGAATTTAATGAAATTTAATGAAAAGTTACACGATCGCAGACACGATCCGATCGTTTGTCTACACTTTGTTGCAGTTGCTGTTTGGTTGGTGTTGCAATATGAATATGAATTTGTCTCTAGGACATTTTCGCAATTAATTGAATTATCGTCGTGAATGGCAAAGGCATCGATGTGCAATCAAATATTGAGTAGCCAACGAAGATAGACAGAGAGAGAGAGAGAGAGACTTTGATCATTCCATCGATCGATTGGCAGGTCGACTATTCGATTGGTCTTAACTCTTTACTCTTAACTTGGGCCTGGCCTCTTGACTTATGCGCGGCACGTTTTATGGCCTTTTTGGCTGCAAGAATATAGCATTAGTATTTGCAACAATCAAACTTGGGTGTGGCATCCACACACACTCGACACATCGACTGCGATTCACTTGCCACACACTCTGTGGCACACACAGCTCGTGTTAAGGTTAAAGCAAAATCCGTCAAACCTATTAAATTCTGCCACGCTCCATTAGATGCGGCTAACAGCGCTGCTGGCGTCGCTGTCGACGTCATTTACGCCTAATTAAACAAATTATTGCATGTTTATGCTGCAAGTGCCAAAGCAACAACAATTGGCTAAATTGAATAGATTGCACATACGCCATGTGGCCCCAGGAAATCTCACAATGAAATCTTAATTGTAAGACAATCGTCATATTCTCTCGTACTCAACATACACATTGTTTATAAATAGCGCAAAACGCAAACTCAAACCCAACCAACTGCCAAGACAATGCAAACAGCAAAACAAACAGCTAACAAAAATATTAAGTTACAACTTGGCTTACAAGTTCACGAGCCAGCAACAAAAACACTAACAAAACATGAATGGCAACCTTAAATGTAATTTTTTTGCACGCCGAAATTACGATGCTCTGGCAGCAAATAATATATTATTATTTATATTTAGAATCTATTAAAATAATATAATAGTTTATTTAAATAAATATATTTGTTTTATATTGATATTAATACTTCTTATCGCATTTGGTTTTACATAGCTTTAATTTTATGCAGTCTCAAAAAGTGTTTACTATTTATATATTAACAATAATTTACTGACTTATAATAACAAGACTCATTAATTCAGAAATATCAATTCTACTTATAAAACATATTTTATTTATTGCTAAACTAAGAAAGCTTCTGATTTGAATAAGTTATTTAAAAGCTTTTAAATTGTTGTTATTAATAGGTATAATAATTTAGTTATACTTAATTTAATTTAAAATAATATTTATTTACATGCATAATATTGTATAAATAAATAATTTTTATTTATTGATATACATACTCTTGTTGTGGATACTAAAAAAGCTTA
Source organism: Drosophila neotestacea (assembly GCA_035044365.1). Lineage (NCBI taxonomy): Eukaryota > Metazoa > Arthropoda > Insecta > Diptera > Drosophilidae > Drosophila > Drosophila neotestacea. Next base: position 5,742,617 of record JAWNMD010000273.1, on the reverse strand, counting down.
TGGTTTGGTTTGCAACACGTTGGAATATTAATAGATACCTAAATAAATGAATCTATATATATGTTCCATTAATTTAAAATAAGTTCTTAATCAATATACGAGTATGTTTTAATAACTTTTATTATTCAGGTATTAAATCTATAATTGTATTTCTCAGTCGAAGAATTGTGTTAAGATTCACATCTCAACTTTGCAACTATGATAAATTTTGATGGTTATTAGAATTAATATGATTATATTCTACTCAATTTTATTAAAATACAAAATTGTATTCTTTTAAATCAAAGACCTTATAAAGGGCTGCAGTACAGAGTACAATATTCATAAATAAAGATTAATTGCTTCAAGTTAATCTGTTGTTTGACAACTTTTTGCAAGTGAAATAAATTGTATAATAAATTCGTATAATTTCATGAAGTTACAAAGATGAATTACCCTTGAATTGTAATAGTTAGTGGAGTATGCTTACTTCTTTGTCATGTATTTGGCAAGTTGCATGATCAACTTGTGATGCCCTCGACAAAGACAAAGTTACTTTTTTTTTTTCTTGCTGTTGTTAACAAAGCAAAGCGAGCGGCGCTGTGGGCGATTCGGCTGCCTGGAGATTGCTGATCTCTTTCCCACTGTCCTCGTCTTTGTCTCTCCAACTACTTGTGTGTCTGTGTGTATGTGTGTGCCCCAAAAAGAAAAAAAAAAGGTTAACAACAATGCAGGCTTTGGCCAACTAATTCGCCTGTCACGTGGCACACTCTGCAAAATGGGAAATGGGAGCAATCTGCGAAGCTAATTTTCAATGTGCATTGCACATGTAGTTCAAGTTCGAGTTTGGCACTGTGAGCATTACGTAAACGTTAACAAAATAAGTATCTTAGCCAGGCCAAAAGGTAAAAGTAACACTCACCCTCAGTTCATTCACTCATCGACTCACAATTGGCCTTTAATCCCTGACCTGACTCTCGACTCTCGACTGGCATTTGACTTAAGCTTTTGCTTAATTTTCACGCTTGTCATTTGATATCTAATTTCATATTTTATACACTTTTAATTTATGCATTTGTTTGTGCTTTGTTTAAATAAATTAAATAAGAGCAAGTGCAAGTCTCTGCAAAATAGTTGAACTTACATAAATGGCAGCTTGTTGAACGTTGATCGTATTGCATTTCAAAGCCACAATCAATAAATTCGACAATGGGCGAGAACTAAAGAAAGTATCTGTGCTTGTACTTGTATCTAACAATAAGCCTAAATTGAGTATGATTCACCTGCCACGTAGGTGCCACAATGACACGGCGATAAACTCGACTAAATATAGTCAAAGACAAGATCATAGACATAGATAAACTCTGTATATCTGCATATGATTTATGGCGCATGCGGAAGTACATTTTTGGATGCGCCACAGCCCCGAAAGCGAATCGAAAAAAGATACAAAAGTATCTGAAGGACAAATAGCTAAATACCACGCAATAACTGTGGCAAGAATCGCACCCAAAAAAATAGAGAGAGAAAAAATATATATATAAAGAAACTTGGCTGACTAATTAGAATTTGAGATCCAGCTAGAGACTTGATCTCTTTTGGCATGAATGAAGTGAGGAAAACAATTTGCGGGCTTCATCATGAAGACAGAGGAGCCCACACACCATAGCTGAAAACAAGACAACGCGGCAACAACAACAATGACAACAACAACATCAATAAGAACAACAACAACGACAAACGGCAACTAAAAACCACAAGTCAATGTCAGCGCAGTGGCGGCATCTATGGGCCAGCAGCTGTAGCTCAAGTTGGACAGCAAATAAAATAATAATAAACAACTAAGTACACATACAGTTAGTCAAGTATTTAATGTGACAAAGAACAAAATTCAAAACACTTCTAAGAAATTATATAAACATTTTATATTGTTATCATTCATTATGAGGCATAAGTATAAAAAATTAACTTTAGTAATTACTTAGAGAACTTTATTTTATTAAAAATGTTGAAAAGAAAATTTATTTACTAACATTTATTATTATTAATTAATGTTAAATCCAACAACTAAATATAAAATTAAACTCAATTTTAGTTAGTATTTAAGTGCATAATTATAATAGATCTTTATTATTATATTAGATACTTCAAAAAAAAATGTAAATAGCTATTTTTAAAGATACCAGACAAGTATATGAATTTTTTATTGCCTTGTCCAAACAATTACTTGCCGTACTGTATCTAACTATTGTAGACCGCCATAATTTGAAGCGGAAGAAGAGAGGGACAGAGAGAGAGAGCGGGGGCAAAGGCATAGTTGAACTTTTGTATTTTGACAATTCAAAGTTAAGGTCAACAAGGGATTTGAAATGCTGCAATGCGTGGGTTGGTTTTGTGTTAACTGTACGGTTAGCCAAGTGCATTGAACTTTTATTGATTTTGGCCTAAAACGAACTGAACTGAACTAAAAGTGAACCGCAAGCATAATTAGCGTACATTGTGCTCAATTGGCCATGAAAGTCATATTGGTATTTGATTTTGGCATGCCGAAAAGATTTTTGGCACTCGATATGTCATTAGCCAGACAGACATTTTGGCCAGGTGTATGTACGTGTATGTTCAGACTGTAATTTGTTAGCTTGTTAGCTGTCATAAGACTTGAACATATTTATGCACTTTACAAGAATCACAAACAAGTCTCCAGCTGTGCCGTTGTAGAATTACGATATGGACCTCTAAATCTAACATATCTATCTCTATAGCTAAAGCTTAGATTTTTTCTTACACTGAAATGCATTTTGTGGCTTAATAAAACTTTCGCTTTTCCGTTGTGTAAAACGAGCATGAAAATTGTTCATTAGCGTCTCATCTTTTATAGGCTTACAACAACGAACCTGTTCCACTTTGCATTTCACACTTTGTCGCCAAATTGCGTAAAGCTCCAAAGTTTCAAAGTTCCCAAATTCAAAATCTCCCCCTAAAAACAAAAGCGAAAGAAAAAAGAAAAAACAATACCAACAGTTTTCACACGTTTCATGGGTTTTTCAATAGGTTCCAAGTGCAGTCCGAAAATGAAACCATTCATAAATTCTCATCAAGAGTGGGATTCCCCTTCTCCAAAATTCTCTCTCACTCCACTCTCCTCTCTCTAATTCTCCTACAACCCGCGTTTGTCTGTCAAATGTCAACAAGCGCCACGCGGCGTTCTGAATGAGGTCTAATGAAGAAGTCGTGGATAAAGGGACTAGCTCTTAAATGTATCTATGATTCTATGAGTCTATGAGTCTATGAGTGGAACATCATCCAATAGAGATGACAATCTGACGAAAGCCCATTTAATTTACGAGTAATACTCATAGCAGTTATTTAATCAACAATTTGATAAATTGAAATATACCTAAAAAGTTGACAGCTTATAAATGCAGATATATTTATGTGTTCTTTATCAAGTAGCTAAATTATTATTAATAGAATTTTAGCTTCGGATTCACAAGCTGTTTAAGCAGCTTATAATGGTATATGTCTATTTTAATTATATCGAAGTTACTGCTTATATCCTTCTTTTAACTTTACAAAAACTCATATTTAAAGCATATTACAAAAATTTGTAACTTGTATAGGCGTAAGATCTGTTTCCCATCAATTTTATTTTCAAATAATCAATATTTGCCTAACGGTTTTTATACTTAACCAAAGCACATGATCATCTTCAGTGCATTCGACAAAGGAAACCGTATATCAGAAGTATATTATTAAGATCTTTTAAAGTCATAGATTCATATGCTACGTCTTCCATTATTTTGTTCTCCATTTCTTACTTTTAAGTTAAAAGTTTTAACTGATAGTCATCAAACAGTTTCTATTTAAAATCACAGCACGCTCTCATTAGTCCAGGAAAAGACTTTATCTAACATTCATTATTACTGTTCCCAAATTAAAAATGCAAATTCTATGTCATCTAATGACATTTTCTTAGCATTCATCGCTATTTATAAAACAGTTTCTATTTAAAGTCGCAGCACGTGCTCATCTCTAGTGCATTAGTCAAAGAAAACCGCATATTTACTATACATAATACGTATGTTTATACGATCTTGGGTTCACCTTTAAAGTTGATGACTAGCTTTTGTTAGTTTATGTTTTTTTTTTCTGTGGTTTTAGCCGTTGGTCAGTCAGAGTCAACATTAGAGTCAGAGTCAGAGTCAGACGAAGTCATCGTCATCAAAATGCAAAACCTACGCGTTTCTGTTATGTTTTTTTTTCTTCTCTCTTCATTTATTTGTATTTATTTCTTTTACTATTTTTTTGGCCCGTGGGTTGCGTCTTATTTACTTTTTTGCTGTATAATTTGTGTAGTCAAATGTTCTTTGTTAACCGCATAACAAGAAAAATCATTTTAAATTATTTATTTTTTACTTGATTGCTGAATTTATTTTTAAAGTTGTTTTTTTGGCAGCTGTCAAAGAGAGACGCCTACGATGCACAACTTAAACAACTGATCATCAGGTTGACCAGCTGTTAATTGAGGCATTAATCGTTGTATTACCTTAAAGGGGGCGTGCCACGCCCAAATTACTCAATTTGCCAAAAAGCACAGCTTGACCTTCAAACTGTGCACTTCAACTTGACATGTGGCCGAAAGCTGAGTACGAGTAAATGGAATTATCCTCAAAACAAAAACGAGCTCAAGTGAGAGAAAGAGAGAGACAGAGAGTGAGGGAGATTAAGCGAGAGAAAGAGAGAGAGAGTGTGTCTTTTACTTGTTGCATGAATAAGTCGAATTGCATTGAGAATGGCAATCGCATATAAAATATATATTAAGGCAATAAAATGTATCCCAATTTCAAGTACGCGACATCTCGAATTGCCATTTTGTTGTTGTTGTTGTTGTTGTATTTTTAGCATGAGAAAACGAACAACGTACAGCAACAACAACAACAACAACGACAGTGACAACAATAACAACAATCGATACTGCCACATGGAGCTGTAAAGATGTTTTTACCGATTTTAGAAGTCATAAGGTCAATGCTGAGTGGAGCCAAGCGCCAAGATCGTGTTTTGATTGGGATTCGTTGTTGTCGTTGTTGAGTCTCTAAGTTGTTGTTGTTGCTGTTGCTCTTACTGTTGCTGCTGTTGTTGATATTGTTGATGTTGCTGGCGTCGTCTGTTGTCAAGTGTTATGACTCGTCCACTCCATCCAGCCGTCTGTCTGTCTATCTGTCTGTCCATCAGTCTGCGTTAGTTTGAAGCTGCATCCAACAAAGCCGCCTCTCTGTGCATTTTTCCCCAGACAGTGTTGTTGTTGATAAGACAGCATCAACAACTCAACAGTGAAATGAAAATGTTAATGTAAATGAAAATGAAGTTGCTCATAGCTAGATTAAAACAAGAATAAATAAATGGGCCATTCACATGAACTTAACGAACTCTAAATACGCTTGCCAAGGCTAAAAGTTCCATGGAACTCAGGCACTAAATCTTAAATCCAAAATCTAATTCAAATTTAAAATCATTAAATAAACTTGTGCTGGAAAATTCGTATTGTTCTTACATGCCAAATTTGGAAAATCGTTAACTTTACTATATTTGGTTTTTAGTTCTTGTTTTACAACAAACAGAAAATCATTTAAAATAGAGCAAAGCTGTAAAAGATACTTTTATATAATGCTTTAATATTTTGTTTGTATCAATAATAAAATGTAGTAAATTGTCGTTTACCTATTCTAAACTCTAAAGCTTGTTTTTACAATATTATTTACTTTTTTGTTCTTTTTTCCTATAATAAAAAAATAAATTGCAGTTTTTTATATAAGTTTAAATATATTAAACTCATTTCAGAATAATATACTTTTTAAGATCTTCAATTCAAATTTAGCTGGCAAAAAAGCGAATATCAAAAGAATTTGCCATTAAGTAAATATCATTACAATTAAGGCCAAGCTGTAGAGTCTTACCTTAAACTTTAATTGTATATTTGCTGAGCTATTATTAAATTAAGAGATAAATATTTAAATAATTGTTAAGTGCTAATAAAAAATCTCCACAGAGTAGTTTATGATGTGGGTGCGAGATTTCTATTAATTTATTTCAATGTTGTAGCCAACTGATTAATGTAATACTCATCGTAATTTCAACAATGTTGCAGTTATCGTATTTATCGGTTATCGGTTAAGTACAAACACTTTGCTCAATGGCCATTTATTTAATTTTGTATTCACATTTTTTTCTGTTATTGTTGTTAGACAAATCAAAATGCAAATTCGTTGCGGCTGCCGACTGTCGTAAAAAATTTCAATAAAAGATTATGAAAATTGTGCAGTCACAGCAATAACAACAACAACCAATAACAACAACCAGCAAGCAACACCAACACCTTTTTAACGGTGGCCTAAAGCTGTTAGAGACAAAAACAAAAACACTTGGGACACACCCGTAGAAAATGTATAGAAAATTGTTTGACGGCAGCTTTTGAAGAGGCTGCAGTTTCATTTGCTACAATTTGTTACAGGTGGCAAGCTGACAAACAGCAACAACAACAACAACAAGTAGCTAAACGACCTTGCCACAATTCTGCCAGCGTCGCTGCTGACGCTGACGTCGCTGCAGCTGTTGCTTATTAGAGATTTAATATATATAAAACTATTTAGCATTTTTCATGTTTACATTTCAGATCTTGTCTTGTCTTGCTTGTCCGTTGTCAAGTGTCCTACGTGGCGTATGCTTGATTTGTGAACAAGCCCAAAAATGTGTTAAAAAAGTATATATACAGATAGATAAAAAATTATTTAAGACATTTCCAATGCACTTTGCACAACATTTAATCACATTAAGCAGCTGGCTGAACGGCCTGTGAATTTGTTAAAAAGGCCCAAGCATAATTTATACAACATTCGTTATTAAAATGTCGCATAGACATTGAAAGCGACAACAACAGCAACAACAACATGAGAGACAGATAGACAGACGGACGGACAAATGTTCGTTGAGCTTTGAAAAGTTTTGAAATTCGTGAATTATTACTTGCACTTTAACTTGGCTTCGAGCGAGGCGATGACGATGACGATGACGATGAAATATTTTACAATCTCAACGCCTGGCAATTTCTGAGGTTGACATTTTATAGACGGGCGACGGCGACACCAAGTCGCCACCTGTCGTCTGTCTCGCGAGACAGCAGGAGATTAGCGGTGGGGTGGGGGGGTAATCGAGGGGGAGGTAGAGGACAACGACAATATGACAAAGCCATTTGCGCCTGTCAACGCCCCGCAATTGTCTTCAAGCCAAGACAAATGAGACGAGGCTAAAACTCCACCAAATACAAAAACGAAGAAAAATGAGCCAAAAAAAAAGAGGGATAAAGTAAACCAAAACTTGGAACCGCAAACAGTGCCGACAAAAGAAAAGATCTTTGCACCTTTTGACAAAAAATATTCTAATTAGCCTTTCCCAACAACTGCACAGAGTTCATTAACATTTCCAATTACTTACTTACAGATGTGTGTGTACTGTTCCCAGGGTATTTCCGTTGACTGCCAACTCTGTTTACAATTCAATTAAATTCGCATTTATTTCTGTTTCGTTAAACTGCTTTGCATAAGAACTAAAAATTGTCAATAAATAGCACTGCAATAATCTATATGTATAAAATATATACAAACTGCTTCTCTGGTCCTAATGGAACCAGTTCTGACCCGATAAGCATTTAATTTATCGGTCTATCAGACGCACGAGTGTTGAATCCAACTTACATACTAAACTATAGAACATATATATTGAAAGAGATCACCAGTTAACTCTCTGTTGTGCGGGTGTTGAGCTCAATTGGTTGAAATACAAATTTAAGCAGCAGGTTTAATACACTAGACAACATAAACTTCAAGCGAAATCAGTGTAGATAGGCGTTAATTATATTTAAGTTGGATTTATCAACAGATCAGTTTAATTTATATATTTCTTCTAATTGAATTGGAATCAGTTAAGAACTTTAGAGTTCTTTTACTCAATTTTTAAGACTTTTTCCTTAAATAAGTTAACTAAAATGTAAATTTAAATCAAATCTGTTAACTCGATCAACTTTCTTCTACTTAATTATCTCCATATTCTATTCTTTTAATAATTTATTACATAGATCAAATCTTGATTACTTTATCCTACTGAATATTACCCAGTTCTTCATTCTTGCAACAAAAGAAATGCTTAGCATATGAAATAAACCCAATAAAAAAGCTATCGTCCAGTCAATCAGTTATTCAATTAACTACATTGTATTAATTGTATCCATAAACTCAACTCTGTAGCTCAGTGTAGTGTATTTTAAATATTCATTAGAATTTCAATTAGAGAGACAAACAGAAAGAATATGACATAAAATTGCAAATGTTTTTCGACATTTTGATTGAGAACTTGTTTTCCGATTTGATCTTAAGGGTATTCAGTCAGGCAACGGATTATCGGAAATGATTGCCCGGGCACTTTATCCGGGCATATCAAAGTGGCATATCTAAAGGATGTCATGTTATACCAGCTGTCCATTTATTTTATGGCATTTTATGTGATTTCATTAGCGACGCCGTCAACTAGTTTAAAAAGATCAACGACAATAACAATATAGATATAGATATATATATTCATATATGTATGTATGATATATAAAAAATATCAACATGAGCATTTAGCGCACACACAAATTATAATTTCAAATAACGTAAAGTGCCACTTGAAATCGAAGCTCTTAACAAAAATGTTAAACATTTTATCGGCCTTTTTGTTGTTGCTGTTGTTTTTGTTGTTGTTACTCTTGTTTTTGTTGCACAGTTTAATGAAAAATTTTCGTTGTTTAATATGCGAGAACTTAAATGGCAGACTTTGTCGGCAGATTTGTGCACTTTTCATCGTTTCGATCGTTTAAAGTGTAAACAAATTAACAAGATCATTTAATATAATTGAGATGCCGATCTTGGAGGCGGAACCCCGACTAAAGATTGAAGATTGAAGATTGAAAGTTGAGCCGGCTGACAGCTTTGATCTTGATTTGGTTTCGTTTCATTTGGCTTAGTTTGTTTTCGTTCCTTTTTTTGACCGTCAAAAGTTGCAGTTAAGAAATCAAAGCCAATTAGTTTATGGCTGCAGCGCCCTCTGGCGGTGCATAAACCAAAATGAATTTATGGGAATGGGAATGGGAACGGGAATATGGAGTGGAATGAGGGGGGAGAGCAGTCAAGATCGTAAATTAATTAAGAGCGCTGCATGAACGGCATATAAAATAGACAAAAATATGGAACACCGACTGACAAGGTCCCGGGGGCCAGATACGAGTATAATCTATGGCTGGGTAAGCCCCGCAATTGATCACGCGACAAAGGGTGCACCCTACTACATATATACATAAGTGTCTAATGCAATCAGTGTTCGATTTTCATGGGCAACGATTTTCATAAGAATTTTCTTCTTACAAATTCAGCGCACGAAGGACGTTCGGCATGACGGAAACTGTTTAGATATTCAATGCGGCGATCAAGACCAAGTCCAATTCCAACTCCAAGAACTGAGAACCTTTGCAACAAGCCGCTATTTAAATCGATCAATCGAATTGCGTCCCAAGAGGCGTGACAATCCCCTTCCAAACCCCAACTGTCCCCAAAACCCACCGATCAACAAATTTAACTTAAAATGGATTCACGCATCGGCCTGGATTATATAGTCGAAAATCGTGACTACATTGCCAAGTTGGGCTCGGCCCTAGACACACAGAATGCGACGGTCAAGAAGCAGGTCTTTGAGCTATTGTCAGCTCTTTGCGCTTACAATTCCGACGGCTATGCCCGTGCCATCGAAACTCTCGACTTTTACAAGGTAAATATATCATATAAGTTCACATAACTGCAACTGACTTGTACATTATTCTTGTAGAATCTCAAAAAGGAACGTTATCGTTTTAAAATTGTCATAAACGAGCTGGAACAATCCAGTGCCGCAACTTCACCGCCACTGGAATATCAAGCAACACTTCTTGCATTCATCAACTGTGTCATCATCTCGGAGCCAAAGCTACAGGAACGCATTCGCATTCGCAACGAGTTCATAGGTAAGTACAACCTGAGTGACTGTGCATAACTCGAAGACTATTCAAGTTAGTGTAATGAAATTTCGTATAAACACACATCTAAGAAGATAACTCTATACAGTATGACAGATTCCTCCTTATACAAATTTGTATTTAGATTCTGTTGACCATTGGGAGAATAAGATGTTGAAAAAGTGTCTCAACAAGTTATCCGTAACTTGCCAGCTGTAAGATCCATAGTCCCTTAAGTTTATATTAGTTCTTCTTTACTCATTATAACTATATTCCAAGAATTGTAAGCTGCTCGTATTTCCCTAGTTTAAGGTGACAAATCCACTAAATTTTTACCTACCACTTATATTGCGTTCTTTAATTGTTTACATTTTGTTTGGTTTCTGTTTTGCTTTCTGACAAACGCTGATAACCAAACAGAAACCGTAACGATAAACACATTAGGCCAACCGCAAAAGTCATCAGCCGACCTCCTGGTTCTCCTCCCTTCCCTGCTCCGTGTCCCCCTTTTCCCATCCTCAACAAGTCAACGCGTTGACTGTCTTCGATTTCATTGATTTGATTGATGTGCCCGCTGATCCGCTGACGGCGCCGTTGATCGTCGCCTGCCCTTGACCATATACTCGAACCATACAGTATAGTATATATATAGTTTATACCATACCATATAACATACGTGTATGCCCAAAACGGAGTTGGTTAACTGCATGTCACAGCCACACCAGCGACCCTCGGGGTCTCTGGGGGTCGTGGATAATGATAGATTTAACACAAAACAACGACAACAACAAACAAATCGCCAAATCGCCAAATCGCCTTTTGTCTCTTTGACGCAATCCAATTGAGTAACCTTAGCACGTGTCAACGATTAGAGGTGCGTCTTTAAAGTTTTCGAAATTACATATGTGAACTGTATTATTATCATATTCAGAAGGTATTCCCAAATGAAAGCCTTATATTTATAACAAGCCTGAGATTTAAATTACATTGTGATGAATTTATTTGAAAGAAAAACGTGATTGGCATTAAGTTATATTAGTTTGACTTCTAAGAAAAATCTAAGAAATTTATTAGACATTTATTTATATATAAATATCTTTGAGTAGAATTTTGTATTTAATAGTTTTTGTTTTATATCTTCTCCTAGGGAATTCCTTTAATAAATAACAAACATATTTCTTAGAGGTTTATTTCTATTCCTTTACCAAGCCTTTTCTTTAACAATTCTTGATAGATTGTTATTCTTACTTAACCACCTAAAAATCTTTTATTTTTATTACTATATGACCTATTGAAAAATTTCTCGCATCTCTGCTTGTTCATCAGGCTTATGCTTGTTTCTGAGAATATTCCCAATTGTTCATCTAATTGTGAATCAGCCTAATAAATCACGAGTTGAAATTTCAAATGTTCCCTTAAAAATTTAATGGCCAAACATTAAGCAGAATTTGACTATACTTTGTCATAGAATTAACTGCAGTTTTTCTCAAAGAAACGTGACATATCTAGAATGTTTATATATCTTCTCATATCTGAGTTTCTTGGCCAATGGGTTCTGTATGATGAAAGCAACAAATTGTTATTTAATTTCGCCTTGTCGAGGCATAGTTAAGAGCTCTGTTATATCCACAACATGGACACGTTGTTAAAATGTAATAAGTCGCATTTCCCTTGACTTTGTTGACAAACAAGGGGCGCATTCACATCCTGTCTCTGTCGCTGTCGCTGTCTCTGTCCCTGACATCTGCAGCATGTTCCCTCCCTTTTTATCTACTCTTTACCCCTCTCATTGCTCTGATGACGCCCCTGTTGTTGCCCCTGTGCAAAGTTCATGAACTGTAGTCCAACTTCAACTCCAATTTCAATTCCAATTCCATCCGTAATTCCACTCTGCCTCGTAGTCAGAGTCGTCTTCTTGCTGACTTTGATTGAGCGTCGACGCGACGTTGACTGCGACTGCGACTGCGACGCTGGCAGCGACGTTTGCGCAGTCGCAGTTGCAAGTAAGTCGCTGATGCGTTGAATGATGGCTGCACTTGCCACAGAAAAACTCTCTTTTTATTGCTCTTAATTAAAATAAATTGAGCTGCGCTTTTTCAGCATTACAAGAAAATAATAAAGCAGCTGTGACAAAAATCGAAATACGAAATCTCAACAACACAAAATGTAAGTCACGCACTTCAACTCCACATCCCAATCCACATCCACTTCCTCTCCCACTCCCACTCCCACTCTGATTCTCATTCTCACAGAAAACACCACAGCACTTGGTGGTGCAGTTTTCATATCGACTTTAACATTCCTGAGCTGAGACACATTTGACAAGCAATGTGCCACATTTGTTTGCCAATGAGATGATGTATATGGTTTTCAAGGCTATTCCCCCACTGCTTTTTAGCCTCTCCTACCCTTTGGCAATCTTTTGAGTTTCCAGGAACGCCCCAACATGTTAAATATTTGCATATTTTTCAATTCAATTTGAAAATAAAGTTGTGTGTTCTCTGAAATCTGCTAATGCCACTTAAGTGCCCAATTATCGACTCTGTCTCTCAACTATTTCTCTCTCTATCTTTCAAGTTCTTTGAATCTGCATTGGAATTGAAATCAGTCTTGATCATACTATATAGTATATAGTCATCATATCTGTTGTATGTCATCTGTCAAGTCCATCGCTGCCGGCTGTTAAACGTTTTTTTTTTTTCTTCTGATTTATGCCCCATGATTTTCCACTTTGGCACGCAAAGTTTTTCTCCATAGTTTGTTGTGCCATAAATTTATTTGCTTAACAATTTTCTCATTTACTCGTAGTTTGCCTGGCAAATTTCAATTTCAATTGATTTATAAAGCGTCAACAGATTTACAATATCGAGCAAAAAATGCAAATAAAAAAGTTTTATTTATTATTGAATTGAATTTGATTTGCTTTGGAATTCAATTCGAGTTTCTCTCTCTTTTTTTATTACTTATATTGTTGGCATGTTATTAAACAATTAACTGTTGATTTTGGGCGTGTTTCACATGCAAATTTGCCAACTCCTTGCCGCCTCTAGGGCATAAATTGTGCCTGACTTTAAGATCAGTGCTGAGTTCTCAGTTCTCAGTTCTCGGTTCTCGAAACTCTAGTTAAGACCTCGACTTCCGAAAACTGAAACAATGCTCGAGAGACAAAAGAAACTTTTACAAAAACACACACACACATACACAAAGTCATTCACACACACATTTTAATTGTGCGCCTTTTATGGTTTTCAATTTCAAATAAATGAAATGACAACGAAACAAAGTCGTAAAATAAAATTATGAACGTCAAGGCGCCAAATAAGGCATACCACAATAGAGGGCAATATTGGGAAGCGAGAGGGAGGAAAGGGGATTGCAACACAGAAGCTACTACAACGACTTTCACGAGTATTTTGTAATTAATTTTTTATTATTTTATATACAAATTTATTTATTACATTATTTGTTTGCTTGTTTGTTTCTGAGTGCGCAAATAAAAGCAAAAGGCGATAAAAATTAATACAAAGTTATATATGTTAAAACAAGCTTGACCGGAAGCTACTTGGGCCACATTGGGCGGACAGACCAACCCAGTCCAACAATCCCCAGACCAACAGTCCCCAATATCCAGTCTACAGACTGGTGGGAGTTGGGCAGTGGCACAACTTAGGCTTATATGATATGAAAAGATCTTTACAAGTCTGGCAAAGTTGTCAAAGATTATTCAAAACAAACAAGTAAACAACTTTCTCAATTGTGAAAGGCCTGCAAATAAACTGTATATAGAAATATAATTATATTTATATGACATTCGAATATAAATAATTATTTAATAACTCCATTTTCATTAGGACTACAGGTGTTAATTTGTAACGTCATCTTTCTGATTTACTTGATTTACTTTATTTATTGGCACACATTTATTTGTTGGTTTATTTTGCCAAAATGTATTTTAAAATATGCAAATATAGAACCATTTGAAACAAGATAATTCCATTATGTACGGCATATTAAATATCATGAAATACATTTGAAAGCTCGTTAGGTAAATTGACTCGTAGCTAAATATATGATATGATACATGCTATAAATCTGTCAAATGGTAAAGAGTTATGTTACGCATAAAATATACAAGCGTGAATATTTTAATGAGAATTGTTTTACGCATTGAAAGCTATATGAACTAGGGATCAATGAAAATTTGGCATTACCTTAGAAATAGTCCTACTTTTCTTTAAAGAGTACGATAAATTCTATAAATTAAGGTAGAAGTATCCAAACTAAATACTTTTATTTTATTTTTAATCATTTTAAAATTAATACTCATTATTATTTTATAAAATTTGTATGCTTTTATTACTTTAAAATCTTAAAAATATTAAAATAAATACATATTAAATGGATCAGAAATTTAAATAAATTAAGGACAGACATTAAATTGCAGACCGTATTTACGCTGTTTACAGGGCATCTGCTGGTCATTTACACCCATCGTTAACATTTTCATTCATAATAGTGGAGCAGTTTTAAGCATTTGTAATTTGACACTATTCGAATATATTCGATTTGCATTTATATTTCAAACACACTCGCATCTATTACTATTTGTTATTCATTTGATGTGTTTTTCTTTGCAGGTCTCAAAGTATTGCCGCTGCTGAATAATCTAAGGTGAGTCTAAGGTCTATATAAACCCCTCTAATAGGTGGGGGGATGGACATTACCAGGGCACCTACACAATCACAACTCACACTCATACTTGAACTCACACATTTATGCTTGTAAATATAGATTCATGTTAAATCAAGACAATTTATGCAATGTTTGCCAACTTGAAACCCTGAAAACACACCCACTACAACAACAACAACAACAATTGGCAACATTGTCCAAATGAATATCACAAACAGTTTAAATAACAATTTTTGTTTTTTTTTTTGGTATTTTAATGTGAATACTCCGATATGTATTCGCTTTTGCGCAATCGAATAGATTTAAATTTGCATACAACTAGACAAGATCAAGGCCCATTCCACATTCGTAGATTTTCACATGGGCACGCGAATAACCCCGCTAACCCCCTCCCTTCCTTTTCCTACTCTTTCCATCAATCTTGTCATTAACGGTCTCTCAAATGATGTTGGCCAAGTTCGACGATTTGGACGCTTGTCAAACATCCATCAAAAACGGCAACGATCCAAGTTTGAAATTTTTCTTGCTTTTCTTTTTCTTTAACGTTTTATGCAAATAATTTGTGCCGGTTTTTTTTTGTTGGCTTTGTTTAGAGTCTGTCAAGCAATTAATTCAATATTTAATTAGTCAACAATAAATCAATTAGTTAGCTGCCCCTCCTTCAAACCTCCCCCTTTAAACTGGTTTATTAACGTGGACCATAAGTTGACAAAAATTTGCCGCTATACGCAAAAAATAATTAAGACAAATTCAATTAAATTTCTTAAATAGTTCTGGCCCAAAAATGTTGAATAACAAGACCCTATATCATACACCCTCTCTATCTGCCCCCCCCCCCCCTCTCTGTCTCTCCCTTCCCTCTGATCTTTGTCAGCTTCTTCAGCTCTCGTCAATAGAAAAAAATGTGCCTAATTGATTGTTTCATGCCATTTGTCTTGTGGCTCTGTCTGTGTCTATATCTTGGGGCCAGATGATGCCCCCATCCATTTTGTCATCTGGCAGTTGACACGCCCCTCAGTTACCCTCCGCCCTCAATCCATTGTTATGAAAATATGTTAGCGCTTTGCTTAAATTAAATGCGTAGTTTCTCGCGCTTTTAAATTTATTTCAAATTTCAAACAAATCAAATCGTTTTAAACGTTTTCATTGAGCCGAACAACGCTTTGATTTCAGCGACTTACCCCTCAGGGGGTTATTCTTTCAGACGCAGACAAGAGGAAGGGGTTTTTAGGTGCTATAAATAAACAGATGCTCATTAGAATTGTCTTTTTTTCATATGTTTGGAAGACTGCGTAGCTTGGAAGCTGCTGAGTTTCTTTAAGCGGATTTTAATTGCTGTCAAAATCCAATGAGTTCTAATCAATCTCAAAAATCGAAAACTGTCTTGGAAACAATATTAAATTACATGGACTTTAAATTCAGATCTGACGTGCTTAACTGCAATTTATGCGTATATAATTTCAAAGAATAAACAAAAAGAATTTAAGACGCAAATAATTATTATTTGGGCTCTGACATGTTATTAATAGATTTCTTAAGTGTATCGATAAAGAATGGAAGTTGAGTTTACTAAAGAGAAATATGGCATTTTTTATTTTGAAAACTTTACTATTCTTATATACAGAATCAGTTTAGAGCTATAATTATTATTTGCAATTCTTTTTTCTGCCTTTTTTGGAATGAAAATTTACAAAACAAACAAAATAAGCTTAAGGGATTTAAGGGATATTATAATACAATAGCTGAAGACAATTTTTTATTTAAATAGTTTATTCTGTAATTATATACCCAGATCCTTGGTCCTATCGATAAAAAATTCAATCTCAAAACTCAACTTATTCTGGAATAGCTTTGTCTGCAACATTTGGGAATCAAAAGTAGCTCAAGCTTTTTACAGCTAGCAGCCTTGATCTTTAGAAAGATTTGCCAACAAAAAGTTGGCTAAGAATAAGTATCTTTTTCGTTTTGTTTAAACTCTGAACTTTTCGGTATGAATTGCATTTTGTTACTCAATTTGTTATTGTTACTTTTCAATTTGGAAACTTTGGTGCTTCCGTTTCGTGTGTGGGTTTAAATTGGCCGGGCAACTTCCTTAGTTAGCTGAGTTTTCATTTTTCCGACTTGGACTGGCCGGTAAAAATGGTTTCGTGACGAACCAAAATAGAATAACAATAAAAACAACAGCAAAACAGAGCATCACGTGTTGTAGTTGTTGACGAAGTGTCTCGTCAAAATAAAATAGAGAGAAAGAACAAAGTCGGTTTTTGGCCAGACTCTCCAGTTGCCAAGTTAACAGACTGTTTTATTTTATTTTTGTTGATTTTGTTTTTGGTAATGCGCGCGCAGCACGTGTCTGGCAACAACAAACAGAATAAATTATACACTCTCTCTCTTCTAGAGAGACTCTTTTACTCTCTTTTAACTGGCTCCGGCTGGTCTCAGTCTCAGTTTCAGTCTCAGTTTCAGTTACAGTTTCAGTTCCTGCCTCGTCCTCGTTATTTGCCATTGCCTTGGTGCTGTTGCCTTGTCGTCATCGCGTTGAATTCGTCGCCTAAAAAAAAAATAATGCAATTGAAAAGCAATTAAAAAAGGTGCCACTCGATTTATGGATATCAATTCAATTGCCAGGACAGACCATAAAAGGAGTAAAAAGCAAAAGTTTCAACAACAAGGACAACTAACAATAACAACTATCAAACTATCGAATATGGTTAAAACAGGCGGCTGTCTCTAAATCGTGTTGTGTTTGTGTGTGTTTGTGTTGTGTGTTTTTTATTGTGTTGTTTTGTGATTGCCAAGGCTGCTGCAAGGCAGGCAACGTGGAGTCATCATCAACGTCGTCGTCCTCCTCCTCCGTGTCAGCCTCTGTGGCTGCAACTCCGTTTCCTTTACCTTTGACATTGCAACGTCGTCGCACTTTCTGCTGCACGTTCAGCAGCGCTGCCTTGCAACTGGTACAGAATCTCAAGTGAGTTTCCCATTTCTCCCCTTTTGCTTTTCTATCACATTTTCTTTTTTTGGCAACCTGCTGAGGTTACTCAATGTCAGGGTGGTCCCTTGGTCTTTTGGTCTCTTGGCATTCGCCTTTTACTAAAAAAAACTGTTGACAACAAGTTCTTTTGTATAAATTCCCCATAAATTACAAATCCATTAATGTGCCTGCTAACAATTGTCAATTGCATGCAAAACAAATTGCAAATTGCTGTTTGAATAATGAACCGGACAACACTTTAAATGCACTACACAATTATCATTAGTCTGACCACAATTAACCCATTGATAACCCCATTTATTTTTCTTCTACTTACACAGAAAAGTCGCACAGAGTGTGGGCGATATCATTGTACAGTTGGACGTATTCGTGGAGCAGCAGGAAAGCGACGAGGCCCAGAGCCTACAGGCCCCAGATGGCATCAATCTCAACTCGCATCTTGATGTCTTCTATGCGATACTGCGACAGGTGAGTTTCTCCTATCTGATTATACACCTTTTTCCATCTCTTGCTGCCTCTATAGCTGTCACATGCGGCGTATGCGTTATATTTACAAATGCATTAAGTATACGCTCCGTGTGCACACATACCTTGCAGTTCTTTATGTTTGTGTGTGTGTGAGTGTGTGTATGTGTGTTTGCGCTAAGCCAAGGCTATGCAGTTGCCAAAGCGGTTGAAGTTGCACGCGAGGCGGGATAAATGTCAGCTTGGAACTAGGAAATGAATGACAGTTGGACAGTTCAATAATAATCTATAATACTTATTTAAAACATATTTAAATTGTCCAAGAAACTTTTAATAACAATTTATAGTACTTATCTTAGTACTATTTATTTCCAAGAAACTCTTAATAATAATTTATAATACCTTTTTGAACTGTAATTGTTCAAAGAACTGTAAATAATAATTTCTAATACTTATATTAACTTTAATTAGATTGTTAATACGTATTCTAATTGTATTTCAATAATGAACAGACTAACTTACTTTCCCTTTTCCGCCGCCAGGTGGCCGACAAGCCGCAAGAGGGTCCGTTTCTCAGCATCTTGCAACATTTGCTCAGACTGGACTCTAAGGAACCACTAAGCGATGTGATCTGGGACACCACCGAGCGGTTGGTGCATCGTGCCACGCTCATCGAGTGTCCCGATGATGCAGTGCGTCTGCTGCGTCAACAATCCGCCCAGAAGTTCACCTGCCCCAATTGCCGGAGTGCCGGAGAGGCGAGCAGTCCGACAAGGAAACCCTCACAGCCACATGTGTCGGTGGTGGTATCAAAACCACCGCCACCACCAATGGCACCTGCACCGCCGCCGCCACCGCCACCAGCAATATTTACCGTTAATGGGATGACACCAGTGCCACCACCACCTCCTGTGCCCAATGGCAATGCACTGCCACCGCCACCGCCTCCTCCGTCCATGTCGCGTCCTCAGACACCGTTGCCCGAGACACCAGCGTCGGTGGTGCTGTTGCCACAACAGGATACGCCGGCGCCCAAGGCCAAGATGAAGACTTTGAACTGGGGCAAGATACCGCACAACAAGGTATTGGGATCAACATATGTAGTAATATATATAATAATATACTAATATGTAAATACTTTTCAAGGTGCTGGGCAACGAGAACATCTGGAGCATGATGGCCAGCCAAAAACGGGATCCCAACCAGAAAGGCATTAACTTTAACGAAATGGAAGAGCTCTTCTGTCAACAGTCGACAAGTGGACAAGGTTCACCCAAATTGGGTCGGGAAAGTGGCAATCAATCCTCGTCCAGTGGCTATGATACTCTTGATCGCAAGGCCAAGAAGGAGAGCACAGAGATCACGTTGCTCGATGGGAAACGCAGTCTGAATGTCAACATCTTCCTCAAACAATTCCGTAGTAGCAACAAAGACATTATTCATTTAATACGACATGGCGTACACGAAGAGATTGGCGCCGAGAGACTGAGAGGATTACTAAAGATTCTGCCCGAGGTGGATGAGCTGGACATGCTGAAAGGTTTCAATGGGGACAAGGCAAGGCTGGGAAATGCGGAAAAGTTTCTGCTACAACTGCTGGAGGTGCCCAAGTGAGTATCAAGTTGCTAACTTGTATCAATAATTATCTTAATATTAATTAATTTATATTTCTCCTCTACAGTTACAAGCTGCGAATTGAGAGCATGTTGCTCAAGGAGGAGTTTGCTGCAAATGTCGCCTACTTGGAGCCCTGTATCAATGCAATGCTCTATGCTGGAGATGATCTGTTGAATAACAAGGCATTGCAGGAGGTGCTCTACATGGTTGTTGTGGCCGGGAATTTCCTCAACTCCGGCGGATACGCTGGAAATGCTGCTGGTGTGAAACTCTCCTCTCTGCAGAAACTCACAGACATACGCGCCAACAAACCAGGAATGAATCTCATTCATTTTGTGGCCCTGCAAGCGGAGCGACGTAATCCCGAACTGCTTCAATTCACATCGCAACTGAATACACTCGATAATGCCAGCAAGTAAGTTACAAATTTGAAAAAATTAATGAAATGAAAATGAATGCGACCTTATTCTGAAATTTTCTTGATGTGCTTAGGATATAGAGGAATCTTTATACCAAGTTTGGTAACTCTAGCTCTTATGTTCTCCGATTGTGAGATTGGAGTTTAAACAGACTGTTGCCTGCTACATAAATTGACACAAAGTTATAATACTCCTTTACTAACTAAAAATTTGAAATAATATGTAATGGCAAATACAATTATAATTTATAACTATTAATTATTGATATTGTGCTTTTCACTTGACCCAAAGAAACTCATCGCTAACTGATTAAATCGCTTTACTCTTTTTATATTTTCAATTTTAAATTTGATTTGCCAATCTTTTCCATTTGGATTTCATTTAAAAATTTAACGCATTAGCATTCGTCTCAGATGGTTGAACAGAATTTCTTTTGAGCCGAGCTAGTATTCTTGAAAAAGTGAATGAAAAGAATATACTAATTATATCAACATGGAACAAATCCTTTTTTTTTGGTTTTCTATTGACAAGATCCTCAACCAAGGGTCATATTGTCAAAAGGTTTAAAAACGGAAAAAGGAACGATGGGATCACGCGGAGAAGAAGTGTTGCAAATAGCGCACAAGGATAGTAAAATCAGCTATTAAAATATTTACCATAAAAATAATAATCCGACAAAAAGATTAAAATTTGTGACTTACAAATATTTTCATTTTGAAAGCAGCCGTAGATTATATCCAACTCACTCTGTATAAAGTCCCTTCAGAACTGATTTAAACGCTTCACTTTATTCGAGTTTTATAGAATTTCTGTAGTGAGTTGTTATAATCTTCATTTGATCCGCCTACGTTGTCCAATTTGATTTGATTTACAAATTTAACGTATATATACTAATTAGGTAAAAACATAGATTTCCAATAGATGAAAAGGTATTGTAATTTTTATAGAACCAATTCATATTTATTTAAAAGTTTTTCACATGTTTGAATAATATTGTCTGACAAGTGGAGATTATATAACATTTCAATTGTCTGTTCTCGCTGTTTTTGCATATTAGAGCTTTAATGGATCTCTTAAATGTTAAGGACGATGCTGTAGTCCTTCGCGAGCCTTCACAGAATCAGGCTTAACAGGACCAACTGATCGAGTAACCCGTTTTGAGGGGATCAGAGGAGCATAACTTGCAAAAGCGTTGCAAATAGCGCACAGGAATAGAAAAATCAGCTATAAAAATATAAAGAATCAAAAGAATACTCAAAAAAAGGGGTGTCAAATCTGGGACTTACAAATATTTTCATTTTGAAATCAGCCGTAGATTATATCCAACTCGATCTGTGTAAAGACCTTTGAGAAATGATTTAAACGCTTCAATCTTTTGTAGTTTTATAGAATTTCTTTAACGATATGGTATAATCTGCATGATTTGAAATTTGTCATGTGACTAAACACATTATACTTATGTTAATATGTTACCTTATATAACCAATTCATAGTTCATAGGTCAGAACTTTGCTTGTTGATCTGGCTAATCTCTCAAAAGATTCTTCTCAAGGCTTCCAAGAATCGGGCTTTGAAAGATTTTTTTCCAGAATTTTTGCGATTATTTAGCAATAAGAAAAGAACCTACCTTCTCTCATATTTATAGGATTTTTACATCCTTCATTTCTCATAATTACGTAAATGAACATATTTAAACTATATCGAGCCCTATTTGCATAAATAACGTAAACGCCATTTTTCCGAATTTGACTTTTTAATGCAAAATTCTTCAACTTTCCAAAACACATCATCTGTTAAAATATTATAGCTTATAACCTTATAGATCTTCAAAAAAAAACTGTACATATATTATGCCAATTTGTATGAAAGCCAATGCACAGATAAGTAGAATAGCACTCTTCTGAAAAGTTGATTTTTGGTGCTTATGTTATTTTCGCAAATAGGGCTCGATAAAGTATCACGAAGTAAGGACATACATAATGTTATGCAACTTATCTCATTTATTTGACTTTATTTGCATTTTTACGGTGGAGGAATGATACCATCGTGCAACGCTTCGTCTCGCCAGAACCCTTGTGGTTGTTGTCCGCCTCCAGTATTAATATTTACATCACCAACATCAATTCTCACGCCGCCCCCAGGCCTACCGCCGCCCCCAGGAGGATGTCTCCATCTTGCATGCCCTCCTTCATTAACACCTTGTCCTCCAACGCTTCCGACGTTAGCAACAGCATACAATGCCAGCAAAATAACCTATACATAAAAATATTAAAGAAAATAATTAATATTAATCACTTACTAAGAAGATAAATCGAGGATCTTACAAGTATTTTCATTTTAACGGACTTGATTCCAAAGAAACTTTTTTAAACTCCTCTTCGAACTGATTTTATCACTGCAATATTTCCCTTTTTATACGATTTCTGTAATGATGTAAGATAATCTGAATTTGATTCGCCTTAATTTTGTATAATTGGATTATTGAATCCATTTAAATTCGTCTCGGATTGCTAAACTATCTTACAAATTTATCAAGTATTTTTTCGTTAGACTGATAAAACATATATACTGTAACCCTTGTCCGTTTTCTAAGTATAAAAGTTTTAAGAAGATCGTTCATAAATCCAGAAGAAGCAATGACATAATTTTTATTTTACATTTTAAATTAATTTTTACTCTACCTTACTACTACAGTTAAGGTCTAGTTATCCGATAGTTATATTACCAATATGAATGCCAAGTCCTTTCCCGAAAGTACGTAATCCTACACCGGGAGGTAAAGCTTCTCCGTGGGGCAAGCTGCCCCGTCGTATGGTGCCATTAGGCCGCCCTCCTTCATGAAAACCTTGGCCTCCTACTTTTCCGACGTTGGTAATAGCATATAATGCCAGAAAAATTAACTGTATATAAAAGTAGTGAAAATAAAAGAAATCATTATTAATCGCTTACTGAGAAGATAAATTGAGGATCTTACAAGTATTTTCATTTTATCGGGCTTAATTCCAAAGAAACTTATTCAAACTCCTCCTCGAACTGATTTAAACGCTTCAATCTTTTGGAGTTTTATAGAATTTCTGTAACGATATGGTATAATCTGCTTGGTTTGAAATTTGTCATGTGACTAAACACATTATACTTATGTTAATATGTTACCTTATATAACCAATTCATAGTTCATAGGTTAGAAATTTGCTTGTTGATCTGCCTAATCTCTTAAAAGATTCTTCTCAAGGCTTCCAAGAATCGGACTTTGCAAGATGCTTTTCAGGATTTTTGCGATTATTTAGCAATAAGAAAAGAGCAGAACCTACCTTCTCGCATATTCGTTTCTCATGATTTCGAAAATGAACATATTTCAACTATGTTATCTTAAAGTATCAAGAAACAAGGACATACATAATGTTGTGCAACCTATTTCATTTATTTGACTTTATTTGAATTTTTACGGTGTAGTCATCGTCTCAACATAGCTGTTGTGGTTGTTGTTGTTGTCCGCCTTTTCCAGGCAAATTAATATTTATATTATTAATATTCATTACCAATTAGGCCCATATCCTCCAGGCCTATGTCCTCCAGGCCTATTTCCTCCAGGCCTATGTCCCGATATGTCCCTATGTCCTTGCCCTACTTGATTAAAACCTTGTCCTCCTACGCTTCCGATGTTGGCAACAGCATACAAGGTCAGCAAAATTTACTTTGCATAAAAAGTATTACAAGTATTTTCATTTTAACGGGCTTAATTCCACAGAAACTTCCTGAAACTCCTCCACGAACTGATTTGATCACTTCAATATTTCGCTTTTTATACGATTTGTGTAATGATGTGGGGTAATCTGAATTTGATTCGCCTTAATTTTGTATAATTGGATTATTGAATCCATTTAAATTCGTCTCAGGTTGCTGGACTGTCTTACAACTTTATCAAGTTTCTTTTTGTTAGACTGATAGAATATATGCTAGAAGCTTTGTCCGTTTCTAAATACAGTATCTAATATCTACTTATGTTAAGTCATAAAAATCAGAAATAAATCCAGAAGAAGCAAGGATATAATGTTTATTTTAAATTTGTAATTTATTTTTACTCTACCTTACTACTACAGTTAAGGTCTAGTTATCCCAGAATTATATTACCTATTGAAATATTCAAACCACCGAAAGTACGGAATTTTACATCGGAAGGTAAAGCTTCTTCGTGGTTCAAGCCACCCCGTCCTATGGTGCCATTAGGCCACCGTCCTCCATGAAAACCTTGTCCTCCTAAGCTTCCGATGTTGGCAACAGCATAAAAGGTCAGCAAAATTAACTTTGCATACAAATAGTAAAAAAGAAAATCACTATTAGTCGCTTACTAAAAAGATAAAACGAGGGTCTTACAAGTATTTTCATTTTAACGGGCTTGATTCCAAAGAAACTTTTTTAAACTCCTCTTCGAACTGATTTTATCACTTCAATATTTCGCTTTTTATACGATTTCTGTTATGATGTGGTGGATAATCGGAATTTGATTCGCCTTAGTTTATTCCATTTAAATTCGTCGCAGCTTGCTGGACCAACTAAGAACTCAAGTATCTTTTTGTTAGAATGATGAATTATTTTTAGTGCAGAATCCAAATTTACTTACTTATGTTGTTATATACTTATAGTATGCAATTCATATCAAATAAGCAGAGGCAAGGACATAAAATTTTCAAAAGAAAATTCAGTGTGGAATAGTTTAAATTGTTTATTTTATTTTACATTTTTAGGATTCTTACTATCGTATAAGGTCTCGCCATCCGTAAATTATTTTACCAATACTAATATGTGGTGGAAATATTTTATATAGTTTATTTCATCTATTAATTTTTAAATCAATATTAACTCGATAGGATTGTAACTATCGTACATGATCTCATCGCCCCAGAATCCGCCCGATCCGGGAGGTGCGTCAGTTTGTCCCGTGTTAATATTTATGTCACCAATACCAATATCAATACTAGGATGTGGATGTGGATGTGGATGTGATCCTCTTCTACCGTGACAAACAACGCACATGGCCAGCAAAATTAACTATATATAAAAATAAAGCAACAGATTTTTAGTACAAGTAATAGTAATTAACAGATAATTCAAGGGACTCACAAGTATTTTCATCTTTACGAACACGACTCCAAAGAAACGCCTTGCGAACTGATTTTATTGATTTATTTCTATCGCTTTTATAGAATTTCTGTAATGATGTGGAATAATCTGCTTTGGATTCGCTAGTTTATTTACTTAAGTTACTTAAGTTAAATTTAAGACTCTTAATTTAATTCATAATCGACGCTTTTTAATTTGATTTAATTTGATACGCCTTTATTTTGTATATTTAAGTAAGTGAACAGTTGTCAATTCGTATCAGAGCTCTGGTCTGTCCGACAACTCAATCAATTATTTCTCTAACATAATAATCAATAATTATTGATAATGTTCAATTACCAAAAACATTGGAATATAGTTTCTGATAAGCCTCTTGTATCCGGGGTCCTTTTTTCCGGGCGAAAGTCCGGTCCTGCGCCATATGTTTTGTCCAGGCGATGGTTGTTGTTCGATCGGTAAACTTCCAACTAGATCACTAACATGAGCAGCTCCTTCACCAACATGAGGAACATGGTGTCTTAGTACTCCTTTTGGTAATTTAAGCCATCCCTCACAAACAATGCACAAGGCCAGCAAAATTAACTATATATAAAAGTAACGGAATAGATTTTATACATAGTTATTAAAAGATAACTCAAGGGACTCACAAGTATTTTCATCTTTACGAACACGACTCCAATGAAACGCCTTGCGAACTGATTTTATTGATTTATTTCTGTTGCTTTTATAGAAATTCTGTAATGATGTGGAATAATCTGTATTGGATTCGCTAGCTTATTTAATTCGGAATGACTTAAGTTAAATATAAAACTCTTATTTTAATTATTTAAATTTGACGCTTTAATTCGAGTCGGCTTTATATTGTATATTTAAGTAACTGAACAGATGTCGATTCGTATCAAAGTTCTGGACCGTCCGACAACTGAATCCATAACTTTTCTGATTCAATTATTATTAATGCTGTTAAACTATCAAATCATTAAAAGGATCTATCTGAAGTTATCACGAATAATATTACCCTGCAAGTTCTGATCCGGCCTGTAAACTTGGTATCCAGGCGGTGGCTTGACATTTGGTGGCTTAACATTTGGTGGCTTAAACTGTTTTCCAGGCACTAAATTACTAACTAGATCACTAGCATGAGAAGCTCCTTCACCAACATGAGGAACATGGTGTCTTAGTACTCCTTTTGGTAATTTAAGCCTTCCCTCACAAACAATGCACAAGACCAGCAATATTAACTATAAACAAATCATATAAAAAATGATTCTCAGAAAACGATTGCTAATGTTGTAAAGTGAGGGACTTACAAATATTTTCATTTTCGACAACTTGACTCCAATGAAAATTCTGGCCAACTGATTGCATCGCTTCATTATGTTTGCTTTTATAGGATTTCTAATGTTTGGTGGAATAATTTGAATTTGATTCGCTAATTTATACTAAGTTAGAAATGTAACGCATATTAAGCTATGTTTCCCAATGGCTTCAATTAGATTAAAGATTAAAGACTCTTAACTTATTTTATTACAAACGCTTTTTATGAAATATTTCTGATTCGCATTTATTTGTTAATAAATGAACATTTTTAAATTCGTATCAGAATTCTGGACAGTCTGACAACTCAATCAACTATTTTTCTGATATAATAATTATTGATAATGGTGAATCATTAAATCATTAAAAGGATCTACCATTCAGTAGGCCCCTGGTATCCAGTATCCTTTTTGATAAATCCAGTCCGTCGCTTAAGAGGTGGTGTTGGCGATGGTTTTTGTTCATCCTGTTGGTTATTTACGTAATTTACCGCACTAACATTAGGAGAATGTGCTGCACTAGAAAGACCTGGAATTTTAAGCATTTCCAAAAAATTTTTTGGTATTTCAAGCCATGCGTCACAAGCAATGCACAAGGCCAGCAAAATTAACTATAAATGAATCAATTAAAAAATGTAAAAAGGTTATAAATCGAGGAACTTACCAATATCTTCATTTTTGAAAACTTGACTTCAATAAAAATTGTGGCAAACTAATTGTCTCGCTTCATTCTGTTCGTTTTTATAGGATTTCTTATATTTGGTGGAATAATTCGCATTTGATCTGCTAGTTTATTTGAATTAAAAATGTGATGCAGTTGAATTTGTTCAGAAACGCTTGAATTTGTATTATGTAATCTTTTACGGTAGTTTAATTGACTGATAAAATAAATCATGTACAGTCTGCTTAAAATTCTTTGTAGTGTCAATGTGGTTGAATAACTTTCGAGTCTATTATCCGATCAGATTCTGATTAAAGAATATATCATGTACTTAATGTTGTTTCTGTCTTTTCTTAGAACTACCATGGAGCAAATCAACAATGAGATCTCCACGCTGGACAATCGCATTCGTAAGATTACCAAACAAATTGAACAGCCGACAACCGATGCGGATATCAAGGAACAGATGTTGGAGTTTCTTCTGGCCGCGGAATCGGAATTGTCGGTGCTTCAGGCGGGCATGAAGCAGGTGGATTCATTGAGACTCAAGTTGGCTGAATTCTTTTGCGAAG
The DNA here is from genome assembly GCA_035044365.1 of Drosophila neotestacea. Lineage (NCBI taxonomy): Eukaryota > Metazoa > Arthropoda > Insecta > Diptera > Drosophilidae > Drosophila > Drosophila neotestacea. Next base: position 5,714,705 of record JAWNMD010000273.1, on the reverse strand, counting down.
ATGCGGGCACATTTAAGCTGGAGGAATGCTTCAAGATCTTTCAGAATTTCTGTGATAAATTCAAACAGTCCATCAAGGAGAACGAGAAGCGAGTACAGCAGGAACAACAGGCGACCCTGCGAAGGAAACAGCGCGAGGAGCAAATGGCCAAAAGAGCCAGATACAGTAAGGATTGTCTAAAGAGATTCATAAGAGTTTTGAATTCTTATGTTATTATTTTTGAAATCTTTCATACAAAAATATGAGAATTCGATTTATCTTATTAATAATTAATATTTTATTCAATATTTGTTTAAAAACATCTTACTTTTTGCAGTGGGTCAAGCCGGAACTCCCGTCTCCGACTCGGACTCGTTTCTGGGCGATGGTCAATTTGATCCTCGGGCCAGTCCGGCGTTGAGTAGACGCCAACTGGGCTCTGGGGAAATAACCAATGGTTTTATACGCCTCGAGCAGGAGTCCAGTGCCTCGCCAGACATTACACCCAATGGAAGTCTGAGACGTCGACCAAGTCGTGTGCTGGCTGGCGAGGATGAGCTCATGGAATTTCTGCGCAGCTCAACGGGACCACATGATGGCCCTGGACACATCAGTCGAGAACGCAAGGCCGCCTACGGAAGTCTGGGTAAGTAAATCTAAGAGCTGGACAATGGGATTAAACATCGCTTAACTATCAACAACTGATCGTCTCTTTCCATATGATTTCTTTGGCAGATCGCTCTTGGGCTCGTCGTGCACGCTCTGGCAGCTCCAGTCGCAAGCGTCCCGATCTCCTCAACATTGACTTTGGCATAGATCGGGAGCGAGGCAGTTCACCAGCTCCTTTGCTGCAAATGTCACAGCCGAATCCGCAATCACATCCGCAGGATCGTCTTCAGTCGCCTTTAGCCAGCAGCGGCACAGGCACGCCCACAACCACGCCCGTTAGCAATGGTCCCACGAATCTCCTCCATCAACAACAACAACAACAGCAGCAGCAACAACAACAACAACCGCCCACAGCTCACGAGGATGCAAAACCGAGGTTAGAATATCCTACAATTTTATTTTCCATCACTCTTTACAAATAATAATAACAAAATAACACTCAAACTATTTAATTAACCAATTTGTTTTGAAAAGTAACGGATATTATTTAGCTTTTAATTCATTTTGCATGAATTATTCCCCTCTTTAAATTGTAATATTAAAAAAAATAACAGGTAAAAATAAAAGTCATATTAATTGTCAAAAGTACTTTAGTTGCAATAAAACGCTTGCAAAAAATAAACACTTTACTTTTTATTTCAAAAATAATCCTAAAACTAATAACTAAAATATCACTTTTGATTTAACTAACTTATTAAGTTATATATATACTAATAGAAATTACTTACAATTAATTCAATTAATACAATTAGCATAGATAAAAAAAACTAAAAAAACTCAAAACCTAATTTGAATATCTATTTGTTACTAAAGCTTATGTTTTAAGAGTCAATTCCCCTGGGAATTTTTGATTTTAACTTAAGAGTCAAGTGCCAATAAAACTTTTTATATTTTTAGAAATTCAAACGTGCTCTAACTAAAGATTAATTGAATAACTATAATCTCATTTAAGTATTTTTGTTAATTTAAAATTAACTGGTAACTATGTAAAACTTAAATGATAACTATTCTTTGCCTTTAAAATAGTACTAAACATTTAATTTAAGAACCAAATAATAACTTAATCTATATTTCTATAATTAATTTCAAATATTATTACAGAATATCCCGTGAATGGCGCCAAAAAATCGAAACTTGGCTGCAATCCAACGAAAACGATGAAAAACAGAACGAGGAATACAAGCGGAAACGTCGCCTGGTAAATGCGAACAGGCGATCGCTCGAAAACGAAACTGGTTAGTTCAAAACTCTTCATAATTTATGTATATAATAAATCCTAATACCAATTTTAAATTCAAATAGAAAACGAACGAAAACTGGATCCATTACCAGAGGAAAAGATAATGCCAACAACAACAACGACGCCAACTAATCCAACTAACCTTTACAAGCAGCAGGAGCAGCAGAAACCGGAACAGACTGGAAAATATCAAAGGGTTTATGCAGATTGGAAGCCATCAAATACGCTGGACCACACAGATGTTGTGGGTCACATTCAGGCGATTGCCGATGCCGCAACAAAGGTGCAACCACATCTCACCACCGCCGAGGAACTGCGTCAATATCGTCGTCAGCGTTCCCAGGAGCAGAGTCAAAGCCCGAGTGCATTGCAATCAATTGCCGAGGAGGATCGTCGCAAATCCATCATTCAAAAGCTGGGAGAACGCGATAGCAACACGGATCGACTAAAAATCTATGTGAGAAGAGCTTCCGCCTTGGATCTGCAGCCAGATCCTGTCAAGAAGGTGGAATCCATAGCATCGCCATTGCATGATGATCCCTTTGCCAGTCTGTTGGATCATCACAAGAGTCCCAACGAGTCCAAAGAGATTGATGCGGACAATATTGAGACGCCGCCAGTGCAAAGGCGTGTCCTGGCGACGCCTACCTCAACGCTGGTAACTGTGAATCTGTCTGATAAGCCCAAGGAGGAGAAGAGCACGGTGAGCACTGTGAGCATAGGGAACACAATGAGTGGAGAAGCGGGAGCAGAGCAGGATGCGCCAGGACTTTTCGATAGACATGCATCGGCAAGACGCACACGACGTTATAAGCGACCCACGGACTACAGCAGTGGCAATGAGGAGCTAGTGTCGCCTCACCAGGAGATTAAGCAATCAAAGAAGGAGGAGCAGAGAAAGGAACCGGAAAAAACACGCACAATTACAAAGCTGGAGAAAGTGGGTCGCCACATCAGCTCTATTAACCAGGAAGATGTGCGTGAGGCCATCAGGAATCTTAAATCCCCTACAGGCACACCGGAGCGTCCTTGGAGTCCTCCTCGAGAACTGACGCCCAATAAACTGAAGCTCACGGTCAGCGGACATGGACATCATCATGAGCTCAACGATGAAGGCTTTGAGGAGACGCAGAGTTTAGTATCAGACACGCCCTCGCATGGCAAGGGGGAAAGCACAAACTCCTCCTGCAATGAGGCAAATGATGCACCCACTCAAAGATCACGTCCGCTGTCCAAGCAAAAGACCACCACAACAAGCATTAGTGCCATGGGCATGGGCAGTCGTCTGGCGGATCGATTGCAGCAGACGAGATTACGAGGTAGCTCCACAATTGGTGGACAAGTCAACAACAAGTCACAAAGCCAAATGCCAGCTGCATCTTTACCCGCCACAAAGCGTAGTCTCTCGGCACAACGTCCCATGAGAATGCCCAATGGCAGTCCCATGTTAACTCCCACGCCCAACAGCAGCATACGTTCCGCCTCCTCCTCTGCCTCTACCTCCGCCTCGGCAACAGGGGTGCGACGAGATCCCTCACAGCTGCGACCACGCGATGTGGAGCGCAGCAGCTCAAGAAACAGTTTACGCTCCTCGAGATCCTCCATCAACAGTGGCGCCTCCACACAGACGGTGGTGCGTCGTCTGCCCTCGGTGCAACGCACCACGGTCCCCACCACTGTCTCTGTGGATTCATCGCCTAGTAAAAGACCGCTGGCAACGCAGAATACACGTCCAATTCAAGGAGCACGAGGTGTACCCGCCAGTCGCAGCTCCAGCAGCGGTTCCAGCGTCGGTCCCAGTGTCATCCTAGTGCGTAGTAAACTTACAAACGGCCCTCGTACAAGTCAAGCGGGCTCACAATCCCTGGGCAGCAGCACCAGCTTCAAGGAGAATCAAAGCACGTCCACGCCCACAGCTACAGCTGCCGCCTCCCGACTGACAGCGGCACGGAGTGCGATGCTGGTGAAGAATGTCCTCAATCAACAGGCCAAGAGCAATAACAATGCCAATCCTCAGCAGCGTAATCGTTCGGTCAGCAGCTTTATGCGTCCCACGGCCAGCAGCGCCACCAAGAGGCAGAAATAGGCAACACAGTCAAGTAGGAAAAGGATGCAGAAAAAGTATATAGTTAAGGAAGTAGGACTCGTCCAAGTTAACACAGAAAACAAATACAGAACAAAGACAAGTTACAAAGCATCTACTTTAAGCCGTCCATGCAAACGACAACATCAAAAAACTAAAAAAAATATATAAATACATTTCGAATTTCTAGGCAGGATTTTGCACAAATAAAAACTACTCCGTAGCATTGTTAACCCCCAGACGCTCCAAGCGTATGTAGTAACTAGTTTAGCATGGGTCCAACATATGGGTCCGACGATTCCCAGCACATTCCAAAGTAATCCAATCCAGAAACAGAAACAGGTGCGTTTGTCACAAATGTGTTTCAATGTAAACGGTTTTTCCAGCACTTTTCAATATTTCCAAGGACCTCTTACATTCTAATTAAGTTAAAAGACAAATTATTGTTGAAATTCTATATATATTTGAGCACAAAAAAATGTAAGAGAATAAAATACTAGAATTTAAACTATTGAACTCTAACTTAGCATTAAACGAAGAACAAAACACACGTTAAAATTGTCTTTTTCATCTTAACATTAACAAATAGTTTTAGACATTACTCGAATATACATGTGTAGAAGTATTTTTTTTATATAGACAGCGCGTTATTTACAATTTGTGTAGTTAAAAGAAAAGAAATGTAAACCAAAACATAAAACATAAAGCATAAAACATTATTGTTAATTGACAAGCAGACGTATTGATATTGATACTGATGGACAAAACGACAATTACAAATCTTAATTAAAAACAAAAGCAAGCTTTAAAATTGAATAATAAATAAAATACAACATTATACAAATACAAATATAAAATACAATTACAAAAAACATATTTAAAATTGAGTCGACAAACTTATTTCTCTATTGTGGCAGTTTGTTGTAACCTAATTATCTAAAACTACCAGCCTTAATGCATCTGGTAAATAAAGGCTCCAAAGGATTAATCTAGAGATTCGAGGAGCTCCTGTTGTAGCATTTCCTGGTCAACTACTTGATGCGCATAATTCTCCTTGTCAAACCACTCCTCGTGGTTTTCTAAGTAACTGAAAGCAGCAACAAATACATTAATAATCAAAGATATTGAGAAACAAACATAGCTTTACTTGATGAAAGAGTTTAGATGTTTTAACAGATCCTCCAGCTTTTCATTTGATATGGGCGAAACGTTCAGGCACTCAGGCAACTTAACTGCAAGCAGAAAAGTTATTAAAATATGGTAAAAGGTAAACAATTAAAGTAGTAACAATAAAGTCCTACCCAATAATCTGGACAGATGCGGCGCTCCAAACACCATGGATTTCTCCGGCTGCGATTCGGCGGAAAGCAGACGCCAAGCGAAAGTCTCACTGAGAAATCCCTTCATTTCTATGGGCAGCTTATAGGCTAACTTATATGGCGAATTACGCTCATCGTATGCAATTGCCATATTATTTTTTCCGCTGTTATCAACTATATACTTCAGACACTTTTGCAATTGCCTTTCGTATTCAACTCCTTCTAAAATGTGACCGTTTTCACCATTTGTGCAGTTCAGTGTTGCTTCCAACGATATGAGATCTGTATCGCAGCTGGGATTGATAAAATCGTAGGAGTTGTTCAATATTGTGCTGCAGTTCTTTAAATTGTCATCGGTTAAATAGTTGAAGGCATAATCTATCTCCTCTTTATAAAGTAAATGATTTTCGAGAAGAAACTCAAAGTAGATGCGCAATCCATCTACGACTTCCTTCAACATGCAGACACTTCAAAGAGAACAATTTCAAATTAGATACGACATTATTATGGTGCAACAGATTACTCACTTGGACATTACGCGGTCATATTCACGCTCCATTCGTGCATTACGACTGGTAGTTACTCTCCCTCGGGAACTGTCCTGTTTGATGCCAATGGCCAGTTCCACAGCACGTTGCTTCACAAAGTTCTCGAGAATAGTCACAATGGGCATGCGGGCGGGCAAGGCGTGCTGACTGCCCAGCTTGCAGACCATGCTGTAGTCATATTCCATGTATCCACGCAAACGTTCACTGATCCGCAGCATCACACGTTCCTCCTGATTGACGAACTTCTCTGCATCATTTGGTATGAGCAATTCCTTAGCTGGTGTGTTCAAGCTAAACTGAGATCTGCCACCTCTTCGTCCACGTCCACCACGTCCACCTTTGCGTGTCTCCCTCATGGTGGCATCACCTCCTCCAAATAGAGTACCAGGTTTATCGATTTGAGTCCTGCGTCCTCCACTATTATCCCGCATTCGATTACCACTATTGTCTCGAGTGCGGGCGGCACTTTTTATCTGTGACTCTGGCAATTCTTGCTGTAGCGTGTCCGCCAGATATGCCTCCGATATGTCCAAGGGATCGAGCTCCTCCAAATGCCCGCCTTTGGTGAACCGTTTCTTTTTATTGGGCGCCACTGTTGGTGTCTTTGTGTCTTTATATGTGTAACCGCCACTTCTAAATAAAATGTTTCACAAATAGTTACACACAGATACACACCAACACAGACACTGTACTCACTTTTGCAGCTGAGCGGCTTCTGCCAACTCTTTTTGCAATTTGCGATTCTCTTCGTTGTCTTTTAGCAGACCTGAGGCTCGCACATTACGATCCCAAGTAGAGCTCCATCCTTGAAAATGGATTTTGTAATCAAAGTAGATTAAGTTCCTTGCGTCCTTTCGCTCGTAGACAGCCAAAACCTAAGGAGAAAAGAAGTTTTTCCGTGTGAAAAATCGAAGCGTTCACCTCGTGTTTGGCATTTATATTTGACGTTTCAACGTGCGTTTGTGTGCGCGAGATTTACGTCTGTGTGAGTGCGTGGGTTACCTTACTGGCGTACAAGACCCTAGCCTTCGATTTGTCGGGTTCGTAGCACAGGACTTTCTCACCCCTGTTGAAAATCTGCACCTCGTTCTCACTTGGCGTCATCACTTTTGCATAAAAACAATGTAACTTTTAAACTTAAACCTAAATTATTGTTATTTATAAACTATGTACAATCGTCGCGTCGCTCGCGATGTTACTATTTTAGTAGGGTTGTGAGAGTGAAGAATCTAGTTCTGAAAGTAATCAATATTGTGGGTAGCGGAGCTAGCAAACAAGAGATGGCGCCAGTTTCTTGGAATGTCAGTGCCAAAAATGAGTCCAGTGGCATTTACCTGTTCAAATTGTCAATTTAATTGATTTATTTAAATTTAATCTATTGTTATCATTAAGCTATTGATTTACATTTATTTAAATTGTGCGAAAATATGCGAAATTTATATCGATAGATATTTTTTGCTATCGATATCTTTGGGCGATGTTTGTGAGAGATTAATCGATAACAATTGTTGGCGCAAGTTGAAAATCGACCGTTGCTAGGGGAAGAAAAAACCAAAACATAAAAAGGATCTTTTAATTATCACACTGCCCAACTTAATATTTTCATAAAATAGTATTTTAGTAATGGCAACTGCATCAGCATCTAATTGGCTGCATGTAGACATTGGAGATGAGACACCACAACTTCTCTCAACTCTCTCAAGTTGCATGACACTCAGTGACGTTCAATGCGATGGTTACGTGCGTCTTTTGGCTGCCGACATTTCATTGGAGGATGATGAGGAGCCTTCCGCAAAGTTAAAAGTGTTTCGAGGACTCAAGTTAAAGCAGGAGCAATCGCTGCCAGGCATACCAACGGCCATTGAAAGTCTTTACATAGACGAAACGGAAACTAAGACACCGGGTGAGCATGTAAAGCAAAGATTCCTCCATTATTTATGCCCTTTCTCCCTTCTGTAGTGATTGCAGTAGCCATCGCAGAGTCAGTTCTGTTCTATAGGCATTTAAAGCCCTACTTCAAATATACCGTACCCGCCTTGGATGCCGAAGAATTGGAACTAGAAGTGTGGCGCAAACTGCCTGTAGTGAAAACTGAAGCACACGATGGACTGCTGCAGCTGCTCAAAGATGTTGACCATGCCAAATTATCGCGAAAAACACAGCGACTGCTCCAGTTGAGCGATGGGGAGAGAGACGTAAATTTTCTACACAAATATTTCGATACCACATATCTTACTGTCCCTAATTCATTGCAGTCCTTTATCAGTACACACAAGGACTCTCCTGTGGGTCGTGTTGGCAGCATTGTGGCCATGTGCTGTTTGAAACGTGTTTCCAGCAGTTCCAAACCCCCGTCCCATTTAGTTCTGGCCACGGATACAGGTCACATCTATGTATTGGAACCTCAGGGCTTTAATTTGGTCTATCAGGCCAAGACATGCAGTTATGAGACAGCTGTGCCTAGCCTGATTTCAGTGCAAGGCACTTACGAGACGGACTTTTGCATTGTGGTGGGCACACGTAATGGAGGCGTCTATTTGTTACGCAAATCCAACAACGAGGGACAGGAGATCATCAAGATGAACACCCCATTAACGGGTGTACTTCTACTTCCCGTTGATCAAACAATTGTTATTACCACCATGGAGCAGCGGTTTTTATGTTACTCCAAGCGGGGCAAGCTGCTTTACCAGGTTCAGCTGGAGGCACAACCGGTGAGCATTCTGCCCCTAATGCTCACACATCTGGGCATCACTTTGGTAGCTGTGGCATTGAAAGGCGGCACAGTTAAATTCTTTCTTCAACGGTTTCTTGTGGATGAGTTTGTGGTGCCACAAACTGTTGCTGCCATGTTGTACGGCCGCATGGGTATGGAGGATCATGTTCTGACCCTAACAACCCAAACTGGAGAAATCTTTATAAAAATATTACGTCGTATTACTCGCTTTGAAAATACTATTGACGCTGCTGCATTGGCCAGCAAGAACTCGACCACTTCGCAGAGGACTGTGGATGCCTGTATACTGGACAAGCCCAAGAAGAGCTCCATATTTGTGGAGCAAGCAGCTCGAGAGAAGCAACAAGCCAAGGGTAGGTACAAAATGCAAACTGAACGTAGAATATTTTATTTGTTTACTTTTATTCTGTTACTTTTTAGCTAGTTATGGCAGCTTTCAAGTGGAACTCTGGCGTCTACGCCACACAGCAGCACGTGCCACAATTGATGCAATTAACTCCTCTGAGAGCACCATATCGGGAGACCTCACCCATGCCCCAGTAAAGCTATCAGCCGAGGTTTGTGGCAGTGGACCCGCCTTTCGACTCTACCTCACTGTGCAGAATCTGTCCACATTTAAGATGGCCTCGAATTTGGTGGTGCTTCTGCACGCTGATCGTCGACACTACACTATGCAACAATCTTTGGCCAGACTGCCTAGTGTACTGCCTGGGATTCCATTGAGAATTGACTTTGAGGTGACCTCTGTGCAGGATCCATTGGACAAATTGCCACCGGCCAGCCTCACGCCAGACAATTCTCAAATACGAGTAATGCTCTTAAAGACTGGACAGTCCAAGCCGCTTATTGCTGCCGCAGTGACCATGCCACAGTCGGAGGCACCTATGTAGAACCTTGCCTAAGTTTTTTTGTTGTGGGTAAGTTTATGAATTTATGTTATATATTATTTATTTTATTTTAAATTTTCTTTTTTTATTTCTTAGGCATATTTGGCTGCATATTTCTCGTAGGCCTTGATGTATGCCTCCTTGGCAGCGTCCTTGGACAAACCCTTGTGCGAGGTCCACGCTTCATACATGGCTTTCTTCTTCAGATCCAGCATGCCAGGTTTATCAATGTTTACATCCCCAACGGTGGCCTGCTTGTAAAGTCCATACAACTCAAGATTCTCCGAATCTTGGGGTTTCTTTGCAAACTTCTTAACAAGTTCAGTAGCTTCCTCAAAGTTGACCATGTTGCTCGTCCAAGTGTTGATATTAGAATGGCTTTACTTCTATTACTATATCCAACTAAATATCTTTTATTTAAAGTTTTTATTCAGTTATCAGAGTTAATTTGAATATAGGAGCAGCTGCAAGGCTAAATTTAGAGTCATTTTCATATTATATATAGTATGCTTAATTAATATTTTGGAAAACTACCATAGCAGATAAGCGATGTAGCTATTACTATTTGTAAGATTGTGATAACTTGCAACTGTTAATCATTTAACCCTTATTTGAAGGCTTTGTCTTTGGTCCCATGACGTGTTTGTGAATTACGGTGTCTTATTAATTAAGTCATCCAATTGATTTGAGACCTAGTCAGGATTGAGTTGTTATATTCGATTAAATATATATTTGGTCATGGTACAGTCATAAAATATTCATGTTAATCTTATCATATGAGTGCATGAGGTGTTTATTCATATCTCTAAAAACTCATATACTTCTATACTCTATGATAGCTATAACTAATTTCTTTTTTGGCAAACTGCAAGTATGAATTTCCCCTAAATCAGATAAGGTTCAATTTTGCTAAAGTTTGTTTTTTTTTATATTTTTTTCCCCACTCCTAGCCCCTTGCCTCCTACACCAACTAATCAATCATAGCAATCGCATAGAATAATGTATGTGTACAGAGTGAGTTGGAGAGGGAAATGGGGAATGGGAACTACAAACAGTAAGAGTCTTCTGTATGGTATATGATAAGATTAATCAAAAAAAAGCGGCTGACTATGTTTGGGCCATTATATATAACTCTGGGGTGGTATGAGGTGCTTCAATTTGTTTTCGTTCGCCAAACACAACAAACCAACAAAACAACAACATGCTGACCGTAAGTTAAAATAATAAATATTTATTTACTAGGATATGGTTAAACTAAATTGATATCCTTTCTTACTCTGTAGTTTGAGGAAATCGTTGAGAAGGCCAAGAACTTCAGCAAGACCGTCACCAAGGAGGATTTCCTGGAATTCTACGGTTATTACAAGCAGGCCACCGCCGGTGATTGCAACATCGATGAGCCCGAGGAGGAGGACAAGAAGGCTCGCTATCTGGCCTGGAAGAGCAAGGCTGGTCTGACCGCTGAGGATGCCAAGAACCATTACATCGAGGTCTACAAGAAGTATGCCGCCAAATACGAGTAATTCTTGTAGTAGCTAACAATTCCCAGCCTTGTCACAATAATTATTCTGTCACAGATGTTAAAAAATGTATTTATTGTATTTTTATACTAAAGTTTAATAAACCCATAAGCATTTAAACAATTAACTGAATTTCGATTTTAAAACTTGACAAGTTTTATGGTTCTGTAATTAAGCATATATTTTCCTTTTTAACAAAGCATTGTTTATACAATTTAGGCTCGTTCATTCCATCCGGCTAGAGTTATTATCTTTCAATTAGCTTATGTGATCTTATAGCTGACTTTAAATATTTGACATTGAAAAAACGGATTATAATAAAATTTCTTCGCAAAAATTGTATGAAAATCAAATTTCTTTAAAATTACCACACACAATTTCAATTTCTAATATTTTTTGTTGATAAAATTATTATTTACTTAAATACATTAAATGTTCTACTGAAAACTTTATTTTGTTTTTGAAATGTAAACAGAATTTTATCATTTCCGAATGAACTTTGTACTTGATTGTATTTAAACGCCTGTGCCCATATATATGATTCATATTATTAACATTATGAGTTTAACATTAACTATAATAACTAATAAGTATGCCTAAAACTATACTAAATAAAAAAAAGTATGTTTAGAAGAAAGCTTCTGATAAAAAAAAGCATACACACATTATTTCTTTTCTTTGCTAACTGGAAAGAAAGCTATTTCTAGGAAAAAGACCGTTTATTTTGAAATGTCGAGATAATTTAAAATTTGTAAATTCTTACTCTTATGGGTAAGCACTCAGACATAATTTCTAAGCTTTTTTTTTCATTATAAACTAATAACAAATACCTTTTATATGTAACTATGATAACATGGACAACTTCGCGTATCATCAGCTAGTTGTTATCATATTTGGTGAAAGCTTTTATTTAACATATTTATTATAGAAAAATGTATATTTATGAGACTTAAAATTTATATTTTATATTAAATTGTAAATATTTAATAATTAAAATAATATTCTACAATTAGTAAAATAGGGTGTGTATCCAGCTTGTTTTATATGTATGCTAAGTCTACATGCATGTGTTGGAATTATAGATAAAAATTAATTTAATGCTTCTAATATCTAAATTGATAAGCATTATCATTTGGAATTCTATTTTTTTTACTAACAATTATAATTATTCAACTAATTTATATTTCATTGCATTATGAGTAATCAGATATATGTGTGTAAATTATGAAAGTCGAATTCAAACAAAGTCGAAGTACACGTTACTCTGTTGCCATTTGCTGTATAGATTGCAATTAAATTGTATATACGTCAGGTAATCAGCAGGTGTGGCACTGATAAGTGCAATAATCTCTGGATTAGTTGCTCCCAGTAAAAAGTTAAATCATTCGCAATCAATATATGTATATTTAAAAAGCCGGTTGCCCTTCGCACCCAGAATGCAATGATTAAGTCCCAACCCAAATCGATAATCAGAAGAGGAAAGAAGTACATCCATCAGTAATAATCAAAGCTGTCTGGGTGTGTGAATAATAAAAGAGTGCTCGCAATTCTCTAGAGCAGCCATAGTGCGTGAGTACCCAGAGAATATTACGAAAGCTCTTCAATTGCGATAATGGAGGAGAGAGCTTTAACAGAGATTCGCTCGCAGTTGCGATCGTGGCGAAAAGATTTAAATTGAATGTCCAAACGAAACTCGGATTCAGACAGTGTCGAGTTCTTTGATAGTCCAGACAACAAATCAAAGTAAGTGCGAGTTCAAATTGCGGAAATTCAATTATCAATCGAATTTATATTCGTTTATTCGTTCAGTTCAAATATATTGTCTGCACTTTTACCCACTTGTGACAAAACAATATCATTAGCTCTTTTAGATAAGGGCCAAGTGTTTTTTTTTTGGCCATGTTATTTGGGCCAGCAACAATATGATTTGCAATTCGAGTGGGCGTTATTGTAATAGACACGTACGTGGACCACGCCCAATGCCTTTTCTGGACGAATGTGTTAAATCTGATTTAATTTAAACGCCAAGCAATCTGTGAGATACATTTGTATCTTTTACGCTGCGGCATCATTTTTAAGCCCTGTACTTCAAAAGTAGAGTGGGTTTGTTCGTCTTTTGGTCTGACGTGTTAGCATTGCAGACCTCTGAGAATTCCTGTTTCTGTTTATCCTGAGCAAATCAAATAGTAAAGAAATTTTAATAAGTCAATATTATAGCTACTATATTTCGGATATTTTTCTTAAAACTTCATTAAGATTAGATAGCAAACACGGAAGTTATTCAAGAGAGAATGAAAGGAAGCTATTTATGCAGAGTCTGGTTAAAAATTCCGAGTCTCTCACAGTCGAGTTCTCTCGTCGCTAGGTTTTCATGCTAGTTATTAATGAAATTCTATTTTTATTGTGTGTCGCGGCTTCTGCTGGTGAAAGTCGTGTTTGGAGGCACCTCCATAAATGGTCCGACCTCAAAAAAAAATAAATAAAAAAGATTGCTGAATAAGCGCCTGATGCGTGCCAAAGTTCAACAAGCCAGACAATTTGGCGTCAGATCATTTTAGTCGTGTTTCTCAATTAACCTAGCGAACAGGTTTTGACCACAAGTTCATAAATGTTATGTCATTAACAATTTTCTTAATCTTTTCTACTTGCAGATTCAAATCTAAACCATGTCCCTCACCGAAGTAAGTGGCCGTTAAACTAGCTGTAGATTTCTGATAGTGTCATACATTATGTGGCTACTGTTATCAACCAGCTATTTTATAAGCACCTAACTAATCTCTAATCTTTAATCTTGCAGCAATTCAACGCCGCCGCCGAGAAGGTCAAGTCTCTGACCAAGCGTCCCAGTGATGATGAGTTCCTTGAGCTCTATGCTCTCTTCAAGCAGGCCACCGTTGGTGATAACAACACCAGCAAACCAGGTCTTCTGGATCTGAAGGCCAAGGCCAAGTGGGAGGCTTGGGGCAAGCAGAAGGGAAAGTCCACCGAGGCTGCACAGAAGGAATACATCGCCTTCGCCGAGGGTCTGGTTGCCAAATATGCCTAAGAACCAAAGTAAAGTTCAGCTCATATCCAAATCTATACTAAATTGATTTTAAAAATAACAACCAGAGACTAAAGCTATTTATTTAGTAGACACTATGATCTTTTTTTAATGTGTAATAAAAATTGTTTGTAAACTTTTGTAAATTACGACTTTCTTATACCCTTTCAACACTATACCCATAGAAAATATTACATATATTGGACATTTCTAGGACTACAAATGTACCATTTTTGATAATAGAAATGTTTATAAAAATTGAGCTAAAAATCATCTTATTTGTAGTGAAAAGAGACTATTTTCCAAGGCTCAATGTTCCAGTCCATTTACCCATTGTTTTGGAACTCTTATAACCTTTACCCTGCATTTTACTTTGTGTATTTGGTCTATATTTTAATTTGAGTACGTGGCTCTTTACGTGCAATAAGTATTTGCAAGGCAAATACGCGTACATATACTCAAAAGTGGGCTGGGTACCGGTTCCAAGTTACGAATACAAATACAATAACGAGTCCAAATACGAATGCAACTTGTTTGCTGCGTTCTTTGGACGTTTGTCTGTCCATTAGCGACTAACTGTTAATAGAAGCGTTGAAACATTTGCAAACACGACTGTTAGCTTTGGCAATGACCTTGAAATTTCAAGTCTACTTGAGTGCATTTTCTTAAGTTTGGTTTTTGCAAATCTTGAGCTGATTTTTTTTTTTTCACCTGAATTGCGGAAGCTAATATGAAACAGATGAGTATATAAAAAGAGTCTCTTGCTGAATTGTATATATACATACACATGAATATGGTATGTACGTACAGTTCCAAAATTCAAAGTAAATAATATTTTTTGGGTAACTACTTTTATAAAATTGTCAAAGCTGTCAAAGCAAAGTTAAAAATAGCTAAGCAGGTCTTGATATATTAAAGTAAATCGAAATTATTTACTATTTATAAAAGTAGTTCCATGTTTTTGAATTAGGGTATTAGCATCAGGCAGTTGTAATGTATTTAATGTACCTTTTCTAGGCAAGTCGTATTGAAAAAATAGAGCTTCAAATATCACATGAATTTATTTATATGACATTTAAATTAATGCTTTATTTTCTCTTCCCTCTTTTGCTCTATTACAGGAACTCATGCATCGTGATGTCAAAGCGGATTCAATTCTCTTGGCCATCGATGGATGGATCAAATTGTCGGACTTGGAATTAAGTGCGCAGTACATCCCAGGACACACTTCCGATATTCTTTTGCAAAATTTTCGGAAGTTGAGAGAAAATTAGCGTTTTTCCAGTTTTACTACATAAAGATATAAATTTAAGAATACAAGATAGAATACTATATTTTGTTTTATATTAGGCTGATAATATAATTCCCTAAATTAAGCAGCAAATTAGACTAGGTCCAATATTACTTTATATGAACAGTATATTAAGAATTAAAGATACTACACATTATTTTATTTTTTATTAACTTTATTTTTATAAAATTATAGATCAAAATTTAGTTGATAATTAGAATAGATCAAATGTTACTCCATAAGGATATTATTTTAAGATTAAGGGATATTAACTAGAGTTTAGCTTATATTTCAATGTTATTCGTAAGGATAGGATTTTAAGAATAAAAGAAACTGATACTTTAAAATTACAACATGGTTTTTCATTGGCTGCATTGCTTTACAGCTGGGTTGCTTTACAGCTGGAAATTATTTCAATTTCCAAGTGAAATACCAGGCGAACAGAAACTACAGTTGCAACATTTCCGACATCAGCAACAATTTCTGTTGCACAGCAGCAACATTTTCGACATCAGCAAGTAGAAAAGATGAAAATAGTAGTAGAAATTTTGAAAATTGTAGTAGAAATTATGAAATCTGTGAATATCTGTGAAACTTTGAAAATCGCGTTGAAATCGCGTTCAATTCGCGTTGAATTCGCGCGAAATCGCGTGGAAATCGCGTTGAAATCGCGTTCAAATCGCGTTCAATTCGCGTTCAAATCGCGTTCAATTCGCGTTGAAATCGCGTTAAAATCGCGTTAAAATCGCGCCGAAATCGCGTTGAATCGCGCTCAAATCGCGTTCAATTCGCGTTAAAATCGCGTTCAATTCGCTTTGAAATCGCGTTAAAATCGCGTTAAAATCGCGCCGAAATCGCGTTGAAATCGCGCTCAATCGCGTTCAATTCGCGTTAAAATCGCGTTGAAATCGCGTTCAATTCGCGTTGAAATCGCGTTCAATTCGCGTGGAAATCGCGTTCAATTCGCGTTGAAATCGCGTTCAATTCGCGTTGAAATCGCGTTCAATTCGCGTTGAAATCGCATTAAAATCGCGTTCAATTCGCGTTAAAATCGCGTTCAATTCGCGTTAAAATCGCGTTCAATTCGCGTTAAAATCGCGTTCAATTCGCGTTGAAATCGCGTTAAAATCGCGTTAAAATCGCGCCGAAATCGCGTTGAAATCGCGCTCAAATCGCGTTCAATTCGCGTTAAAATCGCGTTCAATTCGCGTTAAAATCGCGTTCAATTCGCGTTCAATTCGCGTGAAATCGCGTTCAATTCGCGTTGAAATCGCGTTCAATTCGCGTTGAAATCGCGTTAAAATCGCGCCGAAATCGCGTTCAATTCGCGTTCAAATCGCGTACAATTCGCGTTGAAATCGCGCCGAAATCGCGTTCAATTCGCGTTGAAATCGCGTTCAATTCGCGTTGAAATCGCGTTAAAATCGCGTTCAATTCGCGTTGAAATCGCGTTCAATTCGCGTTCAATTCGCGTGGAAATCGCGTTCAATTCGCGTTGAAATCGCATTAAATCGCGTGGAAATCGCGTTCAATTCGCGTTGAAATCGCGTTCAATTCGCGTTGAAATCGCATTAAAATCGCGTTCAATTCGCGTTAAAATCGCGTTCAATTCGCGTTGAAATCGCGTTGAAATCGCGTTCAATTCGCGTTGAAATCGCGTTAAAATCGCGTTCAATTCGCGTTGAAATCGCGTTCAATTCGCGTGGAAGTCGCGTTCAATTCGCGTTGAAATCGCGTTCAATTCGCGTTACGCGTTGAAATCGCGTTCAATTCGCGTTGAAATCGCGTTAAAATCGCGTTCAATTCGCGTTGAAATCGCGTTCAATTCGCGTTGAAATCGCGTTAAAATCGCGTTCAATTCGCGTTGAAATCGCGTTCAATTCGCGTGGAAATCGCGTTCAATTCGCGTTGAAATCGCGTTCAATTCGCGTTCAAATCGCGTTCAATTCGCGTGGAAATCGCGTTCAATTCGCGTTCAATTCGCGTGGAAATCGCGTTCAATTCGCGTTGAAATCGCGTTCAATTTGCGTTCAAATCGCGTTCAAATCGCGTTCAATTCGCGTTGAAATCGCGTTGAAATCGCGTTCAAATCGCGTTCAATTCGCGTTCAAATCGCGTTCAATTCGCGTTGAAATCGCGCCGAAATCGCGTTGAAATCGCGTTCAATTCGCGTTGAAATCGCGTTGAAATCGCGTTCAAATCGCGTTCAATTCGCGTTGAATTCGCGTTCAATTCGCGCCGAAATCGCGTTGAAATCGCGTTGAAATCGCGTTCAATTCGCGTTCAATTCGCGTTCAATTCGCGTTATGCGTTGAAATCGCGTTCAATTCGCGTTGAAATCGCGTTGAAATCGCGTTCAAATCGCGTTCAATTCGCGTTGAAATCGCGCCGAAATCGCGTTGAAATCGCGCCGAAATCGCGTTCAATTCGCGTGGAAATCGCGTTCAATTCGCGTTAAAATCGCGTTCAATTCGCGTTGAAATCGCGTTCAATTCGCGTTGAAATCGCGTTCAATTCGCTTTGAAATCGCGTTCAATTCGCGTGGAAATCGCGTTCAATTCGCGTTGAAATCGCGTTCAATTCGCGTTGAAATCGCGTTCAATTCGCGTTGAAATCGCGTTAAAATCGCGTTAAAACCGCGCCGAAATCGCGTTGAAATCGCGCTCAAATCGCGTTCAATTCGCGTTAAAATCGCGTTGAAAGCGCGTTCAATTCGCGTTGAAATCGCGTTCAATTCGCGTTGAAATCGCGTTAAAATCGCGTTCAATTCGCGTTGAAATCGCGTTCAATTCGCGTTCAATTCGCGTGGAAATCGCGTTCAATTCGCGTTGAAATCGCATTAAATTCGCGTGAAATCGGAATCGCGTTCAATTCGCGTTCAATTCGCGTTGTAATCGCGCCGAAATCGCGTTGAAATCGCGTTGAAATCGTGTTCAATTCGCGTTCAATTCGCGTTCAATTCGCGTTGAAATCGCGCCGAAATCGCGTTGAAATCGCGCCGAAATCGCGCCGAAATCGCGTTGAAATCGCGTTGAAATCGCGTTCAATTCGCGTGGAAATCGCGTTCAATTCGCGTTAAAATCGCGTTCAATTCGCGTTCAAATCGCGTTCAATTCGCTTTGAAATCGCGTTCAATTCGCGTGGAAATCGCGTTCAATTCGCGTTGAAATCGCGTTCAATTCGCGTTAATCGCGTTGAAATCGCGTTAAAATCGCGTTAAAACCGCGCCGAAATCGCGTTGAAATCGCGCTCAAATCGCGTTCAATTCGCGTTAAAATCGCGTTCAATTCGCGTTAAAATCGCGTTCAATTCGCGTTAAAATCGCGTTCAATTCGCGTGGAAATCGCGTTCAATTCGCGTTAAAATCGCGTTCAATTCGCGTGGAAATCGCGTTCAATTCGCATTAAAATCGCGTTCAATTCGCGTTGAAATCGCGTTCAATTCGCGTGGGAATCGCGTTCAATTCGCGTTGAAATCGCGTTCAATTCGCGTTGAAATCGCGTTAAAATCGCGTTCAATTCGCGTTGAAATCGCGTTCAATTCGCGTTGGGAATCGCGTTCAATTCGCGTTGAAATCGCGTTCAATTCGCGTTGAAATCGCGTTGAAATCGCGTTCAATTCGCGTTGAAATCGCGTTAAAATCGCGTTCAATTCGCGTTGAAATCGCGTTGAAATCGCGTTCAAATCGCGTTCAAATCGCGTTGAAATCGCGTTCAATTCGCGTTGAAATCGCGTTAAAATCGCGTTCAATTCGCGTTGAAATCGCGTTAAAATCGCGTTCAATTCGCGTTGAAATCGCGTTCAAATCGCGTTGAAATCGCGTTAAAATCGCGTTGCAGTCGCGATGAGTAGAATTTATGAAAATAGTAGTAGAATTTATGAAAATAGTAGTAGAATTATGAAAATAGTAGTAGAAATTATGAAAATAGTAGTAGAAATTATGAAAAAAGTAGTAGAAATTGTGAAAATAGTAGTAGAAATTATGAAATCTGTGAAAATCTGTGAAACTTTGAAAATGAAAAACCATGTTGTAATTTTAAAGTATCAGTTTCTTTTATTCTTAAAATCCTATCCTTACGAATAACATTGAAATTATAAGCTAAAATATAATTAATATCCCTTAATCTAATACATACATTTCTTTTAGCTTAATGTAACAAAAAATGTATTAAAATTTTAACATTTTTCTTAATTATACGTATATAATAATAATTAATATACATAAAACTATTTGCCTAGAAAATTAATATTTATTCGGCAGTTGTGGCAACATTGATTGGTGGCTAAAATGACGTCAGTTCGCTAAGTCCAACATCGTAGGGCAGATTCCGGTATTCCTCGGGCAGAACTGTAAGCAAAAAGTTAATTAAATTAATAACAATATATTTTATATGTCAGATATAATTATTTAAATCAATATTGTACTTACATTTAGGTACATTCTTCCATTGATTCAAGAGGGATCAACTTGGCTTGCAGCGGAGAACCTTATCCTTGCGACTCCTCGACCTTGATCAACGAGGCTAATGTTGACTTCAGCTTGAAAAAAAGATATAACAGGTTAATATTGGATAAGTTAAGTTTTATTATTTGATTGGAAAATAAATAAAATTAATTCAAAATAAAATTTTAATCTTAAGTTAGATGTTTTTTTTATTGGGAATTGGTCTTTTTCAATTTATATTTATCAATGTATTTTTATTTTACAGATTTTGCAGAGTCTATGACCTCGCTTAAAAAAATTGGGGAAAACATGTCATACGAAAGATAACTATTACACTTAACTTTATGATATATATTATTCTGATATTATCAAACTGTAAATTAAGCTTAAGTTAGATTCAATGTTATTGCTTAAGGATAGGATTTTAAGAATAAAAGAATCATAATTTTTTAAATTAAAATGTGTTTTTTTATTGGTTGGTTAGCAATATTAAAGTCAGGTAGGAAGAATGTGGCTGGAAATCCAAGAAATAGACACACAATTACCAGGTGAACAAAAACTGAAAGTAGGTCGCCATAGTAAAAATTTTAATTTTGCAATGAAATGTACTTAATTCAAGAACAAAAAATCTTGAATCAAGACCAAACGCACTTGGTTTAAGTAAAACTGTACTTAATTCAAGAACCAAAAATCTTGAATCGAGACCAAACGCACTTGGTTTAAGTAAAGCTGTACCTAACTGAAGACAAAAATCTTGAATCAAGACCAAACGCACTTGGTTTGAGTAAAACTGTACCTAATTCAAGAAAAAATCTTGAATCGAGACCAAACACACTTGGTTTAGGTAAAAGTGTACTTAATTCAAGAACAAAAAATCTTGAGTCAAGACCAAACGCACTTGGTTTTAGTAATAAATTAACTTAATTCAAGAACAAACGCACTTGATTTAAGTAATAAATGTAAATCTAATAAATGCTGTTGTACTGTAGCAACTTTTCCGACATCAGCAACAATTTCTGTTGAACACTAGCAACATTTTTGACATCAGCAACAATTTCTGTTGCCTAGTAGCAACATTTTTGACACTAACAAAAGTTTCTGTTGCATAGTAGCAACATTTTCGACATCAGCAACAATTTCTGTTGCAGAGTAGCAACATTTTCGACATCAGCAACAATTTCTGATACTATTTTCAAAAGAAATAAGGATACATAAACATTCTGGTTAATATCTGTAATTAAAAAAAATCAAGCCATGATAAAAATTAAAAAAAAGTTTAGAAATCCTTCTTCATTTTTGATACAACAGAATTATGGGATAAGTTCTACACATTTTACTAATTAAATCCATTTGCAACAGCATTTTTATAAATAAAATACAAATAACTTGTTAAGTTGCTTTAGCAACTCTACAAAATGCCGTTAAATTAAAAACCAAGCCTTAGCAACATTTGAAATGATGCTTGCAACATACACTGTATGTTGCGGCAACATGTTGCCGCTGCTCAACAGGTGAGAGGCAATAAAACAACAACAATGCTCGCTGCGCTTTTTGTTTATGAATGAAAAGCGCATAAGCAAACTGTGATAAATGTGTGTGCACGAGCAAAAACGAACAGCAACAACAATAAGACAGCAAGCGGACAACAAGTTGCCAGCTTGCGATCATGGGCCAAATGAGAGAGCCAAGAGAGAAAGAGTGTGTGCAAAGTAGAGAGAACTAGAGTGAGTGTGTGTGTGTGTGTGTATGTGTGGGAGAGAGAGAGAGAGCAATTGGAACCAGTCAGTCAGTCAGCCAAGTCAACAGGCAAATGGCAACTGGCAGCAACAGTTGAATTCAGTCTACGTTTTGGCCTAAACGCGTTTGCTTGGAATTGGCCAGCGCGCATGAGCCGTCAGTTAGTCTGCCAGCGTTTTTTACCCCCCTCTCTCACTCTCTCGCTGTCTCACTAAACGTGCGTGTGTGTGTGTTGCCTGTTAACAAAATGTGATTAGCAAAAATACAAAAGAAGCAACGAAAAAGGCAGAGAACGCAAAGAACAGAAGACAACGCGAAAAGTGTGTTAAAAATAACAAAATAATACAATACGAATTTTTCAGTTTTCATTATTTTTATTACTTTTTGTTTTCGTCTTTTTTATTTTTGTGTATAAATGCGAATAAACGCAAAAAATCCATTGCGCTGGCGCTGCAACATTAATTAACAACAATAAGTTGAAAATAATGTTAAAAGTAATGCTGAGTTTTGTGCTTTATCGGCAGCAGCAGCAGCAGCAACAACAGCAACAATAAAATTCATATTGAACTACACCCAAAAGCCAACAACAACAACTACAAACACAACGGCGGCTGTGCGGCTGACTTGGCCGACAGCAACAGCAACAACAACAACAATAGCAACACCAGTCAGCAACAACAACAATCAAAGTCGTAGTCTACCTTTTTCGTGCCTTTCAAGTGTTTTTTTTTCTGTCGTCCCCCGCTCAGCAGAGCATAGAGAGAGCACAAAAGTCAGAGAGAGCAAGATTGAGAGAGCAAGCCTGTCTGGTTTTGGAGCTGTGTTTAGTTTCAGTAACTGACCAGCTGTGTTTGCTGCCCCCTTCTTCAGGCTGCATGCAACAACAAAATACAAACTACAACTACAAATACATACATGCAATCCATGCTCCTCCTGCTCCTCATATGCAATTTTGGTAAGTCTAACCGTTTACCGTTAAGCGTTAGCTTTTTGAAAAGTGTTGCCATTTTGGCTGTTAAGTAGCTCTATTCAGCAATTTTAAAAATGCAACCGTTAGAAAATTTAACGAAATTTTATTAACTAGAAATCCGAGTATACTTAGAAATGATTAGAACTTTTATTGAATGTACCTAAGAAATTCAATATATTTGAATATTTTAATAAAGTAAATACTAAGCAGATAATATTGTGCTACGGATAAACCATTTTGTCAAATAGGAACTAACTACTGACATAGAAAAATATTGGACAGAGGTTTTAGAATGCAAAGATTATTTTAAACACATACAAGCATTTTCAAAGTACTTATAAGATTAAAAACAAACTATTGTCATTATTACTTAGCGGATTTAATAAGATTTTATCTATTTCTAGCTACTGAATTATTATTAAATGAATTAAATAAGCTTTTTGAGCCCTTAAGTCACGGACAACACTGATCTCAAATTGGAATACTTAATCCGATTTAAGCTACCTGTTGCTTCTTCTTCTTATTAGTTGGATTTTGAGGATTTTACATTTTTGCCACTCATTTCTATGCCTTGTCTGCTTTTTGCTTTCCTTTTTCTTTTTTTTGTGATTATTTTTTTGCTTATAATTATTTTGTTTGCGGCTCTTTTCATTAATAAGTTTCACGCGTCGCTCATTTTTCAACAAGTTATCCCCATTACCCCTCTTCAGCTCCCCTGTTGCCAGGGTTTAGCTTGTGTCTGTCTCGGATTACCGTGTTGATGTTGTATTTACTTATGTATATGCCGTGTGTAGAAATGTATGTGCATACGAGTACGTATTTCTGTAGTCACGCCAAATGAGCCAGGGGATAACATAAATTCTCCTCCTCTTTTTTTGGATTTGTTTTTTTTTTTCGCTAATATCTTCTTATTTGGATTCTCACGCTGTGGTTTAATAAATTTACCGAGCAATTTGTATGGACAGCAGCTGAGGAAAGGTAAGCGAAATGAGGATCAGTTATTGGAGATAAACAGACGACTAAAGATCGAAAGTTGTAGAAGAAAAGTTGTGAAATAAGCTAAGGAATAGATATGGCTTTAAATTTCACAAATTAGATTCATTGTTACTACTTATGGAAAGAATTAGACCTTTATTCAGTTTTCCCAATATTCCAATATATTTGAATAATGTATTTCACTTTATTTCACTTAACTAACATAAATTAAATTTTAATCTCTTATAAAAAATGTAATTGTATTCATCTGAAATATTAAAAGGCATTCTCTTTTATAAACTCAATTGTACTGTAAAATCTTTTATAATCAACATTATCGAAGGTATACCATAAAATTTTCGATAATATTGCTTATCTTTAAAACAAACTCCCCAGCAATAGTTGTGAATGTTTTTATGGCTAACATCAAAGGAGAAATGTGCCTAGTAATTATTCGTAAAAGGTAGTTAACACTGGGTTCTTGATCAGCCGATTTCTTATCTGTAAAGATAAACTATAAAGCTATAATTGTTTGAAATATTGCTATATTTACTTAGATAATTAAATTTGACACTGGTGTAGCTTAAAACTTTAAAGATCTCTCCAAAACAATCTATTAACAATTGCAGTTCATAGATCTGACAATGATCCGTAGGGTAACAAAGCAATAAACCAAAGTCAGACCAAAAACAAGTTTACAGCAGACACAACACTGCCAAAGTGTGAGTGTATGTGTGTCTAACTAAAGCTAAGACTTAAACTAAAACGAATACTTAAACTATGAGTATGTCTATGACTGCAAGTCTCGAGTTGAGTCGTGTCTTTGTGCAACTTGCAACCTGGAACTTGCAACTTGCAACTGACCAGACTCTTGGACACTTGACGCTCTGCTAAGGCCAGGTATTTGCAACAACAACAACAAGAACGTTAACTGGCAAATAACTGTGATTGGAATGTACAAACAAGAACAAAACACTTGTGAGTTTGAAATCAGTATCGAAATGCAATACGTATACGCCCCATGTGTCGCCCTCAATTGCGGATCATTTGTTATTTGTTATGATAGGTTATGTGACTTGCTCAGAAACAGAAAATAAATCAGAGACTGAAGATGATCGCATATCAAAGTCACTTGTCACTTCACTGCACTTGGCCCTGCTAGTGATATCGAGAGATAGAGAGAGAAAAAGTGAGGGGAAGAGACAGAGGAAGATCTTCGTCTGATCTCTGCTTCTATTGAGTCATCTAATTTGCATTTACTTAATTTAAGGCACGAAAACTGGTTGCTAAAAGCTTTGAACTTTGTCATTTTGGCCAAAATCGAACTAAGAATTATTGTCGATGATCTGTTGAGTTTAAATCAGGTGTCGAAAATAACAGTTAACCAAACAATTCAATTTTCCAAAAAACATCGACGCTATAAATAGATTTCGAGTCAGATTTTACTTTAATTTCTAAAACTTTTATTTATAATTTATAATAAATAAAAATTTGTTAATGCTTTTAACATTTACGATTTGTATTTAAAAGTTAAAAACAACCCTTATTTTTATAACATTTTTAGTACAGGTTCTTAAAGTTTATTTCAAAATAGGAAAATAGTTAAAATAATAATTATATACCGCATAAAATTTGATTTTAAAATTTTCAATAAATATTGAAAATTACACTTCAAGCAATTTAAAGAAAATTGAAAATTTGTTGATGGGTTGTAATTTTTAAAATTTAAAACAATTACGGTCTCTGGTTTAAACTAAACTTCTCAAACTAAAGCAACACAATTCGTTTTCTTCTACAGCTCTTTTTCCCTCTCTTCCTCTCTCTCATCTTTGCTA
Organism: Drosophila neotestacea; assembly: GCA_035044365.1. Taxonomy (NCBI): domain Eukaryota; kingdom Metazoa; phylum Arthropoda; class Insecta; order Diptera; family Drosophilidae; genus Drosophila; species Drosophila neotestacea. Next base: position 5,689,428 of record JAWNMD010000273.1, on the reverse strand, counting down.
TATCTCCATCTCTTTCTGTAGCTGTATCTGAGTGTGTTTGTATTTGTAACTTGCCGCACCGGTTTCGGTTTATGTTTTAGCCAACGCCATCATCATCATCTCCATCATCATCATCATCATCATCATCATCATCCATTACTTATACGTGTATTTCTATTTCTCTTTTAATTTTCTCTCGCGCGCGCAAAGTTGTTGTTGTTGTTGTTGTTGTTGCGACTTGTTGCTTGCCTCTTTATTTATTTTTTAACCAGTTTCTTTGCTTTGCTGCAACCTGAGCGCGAATGAGCCATAAATAACAACAACCACAGCAACAACGGCCGCTGCTGCTGCTGCTGTCCCGGTTTCCAGGAAGCAAATGTCCGTCTGTCCATCCGTCCCAATTGTCCGTTGTCTGCGTCTGCAATTCGCGTGCAAAGCCGTTGAGATTATGCAACTTTTGGTTTTTTAAATATTTTTTTTTTATTTTTCAAAAATTTAATAAACCACAACGCGTTGGCGTCGCTTCCTTGATGTGGCCAACCAACCAGCGATAGAGACAGCAACAGCGAAGGAGATAGACATATACAGTATGCCAAGTAATTGTGTTGACAAAGAAAGAGTTGTACATAATTATATTTTATTTAAAAAAAAATAGATAAGTTTAATCGATAGAATTATAATTTTGTAACTTGATCTTTACTTAATAAAAATATTACCTTCACTATAAAAAGAAAAATGTTTATTGTTAGAAATATTTACTTAGGAAAACTATATCTTTCATTGTGAAAAGACGACTCAATTGTTTTTTTTATATTACATTTAAAAATAAAATCACTTTTCCAAGTAATTTATTTTCTATTTACTTAATAATAATATAAGAAAGAAAACACCATAAAAAACAAAGCAAATGTAATTTTTTTAATATGTGCATTCCTTATGTTATCAAAACAGTTACATGACTAACTGTAGACATAGACAACAGCAAAAGTTGCGCCCACAAAGCAAATTCCATAGTGGCTTAGGCTGTCGACTTAAGTCTTAATCCTATGACTGTGGAATTCTGCGCATCTAATCAAAATTTAAGTACTTACTTACCCCCACCTTTTCCTCGCTTTCCTTCCCTTTTCCGCTTTCCTCCCCTTTTCCGCTTTTGGCCAACTGCATGCCACACACTTGGCAAAGAACCATTTATTTGCTTGCATTCACATTTAACTTTTAAAAGGGAGAGACGTTGACAGGTCTGTGATATCAGAGCAAACAATTGCCATGTGTTTATTTGCACCGAGTAACCCCACTCTCCCCACTCACCACTCCCCATTCACCCCCGATCTTAACTGAAGGCCGACTGGGGGAATCCCCAGATCGAAAACAGAACTCAAACACAATACAAAACGAACTTTCATTTACCTTCTGCGACAAATCTGCCGAATCAGTTGAATATATATTAAACTTAAAAAATAAATGTGTACTTATATATATTTACCGTTAACCTTGACCAACAGCAACAACAGATCGTCTAAAGATACTGCAACTGAAATATTATATAAAAAAAAGTGTTTTTTTCGATTAAATTTAAATCGTTTTAAAGGTCAGTTACGATAAGAATTGTTTAGGCCAGTGCAGGTGTTGATAATAATAATAATAATAAACCATAATATTTATGGCCTAGTGTGTAAAGTCTGTAGAGAACTTATCAGAAAATTGTGAGTTTATATCCCAGTTTATAGAGAACTGTTCGAGTTATTTCAAAGTGGCGACAATTCAACAAGTATTTAGTGGCCAGAGATATATCTCTATTTATATAATGCCAGGCCAGACAAGAGTGCAACTCAAGACCCAGACGCTTGACTGATATATGGACTGACAGAGAAAGGCAGTGAGAGAGAGTGGGGGAGAAAAGGGAGACAAAGAGAGAGAGAGAGAAAGCAAGGGAGATAGTGTAAAAATTATTGCTGCAAATATTTAGTCACGTGGAGAATGGAGAATGCTTTTTGGCGATGAAGCAGGAGAAGGGCTGCAGTTGTGCTTAGGCTAGTTCTTCCTATAACAGATACCCCTTCCCTTTTTTTCTTCCTTTTCCTCTCTCTCCTCTCCCTTTGCCAAAGATAAGATAAAAATGCAAACGGCGCCAGCAGCCTGGCAAAGCGCCAAAAACAACAAATATGGCAATGAAATACGTTGCAGCAAATGAGTTAGAGACAGAGAAAAAACTGAGAGAATTGCAAGTTGCTGCAAGTGTTCCATGCCCAACTAATGTCCGAAAAAAACTTCATTGTCATTGCAGCTGCCCCAAGGAGATGATTGACTAAAAAAGACACTCGATATCACGACGTCAAGTTGTTCGAGATGCACGAACTGTTTACAAAAGTGCTCGCCAAGCGAGATTTATCCCGAGCCGGAGATCTCTTCTCGGTTCCAGATGCAGATATTGTCAATGACATCACAGAGGTGGTAAGTAAACAAACAATCAATTATCGTTTTGTAAAAACAATTCAATTATCCCTATGAAGATCATCCCATGCAAAGATCCCACTGAAACTGTCCACTAAATAAATGATTTCATTATATTTCATAGCTGTCTGAAATCAGTCCAATAATCTCCCATGCGGACTATGTAAAGAACAACAATGATCAGAGCGTGGTGGAGATCTGTGTCACCAGAGTGCTCTCCTGCATTCGAGAGACACGAAGTGCGGAGCGTTATTGTTCCGCCTTGGTGGATCTGCTAAAGACTTGTCTGCTATGGAATCTACAACCAGTGGCTACCACCAAGGAGGAGCCACCTCACGCCAAGATTGCCGCCGATATAATCTCTAGCATATTTTTGGTAAGTTTGTCTACAATAATCTCCATCTCCTGCTCTAATCTACATCTCACATTTAGAACTATGACAAGAAAGAACTGATGAAAATAGCGCTGCCAATTGCAGTGCAGTTTCTGCCCAAGGGGAATAAGGAGCTGTCCAGGAATCTGGCCAGTTATCTCTCGCTGGCTGCAATTGATTATGCCTATCTGTTGATAGATATTATGGATCCCATTATGGATTCTATACTGGCTGGTAATTACGGACTATTGCGAGTGCTCTCCCAGGTCTATGAGGTTTCTCCAGAGACAGTGACACCACATGCTCCGCTGTTGATTCCCCTGCTCCCTCAGTGCGATGCCCAGGAGAGAATGGCTGTCTTTCAGCTTTACTTGTTGATTGTACAAAAATCACCGGCTGTGCTGGAATCCTGTGTGCCTCAGCTGTGTGGTTTTCTGCAGGACAGTGATACCTCGAATATCACCATGCAAATCTTGCTCAAGCTATCGCAGCATGCACCCCATCTTCTTGTGGATCACTTTGAGCAAGTGCGTCTGGCAGCCAAGACAAATCCGAGTACGATCACACTCTGTGCCCAGATATTGACTACATCTGGTATTGGCAGCAAGGAGACGGCTCAGCAGGCTCTGGACTTTGTCCTGGAACATCTTCCGGCACAGGCATTGCTGCAACAGGAGGCAACCAGGTTGTGCTCCGCGTATCCTGTGCTTTTTACGGACAAGGTGCTGGCTTGTGTAAGGCAAAAGAATGCGGCATTGAGTTCCCAACATGATGTGGGTAATAAGACGTCGGGTGGAGTTACCATTGTCAGTTTGAATAGCTCCAGTCCAAGTCCTCCCATAAAGCCAGCTCCTTCTTCCTCCTCCTCCGCTTCAGCCTCCTCTTCTGCCACGCCCGCTAGCAGCAGCAGCAGCTCGAACATTCTCCAGCAGCCTACGATGGCCACGCCTACTTCCCAATCGACGCCGGCTCCTATTGCCACCTCCACACCAGCAGCGGCGGCGCCTCTGCCTATAGCCACTCCTACGCCAACGCCTCCACATACAGGCTACACTCGCAGGGTGAAACTTGGGGACTCTCGTAGCACAGGAAGACTTCATCCAGCGAGCAACACGCACAGAAGTGTTACCAGGCTTAATGTGGCCAGTGGATCGGTTGGAGGACTCCACAAGAGCATGACAAGATTGAGCAACTCACAAATCAATCAACAGCCCGGCGGTAATTCCAATGGAAATGTGGTCGTTCAAACTGGAGCCACGCCCAAGACAACAACAACTCCGAGTAACCCTCCCGTGACTCCAGTGCCACCTTTGAGTAACGATGTCGTCATCACGGGACACAATAAACATGGCATACCCGTGACTTCAGGCGGTGTCACGGTCACCACATCGCCATCTAAAGTGCGTCCGCATTCCCAAGGACCCTCGACACTGTTAAACTCCAGCACAGTACTGATGAAGTACAGCACGGATGCACTGAATCAATCTGTCGGCTCCATTTCCATACCACAATCAGCGGGAGCAGGTGCTGCCTCAACGGCAGCTCTGCAATCCCAGAATGCTGTTTCTGTGCATCATGCATCGCCAGCGTTGCCACAATCTCCCAGCAACGGCAATGCGAAGTCCGTCATGAAGTTGCCCGTTAACGGAAATGTGAGTAGCAAATTATCTTCATTAAAACTAAATACCTGGAAAGCATTCCCAATTGTTAATATTTCTTTTTATCCTCTACAGAGCGAGGTGATTGTCTCGGGTCCCACGACCACAACAAATGTGGCTCCTCGTCGAAGTGATAACACAAGTCGTACGCTGCTCAATGCCAACAGTGTGATGGATCAACGTATGAGCACCTTTGAGCCATACCAGATAATGCGTGATCCTGTCCAGCAATTCTGTGAGAAGAACTTTGTCTCCATCAAGTCGTATATGGATGAGGTATCGCAGCATTTGCCACCGCCCACAAGGTGCAGCATTGAGGGTGAGTCGCTGTCTTCTCCTTTTTTTGCTTTCTTTTCTAACTTCTCTAAACACTCTACAACAAAACTCGCAATCTTCACACATACACATATACACACATACACATCACACAGTTTCTAATGAATTTGCAGAGCGTCGGAAGAAAGTCGCCAAGTTACATTTTGCCTGTCAAATACGAGGACCTCATTGCCTCTACTCGAAAACTTGCTTCACGATGCGCACACGTAATCCTAAAACCTGGATTCACATGATCTTCCTAGACTTTCAAGTGCGCCACTTTGTAAGTACATTCTTCTGACTCTAAGAAGACATTTTCTAACGTTTCTACATTTTCTTTAGGTCAAGGAGAAATGTGTGCTTAGCACACGTGAGCCGGGCATCAGTAATTTGAAGAATATTTGGCAGATACTCAAATGCGAGAACCGCAGCTTCACCGAACTGGTCACCAGTCAATTTCCTCAGGTCAAGGTAAAGTTGTTTTCCGAATTTAAATCGGATTTCTTAGTAATTAAATCAGCGATTGCAAATAAGAGATATTGTATTGAAATGTCTTTTTAGGATCGTGAAATACTTGTGAACGAGCTGCGTCACTCGGGCTTCCTGGATGTGTTTGAAGTGTCCAAGACGAACAAGTCAAATCCGAACTGCAATGAGCTGGAATATCAATGGGGCTGCTTTCTGTGCAATCATCCTGATAAGGCAGTTGGTTTTCTCAATGGCAGCAATCAGCCTATGATTGAGGGTCAGCTAAAGGAGAAGAAGGGCAAGTGGCGACTTTTTAGGCGCTGGCGCACACGCTACTTTACGCTCTCTGGCGCCCATTTGTCCTGCAAAGGATCTGTAAGTGTTTTACACACCTCTTGACTTACCGGTTGTATCTATGTATCCTTCATCGATTTTTAGAGCGGCGGCGAGAGCATCGATGTGAATCAAATACGATCCGTGAAGGTTTCACGTGGCGCACGTAACATACCCAAGGCGTTTGAGATTTTCACTGCCGATCAGACACTAATACTCAAGCCCAAGGATGGCAAGAATGCTGAGGAGTGGGTACAGTGCCTCAGCATTGTGGTTGCCCATTCGCAGGCCCGCGATAATCCCACAGTCAAGACAAACAGTTTGCCCGCTCGCAGCATTGGCAGCAGCAAGCCATCCTTCTAGGCAAGCTCCCTATCCCTGAATCGAAATCGAAATCGGAACCAGCAACTAAACCTGAACCTACATTGTGAGATTATTTGTAATTGTAAAGACCACAACACACACACAAAAAAAGACAAGAAGCGGCGGCCGCAACTTACATACATACATATAGCTGTCCATATACATATATACTTCTTATATACATATATATTTACTATATATACTATATTTATGCATATATGCGCCTACTTATAGACTTACCATTTCAAGGGATTTTTCAAAAATTGCGCGAAATTGTTTTTGCTACGATAGTTGATTTTTTACATTTAGTTTATGCTTATTTATTATACGTGTATTATACAAACAACTTGCTATCAAATCAAACAAACAAATGCTATTTCAATCGTTATTTTTATCAGGTAGCCAACGCTGCCTGTCCTGTTGAAACCATTGAAATAAGTAAATAAGGCAAAGCGACAGGTGACAACAAGACCCGGCAGACGACAGACACCACCAGGACACACAGCAGAGTTGCCAATACCACGACAAAATTGTAGTTCTAAAAAAAAGGGCTCTAGCAAACAAGAGGTGGCGCCAAAATTTTACACACCTGACAGCTCTGGTCACCGAAATCGAGCAACCGCCAAAAATTTTCGATTCGACACTCAAAAAATTCACTCGAAAATAAAAATCATTGAAATTTTGCATAGATTTTTTGTAGAATTTTCTCTACCTTTCCTGAAATTTCCAGATGTTTTGGGACTCATTTAAAGGAACTAGGCCCCCGGAAGGGCTACAAAGACGAAAGATATGTCAAAAGAATCCTCTTGAATTTATCTAATTTCGAATTTCAATATTGTTGCAAAAAAAATCGGTTCTTACTTAAAAAATAGTTTTTTCTATTTTATTTTTAAATAATCGCGCGTTGCCCTCTCATGCTTTCATGCTTTCATGTTTATCTCTTTTTCTAAACAACAACAAAAAGTATGCAACATTTTTGTTGAACAAAAGAACTGAACGAACGAACTAAACGACTTCGTTCGATAGGTAGATTTATCGAACTTATTTTCAACGATTCGATAGATACAAATTTTGATAGATTTTAAGATTTTGATTATAAATTTTGAAATTTGAATACAATTTTGTTGGCTGCTAGCAAATGAATGTGTTTATCTAATTTTAGCCTTGATTTTTCGATTAGAATTGGACGCAAACATTTGTAACTAACTACGTTAATTAAACAACTTTTAAGTTCTAATAGTTAACTAGAGAATTAACAACAATTTGACACAATTCAAGGCCTTGACGTCGGCACATCCACTCCATTAGCATTAAGATCACATTCCTCTGTGTTGATGGAATTCGAGTTGTCCAACAGCTGCGTCCAGTTGGCATTTAAACGGACTATTTCCATATCCTGACGTAGTTGCTGTAATGGAGTATGATCCTCCAAGCTCTGACAGTCGTTTAACACACTTGAGACATGCTCCAATTGATTGGCATAGATGCGAAGACGTTCCACATTATTGTTATCCTGCTGAGGAACAGTATTTACCTAACCGGGAGTTGAATTATTAACGAAAATGGTTAGTAATTTCAAAGAACTTACCGTTAACTGAGTGCCGCAGACATTCCGCAGATAGCTGCTGACACGTACATCCTGCAGCTGTCCGCCGGAATGCCACATTTTCAATAGATTCAGAATGCCCAGGACATCACCCTGTTCCGAATCCTGGTTGGGCGACAACAGCTGCATGGGCGGAAACTCTGTAGTGGGCGAAAGCTTCTTGTAGCTGCTGCATAAAGTGCTCAGCGTGCAGATGTCCTCATTGAGACGCTGCCAGGATAAGCAGCAAGCAATAGTATTGATAAAGACGAAGAGGCAGAGGCAAGTTGAGGGGGGCATTATGGTGATTAATTAACGTATTTCATTTCAAACGAAAGAGTGCGCTTTTTAACTTGATTTGTGACTGTCCATTGATGAATTCGAGTGTGGTTTACAAAATGGTTGGCATGAGAAACAAAGTACAAAGAAATTATACAATGGATGACAATCAAGAACCGTAATGATTATGATTTAAAAAGAAAAATTATCACTTTTCAAATAAACATTATAACATTAAAGTTATTTAGCAGATTTGATCACAAAATTAAAAAAATACTCACTTTGGGACTATCCCATACACTCAAATCATATAATAACAATGATAAACAAAACTCAACGTTGTTTATGGTTTATAAAATAGGCCAAGAGTTCAGTTTATTCTAATCAAATAATACGTGTAATTGTATGACTAAAGATACGATTAACATAAGATAAGATAAGATCGATCGCTTGCGTGTCTGTGTGTTTAAACATATGAATATATATCTGGCGACTAAACGATATAACGATATATAGAAATGTCTTCGAAGGATGCGCAACACAAAAAGAAGAAGTCCAAATAAAGAGGAAACAAAACGTGGCTAAAACCTTACGTCGATTTCGTTGCGATGTCGTTGCATTTCAGACTTGGCGCCACTTAAATCGCTGCCTTTGATCATTAGCTCCTGTGTGGCATCCATGAGCTCATCCTGTAGCTTCATATTGACATCCTCCAAGTCTTTTAGCTTCTCCAGCATGTCTTCCTTATGCTGTTGCAGTTTGTTTCTAAACGAGGAAAGTAGATTTAATAAAACTGTCAAGAAATCGTGCATATAATCACACTCACTTGTCAACGATAAGCTGTTGAATACAATTGTCATTGTCCAGCTGCACAAGTCTTAAAACTTTGAGCAATTTGGTGACCAGCGTGTCCACCTCAATGACCTGATCGACAACTGCTTGAGCGGTGCTGTACTCCATCAATGAGGGCAGCTCCGCTAGAGAATCATGGCAACTGAGATCCTCCGTGTTGCTGAAAGAAATTGAAAGAGAATTAAAGATAATTAGATGTCGTTGTGAAATGTAGACTCACTTCATGGGCAGCACACTGAGCTTATGCACATGCAGTTCCATCTGTTGGCGATTGGTAATGGCCTGTGATAATTGCTGGAGTGAATCATCACCATTGCAAGAGACATGCTGTTGGCTGTTGATCAACTCAGAGGGCAACTCGATTTGCGAGATCATGCCCGTGCAGGAGGAGACCATGTTGTGGGAGTGCGAATCCGGTTGCACCACATCCTCCAGCACATTGTCCATCATAAGCAAACAAGGCTGAAATGATTTTTAGTTAACAGACGATCATTTATTAATCTATTTTCAAACTAACCTCCGTTTCTGAGTCCAGCATCTCTGTGGAATCGGAGTCATCACCGCCATTGCCATTAAGATTAAGATTCGTTTGCTCGTTGCTCGCTCCTGGCATGGCATGTCCTTGAACTGACCCTTGACCTTGTCGTTTCCCTCCTGCATGACGCAGCGAGAGACGTTTTCCCGAGTGGGTTGTAGCCTGGCGTATGGCACCAATGACAGCTGCTATAAATGATTGATTGCGTTGCGGCGACAGTGAACCGTCGCTGGTGAGGACCAAAGTGTGTAGAGCATCACCAGCAGCTGCCGGACTCAAAGGCAGATCCAGCCCATTTGGTTTGAGTCCATTCTGGGCATGCTCCGTTTCCGCAGCCAAAGATTCCGCCTGGAAGCGTACGTCCTGTGAAAGAAAGAGATTTGAGCAAGAATTTCAACACTAATCTGTATTTAAGATTTATAATATAACGCAATTTTTATTTATTTGAAAAAATAAGACTTGATATTTACTTATTTCTTAATTTGGAAATATTTGTGGTGAGAATTGAAGTTAAATGCAATTACCAAAAACATCTAAATTATTTATTAGTATATGCATTTAATTTTTAATTGTCACTTCTAATCTATTTTATTTTGTGTTAAAAGTAAGAGCTGAAAATAAATTTTTAAATAAAAATGCATAATAAAAATGTGTTCTTTTCCGATATAATACATCCAAAAATAGTATATCTGAGATGTTCCCATTTATACAGATAATTTTCCCTGGTTTGAATTCTTGAATGGCATTACTTTTAGTTGGGATAAATCTATGTTCAAAAAAATTGATTGAAAAATTCACCTCCAGATCCTGCTCGGAAATGCTGTAAGAGCACACCAGCTGCTCCACAAGACTGTCCAGTCGTGCATGAAGTCCAGAAAGAGCTGTAGATGCACCTGCAACTGCTGCATTCTGTTGATGAATCAACTCCCGGGATTTGTTCTCCAAGGCGGCATATTTCGTTTGGAGCAGACGATTCTCCTGGCGTCGCTGCTCGTTGAGTCGCACAAGATGACGACATTCATCCCGTAAGACTTTCGCCTCCTCCTCGCGATTGGCAAGTTGCGACTTCGCTGCCTGATACTCTGTCTCCAGTTCCCTCAAGGCATCACATTGTGCGGCCTTTTCATGCTGCAGGAAATCCTGCAACTCACTCGACTCCAACTCAATGGCAGCCTTCTCCTGGAGCAGTAGCTGTTGTGTGGCCAACGAACGTCTCATCTCCAGTTGCATAGCTCGACACAAGGCACGGAGTTGTCCAATCTCCTGCTGCCTCTCGAACAACTCATGTCCACTCATCTGTATCTGGGACTCTAACATGAGCAGACTATCGTGACCACTGCCATCCCCGCTATCCTCGGATGTGGGCGTGCCTGCACTGGCGCTGACCACACGGGCTAATTCCAACATGCCCATGACACGCTCTGTATTTAAATGCAACTCCTGTTGCATGGCCAGTTTCTCTTCACGCTCTCGCTGCAACTTGCCACTTAGTTGACGCACCTCCTGACGCAGTTGCTCCAGCTCATGGTCCCGCTGATCTGGTTCCGCTTGCGTGCTCTGATCAAATTGTTCCACGGCATCCAAGGCACGGGTTTGCAATAGACCACCGTTAAGCACTTGCTCCAGATCCTCGCTAGTCAATGCTGTTTGCACCGCCGTCTCATGGTAGATGCGTGTCCTGGGCACTGATATTTGCTGCTGAGGACGACGCAAGGAGTTCACTTTGGCGGTGGCTGTATTTGGCGCCAGACTCCTTCGACTTGTGGGCATCAGCATCACAGAGGATGTCATTCTGGCATCCACGACAGCTGCTCGACTGATTGAATTACTACGTGACAATCTTCCTGCACTCAGATCCTCCACAGACTGTTGCTTGCGTCGTCGTGGCAAGGTACCACCTGAAGGGGGAAATGGAGAATGTTCATATGATTACTGCGAATTCCGAATATATTAAATTTTTTGTAATCAATAATTACTACAAAAGCTATATAAAAAGGACAAATTTGTACACAAAACTGGGAACTTTAAATATTTGTTTAGTGTACAAAAATCAGGAGAATACTAGTTTATTATAAAAACCAGCTGTTTTCAGTTAAATATTTGTAATTTTTGATTCATATAATTTAAATCTTATAAATAAATATTCCCCTATTTTAGTTTCCCATTTGCATTAATCCTACGTTTATTATCCCAACAAGTATTTTATATGGGTGTTCTTTGCTTTATATTAGATTTTGGTATTCTTATTCAAATCTTTAATCAAAATTCTTATAGAAGATTAACTTTACCTGGTGCTGGACTGCCTCGCATCCGATTCGTCATCACCTCCGGGGTCACAGACATGCCCCGTCTTGCTCCAGCTCCAGTTCCACGATTCGCTGGCCAGCGTCCATCGTCGGAAGGTGTGCCAGGGGTTCGTGCTCGACTCAGGGATGGAGTGCGTTGTACTTGGGCGAGTCGTTGCACGGATTGAGTACGATTCAAGGCGCTGGGCAGCGTGTCTGGCTTCTGTGGGCGTGGTGTTCTCATTGGCGTGGGCGTGGCATTCGTGGGTACACGAAATGAACTCGAACTGGAAATGCCACGTGGTGTGTTGGGGATGTTGCCATTTCTGGGCAAGCTTGCAGCACGCTTTAAATTTGCCACACGACCACGCAGTTGTTCTTGCGTCTTGACTGGAGATTGGACTGAAGATTGGCAAGGTTCTGGTTCAAACATGGCTACCTTTTTCTTAACACTGCCATTTCCGCGTCTTGGAGGCGTCGTTTTCTGTGAGCACTCGCTGCTTTGCTCACTGGGAGAGACATTGCTCATCAATTGGAGTTCACAGCTATCGTAGATCTCTTCAAGACCATTGCTGGATGTATAACCACCGCTGGTGCTGCTCAAGCCACGTTGCAAGGTCACTCGGGACATGCAACAACTGCTGGGCACATCCAAGCCACTGTCACTCCCATCGCAGTTACTTTGTATCGTTGTGGAACTGACCACAGTTAAAGATTCTACATCATTTAATTCCAGACTTCTGGCCAGGCACACGGCCAATTGTTCTGCCTCCAAATGTTGCTGTGGATCCTCCATCTCAAAGAGCTTGCCGAACCAGGCAGCTCACTAGCTAATGAAAGAGAGAGAGATAGAGAGAAACTGCATTTAGTACGAATGATTCACATTCAGGCGACCCAAATTTGTTGCATGTGCGTATTTTTGGTATTGTGGCATTTCAGTTGCAACCTGCATCCCCTCCCTATTGTTGCGGTTAAACAGGCTACAGTCGAGTTCACGACTAAAAGATACCCCTTAAATGTTATTTTGATTATTAATTTAAAGTTCAGAAATTGAAACAGTCATGACTATGTTGCATACTTTTCTGATCGTTGCTTAAAACAGTTATGGAAACAACTTTGAATAAAACACAGGAAGTTTATACAAGTCTGTGTATCTATCTATCTATGCATTCCAACAAACACAATATACCCCTTATACATCTTATACCTTATACCAGGTATTACAAGTTGTACACACGCCAACGACCTTTTGGCAAACTGGGGAATGCCACATGCCGCTTGCTACATGCCACAATACCTCCTCCCATCCTCATCCTCATCCACATTCCCATCCAGAACTTAGACAGCCTTTTGCGGTCAAGTTGTTCAAGACAATTCGTGTGTGTCCACTAGCCACTAGCCACTTGCCACATGATGCATTTGGACAGCTGCCTCTACTGGGCCAAGCTCCTTGATTGACTTAAACTAGTTCACACCTGACAAGAGAAGCTAGAGGAAGCAACTGGGACAAGACTGCATAAGTTATGAGCACAACTCGTTCATTGTTTTTGCTGTCGTCAAATCTGTTGCTGCCGCCTCTTGTGGCTGCCACATTGACCCCACTCTCAAATTCTTGTACCTCTTTTTATTTTTTTTGGCACCTAAATCCAATTCCAATTCGCATTCGCATTCACATTCACAGTCCTATTGTGATTGTTATAGTTATTTCAAGTAGGGCGCCTCATCATCTCTTGTGGAATATTTATGACTGTTGCATGTGGCATTACAAACTTGCAACAATGCTTATAAAACACTCAAATATGTCGTATAATTATCATCAACGGTTAAACCTCTGTCTGACTCTCGCCACCTTGTTAACAGACTTGGTCATAAATAACTAATTAGCTGACAACATTCCCTGAGACTTTTTCCACAAAATTAATTATTGCAAAACAAGTGACTAAAAGTTGGTCACCCCAAAGTGTTGAGTACTCTCAGCTCCTTTTGAAATATAAAAATGAATTATTCCAAAGTTAACACCTGAAATAAATGGATTTTAGACTAACCATTCCCATTAGTAAACTCTGTTCAGCCCAAGTACATTTTTGAAATGATACTGATTAAAATAATTGAGTTTAAGGAAAACTCAGAAATTTAGGAAATTTTAATATTCAGATAATAAATAAATTGAATATATTCCTTAATTGTAGAAAAGATTTCTAAATTATTTCGAGTATTTATAGCTTTGCCTATCAACCCATCATTATTATAGAGTTTCATTACAAGCGGAAACTCTAATTGAATTATTTGCCACATTAATTAGAGCCAAAAGAGTGAGTTTCTATTAGAGCCAATAATTCTATCACAATATTGAATACATATGGCAAAAGCGGATGAGGAAGACCAAGACCCCTGATTCCTATCTATTTCCAATTTGTTGTTGATTTAAGACAAAAAGTTGGGTAAATAAATAAAATAAAAACTTCTCGTATGCTTGTTACCATATGGTAGACTTTAATTATATAGTAAGGGTATGCCGAGGGTCGCTTGGCAGTTCGTCAGCTGTCTCTATGTATAACTATTTTATTGGTAGTGCTTTTGTTATTGTTAAGTTAGTTTCATGGCACGCATCATTAGTGTCTGGTTTGTTATGCGATCTCCCAGAGAGATTTTGCCCAAATTTGGCCCCAAAACGATTTCATCATCAGCAAAAGCCGCAATAGCCGAAAGGGAAGACTTGGCCATAATGAAGTTGCTCCAGTTTTCAGTTAATTGGAATTTCATTTGAAGCTAATTGCAGCTGTTGATAGTTAACTTTGCACCATTATTTCATTTTTTCTTTCTCTCTCTCTCGGTATTTTTTGGGCGTGTTTGCAATAATAATGTAAATTTGCGAGTTGAGAAAACCAGTTACGAGATCCTGTCAAACGACCTTGGCTAGAACATGTTAAAGGCTCTATTCTGGTTTTGGAAAAAGTGGCCTTTAAGCTCGTTTGTGCCATGTGTGCTGATGAAGTGCTGCCTCTGATAGAGAGAGAGAGAGAGAGGAGATGGGTTTAGCGGTCTAATGAAGGGCACTTCAAGCCCAACGAGGAGGCAGAAGGAGGCAGACACTCGAGTGTCGCACGAGGCGGCGACTTTTGTGCCCCCAGCGAGGCATGGCGAGGCAAGCAAGCGATGCAAGAAAAGCGAAACAATTTCCAAAGCCATGAAGCAGACACACACAGATACACACACATACATTTGCAATCTAGACAAGTAAGAATACTATAACAGAGCTACCGACTATAAGATACCCGTTGCTCAATTTAAATGCATATTAAATTTATCTATTAATTCAAAACTCTAATAGCATAGAAATATCCGCTTAAATCGAAGCATTCGCGTATCGGAACTCAACTTAAAACAGACATAACTACCATTATATTTAGCTGATATTGAGCAGATTAAGTCGGATAATGCAAAATAAGAAAAGAAAGTGTTTAGACCTATCAATAAAGTTTTATACTGAAACCTGCAAGAATTATGCAGTTTTATTGCAATGGATATGACACGGGACCTCTTATAATATACCCTAGCACTTTACAAGTAATGGGTATGAAAAGTATCTTGTATCTTATGACTGCAGACAGCGAGGCAACTGACAATCGAGCCCTTCTCCGCTGCAATTCAACTTGGAAATAAAGTTGTCGCTGGCCATGACAATGAAAGATTGAGATGTGAGCGAGGTTTTTCTTCTTTTCTGTTTTTTTCTTTCTGTCTGTCTGTTTCGCAAACTCGTTTCAATCGACATTATCGAGGTCTGTCCATCACTCGAATGGAGTTGTAAAGAAAAAAGAAGACTTTGCATACATTTGCATAAACCGGAACCGAGCTTGAACTCAACAATGTTCCACCCACTCTATTGACAGGTTCAGGGATGGGAAAAGGGGGAATGTTGTTACGTCTCATTAACTACAATCAATGGACAAATGTTGCCGGGTTCAACTGGGAACTGAGAATGCTTGCCCCATCGTGTGGCAAGGCTACTAATTCGATTAAGGCGCTTCATAGCGCTAAAACAAAAACGGCGACAACATTGCCAAGTTAATTACAGCAACAACAACAAATGGCAACAACATCAAGTAACAACAACAACCGACAACAACTGCAATTTACATGGTAGAAAAGCGCGTAAATGTGCATAAAAAAGTCGAAGAAAAAGAGTTGCAAGTGCTGCGTATGTCATTAAATCGCAAGTTGAGAAGAGAGTAGAGGGAAAGGAGAGGGAAAGGAGAGGGAAAGGAGAGGGAAAGGAGAGTTTACAGAGAAACATTGACAGTGAGAAACAGCTGACAGTTGACAGTTCATTTGGGTTTTCGGTTCCCAAACTGTTTTCAGTTCAGCGTCCATTTAATGCAACGCACATTAACAGCTCATCAAGTAAAGTGAAAGATCATTTAGCATGAGAAAGCGTATTTAAAGTTTTCAAAAACATTTGAAAATTCAAATTGACAAATGATTTATCATCAGAAAATAACAAAAATGTCTTAGCTTAACTAAAATAAGAAATCAAGTGCCAAAAATCGTTTATTTATTGAAAAATGTATACAAAGACCAAGTTGATATTATGATTAATGGTTAATTTTCTTTTCAAGTCAAATGGGAACTATTTGCTTTATCTGATAGAAGTAGTTAGTAATGAAATTTAATAATTGAATCAGCGAATCGAAGTTTCTAATAAACTTTTCTGATTCTTTAATTTCAATTACACTCTTCAATATTTTCTATCAATAGTTTCGCATATAACTTTGTATTTCTTTTTAAGAATCATCTTCTTTTTAAGATTTCCTTATTCTGCTAAGAACTCCCCCAACTCTCATCAATTATTTATGCTCCAGAGACACATTCATCTTTAGAGTTGCCCATAAAAGTTATTGTACAGTCGTCTTTCTTTTAAATTTTAATGCGATTTCATTCCTTTATTGTGTGAAAAAACTAATTCGGTCTCCATATGTTGAAGAAACTTATAGAGAACTGATCTTTATAAAAGAGAGAGTACGTTCACTTGCATAAATTTCTCTCTCTCTCTCTCTCTCTCTCTCTCTCTCTCTCTCTCTCTCTCTCTCAGTTTATTATTGTTTTTGTTGTTGTTCCTGCTGCTGCAGTTGCATTGAAAACAATTTATTTCCATGCCTCATATTTATGGCAATTTATTTTGTGCTGTCTAGTGAAGGGGACAGAACTCAGCACTCATCGCCCCCCTTTGGATAACCCCTTGCCCCCTGTACTCTTTGCCCCCCTTTTTCCACTCTCAGGGCAAACCAATTTATGTGGATTGTGCTTTATCTGCTTCTTCCTCCACTTTATCTTCTTCGTTGTATGTTTTTTGGAGGTAGTTGAATGCAAATGTCGCGACTATTTTAATTGATGTCGAATTCGTTGTCAATTCTCACGCTACGCAAAAATACAAACAAAATAAAAAACAGGTGGAAGTGTGGCACAGTATAGGGTATATTTATATGGGGGCATGCCACGCCTCTGTTCAGGTTTATTGAACACTCCTCAACGCGACTTCCTGTGGCTGCAACAACAACCCACGAATCTCAAATGAAGTGAAACATTTTGTGCCGCGAATTACAATTGTGCCCCCAAGGCCCGCATTTGACGCAGTGCTTGCCACTTGCCCCACACCCCCTGCCCCTGCCCCTGCCACTGTCACTGCCAGCAGCCCCCACGTTTCACAGTTATAATGAGTTGCAGTTGCAAGTTGCGCTCTCCCTTTCTCTCTCTATCTCTCCCTCTCTGTCTGCGCAATTGAAAACTATGCAGCGTTTTCGACTTGGGTTGGAGGCACAACCAAACGAGGCAAACGAGGCGCAGTCTTCCGGGTTCTGCTCTCTCTCTTTCTCACTCTTACGTTCTCTTTGTTCCTCTCTCTCTCTCTCTCTCTTTTTGGAGTTTTCATTTTCGTGTTGCACCTGCAACAGACTTAGTAAGCATTATGCCCATAGAACGTCAGCAATGATTTTCTAATTTTTTTTAGACTCTAGATTCTATCCCTTCTTCTTCTAACTCCGTGTACCCCTGGCTACTCCTTCAGCTCTTTTTAGTTGTTTTTGAATTTAGTATAAACAGGGAGGGAGTGTGCAGGGGGCAGAGAGGGAGGGGCAGAGCTGGCACCGCCTGGTGTTTAATGAATCAAAGAGAACGTAGACGTCGCAGCAAATAGGCCTGGCCAAGAGAGGGATTGGGAAGGGGATGGAGAGGGGGAAGCCATGGCCAGCTGGGGCTGTCACGAACGCGGGTTTGGCTTTTGGCTATTGGGCAATCACAACAACAATTACAATACCAACAACAACAGCAATTGAACAACAATAACAACAGCAAGTAGCAGGAAGAAGCGACCAACTGAATCGTTGCGCTTTTTGAAGTTACTGTCTGGCATTTATTGTTGTTGTTGTTTTTGTTGTTGTAATTGCTTCTTCTTTTCAATGTTGTTGTTGTTGGCATAAACTATAATCAATTTTTCGGCGGCTTCTCAGTCAACAACAACAACAACAACAAGAACAAACGGCACGCAAAAGTTTCATTTTGCATCTGTTGAAAGTCGAAGATTGAGCAACTCGAAAAACAACCCGAAATACGAGGCAAAAGAAGAAGAAGAACTTTGCGTTGAAGAGTCGCCTCAAGTCATGGAACTGTGCCACAAATTACACTATGCAACCCAATACAAATACATAATTAATTTACTTTCAACTTTAAACAATCACTCTTGCCACACAATTGACGTATTTCTTTATTTAAACAAGCGGAACGACATAAATAGATTAAATTCAGTTTGTTTTCAATGAATAATATTAAATCGAATATGACATGGAAAAGCTTACACTAGCTTTGAACAGTTGACAAACATTTGATAAGCAGTTCCATAATCAAAGATCTTTAAATTTACATAACTCTGTCAAAATTGCACTGATTTTAATGTTGAATGCCATTTTAATTATGATTTGATCTATGTATTAATTCTACATTTAAAAATAGTTCCTTTCCACAAATTCCTTTTTTGAAATGATGGTTAGACAAGAATGTTTTGGATTTTTTTATTTATACCTGACATTTAAAATAGTTTGTAACTAAGCTAACTAAATACTACCTGACAAACTCTTCTTAAGTTCTTGATCCTGATCTGCCAAATATTTTTTAAGAGTTTTAAATTGTCATCCGCTTAATTTTAAGTAGATTATACGAACAAACATATGTATAAGCATTTACATTTGTGGTGATAAGCTAAGTACATAATACGTTTTGGCAGTTAGACCGCTTAGGATATTATTAGCTATCAATACTTCAAAAGTTGATAGAAAATAAACACTTTGAAAACAGTCGTAAAACATTGATAGTTAAACAAAAATTGTTATCAAGCTGAAGATTAATCCTAATCAAGTATTTTTTATACATTTCTCAAATAATTTCTTGTAATTTCTATTTAGCTGATCTTAAGAAATGATGTTGAGTTTAAAATGCATGAATAAAAATCTATATTTAATTTTCCTTGTATCCAAACATGTTGCACAGTGTGTTTCCTTAGCTGTTGTTGTTTTAGAACAAAAATAAAATAAAGAAGTGTGCAAAAAAAAAAGATTGAAGTTAAGTAAAAGAGAAGAAAATAAAAGAAAAGAGAAATAATTGTTTGTGTTTGCCTTAATTTTGTTAAGCTGCTGAGGGCGGATCGTACATTGGCCTGACTCAGATCGGATCATATTGGAATGATGACTGGCAGTTGTTTCTTCTTCTCTTCTAACTACAACTATGTCTAACTGTCTGTCTATATGTCTGTCTATCTGGTTTCATTAACAGCTCATTGCAGTGGCAATTACGACAAGAGCCGAAATTGTTTGTCATATGGCAGAGAAAGTCTTTGGTCCGCTTCATTTTTCTTTTAATGCATGGAAAGAAAAATAAAACTCTTTATGACATAGGCTATATAAAGACGTACTTTTCATGTGAGCATGCATATAGTATACTTTTTTATATATTTGTATACAAGTATATACATAATACTAACTATATTATCAACAGTAATGGGAAGCCCACTTCACGCTTCGGGGCATTTTAACTCTATTTATTTTTTTTGCTGCTGCTTTTTTTTCAGTCGCATGCGCCACATGACACTCTGGCTAGAAGGCGTAAGGGGGGGCGTGGCAGAGCCACATCTACAGCTGACCATTGACCAGACTTGAAGTCATCATAATAAAAAGAAATACCAGGCAGCAAAAGCGAAAATAGAAAAGCATTTTTAGAGACAAGAGAAAAACTTAGATAAAAGAAATGAGGAAGAAAAAATCAATAAACATAAATAAGTAAAAGTATGTAATAAAATAAAGCAAATAAATAAATATGAAATAAAACAAAATAAATAAGAAATAAACAGTTTAAGTATTTAAATGACCGTTTTTGTCATTACTTTGACTATTGTTTTAAATTACATGCTGTAATCTACTTGTAGCCCTAAGAAGAGATTACTTAATATATGTAGTTAGTTATAAATGAAAAAGAGACCAAGTTGTGAGTGTGGAGGAGGGACTGACGCCATTATGTCTCGCCTGAGAGCCTCGTTCATTGTCAACTGAAATTCTAGTCTCAAGAACCTCTATGTAATGCTATGCCACACATCCTTTTGTTCAACGTAAACTGAGCCACAAGCTTGCAACAAAAGAAAAGGTTCTTTTCAAATGCATAATCTATGTATTTATTTAAGCAAAAGAAAAAACGAAGAAGAAGAGAAAAGATAACGTGTCCAAGGTTCTCAAAATCTGCTCCAGTTTGTCTTGAAATTGACCTTGAAATTGGCAATCGAAAAGTGGCAAAAAAAAAAACAACAGATATACAAAGTTAATATATGTATCGTACACAAATATGAATATAAACAAAACAAAACGATGACAAGTTTGTTTTTGTTTCTTTGCTTTTGTTTATGATTTTTTATTGGCTTGCTCGCTTGATTGACAAGGGGCCGGGGCTGTGGGCGGGGAGGAAGTGTGTGGAAGTTAAACTGTAGCGAGTTTTAAAACATTTCGCACACTTCGAAACAAGTTTCAATGGCATTTTTATCTCAATTAATTTGCTTGTGATTATTAAACAACGGGAAGAGAAAGGAAAAGACGAAAAGGGGCTTTATAAGGCATTAATTTGAAGAGAGTATTTACTTATGTACACACAATCGGGAGTAATCGTGTATATATGTACATATACACATATGCATACAACTTGTTATCGGTGTAGATAAGGCAACAATAACAGGCAACAAATTTCAATGCAGCTAGAATTTTAGCCAAATTGTTGCCAATTTTGTTTTCTGAACCAACTGATAAGATTCCGTTAATTGGAAATGGAAAATTTGACAAACGGGAATTACTTACAAAAAATCAGCAGATATTGATTAATAAGCGTTCGGGTATTATGATATATAATATATATATCTTGCATATTATTCCAAGGTTCTCTCAAAACAAAGAATGTACTATAAAATAACAGAAAAATATGTAAATTCTTATGAATTTGAATAAAATACATTAATATTTAAAGAAAAGCTTTTAAATAGCTTAAGAAAAAAATGCAACCATCGTAATTTAACTCAAAATTTAAGTAAAATTTTTGTTAACAAGATTTATCAGTTTCTACTCAAGTAAAATGCAATTATGGGGATTTTCGCTTGCTAAAAACAATTTAACGAAATTCAATTACACTTTGATTACCAGATAATTCGACATTGATTTATTCAACTTAGGTCTCTCGACAGTCTCTCTCTCTCTCGACTCGACAGTCTCTCAAAAAGTATGCAACAATTTCATGTCATAAAAAAAATCTTTGAAATAACTGAAAGAAAATTAAAGTTGCAATACAAGTATTTTATTACTTTATTGCAGGCTTTGCAAGTAATTAAATGCCATGAAAGTAATTAAAACTTGAGGCAACTCTCTAATCTTCATTCATTTCATTTATTCACTTGCTTAGTTTTCTCTATCAAATCGAATCACAAACGGCAAACAGATTAATGAAGCTTAATTAACATTTTCCTGAAGTAGCTGCAACTCCAATCAACAGTTCCTCCCGCCCCCTCCGCCCTCCCTGCTCTGTAGGCGCCACAAAATGTTGCGGATACGTAATTAAAACGGTCTGAGCATCCGTTCCTCATCATTAGCTTATGAATATGGTAATAGTATAAAAAAAAATACAAAACAAAACGTTTAATAACCAGGCCAAGCAATGACTGACTGACTGAATGACTGATTGATTGACTGACGTCAAACTGACTCATGTCAAATTGCACTCTTCCTGATTGCTGCCTCACAAATCGATTATCGCTCAAGTCATGCAACACGAAATGACGTTTTGACGCTGCATAATGAAGTGTCGTGCAGGAAGTTGAAATTGTAGTTGAAGTTAAAGTTGGAGTTGGAGTTAGAGTCAATATCAGGGTTTCAAGGAGTCACCTGACCTTTCAACTAGCCAAAACCAACTGTAAGACATTACGGCCACAATAACAACAGTTTGTGCGACGGCAATATGACGCCAGCTCCTAAACCGCAAAAGCAAACTCTCCGCCCACCCATGAATTAGGTTCAACAACAGTGTTGTCAGAATTTAAGTACAACACAATATTTAACAAAATAAATAGAAAGTAATTTAAAGGAAAATATAGAATTAAAAAATAATAATGCCCAAGCAAGCTAAGCTTAAATGCATCTAAAAAATACAACAACTAAAAAAAACATTTTCAGCTTTAGTAATTTTCTTTAATTTTTAAACCTTTTTCAACATTCTTTAAGCGGCTTTAAAGTTTCTCAAAATAAATAAAAACACTAAGACCACAAATTTTTCTAAGCCTTTTTTGGGTGCATTTAAGCTTAGCCTTTTAAGCACTTATTATTTTACTTAAACTTTATACTTTAATAATTTTGTTTATTTACGGTTTAATTCTGTCAAAAGTACTGTTCATACCTAGCAATCCTAGTTCCAGTTCCAGATTCAAATGAAAAACTATTCGCCCACCCAGGAACTAAGCTCCATGCCCAGTTGCAATCCCTATACAAATCCCACTTCTATTTCCACTTCCAGTTCCAGCTTCAGTCACTGACTGACTGACTGTCTTAGCCACCCATCATCATATTCGATAACAACTTTCTACCCGCAACACACACACACTCAAAAAAAAAAAAAAGACAACAACAAAATTGTTACTCACCCACAGAGAGCGCAGTACGAATAACTGTGCCAGCAACGATACACAGTTGTTCTTGTTGTTGTAGTTGTAGTTGCTGTTGTTGTTGGTTGTTCCTTTCTTCAGTAGTGGCGCTGATGAAAATGTCAGAGGGTCCCCCAAGGCATGCTCTTTAAGGCCTTCTCTTTCACTCTCTACCACTGCACTCTGCACACACACACTCTTCACTCTTTCCTCTGCTCCGCTCGCTTGTTGATTTTGTTGTTTGTTCGGGAGTTTAGCAGCCAAATGGACGTCTGATAAAATTCTATTATTGCTCTGCTTGCTTCCTTTCCCCCGTGAGTGTGTGCAAAAAATAAAAATGGATGGCAATTTGCGTTGTTCGTGGACGGGTGGATTTGGCGAATTTGTATTACGTTTAAATTTGTGCAAATTGAATGTACAAATATCACACACACAGAATAAGAGAGAGAGGATGAGAGCGAGGAAAAAGAGAGCGAGTTAACCTTCCAGGTGAACGTTATATGGGATCACTTGGGCATTGTTGTTGCTGTTATAGTTGTAGTTGTTGTTCCCTGGACAGCAGCTGCACAACGGCAACAGCAGCTGTAAAGGACTTTTGAATGCCGTTTTTGCCTGCTTGTATTTTGGTATTTGTATATGTATCCGTAAAGGTCCTCACACAGATACACTTGCACACACTTACACACACACCCACAGAAGACGCGTTTTAAACAGCGCGAAAAATCGATGGCTTAAGCAAAACTCTGTTGTCTTTCGCAAATTTATAAGCAACTAACTGCCAGCAGCAGCAACAACAGCAACTACAATTAAGATTGGACGGCACATCGATTAATTTGAAAGCATTGCACTTTTTTTCGGGTTCACGAATTCAAAAGGCTTCAAAGGCAACAAAAAACCCGTTCAGCCAAAACGCCGCACGCACAGGAGAAATTTCAAAACGCGCCCACACGCGGCAACAGCAACGATGAGACTGTTTTGTTTACACAGTTTTGCAGTTTACACGACCAAATTTTAGTTCTAAAAAAGTGGCGCCAGCAAACAAGAGATGGCGCCAAAATGGTGACCAACACCGACACACCTGACAACCCTGTTACCTTAAACAAATGCTTTTTGTATAATTTTAAACAGCGCGGCTATCCGATTTATATCGATACTTATCGGTTTCCGGCGGCATATCAATTTCGGGGCGCCAATTAGATTTTTTACTGAGCCCAGGACTGGCACCCCACCGATAGTCACATGTCACGAGCTACCGATTTCTTGAATCTTGGATTTGAATGTTTTCAAAAGCCGGTCAACAGTGTGGCCGTATATGACATGCACTGAAATAACACAGGTATTACTGGACACAGTGCTGCCCAGTTCAAGCACACATATAAGTTGATTTGAATCGTATTCAATTTGAAAACATCAACTTTAGTTTGTAATTTTTAGCCATTTATTAGTTTTCGTACGATTTAGTTTCAACCTAGAAGCTACATAAAAAAACCCGGGGAGAATATCACTCGGAACTCATCATCAACATCTCTCTCATAGATGAAGCAAGGATTTCAAATAATTGCCAGGGCTACAATGGGTTAAGTCACACACTGGCGACACTTATAAACAAATATTTATATTAATAGTACATAGATAATATGCTCATAATGGATTTAGCTGGTTGCTGCTGGTATGTAAACGCGATCGTTTGATCGATCGATCTACAAACGATTACTGCAGATATAACCTATGATAATCGTTGGCGCCAAAGGCGCAGTTACATTTGGGGCATTTACGTTGTCTCGTCTCATAGCGGGTACGAAGGCAATCGTAGCAGAAGACATGGAAACACTTGGACAGCACAGCATCCTTTCGCTTTACCTTGCACGAGGGACACGTGAGCGTCTCTTTGTATTCCCTGATCTCCTCGATCATCACTTCATCGATGGTTGTGCCCGACATTTCCATCTTCTTCATGCGTTCCGCCTTACGTTTGAATTGCGCCAATTCCTCCTGCAGTCGCTTCGTCTTGTAGGCCTCCGCCTCCAGGGAACTTGTTTTCTCGGCAACCACCTGTTGGGCCTCCTTCATTTGAGCATGATACTTCTCCAGATGCAGCTTGAGATCTGCTGCGGATTGCGCCGATTCAATGGCCTTCCGCTTGTGCATCTCCATGGCCTGTTGGCGCAACATCAGCTCTTTCTCAATAGACGCCACAGTGGCCTGGAGACTACGCTCCTTCTCCTCCAGTTTGCGTAGGACAATGTGCATGGCATCGATCTGTGTTGTCGCTGTCGCCATTTGATCCTCCAGCACCGTCTTCTCCTCCCTCAGCAGCTTATGCAATTGATTCGCTTTAATACGATCCGATATTAGCTTAAAATTCGCATCATCCTTTTCCCGCAACTGTTGGATGAGCCTTGAGTTTTGCTCCTGCATATCCTCGAATGCCTGACCCGTCACCTCCATCTCGTTAAGCAGCGCTTCCTCCTCATGGGAGCCCACAAAGGGACGTGTGTAGTTGGCACCTCCAGGACCTCCTCCTGGTGCACCTCCCCAAGAATTCTCTGTGGGCTTATGATTGGCCACTTGCTTCTGTAGCTCATATTTCTGCTCCTCTAGCTGCTTGATCTTTCGCAGTGCCTCCTCATCTGCCAGTTTCTTGCGCTCCTCCCGCTTGCTCTCTTGCAGCTTCTTCAGCTGCTGTCGCAACTCCTCGATCTCCGATCGCAGCTTCTTCTCGGTGGCCATTAACTGCACCTTGTCCCGCTGATCCTTCGAGACGCCTTTGTACATGTCCAGCAATAGTTTCATTTCCTTCTGATCGTTCAGCGCTTTTCTGTGAATTGAAACAGAGAAATGGGTATTAATTACAATTTTCCAATTTCTACTTTCCCAAAATTTATATCCCAAATTTAAATTTGTGAGTTTTCTAATCTTTTATTTCTAATATGTTACTCCCTATTTTCGGTGCTCTAAAAAGTAATTCTCTATTTTTATGGGAAGCAGGAATTTTATCCAAGTTTCTGGCTACTTACTTGAGTTGCGCCTTCAGATCTCGCACAGTTTCGCTTTCCACAGTCTTCACGTCCTTGCTCTTGATGCCATCCTTGGCATCCTTTTCTGTCTTTACGGCATTGGCATTTCCAACAGTCGCAGTTGTTGCATTTGCTGGACCCGGAGAATCTTTCTTTTCGGAAGAGGGTGCAGCATCAGAGCTGGCACAGACTTTCTCCTGTTTGATGCTGGGATCTTTTACATCCTTGTTGTTGGCTTCATCCTCAAGTTCATCCTCTTCCTCCTTCTCCTCTTTGATGGCGACATTTGCATCTCCAGTTGTGCAGTTTGCATTTGTTTGATCGGAGGCATTGTTAGGATTCTCTTCCTTCACATTGACTGTAGATTCCTGCTTAATTTCATCTCCCGTTGTTGTGCCCACCGACTGTTGCTGCTGCTTATTGCCCTCGATCTTGGCTAGTGCATCATCGAGTTCCTTGCGCATCTTTACATTATCCGTGGAGATGTCTTTGTATTTTCGTTTGTAGCGCTGAACTTCTCCTTTGAGTTGCCCATTGTGGTTTTGCAGAGAGCTGATCAAATGACGCATCTCTCTATTAATGGGAGCTGTCTGTTCGTTGGCTGCCATGTTCTGCTCGAATTCAATGCGAAGAGCTTCATACTCCTTTCGTATTAACGCTAGGACATCCTCCATTTGAATCATCTCACTGCGCACCTTCTTTTGGGCAATGAGTTCCTCGCTTTCCATTACTTCAATCTGCCGGAGATGTTGATTTTTGCTGGACTGCAGCTGATTACGTGTTTCGTCCAGCATTGTCTTGATCTGCATAGATTCATTGTAGAGCACCGAGAACTGCGATTGCAAACACTTGTACTCCGTTGTCTCCACAATCACGGATTCAGGCAACTGACGAATCTACAAAGGAGTGTGTTATTAGAACAGAGTCTAAACTAAATATCTATGTTACTTACATCCATTTTGAGCTTCTCCACTTCTTTGAGCGTCTCTCGATGTGTGGCATGCAATTTGTCCAGCTCTTGTAGACGATTATTGGCCAGCTCTCGATGCTCCTCCAGCTCCTTTTGCAGTTCCTCTAAATGCTGACTATTCACATTGGTTGTAGTTGTGCCTCCGCCTCCGGCTCCAGTTCCCACTCCAGTGTTTGGTGTTTTGGTGCTGTTGCTGCTTTTGTTGGGATCCCCATAGATCTGATGATAGGCCTTTAACTTCTCAATAGCCTCGGCTAGATGATTCTCCAGCTTATCGTTACGACAATGAATCTTCTCTAGATCATATTGCAGCTCATCGATTTGATTCTTGAGTTCAGCATTCTCCGTCTCTTTGGCGGTGAGTGCATCCTGGTATTCCTTCATTTTCAACGACATTGTGTGGAATTTCTCATGGAGCGAGGTGTTTAAATTCTGCAGAGCACGATTCTCAGTCATGATCTCAATGTGCGTTTGCTTTAAGGCCTCCTCCAAGGCGGCACCAGCTGCCGCTGCGTTCCCCTCAGCTCCCGCCGTGGATTGTTGCTCATCATCGCCACCAGAAGTTGATCCTTGGGCTCCTGCTCCGCTCAAACCGGCATCACCTTTCAATACAAGCGTTATCTTTTCGTTACGTTGCATTAACCTATCAATAACCTGGACAATCTTCGCCACAGCACGTTTCGACACCTGGACCCGATTGGCGAGCTTCTCGTCCAGCTCTTCCTTGTCCCAGGTGGACAATTGTGTAAGAAATGAGGTAGTCACCTCGTTCTCATTCTTATTCTCAAGCTCATCGGCTGTCTCGGCATCAAATCGCTGCAACAGCACCCGAATATCCTCATTCAACTGATTCCAATACCGATTAACCACATTGAGGACTGCATCATCCTGCGTCTGACGCTTCTCCAGCTGCTCTATGCGATGTCGCAGTTCGGCCTCACATCGCATTCGCTGCTCGATTCTCTGGGCGAGTTTCTTATTCTGAAACTCTAGTACCTTGATGTCCATCTCCTCCAGCGTGGACACTGGTCCAATTAAGTGGGGCTCAAAGTGGACCTTCTTAATGGGCGGCTGTCCAGCGGCCGCCGCGGCCACCAGCCCACTGCCAGTGGCATCTTCTGCGCTCCGTTTTGACATAATATCTAAACTGCAACAATAATGAGTAGTTTTGTATTTTTAATTTTTGTTCTCTTTTATTGATTTTCGAGTTTCAGTTTCGTGGCTGTACTCCATTTTCTTGTACTGTGCGGCTCGACGGACGCTGCCCAACTGAATTACAGGCACGCAGATTGAGTACGGAAAGTGGGGACAGTCAACATTTTACAGACGGACGATGTTGCTTACTTTAATTATTGGTTTGTACACTTTTTAGCTTAACATTAATAAATAACTTCAACAAAGCGGCTGAATTCTAAAGGAGTTTTTTTTTCTACTAATTTGCTTGCCAGTGTTGGGCAACCCAACATGAGTGAGTGAACGAACAGAGAGCAAACAGAAGATGGCGCCACACCACCATTAAAATTGGTTCCACTTTTAATACTTTCTAGAAACATGTCGGTGGTCTGAAAATATACTCCAAATTCGCCAACAAAATGAATTCAATTGAACTTTGCATGGATTTTTTAATTTTAAACCTGTCCATTGTGAATAGATATGTGGCGCCACCTCTTGTTTGTTTGCGAAACAGAAATGCGACACCTATTGTTATTTTCCGACGCGGCAATACGAAAAACATATGGAATAATCCAAGTATCGATAACGCAATGCCTTGCATCACTAATAAATATTCTTTGGGCACAACAAAAACAACAACATCTTTTATTAAAAACAAAACCCGCAGAAGTTACTGCAAATAAAACATGGAACAAGTCTGCCGGATTTGCATGAGCAGCTCTGTCACTCTTGTGGATATTTTCGTAGAGCGTCAGCAACAAAGCAATGAACCTAGCCTGGCAGAAATAATAAATGAATGCGCTGACTGTGAAGTAAAACAAGATGATGCATTGCCAAAAATGATTTGTCTCTCCTGTGTTCTTGACGCACAAAATGCATTCAGATTCAAGAAAAGATGCGAAGAAAGTCATCAGCAATTATGGAGAATGTTGAACGATAAACAAAAGCAGAACGAATATGACTCAAACAACGGAATCACAACACATTCCCATGAGTGGAACATTGGAGAGCTCGACAGCGTAAAGCAGGAAGTCGTCGAAAGCCTTGGAATAGACAGTTGGGAAGTTACTTGGCTACCAAAGCAGGAGGATGAAGTATCTTCTCCGGTAGCTGTGGACAGTTGTAAATCTGATTCCATATTAAGACAGGGTTCGAGTAAAGCTAATAAGGCCAGGTCCAACTCCAAGAGGAAGAAGAATGTTAGAATCAGCTGTCCACACTGTCCCAAAGTCTTTTCGCGGCGGGGAAATCTTCAAGCGCATCTCCTTGTTCATTCAGGTGAACGTCCATTTACTTGTGAATATTGTTCATCGACATTTAATCATCCTTCAAACTTGAAAAAGCATACTCGTATGCATTTAGGATTAAGCCCTCTCAAGTGTCCTTACTGTCCAATGACATATACGCGCAGAAAACACTTCGAAAACCACATCAATTGTGGAAATTGTCCAAGGTTTTTTAAAAACAAAAGATCGAAAAGCAAAAAAACATAAATCCCATTAAATGGCAATAGGTAATTTGTATATGATAGAACCCATACGAATATTAAAGATAGCTCACAAAATAAACTAGATTACGATGAAGCTTAACAACGAAATTTTATTTTAAGCATATCGATAAATCGATTGTCAGTGCTCGATTTTTGCTATACAATGAAAATATCGATTCCACTTACTGTTCTTTGATGTTTTCCCATCTCTAATAGGAACGAACAATTGCTTAAAAACATTTGTTATTATATTTTAATATTGGGAATAAACATGGAACCAACGTGCCGGGTTTGCATGAGCAGCTCCGTCACCCTTGTGGGGCTATTCGTCAAACAGAAACAGTCCAAGGAGGTGCCCAGTCTGGCAGATATGATACGAGAGTGCGTCGACTGTGAAATACATCAGGATGATCCATTGCCAAATCAGATTTGCTTGACTTGTGTTATTGAGGCTAAAAATGCATTCCGATTTAAAAGAAAATGCGAAGAAAGTTACCATCAATTCTGGCGAAAGTTAAACATTAAGAAGAAGGAGAGTGATGTTGAATCAGAAGATATAATGGATTCCCCCGAATGGAATATTGAAGAAGTTAACTGCTTAGAGCCGGAAATCGTGGGAATCGATAGCTGGAAGGATCCCTTACAAGGTAATCTTCAGCCAAAGCAGGAGAATGATGTATTCTTTCCAGAGTTTGTAGACACATGTGATACCCGTTCTTTAAGTCCACTGGAGTTTAAAGAAAGTGATAAATTCGAACAGGATTCAAAGATTAATAGTGATGTCACGCCTTGTTCTAATGAGAAGCCGTTCCTGTGTGACACTTGTGGTATGGAATTCTTAGACTTGGCTATGGTGACCGCACACTTAAGAGTTCACAAAACAGAAGGCCGTAAATTCATTTGTCCCCATTGCTCTATAGGCTTTAATCAGCGTTCAAATCTTAAGGCCCACATTCGAATTCACACTGGAGAACGTCCTTATAAATGTGATGTTTGCTCGGAAACCTTTATTCTAAGCCATCATCTGAGGGATCACATGCTGGATCACACCGGAGAACTTCCCTATAAGTGTCCATATTGCCCGAAAGCCTGTAAAAAAAAATCGAATTTACAAACGCATCTTCTGGTTCATTCAGATGCGCGTCCATATAAATGTCCTGACTGTCCAGCGGCATTTAATCATCCTTCAAACCTGCAGCAGCATCGACGCATCCATTCCGGCAATCGTCCATGCCAATGTCCCCATTGCCCTAAGGCCTTTAGGCGCCAACAACATCTGAATGATCACATCGGAATGCATACCGGAGAACGCCCTTACCATTGTGAGAAATGCCAAAGGGATTTTCGAAGCAGACCTGGTCTAAAAAATCACATCTGCCAAACGGCAGAGGACTTGAAAAATGAGCCCCAAAAAAGAAAATACAAAGCGAGAAGTAAAAATCCTCTCAACCCACAGAGAACTTAACAAAGGTTCCAAAAGAAAAAAAGCCAAATCTAGATGTAAAAAACCTTCGTAAGCGAGGCTTACGCGAATCTTAATTAAGTGTAAAACAACGAAAGCGAATCAAAAGACTATAAAAGTAGCATTAGACAAGAAATATATAAAAATAATAGTTTTTAATAATAAACTAGCCCATTTTAAACCGAATTTGATGTAGTTACGTGTAATCCAGTGTACATTCAGTCTGAAGGACTTCGTTGATCTGGTATCTTAAGTTAATTCTAAGCTTCAATAATAAAATAAATAACAATCGAATAATTGGTTTTGGTTGAATTCAAAAGTGTACCGAGCTTATTTTACTTTTTGACTTGGAAAAAAAATGCTGGTAACGATAGTATCGACTTTTGATAAAACTATCGGTGGTTTTTGCAGCTTTATTAAATAAATAGCGATACATCGGTTTTTAAACCGAAAATTTTCGATTTAATAATGATCTTTTTAGATTTACATCACTAATGTTCTCACCTATTTGAATAATTCCTTTTATGTAACTAGTACTGCATTTCGATAGTAAGCCTTAACATATCGATAGTAGGAAAAGACATTCAGTCGATTTAAGTTGATTTTCAGATAAAAAAACAGAGAATTAAATAGATACCCTGTGGTTATATAGTTTTTTGAGAATAAATATGGAATCTATGTGCCGGGTTTGCATGAGCAGCTCCGTCACCCTTCTGGAGCTGTTCTCCAAGCGGACACAGTCAAGGGAGGAAGAACCCAGTCTGGCTGAAATGATAAATGAGTGTGCCAACTGTGAAGTAAATCAAGACGACCCATTGCCAAAGAAGATTTGTTTGACGTGCGTTATTGACACTAAAAATGCCTTCAGATTCAAGAGAAAATGCGAACGAAGTCATAAAAGCCTGTGGGAAATACTCGGTAAGGACAATGCTCAACTTTCAATCACTAGCATTGTCATGGACAGCGTGAAAATAGAAAAGACAGAGATTCCAGAAGAAGAGATCGAGAAGCCCAAAGGAATACCAATTAAAAGTTTAAGTTCGATAATGAGCATTAACGCGCCCGTGGATTCTATGGTCTGCGAGGATGATATTTTAGTAAATGGATTCTCGGCTAGAACGCTTCCAAGTGATCATCCGGATAACAGAGTTCAGTTCAAGTGTCCCCATTGTCCCAAATCCTTTAGCAAGAGCTTGAGCCTACAGGGACACATCCGGATTCACGGCAAGAATCCTTACAAATGTATAAACTGCTTTAAAGCCTGTGCCAATTGGCTACAACTCGAGGAACATACTCTGCGATGTCACAGTGTGGAACGTCCTTTTAAGTGTTCCGAATGCTTGAAATCTTTTAGCACAAATTCCAATTTGCAGTTGCATCTTCGGTCTCATTCAGGCAAACGTTCGTTCGTCTGTCCACATTGCCCAAAGTCATTTCAACTGCTCTCACACCTGGAGAAACATATTCGCATTCATGACCGCCTCAAATGTCCATACTGCCCAATGGCGTTCATACGAAAACAAGAGCTTAATTATCACATCCTTAATCATACTGGAGAGCGTCCGTACGAGTGTCCGCATTGCTCGAAGGCATTTAAGAAAAAACAACATGTCGAGTACCACATGCTTACGCACCTGGAACAACGTCTATAATTATACATAATTGTTTAAATTATCCATAAACACTCTTATAATAGTTGTAATATTTGCTGAAGTTTTAATAATTAAGTTTAAAAAATGTACCATTTTTAATTATCTTCATATAAATGAAATGTACCAATGTACCACGTGAAAAGATGAATCCATGTTTGAATTTTTATTTGATATAAAAATCTATGTTCAATTTCTATTAATCGATTTTTTTATTATTTCATCTAGTTTATTTTTGCACTCAAAAATATCCTAGGCATAAATAATTGAATAATTCGATACATCGATATATTATAAATAAATCGATGGCCTATCGAAATATCGATATAAACAAAACATCGAGGGAAAATCGTAAAAAATCGATGTACAGAAGTTTTTTTCTTAACACGAGAAAACTGTAAATTTTGTCACAATTAATCTCAAATATGGAAGCTGTTTGTCGGATTTGCATGGACAGCTCCGTCACCTTAGTGAACATATTCGCCGAGCGTCCCTCGAGAGCTGGAGAACCCAGTCTGGCGGAAATGCTGAATGAGTGTGCCGGATGCAAAGTGAAGCAACTAGACGATCCACTGCCAAAAGAGATATGTGATACCTGTGTATTGAATTGCTTAAATGCATTTCGATTTAAACGAACCTGCGAACAGAGTCAGAAGCGCTTTATGGAACTTTTAATTGCGAAAAAGAAGGAAAGCCCCGAACAGAGAAAGGAACTCTTCATGGGACTGTTAAGCGAGAAAAAGAAGGAGACCTCCGAACAAGAAAAGGGACGATTCTTGGGACTGTTAAGCGAGAAAAAGGAGGAGAGTTCCGAACACGAAAAGGGACGCTGCTTGGGACTGTCAAGCGATAAAAGAAGCAAAACTCCGAGCTAGGAAAGGGACGCTTCTTGGGACTTATAAGCGAGAAAAAAAGGAGAGCTCCGAACACAGACCGGATCGCTTCCTGGAATTAAAGGAGAAAAAGAAAGAGATCTCGGATCAAAGAAAGGAGCGCTTCCTGGGATTAAGCGACAAAAAGAAAGAGATCTCGGAACAGAGAAAGGAGCGCTTCATTGGACTATCGAGCGAGAAAATGAAGGAAGACGGCGAACAGAGAAAAAAGCAATTCTTGGGACTATTAAGTGAGAAAAAGAAGGAGAGCACCGATGGGGGAAAGGAACGTTTCTTGGGACTATTAAACGATAAAAAGAAGGAGACATGTGAACAGAGAAAGAAGAGCTTCTTGGGACTGTTAAACGTGAAGGATAATGAGAGCAGCAAAAAGGATGAAGAAAAAGATAAGCAATCATCAAACAATAACAAACGGGGCAGTAAAATGGAGGAGGATGTAAATGAAGATAATGAAGAGCAAGATAGGCAGCTATCGGACCAAATTAAGAATGAGAGCTTTGAGATGGAGGCGGATGACAATGAAATGGAGGCACAGAACGAAGAGGAGAAAGAAGATTGGCAATCAGAGTCTAGTATAGATTTGGAAAGCGTCAAGATAGAGGAAAGCGTCTTTGTTTCTTGTGGGGAAGAGATGATTCTACCCGATGACAATGTGCAGAAGCTGGAAAAGAAGACAATTGGTGAAGAGATTCTACCCAAACACAAACATCCGAAGCTTGACAATATCCATATGATGAAGTACAAAGAGTTCTATAAGAAGACAGTTGCTAGTGGTATTGTCAAACTCAATAAACAGCTGACACTATCGACATCGAAAAAAGGTAGAGTAATAAATATTGATGATGCACCCATGCTCTCTGGAAAAATATATCGTTGTAAACTTTGTGATAAGGAATTCTTACAACTCGATAAATTGGCTAGGCATATGCACCAACATGATGAATATGCGCCATTTAAATGTTTCTTTTGTCCGAAAACATTTACTTCGCACTCATTTCTTAACAACCACCTTAGAACCCATAAAATTGATCGCCCTCCCCACAAGTGTCCGTACTGCCCGAAGGTATTTTCCCGTCAACTACTTGCCAAAGAGCACATATCTCTTCATATGGGTCAATATCCCTACGAGTGTGATAAATGCAATAAGCAATACAGGAGCTTGCCAGGATTCCGTGGTCACGTTTGCCTTGGAGACAAGTATCCGCATATATCGTAGTTAACGAAATTAACTTGATTCAATAAAATTAATTCTTGTTTAACTGTAATATTTGGACTATTCTATTTTCAGCTATTTTCAAAGATGTCTGTTAACTAAGGTTTGAGGAACAATAAAATGTATAAGAGATAATCAATTCATAACTCACAATTGATTTCTTAACTGTTCCAATTTAAGCCATAAACTGAATTCAGCTAAAGAAAGTTTAGCATGTCGTGACAGCAAAGCAATCAATTCATAGAATAATGTCAAAAGCCACAGTAAAAGAGAAAAAAGAAATAAACTGGAGATAGAAAACACTGAATAAGAAAAATATTAGCATAGTTCGAACTCGAAGTGAAATTGCAATTTATTAAACATGTACATGCTGATAATTTGGTATTGTTGAACGAGGAATGCACATGTAATTTGAATTAGATTTGATTACCTTGAGTGTGTGTGTGTTGGGTGTGTGTGTGTTTTAGTGGGTGAAGATGCTCACAGAGAGGAGAGAACTAGGACAATGGAGACAAGGACTAGAATGAGCTGTATTTAAGGGCCTGGCGCAAGGTCATGCAATCGACCTCGTCAATCTTGCAAGTGTTTGCCTTGATGTTGATCTCCTCCTCCTGCATGACCTGGACATGCATAAGATACCGCATGGAAGCCTTGTTCTCATTCAACTTCTGGTTAAGCTTACAAACGGAGGCTTTCAATGCCTGCAGCTCATTGTAGAGCGCATCCTGGACCATGTCGCAGGTCAACTCTAGGCCAGGACGATGGGCACGATTGCTAAGACGAGTCTGGCACAGGGTGATGGCCCTTTGCTTGTCCGACATCTCCTTGTCCAGTTCGTTCATGTTACGCTGCACCTGATGGATGTGATCCATAGTGTCCTTGTGCTTATTCTCCAGACACTGCTTCACATGCTTTGTCTCCGCAATGCGGCGATCAAAGGCTTCATTGGTGCGATCCGTCTGATTCTGCATGTCCTCGCATACCTGCTTCAACAGAAGATCAATGTAGGCACGCAGCTGTCCGGCGGAGACCAGAGCCTTGGAATTTGCCTCCAGATTCTCATAGGTCTGCGCCTGCCACTCGGTCAGCGAGAATTGGCTTGGATGAGAAGAATGAGAAAATTGAGAAGAGCAACTCTAAGATTAAAATTCGAACTTATTCCAAGTGAAAATTCTCAATAATATTAAAAGTGGATGTTACAAAATTTACATTTTAACTAATTTGTTTCTCTCTCTGTGAAGAGAATTATTAACATTATAGTAAGACTTACCAGTGCTGCTTGGACAAATCCTGACCCTTGCCCAGGTCATGCTGAAACTCCTTTAGTTTCAGATTCTTCTCATCAATGGCCAGCGACTTATCCTTGGCCGCCAAGTCCTGATCCAGCAAATACATGGCTGCACGCAATTTGCGTATCTGCTCCTCAGCCTCCTTAAGAGCAGCATCGGTCAATCCTTGGCATCCCTTGATGACCTTCAACTCACGACGCAATGAACGATCCACTTCGTCATCGCAGAGATCAACGCCAATGCGTCCTTCACGCAGGATCAAACACTGCTTGCAAATAGCCATAGATTTCTCCTTAAGAAACTCGATGGCACTCAAAACACGATTACGATACGTATTAAGAGTCTCATCCTCCAAGGTTGCCGTCTTCTTTTGACGATTTAATTCATCGACCAGGAAACGAATCTCACTTGTGCGTTCACGCATATGGTGCTCCACCTCGCGTTGCCAGTTCTTGGTGGTGTCCTTGGTCTCATCCACCACACGACGGGACTCTCTGCAAAAAGGGAAAGAAAATTTCAAGGTTTATATGCCATTTTTATTATACAATTATTTTTTTTAGCTAAATAAAAATAAAAAAAACTGAAAAGAGCTCTTACTTAACTTTAAATAGGCATGCATCTTAAATTTTCCTAATTATATATCTTATAAAAAAAATGTAAACAAACGTTTTTTTCGAAAGTAAAAGTTGTTTTTCCATTTTTAAAATTACAAATCCAATTTTTATTTATTTTAAAAGCAAAAATTATATGAAAAACTGAAAAACAGGAAATAAAGACATTCCTAAAAACTAATGTTATTATAATAAAAATGTATATAAAAAAATTAAAGTAAGAACTAAGTACATAAACCAAAGAAATTCCAAGAAAACCTATAAATGTATTATATTTTTGGTAAATTTTTTTATCGAATAATAGTTATATAATTTAGATAAAAAATATGTTATTTGTGTAATTTTTTGATGAAAATTATGGAAATGAAGGAAGATCACTTGGACTGGCATTACTTACTCGACAATGCGCTCGGCAAGCTTCTCCTGATCACAGGTGATCCGAAACTTGATCTTATTGTTATAGTCCCAATCCTCCTCGGAGTATCGAGGTGGACATTTGGCCACGGGACCCAAATGCTTTCCGGCCAACTGCAAACCCGTTACGCGACGTGTTTTCAAATTCGGCAACATGATGATGAAGATAATGGAAGCACTGCCTCTTTGTCTTTGTCTATGTCTATTTAGTTGGCTTATATAAAGTATTTAAAACGATTAGAGTGTATAAATTCAGATTGCGTAAGTTTCTTAAGCAAGTAACGTATGCAAATTCGATTTTGTGAGTATATATTTTCCTGTCAGGAAAATCCTTTAAATGGCACACTTTGCTTGGAAAAAAGTTGTACCTGGTGAGCTGTTCCGAATCTGTAACGACTTCAATTGATACTGAGACTGCAGCTGGTGCGACAACTCCTACTCCAACTTCTCCTGCTCCACCGCTCCACCTCTACCCTTCTGGTACTCCTCAAGCTTCGTTAAATCGATTCATGCTAAGGAATTTATCCGTTGCCTAGCGGTATTTATTATTATGCTGTATGTATGCTCAGCCTGTGTCCATGTGTCTCTGCTTGGTAGCCATGTCAGGTCCTTTTTCTCTTCACCCCTTCTTTCCTCCCTCTGTCACGTTTTTCTTCTCCATTTCCTTCTCTGTCAGCTGCCAGTACAATTGGGAACAAACGCAAACGCAACCAGAAGTCAAGCCAAGTTCCAGTTGGAATTCCGGCGGTGGCAGGCGCGACTCTCTCTCCTCTTCTTCTTCCTCTCAGTCCTCGTCCTCGTCCTTGCGGTTTTCTTGCGCCTCACAGCTTAAAAATAGCTTGTGCATGACTTTCAAGCAGCTGTCCTGTTCCTCCCCCTGATCGATTTATGTTACGACTAACATACTTTCGCTTTTTCTTTTTTTCGCTAGTTCCAAACTTCTCCATTTTGCCATTAATTTATGCTAATCAATGGCGGCACCAAGAGACGCCATTTTGTGTGACACAGTTTGAATAGCACTGACCAACTCAACTATTTTTAGATGTACCCCTTGAAAGTTATCATTAATATTTATACATATTCAATAGTAGTCTTATAGTCTTAAAAACTATATAAATGTATGATACATTTTATAAGAATAAATATTTGTATATTTTAATTACACTTATCCTTGATTGCTAAAAATAGACAATGCTAACTGTGAGTCCACAAAGACATGTTCTTTCGAAATACTTTAAAATATGATAGAATTATAAGTATAAATATGTAGAATATCCTGAAAGTAATCTTATCATATTCAACATATCAGAAAGTCAATCTCATTCTAATTTCTTGTTCAAAAAGTAAGCTTCAGTTAATTCAAACCATTATTAAATTGAGTTTCTTTCTTTTTTTGTAAAATTTAGTTTTGAATTTATTACGATATACATTTGTTTGTTGTCGTTATTTTCATATACCTATACATATACATATATGCAATAATGTATGCATGTTTGTGGTTGTGTGAACACGTATATAGTTGTATGCACTTATATCTTAATGATAATAAAAATGTACAATTTTATTAACTAGGATCTGTAGATGTTCTCATTTCAATAGTTTTTAATTCATTTTATAGTTGTTTCTTTTTATTTAGTGTTTGTTATTTGGATTTCAGTGTGGTCTGCTTTCAGTTTGGCTTCGACATCATTATCAACTCATCTGCTTCATTTTCTTGCTCTTTTGCTATGGCCTCGAGTTAAATTAAGAAGTGTTCTTCTTATAATCGTATCGTTAGACGTAGTACTCGTAATTAGACTCTCTTAATTAGTTGCTAACATGGCTAACTCAATCTGGCTCTTACAAAATAACGATTATTATAAACGCCAGAGTTGCCAACACATTGTATGATCGCGTGTTGAACGCAATTAAATGAATTATTAACAGTGAACTTGTTTCTTTTTTTATTGTTTTTTTTTTTTAAATTAGTTTACTTTTAAGTTGCGTAATAATTATTAGCTGATTTTCTCTGTACAAGTAGCTAAATTTAATTATTGTAATTCTAGAATCTAATGCGACGTTTCTTTGTCTTCTCTGTGGACCTGTTGTGTGTTGTTCTTGTTGTTGTTGCTGTTTGCTGGGCTTTATTCTTTTGTCTCAATTGTTTTAACTTGGCTATCTACGAATACAAACTGTAACTGTAATTGCTTTGTTTTTATTTTCATTTATTTGTAATATATTTTTTTGTTTTGCTTTCATTTCTTATTTAAATTCATTTATTTGCTCTTTGTTTTATTGTTTATAATTTGTTGCTAGTTTGTTTTTGTTTTTGTTGTTGTTGTTTCCTTTAGTGTAGGCAGTGTTTCATCATTCTTGGGTGTTGCTCTTGGGTTTTCTTTCATCATCAATTTTCCTCATGTTTTTTATACATATTTCTTAAGTTTTAGCACAATACATTTTTTTTTTGGGTTTCCTTTTATTTTGTTGACTTTTTCCAACAAAGAAAATAAGACATTTCTTATTCAATTTGCCGGCGCCACAATGAAAACAGTTTTTCTTTTTTCCACATTAACAAAATCCAAAATTATGTTAATTACAATAAGCAAAAACGAATGAAAAATAAAAAAAGTAAATCATACACATAAACAAATAGGTTTTACAATTCAAAAAAAATATTTATATTTTTATATATAGTTTTTTTTTTTGCTTAAATCGCATACAAACATTTTCGTTAGCTAAATATTTGTTGCATTTGCTTATTTGTTGTTATAGTTATATTTCATCTTTTTTTTTGTATTATAATTTAGTTGGTTTTTCTTCTTTTTTAACAAAAATAATTGCTTTTGAGGTATTTTCTTTTTGTTTATATAAATATGTTTTGTTTCTTTTTTTATTTATTTATACACATAACCATTATAAGTATTTAGTTTTTAGTCGTTCTCGTTTTCAATAGTTTGTTTATCATTTTTGTTTTTATTTTTGTATTGTAGTTGTCTTGTCTTTTTGTAAACAATTCAAAGCACCTTTTGATTATATTTGACATTGTATTTTGTTTCTTTTTCCATTTTTCTTCTCATTTTTTTTGTTCATTTTCATTTTTGTTTTATATTTTTTTTATGCGATTTTTTTGTTATAAATTTTGCAAATATCAATAATTAGATGATAAACAAAAAACAACGGAAACATAATATAATCAAAGTACATACACAATTCTAATTGTACATTCGTTTTAGTTTACATTTTAGTTACTTGTCTATTTGTTTGTTTGTTTGTTGTTGTTGTGGCAGCATTTAGTTTCTCAGTACACAATAATTATAGCATCATCGGGGTTCAGTTTCATTTTATATAGTTCCTAATTTGCATTTGATTTTATTTTTAATCATTTTGCCGCTGTTTGTTTTTGTTTAAGAAATGCCTTATTTTTGTTTTGTAATTTTGTAAATAATTGAACAACTTTTAAGTAACATAACTAAGAAAATGTTGCGCAGCAACTGAAAGCGAGTACGAGTTCTCTGCCTTTTAGGATAAACAATCTATGAAATAAATAAACATAATTATTTAAATCAAAAATCAACACAAAACTCAATAAATTGGCTATGCAAACATATGCTTGGAAACCTTTTTCCATATCGTTTCATTTCAGTTTCATTTTCACTTTCATTAGTATATTCATTTTATTATCATTATTGTGTAGGGGATTGATTTTGCAGTCCTATAACTATGGTCACTATACACAGAGGTTTCTTTTTTTTGTTTATTTAATCCTTTTTTTTTGTAATGGCTAGACAAGAAATAATGAATTTAAAGCTTGAATCTGAAACAAAATATTGTTTTTGCTTTCATAAACATAATAAAGGGTTTAGTTAAATCATAACTCAGCAACATAATCATAATTGTTGTCCGTTTTACTATATATATAAGTATACGTGTATATATATGTTTACGTGTACGTGTGTGTGTGTGTGTGTGTGTATAAAAATCAAAAAGTTGAAAGTGTACATTTGAACTAAATTGTTTAAACCTTTTTGCCTATAAGTATAAAACATAGTTAGTAAGTAGTTAAATATTTTACACGATTCTTGCTCTCGTTCTCTTTAACTTTCTTCCGTTCGTTCTTTCTCTCTCCCGCTTTCTCTTGCAATCTACATACATATATAGTTATATTCTATATATAGTAAGCTATAGCTATAGCATAACTGTTATATATATAATAGATTATGTTATGTGTATGTCTCTAACTGTAGTATTTATGTATATCCAAACAAAACCTTCTTCGCTCTCTCGCTTCCATTCTCTTTTCTCTCATCTCTTCTTATAACAAAAACAATCTGCTCCATATGCTGCATTTTCTTCTCCAATTTCAACATTCTTTCTCTCCTTAGTAACCTTAGACCATGGGCAATCCTTGCTGCACATCCATCATCTCGTCCTGCGCTGGCGATGGGCGTGGCGCAAATGTTTGCATATGATGCGTATGCGGATGTTGATTCTGCTGATGTGGGGGCGTGGCACGGGCAAACATCGTGGACCGATGCATGGTCATTGGTACATTTCCACCAACATTCGCATTCGCCGATGGAAATTGCAATCGAAAACTGTTATCGGGATGCTGATGCTGGCGAGGAGTGCGACGTGGTGAACGTGCTGGCATTCGATTGGCCCGATGCATATCCTCTAGTATCGATGGCGCTACGTAGGTGAAACCCTGCAAAAGAAAATAGAGAGTTTATTATAAAGAACACTTAATTTCTTAACAATTCCGTTTCGATCATTCCAAATTAAGATTTTAAGCTTAAAATGTCTTATCGATAGCAAATATCTATTTAAATGGAATGTTCCACAAAACTCTAAACTAAATATATATTATTTTAAATTGAATAATTGAATTTTACTAGGGGTATTGTTGAAGCCGAATAATGCAAATACTAAATGTTTAGGAAGCAAGGAATTACATTTCCACATAGAATTCAACTATTGCCTCCCACTCTCAATTACAAATACTGACTCACTTGGTTGATCGTGTGCGCAATTGAATTTGGAGCAGGTCTCCCCGTAGCGCATACTAATTCCCCACATGCCAGGGATTATGCAAGGCAAGTGTACAATCGACCAACATGACAAACCGACCAACTGACCCAACTGCCTATGTAACACATTTTGCATAAT
Organism: Drosophila neotestacea; assembly: GCA_035044365.1. NCBI lineage: Eukaryota > Metazoa > Arthropoda > Insecta > Diptera > Drosophilidae > Drosophila > Drosophila neotestacea. The sequence continues at coordinate 5,647,421 of JAWNMD010000273.1, read as the reverse complement.
TTTCTTTCCGACAGCGCGAAAGACACTAATTAAATTTTGACGAAATTCAAAACCCAAAAAAATAATAATAAACAAAAATACAAATGCAATAAAATAATTAAAAAAGCCGCCGGCTGACGGTGTAAATTCATAAAATTTATCCGACACGCCAAGGAAGAAGAAGAAGAAGCTGCATAAACGCGTGAAGCGTCGAATCGGAATTGGAATGAAACTGTACGTGAGCGCAATGCTAATTGGAACCCCAATTGGGGAGCTGATCATATCACACATCACACAATGCACACTGTTGACCCACAAAGCGCAGATTTTATGAGAAAGTTCCACAGTGATGACTTAAAGAGGTTCTAATTGTTAAAAGAATTCTCTAATTAACAGCTGAAAATTACAGTTTGAGGAGGTTTGGTAAGTGGCTTTAAGTGTTACTTATTAAAATATTATCAATCTGATTAGCAGTTGCAATTTTATGAGCAATGAAATGAAACTCAAACTGTTGGCATAAAACTGTTGCCAATATTTCTCAAACTGTTTTGTGCGCTTTTAACGTCTTTTAAAAAGAAATCAAACAATAGTTGTTACTGATTACAGCACTTTAAGTGCACCTCTTACCAATTTGGCCAAAACCAAACAATGCTTTACTACTTTAAATACACAAACAAAGCTGAAAAGGGCCCGAAATAAACAAATAAAGAAAGACACAGTAACAACAACAGAAGCGCTGTTTTTGCTGCTCATGGATTGCAATTAGCTGCTCATGGGTTAAAGCCAAGACTAACAACAACAGCAATCGATGTTAAACTCTCTTCGTCTTTGCCTTCTTCTCTTCTGCTTCAGTCACGGCCATTTCTCAGTCTCAGTCACGTTCGTTGGCCAGTCTTAAAGTAACATTCAAACTGTGCGCACGACGGCAGCAGACATAAATATTACAATAAAAAAAAAACAACTTTCGTGTCGTGTAGAAAATTTCAACCGTTAACTGATACTCTCTATGCTTTTATAAGGCGTCTTATTGGAGAAAGGCTTGGCTGGGAATATGCAAAAAAAAAAAACAAAAAGATCTGCAACAACAAGACTTTAATTTCACTATGCAAATGCATTGACATTTATTCTTGAATAAAGCTTGCACAAGATTCATTTGCCCTTCAGGGCTATCAATATCGAGGTTTTTTAAACAAAAGTTCCAGAGTCCAACAAAAATCAAACCAGTTCACAATAAGCTTGCAGTCGGTCACAGTGGGGAAAGAGAGCAAGAGAGAGAGAGAGGCGCGCAAACGCACGTGCAGAAAGCGAGAGCGCAGCTGCGACTGCGTTGACAGCAGTCGGAGTCACACATCGCGTGTTTTAGTTAAGTAGGACAAGAACAATGATTAAATTCTAAATTTGACAGTTAAAAAATGACAAGTTTTTAAAGAAAATTGTTAGAAATAATAATAAAAACAGTACAAATTTAAAAAATAAAAAATTTATAACACAAAGAAAATGGATAGAAACTCTTAATAAACATAAAGAGTAAGAAAAACTGTAGATTATTAATCTAAAATTATTATAAAAACGTTTGAAAAAAAGTGATCAAAATAAACGCTAAGTGTAAATGCGTCTCAAACATTTGTAGCCTAATTGAAAACCTCCAAATACTCTGTTGCGGAAATGTTTTAAACGCTGTGACATTGCATAATATTCAATAAAAAATAAAACCAACTTAACAAAAATGCGTAACAAGTTGCTAACAATAAAAGCATGTGCAAGAAATCTATAATAATAAAAAATTGGCAAACGCTTAAATTGTGTGAAAAAAAGGTGAAAAAGCAACAGCAACAACCACAAGAAAAACCACAGTAAGCACCACAAATTTGTGGTCACCACAGAAATAAAAGCGCAGCTTTGTTCGCTTGCTGTGAATGAACATAAACAACAACAACAACAGCAACATAACAGTTACAAATAGAAGAAGCAGAAATACAAATTAGCAAGCTATGTGCGTTTTTGTTTTTTGTAAAATGTTCAAACAGTTGAAAATAAATTCACTCTCGTTGCGGCTGCTTCTGCTGCTGTTGGTGGCAACGTTGGCAGCAGCGCTGCCTCAGCAACAACAACAACAGATGCCACAACAGCAACCATTGCCAGCAACTGTTGTTGCTGCTGCAATAAGCACAAGCACGACAACAAGACTAGTAAATGCAACTGATGCCGTTGCCACTTTCATCGATAACAACACCAACAACAACAACAACGAAGCCACAACTGTCTCCTTCGAGCAGCAACAACAACCACAGCCACAACAACAGCAACAACAACCAGTGCAATATGCACATATAACGGCATTAGATAAAGAAGTAGGTATGCATACGGTATCTATTAGCAATGGACGCAACTGATCAGCTGTAAAACACTTTCTGAATACTCTAACTGCCTGATTAATCATTAACTAGTGGTTAAGTTTAGCACAAGAGAGTGAATAATAGCTTAACATATTTGATCTATATTAAATATAGCATAGTAACACGGCAATTAAAACTCGAATTTAATCTATAAGTTCATTGTATTCTGTTAAAAAACTCTTTGGCTATGAAAAAACTTCAAAGCACGGGTGAAAATTTAAAGAACACTTTTTCAATGTAACTGATAAAAAACTTTAAGCTTAACAATTATTTGAAACTTACATATAAACCAAGACCAAGACCAACCCGGATACTAATTTTAGTTTCTTTAAAAGCCCTTTCAGACATTTTTTGAGCCGCACTATGTAAATAATAATTGTAGGATCACCCGATTTGTTAAAGTAAAGCACAAGCAAGGACCAGGGATTAATAACAATTATAAATTTTTGGAAATTTAGGTGGCAAGTTTCGCTTAAAGAACGAATTCCATAGAGAGCAAGCTAAATTCGTATATGTATCTTTTAAGTTTTTTTATGTGTGTTTTTAGCGTCTTTCTTTGTTGATATTAAGTGAAATTTTCGACATGATTTACTTGGATGACCGATGACGGCCTCGTCGCTGGCGTTGCTCCATCAAAGTGCGTATTTATATGGAACGACGGTAGCCAAAAAATAAAGCCAACAACAAACGTTTAATTTGCAAATTAGCTGCAGCACTAGCAACAACAACAACAGCAGCAGCAAGTACAATGTTAATGAATTACAAGTACTGCAAGGGAAAGGGGAGAAAGGGGGCGGGGTAACTTTTTGGGTGGCCGCTTCAAGTGTGTGAAAGTGAAATTTATTACACCTGAAATTTGAAAAAAAGAAGAAATAAAAAACAAACGAATTTAGAGCTAGACGTGGAGCAGATGCCTGAACATTGACTGGTTTACAGAGTACACACAGTTAGTTAAGAAAGTGTTTGGACAGTGAGAAAAATTGCATGTTTTAATTCGGAATTTTTTTTATTTATTACGGAATTAAAACGAAATGAATATTTTATTAAATTTAAATTTTTCAATCTTATTCAGGGAATAAAATCGTAGCCATAGAAAATATTCGATTTAATTTCCCTAACTTTTAATTTGTTATCTTATATTATTACAGTCGTGAATTTTTATTATGTCCAAACATTTACTTGACTGACTGTATGTGTGTGTTTTTTTTGAGGCAGGTTGAGTAATTGCTTGAGTCTGTAAGCGTCTCATTAAAATCAAGTTAATGAAGCTAATCTCCGTTTTTCCTCTCTTCTTTTTCCAAAATTAGTTGAACGTTTGATTAAACAATGGGCACCGATTGTTTGGCTGGCGCCAGAGGAGAAATTCATGCCGCTGGGCGTGGAGGAATTTCTCCAGCATGTACATCCCATGGACAAGGATCGCAGCTTTACACCAGGTGTGCCTTTTAGTGAATACTCTACTAAGTCTCATCTGGTGACCAATACGGAGACAGAGGATCTGCTGCAGAATGAACAATCCTTTATCTATGGTCGTAATCCCAATGAGGCACCTGTGCCTATCTATGGCGTGGTCACACTGTGTCCTAAACGAGAACCGGAAGTTGTGCCGCCGTTGATTTTATCGAGCACAAGGGGACCCTATATACCCGTGTCCATTGATCCGCTGGAGGAGCGCAATGACACCATAAGACGATCATCACGTTTATTTCCACTATTTCAGCGGGTTAAAAGAGAAGTACCAGAGTATGCACCTTTGAGTGACTATGATCTGGTCATGGGAGAGACTCAAGTGGCGAGTGTATCGTTGCCAGAGTCTGCAAAGGAAGAGCAGCAACAGGAACTGGAGCCTGATGTGGACAACGGCCTGCCAGTGAATAACTTTATAGCCAATCTTGCGGACAATGTCAAGTTTAGTGGTGGCCCTGATCTAGATGATAATCTCGAGGATAACAACATTGGAGAATCGCCGGCTCAGGAATCAACGCAGGGTATTAAGGGACATCTGCCTGGTTTCCATGTCACCTACTGGATGTTCTATCCTTACAGTCAGGGCAAAACCATGTGTACACTGAGTTTAGGTCCTCTCGGACGCATCCCCTTTCCAGCTGTCTATGGATATTGTCTGGGCCATCGTCGGGACATTGGCAGCCATGTAGGCGACTGGGAACACATGAGTCTGTATTTTAATGGCGATGCTGAGCCACAGGCCATGTATGTCTCGGCTCACGATGCAGGCGCCTATTACAGTTATAATCGTCTAACGGGTTCCTTTGAGTTCCGTCGCCAGGAGACAAGAAAAGGCATCCTACAGCGTCCCAATTTTCCCAAAACAGTGACCACATTTAAGAATCATCCTGTGCTCTTTGCTGCCAAGGGCTCCCATGGATTGTGGACTGCGCCGGGCAAGCATCGATTCGTTAAGGTCGCCAGACTTTATGATATCAATGGCTTCGGCACGCCTTGGAATACTTGGAAGGCCGTCGACATAAGCTTTAAGAATCTGAGATCCTATGGTGAGTTGTTGGAGTTATAGGAGTAACTCTTTCTAATTATGATTATTTATTTCTCGACAGGTCGCTCTCTTGTGCCAGATTGGCTGACCTATCGTGGCAAGTGGGGGAATCCCAAGAGTAAATGTCATCCCTTTCGACGCATTGGCCTAAACTTCTGCGAGTTTACGGACGGACCGACAGGCATACCACTAAAGGAACCACACTTTCAATGCGGCGCCGACTACCGCTGAAGAATTGGATGAGCTGAAATCCCCTCTAGAATTAAGCGTATCTTTAGAAAAGTATTTATTGTGAAATTCCTTCCCGAAGGTTACCCCCAAAACACGCATTAAAAATTGAAATAAGAAAACATTCAAAACTACTGTTGGGTTTATTCCAAAAATTGAGAACGGAATAAGAATGTGAGGTAGAAGAATCAACAGACTATAATTACAAGCTACAGGGAATTCTTGTAAAGACTCTTAGACGTATAATTATAGTTTCTAGATAAAATTATAATAGCAACCGCCAGAGTATAAACAAGCACAACAATTTGAATAAGTTTTCCATTAAGATTGTATCTAAATAACAGTTATGGAAAGAAGATTAAAAATGGATGGTTGAAGAATCATCAAGCTACAATTAAAAGCCTCTGAGAATTGTCTCAAAACTTTTAGGCTTATAATTACAGTTAAATGCTGTACTCATCGACATGAACTATTGAAAATACTATAGTATTAGCCATAGAAGTTATTCAAAAGTTTGCTGGTTGAGTAATCTCTCATAGACCATCTGTTTAGCAACTTCATTATTTCTCTACTTAAGTAACCCCCGAATGGATGAATATCATATTATTTCTATTATATCTCAACTCACTTGGAAAATTAAATTGGCACTTTCGCTGAGCGTTGTATCATCCGGTGAATCCACGGGAATTTGTCTTGTGAATCTCGTATCAAACTGGGAGACATCATCTTCGCTTCGCTGTTCACAAGAATCGTTTAACTAAATTAGAAATCTGGTTCCATTCGATATCGTGAAGTTGGCTTACCAGCAGCGGTTTTATAGGCGGTTCAAGACGTCGGGCAACCACATCTTCCCAGTTGACATGCTTGAAGAATGGATGTATCTGTACGGCCGCCGCATCCTCGGGTCCGCTGCCTAGACGCAGTGGCTCCTGTCGCTTCATCAGGCGTCTCACCAGATCTCTGGCTTCGGGTGTGAGGTAGGCTGGCAGATTTAGCTTTGCTTTCAATATGGTCTCAATAGTTTTCTTGCGGTTCTCAGCGGTGAAAGGTGGCTAAAAGATAAAACAATATGTAGATAAAGTTATAGTATTAAACTTTTAATTATAATGACACTTACCACGCCTGTAAGCATGTCAAACATCAGTGCGCCCAGTGACCACCAGTCAACGGCTTTACCATGGCCACTTCTGGTGAGGATTTCAGGTGCCCTGCAGAACACAAGAAGGTTACATTAAATTAAAAATTATATTTCAGAGTCAGCGTTAGGGATCATTAAAAGGCTTGGCGGGCGCGTCACGCACATGTACTCAATTGTGCCGCAGAAGGTGTGGGTGACAATACCCTCTTGAATGTGCTCCTTGCACAGACCAAAATCGGTTAGTTTAACATGTCCCTGTGCATCCAGCAGTATATTCTCTGGCTTCAGATCACGATAGATAATGCCAAGTTTATGTAAATGTCCCAATGCCAATATAATTTCGCTCAAATAGAAGCTAAAAAATAAATAAAATTGTTTAGTCTACAGTTGATAGAGTATGCAAGATCGATTTACCATGTGGTATCCTCCAGAAAGATTCCCTCGCGCTCCAAATGCATAAACAGCTCACCTCCACTCAGATACTCGAGTATCAGATATAGTTTACCGTCTGTTTGAAAGGCATACACCAGTTCCACAATAAACGGATGCTGCAAGAATGAGATGTATAAATAAATATTGTCAGCAACTCGTTAACAAATAAATAAAAGTTAATATAAAGAATTAATTTTTATGAAAGTTACATTCCACATAAGAATCGGTCTGGTTTTAACGAAGTTATGTCAGTTTTAAGTTTTGGTATCTTTTGGTTAAAGACACCCTGAATACTTTTTATGGTTCTCACCTTTACAGCCTCGAGTATGTTGCGTTCAGCTCGTGTGTGCGCCGTGTCCTTTTGGTTGGTCACTATCGATGCCTTTTTGAGCACCTTCATTGCAAAATATTTGTTGGCATCACGTCCAGCGGTCTTGCGCACCTGTAAACCAAATAAATGTAGTATTAATTAAAAGCATTTACATATTAACTGTTGAATACTCACCTGAAATACTTTGCCGTAACCACCTTTACCCAGGACCTTCTTAAGTTCAAAATCCTTGGGGCCCAATTTAATTTTGCCTGGATTGACATTCTCTTCCGAGAGCTGTATGGTCTCCTGGCCTTCATTGCTATTAGGAGGGAAGTGAAGCGAAAGGGATAAAAAAAACAGAGTTTAGTTACCTTATTAGTTTAGCAAGTGCTTAGATTGTGGGTGCTTATGTTGCTGGCGTGGGAAATAGGCAGCCCACGCACTCTATAAATAAAACCTTTGGCAAACACGCGCCAAACCTTCGATATTATCACTCCCCTGGCACACCCTAGAATCCCCCCACCCTTAAAGTAGCAACCCATCCACTCCATCATAGTATCAAGTGTTTGCTTGGCATATTGCCCACTAGACAGGGCCAACAACAGCTTGTTGGTAGTCAATTGGTAGTTGTAAACACTTCTGTCGACGACATATGACAAAATACAAGTAAGAACGCTAAAGTTGAGTTCTCGACTCGACTATAACATGCCTGTCACTCAATTTGAATATTAATTGTATCTACAGTTCTATTAAACTTTATCTCAAATATAATTATGCATTATTATATCATATATAACGTTTAAAAGTTACTTGAGTTACTTGATAATGAGAATGAGATCTGCTAATTTTATGACAACAAGTACGATATACCCCTGTTCTCTATTATTATTGGGTATAAAAGGGTAACCGCCTTATCAGTTTGTTAGCTGCGTCAGGTGGACTCCGTCTGTCCGTCTCTCTGTCTGTCTGGTGGCAACTGTTAAATGTCAAGGCTAAGCCGATAATTATCATCCTAAATCAGCTACTACTTATGGGGATTTCCTGCTAACAGTTGCTCCCCAGTTTTCCCAGATGAGATTTGCGATCTCGCAATTGCTGTGTCATCTTCCGCCAGCGACATAACTTTAACATGACTCACTCTTGATGTAGATTTATGCTCAATTCCGGTTCTAGATCGACCTGAAAGAGACAGAAAAGGAGAAAAAATAAAGAATAAGATAAGAGGAATAAGCAATATGTAAATGAGTCAGAAAACTTGAACAATTAGTCAGTAGATTGTAATAATTGACCGAGAAATACTTTGTATGTAAATTTTAGATACGTTTGTAATACAAACTTTGTATACTAATCGTTTCTCGAAATGTACTTATTATCAACAAGTGACATTTTATTTATTTAACAAACTGTGACATTTTTCCTGGTTAGAAAACAGGAATATTTAATATTTTAAAATATATGTATTACAAGTTATATATTATGTATACATACTGTGTTATATAATTACTTTAAAACAAAACAGAGATCAATTTAAAATGAAGCTATGATTCTTTTCTTATCTTTCAAAAGATCTTTAAATATGTTAAACCATTAAAAATTATGGAGAAAAGTTTGCAAAATTAGTTTAGGGACAGCATTAAGAGAACTAGCACTCTTAGTTGACCTTAAATAAATAAATAGCAATAAATGTTAACTTTTAAATTGCCTTTTACATTAATTTCTCTGACAACCTTTAAAAACTAAACTTAAAAAACTGTTAAAACATAGCAGAATTTGTAAAAAGTCTCTGAGAAATGTGACAATGACTTATTATGTATTTGTCTCTTAATACCGATCTATCTTAAATTTCTCTGAGAGTGCATTTCTCAACGAAGTTTTTCTAAAATATTGCAGATCTTATTATAAGATTTCTGGGGATATTAAAACGACTTCTTAAGACCGTGCAATGTGTCGTAATGAGACAAAAGAAATATTCGCTCAGTTGAGAGAAAGTGTTTTGGGGGCAGGCAAGAGAAATCGTTAAAAGCGGCAACGCCGACGCAGAACGAAACTCGATGAAATATCAGTTTTAGCCACTCGCCTCGGGTGTGCTCGACAAGTCTATATACAAGTATTATGTACTACGAAACAGGCAGACACACTTCTTCACACATATACAGAAACAGACAGACACACACACGCACACACCTTCTCATTAATGACAAACTAAAATTAGAACTCGGAACAATGCCAAATACTCTGCCACTGATGATTCTGATGCTGTTGAGACGCTTGCTTCTCTGATTTGTTGGGGGATTTGGAGACTTTGTCTCGAAGTCGACAAGTTTCTATATACTTATTGAATTCTAAGTATTTGCCGCCCGCATAAAGTAAAACCGATTTACTTGAAGGGAAACTGGTTCACGTCTCGTCAAAATGCTGGCGCCGAATTCCAATTAACAAATCCGTCATAATTTACAGAGTCCACAATTCGAGGTTTGCATTGCGTAAAAAACCACAATTATTTATGATAAAAGTAAAAAAAAATAGAAAACGACACACTTCAATTGCATTTTCAATAGCTAGAAAATAGAATAAATAAAGCTGCACGCGCCGATCGACTAGATTCTTGAATTTCAAGTCATTTTCTTCTTATCAGCGTGATGGAATTTTTTTCTTTCGTTTTCTAATTTTATATTATAAACTGATAAGAATTTTCATTCCTTTTTTTAAGTGGGAGTTTAGCTTACAGCAATATGATAGACTTCAAGGGTGTGAGTGTCTGTTGGGACTTGACCCAGCAGCAATTTATAGCATGAAAAACATAATGACAACAAGTTTTATTCATACACACAATGATCAATAGTTGACGCATTTTAGAAGATAAGATAGAAAGTATGTATTGACTCAGCAAGCAGCAATAACTGATTAAGATTGATTATGCAGTCTTTTCGTGAAGGTTAAATGTTTTGTTCTTTATTTTGGCTTAAGCTATCGGACGCTTCCTGGGTAAGCTATATTTTCTTACAAGAATATTTTCAATAAAGGTGTTAAAAGAAGTAGTAATGAGAGGTGCTTAAAGATGTTTCTAAGAAGATAAGAAATATGTTAAAGAACGTTTGTGTTTATTTATTTGAACTTGTTAAAGATGTTGCTTTTTAGAACTGGAAATTTAATAGATAATTTTACAAGCATATATATTACAATCTGTCTGTTATTGTTGTTCTTTTGCTTGTTTAGCTTGCTCATTTATTGCTAATTAACGCTACTGCTTTATTGATAAATTATCAACTTTCCCGGGATTCACACAATCATGTTGTATCATTATTGAGGCCACGAAACGAATAGTTCGACTGGGTGCTTCAACTGTAGTTGTTGTAATTCAAAAGTTGATACGTTCTCAACTTTGTGTGTGTGTGTGTATTGTTTGTAGTCATAAAATATGTAGGTACCGGTGTGTGAGCAATTGATAATGATTATTTTGAAGGACATTTGCTTAGTTAGATTGCTAATATCGGAAGACATTGTTGAGAGAATAGTATTTAGCGATAATTGTTGAATGTTTTATACATAAGTTCAACCGACTCAAGCTGTGTTGAATGAAAGAGATAGATGTTGAATAACCTGATGACGCCACAACCAACAACAAAACACACTCCCCGTGTTTCAGTAATGGATTTTTGCGCAGCAGATAAGACAGACACCAAGAAAGTTCAGCAGCTCCCCTAACAGAGAAAATGCGGATAACGGTGCAGACAAAGCGAAGGTAAACAAAGAGAGGAAAATCTTAAATGATGTTGTAGGTGGAGGGACTGACTGCTGTTGCGCAGTTTTCTTTATGTAGTAGGTAGGTAGTAAGTACTCACATCATCCAATTCGATCCTGTCGTCATCCGAATCTCGTGCTTTGTCATCCTCGTGCAGCTCGAGATCGAAAAGTTCACTTGGATCACTCACGTCCGCCATTTGTCGTTGTGTTTGGTCGTCTTCGTCACTCCACTAAACACACGCACATGCACACACAGGCACGTTCACATGCACACGCAAACGTACACACACACACACTTAGGCGCAAACACAGGCAAACACTTTGCTTTTTGCCTTTTTACGTTTGCTTTTGCTGCCTTTTCTATGAATTTGTTGCTGCTGAAAACAATACGGAAACAGCGAGACAACGACGAGACGTAAAGAGAGGAGAGGAGGAGAAAGACACACAGACGCAATTTCTTGGCAATGCTGTGCGTTTTTCTTTCTTAATTTTTGATTTTTAGCTTTGTTTTTGGTTTATTCCACCAGGTGCGGGGGCACTTTTCGTGGCCCCGAAGGTTATTTGTTTATTAGTTAATAGAATATATGAATGGAATCGGAATCGGAGGCCAATATACACACACGCATACACTCCGACGGAGACGCGACCATGAGACGCATACAGAGAGGCGCCACGCAAGATTGCCACACGACGACGGGAGCCCACACGTTGCGCGCTCGCGTTGTTAATGTTTTAAATTAAATTCAAATGTAATTTAATAATAATTAAAATGCACTTTTTCTTCTTTGTTTGCTTGCAACCAGAACACGAGGTAGTGTTTGTGAAGACTGCCAGACTTTACTAAGAATCTAGTTCTCAAAGTAAACAACAGATAGGTGGCGGCGCCAACATACAAGCGATGGCGCCACGACCGTTTTGAAACGTGGCAGCCTTAAATTTCAAAAACGAATAATTTTTTTAGAAACGGATCATATTTAAAAATAAATATTTAGTTTATTTAATATACAGTTAAATAGTTTAATTTAAATATAATCATCTTGTTTAATTGAAAAATAGTTTAATTTTAAAGCGCGGCGCAGATATATTCGATAGCAATTAAAAACTTCAATCTCATATGTCATGCTTGCAGTATCGATGCCTTTAAACGAAGCATCGATGCTGCTGTGCGATATATAGATAAATCAAGCTGGCACGCTAGCAAAACAAGAAGTGCACAACAAATAATTCATTTTTCATTATAATAAATCAATTAACAACAATGTGCACCGGTTCACCTAGCAGCAATGGCTCCCAAGCCGAAGATACCAACGAAACGGAGCAACAGCCACCAACAACGCAGCAACAGGAACAGACTCTGAGAAGAGCTGTTGAAGCATCCACGACAGAAGAGATTCTTGCTGAATATGGCGAGAATTTAAAGTTATTAACATTAAACTCGCAAGTTGCCGAGCTGCTGACCATTATAAGGGATAAGTAAGCGCATTTTACTAGCTGTCATTGTCTGTATTCTGATGTATGATACTTTCCTTAGAAACACCTCCCGCAGTGATTTTAAATTTTATGCTGACCGGTTAATACGCCTGGTCATTGAGGAATCTCTGAATCAGCTGCCATACACTGACTGCGATGTGGAGACGCCCACGGGTGCCATCTATGAGGGTCTCAAATATCGTTCCGGCAACTGCGGAGTGTCCATCATACGTTCTGGAGAGGCCATGGAGCAGGGATTGAGGGATTGCTGTCGCTCCATAAGGATTGGAAAGATCCTGGTCGAATCGGATGCCAATACACACGAAGCACGTGTGGTCTATGCACGTTTTCCCGATGACATTGGAAGCCGTCAAGTGCTGCTCATGTATCCCATTATGTCCACTGGGAATACAGTCTTACAGGCGGTCAATGTGCTGAGGGAACATGGTGTGCCGGAGAAGTGTATCATATTGTCAAATCTATTTTGCACACCTGTTGCTGCACGCACCGTGGTTAACGCGTTTCCTAAAATGAAGATTCTCACCTCTGAGCTGCATCCCGTGGCGCCTAATCATTTTGGCCAGAAATACTTTGGTACTGACTAGTTAGGTAGTCACAAACAGTCAATAAAATAGCAGCAGCAAGCAAGAAGATTTACAAGACTTGACAACTAAGCTCTGCTTAGGATAGGTAGTGTTTAAGATTACATACCAAATCCCTACTAACTAAAATTTTATTGAAAGTTTTGCATGGCTTTTTACTAACATTGCTGTTCTTTGTTTTCCTCTCTCCATCTTTTAGATGACATTTGAATTGGAGGAGGAGGCCCAAACTATTATGAAATAATATTTTAATAGCTTTTTAATGTAAATCGCAAGGATACGTGACTTGTTAAACTTATGTAAATACAAACAGAATAAATATAATTATATAAATCACTTAAGAGCTCATTTTGTAGTTGACTACAGTGTCAACTTTGTGCAATCCCGTAGAGAAGGAGCGCAATTGAACAGCCTGTGCATTTTGTATAAAGACAGCGCCAGTTTCGTCCCACTGTGCTGGTATCTCAGTATTTTGTAGGGTATGAATCATGACATCAAAGGTGCAAATGCAGTCGAGAAGTGGTAAATAACTCACAGTTGCTGATATCTGTCTCATCACATCCCGAATCTCATTTTGTATGCGACTCAATTGCTTTGAGGAGGTCAACTTGGTGGGATCCCCAGTTTCTCCATCTCCACACTCTGCCTGCATTTTAAAGTCCCAACATTCCAGCACTTCCTTGGTGTGTGCATTGGTTATGACCATGGAGATCTTATTGATCATATTCTTGGACAACCATTCTGCAAGAGGAAATGATCAATTAGCGAATCAATCAACTAAAATTCGCAAAATAAACTAACCTTCAGTTTGTACCAAAACATTCTCCAAGAATTTTTGGATTTTGGGATCCTTGGACATAAGTATAGTCAGGCCATATTGCTGTACGTTGTCAAAGTTTTCAGCTGGATAAATGCCACGTTGGAACAATATCGAATTGATGCCATACTCTAATTTGCAAATAAACAAAGGCAGGAGACGCCATAATTCAAGCGCGCGTTTAATAAGCGTCCTCATTGTTGTTGTTCTTCTTTTATTTTACTTACTTAAATACTCGACGATTATCTGAGCTGAGCCCTTTAGTGTAATGCAGTTCTTAGTTGCTTGAGCTGTCGACATATTGAAATTTCCAATCGCAATTGACGCGACAACGTGGTTGTTGTATGTTTTATGTTTTATTTTTGCAAATTAAAAGCCGCTCGTTTTTGAAGCTGTAGGGTTGTTGAATAGAGTTATCGTTTTGTTCTGAATGTGTTCAAGTGAAAGCGATTTAGCCTTTTTCCGGACAAATCTGGCCTGCTTTTAAGAGGCATATAAGATTTTAACACCACAATATCTGGCCCTTTTTTAAGTGTCAAATAATGCCAACACTGAGAAATAGAGAGCGGCGAGAGAGACAAACAAAATTGCCGCTAAAAAACGCGGCAAAAGTGCGGCCATTTCCAAGTGGACTGAAGAAATGAGTGTGCCAAAAGTTTTTCCACTCAAAAAGGTCGACTTTTCCGATTTTCTTGAAACTTTGCACGAATTTCCGAATTTTAATTTAAATTTGCGCTCCAAAAATAAAAAAAAAGAGTCGGAACCAGTGCGTGTTATTTGCCAGAGTTGAATAAAAATTTAGTCCTAAAAGTAGACTACTATCATAGTGGTGGCGCTAACAGACAAGAGATGGTGCCCCCACCGTAAACAATTATCGATAGTGACGATAGCATATTTCCTTAAAGGAAATTTATATTCCAAAATATCCCTGGATCTTTTTCGATATGTTCACAAATATACCAAATGTCGGTATGCAAATCAAAAAATACCAGCGGTACTTTGAGTTGCGCGCCTTTATGATTAACGGTCGTTTAAATCACAACTAGTTTTGACTCTCACTTAATAGAAATAATAAAAGGCAACGCAGCAAAGTAATTGCAACAAATACATGAATTTTATTAGCAATCTCTGAACTAAATCTAAGCATGAGATCCATTTATGCACACGTACTCGTATTTGAATAATATAGAATTTATGTCTATTTCGTACTTCTTCTCATCCATCGACTGTTATTGTTGTCATAGTCCATTTTGAAGGTGGTGCCTGTTAAAAAAAAGGAAACCAAACGAAGATATTTTTAGCTAAGATATTTCCAAGTTGGCAGACTTCCGTCCTAAAACTCATTATTATTTCAAGTTGCCAACACCGGGCTCGATTATCCAGAGCCTTTTGTTGTGGTATTCAAACTGGGTAAAGTAAAATCAACAGTAAACAAGGTGTAAAAAAGAAAAGCCAACCGAAATTGTATTTTTGTTTTTAAAATTTTGAATATGTTGTATTTGTAATGCTATTAATAATTTAAAAGAACGTGGACGCACTTACAAACAGAAAAAGAAAGAATTCAAAGCAATCGATTTGTAAAATGTGAAGTATTTGCAAATTTTTAATGAAATTTTTTCTTACGCTTCATTTTGTTTTTTTCTTTTTAATTAAAATTAAACTTTACATGGTATTTTTGGTATAAATCTTTCAATAATTAAATTAAAAATTTTGACTTAATTTAACTAAAAATAATCTCTTCGCGTGCTAATGCCGCCATCTACGCCTACCAAATAAGTACAAACTGATGTCAACATATACATAAGAACTAAATTTCCATTTTACATTTCATTCACTTTAATTACAAATAATAATAATAATAATAATAATTATAAAAAAAACACATAGAATGGGAAATAAAATAGTATTTCGAAATTAAGTAGCTGTAGTATGTTTAGTTTATGGGTGTGTGTATGTTTATGTACGAGTACTTAGCATAATTTTTAATTTAATATTTCATAAAGTACAAAATAAATTATGGTTAAGCTCTTTTATAACTTAGTTGAAATGTACACAAAACTTATCGTGAATTATAGCGAAAGTATAAGTATAAGTAAGTATAATATATATACATGGTTTATTACAAGTTCTCAGCTACGTTAACTTTCGTTCTCTATAGTATATTCTATATATGTATATGTATGTATGTATGTATGTCTATGGTACAACAACAAAAGCGCAACAGTGTCAGTGTCAGTTTTAGGGGTCAATCGGTATCTTTTTTTTTCTGTTTATATTTCTTAACTTTTCTTTTCTTCAATTTGTTTTCTCGCCATACAAAGTACAATAAATAAATTCAAATTTCGATACAATTTCATACACAAATCTCTGTCACCGTGCACAAACGCCAAATAAGAACGGGAAATGTCAGTCTGCATCTTGTTAATAATTTGGTTTTCAATTATTATTTTTTACTTCGTTTTTTGTTTTGTTTTATTTGTCTTATCTATTTTTTGTATTTGCAAAAAATTAAAAGCAACGTTCACACGCTTGGTGTGAACAGGGCTAAAATTTTGAGTGCTTGGTTTTTGTGTGTGTTTTTTGTGTGCAACAAATTGTATAATTTTTTAAACATAATACTAAAAAATTACATTTGTCGGCGTTGGAGTGCAGGGAGTACTTTTGTTTGCATTTAAAAATAAAAATTCTATGCATTAAAATAGTCATTAATTAAGGTATGTATTTGGCCGTAGATTGCAACAAAATATCTGTGAAGAGATTAAATCATAAATAAAAATTAAAAATTAATTGGTTTTTCTTTAAGAATTGTTTGTTTTTTGTTGATAACTAACTGCCCTAATACCATTTTCCAAAAGGGAATTACAAGCAAATAATGCACTAAAATAAGGGAATGCTCCATATAATTTTTCATGCATGATAATATGATTTTTGATTGGTTTTTTTGTTGTTGCTGGGATAAAGCTAAATTCCAGCTTAAGCTTTGTTCTCTTTTGCGTTATAAACAAATCAAAAAATTAAAAAAAAAGTAGGAGTAAAATAGTGGAACAGAGTTAACCAATTGAGAGAAACAGTGAGGAAACGCAAAAGATTAGTTAAATTATTGATAATAAAAACAATCACCAGATAAATAAATTAAGGAGCATATAAAATTTTTGTTTGAATTGTTTGGGTTTTTTTTTTGTGTTTTGGTTTGTCAAAATCTACAGCCAAAGTGTTAATAATGTTTCATAGAATAACAAAGAAACTATAATAAAATGTATGGTATAACTAAATTAATTGCAAGAAATAATTATTGTTATTTAATGAAGTATTATTATTCATGTGTTGTTACTTCGCATCGAGTTTGTTTTTGTATTTTTTTTTTGGTTTTTCATTTTTTATTTTTTATTGCAAACTACAAAAAAATGATTGATATACTTTATAAATGTTCTCGCAAAACAAAACAAAATTTCTGTTTGTGGTGGTGGTCAGTGCTTTTGTGTGGTGACTGTACTTTTTGGCGACAGCAATTGCTGCTAGGTAGGGTTGCCATTTGTTGCAAAGAAATTATCTAACTTAAGAGAGCCTCTGTTTATTGTTATTGTTACTGTTATTGTTATTGTTATCCATATGAGTGTAGGCTGTGCCAATTGAATGCTTTGAATGCACATTCGACAAGTTATTCAGTATTTGGTAGGTGTCTGTTATGTATGTATGTAAGAGTGTGTGTGTGAGTGAGTGTGTGTTTGTTTGTCTGAGTCTGTGAGTTGCTTTTTAATTTTGTTTTGTTTTTCGTGTAAATGGAAAATCAAATTGTTTTTAACATTTACTTTTAAGAGAATTTCAATTAATATAAATTCCTAAGTAAAAACTATTTAAAATAAACCTTCTATAGCACCATTTGTTTTTATTCGCATTATTATTTCATAATTTTCATTAAACTTTAATTTTTCTTTATGCATTATAGTGTTTTTTTTTGTTTGTTTTAATATTATGTATAATAATATAGATTTTTTAATTAAAAAAAGAACAAACTTGTTGTTGTTAGTTAGTTTTAAGACTTTGCTTTGTTGCTTTTTGGAATGTGTTTTCTAATAAAAAAAACTCAAGTTCACGGTAGGAAAGAGGAGAAAAAGAGGAGCTAATAGATGGGGGATACTTTTGATTCTTAGACTTGGTCATATATCGTTTATTGTTGAGCTGTATTTGTACTTTGTGTATATGTATGCGTATGTGTGTGTATGTGTGTGTATGTGTATGTGTATTGCTTTATGTTATCAACTATATTTGGTTTATTTCAAGTTATATAGTAGTAGGTATATAGACAGATGACCATTCTGATTAATCTTGATACTCGTAGTTCTTGTGTACAGTTCAGTTCGATTCTGATTTGGATATTCAATTTGCTTTCGATATCGATATCGATTTCAATTTCAATTTCGATTTCGTTAACGGTAACGATTACGCGACAATCTTTTTGTGTGCTTCGCGTAACTCTCGATCTAAAACAATCGATGCTATAGAAGTGCCTATTTTAGCAGTAATAACCTCCATAATACTTGTTGCCACATTCGGGATTATTGCTGTACGTACTAGCTGGCACGGTGTATTCGCAACGGACGCCATAGAATCCATCCGGGCAACTGAAAGATTAAAGATAAAGTCCATAAGTATAAATTGTATTTTATGTGATGAACAAATCAAGATCTTAAAACATCTTTGCCAAATTAAGTATACAGCACATGGAAATGGCCATGAACTGTGTGTTGCACTGCGAACACTTAAGTATAAACAGCAAAAGAAAAAAAAAGAAAACCCCAATCCAACATTTAATTAATAATATATATATTTTCATTCATTTTTTGCAAGCCACAAGAACTGAAATCGAATTGGAAATGAAAATGGTTTTCCATCACTCGAAAAGGCTGCTTGCCTAAAAGATACCCTAGATGTATCACTCCAAAAGGCAAAAGTACCCATTCCTTAAATTTCAATAGATCTAGATCTCTTTCGACTTTGTTACAAACCTTATCGAAAGCTTGGCATACCCTATAAGTGCACTTAATGGTTAGAGGGTATGCAAAGAGTACAATGCGCTTTTTTGGGATTGAATTGAATTCGAATGGATTGGAATGGATTGGTTTACATATACGAGTCGATATATGCGTCGTGCATACACACAGTACGTGGATATTGTATAAAACAAGGCGTTGAAAGACATTATTCACATTGCACACACACACGCACACACAGAAGACTCTGAGTGTGTGTGTGTGTGTGTTTGAGTTCGGGGAGTTGAGAATTTCACTCGCTGCTTGTAATGCGATGCCAAAATATTACAATTTCTAGTCAGTTTCTCAAGTGCTGCACTCAGATGGTTAGTTTTGGGTTCTGTTTCGGGATTGGAAATAAAATTCAGATTGGGGTTGTCTCTCTCTCTTCTGTCTGACTTTATCAGCTGTCACAGGTTTTTATCACAAGCCTGAAAAACCACTTGAGTTTTGAGTTTGAGTTTTGACTTGAGGATTCGACACAGCTGTACAATCCTTTCTGGTTCAAACTAAAGATTGAAATCTATACAGAGTGCATTGCCCTAGCATAAGGGAAAATTTCTACATTTTCAGAAACGAATTTCTTAAGTTAAGGACTCTTTTATTAAGGTAAAAATCGATTTGAGCAATCTTAAGATATTTTTTTAAATATAGCTTTACTTACTTGCAATAGAACTGATTGAGTTCCATTATCAGCATGCAGGTGCCGCCGTGAAAGCAAATATTCTTCTCCTTACATGGTAAACCCGCACTACGATTATCCGACCGCAAAGCAACTGCAAAGTGACAAAAACAAATATGTATAAATAAATATAAACTACAAGAAATTCATAATTTTTATAGTTTACAAGATGTAGATACATGTATGTATCTTATGTAGGTGGCATTTTTATGCTTCGATTGTCGCCTTCAAATGTGCCCATAAATTAGAAATGAATTGGAGCGCTTTCGAACACGGCAAGTTTGACAGCAACACATCAAAGTTGTCATAATGATCATGATGATCTAGTTAGGGATTGGATGTTGAAGGTCTTACCTGGATAGGCATTGATCATGATGCGGCGTTTGTCAATGATTTTGCTGACTTTATTCTTGGCACGGCACTCGTATTTGCCCGCATCGGAGGAACTGTTAAAGGAGCGTACAATCAGCTCGGCGCGTCTTCTAAATTATCGATAGAGAGAGAGAGCAAATGATTAGACAAACATAAATAGGTATATGTCTAGTACTTATATAAACAATACTTACTTGTGATGCTTGAATTGGTAAACATTGCGTTTGCGATTTATCGACTTGTCGTCCTTGAACCAGGTCACCTTTGGAGGCGGTCTTCCCTCCACCCTGCATATGATCCTCAGCTCCTTGCCATTCTCCATCGTTGCGTTCGTCGGCATCGATGTTATCGACGTTATCGATGCGTTCTGTGCTGTAAAACGACAATAAGAAAAAAAGAACAAAACGGGCATTAAAAATTTGTGTGTGAATTTTTCAAAAACATTTTTTCTACTTGCATCTTAAATTCTAATTAAATTTCTTTTTTTTCTTCTGCTCATTGTTTATGCAAAATGAAAATCGTTGGTGCCTTTCGGCGCCATAAACAAATGTTCGGCACTAGAAATTATTGAAATTCTTTTAGTTTGCCCCTCTATTTTTTTATAGGCAGACGTCGCGTCTGTTCAAATTGTTCGACTTAATCGTAAGTTGTTTATAGACTCAGCAGATCGTTAAATTGCCATATGACATGACCTGATTTTCAAGGTCCAAATATCGAATACAGTATCTACATATAATCGTAACTATATAAATTAAAGATTTTGAAATATTTTGAGCAGCTGTTGATAGATAAGTTAAATAAAACTAGTTTCTTTATTAAAATTATTGATGTGTCGATTTCGTAACTTTAAATAAAATTCTAGACGAAATTAAACAAAATCTTTTAAAAATCATCCTTTCTTTTGTTTTTATATCAAAGTTTATTGATGAGAAGAGAAAGAGCTGTTCTATAAATACAATTTCTGTTATTAGGTTAAATAAATGATTGTTAGATTTTATCATTGATCAATAAGTGTTTGTCTTTGATTTATTTAAATTCTATAGTTCAAAGAGCTAATCTATATATATTAAGTTGGTATTATTTATGTGATTATATATCATAGTTTTTCTAAATGATTGTTATTTATTATCGTCCATAATTGAACGATCTTCCTTGACATTCAATAAATACAATTTGTATAGTAGAGTTAAATTAATGATCCTTGGGTTTTATCATAGATCTTAACTTATTTCCATTCTATAGATCAATGAGCTAGTCTAAATTTAGGTAGTATAAATATTGTTAGCTCAACGATAGTTAAGTTTTATCATTGATCGCTTAACGATCATCATTAAACTGTGACGTGCTTGCTGTAATTGGAATTGGAATTTATGCAATTCAATCGATTTGTTAAGCATTCGAAATAAATTTAAGTTGCCTAATTAACGCATTTGCAATTTGCATTTTAATTTTTGATTAAGATTTTTGCAAAAGCCAATTACACATTAGCCAATCATTTGCGGGATGCTGCCAAAAAGTCTCCTTCGCAACGGCTGCTTCTGACTCATAAGTGTCGAGAAATAAAGAAATAAAGAGAATTTGGCAATGAAACGTTTGTGGTCGATGCCACGCCCACCACAAGACAAGAGAAGTCGTTGCCGTAGGTTGCTTTAATTAGCCGGCATATCACGTGTCTGGGCCATAAGATTAGCTAGACTCGAAAGACTCGGAAAGTGTGGTGTGGGCGAGAAGATAAAGAGGGGGGAGACTGAGAGGAGAAGTGGGGACTGAGGGACGCATCACATGATAATTGACAAATGCGTGTGCTTGGTAATGAATGAATCATTCGAAATCATGTGAAACAATTGGTCAACTCTTGAGTACCTTCTATATCTATATCTATTTTCGATTTTCTATTTACTAATTGTTTTTTCGATTTTCTATTCTTGGGTGGGCGACTTGCATTCGAATTCTTCTCATGATTATGCAATGGGATTACGCACGCGAGTTTTTCCAGTGAATAAACCATAGAATCATATTAATAATAATTTAGCAATAATAATAGTAATAAATTCGTCTGTCTGGACTAAGTGTATGTATTTATATATTCAACAGAAAAGTCGACGAATTTCTATTTTATTTTTGATTTAATGCTAAGCGAATGATAATTTATGCGACTCTCGCGTGGCTCATTCGAAAGGAAAATGGTCTGAATACTCATATTCATATAAATATATATTCGTAGTCAGCGAATATTTATACTATCAAATTGTTATATATTAAAAGATAATTTATTGTTTATAATTTATGTTTTTTTGGCCAACGCGACGGCCCATAAAACAGCATTTTAATTGTCCGCGTCACTTTCTCACGCTCCCAAATTGTTTTGCGGTGTCTTCTGTTCTCTTCTCATCTCTTCTCTTCTCTTCTCCCAACTGTGGAGAAGCTTCACACACACACACACACACCAAACACCAACAACAACAATGAGAAAAGAAGAGAAGAAAAATCAAATAAAACGGCAACTCACAAGTTGCCATGAACAGAAGGCGATTAAGAATTGAAGGCAGCACGCAAACAAGTTGACAATTGTCATGCCCAAAGCAACAAACGGGGTGACAACCCCGCCCTCCCCCCCAACCACCCCACCTCTCCATCTGTGGATCGGTGGGGATCCGATCCCCAAATTCAACACGCAGTTGCCGGTCGAAGCCTTTTCAAGTTTTTTTCTCTCTTCATTTTTTTTCTCTTGTATTTTTGCTTTGATTCACAATGAAATTCGAGGCATAATAATAAGATGAACATTTTTATTTGCGTGTGTGCGTTATTTTATTTACTCTTTTTTGGTTTTTTTTTCTTTAATAAATATTTTTTTTATGATTTTTTAATGTTTGGCATATCATTTTATTTCGATTCATTGTTGTTATGACTTAATTATGCGCTTAAAAACTGATTATCAAAGCGCTTTGGCCATTGGTCTTTTGGCTTTGGACTTTGGATTAAGGCATTGCCATGATATGGGGATTCAAGTAATGTGGGAAAAAGACAGGAGAGAAGCATGCTTAGAGTGAGAAAGCAGATTTATCGTTGAAATACTTGCATCCGTCTCTTTTTAACTAAGTGCCTAAATTGTTTAAGAAATTATACATATAATATTTTGAGTGGGTTTACAAGGATTTGTTTTGCATTCGATAAATAATATGGAAATAGTCGTTTTATTTTCTACAGTGAGAATTGCAGAGAAGAGCCTTAAGACAGTCTTGAATTTGAGTTGCTCTCTACCATTTATTTGTTCCATTTATTTCCTGAACTATTAGCTATGTGTAAGTTTAATTTTTATAAGAATTTTATTTAGTTTTCCTATTCTGTCAAAATGTAACACATCATCTTACAAATTGTAATTTTTCATCCTATAGTGAGAATCGCCGAGAGGAGCATTGAAACAGATTTAGATTCCTTTATCAATTCAACTTGTCTTAACTTAAAGGTCCTGATCATTTTGTAAAACTAACTAAATGCATTTCTGTTGCATACTCTACATTTATAAAGGTATCATAAGTTTCAATTAAAATTGCAACTTTCTGTTCATTCTTAAATCCTATTATGAGAATCGCAGAGAAGAGCCTTGAGTGCAAAATTGAAATTTGATATTCGCCAAGTTATTTTGTCAAACGTTCTCGCTGCCAGAGCTCATTGGCCCCTACTGAAGATGGGGCCTAACACCAATTTCTTCCTCTGATTGTTGTTGATGTTGATGTTGTTATGTGTGCGTCAACACTACGTCAAAGCCGCAGCTGCTGTCGCGCCGCGCTTCCGGAAAAGTCTGGCATAACAACTGCGACAACTACCAAAAAAAAAGAGGAGAATATGTGAAAAAAAAGGCGAAAGAAAACACGGAGAGGAAACGCTGCCAAAGGCAGGAAAAGTGTCGTCGTTTTGGCTGCTGCCTGTCGCCGATTTTAGCACAGTTTGTGACAAGGGGAAAGAGAGAGAAAGGGACAAGGGACAGGGGTAAGGAGAAGGGGCACTCGCATTAAAATAACTTTTCATACAAGTATGAAATATTATAATTTTCTTCGTTTTTGCAACTCATTTCTGAGCGCTTTTCCTTCGAGCGTGACGCCTCAATGATTCATGCAAATCCATCAAAGAAAAAAAATACAAATATTAACAGAACAGTCACAGCAGGCAGAAGCGAGATAGAGAATGAGAGAAAGAGAGAGATAGAGAGAGCAGAGACAACAGCGACAACATGTGGTTTTAGCAATGGAGCGTTGTAAGGGAGGGAAAAAGGGGAGGGGTTCCGTTTATTAAGATTTTATTGAATTAATCAGCAAATTGCATGCGACACGCTGCTGGCGCCATCTGTCGTCCAAATTGCATGCAATTTGCATACACATTATTCAATGATTACGAAAGTCAAAAGAACATTGTTCCCAACGGGGTTCCGGTTTATATGTACTTTTCCTTTCCACTTTAAGCCAAATTAACAAAATGTGCAATAAGAAATATTATTTTATTTTTCTACGAAAAAATATATAAATTTTTGAACGTCGCCGTGCGTTAAAAGACATTTTATTTTGGCAGTGTCTACCTCTCTCTTTTCTTCCCTCTCTCCGTCTCTGTCTCTCGTTTGTTTGACCCACATTCGCTAGCGACAGAGAACGGAAGTTTTTCTTGTTGTTTCTCCAACATTTTTACGCTGTTTTTCCAAAATGAAATGTAGCCTGATCTTCTGTATTTTTCTGTTTTCTGTTTTTGGTTTTTCAGTTTTTTTGGGGTTATTTATGATGTTAAAAACTTGCGCTCGTTATTTATTTGATAATTTTTGATTCATTTTTATTGGCGCCCAGGCGACATTGTGTCATTTCTCGATTGTTTTAAATAGAATTCAGCAAGTGATTTATTGCATTGGTCATAAAATGAACAACTTGAATGTATCACAACACACAACGCATTATCTTATTTGCCCCGATATCATTTACAGCTCTTGGCAACGCGCTCAGCACGCGCCCCCCATAAACTGGATGAACCGCAAGGAATTGCTTTAAAAGAAGTGTGGGAAACGTGGGGGAAGAGGGAGGGAAAACACATAGAATAGCATAATATTTGCATGTGTTTGTTCAGATAAGATTTATATGATTCCCAAGAGTACTCTTTATCCCATTCTTTCTTGCCCTGTCTCTATCGCTCATTGGGAGCATTGAACATTACGCATACGCCTTGTGGTCCCAGCGTAAATGTAAACATTTGACAATGGCAATGACAAATCATTGTTATTATTATTATTATTATTATTATTGTTCTTGCGCTGTCTAAACAACAATTATAATAATTGTGCTTTAATTTCGGGTTGTAATTCAGTTTTAGTTCGATGCCCTTTGGTTTTCTTTTTCGCACATTAAAATATACAGACGTAGACGCACCTTATAAAAGACACGATTGTTTGCATTAGATTAGATTATGTTTATGTGTCTTATTTGCCACTGTAGTTTCTGGGAATTGGCAGTTTTTACCACAAATAAACTGAATGAAGTTGTTTTGAGCACTGTAAAAATATGAAGTAATAAATTTCTATTTAGAAAAAGTTCAGCTTTCATTTTACATTCATTTCACATTGTTTTTATATAATATTCTTTTTGATTTATTTATTTATTTAATGATCAAAACCAACAAAAGATTTTCTTTTTATAATTTCTATTTTAAAATCCAGCATTAAAGGTTCCTGGTTGTTGGGTGAAAGGTTTGAAAGGAGAAAAGTTAATTTGAAACTAGTTCGATTTGGTTTCCATGGGAAAAAAAGCACTTGTGACTCCTGTGTGCGGAATCAAAGCAATAGCAAAGACAACAATAACAACACAAACAACATCGACAACAACAACATGAACAAGCAAATTATGTTGTTCTAATGGCCAAAGCAAAAACCGGAAAGCTGCAAAAAGACAAACGACAGACAGACATACAGATAGATAGTCAGACAGGCTAGCCAGTCAGGCAGGCAAATTGAACAAGTTCTCTAGTTGACTGTCTGATTGTCTGTCTGTCTGTTTGTCCGTCTGTCTGTTCGATGAACGTCAGGCCTGGGCCACTGGCAGATGAATGGCCGGCACGTGTGGCCAAAATGTTCGCAATGAAAATGCCTTGAAGGCGAACTAATAAAATAGCAAAACAGCAAACAGTAGGGAAACAACAACAGCAACAACAAATGTACAACAACAACAACAACAAGGATAACGACAACGACAACTTAATGTACATATGTAGAATGATTGTCGCCCATTGCTATCTGTCGATTTTTTCCATGTTTGTTTGGCGCATTTGCTTATTTATTTGCACGTTGCGTATACGCAATGTGATTTTCCTTTGAAGCAACGCAACCGCACGCGCGACTTTCACGTTGAGGTTGTCGTTGTTATTGTGGTGGTTGTTGCTGTTGTTGTTGGTGTTGCTGGTGTCATTGTTGCTGTTGCTTTTGTCGTCATTTTGGCACTGATTGCTGACAACTCAAGCAGCAACATTGCCAAGTATAAACGTTCTTTCAACTGCTGTGCGTCAGTTGAAAGCGCATTGTGCAAATCTCCTGCAACAACAAGAAGAACAACAACAACAACAGCAACAACAACAACAACAACAACAACAACACTAATCACAGGTAGCTTTAGCTTAGTTTTTCCATCTAATCTGTAAAGATCTATGTGCTGTGAGAGATAAGCGATAAAATAAGAGCAACAAATGCAAACACACGAAATCTCACTCTGTCTCTCCCTCTCTCTTTCACTCTGTCTTAGAGTGTCTATCTCTTTCAGTTTTGAAATTGCTGGCACTTTGCGTTGCGTTTTTCGCTTTGAACTTCGTCTCGTTTTTTACGCTTTCCTCCTATATACATAAGTAGACAGCCCCCATATCGTACATATATATTTTTATAACACTGCCTGCCCCGTTTAATTAAGTCAAGTGAGTGAGGATCGCTGCCCCATGCAACACACACACACACACACACACACAGACACTCACACACATACACACATGCCACACAGTTGCCAGCCTCTCTAAATGCCAACAAATTCAGCGCAGCTGCCTCTGCCACCTCCTTCTGCTCCTCTTCTCTGTCTGCCCCTCTTTTACGATCAGCCTCTGCAGCTCTTGTATTTGTTTTGTTTATTTGATTTGATTTGCTTTCTTTGTTTGCCGCCGACAACGACGACGACGACGACGACGTCGCTCTATTTTTGCTGTGAGTTTGCAAATCTGTTCGCCCAGCTGTTGGCCCAGCTAAAAGCTAAAGTCATAGCCATATTCATACTAAGCTACAACCCAGAGCCCCCAAAAGTCTCCTCCTTTTTAATTATTTGATTTTACTAATATTATATTATTTGTATGAACATCAGGGATAGTATATAAGAGCCTAAAAATCAAAGCGGAAAATATATATCTAAACAAATGTGGAAGTCCCAAATACGTTATATCTGGATGTTCCTGGAACTCTAAGAAACTTGTTTTTAAATATTCTTAAATAAACTAATTTCGATGCTTAGTTTTTAAGAAAAAAAAATAATTGAATGTTTGTATAATATAAGTGGTTAATAAATATGAAATGCAATTAATTATTATGTCAATAATATATCAATATTCTAAATATATCAATATGAAAATACTATAATATAATAATTAAATTTGTTTGTTATTCTATTAGTTGTACATTAAAATAACTTAAGTTGGTCGACGAAAAAAATGTTATAAATTTTAATTTAAAATAGTAATAGAAAAAGAAATATAAATCAATTTTATGACTTTTTGTTGTTGTTGATTTTTTGATTTATTGGTTAATTTAATATTTTTGGTTTCAAATAAATTTGTATGTAATTTTTAATTATATTTGAATTATTATTGTTAGTGGGAGTTTCTCTTAATTTATTGATTAAAATAAATATACATATTATTTTTGTTTAATTTTTACTTTTAGAATTATAGTTGTTACGTTCTCTGGTATTTAAATATGCTAAGTACCATCATCATAAGCGTCACCTTCAGCATCACATCATAAGCATAAACATCACGCTCTATGCGAACTCTTTCTTCTAGCGTCTTTTGTCTTATCTTGGCGCATAATTTCTCACGTTCCTCTGACTAATGCCAACTGCTGCAGGTGGCTTATCAATATCGCAGCAGCAGCTGCTGCTGCTGATAAGAGCAAGCTTTGTTCTCTCTCTCTCTCTTTCTACTCTCTGGTGACCATGAATCATGAAAACTGTGCATCAGCAAACCACAAAACTAACCAACTAACAATAATCATTCATAAGATTATTTTATCTACTAGAAACTAACAAATAATCATTCATAAGATTATTTTATCTTATGCAAACAAAAATATTTGTAACATTTCTTGATAGCTCTGCATAAATAGACAACAAACAGTTCTTAATATGAGCTCTTAAATTGTGAGTTAGAATCTTTTAAACCAGCTAACAATTGAAAAGAAACTATAATTGTATCTACTTCTTATTAGATTAAAGTTCAAAGAGAAACTATTAATAGTTAAAAACAAATTCTTTATGTTTTAAAACCCAAACCATTTTCTTTCTCAACCAGATGGGAAATATAATATTTAAAGAAAATAAATTCTTGTCTTTAAATACTCGTAAAATATTTCTAAAAACAGCTGGCGAAACTTGAATAAAAATTCTTTAAGTAATTGAATACTTGTACAAAATATTTGTATAATTTAGTAGCAAAAAAACAAATAACAGAAATAAATATTAAGTGCACTGATATGCAAGTTGTCATGTTAAGTATTTAATAAATATCTGCAAATTATGTTTCAATAATTAAATATACATATATTTTTTACTTAATTTAGTAATTGAATCAGCTCATATTTGTGATAAGTTAGTAAATTAGTTTGTCAGATAAGTGCGAGTGTAAACACAGCGAAATACCAGAAAATTTGTTGCATTGTGTTATCAAAGTGATTGAGGCTGTGACGCTGGCGCTGCAGCAAACAAACAAACAAAAGGACACACAAACAGACAGACAGACAGACAAACAGAAAGACGGACAGACAAACAAAACTAACAAACACGGAAAATTGATTTACAATTTATTGTTGTTTGCTGTAACTAAACTCATTTTGATAATTCATACTAAAAAAAGAAGTGAAGACAAATTTTCCGTGACGTGTTATTTGAATGTCTGCAAGTGTTGATGATGACGTAGCTTCTACAGTAGCTGTTGTTATTATTGTTCCTACCCATTGTTGTTGTTTGGGACCACCTCTTGGCATGTTTTTCACAAAACTGTCAAAAAGTTATGCAAATATTTGGTGTCATTTTATGTAAATCCCGTAGATACACGTACTCGCTTCTACTTCTATTTCAAAAGATTCTTTCTTGGCCAATTTTCTCTCGAGTTCTTCTGGCTAATTGTTGGCTCTTTTTGTTGTTGTTTGCTGTTTGTTGGGGGCGTGTGAATGACAACAATGCGGCAGTGATAATGCTGATAAGCCTCAAAGGAAAATATTGTGCTGTTGTTTGTTCGATTTCTGTCGAGGGCTGCACAAAAAGGAATGACAAATAACCAGAAAGTATGTGGATAAAACGTTATGGGAAAACTAAGCTACTTTAACAACTTTTTGAATAATTTTTTAAATAATTTTTGGGTAATAAAAATTTGAAATCTCTAAATATTAATATTTTAAAAAAATATTATAGTTTTTCATAAGAATGTTTTTAGAAATACATATTAAATAATTATCTTTATATTTGAACTTTTATTTTGAGTGCAGTTTTTAGTTAAGATACATTTGTATCTTTTTGAACTCTGCTGCTGCAACCCTGCAACAGATAACGGCATTTAAGTACGTCACCAGCAGACAAACACATTAACATATGACTTTTGAATACATGAATACACTCATATTCACATTCATGCACTTGTTGCCCTGGCGACAGCGTGTGAAAAATTCTATACAAAACGCATTGAATTTTTGTTGTTAATCTTTCTTTTTTTTGCTTTTTAATTAAATAAATAGATAAATATGTATATGTATATTTAATTGTTGTTGAGAGATTTGCTCAAGGCCATGTGTACATGTATTTGCTCTTTAACTGTCACTCGTTGGGCTTATCGCTTTTAGCTTCAGTTTAGTTGCTGTTATGAGTTTAGAGAGAGATTGCAACTGCAATTGCAACTGAGCAACATGTTGCTGCCACAATTTGAATGTCTGCGGCGTCTGCTGCTCATCAGCTTTTGACTGTCTTTTTTTTCGTAGTGGTTGTTGTCGTTGTTATTGTTGTTGTGGCTGGCGCACAAAGCGCCTGATTGCTGATAGCCATCAGCAGCAGCCACAGCAGCCACAGCAGCCACAGCAGCGACAGCAGCAACAGGAGGAGCAGCAGCAACATGGACAACGATTGCAATTGTTTGGCAATGACAGAGCGCACCTCCCAGACGGCCGTAAAGCAAACAAGCCATAATTAAGTTGCACTCGAAATCGCAGAGAGGCAAAGTTGCAACTGGTTGCAAGTCGCTCACTAAGTCAGTGAGTCAGTCTGTGTGTGTGTGTGTGTGTATGTGTATGTGTGTGTTTGTATTGCATTCACCGATGATCTTAATTCCATTTAAATCGATCAATTTCCACTGACGACATTATTTTTGCATGCCCAGCCCCAGAGCAACCACCGCCAGCAACCGCCGCCAACAACAGTTTACATTAGCGATGGGCAACAGCAAAGAAGTATCGATATTGATATTGGAAAAAATTGTGTATCAAAGCAAATCATAGCCAATAGATAGATATATGATATATTTTAAACAGTTATATTTACACCAATAAAGCCTCAATTGTCTACTTTCTTCAAAAATCCCTTTTATAAAAGTTTTTAATAAGCTTTGATTGTAGATTTATCTAAAGGAAGTCTTTACATGTAGCACATTGTACGTCAAAATTTTCCCCCGGGTTTAAAAGCTCTTTTACAGGTGTAGAGCTTTCAAAATGAAAAAGTGTTTTCTACAATTACTGTAGATTCTCTGACAAGGAAAAGTAAAATTAAATAAAAGCATTCTTTAATATTGAGCCCAAACACTACACCAGAAGCTTTTCCGCCCGGGGGAAAACTTAGGCTAAATATTTAACTAAATGAGAAAGTTAAAATTTTCTTTTGTGTCATATTAAGAATAAAGTTATCATATTCATGACATATATCACTGTTTATTTCAAATATTCTTGCTCCGTTTAAAGACAATCTAAATATCGTTTGATTTTTATACCCATCCCTAGTTCACAGTCCACAGTCCACAGACAATCGTCGTCTTGGCCGGTTTTGAGTCAGCGCTTTGGGTTACGTGGGTGAGCTGCCAACAAGTGGAATGACTAAGCGCTCTCAGAGTCTCAGTCTCAGTCTGGGTCTTGGTCTGGGTCTGGGCTCTGTGGTCTGGGTCTTTGCCTTTGACTGGCAGGCGAGCTTATCGCCCAGTTGTAGATCGGGACGCGCCCTTTTTGTCAGTGTTTTGTCGCTAAAAATAGCCACAAGGCTGTTAACTTATAGCCAAGATCATCATCAAACAGGCAAACAGTAACAATAAGACCAACATCATCATCTTTATTATCATCATCATCGTCACATTTATGAGCAGAGGCATAATCAACAGTTTATAATCTAGAGCAAGTCCATTGGCCAAAGACAAAACCAATGCGAAAAGCCAAACTTAACCCAATTTTTCCGCAAAAGGAAAATGAGCACATTACAAGAAACAAGCTGGAAAGAAAGAAAAGTCTGTCTCTGTTTGCTACCTGATCTCATCTTGGCCACGTTGTGGGACACTGACACTGACATTTGTCAGCCGCCAACAACAACAGCAACAGCAACAGAGACGCATCCTTTTTGGCCAAAAGCCGCTTTGGTAAAAGCAAAGAAAAAATAGTTAAGTAAAAAAAAAAGTTCTCGCTTTTGTTCCTAATCAGCGTGGGAAAATCAAGCCAAAGCGAGAGCGAGAGAGCCAGAGATTATGACCTTCAAGAGGTGCGGTTCACACCCACAGCTGGTTGGAAAAAACTAAGAAAAATAAAAATAAAAAAGAAAAGCACCGCTAGGTGGCGCTGTTAAATGCAGCTGCTGTAGCACCTGGCAACTATAAAATTTGGTGCATGTTCGCTGATTGAACACAAATGATACGGAAGTCGGTCGAGACTTGAGACTCGAGACGCGAGACTCAAGCGCAGAGTTAAAGCCAATGAGTAAAATTCTCACGCTTGGCCACTTGGATTACCCGCCAGATTACATGAAACGCGCCTACACAACAGCAACCACAACAACAACAGCAGCAGCAACAGCAGCAACAACGAAGGCGCATAAATCAGCTGCTGCTGTTGGAGACTTGAGACTTGAGACAGAGAGAATGAAACAGAGACAGAGTTAAAGTTAAAGCTGGATAGCAGGAAAAAGCCGCCAAGTTGTACGCATGCCAAAAGCGGCTTAAATGTCCAAAGTGGGCAACAACAACAACAACAGCAGCAGCAACAGTAACAACAACAACTGTAAACTGCTTGTGGAAAATGTGAAAATGTGCAGTGAAAAGTCAGCTGGGCAAGTTCTGCGCTATGGGAAACTATTCCGGCCAGCAAAGCACACTACTACACAACAAAAATTAATCATACGCCCCATTAAACGAATGACGCAACCAAAAGTGTTTTCTTTTTTGCCATGATTCGTGCGCTTTTCCAATAAAATTCAAAAAGCACTCATCGCAAGTTGTCAGACATTGCTCTTGTCTAGGAGCAATCCCTAGAACACCAGCAACACCAACAACACACACACAAAATGCGTTGACTTCTTGGAAATTGTTTTGCGGCAATGTGTGCAAAAATAAATTTCTTTGACACGCCACATAAAATGCTCTCAACTTCTGCTATGAAAACAGGGAAAAAATGAAAATAAAACTGGAAATTGTAACACTGCGCAGGCAGATGGCCAAAATGGACAACAACAACAACAACAACAACAACAGCAACAGCAATAACAACTTGGCACTTGCATTGCCAAAAAGCCAAGAAGAAAAAATTAAAATTGTTGGCAATTTTCGCCTTTTTGCATTTTTAATTCACTTGCGCTTATTTATTATTATTTATTTGGAGCTCCCTTCTTAATGTGCATCCGTTTCGTCTTTTAAGCCCATTTAATGTTTACTCTTTTGTTTTCTTCTCTCTCTCTTTTTTTTGCTCGTTGAAATGTTTATCGGCCAGATACAGACATCTATATGCATATATACTATTGTATATTTTGAGCGCCTGTCAGCCAATTGTTGTTGCTTGGCATTTTTATTGTTGTTATTGCTGTTGCTGTTGCTATTGTTTGTTATCTTGTAATATTTATATGCATATTTTGGACGAGAATTGCTCGTGCAATTGCTGTTACAATACTCGTAAATAATCAGTTCTGTTATCTGCTTTAATTGCACAACTATTTATAAAACTTGTACTAATCTACTTCTTGATTTGTTACTTAAACTGATATTTTTAGAATCAAGTTTTGTTATAATTTTGTTGGGTTTCTTTCTCTCATTCTTGCTATTGAAAATTCTCAAGCTGTTTGACGTGATCTTTTTACTAAGAAAAATTTGTATTTTAAATTATTTATTAATTATATAAATTATATATCAGTTATATTTAGTTAAATAGGATTTCCGTGAATAGATTTCTAAAAAATTGTAGTTCATTAAAATGCAGAAATCCTAATTTAATGACAGCTATATTTTGATGAACTTAGAAGAATTTATTCTTTTATTTTTATTTCATTGAAACATTTTAATATTTATTAAAATATTTAATATTTTTCTCACATAAAAATTAATAACATACTTCTTACATTTTTAAGTATGTATTTATGTTATTTATACACACATTTTAAATTAGTTATGGAGTAATTTGAAAGCAGCTCTTTTGCTTAATTTGAGACTGTTGCAATTTTAACTAAACATGTTGTTTAAAAATATATTTTAAGCAACTATTCTTAGAATTGTGTTTTCCCAAAATTGTTTGTTAGTCATTCTTATCTGTTTGTAAACTTTGCCAAAACTTGTTGTTTGTTTCACATTTGATCTGTTATCTTATAATGAACAACATCTGAACTTTTTCCGCTATATATTTTTTCCTGGAACTGCCTATCCCTATAAGAAGAGTGTGCATCATCGTTATTCCCAATTCCCAATTTCCAGTGCTCAATTTATTCTTTCAATTTGTCATCTGATCGTTAAGTTTTTCACTGACTTCCATTAGCTATCGTTGCCATGTTTGTTCATTAACGATGTGTTGAAAATGTGATTCCCAAAAAATGGGATAAAAATTCGAATTGGTTCAAATTTACAGTTAAGTATGTTAGCGAAACGGTTTCGCTTGATTGCATTTAATTTCTTCTTCTCCCCCTTCAAGTCTAAGGCTTGGCCATGCCCCATTGCCACACCCTCAGTGTAGAACAATGTTGCCACCAAATTGCACAACAACAATAGCAAACCAGCAACAGCAACCAGCAACAAGAAGCAATTGGATTTTGTTTAAACAACTTGTGGAATAGTTCGTCAATCAACTGACGCCGAAATTATTTGGGAAACAAAAAAACCATTGCGAAAAATCGCTGGCATCAATAAGAATGTTTGTTGTAGAGTTGCCACCCCACACCAAAAAAATAGGTAAAATAAATAAATAAAGTGCCAAACTACAGATTACAACATTTGTGATGTTTATTAATACGAAATTAAGTAGCCAAAGTTAACAACAACAACAACAGCAACATACAAGAAAAAACCCGTCAAGGTGTTTTTTTCTTTTTTGTGTGGGTGGCCCAGGGCTGGGGAGGGGTGAAGGTGTCTAGGGCAGGGGGACCTCAAGTAGCGCTTTCATCTTTTTGTAATTAGGTGAGCGCAGAGACTGATAGATAGCTCGTTGGATAGATACAGATTGGATTTTGAATACGTATCCACACATCTCCACATACATACATACATACATATAAATATCAATGTATATATGAGCCAGAGCGTAGGAAAGATGAAAATTAAAACAGCAGCCCAGTAATGTTTACATATTGCAATGTTGCGGGCCACGCTCAAGTTTGCTCTGTGTTGGGCATAACAAGTTGTCGATGCAGTTGGCAACGCGATGCAGAAAATGCAAAAGTTATAAACAATTATATAAAGTATAAGTTTAACAAATAAGCATCAGTTAATCTTGTTGAACTTGCGAATTTCTGTAGGTCAAGATATAGCAAATCATTTAAAATTTTGAAACTACATTTTGTTTATATACAACAAATAGTTAATTAATTAAAGAAAATTCACTCTTTTTAAATGTAGAATCAATTTAAAAATTAATTAACATTCCGCATAATAATAGTGTTATTTTAAACAAAGTTATGACAGTTTGAAGTCTGTTGACCTTCGTGATTGGAAACTTTTTTTTTAACTTAAATCTATAATCAATTTATAGATCAAATCATGATCAAATTGACATTCCGCATAAGAATCAGATCAGTTTTGACCAAGTTATTCAAGCTTAAAATCTGTTGTTATATATTTCAAAGAGTATTTAAACTTCGTTTTGATTTAGGTAAGTTTTTAAACGCCAGACGCATACGTAGACCAACAGCTGTCGATACACACACATTTATTGAATGGTTTTTTTTGGCTATGTTGTTGTTGTTGTTGTTGCTGTTGTTGCTGTTGCTGCTGCTGCTTTTTGTGGTTCAGTTGTTGGATTTCATTACGGCCCCGACGGCGGGGGCGTTTATAATTAATTGTAATTGTCGTTGAAAGATTAATTTGGTTGCGCTTCAATGGCGCTTCATTGTCGGCCATCGCGCGTTTTGGGGAAATCAATTTTATATAGTTTCTGTTTTTTTTTTCTAAGTTTTTCTGCCTCATTTCGTTTTGGGTTTTTTTTCTGACTCTGTACTTTTGTTTTTTTTTTGGTAGCGGCAACACACACATAAATGTATATTTTATGCTGCGAAAAGTGCAATCAAGTGGTTAGTTTTGTGCCTGGGAGAGTCTGGCAAGAGGGTGGGAATGAGAGGGGGCAGAGGGGACTAACCTAGGGGCAAATCTTCAAAGGGGCAACGGCGATGACGGCGCACGCCGTCTTATGTCGGCCCATTGAAATGGAGCATAAAAATTGTGGCTATAAATAAGACCCTGTAGGAAGAACTGTTTAAATTCTGTATAAGAAGATGAAGGGGGGAGGGGGTAGGGGTTTTGTATTTTATTTTTCTTTCTTTTTTTTTTCAAATCAAATTCAAAGTTGTTGCTGCCGAAACATTTCCGTAGATCAAAGTCACAGCTTGACAAATTTCTATGGAAAGAGAGAGTGTGAGAGAGAGAGTGAGAGTGAGAGAGTGAGAGTCAGACACCAGCTGTGTCAGCTGACAGTCGGAGATCGCTGCTGTTAATTGCTTTTATATCATTATCAATGCCATAACCTGATAACAGCTAACAAATTTTCTACTTTTCAACACTTATAATGGCCCGGGGGCATCTTTCGCACAATCTCCAACTGATAATTATCAACAGAAGCAGCAGCAGCAGCAGCAGCAGCAGCAGCAACAGCAACAGCAGCAATTGTTGCAGCCTTTACTGATTGATATGCAAAAAGAACACTTCACCTGTGGAAAAATCTCTATTTTTCTATTAATATTATTCTTTTTTATTTGCTTAAAGGTGGCGGCCTCTAGCGTTCGGTTTTTGCGCAATCATCGGCGCCGACTGAGCGAATGAACGCATTGCAAGCCCTTTGATCTCTTGCCTGTTTTCTTTTTATTTTGGCCAACAAAGATGGCGCCATATGTTGCTGCTGTTGTTGTTGTTATTACTGATGTTGCTGCAGCTCTAATTAGGCACACTTTATATAGACTAGTTGCTGCTGTTGTTGTAGGGTGTATTTTTCCCCTGTCTGTCAGCAACGTCGCGACGTTGTTGTTGTTTTAAAAATAAATTGCACATAAATTTATGAAACATGAAAGATCTCAAATAAATATTTCGTCATATTGTCAGACGCCCTAAAAGCAGAAGAAGTAGGGGACTGGATTTAATTTAATTAGTTTTTGAGTTGAGATTACTTGCGCAGCAACAACAACTGTTGCTGTGATCAACGTCATTTCAATGGAACGTGTTAAATAAATTGTAAAATTCTGTGGAAATCATCTGCAACATTTAGGTGCAATTCGAATAGTGTTGCCAAAAATTGCACAGCTAAATATTTAGATAGTCCCAGTAAAAACAGCAGGAAGCGCCAGAAACAAATATACACACTAAAACTATAAAACAAACACACGCATACACATAGACACAGACAACTACTTGTAGTTATAACAACAACTAATTGCCAATGACATATAAACAATCGCTGGCAACATTTGCAGCAACAAGTTGCTTGAACAGCCGTTTTGGCCAAGTGCAACCAGCAACCAGCTATCAGCAAACAGCAGCAGCAGCAGCAGCAACAACATCAAAGTTGGCTCGATTGTCTGGCCAGACAGTCTACCACTTTGTGGCAGTGCAAACTGGCAATCATCATCATTAGCCACGGCCATTTTTGGGTAAATAGTGCAACCCTCTTTGCATAATAATGTGGACAAGGTGCGCATTTGGTGAAAAGCGCGCAACATGCAACATTTTTGTGTCTAAATAAAGATGCGATGTCGTCTGACAACAACAATTACAACTACAGTAGCTGCAACAACAGTCACAACAACAAACCATAACAATAACAACTTTTGGTTGCAACAAACAGCCTGTTTGGCCAGCAAACCCGGTAGTTGCCACTAGTCGATAATAAAATGTTTACTTCTGCATATTCAGTTGCCAATCGATTATAATAAATATTTATCGATTAATAAATCTATTAGAAACTATGAAACAATGAATGGGAAGAAACATTTTTAATGATACAATTTATATTAAAAAGAATACATACATATTAAATCTAATGAATATTGTTAAACCATATTAATTAAAAATGTTTATCATTTAAACTGACTCAACATCAATTTAAAGAATATTATCAAAAGAATTGGTATTCATTTAAGCTTCCCTAAAATAACTTTACTTAATTATTATATTTAAACTATATTATTAACCAGAAATTATAGCTCAAATTCAAGGATATTAAATTCTTCTTCACTAGCAGAAGTGTTAAATGTTAAATAGGGTTAAAAAACTATTTTAAAGTTTGATTTATTGCCAAGGCTTTTGGATCATTTGGCAGATTAATAAATTATAGTTAAGGTAAAAGAAAAAACGCAAAGACAGTTTAAATTTGCTTATTCAAGTTAAAAGACGATGTATATTAATATAATAATTTTAAATAAATGAAGAGAATTAAAGATAGAAGATACAAATTTAGAATGCATCAACATTAATTTAAATATAAATATGTTTACTAACATATTTTTTCGATAAATGGATTTGGTTTTTGCAATTCCATATTCTTTACTTTTTTTTTTAAATGTATTTATTTATTTATTTAAGTCATCCTTTAGCTGTTATCTTGAAGTGTTTCGATTACTGTTACTATTACACACTTGAAAGCAGTTAATAATCATTCACTTAATGTGATTACTCATCGATAACGTTTAGTGTTCAAACAAACGGCAATTGTTAGCCGTTAACTGATTTGAGATGGCGCCTAACGGTTTATCAAAGGCAATAAGTATATTACGCATACGTCGCATGGGACAATCGTACAAATATACGTCATCGGCGTAAAGTTCGTTACTTGTTTTCCTGGGAACGGAAACGGGAACGGGAACAAGTGAAGTTATCTAAGTAATACACGCCGATAAGTAATGCCAACAAAAGCCTATCACGAGATCATTTTGAGCACCCACCTTAAACTTAATTTGTTCTCTCTCTCTGTCTTTATGGTTGTTTGTCTCTTTCTCTTTGGGTTGTCACGCTGCCTCATTTGCAGTCACGTCAGAGGCGACAGGCGTCAGACGCCGAGCAATGGCCCCCAGAAAAATCAGAAATCCGAAAGGCAAACGCAAACGCAAACTTTGGCGTCACATTTTGGGCCAGAAACTGTCATAGACTGGCGCAGATTTATAATGGGGCGCCTAACAACCAAAACAGCAACACCAACAGCTACAGCAATAACAACAGCAACACCAACAGCAACAACAACAGCAGCAACAACAACAACCGGCAGCAAGAAAATTACTTGGCCGTTCATGCGGCGGCTTCAAAGTTTATTTCATTTTTGGTTTTTCGCTTTTTTCGGTATTTTATTTTATTTCATTTTATTTGATTTCATTTTATTTTTTTTTTTGGTCTTCTCTTTCTTTTGGTGGCATCATTAAAATGTACAGAGTAACTCACAATTTTTGAAATTTATTTCATACGCAGCGTGGGAATTGCCCGTCAATTGTATGAAAGGCGCCAAAAACAGTCACAATACTTGACGTATTGTTGTTGTTACTCTCTTATTGTTGTTGTTGTTGTTGTTGTTATTGTTATTGTTGCTGCGCTATTTTGCGCATTATAAACGCATTAACTAATGTTGGAATTATAAGACGCCGCCACGCATAAATAAACAATTAAAATTGTTGTTAAGACGAACACTGAAAAATGTCGATAAATGTCGCAAAATACAGACAAAAAAATAAAAGAGAAGAGCACAAAACATGAGACATAAAACATTGATAAGTGGAACTCATGAGTTTCAATTTGTGGCCAGTTGACAGTTGACAAAATGCCAAGCGAATATTTTTTGGCAACAAACAAACAAAGCATCAAATTGAATCCAAACTAAAAACTAGCAAAAAATATATATGAATATACTTTCATAATATTTGAAATTATATTTGAAAATGAGCAACTAAAAGGCAACAAAAAGTGTCGTTAAATAATATACTTATGAATAAAGAGCTTCGTAAAAGAGCAATCATATTTTATGTCATAATCAATTGAGATTTTTTCGAAATTCAAATAGAAATTAAAAATATAAGTATATCTTTAAAATGATGCTTGAAATTAAATACTTCTGAAGATCTTCTTATCTTAGTTTTCTTATGTTGTTTTTGCTTTTCAAAATAATAATCAAAATTTTAAATTACGAATAACTAAAGATTTTTCCCTGCAGAGTATTTCTGAATTAATTTATACTCTCACTATATTTAAAATAATTATGATTATGTTTATTACAATACGATTTTCTTAGTATCTGAGGCTGACAAATGAATAAAGTACGCATACACATATACACATAAGTATTTAAAGACATTGCTCATACGCACCGTTTGCTTTTGGCTGTCTCGTCATTTGTGGGCTAGTGAGAGCGTAGCGCTTTATGGTCTATGAAACGATCAAAATTTCTACGCTTTGGGCTTAATTGCAATGGCAGAAACCGTAAAGCAGTTGGCAAGCGCCGTTAACTCACTTCCCAGACCCAAACACACATTTTACATTTAAGTATTTTTTATTTTTTTGTGTTTAGTTTTTTCTTAGCTCTTTTTTACTATGCTTAGGGCACGTGTAAGCGCTGGAGTGCAACCATTTGGCTGCTCATAAAGATTACAAAGAATGAAAACAGTATACGATCCATTATCAAAAAGTTATCAACAACAACAGGAATATCAACAGCAACAGCAACAACAAGAAGTCAAGCTGCAGGCTGCTAGTAATGCAAATTGAATTGATGTTGCTGCTGTTGCAAAGTTGATGTTGCTGCTGCTGCTACCTCTGCCTGTTGCCGTTGCCCTTGCCACTGAGTCAAGCTGCATGCCTGAAATTATAGCATAAATAGCTGAAGCCGATGCCTGAGCTCAAGTCTGAGCCTGAGTCTGAGGCTGAGCCTGAGACCAACAGGTGCCCAAGTGCCAGTTGGCAGTTAAGAGTTGCCAGTTGCCAGTCAGTTGGCAACACGTGCCCAGGGCGATGCTGCCGTGGCTAAATAATTACGTAATAAGTGGTTGGCAGTCAGGCAGCAGGTTGCCAGCAAGGAGCAACATCCAGCAGCAACAAGGCAACAAGGCAACGGGCAACCAGGCAACCAGGCAGCAACTTGGCCTGTCAGACAAACTATGCCAAGAATTTCATATGAAAGCGCGCGCTGAGTGCCGGCCAAAGAAGAAGTGAAAAGTCAGTTAGCCAGACAGATGGACAGATAGATGGACAGACAAACAACATTGTGGCCAAGACAGCACAAGCACAAACTTGTTGCCTGCTCAATTTTCCAGCCTGACACGTGTGACTAATATTGAGTTCCAGTTAGTTAACTAATTCTATGGCAGCAGCCAGCATTTTAATATAAATTAAATATGTTCAATGCATTTATAATAAACGTAGACAGTTTAAATAATGAACTAGTTCATTTACTATTGTATTTCATTTACTACACCATTTATTATAACTTACTTTTTTGTCAGCTGATGAACTTTATGAACTTGTTTAGTTTGAACTTTAGAATTTGTTAAAAATAATCTCTTGGGTAATAATCATGCATTTTTAACACAATTAATTTAATTTTGTAAATAACAATTTATTACTAAGTCAAGATTTTTTGTTTTATTAATATTTTCTATGTCATTTAATTTTTTTAGGTAATTGAAAACTATTTTTAAGCAACTCTTTATTTTATTTAATAATATGACAAATACACACAATTATATTATTGTTTCAACAACAGTTCACACTTGCAAATCCTTAATTTGTGAACTAGTTGAACTAGTTCCGTATTAGGTAAAAAATTGCACAAAACGCAGGCAACATTGTTGCTTCTAATGCCTTGGCAACATGTTGTTAAAGCAGCAATGTTGATGTTGCTGCCTTG
Source organism: Drosophila neotestacea (assembly GCA_035044365.1). Lineage (NCBI taxonomy): Eukaryota > Metazoa > Arthropoda > Insecta > Diptera > Drosophilidae > Drosophila > Drosophila neotestacea. The sequence goes on along the minus strand of JAWNMD010000273.1, from coordinate 5,605,916 downwards.
GCTGAGCTCCAGCGACAGCAACAACACAATCAATAATCGCATCGATAAAGATCGTTAAACGAAATGTTTTTATTTCAAAGCGATGACGATGACGACAACAACAACAACAGCAACAATAACAATAACAACAACAACAATGAATGTTTCGCGGCCAGCTGCAGCTGCGTCAGTCTCTGCTGACGTTGACGTTGACGTCGACGGACAATTGCTGCTGTTGCTGTTGTAGCTGTTGTTGCTGCCACATGAGTTATGACGACTCTCTAGCTCGTTCAGCTGCGCGTTTGTTCGCACGCCACACATGCGCAATGGCAATGGTTCACCTGACTACGACGACAATAACAACAACAACTACAGCAATAGCAATAGCAACAGCAACAGCAACTGGTTGCCACCAGGCCATGCCCACCTTGCCACAGTTGCTGCCACAGCCGCCCCCTGTTGCTGTTGTGCGTCGCGTCTGGCGCGCTGTGCGGTAAATTCGCTTTATGGGCTCCCGACAACAACAACAACAACAACAACAACAGCAACAGCAACAACAACGACGACGACGACTGCGAACTGCTCTATGCTAATTACGTCATGGGGGACGACGCTTCGTACCTAATTTTGCATTGTGGGAACCGAAAACTGGAAATCCAAGACACCCAAGACACACAACGCAGCGACTTTATTTCTTTTTTTTTTCCTTTTCTTTTCTTGGTTGCCCCTGCAACATGCCCCTGCCCCCAACGAGTCTGGCCTGACTGCTTGCATTTTCCAACAGCGACAATAAAAAAGAAAAAATGAGCAACTGTTGCTGCTGCTGCTGTAGCTACTATGCTAGTTGCTGTTGTTGTTGTTATTTAAGCAAATGTGTCGCAGCCAAAGCCAAAGTCGCTGCTGACGTCGACTGCGACTGCGACTGCGACAGCGACGTTGCATATAATGACTTTTTCGACTTGAAGTCTGTTTGGCTTTTGTGCTTTTTATGCTTATGCTTTATGTGATCGCCGGGACGGCTGGTCAAGCATGTGGCAAGTTGCTAGTTGCAGATATTGCTATTTGCTAGTTGTCGTAGCTCATCTGTGTTGCTGCAGCAGCAAAAACTGTTGCTATTGCTGCTGTGTGTGGCATGCAACCTGCTACCTGCCTGCAACTTGTTGTTATTACTGCTGCTGCTGCTGCTGGCATGTTAAAATTATTTTGTGTGTGAAAATATTTTGAAATGGGGCAACATGTTGCACAGACATACATTTTGGGCAACATGTTGCTGTGCGTCCTTGAATATGGCAAGCCGTCTGCAATTATGTCAAGCATTTGCTGTTGTTTTCATTTATAAGCGAAGCATGCGAATTAAAAGCCACAAAAATTACATTTAGACACATTTAAATACCATTTAAATAGCTTGCGCTGCACAAGGTGAAGCTGTTGTTGCTAGTGGCAATACCAACAACATCAACAGCAACAGCAACAACACCAGCAAATTTGTTGCTCGCGGCGACGAATAAAATGCCGCACAAAAATGCTGCTAAAAATGCAACTCCAACTTGAAATTGGCATAGGTGTGTGTGTGTTGTGTGTGTTGTTGTTGGTGTGTGCAAACAAAGCATGGGAACCAAAAAGACAAACACGCGCTCAACTTGCCCCAATGCTTTTGGCCAGTGGCAAACGCACGTTGTCCAGCGGCAATTTTAGCTGATTTTCAGTCACTTTTTGTTGCTTTTATTTGGCTTCATTTTTGTTGACTGTTTTTTTTTTTTTGCTTGTTTTGTGTGTGTGGCTTTTTTTTTATAGCACACGGTCAGCTTGCCGGCCGGCAGAGAAAGAGACAGAGCTGCAGATGATTGAACGCAATTTGCGTGTTTAATAATACACATTTTATACCATAAATTTTAATAAGTGCAAAGTGCAACATTTCATATTTTCATTTATAAAAGTACATTTTTATATATTTTATTTAAATTTGGTAGACTTTATTCTTTAACTTAGAAACAAATTTAAAGTGTTTATTTAAGAAAATTCCAGAATTAAAATTAAAAGGTTTTGTTTATTCCAAAATTCTAAACGATCTTTCCCTAAACGATATATACAAAAAATAGATTTTTAAATACGAAATATTTTGCAATGTAGAATCAATTTACAGTTCTAATTAAGATCATAATTACACTCATTAAAATCTGATCGGTTTTGACAAAGTTATGCAAGTCTAAAGTCAGTTGACACTGGAACTGACAACATCTCAAATTGTCTTTAAATAAATAAAATAAACATATTTAAGATATTTATTTTTTAATTGAAATTATTTTTGAATTTGAGTTTTATTGATTTACTATTTTTTTATTATTTTTGTTCTTTGTAAGTTTCTTATATGTGAATAGTATCTGCTTATGTAAATGGTATTCTTGTTATTGTGTTTTGTAATAGCTCAGCTTTTAGCTGACTCGAGGTCTGATTAATAAATGCATTTCTGTGGCAGTTGCAGTTGATTTTCCTGCTTGTTGTGGCCTCTGGAATTTCCGCTGTGTGGCCGGAAAAACCCGACATGCTCACGCCAAGTGACAAAAATTCATCATAAAATGGCAAAAGGCAAAGGCGACACCGTAAAGGCGGAAAGGAAAGGAAAAGGAAAAGCAAGGTAAAAGGCGCGCGGGGAATTTCCGGCCAAGAGACATGTGGCATCTACTTATTTACCTGTTGCCACTTGCAACCGAGACAAAGAGAGAGAGAGGGAGAGAGAACGAGAGAGTGAGAGATTAGTTTAGTGCCTAAAGATTTTCCCACGCAGGTAAACAGCGAAGCTTCTTATCAATTGCATTAACAAGTTAAGAACTCAATTCAATTTCGAATCGAGATGAAGATGAAGATGTTGCCAAGATTGCAAATGCGATTATGATCGTGAAATCGGGCTAAAAAGAAAATATTGCATGGCCCGACAGCAGCGGGAGATGCAAACACATGTGGCATGCCACAAAACAAGAACAAGAACTTGCCAGAGGTCCAGACAATATCAAAGGCAAATAATTCAACTTGCCACGACAACAACAACAACAACAACAACAACGACGACGATGAAGTTGCAACTGCAACTGCAACTGCAACAGAGGCAAACTTGGCTATAACCGAGAAGGTGTTGCCTGCAACTGAAGTAGATAGATGAGGCAAGGTCTGCACATTATTAATGTTTGATGTAATTAATGCGTAATTAAGATAGCCAACAAACTGCACAGGAGACAGGAGACAGGACAATCTTGGCAACAGAAGTTGGCTTAGTTTAAGCACTATTTTAGCCATATATTGAGTATTTCCGCTAACCGACAACGCCTCCCCAACCTTTAAAGCCAAGTTCAAAGTGGCAAAGCCGCCAACGCAAATTGCCGAGTTGAAAGATGGAAATGGAAGTGGAATCGAAAACGGTTAGTTCAATCCATTAAGGTAAAATCTGTACCATGGGAAACTGAAACTGAACTCGAGATGAAACTGAACGAAACGATTTCTCAAATAACTAACTCTTAAAAAAAAAAATACTCTAAACTCAAATATCAATCAATTTCAATAAGTTGACCGGGGTATTCATTAATCTTGGCCGCGTGCGCAACTGTTGAAGCGTTTTTCAGTATTTTCAGCATTTTCAACCGAGAGGGAGGGTGGGAGAGAGAGAGAGAGGAAAACGCTTTTAGTGGAGCAGAAGTTGGCCCAGGGCAATGCGTTTATGCGGGCAGAAATTAAACAGCCAGGCAAAACAATTAGTGCCAACAACAACAGCAACATCAACAGCAACAGCAACAACAAGATGACTGTGTGTATCTGTATCTGTATTTGTATCTGTATCTTATCATTTATCTTAGCTGCTGCGGCTATTTATTTGGAATGTGCCGCAAGTGCCGCGAAAATTAACGCAAAATCTTAAGCTGGCTAATTGAGCTCAACTTTTGGCCAACAACAAAGCAAGAGGCGAAAAGACTAGAGCATTATAAATATATTATAAGCTTTGTAACAAAATAACATAAAAGAGGACTACCAATTAAAAAGAAACTGAGCTATGTTATACATAAAACTCGCTATTTGTTAATTTAAGGAACTCTTTAAATAACAAATAAATAATATTGAATAAATAATATTGAATAAATATCTTATTCAAAAGAAATTTGGATTCTTTAAGCTAAAATAAAGTAATTCAACATTTCTACTATTCAATGTATTGAAAAGGGAAATAAAAGAAGTTTAAAATAGAATAGAATTTAATAAAATATTAAAGATCAGCAGCAAATGGAAATTTTTAAAAAACAAAATCGTTTCCGTCGAAAAACTATTTATCGAAAATCGAATTTATTTATGCATTTTATGATAAATTCACTAATTTATGTAGTTCTTGTACCATTCAAAACTATTTGTATATTGAGCAATGATTTTGTATTCCAAGAAACTCGCAAAAAATCCCCTTTTAGTTTATTTTCCAATTGACTTAAAAGGCATACAAAGTTCGACGTAATGCTAAAAAATGTTTTCATTATGTTTCAGGGTGGGGAGGGAAGCGCCACCTGTGGGGCGTTCGCTTAAGCTTTGATATCGCCGACACAGATCTGAATCTGAACGAGACCTTATGAATGCCATACGTTATATGAATTATCCAATTCCGATAGCCGATAGTCGATAGTTGATAGTTGATGGTTGATGGACTGGGATTATGTCACATCCGCTTGTCCGCAATTTTGGACAAAGGGCGGATGCTGGGCATGAAGTGGGGAATAAACTATTAAGCTCGAGTGTATGCACTTGAGGGAACAGTGGCTGCCATTGATATGTCGACATGTGTGCAATTGAAATGTGGCGCCACTTGAGGAACAACTTTAGGTGGGTTGCATCCAACAAGATGAGATGAAGTGAGATGCCTCGTCTCTGATTTCCAAATGCGAATTACAGACAACAGTTGAAGTGGGTGCAGAGAAGAGAAGAGGGGAGAAGAGAAGAGGAGAGTAAGAGGGGAACAGGGCTAACAAGTATAATATTTTTGGCAAGGCGGCGATGATGACGAAGGCGACGACATCGACATCTTCCTATTCTCAAAATGCTTTTCAGCAGCCCGTTGCCCGTTGATGTTGTTGTTGTTGTTGCTGGCGGGGCCAGAAATAGCGTAAAACTCATAAACTGTCGGCAGAGGTTTTGTGGGGGATGGGGGAGGTGAGGTGGGGGACCAGGCAAGTGTCGGCGTTGGCGACTCAGTCAGCAACATGCGATGCCATTTGAAAATTTCATTTCATTTCGTTATAATTTTCTATTTCCCGCATGCCAAACGGCCCCTAGGTACTGCTACCAATGGGGTCCCCCCACCTACTGTCTGTCCCCTCCCCCTCTACCTCCTTAGCTGGTACCCCCTTGTTGGCAAAAGCAACTAGAACAGAGAGAGCTCGACTATAAGAGACCAAGCACTTAGAACTCTTGAATAACTTGCAAGTTTATGAGTTGAACGTGTTGAAATTTTTAGGACAAATCCGAACAATAGTTTATATTGATCTAGTTAAAGCTAGACTCTAGCTTTACGATTTAAAATCATCATCAATAGTTAAAGGAGGTTAAAAGTACAATTCATATATCATTTTGATATTGAATTTAATACAATAAACTACTTAAATGCAGATATTTCTACTTTACGGTGACTTTCACGCTTCCTTTTACTTTGCCTTTTCCGCGCTTTTCCATTTAACCATCTCAACAAACTTTTATAATTTCAAGTACAGGGTCTAAAAAGCCTCCCCTTTTTTGTTGACTAGTTGTTCATTTGGTTTTGCTGCGTCTAGCGCCGGCATTCATACTTAATTACCAAAAACGAGAAAAGTCGAAGAGTTGTCGTTGTTGCTAGTATAGTTGCTCTTGTTGTTGTTGTTGTTGTTGTTGCTGCTTGTTGGATCTTCTCTGGCGTGACGCTAAAACAACAATAACAATAACAACAGAAAATCTTTTGACCAGGTAGCCAGACACCAGGCCAAAAAGATGATGATGAATTGTGGGTGCCGTTGAGTAAGTTTGTCTCTCTGCAACGTAGGCGTTGACCTAAATAAATTCTTGTTGCTGTTGTTGTTGTTGCTGCTGTTGTTGCTGCTGTTGCTGTTGTCGTTGCTGCTGCTAAATCGTTTTCCGCTTGTGCAATCGCTTGCTAAACAATTCTACAGTGACAAGTGCAACCAGAGTAGAGAAAAACGATAGAGAAAGAGAGACAGAGAGAAAAAGATCTAAGCAGCTTTGATTGTAAATGGAAACTCACAGTCAAGGTTCAACAAACAACTCTTAGAAGTTGCAATGAAATCTATACCCTCTCTATACAGATAAAAAAAACCACAAATTGATTTTCAATGTTGCAACAATATTATATAATATTGTAAATAAGTTGAAAGACAGGGCCATTTGAGAGCTTGTAGACTGCACTGATTGAAGGTGTTGCTGTTGCTGTTTCTCTTAAGTTGACAGCAACTGTTTGTTGTTGTTGCTGCTTTCGATTGCTTCTGGTATACGCTTGGCGGCATTTCGAGCACTGCCAGTTTGTCTCCGCTTTTAACCAAAACAAACAACCAGCAACAACCAGCAGCAGCAGCAACAACAATCGATGCTGCTGCTGCTGCTGTTGCTGGTAACGACGAGCACACAAAAGCAAATGATGTTTTATGAGCAGCTAATTTACTTAACACCTCAACAACAACATCAAGAATAAAGATAAAGCAGAAGTAAGAAAAAAAATGAACATATCAACTATAATAGGCCAAGCCAAAAACAAAAACTAAGGAATAAAACATTTATTTTTATTTATTTTTCACATGGCCTTTTTTATATTTGGAGTCACATTTTTCTCGGCTTTTTTGGTTGTTGCTATTGTTGTTGCTGTTGTTGTGTGAGAATTTGGAAGCTGACATTGCGTGGCGTGGGTGCAAATTGGCCAGCAATATATTGTGGACCAGTTAATTCATGAAAATACCGATTCATTCAAGTTCGAAGGCATTTTAATTAGTTTTAAGCGGAGCATAGCTCCATCTTTGTCGTCATATGCGGCGTATGATTAATTTACGAACTTGGACCTGGCCAAAACCAAACTGAATCAGTTGTTTGTCGCATGTAAAAGTGTTTATTGGGTTATTGCTTATTTGTGGCTCTTGTTTTTTCTTCTCTTTTCTTGCTGATTGGAGATTGATCTCTGTCGCATTGTCTCTGGATTTTTATGTTTATGACAGTTGCTGACGATCTTCAGTCCAAAGTGTTTAATTTGCTTTATGGCCAACAAAGACCAAAAAAAATTGATTGATATGTAAATTTAACTGGCAAAAAGCGTATGCTGATGAGCGATTTATACGTGGGTGTATCGATATATAGATATATATCTCTATATATGCTTTATATAAATCTCTAAATTATGTATGCATTTAGTGCATGATTATTTAAGAAACAAAAAAATAAAGCTTGGCAGCTGCAAATTGTGAAATTGCTGCGTTTGCGAACAAAACAAAAGCCAAAGCAAAATAAATCAATCTCAAAGACGAAAAAGTAAATATCCTGTATCCCCTCTGTATGCCTTCCCCTCTCCTCTTACCCAGCTGCTATTCATTCACATTCATTCATTAAGCTAAAACTGAAGCTACAGGAACAATTGCAGGCGTGGAGGCGACGGCAGCAATAAGTAAATAAACATAAATTGAGAAGCGCATAGACAGAGGGGGAAGGGAGGTTTGGGGAAAGAGGGAACTCTTAGGAGTAAGAGAAAAAGGGAAAGAGAGGAAAAAGAGAGAGAAGTAAACAGTGAGAGAGAACAGCTGATTGCAGCTGATTTCTGCTTTCAGAAAGAAAAAAAATGGGCTGCCTATGTGTTCTCCTCACTCTTCTACTCTCTTCTGTCTCTTTCTCTCTCTCTCTCTTTCTCTCTCTGTGTGTGTGTGCGACAGGCATGACAGAAGCCAAAGAAGACGCAACGGCAGCAGCAGCAAAAATGAATTAAAAATCTAATTGCGATCGGGTTGAAACAAAGCAAAGACGGCAAAAAGACAATAAAAATAAGAAGAGAAAAAACCCAAAGCGGGGGATCCACCAATACATACAAAAATGTATATGCTACACGAATATACATATACTATATATGTACATGTATGTATATTGCTGAAGTCGGGATCTGTTGCTGCTGTTGTTGTTGTTGTTGGGCGCACTTAGTCGCGTTACAGACGCAAACACAAACGTCATGAACCGCAACGCAACAATAATTACAACAACAACATCTACAACAACAGCAACAACAAGAATAACATCAACAATAACAACAACTTAGGGCTGGGTACACCAACCGCAAAGGTCGACTGCAGATGCCAACGATGACGAAGGCCAGAAAGAAATGAGTTTTCAAAGTTTTTCCAACTTGGGGAGCAGCACAAAATTAATGCGAATTTAATTAAAATGTGCAACTAGCAGCAGCAGCACCACCACCACCAACAACAACAGCAGCAACTACAATAACAACAACAACCGATTCTAGAGCTGAGCTTTTCTTGTTGCTGCCCAGCCGCCAAATTGCAGAAGAAGCAGCAGGCAGCAACAACAGCAGGAAAATTGCAGTCGTCGGCGCATGTGCGACTTCTCCAATGTGTGTGTGTGTGTGTGAGTGTGTGTATAAGTGTGTGTGTTTGTGTATGTGTGTTGCATAAAATTATTTCGGTCTGGTGGATATTAGCAGAGCGTGAAGTTGGCAAATAAGAAATTCAGCATAAAAAAGGTAAATTTTCATTAAACAGCAACAACATCAACATCAACAACAACAACAACAACTACAACAACAATCGACTGAAAGAGGCGGAAGACATTTCGTTTAGTGGGCGGAAAAGAGATAGAATGCATCGATAAGATTGTTGCACAAATTCTTTTCAAAATTTCAAATACAAAAAATGCTACTTATTAAAAAATACCTCTAAAAGGGATTTATGCTCTGCAGAATATCTGTGCAAATCTCTACAGGAAAAACTTGAAGATCTTGAACTAAGAAAGTTCATATAATGCAAAATATTTAACTGTTGAGACTGAAAGTTGTAGACTTTAAAAAGGAAACAATAACAAGAATTTAAAGAACTTTGAAGAATGAGAAAACTTAAACTTAAATCTTACAACGATATATAAGCTTCAAGCTAATCGAAGAAAATCTTAAATGAAAACTAGAACGAAGCGAAAAAAAAGTCTATTATATGCCAAGGAAAATAATTGAAAGATACAGGTTTTGACAATTGACCAGATATCTATTCCAGAATATATACTAAAAGAGTTCTAAAAGTTTTCAAAAGAAAGAGCTTTAACTTTAACAATTCATGGACTACAATGCAACACAGTAAAAAAGATGATTGAAATAAATCTAACTTTATGAATACATTTTGAAGAGTTTGTAGCTACAGTTTAGATTAATTAAGTTTAACAAATGATTTATAACAGTTTATAATAATTGTCAAAACAAAGCACTACATATTATGAAACCCTTTAAAATTGTTTTCATAAATAATCTATAAAATCGAATAAAATATTGTAACTTGACCAATAAAATAATAAAGTTATGCTTGTATTGCTGGGAGTCTTTTTAAATAATTAAAATAAATAAATAGGTATGTCTGAGTTCTCTCTCTAAAATCTTTAGAAAAGTAATACGACATTCAACTGTTTGTTTGATTTCTAATCATATCTTTATGTATACTTATTAGATTATTGATATATGGTAAAAACTAAATCAAACTCACCATAAGTTTCATTCACAGCCATTTGGACGGATTCCACCACCGATGGTGTGATGCGTATGGGCTGTCCAAGGATGGAGAAATTGCCAGGATTCGTTTGCTGGACAAACATCATGTATTTGATGTTTGAGGCCTGTTCCAGCTCATTGCCCCTCACCAATCCCCGGGGCAACAGACGCTCCCGATAGATGTCGCATTCGCCGCTGTTGTTGCGCATTGCGAATTGCAGGCGGACAAGTTGCGGCAATTGCAAGTCCCGCTGTTGCTTGTACACGTGCAACACTTTCATGGTGGCCGAGAAATTTGTCCGTCTGTCCGCCGTCATTGAGGTGAACACACCTTTGAAAACTGTTGGCGCCGCATACGCCAATTGGGCAGGATCTCGGGCAGAGCAATATCTTCCATGTTGCCGATTTCGATGCTTTCGAGGATGCTTGCGACGTTGTTGCTGCTGCTGCTGCTGATGTTGCTGCTGCTTCTGCTGTTGTCGCTGTCGCTGACGTAGACGGCGATGCTCGCGTTTATCTTGCTGCTGTTGCTGTCGATGACCAGCCCGATGTTGTCGCTGGTTGTTATTGTTGCTGTTGCCAAAATCTCGACGATTACGCGCCGTTTGATCCTGACTTTGACTCTGGCTCTCTGGCACTTCATAGGACTCAATGAGATAGCGTTGAGTTGCAGTTGCAGTTGCAGTTGCTGTTGCTGTTGCACTAGCAGCAGCATATAGTTGTTGTGGCTGCTGCTGTAGTTGTTGCTGTTGTTGTTGTGTTGGCAACGCATGACGTCGACTTTTACTGCTTGACGTCGTCAGACTGGGATTGCCATTGTATAATAATTTATATATTTGACTATTTATTAGCGTATTTGGAACTTGTTGCTGTGTTGCAGCAATATGTTGCTGTTGCTGTGCGTCGAATACTGTTGCTGGCCTTAACTTAATGTTGCTAGTGCTACTAAGACTATTGCTTGGCCGGCTAAGCAGCCTACTTAATATATTGTTGTTGTTGCTGTTGTCGATGTTGCTGGCAACGCTTTCACTGCTCCCGCTGCCATTGTCCGCCAGCTGTTGCTGTTGCTGCTGTTGTAGTTGTAGTTGTAGTTGTTGCTGTTGCTGTGGCAATGCAATGTAATAACTGCTTTCTTCAGCTTCCCATAAACTCGGTTGTTGTTGTGTATTTGTTGGTGTAGTTGCTGCTGGCGCCGTTGCAGCTGCTGTTATCGTCGGCGCACATGTGATCAATAGCAACATGTTGCTGAAGATTGCTAGCGATATCAATGGCATTAGTTGCGGTTGCGTTTTTAGACTCCATTTGCGCACATGTTGCGCATACATGGCGTCCTCCAAAGTTGTTGTTGCTGTTGCCCTAGCTTTATTTACAAATCAACAATCGATTACCGTCTATCGTTTATCGATTGTGCTTGTTTGCTCTCGTTTTTGCTTTTGCTGTCTGCTGTTTAACTGTTGCTGTTGCTACTCTTAAGAATTGCTAATGCAATTGTTGCTGCTACTGTTGCTACTTTAATCCTGGCAACTGTTGCCGCCGCTGCGTCGTCGCTGTGCCTTGTCGTATTTTCGTTTATCCTGCAAATACTTTCGATAGTTTCGTAGCATTTTGAGAGACAGCAAGAGAGAGACACCGCGACACAAAAGAGAGAGACAGAGAATCAGAAAGAGAGAGAGAGAGCAAAAGTATGAGTGGGTGTGCAAGAGACAGAGTGAGAGAGAGAGAGTGTGTGTAAGTACGTGTGTATTGTCAATATTTGACAATTTCTAGCATAATATTTATAAGCACTTTGAGAACTTTGCTGTCAGATGCTGATGTTGCTGTTGCTGCTGCTGCTGTTGTTGCTGTTCTGATTGTTGCTGGTGACTCATTTTGGCAATGCAAAAATTCTATACGTATTTCTTTAAATAAATAAATTCGCTGCTGTGTATGTTTTTTGTTGCTGTTGTTGCTGTTGTTGGTATTATTGTTGTTTATTCGTTTGTTCGTTGCTGCTGTTGCACTAAGAATTATTTGTTTCACTTGAGCGCCTTGGAGTCGACGCACTGAGGCACTGGCCACGCCCCCTAAACCTCTTTGATAGACGTAGACTTAAGGTCGTCGCGTGGCGTTTAGTTTAAAGTATTTTTTCTTTTTTGTAGATTTCTATTGCTGTTGTTGTTGTTGTAGCGGTTGCTGCTGTTGTTGTTGCGCGTTTTTCACGACGTTTTTCACGCGCGCGCGTTTCGTGCGCGATTCGTTTAACACGTTCGGCTGCCGTCGGCTTTTACCCGATTGCTTGATTCGTCTCTCGTTTCGTGCGTGCGATGCGACGCTTCGTTCGTATTGCTGTCGTGTGTTGTTGCTGCTGTTGCTGTTGCTGCTGTTGTAATTGTAATCCTCGCGTATCTGTGAGATACACTCTGTGTTGTATTTTTTCTGCTGCTGGTGTATTTTTTGTTGTATTTGTTGCTGTGTTTTATTTCGTAGGCTCCCCGATAATGTTAGTGTTTGTCTCGCCGTATACGCGATCTGTCTATATAGACGTAGTCGTAGTTGCCTGATTCACTGTCGAGTGTTTTCTGGCACACACACATACATTTAGTGTGTTGCTGATGACGAAGATGTTGCTGGTGTTGCTGTTATTGTTGCTGCTGCTACTGCTGCTGTTGTTGTTGCTGTTGATATACCAGACACAGACAGTGAGACTAACACACTAACACTAATATACACACACACACACACGCGTAGTACACACACACATATACAAACAACACACACGTTTTCTAATTTTAGACAAAAGTAATTATAAAAGAAAAAAAGCAGAGCAGAGTGCGCCGACGTTCAGCAACATACGCATATATCTTCTACTTCTGCCTAGATATACTTATGTATATATATATATTTGTTGTATATATGTATGTATGTATATATATCTCAGACACTGTATCTGTGTATATGTGTGTTGTCGATTAAATATATATAGGATCGTCGCAGCAAGTACATATGTATTTATTGCACACGCACACTTTAAATCGATCTCGATCGTTTTTTTTTTAAATATATATATATTCATATACTATATATCTTTATAGTATATAGATGCTTGTGCAGACAGACGATGTCAGTTGTTTTTACTGGACGGAGAGTAGAAGTTGTTTCCCTTTCGGAAATTGCAGTTGTCGCTGTTATTTTTATTGTTATTGTTTGCTTTTAATTCACTTATCAATTAATCAATCAATCTTTAAATCCATATCAAATTCACAATCAAAAGTCCTTTTCATAATCTGACGAATTTCTCTACACTTTTCACTTGCAAATCGAAATTGTTCAATTGTAGTATTCATAAATTAATTCGATTTCATATCACGTACCGCATCTTTATCTTATATTTTTATTTATAATTTTTCTTTCTTTTTCTTTTGTTTTTCCTTTTTTTAATTTTAATTTTTATTCATGCACCGATTCGAATCGAAACCAAATCAAATCAAATTCAATTCGAAATTCACATACACACGTAGCCTTAGTGTCTCGGTCTGCAGTTGATTTGACTCAAGACTCAATATTTTTATCAATGCTCCTCTCGGTTTTTATTCGATCTGTCTCTGAAATGTTTTTGTATCTTTCGCCGTTTGTATTTATTTTGCGGTTTGCCGACACGCGCGTATCTGACCCGTTGCCGTTGAGTGTTTGCCGCGGACTAACACTCAACACGTAACTAGACACGTAACCGCTTACGTTGCGTTGCATGTCGAACCCGCCAACGCATCGTAACCGAGCACCGAACCAAAATGATTCGATTGTTAACAGCCATTGCAGCAGCAACAAATACATTGTCTGTGCTCATGTAATAATTTTTAATTCATTTTTCTAATTTTGCTAAATAAATTTAAGTTTAATTTCATTCATTTAAAAGCTTAAAAAGTCAGTGAATAATTTCAAATAATTACACAAATTAAATCAAATTTAACCCCAGCAGCTTACAGCAGCATGTTAAAACTCAAAATGGTCATGTTATGCTCAAAATGGCACTGTTCAAACCAAAATGTCATTGGTTCGAGTTCGAAGTCTCGGTTCGATGTTGCCTGCTGTCGCCTTATACGTATAAGTATAAGAACACCAACTGCTGCCAATAAAATTCAAATGCGCTTTACAATTTGAATAGAAAGTGCGGGAATATGATTTGCAATAATTTAGTATTTATTTTATTTATCAAAGTAATTTAATTGCAGATTGTGCAATGTCTTTGGCGTTAATATAAAATTAATATTAATATTAAATAAATTATATATTTATAAATCATAACCAATTGGAATACTAGAGGTTAATTATATACTGGCAATATAACAAACTGTATTGTTTCATTTGGGCTTTAATTAAGGTCACAAACTAATTACGATGCGTTAGGTTCGAACGTTAAGCGTTACGTATTACACGTTACGTTAGTCCTTGTTCAATTGCTTTAATAACGTAATTTTTGCATTGCAATCACATTAAATTTTGAATAAATAGAAAAACCAATACATATATATACTATAATTTAGAAATACATAAAATGTTGAATCTCAGATTTTAATTAAGCAATTAAGTGAATTCAATAGATCGGACAAATGTATTAAATCATTAGCTAGACAAGACTTGCTTTTCTTTTCTTACTAAAATGTTTTAATTTTTCCGCTTTCAGGTAAGGTGGTAATATATGAAAACAAAACTAGGAAGTTCTCAAAGTGTGCAAATTAATTTGAATTACAAATTAACATATAACAAGTTAAAACAGCAAAGAAGTTCTGGAATTGCTTGAAAGTGTCAAATATAAAGCTCTCTAAATATGTTATTAAATATATAGAGCTCTCTTAACTTTTATAGTCGGTAAATACTTATAACTCTAAATAAAAGAAATTAAATTTTGGCAGTTGTATTGTACATATCTACTTACTTAGTGAACACGCAATTAAAATTTATTTTAAAAACGCTTCAGTTGTTAGTGAAAAAAAAGGAAACTAATTATTTTATTTATTTCAGACTCGTTGTTTTTCGTACATATGTTTAAAAAGCTACCTCAATTTACTTTTTGTTGCTTTAGCACCGACTAACTCTTCACCAAGACATTGCAAATGCAATTCAATAAATTTCTTGCTATTAACGGAGTATTTATGTGATTCAAAACGTCATAAGGTGTTGGCCCAATCAATTGTTTGGGCTGATAATAATGATAAGGCAGCCAAATACTTGAGTTCAACCAAGTTATAACAATAATTGCTTGATAATTAAGTATTAGACATTAAATCTAGAGGTAGCTGGTTTATTGATAAGATTAACGATGACGCATGGTTAAAGGGGCAACATATGGTAAGTTATCTAGCCACTTTTGGTAGGAAAGCAGCAAGCTGTGACTTTAATTTGGTTTTAGTTGACATTGTTGTTGTTGTTTTATGGTTAGCCAACGAAAACGAAAACATTTAAAACAAAAAAACAGAGTTGGTAACTCAGCTTTTTCCCATGATTATTTGCTTTATTGTCAAATGTCAAGCCCACAAGAAGAAGAAGAAGCAGAAGCAGAAGAAGCAGAAGGAGACTGTCAGGTGGAAGTCGTGTAAACTTAACGTTTTTTTTTTTTACCAGTTACCAGTTACCAGTTGCTGCTAATGCTGTTATTGTTGTTATAATTGTTGCTGTTGTTGTCAAACAAAGCTTCCACTTGTTCTACGCACATAACAATAAAAGAAGCAGATGGAGTAGAGGAAGAGAGAGAGGGGGGAGAATAAAAAGCGTAGCACAAAAAGATGTCGTCGCCCCAAACGGCGCTCTGACAAGTGCGACAATTGTACATAAGTCAAACCTGAACCTCAACCTGAATAGTTGTACGGGGCACTTTAGAAAAGGGGGCTTACCCTTACCTAGACTTGGCTAACAAAGTCGGCCAAGAGGCGTTCTAACTTGCACAAGCTTATAGCTAACAAATCAACACTATTGATAAGCTATCTTATCTCACAATGGATAAAAGTTATTTATAATACTTAGCACGTATATCCTAGACAAGTATCCTAGACCTAGACCTAATCAGTTTACTATTGATAAGGTACTTAAAGTCTTATCAACCGAGGTAATTTTTAAATACTATGTTATTTTATGAATGAAATTTGAATTGCATGTTCACGTATAAGCAATTATATCATTACCTATATCTAGACCTTTATACTCACCCAGACTTGTTGCTAAGGTTATAGCCAACAAATTAGCAATGTAATTTTCATATTGATAAGTTATCTAAACTCGTATCAAACAACACAAGTTGATCTATAAATTCCTCATTATTTTATGAATGAAATTTGAATTGAAAGTGCAAATACACAAGTCTATATCTTATCGGATCAGTTTAGTTGTGACGTTACGGCTTTGCGGAAACGGATGTGGAGCTTCACTGGGTGGCCTGAGAAGGGGGAGGAGGGAGGAAAATGGAAGTGGAAGTGGCAACAAGCACCTGTCGTTTGGTGGGCGCACTTTAAACAGGTAGAGGCGACTGAATGAATGAATGAGCAAATGAATGAGTGAGTGTTTGAAAAGCTGCAAACTCTCTCTCTGTCTATCTCTATATGTGTGTTGTTGTTGTTGTTGTTGTGCAGGGCAACAACAATCAAAGAGCATTGTTTGGCACACGAGGCTGGAGCTGGGAATCAGCTCCGAGTTGCGGAAGTACAGGAAATACTCGAACTCGTGGACCTCAAAACTCAAAGTGCGCGCATAAACAAGCTGCTCAATCCCGACAGTAGCAAAGAGAGGAGATAGAGGAGAGGGGACAAGGAAAAGGGAACAGAATAGTGTTGCCATTTTAGCTATTTAAAAGCTACCTCTCATTTTAAAGTATGACTATTAGGTTATTTTAGTAAGGAAAATGTTGCACAGACAAAATTGTGTTTTGGCAGGATTAGGATAAGATTCTGTGTGGTAAATTAAATATTTAAGTTTAAGCGATAAATAAATAAATAAATATACATAACATAAGTATCGTAAAATGAATTAGGCTAATTACATTTACACATTGTGAATAAAATAATAAACAATATTTAAGTTGGAAGACAATTAGTTTTTCAAATAGAAAAGATTACAAATATCTGAGAACTCTCTGAAACAATGAATTATTGAAATTTTATTTCTAGGCTATTATAATAGAATCATAATTGAACAATATTAGCATTTATTAAAAGCCCTTGTCATAAGTTTTCTTAGCTAAATCTGGCTATTTCTTGTGTTCAATTTAGCTCTTTTAGCTGTTTAAATTCTTGCAACTCTGAGACAGGAACTGGGCACAGAAAAGGCAACAGAACCTGGCACAAAGCAGACGGCAGTAGACAACGACAACAACGACAACAGCTGCCAAGCGCAGCGTCATTGCATCATCAACAAACATACACACAGACACACACACACACACACACACACATACACACACTCTTACAAAGACACCAAGAAATTAGAACAACAATAACAACAACAGTCGAACGCACCACTGAAAACCCACAACAATAACAAACATACAAAAACAAATTTTCCAAAAAGCAATTTTCAAATGCTGAGCAACGTTGACGTCAACTGCGACGTCAACCGACTCTGTCAGCGTTCAGCGATTTTTGTGAAGGAACCAAAAGAAAATATGTAATGAAAATTAAATGGCCAAAAGCAAAACAGTCAACAGTCAAGTTGAATTGAGTCTGAGTTCTTTTTATTTGTTTAGCAAGTGGTTAAAAGCCAAAACGAAAAAAAAAACAAAAACAGAAAAAAAAATATGACAAAAACTACGCAAATGATTGTGTAATTTTCTTAAATGACTTTTCACACACACACACTCACACAGTTAACGATAATAAGAGAGAGAGAGAAGAAAAAGAATGAGATGACAAATCCAGTAATTGTAGGTGTGGTTTTTGGGTGACAAAGTTTTGACTTTGCGACACCTGCTGTAGCCTGACGATCTTAAACTTAAACAGGCTTAAAGGGTTTAAAAAGAATCTAACATTTTATGAGAATGTTATTTTAAATTATATTAAATTAATTATAATGTTTATCGACAAATATTGTCATCAGATGTAGCTAGCTGTTTCGGCTTTCATTTATTTAAAATCATTAAAGTTTGTATACCCCATTTATGAAGGTTTCTAATAACTAAAATGTTCTTAAGTTATAGCTACATTTTATTGTTGTGTTTATTAAATATTTGTATATTTATTTATTTCTTAAATAACTCTAACAATAAAGTGCTTTACGAAATATTTCGTTACTAAAAAATAATAAACTTAAATACTAACTTGATTAAAAATTAAAACCATATTTAAAAATATAGGATGTTTGTATTATGTATTATATAAAAACAAAATTTATAAAAGGAAATCAATGAAATGCCATTTAATGCTTATTTCAATGTTGTGTCAAAAGGATTTTTATATGACAATACAAAGGTCAACTCTATTGCAAATAATACTTAAACTTTGTCTTTAACAAATACCAATCAAAGAAAATTCTATCAAGATAAGTTAATCGTGATAATGTTTAAGTTATGATATCATTCTCGATCTTAGTCATTAATCCGCACAAGGCTAAATCTATTGACACGCGCCACAAAATAAACATCCTAATATAACAAATGTTTTGTGCAGTTTAGTTTATCAACTAAGTTTTTGATAATGGAATCAAAGTCTATTCTTCAGACACACATAGGCTGCGTGATTGGAAGTGTTACTCAGTAGCAGCTTCTATCTTTGTTCTCTAGCTGTAACTGCACTGATTAAAATGAGAGTCTAAGAAATTACTAAGATATTTTCCAAAAATTCTATTTATTCAAATAAGAAAGCTTTGAGAGAACCGTAAGAAAAATTCAACTTTGTTTTCTAATTTTAAGAATGCTTTAATTTCAAGAATATTTTTCCCCATAAAAGAACAACCATTGTTTTTTATCAGTGTAGCTGTCTATCTCTATTGCTGGTTGTAATTACAATGAAAGTAAATGAGATTCAAATTTGTTGCTGTTGCACTTGTTGATGAATGCACAAACTAAAACCTAAACCTGGTAACCCAAGACAACAGCAGCCGTTATAGCCGTCACTACCCCGCCCCCACTACTGGCCCCCTCTCCGTCACAATGCTACTGCCACTTTTTTTCTCTCTCGGCTGTCTCCGGGTGCCACCCTTGCGATCATCAGTCGCCACAGCCACTAAATTGTGTTAAAACCTTGCCAGCCAAACTACAGAACGCAGAAACCTCAAGATCTGACTTTAAAGATAAGCTCTATTCCCCGACTCTGTTGGGTTCGTCTCTGGGTCTGTCTCTGTTCCTGGGTCTGTGGCAGGGGCGCGAGAATGGAACGGATCGGAACGAAGCCAACTGAACTTGGTCGCTTGGTGCAATCTTCCGCATTATGAATAGCAACAGTCCAACTCAAGTCAAGTCAAGTCGGTGAGGAAATGGAAATGAAAATGCACTTGGCTTACAGTCCGAGTGAAGAAAGAGAGAGAGAGAGAGGGGAAGGGGAGGGGACTTCCATTCAGGTTGTTAGCGGCGACATGTGGCCCGGTCTGTTACTGAGCCAGGGCTCTAATTTCAATTGGGTTTCGTGGTCGTGGAAATTATTCAACAGTGCTAAGTACGCTCTGGGACTCGGACTCAAACTCGGACTCAGACTCAGACTCGAACTGAAAAGTGCAGAGCACCCACGCGTGACGTGACTCTTTGGTTTGACTTTCTGTACGTCTACCTCTATCTCTATCTCTACCTTTACCTTTACCTGTATCTGAGCCGCTTCCGTAAAAAGTTGCCGCCGTTTGCCCCTTTGTCCCACCTCCCTGACGGACGTCCACTTGCGGTTGCCTCTCTTCAAGTGCATTGAAGCAAGGTGAAGGCTATTTTTCAACTTCAAATGTTTGCTAAATGACTTTTGATGATTTGTGGCGAGCTCAGAGAATTTAAAGAGAGAGAAAGGGAGTGTGAGAGAGAGAGAGAGAGCGCTCTAGGGTTGAGCGCAAAATAAATTAATGAATGTATTTACTTAATATCAGTCAGACTTTGAGTGTTGACTTGGCGTCTAATTGGCCCATCGATGAGGCATACATAATGGAATTAGTTGGAAATAGTTCCCAGAAAAACACTTTTGATGGATGAGTTAAGAGCGTAATACAGGAAAATAGAGAAGGTGTGAGAGAAAGAGAGATAGACAGAAAGAAAGAGATAGTGTGTGTGTAATATGGCATTTATTTAAAGACATTCGGATTGTCTGAGAAACTATTAATAAATATCTAATATTTATATTGTTTATTTTATTAAAAATAAAAAAATATATATATATAAAATTATATATATATATATAAATATTGTGGAACACTCTCTCTATTTATTTAACTTCAACTTAAATCTTAAATATAAAAGAAAGAAAGTATAAACAGAAATAGTAAATAGTAAGATAGGAAAATATAACTTTTGAAACGGTATATTTTGTTGTAACCATCGACATTTTTGTTTATTAAAAACAATCACAATTTTCAAGTGAATATTAAAATAAAAATTACTCAGACTGTCGACTGTTCACAGTTGACAATAAATAAATTAATAAAGAAAAAGTAATTATGTGTTAATATTTGTTTGGATTAAATCAATTAATTAAATTCATGCCACATGTCAGTAATATAATAGCACATGCTTATATGTAATCCGCTTTAAAAACAGTGTTAATTAAAGAAAAACAAATTAATAATAAGAATTTAAATTTATTTTAAAATATGATTCAAATTTTAGACAAAAAGAAAAAGAAAATGCCTTTGATAATTAATTTGTTAGCTGCTTATAACAAATAAATATAAAGTAAATAAGTAAAAGTTACGCCACTTGACGCTATCATTTAATCACATGATTAAAAGTAATCAAATTGATTAATAGCTGTGTATTTAATTGATAAGCACGACGTGTTCGGTTTGAACTCTTTATAAAAGTCTATTTATGACACTAAAGTACTTCCGTTTTGCCATACGACTTATGACGTACTGTGATCCATCAAAGTACAGCAAATCTCTTTGGTGTTTACTTTATCTAATCTATCTGTAGTCGTATCTATAAAGTGGTGCCTTGTGGTGCTTCCGTCACTGACCCACAGCAATTGCGAATTTTAAGTTAAATGTGGAGAAGTGACTAATGAATGAAAGTGAGTTTTTGTTTTTGGTCTTTTTAGAACTGAAAGTTAACTGACACGACACGAAATTCCACACTGACAACTCCTAGAGGAGGTTGACCTCCATCCAGTTTCAGTTTCAGCTACAGTCTGATAATGAAATGTCTGAAGAGTCAAAGTTTTGACATTTTTGGCAAACTTTTTGTTTGGCAAACTGGAGTCCAAAAAAAAAATGAAGACAAATGCGACGGATGCGGGCGACACGTGCATTGCAGATAATTATAATCAGCGTCCGTCGTGTCTAGGCCTAAAAATAACACTCCATGTAATTAGCCCCGCCAAGTGTCGGCGTTGTTGGCTTATACTCTTCACACTTCTTTTGTATACTCTTCATATTCAAACGAAAGTATAGAAACTTTGTGATTTAAAATGTAAGTAAAACTAATGTAAATGTAAACAAATATGCAACTAAGTATTCTGATTTATATATCAGTTGTAATATTGTTATATTCCATATACATAGACTTCGTTTTATGAATTCCATCACCATTCTCTTAGTCAAGAACAGCAACTACAACTCTATTAATCTCTTCACTTCATTCCAACTCAATTCTTCTCCAAGTTTATGAAATATTTCACAATTTTCGCATAGTTAGAGTATGTGGAATTTGTTGATTATATTTTGTTTTGTGTACAATTTTGTGCCTTTCCAGTTTGCTTTGCTGTCTGGAGCAAAAATAGCCAAAAACGCGGCGAGTCGCGACTCGCGACAGGCGATGGATGGGCTATAAATAAGGCAAACTGAACGCAGACTGAACTCAGAACTGGGAACTAACTGCATTCACAATCAGACAAAAGTCTTTTAGGTCTACATCTTCTACACAACTACTTCTACCTACAAATATCTATAGCTTTTGCATAGAACTGACTCACCAGCTACACAAAGCTGAAATGCTCAACTAATATTTCAATTAGGCAAACGAGAAGTGGAAGGGAAAAAGGCTAAAAGCAATAGCCAAGTTGATGACATGCCCAACGTTAATAAAAAGCGGCAGAAATGTGCCAGAGAGAGACCAGGGCGAAATAAATTCCATGGGACCCTAGGTGGTCGAATATTTTAACACTACCGGGCACTGAAGTTGACTTGAAGCTTTCAGCTTTTTAGCTTCCAGCTTCAGCGTCAGCTTCCAGAGGATCAAGATCAAGACCAGACCAAAAACCAGAGATCAGAGACCAAGAGAGTAGACAGTGGCAATCTGTGGCGCTGGCGTCTGCCCTTTAATGTAGAAAACTAGTCGAGGCGCATAATTTACGACAGCGTCTGCCAAGGATCACAGACGAAGGGAGGTAGGGAGGAAGGAGTGTTGAGGAGAGAGAGAGATAGGGGAAGAAGGGAGTACAGGCAGCGGCGTTGACTTGACTTATCAATTTCACGGGAATCCAATCGATTTTTATATGAGAGCGCGCAGATAAACCGCAAAAATCAAGCAATAAAATCGCTGCCCAAGCAAAAGTAAAAAAGTACAAAAAAAAAATGTAAAAAACAAAACAAAATAAAATTCAAAAGGCAGACAACACTAAAGTGAGGCAAAAGCCACAGTGCAAAATGAAGAGCAGCAGAGACAGAGACACTGAGACAGAGACACAGATGGAGACAGAGACAGAGAGAGAGAGAGAGAAAAATACCAAAACGGCAATAAATGGTGTTGATATCCCGCGAAGCGTGTGAAGACGCTAACGATGCCGCCAAAACTTGTTAACCACAAAAATTATTGCATGAGATGAAATAAATTAAGGTGGCGGCGTCGACTGCAGCAGCAACATTCAGAGCAGCAGCAGCCGCAGCAGCAACAACAGCACAACAGCAACATTCAGAGCAGCAGCAACAGCTCAAGTCCAGGCTGAAAACTATTCACAGTGCTTCCTATTGCTCGCATCCTTGCGCTGATGGCGACGACGACGACGACGACGACGACGGCAATTCTCCAGCCAGGCGTTCAGGTCGCCAGTTGCGACGTCGCCGTCGTCTTCTCCATTTGCGTCTCCAACGCTGTTGCTGCTGTTGTTGCTGTTGTTGCTGCTGCTGCCTTTGTTGTTGCTGTTGCCTGTTGTTATGTGTACTTTTGGTGAAATGAAATGACAGACACGGCGCAAGATGCAAATTTACCTATGGAATGCTGATCAGACTATAAAGAATCTGGAGCACACTACAGCAGCTGTCGGTAAATTGTTTAAGCAGTCTTCTTTATACGAATTATCAAACTGTCTTTGTTTACATTTTATGTAAAAATCTTTTGATTTCAGTAAAATCTGCTTACAATTTATTATTAATAAACATGATTTACTCAATTTGCATTTAAAACTATTTATTTCATTTGTATTTTAGAAAGGTCTGCTCTATACTTGTGTCTAGGTTTAGTACATTGACTAATTTCCCAGCTTAGATAATTTCCTTGCCCTTATTCATTATAAAACTTCTTTAGCATTATGCTTTATGAGCTCAAAAATTATTTCCTGCTTCTGGAACTATTTTATATATGTATTTTTGTCATTAATTGAGAATTAGATTATTTGTAAATATTATTATTATTATATTATATTTTTAAACAGCTTTGTATTTGCTAAAGTATGTTAGCTAAAATTTATTTTGGGTCTTATTATATTTGTACAGAGAAATTATTTAAGAAGTATTCCCTGTAAATTTATCTTATTTCTTTGTAATTACTTTTCTCTCAAGGATCTCTCTGCTATTTCGAGCATAGCTCAATTCTTTCTTTAGACTTTTCGTATAGCCAAAACTCATCACTCCTAAACTTTAAATCAAAATCGTCCAGTTTTTGTTAAGAAATCTTTAACATACCTTAATATAATACTTATACTTAGGAACCAATATTTATAAAAAAAGTATTAAAGGTAGCGCATTGTTTGAGTCACTGCAACTGATTGTTGCAACATTCATACATATGAAGAGCAACATTTGCAGTGACCAACGTAAAGCTCATTCTTCTCCTTCCCTGGCAAAATACGGTTACCCTTAGCACACCCCTCTCTCTCTCTCCCTTTCTCTCTTACTGTGCTGTTGCACTCTCACAGCAGTCGCCTGTCTTCTGCTCTCCTCCCCTTTACCCCCTTTTGCTACCCCTCCATCAACCATTCTGCCCACTTTGCGACGGCGGCGCTGCCGTTTTAGCAACATTGCAATCATCTGAAAATTCCATTCCAATCAAATTAAAAACTGGCGTCTACCTTTTTATCATTTTCTTATCAGATCTCAAGATCTGCCGCAGCGATGCCTTCTGCTGTGCGCCTTTTATACACACAACTTGGCCAAGAGTGTATGAGTGTGTGTGTGTGTGTGTGTGTGTGTGTGTGTGTGTGAGTGTGTGGATGAGGTTTGTGGTTCTGGCTGAGACTCTGGCCCAGACTGGGCGGACGGACTGTGGTGCGACTCTTTTTGTTGTTGCTGTTTTCGTTTTTATATAATAAGCAGATCTTTGTCCCAAAGAAACCGTGGCCATAATATATCAATATAAACGCACATACACTTACACATACACACATACATATAGAGTGAGCGCCTGGGAAGCAAAGCACATTCATGAAGCTGGACATTGACTTCGACTTCGACTTCGACTGCGACTTTGGCTTGGACTCCAACTTGGAGTCCGACTCTTTAACTGAAGAACTGAAAACTGAAAACTGAACACTGAAGAGCAGGATGCGGGGGCGGTGTTGTGGGGGGCAGGCAAATGTGGCAACGATGCCGAACGACGATGAAATCCATTAGTTTTGCACCTTTGCAACATGTTGCAGCATCGTATTGAAGTCTCCAAGTCTCGAAGTCGCCAAGTCGCCGCGTCGCCAAAATGTTTGACTTGGCCATTGGCCATTGGACCGCAAATTGGTAAAAATTAACACGCTGCTTTTGCTCTTGACCAAAAACGGTCAACAGTGAAGCCCATTTTGCTTTTAGGCGTCTGTCGCCAAAATTCCTTTCATGACGATGCGATCTCCCCATCAAAAACCAAAATCATACCCCCCCCCCCCCTTCATACCCCTTCCACCAACCCTCTCTACAGCGTCCTACTTTAATGCCATTGGCCATTGGACATTTCATACTTCAATTTAATAAATTAATTGGCTGCGGCTTGTTTGCCAATTTCAGTCTGATCAGAGGGGGAGAACAAAGGGAAGCACATGGTGTATAACTTGGTTGGGATTATTTTGAAATTAATGAAAACATACACAACAATAATTAGCTACATATGGTAAACTTGAACTAACACTCAAATCAATATTAAATTTATAAATAACAAATAAACCTATATGGAAGATCTGATCAAATTAAATTAAACTATAACAGAACTGAAGCTAAACTCAATATAATGATTATAGCTAGTGCATTAATAAAATAATAAATAAATTTAGTAAAATTAAAATAACAATATTGAAGTTAAAATAAAAGTATAGAAAGTTTAAGTCTGTTAAACTAAAATTGACAGACTAAAACGGAACAAAGTCTTACCTAAATATAATGATAGTAATTAATGCATTAATAAAATATCAAATAAGATTGGCAAAATAAAACTAGAATCAAAATTAAAATTAAAATAACAATGTGGAGAGTTTTAATATAATTTATTATATTAAATCCAATTTATACAGTACTTAAACTAAACTAAATACAATTATTTTTATATTTAAGAAGCTCATGAATACATATTCAAAGTAAAATCTCCCAGCTAGAAATCTCTACTAAAATCTATAAAGAGCTACTTTTAATATGCTTCTCTAAAGCAGCTTCAGGCTCCTTTTTGTTCCTTTTTCCTCCCGCTTCTGCTCACGCATTCCTGCTGCTCCAAGCTCTGATTGGATCTGGTTTTTTTTTATTATCTTAGGTGTTAATGATTTCATTTTTGGCCACCCAATTGCCACGGCATGATCGTTCGTTATCTGCACCGTTGGGCATGTGCAGGTCCCACACTCATACTCAAACTCACACTCACACTAACACTCATACTTATACTCAGATTCAGACTCCGACTCAGACTCATTCTCATGCTCTTCGTCCTCGACGCGACTCGGCTTATCGCTTTAATCTCTTCTGACAGTGATTATTGCTGTTTGCGGATTGTGCAATTGATGTGCGAACTTCGACACCGTCTAAAAAACAAAAAGAGGAGCAAAAAGAACCAAACCGATTTCAGAATACGAATGAGACAGAGAGAGAGAGTGGGAAACGAAATTAAGCTTGAAGAACGAGAGGTTCGAGATCGAGACCTCTACCATCTTGACTGTCAGCGCCAGCATCAGCTTTTGCAGTCTCTATTTACAGCAAAAGGGCGGCTTGCTTTTAGCACCCAAATATGATGTCATGGCCGCGGCCTAAGCAACTGCCATGACTTCGATTCTCAGTCAGAGTTGGAGTTGGAGTTAAAGTCGCAGTCGCAGTCTCAACTCTGCTCTGCTGTAAGTCGAAACCCCAAAAAGGGCAATTTTTGAAATCATACGCCAAACATGGCGCGACATAACTGCAGAGATGGGAGCCTGCTTAGCTGCGCATCTCTAGCTACCAAGCTACACTACACTGGAGAAAAAACATGGAGCATCCTCCATAAAATAAAGAAAATTTTAAAATGTTATCTAAATGAAAAGAGTAAGAAAAGTATTGATGACTAGGGCCATAAAATCGCTTGTTGCACTTCGAAAAATATAAAAAGTTTCTTAATGAGTACGAAAAATTTGGCTTTTCATTTAATATAATTAATTAATTAAAATCAATTACAATTACTGGGTTTTAATACGGAATTGAATTTTACTTGACGCAAATATTTTAATTATTGTAATTTCTTTAATGTTAGAATTATGTTGAAATCTAGAACTTCATACTTTAACTTTAAATGGAACTTTCCTTCAGTGTACTTGCCTACACCCCCCACCCCCTGCCCATCCCTTATGTGCAAAAGTGTCCAGAGAGAGCAGGGAACTGAGCATTGTTCTTTGCACTGTCGCTTTCGCACTTCACAAAGGGATAGAGTTCAATTTGGTTTTCTGTCTTCTGCATTCGAAACAAAAGACTTAAGCAACGAACTTGCTTTTTTTCTTTGAGCTTGATTTTTTTTCTGTTTTCTGTTTTTTTTTTCTGCTTGCAGCTGAACTGTTGCTGCTGCGGCTGCTGCTGTTGCAGTGAGAGTATTTTGGACCAAAAAGGTGTCGCTGATTGTCTTTTAAGAGACGGCATCGGCGGCGCCGCCATCGACCAGAGAGCGTTGACAGTTGTTGTGATTGTGATTGTTGTTGCCGTTTTGGGCCGCGGCTAAGACTCTGAAAAGTCTCTGAGACTCTGAGACTTTTAGCGCTTGCATTGTTGTTGCCTCTTGTCTGGAATGTGACCATCGCATCGCCTCCTTATGCCGGTGCATTCAATCGAATTCAATTGTTTTTGGCAGTCGAAACGAAAAAAAAAGCACACAAATAAAACAGAATAAAAATGAAACTCTCAACAAAAATTGCAAAACAGTCGGCCGCATTCCCACACAGATCAATGCTGCAGATGAGGGGCGTGGCGGAGGCCAATATTCCACCCAGAAGTGAGAAGTGTTTGTCTGTATAAAGTGGTTTTTTTTTATTTTTTATTTTTTGCAGTAGCTGCTGCCATAATCAGGCTGACCATCCTCCCAATCTCAATCCCAATGCAATCCTCCAAGCTGGCGCTAAAACCTCAAGCGATAATCGCGCATCAATTCGTTTTATAATGATGACGAGCATCCAGTGAGGCACACAGCTAAAGCAAAAGCAAAGGCAAAAGCTAAAGTTGTAGTTGTTGCTGTAGTTGTAGTTGTTGCTGTTGCTGTGGCAACTCCAACATCAATGCTGGTGGCAAGTTTATCTAATGCTGGCAATCTCCATGCCCAGCGCCAAGTGTGAGCTCAGCCAATTGGTTGCCGCAGTTGCCCCTTTGGGGACCTTGAGCATTTTAGACTCTTGCCTGGACAGCAATGCCATATGCTGATCCATAAGCAAGCATATTAGCTTTATAAAGCTGTTGGTAACATACTATAATCTATAGTAACAATAGATAGGATATGCTTTACGTCTTCATTTGCTGTAGAAAAAATGGCTAATACAAATTATATAGATGTAGAGTTACAAATATTGATATAAAGATATTTGGACTAAACTTAAATTAGCTATAGAATTATTACTATTATTAAATACCAATGTATATAGCAAATACTAAATAATAATAATAATAATAATTTTATACTAAACTTTTGAATAACTTATAGTATTTGTGCTTATTAAAATATATATTTTCTTTTTAATTATTGAAATCCTTTTCATGCAAATCTTCAATTGATTTTCTGTATGAATTGTTGCGTAAACTACTTTTAAATTTAGAATATACATATAAGCAGCTAGGAAATCTGAACAAAATAATCATTTTTGTCTACCTTAAATTTTGTTTTTAAGTATTTTATATTGTTCTAAAATATATTCTATAGAGAATATAATTTCACGGTGTGCTTGCGTTAAGTTTAAATTTTTGCTGCCTTGTTGTTGTTGCGTCATTAAAAGTTGCCAGCCGGGCAGACAGAACGGCAACCAGTCCGTGTCCATGTCCGAGTCCGTGGTCTGCAACTGGAGGCAGCAGCTTCTTCTACCTCTCTGTAAACTCTTTAGTTCCCCCTCTATATGCTTTGCAAGTGGCAATAGAAATCATTAGCAGCATCGACGGCGGCATCTTGCTGTTAACCTGGCTTATTGGCTTACTGGCTTACTGGCTATCTAATCTGTAGCTGGCGCTCGCCTTGGCTACCTCTTCTTTTCAGTTCTGTTCTGTTCTGCTCTGGGTTTCTTAGTTGATTTCTGTTGATTTAAAGCGCTGATTACTAATTTTATTAATTTTTCAACGACCGGCAACTGACTCTCTGACTTTGGGCTCTGGGCTATTAAATGTTTATCTTGTGTTGTTTGGTCTTTATAGTTCTCTGCTTTAGGTGCCTGTTGTCGCTATTGATTTAGTTGATGTCTTTATGAAGCATTTGAAACACGACACTTTATTTTTGCCGTCCTGCAGAGAGAAACTGAAATTAAAAGTGATTTCATTTAACGGTAAGACGAAGCCCAGAGGCGCCTTTTGAAGTGGCATCAAATGATTTGGCGTCGGTTGCCTCCATTGCCTCCTTGGAGAATGCATTCCAAAGCTGGACAGCAGACCTAAAGACAGACAGGCAGCTGGTCTGCTTAAAACTGTTGGTCTTAACCCCTTGATGACCCTCAAACGGTGTTAATCAGATCATTTACACAAACGACACGCACGTCTCTCTTTCTCTCTTTCTCTCTTTCTCTCTCTCTCTGTGCCTGTGTCTGCATTAGCAGCTGCTTTTGATCCTTAGCCTGAGGCTGACCTACAAGTGGGAAGAGACCACCAGTTAACAGCTAGATGGCTAATAGATATGCCCAAATGCAACCCTTAGACAAATTCAAAACCAATTCTTACAAACACAAACACACAACAGTGTTGTCAATATTTTAAAAGCTAAAGTAAGCTATTTTTTAAAGAATATAAAAGAAAATAAGTTAACATAAATGAAAAATATATATAAATGTGCTAAAAAGGTTATGGCAAAAGCAACTGAGAAGGTACAAAAAATTGTTTATTATTCAAGTTTAAGTCTTTGTTCAAAAACTGCTAAGCTTTTAAACAAAACACATAGATTTTGGAACCAACAAATATGCTTTTGGAAACTAGTTTAATATAAATTTTTTAAAAATTTAAAATGTAAAGAACTTATTAACAATAATTATTATACTTTTAGAAGCTTTTAATCGCTTTTAAATATGTTATATTTAGCAATAGTTAAGCTAAAATAACAACACTGTCCCTAACACACATACGGACACTAAATATGAATCAATGTCAGGGGCAAAGCGTGCTGCACAAAGACACAGCTTGCTGGGAGTCCTGTAGAGGACACCAGGACACAAGGACAAGAGGAGAGTCTAGGCTACCGAAACGGCACGCAAAGACAAATTGAATGCAAACAACAACAAGGAGGCAAACAAACTAATTCCAAGAAAAGGAAACAGCCAAAAACCTGAGACTCAATGAATGAATGAAAATGAAATAAATAAGAAATGAAAAAGAAAAAGAAAACCGAAATGTAAGAAAGAAAGAATCGTCAGAGATCATGTACGCAATATCAGCGGATAATTGAGCCTAATAGGATTTTAAGTGCACACACACACACACATACATATTGTTGTCCCACTGTGCCTAAGAACTTAGGCCTTAGGAGCTCAGGAAGCTGTGTGTGTGTGTTTGATTGTGTGTGCGAGGATAACGGCTGACGACAGACGATTGAGCATTGAGAACTGAGAATTAAGAAGGGAGAAGGCAAGAGAGAAATCCGTTCCGGTCATTAAACGTACCGCCCGCCTCTAGAATCGAGACTTCTCTAGGCTTCTCTAGACAGTCCAATGTCTGCAATGAGTCAGCTGACTTTGCTTTTTGTTTGTGTTTGCGCTCTGAGGTAAATTGTGCGTGTTGCGGCATGAAAATATCACAGAGAAAGGGAGAGAGTGTGTGTGTAGAGGGTTTAGAGAGGACTAGAGTCAGGAAGGAACAACAGAGAGAGTGAGAGAGAGAGAGATGGAGGGAGAGAGATAAACAGGAAGAATGACCTGCTGCTTGGAACACAATGGGACGCACGTCGTCGTCAATCGACGGTCAGAGACCAAAGCCAATGCCAATCTTAAACCCAAAACTCATTGCGCCAGCAGCGACAACAACAACAACAACAACAGCAACAACATCAACAACAACAACAACGTCGGCTTATGACGCTCACACAGTCAGACAATTAGCGAGACAATGAGATTGAGATGCAGACGAGCGGCTTAATGCCTCACCCTTATTAACAACCCAACTATACACTCAGAAAATTATATTTTTTCTTTATTAGTTAAAATAAGATTAAGTAAGTTAAGGACCGTTTTCTTATCTTGCGGTTAGCCATACAGAGTACAGATAAACCAGCCGATAAAAGGACAAAATCTTAACTTAATCTATCCTGTAAGGTTATTGGCCAAATAAGAAAACTGTCCTAAATAAATGAGATTTTATGTAATATCTAATATCTAATAGTTTAATTCAACACAGCTATAAATTCTGAAAATTCTGAAGATTTAGTAAATTAAATGTGATTCAATATTCTTTTCAATCTCTAATTTACAAGTGCATTTTTTATAGAAATGTTATGGTAAGTATTTTTTTGAGTGTATAAATGTCTATAGATCTTTCAGTTAGTGTGTGTTCCGACAACGGAAGCGCAGCTAGATAAAGTTGTCAGCTGATCCTTGGCCAGCAGCCTCTGATAGTGGGCGTGGCAACTACAGTCATTACCGAACTTTCAACTACCAAATGATGCGGCAATTATGCAGAAAACTCACATTAATTGAAGCCCAAAAAGAACCTTTAAAAGCTGATCATATTAAGGAGCAACTTTTGGGTCTAACAATGGGACAGTCTTTGGAAGATTTATAGGTTTAAGGGCATCGAAAAGCACACAAAACAGAAACAATGAGGCGAGCTTAGAATTTCAGAAATGTGCAGACAGTCGAGACATTCAATCAAAAGCCAAGCTAATCCAATTGAAATCGAAAATGAATCGAAAAAGAAACCCAAACAAAGGAAATTCCAGACGAGTTTCATGCTGAAATTTATGCAGATGATTTATGTATAAAAATAACGTATCAAATTGTGAGTCAGACGATGCTTAAAAGTTTAAAACAAGAAAACTAACTTAACGATCAACAGATGAACACTTGCAACTATGACAGATCCATAGATTTTTAGCCATAAGCCACACAATGTTGTCTTAAGGCCAAACAACTCAATTAGGCAACATTTTCAGCCTTTCTCTTCTTCTCTCTCTCCACTGTCTTAGTATCTGTCGTTGTCTCTATCTGGCTGCCAGCTCATAAAATTTAATGACAACGCTTAATTATAAAATCAATAAGAGACGCCGCACACGCCGATCACTTCACAGATGAGAAAGAGAGAGAGAGAGTAGAGGGAAGAGAAGCTTGAGGTTGAGGTAGGATCCTCCTTGCCATAAGTTTGTCAATTTATATGCCAGAGAGTGTGAGACAGAGAGAGAGAGAGAGAGAGAGAGAGAGAGCGAGAAATATGGTGAGATACGGCGAGAAACAGAAATCACGTTAAGCGCAATAAAAAGCGCGAAACATTTTAACGCGTCGCGTCTTGGCGATAAAGTATCTGAAAACATTGCCCCGACAATGTCCAATTGGGGCGCTAAGCCGAAGACTCCTCTTCCTTTTCCCCTTCGCCCTATTCCCTTTCCCTATATCCCTCAATTCTTCTTCACTCACGACTCTCGACTCTCGACTCTGAGGGCATTATCTTAAGTAGTGTTGAGTAGGCCACCCCGAGAGCAAGATGCGATGGCGATAATTTGATGAAATGATGTCTCAATTAACGCCAAAAAAATCCAAAAAGCGGATTGCGTGTGAATTATCAACTTTGGGAAATTGAGTTTTCCTTTTCCAACCCTCTGGATTTTCCTATAACAAAAAAATTCTATGAAAATATTTTGCCAATTCATTAGGCGTGCTGTCCAAATATTATTGAATTTCAGTAAAAGGGAAAGTGACAGAGGGGGGATGGAGAATTGGGAGGGTTGCTTGAAAAATTTCCATAAATAAATCGTAATTAAATTAAAACGCACAACAAATGAGCGAAATCAAACAAAGAGCCAAACAATAATAAATAATGACAGCAACAAAAAAGAAATATATAAAGCGAAAATAGAAGAAGAAATCAAGACGGAGACGGAGACGGAGATGAAGAAGGCAGCAGGCACAAAGCAAACCAAGTCAATGTAGGGTCTGAGATAGGAGCAGGGGTAGGGGAAGGGGAAGGGGAAGGAGCAGGACTAAGGAGCAGCTGTCGCAATTTGTTGTGCACAATGGAGGACACACAGCATCGGGCAATGGGCACACTTCCCGAGTGACCTTTTTTATTTGGGTTTTTGGCAGGAGCCAAAAGAGAGGAGCTGAGGTAGACAGAGGAAGAGTGAAAGAGAGAGAGAGAGAGAGACAGTGATGACAACTAGTCACCAGCAAAAAAAAGGACATGACAATCAAAAAAGTCAAAAAAGATATTACATTAAAACAGAGAACAGAAAATGGCACAAAAAGATGTATATTAAAGTGTCAATCTTTAAAAAAAAGTAATTACTGAAAATTAAATGAAGAGTTACTTAAAATACTTGGAAATTAATAAATAAATAAATAAGAGAATAAATAAATAGATAGACAAATTAACTACATTAAAAACTATTTAAATGAATAACTTTAAAGCCAAATTAAATAAATAACTAATGAATGGAAAATAATGTGAAGTAAATATATGTCCTCGTTAAAGATAGCTTTGAGCTGTTCATCCTTACAGCATAGGATTCTAAAATATTTGTCCTATTTCAGTCATTAAAAGAGTCTGAAAATTATATTAACATGAACTCGGGAGCTTTTCGTGCCCAAATGTGCACAGATTTGATAAACTTAAGAACTCTGAAGATAAGATAGAATTACAGACAAATGGTTAAAAAGAAAAACAAACCTATCTGGAAAAAGGTTAAGTTGACAACACTGTACAGAGACGCCACGTGCTAAGTCGTTGATCCTGCCAATGCCAATGTCAAAGAAAGAAGGCAAAAAGAGAAAACAGACAGACAACAGCTGCCAGCTGCAGGACAGCACAGGAACAAGGAACCAAGAACTAAGAGCCAGGAACCAGGAACCAGGACCTGCCTGCCTGACTGTCAGGGACACGATCTAAAGCACCTGCTCCTGGGCGTGCTCCTGCGCTCAATCAGAATGTCACTCGATGAAGTAAAGAAACTTCTCTTTATTTTGGCAACAACAAATGAGCAATAAGGTGCCGAAAAACAACTTGCAACTTGCCCCCAAAATAGAACCAAGTGAAACTGCCTCTTAAATCAACTTATTTTTTTTTGGCTCTATCTCTAACCAGTTACCAGATTGTCGATTGTCCCCGGGCTGGCTTGGTGTGCGGCTAATTAATGAAGGTAGCCGCTTTATCAGCAAAATTGTCTGACGCCGGACCACACGAGAGGTTTTTGAGAGACACCTTTTGGGTCTTTGGGTTACCCAAAAAAAATTCAACTTCACATTTTGTGCGATGACTCACAATCTGAGAGCACTACTCACTACTCACTACTCACTAAATGAACCCCTTGAAAGTTTGTGTTTTTTTTTTAGCACGTGGTTTGTTGCAAGTTGCTATTGCTTTTGCTTTTGCTTTTGCTGTTGCTGTTGCAGCTGCCCCTGCAACACTTGCACCTGCCCATTAGCAACACTGATCGATAGCTTTGCAACTTGTATTCCGTTTTTGAATGTCTGTATTCGTATTTGTATTTACGAGTTTATTTCAAAAAGCCGCTTTATAATTTGAAAAGAAAAACATCGCCTTTGTCCGCCTTCTTGTCGCCTGGCTAACTGCATTTCACATTTAACATTTAACATTTCACATTTAACAGTTGCAGCAGCTGTCTGACCCTTTTTTTTTTTGGCCATAATGGCATTGACATGCAAGGGTTGTCCAAAAGGGCTTAACTGACCAGAGACAGTTACATATTTACCTCAATTAAGTTAAGCTATTCATAATAAAGTCCATGGCAAAGTCTTAAGTCAATTGAAAGGAAGTTCTTTCAAGCTAACTGAATAGAGTTAAGGAATCGATTCTTTATTCTCAAGGATACGTTTCTTATACTGTATTAAGGCTAATGTTAATTAATATTTAATAATCATAGTCATTAGTAATTAGATTATTTTTGTTTAAAAGTCGAACTAATGATTAAATTACGCTTATTTTCGGTTTTGCCCAATTATTTCATATCCATACATGTATAATACAAATGCATACATATATAATACAAATGCATACACATATATTACATATCCATACATATATATTACAAATGCATACATACAAATTACATATCCATGCATATATAATACAAATGCTTACATATGTATTACATATACATGCAAACATATTACACATACATGCATATATATTAAATATACATACATATGGATTACATATACATGCATACATATATACTACAAATGCATAAATATATATATACTACTACTACTAATACTACTACTACTACTACTACTACTACTACTACTACTACTACTACTACTTCTAATACTACTACTACTCCTACTACTACTACTACTACTACTACTACTACTACTACTACTTCTAATACTACTACTACTCCTACTACTACTACTACTACTACTACTACTACTACTACTACTACTACTACTACTACTACTACTACTACTACTACTACTACTACTACTACTACTACTACTACTACTACTACTACTACTACTACTACTACTACTACTACTACTACTACTACTACTACTACTACTACTACTACTACTACTACTACTACTACTACTACTACTACTACTACTACTACTACTACTTAGTAGGTACCCATGATACTTAGGTACCCATGATATACATACATATGTATTACAAATGCATAGATATATACTTCAAATGCTTACATATATACTACAAATGCATATATACGCATATATAACACATACATGCATATGTATTACAAATGTATACATATATACTACAAATGCATACATATATAATACAAATGCATACACATATATTACATATCCATACAAATATAATACAAATGCATACACATATATTACAAATGCATACATATGTATTACAAATGCATACATATAAATTACATATCCATGCATATATATTACACATACACTATTTTCGATTATTTCTGATTTTTTGTAATCGTAATCATTAAATAATTTAAATAATTTCAACAGTGAACTAAGTATATAGTCACTACGTTTTTTTCCAAAAATAGTTTAATTGATTAGTAATTCTAATTGAAGATTAGCAGGTATAATTCAAGGTAACAAAGATCTATTGTTCTTATGTTTCTAAAAATAGTAATAGCCTTAATATTTGTCTTATATTTAGAGTCACAAGCCAAGACATTTGTATACTTCTTTTTCACTTTACACCATAAACTACTTCATCTATATCTTTTATTTTTCCTTCTTTCTAAATGATTAAGCTGCCTTGTTGAACAGTTCTCAAAGTTGTCGAAGCTGCAAAATGCACTGAAGTTGCAGTTGCAAGTAGAATTTATGGATAAACTAAGTGATATATCTACTTATTAATAGGCTGTTGTGCCACTGCTCTAGGGGCAAAATCTTTTCTCTCTCACTGTGGATACTATTTCATATTTGTCTACTCAGCTGAGGGGGTAACTAAGGTTGTTGTTGCTGCTGTTGTCGCTGCTGTTGTTAGTGTTGCTGTTGCTGTTGCTGTTGTGGGTAACCGTGGCCAATGCCAATAAACAATAATTCCCATGACTGCCACTAAGGCGCAACGTACACAACGACTTCCCAGACACAGCGACGACGACGACGACGACGATGAAGGCGGTCGACTAGACTTGTGAACTACTCATAACAGCAACAACAACAACAACAATCACCACAACAGCAACAACAACAGGTGAGATGTATGTGTTGCTGCGCCACACCGAAGCTGGTTTTTTTCTCCTACTTGACGTTCATCATCATCAGACAGCAGCAGCAGCAGAAGCAACAACAGCAGCAAACGAATCAACAACATTTGCTATACACATCAGCAACATACACACACACGCACACATCAGCAACATACATATACATATACATTAGCAAAGAGTCTGTGAAGTTGGGGCAAAGTTGATCTGAGCTTGATCTTGTCATTAAACGCAGCTCGTAATGATGTTGCTGCTGCTGTGGCAAGTTGCGTGACCAGCTGGTCTTATTGATATTTGTCTTGGCCACATGTTGCAGCAACATGTTGTTTGTTAGCCCATTGGCTACCAGTTTTTGCCACACACTTCCTAAACAAAATAAAGTTCACAATTTGCACACACAGCGTTTTCCCATTTTCCACAGTGCGGAATGCGGGCAAGTAGCCGTCCTTGAGGCGGCTCTTGTTGTTGCATGTGGCAAGTAGCAAGTGGCAACGTTTTCAACACGTTGCAAGCCTGCGTACATCGTCATCCTCAACCTCATCCTCATCGTCATAGTCAATAACTTGTTATGGTCAAATATTTTAACGTTGCCTGCCATGACATGAGCAGCTTCAACTAGACTCAATACTTTACTATGGACAAAAACGTTCGATTTATTGACATTTATACAACTTCTTTGATTTTGTAAATCTTAATCTTAATATTCGAATGTAAGCATTAACATATAAACATATAAAATATAAGTCAGGATATGCTGAATAAATAAGTAGTAGCGATTTTTAGTATTTCTGTCTTTTTATAGAATTTTTCTATCTATTGTTCATGTTTGTTTTGTCTCAAGACTGAGAGATTTTTGTTCATATTCTCTGGAGACTAACTTAGACTAACTAAGATGCACACCATTTTCATTGAACAAGTAATAAACACATTGATTTGACATCACATCAAATTAAGCTTTCTTTAAGATGAAAATGCAGATGAAGTTTAATTCGATTTCATGTCTCTAGCTTGTCTATAACTTCTTCATTAGTTTAACTAACTTTTCAAGTCTCTAACTTTATATTTAAAATTTATCTCAAACAAATTGTACATTTGTCCATAGCTTCTCTGGCTTTATATTAAGAGTTTATGCCGAGAAACCAAACATTTTCCCATTGTGCAGTATCCCCTTCAGGGGTAGAAGGCAGTGGCAAGGGGCAGTGGCAAGGGGCTGGGGGCAGTGGCAGTGGCAAAAGCAGCCTCCATCAGTGCTTAGTCAAGTTGACAGACGCATTGACTTGGTTGCTGCTGCCTGGAAGCAGCGTTTGCTTGCTTCTAAATATCTGTCTGTGGCATTTGTTGATAAGCATGCCACAGTCACTTGCCAC
Source organism: Drosophila neotestacea (assembly GCA_035044365.1). Lineage (NCBI taxonomy): Eukaryota > Metazoa > Arthropoda > Insecta > Diptera > Drosophilidae > Drosophila > Drosophila neotestacea. The sequence continues at coordinate 5,568,046 of JAWNMD010000273.1, read as the reverse complement.
AGAAGGTTGCCCCACACCAGACAGACTGATGCTGTTGTTGTTGTTCCTCTTGTTGTTGTTATTACACTAGACTGCACGGCGTCCCAGCACACATGCCTCCCATCAACCACCTCATTCCCTCCGTCATCTGTTGCGTATCGAGAGCTGAGAAATGTCACTACTGTCAGCTCGTTTCAAAGCTAAACTAACAGTCTTCTCTTTCACTACTCCAATCTTCAGCCTTCTCCCTTGTATCTTCTCTCTTCCTCCCATGCAATGCCTGCAAATTATTTCAATTGCCGCTGCGAGGCAAGAAATTACCGCAAAACTATCAGATATTTTTATTATTACTCCAGGCTAATCAACTAGCATCGTGGCAGGAATTTGTCCACAAACTGTCAACTGGAATGTGAACTTATTTGCAGTCACTGTCTCTATAGCAAAGTAGCCTAATCAAATCGATGAGGATGAGGATGAGCTGAAAATGAGTATCTAGTTGATTAAGAAATTTTAGTTATTTCATCAGAAACGGTATTAAAAGTTAAATCTTTAGCTGTACTTAATTATAGTTCATCTCTGCAATAGAACTAACAAAAATTTGGAATTGTAAAATGTATAGATTCTAAATAAATGCTGGTTAACTGCATATATTAAAAGTCTTGTCTCATAGAAATCACACAAATAAGAGGTTTACCAGATAAATATCTTTTTGAATAAGGATTCATCTGCAGATTGATACAGTTAGAAGAGAGTAATATACCTTGAAGATTCTTAATAACTGACAAAGAGAGTATTATCTCTTTATTTATTCAACAAATACGATTTCAATAATAATACATAAAATATTGTATAGTTATCTTTTTAATACTATCCAAATACACGTTGATGATTCAATTCTTTGATTGGTATTTGAAATTGTCCTTAAACTATCGCAAATGATTAAGAATTAAATCAATTTATTTGGCAAATATTTCTTGTGAAGGGATGAATAACCTGATGATTAATACAGTAAGTATACTTACTAATAATAGTTAAAATAGTTATGCATTTCTTTCGGAAGTTCCAATCGATAGATGCCTAAAATCCCAAAGATTGTTATAGTATATGTAGATTTATAGATATTACTTTGACTTCATTATAGTTCCCCTTACTAGATATTATTAATAATAATATAGATAGTAATAATAATAGATAGATTTCAATATTCTACTACTTATAGTTCTAGCACACTTAACTCTAATTATTTCTATATATGTTCTCTTGTGAAACTACCAGTAATATCTGAATTATTCCAGTTTCTCAACCAGCCAGATCTCTTGCCAAAAAAAGACTGAACAAAAATTAAATAAAATGAAAAGAAAAAGAAGAGAAAAAGGGAGAGAAAAAACGAGGCAAGCAAATCAAGGCAATTGCCCACACACTACGCTACTGTTCAGTGTCCAGAAAGTGCTGCATTCAAGATGCTCAACTTGTCCCAACTCGGACTGGAGCATGAGATTCTCCTCTGTGGTCTCCTCTGTGGTCTCCTCTCGGTCGGAAGATCGCATAGCATAACAATCTCCAGCGTCACGTTAAAGATTTCACTTGAAGCTCGCGAAAAATCACCTGATGACTAAATTAAAGTGGCGCTGGTATGCTTTGGGGCAACATCTTCTCCTCTATCCCCCCTTCATCCCTGATTCCTCCCTTTTTAACCTGCTCCCTTTTCCCTTCAGCCCATTGCCGTTGTCAGCTTGTGAACTAATTTCGTAAATTTTTCGAGCTGCTCTCATTCCATGCACAATGTTGGTTTTTTTGTAGTTAGCTGTTGTTGCTGGATTTTCAACCGGCTTTTGGGCAGGCGACTCTCAGGCACACACACACACACACACACATACACACACTGTTGCATTTTTAATGAATTCCAATAAGCGGCTTCTTCTTCGGCTGTTGGCCAAAAACGCGGTGTGCGGTCGAAGTCTCAGCCCCTAAACGGGCGGGCGAGGCAACTTCACTTGCGCGTTGCAAGTAGCATGCAGCATGCAGCAAGTTGCAAGTTGTGACTGCGATTTGGTTAGTTAGTCGTTGGCAGCGACGTCGCAGTCGCTGTCGCTGTCGCTGCTAGCGTCGCATTTTGTGCGCCTTGTTAAGAATTTCATTAAAAATGAAGACCTGAGACCCAGAAGAATGTATGTTTCTCCCAGCCTACCTACCTACCCACCCCTCTCTAACTTCCTCCCTCCTTCCCACCCTCTTTCGCACTCCCTCTCACTCGCTCTCTCTACACTTAAAAAAAATCCAACATTACAATATTCGAATTTCGAGTTAAAAAATGTAGAAAACAGGCATAAAAAATGAGAAATTTGTTGTAATAAAATTTGAAACATTTTTCCTTTTATGAATTCAAAAATTCCATGCGCTGTAAAATTGAGAAAAGCTTGTTTTAATGCTTATATAGCAATTTTTCTAATATTCCTATGGTGCGGTAATTTAATCCTAAGGTGATTGATTCTAATAAATGGATAACAAATAAAAGAATCATAGTTTAAGGATTTTCGTTATTTTAAACAGGGGCTTTTCAGTTTGAAATGTGAAAAAGTGTTTCATAAATATATTAGGAATTTTCTTGAATATAGACAAGAATATTGTCTGAGTGTATGTGTTGAAGCTGCGACCAAAAAATTCAGCTTTTTGTTGCTTTGCCACCGTGGAGACTGTGCGCCGGCGTTGCGCCTGCGCTTGCATATCTTCAAGACAATCAACGACAACAAGCACACACATTTACACACACACACACACACCCAGTGGCGCTTTGTGGTCAGCAATTGCCCACCAGCATAGCCTCAACCTCAACCTCAAACCTCATCTTCAACCTCATCCACATCCTCATCCTCAGAGTCGCAGTCGCATCTTCGTTTTTGGGTGCAACGAAACATTTTTAATTGGTTTTGTTTCATTTTGCGCCGATGCCGACAGTTGGGGAGGAGTAGCAGGAAGAGGGGAAATGGAGAAACAGGAGGAGCAGAAGGAGTACCAAGGAGCTGGAGGAGACCCAAGGAGTGGGAGCAGAATATGGAGTTGTGAACTGAACTGAGTCCCGCCACAGTGGCTAGCATTTTGGCATGACCATTGGGCATTGTCTCTCGCGAGGCATGCAACACAGAGAAGGAGACAGAGACAGAGACACAGGGGAAGAAAGAGACAGAGACAGAGCTGAAATTGACGGACTGCCTTAAATAAGCAACTCAAGGTTGGCTGCCAGTTTCAGTTTTCCCTAAAGACAACAGACGACACACAGTCGATCTGCAGTCGATCGATCGGTGGCCACATCAAGTCAACAAAAGATTGAAAACTCAATATAGCACCGAACTACAGTCTGAAGACTGTAGACTGTAGACTGTAGACTAAAGACTGTAGACTGAGAGTTCGTTCGGTAGATGTTAAGTGGTAGATGAAAGATGGAGTTGAAGCTGCACATCAGAGAAGAGACAAGGGAAGAGAGAGAAGAGAGAGGAGAGAGGAGAGCTGGCAGACACGCAAAACATTCGCCAGTTCAAATCCCAAAATTGGCAATTTATCCTTTATGAACTTACAAAATAGCCGCCGTTTATACCAAAACAAGTTAATTCGTCGTCAGACTGCGACTCAGACTTGGGAGTTGGAAGTTGCAAGTTGAAGTTGAAGTTGCAGCTTCGAATTGAAATTGGTAGTATAAAAGTCGCAGACGTTGCTGTTGTTGTTGTTGTTGCGAGTCTCTTGACGATGACGAAGGGCCGCCAACAAAACAATGAAACCAATGAAAACAGACTCAGACTTGACTAGGGACTAACTATAGCATATAGTTAAGAAGGGAAGCAGTAAAAGGAGAGGGAATCTATAGAGGGAGGCCCGCTATGGCGGCGATTATAAAAGCCAAGCCGAAAATGCAACGCTCAAACTCCAACTCCTACTCCTCTTCTACTCCTACTCCTCCTTTCAACTTCTTATCCTCCTTCTCTTCTTCTCCTACTCCTACTGCTACTGTTGGAGACGACGCCGCACAGCCGTCAGTGAATATGGCTTTAAATAGATGTGCCCAAGTTTAGACAATAAAGCCATAATTGTGCATAAGTGCGGCACATGTACACACATACATACATACATGCTCCTATACATATATGTAAGTATGAAAAGGATTGAGGGCTGCGAAAAACAGAAGCCAACTTTATGTTTAGTTCCCACAGTTTAAGGAGTCGAATTTAGCTAGAAAAGCTGCACATGAAAGTGAAATAAACTTGAGAAAGTAACAAAGTCCCACGAGAGTGTGTGCCATATGGGACTTAAGATAATATAAACGGCTACTTACTGTTAGCTTTAGCAATCAATAACTATATATGTATGAGGAAAAGATTCACATTTTGTATACTAAATATTTCTAAAATAGAAAAAATATAAAAAATAATAATATTATTATTACAATCTATTTAGAATGAATTTCTAAGATGCAATATATATTAGTTTATTTCACAAATTATAAACTAGTGAAAGTAACTATAACTATATTAACTAAATGCTAATGTAATCTATAATGATAATGACGCCTATCATGTCAGTGGTTTTTCGAATTGAATCGTTAGTCTTATAGTTTCTTTTAATGATACTTTTGTATGAAAATTTACGAATATAATATTAATAATATTGTTAATAAAAAATCATACTGATAATGCAAATGCGATCATAATGAATTTAATGCTAAATCTAGTCGGAAAGCTAACGCCAATTAATATAGTAATACAATTGCTAATAATATCAATGCTCAAATTTGAAAATATTACTAATATTAATGCTAGTATTGATAATAATCATTTAATGATAAAGCTAACAATAAAAATAATAATACTCAAATTGATATTTATTACTTTAAAATTTATTATAAAAAGTATAGTTTAAAATATAGTAAGGATTAATTATAAATCTTGCCCATGATTATATGTTTTTTACCATTATAATTAAAGTTTTTATATATATTTATTATATTATTAATATGAATATATTACTCTTGTTAAGATTAATTATAATACTTAAGTCTTGTACACAATAATGCTTATGCTTTTTTACGATCATAATTAGAGTTCTTTGCTCACTTTATTGTACTCTAATTTAATGAGCTGTTTTCGGAGTGATATTTTTGCTGTCTGGCAAGAATCTTGGATGATATCTGACGTGTTTAGTTTGTGTAGTTCGTGTGAGTTGTACGAGTAGTTTCCATCTTATCTGATGTATTCATAGGGCGTCAAATTCTGTTCCATTTTCATAGGTGCTTGGCTTGCAATCGGCACGGAATATCTTTATAGCACTATGCTCGACTGCGTTGCCACTTGGACTTGGACAGACTCGGACACACAATGTTAAAGAAGAACTATTGAAAGTCCCAATGGTATCGAGTACTTCAAGTACTCCCCACGGTCTGAACCTGGGATTGAGATTGGGACTTGGGACTGCGACTGGGACTGGGACTGAGACTTGGGACTGTGCCTCCTGTTGGCTAATTGCGCAAATCTGTTAAAGGCAACTATGAGTACTACCAGTTGATGATCAGCGTCATCATCATTCGTGGCCAGGCCAATCAGCCAACGAGGCGACGGACAACGGACAGACAGACAGTCAGACTGACAGACATTGAGATAGAGAGACTGAAGACATTGAGACAGACAAACCACGGACGACAGGTGGCACACGAAAGCGCCAAAATGGTAGACAGAACAAACAACAGACATGGAAAAGTTGCTATTGCAGTTGTACAGTCAAAAAGTTGCCAAAGCACAGTGAAACAAAAGTATAACTAGCGGGGATTGAATTCAATTCAAAAGTCTTGCAATTTAGTTTAGTTTATTTACTGTCGAAAAAAATTTTGTATAACTTTAAAGTCTAGATAAACTTGCCGATAAGAAAACAAAAGTCTAAATTTATCTGGACTATAAGGCTAACATCAAGATGCTAAAACGGTTCTTTAAAGCTTGCGAATCTTTTACTTTTTAATTTTATAATTATTGTCTCGAAGTTAACTTTATTAAATTTTAGTTAATTAATTAAATTCAGCAAACTCAGACCACTGTGCACAGTTGGCGGCGGGTTTCAGCTATGATAATGTATATTTTATGAGTTAATTCCAACTGCTGCTGCTGCTGCTTCTGCCTGCCTGCAACATCGTCAAGATCGCGTGTTGCACTGTTACAGTAAAGCTGCCCCCGGTTGCCCTCCCCCTCCATGCCTACTCCTCCCTCTTCCTTTTTCTGCTCACCTCCTTTTGCTCGCCATGCGCTCATCACGCTTCACAAGTTCGCAGCTTGTGCAGTGCTCATAATTCTCAGCCAGAGATCTACAGAACCCCTGCTCCCTGCTCCCTTCTTAGACCCTGCATATTAAAAGTATAAGAGGTCCATCAAGTTAACAAGGAGCAGCATACACATATACTAGAACAGCACTCACAATTTAGCTGTTATTGCCATGTATAAACTCCTAGATCTCCGAGTCTAAAAGAGCTAGAGTCATCACACTTTGTATGTAGGTTCTAGAATTCAAAATTCAAATCGAGTTTAAGAGTGGTGTCAATTTTCAAATAAGTAATTAGTTAATCGAGCTACATGAGCAAGTTTGTAGACAGAGCCTGAACTATATTCTGAATCTGTACAGAAAATTTTATCACGATCGAATCATAAACTCGGATGTTATTAAAGAAACACTTTTGAGCATCATCAGATCAAAGGAAGAAAAAGCAAACACTGATTATACACTGTTAAAAAAGCGAGTCTACAAAATCAAAAATAATAATAAGACAACTATAGGAAATAAATGCTAATAACACAACTTTAAGTTAAAAGATGTGTCCACCCTTTTGGAGAATATTTATTTGAAAAAATAAAAACTTTTAAGAACCAAAAATGTTACCAAATAAATTCCATTAAATTGGTTAGTTTTTTTCTAATAAGTAGTCTTTGTTGATAAAAACTTTTGTTTAAAAAAAAACTGCGTTCAAAACAAACCAACGTCTCTGAAGTACGAGGTCTCTAACAGCCAAGCTCTCTTCATATTTGCCTTTGCTGCTAGTTTTTACCACTTCTTTCTGCTCCCTTTTCCCTTTTCCGTACTCCATATTTCCATTTCCCAACTCCTGACTCCCTTTGCCTGACCATGTTGTTGTCCCTGTTTCAGTCCCATTTGCAATCCCTAACAAGCGTCATCGGCAGCTTTGTTGCGGTCTGTTTTCGGTTTGTCTGCTCCTCTTCCTCCTCCTCCTCTTCTCCAGCTACTACTATAGTCTCCATCTTTCCTCCTTCTCCTCTCGCACTCTCTCTGTGTGTGCTTCTTCATTTCGATTCGCTTTCGGTTTACAGGCAACTCTGACTCTCGACTTTGAGTTTGACTCCGAATTGCGACTCCTCCAATTCGCACTTTGGTTAAATTAGTTGCGGTCTGGGAAGTTTGGCCACCATAATTTCCCGTGGCGTTTGCCGACCCGACAACTACAACAATAACAACAACAGTAACAGCAGCAACAGTAACAACAACAACAAGAACAACAACAGTAACACTCCACTTAGCCAAGAGACGCCGCCAAGTGTGTGACCGAGCTGATTGAAGCCGCCTGCATCAACGCCATCAACAGAGATCTGAGATCTCAAATCTTCATTGCCAGTTACCAGTTGTTGTTGCCGCCTTCTGCTCATGTTGCAAGCTCAGAGGGAGAGAGACTGAGAGAGAGTGAGTGAGGGGGCAAGCAGCCGAAAATTGCAGCAGCTAAAGGATTAACCTCAAATTTCAGCTGGCGGTGTTTGGCTTTCAACGCTTAATTGGTTGTGAAATCATCATTATCACATGGACATGCAAGACGATGAGGCTAAGATTAAAGCGGAGTTTGAGGAGAGTCAGTTGGAGACTGGGAGGAGATGAAAGTAAAGTTGAAGGTGGAGTATGTTGGTGTTGGCGTTACAGTCTCCTTCATCACTTCACAAGTTGTTGTTGCTGATGATTGTTTATTAAGCAGCGCCAACAGCAACAGCAGCAACAACAGTTGTTGCTGCGTGTCCTGGACAACTGCACTGCTCTGCCCCTTAGCCAACACTTATTGCCTCTACTGGCCATATAATTTGCGCGTGATTCATTTATGATTGGGAGTCGAAGACTCGAGACTTGAGACTCGAGACTTGTGTTGTTTATACAACAGGCATCATTCAGCGGCACGATCAGCAGATGTCTATCCAAAAGCAAGCGCCGCTTGCAATCCCAAATTATAGGCCAAGACCACCAAAGCGTTAACTGAAATATTTAGCAAGTTTGTTTCTTTGATTTCCAGGAAGCAATCCCCTTCATCTCTCTCTCTCCCCCTCTCTCTCTCTCCCCTTCTCGCCTCAACACATCGCAGTCAAATGAGCACCACAATCGCGCTCTTTAATTAAGCCCCTGCGCCGCCAGGAAGTGCATCAAAAGTGACCAAAAAAATAAATAACAAGTAAGAAAGCTTTTGTGGAGAGTCTCTGACAGCAAGATACCCTGTTTACAGATGTTTAAATACCCTAACAAAGCAGTCGACAGAGAATTGAATCAGAATATACAGTTTTCAGAGAAATAAATAAGTAATTAACTTGATTACAAATTAAGAAAAATTACGTACAGTATATAATTTTGATGAAATGAGAACATATAGTATTTTAAACAAGGATCTTTTACATTGTTTCATACACTTGCACAAACTTAGTATACCCTCAGTTCGGGGTATTAAAATAAAGAGAAGTAGAAACTAAATTTTTGCCAGCAGGCTAACGAAGCTCAGCGAAGCGTTGACAAGATCGCCTATAGCTTTTCTCCCTCTCTCTCTCTCTCTACCTTTCTCCCTCTCTCTACTTTTCGCCCTCTCTTTCTCTGCCCGCTGGCATGAACTGGCCAAAAAAAAAAACCCAGAGGAGAAAAAAAGGCAACTGCAATATGAAACACAACGGGAGGGTTGCCAAAAATGGTACGCGCCGATTTTTCCAACAACATCTTGAAGGCAACGGCAACGGCAACGGCAACGGCGGCTGCGTAACATTAATCATAAATTACCAGGTCGTTGAGTTGGCCAAAAAGCAAAAGAACTACAGACAGTGGACGCCCCAACGTGTGGCGAGGTGTTCGCACAGCGCGTTTATAAATTTAACCAAGCGCCAGGCTAAGGTTCACTTTAAATCTGGAAACTGAGGTGGAGATGAAGGTGGAGATGAAGGTGGAGATGGAGATGGAGACTGAGGGTCCATGTCTCACAAGCGAACTCGAACTCAAACTCAGTGCGAGCCCAAAAATGATCATCTTCATCATTTGCCGACCACGTACTACAAAAAAAAAAAACAAAAATGTGAGATATGGCGGCAGCAGGCCAAGGTTATAATTGGCCCAAAGCGGGCGCTGAGACAAACGAGAAGCGCAGCTCGTAAAAAACGGCAAAGGAGAAGGCGGCAACCACCAGCCAGTGGTTAAGAGAGAGAGAGAGAGAGAGAGAGAGAGAGCCACAACCACAACCACTCAGCTAGACGATGGACCACAGACAGCACCACCAACCTGTGGACTGCTCGATGGAACGCACGTGCTTAACCTCTGACTTTGTTTTGGCAGCAACAGCAACATCCACAGCAGCAACAGCAACATCCACAGCAGCAACAGCAACGGCAACAGCAGCGGCTACTTCAAGTGGCAGCTTGGCGATTAGTCTCGGATTGTTACCGGGAACTCTGAGTGGTTGTTTATGAGCCTCCCAAGACACGCCCACTTGATGTGAGCATGGGAATGCTTTAACTTTATGCAAAGACCTCAAAAATAAAGTATAAAAAGAATACAACAGCGACTGCGTTTTAAATAGTTAAGAACTAGCTAGTTAAACTTGAGCCTTGATACTAAAATAAACTTTTAAGTTGTAAGAACTTAATGTGGAGCAACATTTTGAAAGAGAAGTAATATCCCTCTTTATCATCGGTTCGGAAATTAAAGAAAGGAAGATAGTGTTTATTTATTAAGAAGTTGAAAATGTAATTACCAAATAAATATAAAAATATTGTACACCTTTTTAACCATTGACAGCTTAAAGACGATTTTATCCAAATTTGGTGAGGTTGTCTACAAAAAATTCAAAGGGGGGACCCTTATCTAAGTCTTTGAAAAGCATGATTATTTCACAAAACGAACTTTTTTTAATGTAGAATCAATTTTTAGATCAAATAATGATCACAATAACATTCCGCAGGAAAATCGGGTGAGTTTTGACAAAGTTATGTCGGTTTGAAGGCTGTTGCATCACAAGTTTTCTTCTGAACAAGCATTAGGAAATTATCTTAATATTCTAAACAGGACTCAACATCAATCCCAAGTCAAAACTACTCAAAATGTCCTTGTTGAAAAAGCGTAATCATAAAGAAATTATCATAATAATAATCTTTTTATCTATCTATCAATTTTCGCATTCGATGTGTAAGATGACGCAACTTTGCCCTATCAAATGCCAATAGGACCTTTAGTCCTGCAACGTTTAAAAGTCAGTGAACTCTAATGCAAACTGCATGACAGAGAAAGAAAGGGAGATAATGGAAAATAGAGAGAGAGAGACAGCAGACACTCCGCCCACACACGCGTTGAAAGGACATTTGTGGCATCCACGCCGCAGAGTGCAATCAATTTTGTTGGCCGCTGACAGGCATTTGTATTATGCTGCAAACCGTGGACACTGCAGGACATTGCAGGACATCTTGGAAGCATCCTGGTCAACTGTCGCCTTGTTGGCTGCACGCCAAGCATATTTACTGCACTTTGAGGACAGCTCATAAAATAGAACTTGATCGTAATGTGACCGCTTTAATTGCGCCGCAAACTGCGCTACAAATTTCAATTTCAAGCAAATTGCAATCTGTTATCTGGATGGGGCGAAAGGGGCGTGGCATATCCTTTCAGTTACTGGGAGACAATTTCAATCTGTTCGTTGCATAAATACGCAAATTTTCTCCATTGAAGCGGCTACAAATATTTTGCCAAAACATTTTCATTTATCCAAGCACTTGGCCCGAATCCCCAACAACAACAACAGCAATGGAGAAAAGCCAGAGCCAAAAGAAAAATCACTGTATGTTTCGCTGCAGCAGAGGATAAACTGACATCTGTATGTATACATATGTGTCTCTGTCGCGTTTCAGGAATTGTGGCGCCAAAAAACTACTAAAAATAAAGTTTGCATTTTGTCTATTCGTTTCCTGTCGCCTTGTCCCAGTCCCAGTCCCGATCCCATTCCCATTCCCAGTTCCAGTTCCCATTCCGATTCTCACCCCTTTTTTGTTGAGCTAAAAATCAACCACCAAACAGCCCAAAAACGCAATTCGCATTAAGGCAGGTTGACAGTTTTGTGACTCTAGGAAGGAAAGTCATAAAAAACTGCGAAAAGTTCAAAGAGAAATGTTTTGAACGTTAACTATAATATTGTTTGTTGCTAAAATGTTGAAAATTTTAATACAAATTTGTTATTGAACATATTTTACAGACTCTCATATTTTTGAGTAATTATTAATTTATATTTTGTGTTAAGTTAAAGAATAAAATAAGTGCGTTTAAAGTACATTTATTTGAAATTCAAATTTGCGTTATTTTATTTACTTTAACATTTCAACGCTAGCATGCGCCACTTGCTAGCGCCATCTTTTAACTGAGTAACTAAGCATAAGGTAGCCATAATACCTATTTCATAGGACATTTATAGCGTAAAATATCCCTAGGCCCAATTTTTTGGGATATTTATAGCATAAAAATATCCCAAGAGCTTTAATGTTCGCCTGCAGAGGGCGGGCGATTGCAACCACCCGATGCTTACCCATAGATGGCGGTAGTTAATAACGCCATCTTCTGCTTGCCGTCAAACAGCGTTAACGTCACGTAACGTAAACAAACCGCAACGGCAAATTGAATTTAAATACAAAAGTAGAAAACACTGGAAGTTTATGTAACAAGTAAACAGATTTTCAGCAAATCTTTTGCTAGTTGAAAACGTGATGAAAATGCTAAATGAAGGCTCTGCAGCAGGTCAGTATCAAATTATACACATACTAAATGCAATTTAGAATTAATTACGCCTAGTCAATTGGTATGTGAGTGGGAAGGGAAAGTGGGACAGAAGTTGGCCACAAGTTTGAGCAGCTTGTGCTGAGGTTACAAATTCTCATATGTCGACAGACAGACAAGGAAACAGTCAGGATTGGCAACAGTTGACACTGAGCATTTAACGCTTCAGCACGTTTTCAATTCAATTTACACAAGGCTGGCAAGTGGGCATGTGGCATGTGGCAAGAAGGGGCAGGTGGGGGGTTTGGGTTGGATGGCGTGGCCGAGCGCCAAGGAAGTTTAGGCGTTGAAGCGTGCAAAAACTTAAGCAGACGCACAGAGCATGACAAACGAGGATAACAATACCAACAACAATGAGTATAATAATAATGAACACTAACGGTAAGCGAATTATACTAGGAGTAGAGATGGGCGTAAAGGGGTGTGGCACTTGCTTTAAAGTAAAGTAAATGAAAGGAAATCAAAGTAGAAACAAACGACAATAAATCAACAAATTGCGCGTGGCCAGAAGGGTTTGCATTGTATCTTTGTATCTGGCAGATACTTAGATACTTTTCTACCGCTCGGACATATTTATGGGCAAAAACAATAAGCGAAACGCTTAAAAATGCATAAATCAAATCACAAAACGCAGCCAAGGGAACTGAAACAAAAACAAAATGAAATGAACAGAAAAGAAAGCGTGAAGTGAGTGAAACGAGAGAAGTGAGAGAAACGAATGTCAGAATGATAATCGCCAACAACTGTTGGAACTGCGTGTTGACAAATGTTGTGCTCGACTTGAGTATGCTTGGTTGGGTGACAACCCTGACCAAGGAAAGGCCCAAGAAAAAAACACATTTCACTTATTAGGCAGCATAGGAAAGAGTAGGAGAGGGTGGGGGGAAATGCGGCGTCATCTTAACAATAATCATAAAAACAAATGCAAAACGCAAAAGCCAACATCATGACAGGCGTTGCTTATGGTTATGCGGGAATTCCCCTTTGTACTAACCCCCATAATCCACTTGTTTCTAAGCTCATAATACTCCCCCCCCATCCTTTGCCATAATTCTTCTTGTTTCGGTGGTTGACCATTTGTGCAAATATTTGTGATATGCGATTGAGTGTTTGTTATTGGCATACGACGTGGCTTAAAGAACACAATCTGATTATGAGTACTCGCATTTGAATAGGAATATTGGCAAATTAATCTTTGAGTATCTATCGATGTGTAAGACTTACATATATCTTGGTAATTAATATGATTTAAAATTAGGTTTGGTCCAGTTAAGTTTAGATAATTCAATACATTTATAATCATTATCAGTAGATGGATAATTATCATTAACAGTAGATAATCTTGATCTAGTTTCTAAAGAAATTAAAATATATATACACATCTTGATATTTATGTTATTTATATCCTATTTTTCATTAGATCAATTTGATTATGAGCATTCAAATTCAGATCAATAATGCGTTCATTTATTTTCTTAATTAAATTATTAAAGGCTCATTGATTTAAAGGAGCAAGAGATAATAAATTGGCATTCAAGATTCTAGGAGACTTCTAAAGTTGTATTAACATTTGCAGTTTGCACAAAATAACATTGCCAAAAACAATAGGGCACTGGATAATTTTTGAGCACCGTGTAAAACATTAACTTATAGAAACAATTAATATCAATGGCTTAAATACAAAATGTATTACTTTATTTTATGAATAAAACCAACATCTCTTATTCCAATACTTTTGTTAAAAAGTCTAGCACAATTTAAAAGCAAAAATTCCATTTAATTTTGAATGGCAATCGATAAATTTAAATAAAGTTCAATCTAACAATAAGTACTCGTATTTTCATATCATTAGTTTTGGCATTCCAATGTTTTTACCTTTCTTTTCAATTTCAATCGCGGCGGAGGGGGGAGCGGGGGGACATTATCATATGTAATGACGCTGCTGATTTCGTTCGCCATTTGGTTGGCAAGTTCAAACACCTTGAACAAATATTTAACTTGATCTGAGGGGAGGTTGGGGATTCCCCGAGCTACTTCGGCAGCCACTGAGGGCTCCCTCGATGCCAGTTGATTTTGAAAATCGAATCTTGAATTAATCATGCGGAATAAATTTACTCTACATTTGCTTAAAACTGTGCGCAGACTAAAATAGAATGAGAGTGAAAAAATGATGGAGAAGAAAAAAAACATATCTGTGCAGATTCCATTTTCATAATTTTCTTGCTTTTCGTTTGCCAACTTTCTATTAATTGAATTAAAATTGCCATTTCATTTCCATTTTCTTCCATTTGCTGAAGCATATAAATAATAATTCTATTTAATTCCAATTCGAATTCCAAATCGAAACCAAAAACAGGCGAATTTATGACAGCTCGATAAGATTTACGTTTTTGTGGAAACGGATTTGGCAAACGGATTTTGTTCGGGAGTTCAATAACTTTCATCTCATGGGGTGGATTAAAGCATAATTCCATTGTCATGGAAATTTATGAGCTTAGTTTCGCATTGTTGTCATTGTTGCATGTTGAATTTGCAACATTAGCGCCGAATTAGCAATTCACTTATGGCATCCATTACGGCCAAGGATTCGCCCATATGTGTCAATGTCCTCATCTATCTAAAGGATACAACCATCACAACACACATACATACATGTGCATCTATATATGTATGTATTTGTAACGAGTGAAAATGGCATTTCGCAATTACACAAAATGCTTTGCAAATACATTTTTAAAACTGGGTCAACATTTGAATGAAGTGTTAAATGGTATTTGAAGGCGAATAAATAGTGATAACATTCGTATTCGAAAGTCTCATTTAAGTTGGGGATGTTTCACAATTTATCACATATGCGCATATTTTATAAAGAAAAGTTTTTAAATGGTTTGCCTTAGGGAGAGTTTGCTGCGGGTTGATTATCTTGAGGTTAGCTCATGGTTAACTTGTGGTTTGTTTAGACTTTCTTTCTAAAAATAACAATTTAATTGCATTGGAAATGGGTATTATAAAAGAAAAGTTTGCTTTACACAATATTCGCTTCGTGTTCACACCAAAATCCCATAGCTTTTTGTTTTGACAGAATCTGGTCACACTCTGTAGAATTTTATACAAAAATGTAAGCATCTAGTAGGCTACGACTGACCGAAGCAAAAAGCAAGGCAATAGAACGTGTTCTTTTTAAATCGGTCATCTTGGCTTTTTAAATGTAGCTCTACAATTTTGTGTGTTCACATGGCAGCGTTGGCTTTTTAGCAAAAAATGCCTCACAAAGCCGACCATCTGAACCCATCTTTAATAATCTTATTTTTGCCAGCAAAAATCAATGGATTTTGGGCGATTAGCAGCATTTTTTGTTATTTTATATATGAAATGATCTCTTGAAATCATCTCCAGCTTATTTTTTTAACACATTAATACATTATTCGATTTAATCGATTTTTATTTAAAAAAGATCGAAAAAATCGCTCTTGCCTAACAAAACTAGTAACCGAATATATAGCGTAGCAACATATCAGACCACGCTCATGTTCGCTCTTTATTTGTGTAGATCCCAGTCCTGCCCGGGAGCAGGTATACCAAGTTCGCGCTTTAACAGTTTGGGAACTCGAAGCGAAAAAGTATAAAATACTGTGCTTTAAAGTATACTATGTATACTAAATTTATCTCCCGGATTTATTGCGGTAGTCCCAATTTGTCATTCTTCCGGACAAATCTGTCTTATTTTATAAAGTTTTAAAGATTTTTTTAATTAAACGAAAAAACTTAACCCTAAAAACTGTTTTTATATTTTGGATGAGTTTAGGGTTACATATTTATGGCAAATTTGAATAATTTTCTACGTCTTTTCTTAATATAATTTTAAAATATTTGTTTTTAAATCTGGATTGTTTTTAACAGTCAAATATTAGCAACACTGATACACTGCGCTAACGTAGGCAAAAGAAACTTTTGATATGCCATAGTTTCTTTAAAGACCGAAAAGTTTTTCACATAATTTAGCTGTAGAATTCAGCTTATTTACTTAATAAATTCAATTCAAGGAGGCTTTTACATTCGTATTAACTTGCACTAAATAAGTAAAAGTATGTTCAGTAATACGGTAATTTCTAAATATTGTTAGAACTTTTTAATAATTACATGCATATGGACAAGAGTTTATCGAGCATTCAGGTTTATTTTAAATAATTATATATTATATCTGTATCTTCAGTTACCCTAGAAACATTTGCATCACTGAATATCTGCCCACATAATAAATATTTTACAGAATTCCCAATGGAATGCAGATGCCAATCTAAAATGAAGTCAATTTCGAATAGAGCTGAATATAAAAAAGCCGTGAATGAATCATTGTTGCAAGTTTCAACCGCAACTGATAGTTGCAAGGCCCAAAATTCAGCATATGTTGATGCCACATTAGATGTACAACTCAGTTGTCTCTCTATCTGTCTGTCTCTGTCTCTGTCTGTTTATCATTTGCACCAGTTCCAATCAGAGAGTCAAAGAGCGAAAGGTACCCGCGGGAAAAGTGTGACACTAAAAGGGGGAGGGTCAGAGACAGGGGTACATTTTTCTACGCATATGTCAGCATTTTCGAATTGGAAACGAAAAATGCTGCACTAACAGCATTTTGTGGTTTTCAGCATAATTAAAGCCAGACTGGCAAGGCGAACTCACACTCAAACCCAAGCCCACTCTCCTCCTCCTCCTCCTCACTCTCATCTCTCTTTAGTTCTCTCAATACTTACAGCCCTCTTGCTGTACCGCCCCGAACAGATCGAAAATGTCGAAAAACGTAAGGTGCAACAGGGCACTATGGGAAAAGATACCAAAATTCGGCATATATTGCATTTTTGGCTATTGAGTATTTTGAAATTGTTTTGATTTTTAAAATCTTAATACTTAAGATGGATTGAAAACGAACTTCTTAAATAAAAATTGAATAATATTTACAAATACATTCAGTTTATAATTAAATATAAAATAAATTCCGAAGTTTGACTGCGGGAGAGAAAGCTTTTCACATCATTTCAAAAAGTATGAAATTTTAAAATCCATTCGATCCATTAATATCAGCTTTGACAGCTTTTCAGCACAAAAAAAGAAGCTTTCTCTACCGGGAGTCCAATTTTGACAAACACTGCTCTATGTAATTAGAGTTTATGCCAGGAAAAAGCAAGACTTATTCCCATAGTTCGGGGTTGCAATTGAGAATTGTGAATTGTGTATCGAGAATTGAGATTCATGACGATGTGGCGCGAGCTATTCACCGAGTTAACAAAGCCATCAATGGACCATAAACTAAACACTTTTTAAATGCCGAAGGGGAGAGGGAAGGGAACAAACACAGCACGATCTTGTGATGTCCTTCTCCTGCTCCTGTTGCTATTACCTTCTGGCAAAATTGCACAGATGTTTGTGTTGTGTGTTATTCAACACACATATTCGTAGTTTAGTTTATTAAAGGGTAGTTTTCATCATTTCCAATGCACAGTTGGACTCTTTTGGCAATTGGAACCGGGTCGCAATTCTCTGATTAGATCTGAATCTGATTGCGCACTGTCAGAGTAAACGAAATGAATGAAATAGCGGAAAAACAAGGAAACAGGTTCCATGGCAGGGTTACAATTTATAGCACCAGAAAACGTATTGAGTAACTTTAAATGCGGGTCAGCTGGTTGCCTTACCATACTGGCAACTGGTGGTAATGATGGTTACTGGTGACTAGAGAGTAAAGACTGGTGACTGGTGTCTGGTGGTTACTTGGCGGTCGATTCATTTGTGCAGCTTCGTTGAACATACGCTGCACATCCGCATACGCAATGCCACAAGCTGAAGGACCTTCAATCAGGCCCATGTTGCCCCCTTTTGCTAAAAATATGCTTAAAAAGCAACAGGAATAATGCCTGTTTATACGTCGAAATGGTAATACTCTGTAGAGGGAAGAAGTAATGTGACAATGGAAGAGATATATTTATAGAAAGGGAAGTAGAAGCGAATAGGAGAAGATTCTGGTTATGAAGTGATCACGAACAACAGTAGATCTTAGGAAGATTTGTATGCAGTAAAGTGATTTTGAAGTAGAAAAGGATTCTTAGAGTAAAATATTACAATTAAAATCATCATAGAAATTGTATATTTTAAAATATTTTTTATTAAGAGAGACAGTATTATTTATTACTAAAGTAGCATAAAAAAAAGAAGTAGAAAAGGATATAGGATAACCTAAAAACTGTAGAGACAAATCGGTAATAAAGTAAACATGGAGAACAAGCAAGTTAAGGGTTAGTTCAGAAACAGCTGAAATGTCAGATTTGAGTTAATCAAAGGAAGCAGACCTTAAATTAATAGAAATGATAATCACAAAATCGGTACAGATCAAAAAAATATATTTATGCTTTGCACATCATAACCATATAGGTAATAATACCCACTTCAAGGGTATACCAAAGTTGAAGTGGGTGAAGTAGCTGTTCCTGTGTCGAATTCCTCTTTCTCAATTCTCAATTTTGATTCTCTTCCTGTTGCTGTCCAGTGGGAACACTGAAGAGCACTTGACATGCTGGCTGAGCCACAAAAGTTGAATAAAGTGGCAGCACTTGGCAACTGTTAACTGTTAACTGTTGCAAGAACTGTTGTTGCAACAGGATTTAAACGGATGCAAGTATGTGCGGTATTTTGAAATACATTCGTGCCACATCAGTTGAGGGAGAACATAAATATTTATGCCCCACTCGATTGAAAGCATCTCGAGCGTAAGCATTTTAGATAAAGCATAAAATCGAGTGGAGGTTGAGCAAATAAAGGGAAAGGTAGAAGAAAAGGGGAAGGAGAAAGAGGTGGGAAAGGGAAGGGGAACAGATACAGGTGCCGAGTCAGATTTTCAGATGCAAAATCATTCGTTT
Source organism: Drosophila neotestacea (assembly GCA_035044365.1). Taxonomy (NCBI): domain Eukaryota; kingdom Metazoa; phylum Arthropoda; class Insecta; order Diptera; family Drosophilidae; genus Drosophila; species Drosophila neotestacea. The sequence continues at coordinate 5,549,075 of JAWNMD010000273.1, read as the reverse complement.
GGCTTTTTGCATATGACAGCACAAAACATTTTGTCGAGCTTGATTGTGAGTCGGAATTCTCCGTGCTGATTGAACGCACACTCGAATAGAAATTGAATCTAAAATCGACATTGGGATTGTTGTCATCTAGGGCGATTTGGGTAACCAAAACATGGACTCACTAATCCGACTAGCTATAACTTCAGACAAACGACACTAAACCACAAAATCCCAACCACCAGAGATGGAGAGAGAGTGGGAGAGAGAAAGTTTGGCCCTCGGGCCTTGTTAGCGACCCTCTTTTTAATCCGTTTAAATGAATGACAGTCTAATTGGAGGATTTGAACGAGAACAAGTACAGAGCAGACGCGTCGTCTAAATAGTGACAAAGTCCTTGCCATATGCTTCGAAAAAACCACATGTTATTCACGGTATTTAAACAAACAGCAACAGAACAAGGGTATGGGTGGAAACCACCCTCCCAAAAACCACCTCCAACCACCTCCAACCCTCATAAAATTAGGTGCACGGCCCGGAAATCCAATTCGAATTTTTATATAATGCGCGAAAAGCACTTGATTGAGCTCGAAGCGAAACAAAAATCGAGGCCGTAAACTAAATTGTAACCAGCACATACTCCAGGGACACTTCATCAGAGGGTTGCAGTATCAAATTCAGCACAGGACGATGCAATCTGCCAAAGTGGGAAAAGAGGAAACTTTCAAGTCAGCTAGAAGCTGTTGTGTTGTTAACAATAACCGTAAGAAAAGGTGTCGGCTGTCTCCAAGAATCTACAGCCAGTACACTGAAAAAAAGACCAGCGTCTTCAATTAAGAACATGCATCTTAAATATTACACTCTTAAAATCAAACAAGTTTGAGTAGAAATTTCTAAAACTAAGGTATTTAATCCAAAAAGTCTTAGATACTTCAAAGACGAATTAATATTATAACGATACAAAAATATATATTTAATTTAAATATAATTAAACATAATTCTTCTTAAGATGTTAAGATAAATCTAATTTCTAGAATTATCTTCAATATTTTGTTAATTGTGTTCCTTAATGTTTTCAAATGATCCAATTTTTTTGAATGACTATCGTTTTTGTTTATAACTTTTTTTCTTAAAATATTAATATTATCATAATGGAGTTTTTAACTTCTTATTAAAACTTTGCTCTTATTTGAAGTGCTCTTAAAATCAAAACGTCTATTTTAAGACCATGTTTTTAACAGTGCACAAGCTCATCTTGTCCTGAAAACAATTAGCATTTACATTTTGCCATCCCGTGGTATCTGTGGTAATTAAATGTGGTAAGCAGAACTTTGGCATAAGGAGCATGTAGCACGATGTCTAGAACTTGGTCCTTAGATTGGCATCTTAGTTTTTAATTCCCACTGCCTGTGCAAAATTCTATTCCTTTCTATTATCTTCCCTTTTTTCCCCCTACCCTCATTTGGTGGCTTGACTTAATCACACAAAGGCAATTTCACGCCTTTTTGCTCAGCCAGAACTCTCGGAGCTCAGACAATCACTTTGTCACTTGGCAGTTTGATGTATCGACAACGTCAACAACAATCCTCCCCTGTTCTCTCACCTCTCTCTCCCTCTATCCTCTCTATTCTCTCCTCCCTATTACTTTGGCTAACAATCAGATTGTTTTAGTCAACGAGATCTTGAAGGGGAGATTAGCAATTGGTTTTTGGGCTTAACAAAATGTTGTGCTCGATTTGTATATCGAAGATTTGCGTTAATTTCCATTGAAAATATTTGTGTGAATCCCGGCAAATGTGTTTGGGATTTACACTTGACTTAAATTGCAGTCACGTGCCACATGTGTGTGCCACATAATAAATATTTTGGGGGTAGAGCAAAGTAAACCCTAGGTCAATGAATCGTCAATAAATAAACGGGGATTTAATTACTATGAGTTATTTAAAGATATAGATTTTAAACCTGTTTAAATAAATCTGTTTTACAAGTCAGAAGTTATGAATGTTTTAAAGGTTACTTTTTGTTTTAACTGTAGATTTATTCTACAACTTATATATTGTTTAATCTAAAATAAATTAAACAAATCCAACAATTCACTAAATAAACTTGTAAAAATGTGTCTAAAATAGTTTTTCCATATCATTAAATGTTTGTATACAATTATTATTTGCACTTACCCTTTTAGGTATTTTTAATGTAAAGTTCCATTAATATTTTTTGAGCGCTGAAATCAGATAATCGTATATTAAAGGCAGTTCAAAAATGAATTTAAAATATATTATGTTAGATTTTATGTTGTATTCAACAGTTATAATATTTGCATACATTTATAGGGATGATTAATAATTATTTGGAACCTTTGATCAATTCGTTAAACCATTGACAAGTTATTCAATATATTCTTCAATATCTTCATTTTTTATAACTTTTTTAATGCAATTAATTAAGCTGAGTAGTTCTTCAATTGAAATTTGATTAATTTGGCTTTAGCTTTAATAGTTCTGTCGGCAATTAATTAAATATAAGCTAAACAATATTTTTAATGAAATGCCAATATCGAAGGCAATCATGTGTTTAATATTAATTTCGCGTCGACAGAAAACATGGCCAGCAGTCGTATTATAAGCAACAATAAACAGAGAGGGAGAGTGTGGGAAAGAAAGAGAGAGAAAGAGAGAGAAAAACAATGCAGAGATAGTGGCAGCTATAAATTTTAATTAAAAATGCAGCTCATATGGCAAGTGGAGCAATTAGCACCTGAAAATATGCAAACATTAAATTGCCAACTGCAGACAAGCAACAACTGCAACAGCAACAAAAAAACTGAAACAACAGCAACAACAACAACAATAAAAGGCGTGGAATTTCAATAAATTGTGAGTATGTGTATGTGAACTGGACATTGTCCATGGCTAACATAACGTGGCCATAACAGACACATATTTTGGTCTAGCAGCGGCTACATCCTGTGTCAGGACTAAACAGAGAAAGAGAGGCAGAGTAAGGGAGAAAGTGAGAGAGCTGAATAATAGGGTAAAAAGCAGCAGGTAGAGTGAGACGGAAAGCAAACGGAAAACATTGCTGAATTTGTTGCAGTTGTTGCTGCAGTTGCTATTGCAATTGTTGTTGTTGTTGTTGTCGTTGGGCATTGTATTTACTGGACAATGGTCAAGTGTTGAGAGTGTGAGTGTAGCTGTTTTTATTTATTTTATACATATAGATCGAGCGACAGGCAGACGGATAAATATTTTAGTTTGCAAAATCTTTTTGCGCTCAACAGTCCACACACACACACAAACTCTCCTTATTTGTCTGTATGTGCGTGTGTGTGTGTGCTGTGTTGCAATATGTAAAAGATACACGCAGCATATACTCAAAATACACACAACAACAACAACAACAATGGTAAACACAACAACAACGACACAAAACATGAATACATATTCAGACAATCTCGCTGCTGCTGCCAAAAAATCGACAAAAACAACCTGTTCGGAAACACTTGCAACAAGGACATCAAGCATATACATCTGTGTGTGTATGTGTGTGTGTGTGTGTGTGCAGCAGTGGCAGCAACAGCAGCGTAAAAAGGAGATGGAGCAAGCGAGCGAGAGACAGAGAGAGTGAGAGATAGAGAGAGAGGGTAAACGAGATAGACAACAGATTGCCAGCCATTGCGGGGGGTGAAACTGAGAGCCTGAGAGAGAGAGAGAGAGAGAGAGACTGTAATGATAGAAAGAGAGAGAGCAACTAAGCGCCGCCTCTTTTCGAAACTTTGGACACATTGGGTCAAAGTAGTACAATTTTTAATGTGTTAAAAGCGCATTAGTTGTCGTATTTATTTTATAAACAATTTCTTTTTAATTTTTATTGATATTTTCCCATTTTATTAATGATTAAGCTGCTACTTTTTCATATTTTTTAAGAAACCAAATTTATTTCTTAAAAAGCCAGAATTCCCGCTTCCCGCAATACGCAAAGAAAAAGCTGGTTTGGCAGCACTGGCTTTTAAGCTATTTTTTCATTTTATACCTTAGAATTCGCAAGTTGTTCTAACATTGAAAGAGTGATACTATGATTGCATCGCTGGTTAAGTCAGCGAATGGTATTGATGGACCATGATGGAATAAGTATAACTTATATACCTTACACCTTTTTTATCATGACTGAGACCAAGATGAATTTATTATAGAAGTGGTCTCCTCATCATAGCTGCCCTCTTTCGAGGGTATACTAAATCTAGTATAGATGCAAATGTCGTCGAAAAAGGTTATGTAGAGCAGCGTTGCCAATGTTTGAACGTTAAAAAAGGGACCGATTTAAAAATAATATTAGAAAGTTATATAAAGAGAAGAGGTAGGGAATAGTGTTGGGATTATATCGAGGAAATATCGATATGATCGATAAGGCCATTGGAATGGATAATATCGATAAGATTTTGAGCTTATCGATATGTTTGGCGTCAGTTCTGCTCTGCAACTTTTGGCGCGTGTTCTTTCTTAATGTGAGTTAAAATTTTTTAACTTCCGCTTAAAACCAAGGTCAAAGAATGATTGGATCTCGGAATATTCGAATTGAATTTGTTTCTGTTTAAAAGATATGTTTTATTGAATGATTGGATCTCATTTTATAGGTTTGAGATCTGAATTTGTTATAAGAATTAAATTTGTTTTAAAGCTTTATAAAGAACTGAAATACATCGTTATAAAATGTATTTAAACTTGAATATGACAACACTTTAAATTAAATTAAATTTTTAATAGCATTCGGGGAATTTAAAGCTTAATTCCTTAAAAATTTCTAATGTTTTTATCTGTAAATTCAAAGGCAAAAAACGACGATATATTATCGATAATATCGATAGTTTAAGTCAAAATATCGCTAATATCGATAAGGGTGAATATCGATATAATCCCAACAATAGTAGGGAAAGTTAAAAAATTGTTAAAAATATGTAACCCCAAATGCACACAAAATACAAAAACAGTTTTTGGATTAAGTTTTCTCATTTAATTTAAATATTGTTTGAAGTTCTTAAAAACAGGACAGATCTGTCCGGAAAAGGGACAAGTTGGCAACAGTGATGTAGAGCATGTTTTCTTCATTTCATGGCTTTCGATCTAACAAATAAACCCTTAATCATAAAAACAATGAAGAATTTATTAATAAATTTACTTTGGCTGAGACTGGCTTATCTTAAGACATGAATACCAAGCTTTGTGAATTATTTTTATAAGTATACCTTTATTCAACAATATAAAAGGTCGCTTTTATAATAAAATATACAATTTTAAATTGAATTTAGTTTTTTCTTTTGAGAAATATGATGAAAATTAACTTTTATGGTTAAGGTAGGAGTTAATGATGAATTATGAATGTAGTATTCACTACAGTGATATATTTTACTCTTTTATTTTTAAGTATTTAAAGACAATATATAATTAGATTTTTGCGATGATAATTACTATAATGATGTCTGCAAAATTAGTACTTGGTTTTAAATAAAATACTGATTAATTGCAAAACTAAGTTCCAGTGATTTTAAGAACTTGGAAATAAATCCCTGATAGTTTTGCATCAATTCAAATCGAACAAATCCTTGTACCACTGTGCAGTACATGCACAATATAGAGTGTGGCTGGAAAAATGTATTGCAATGTGAATGGGATGACAGTGAGTCAGTCAGTCAGCCAACCAGGAGGCGAGGTCTACAATAAAACCACAGAATATGTTGGCAACTGACAAAGCAGATGGAACGCCGAGAGAGCGAGAGAGAAATATTGGAGAGAGCATAACATAAGGGTGAAGAAGAATTCGAATTTGACTCTCAGCAGGAGAAGCTAACGCTAACAACAGTGAGTCCAAATAGAATCAGGACAGATGTGCAAGTGCCTGTGAGTGCGAATGCGAATGAGGAGAGTTTTTCGTATCGTTTGAATGGGACAATATGAAAATTCCAAGTGGAATCCGAATATGAATCCTCCTGAACATTTTGGTGGTGGCAATTGGCGAGTACTTAAAGAGGAACAGATTGCACACGGGCAGCAGTCGAAATCAGAACTTCGAAACGAACGAACAGCAAAAGAACTCTTATTTATTCATTAATTTAATAAGTGAACAATTCCAAACGAATATTCCAAAAGTGTGTCCCAGCCAGTGCGATGAACTTGCTCATGGATAATCTGCCGTCGCATGTGAATTCCGCCGCGCGTCGTAGCGAATTGAGAATCTCCACCAGCCCGACAACAGCAACAGCAGCCACAATGACACAACAGCAACATGGCTCCATCAACAATAATAACAATAATGAGACTCCCAGTGTAAAGACAACATTAAAGCGTTCATTTGACGTGGCTTTTTTAATGATGCCCGATGAGCGTATTAAACAAAAACAGGCCGAGAAACAGGCACGTCTTCAAGAGGCACTGCATCATCAGCAACAGCAACTGCAACAACAACAACAGCAACTGCAACAGCAGCAACAGTTACAGTTGAATCATTATCCCACGGATCTCTCCCCAAGAGCAGCCGCCTCACAGCCTCCGTCACCTGCTGCCTTGGAGTATATTAGTTTATTGGAGGCACGACAACGTTATCCACAACTTGCTATACGTTCTCCAAGAGTCTATGATGATCCCACATTGGTTATACCCTTGGTGGATTCTCCCGAGGGTACAGTTTCACCGCCACCTCCTCCATTACGTAGCGCCTTCACCAAGGTGGCTTCCTCGTTGTCCAGCTCCTCGTCTCCCTCAACGGCATCTCGTTTGGAGTCTCCTGTGGATGTTGGAGCACCTCCTTTAAGTCCGGATCAATTGAGCTGCCATTCGATGAGTCCACCAGTGGCTACACCACCGCCAAGAACCAACAGTGGTGGTGGTAATAATAATGCCACCTCACCGCATCCCTTGCCAGCCAATCCCATTGTTTATCACAATTTCCGGCCGGAATATCAATTTAATGGAGCCTTCCAGGCCGTGAATCCCATGCAGGCTCTGCAGGCACAACAGCGTCTGAAGCAACAGCTGCTCTATAGGCCAACAACAGCGCCTAATGGTCATAGTCCCAATGGCTCCTCGAATCCCTCGTCTCCTCCGACGGGTCCTCCACCGGAATTCCTGCATGCCGCATATCCAGGCTTTGGTCCACCACCGCATCCCTTTGCCGTGGCTCAGCCTCTACAGAATCCCGCTGCTGCTGCAATTCTCTCAACGCTCATCCCACCCACCTTAGCATCCACGTTCACATTGACGGCACAGAATGTTTGTGCCAAGTGTAATATTAGTTTCCGCATGACCAGCGATCTGGTTTATCATATGAGATCCCATCACAAGAGCGAGGTGGCCTGTGATCCCAATCGTCGGAAGCGTGAGGAGAAATTACGTTGCCCTGTTTGCCAGGAGACGTTCCGAGAGCGTCATCATCTCACCAGGCACATGACTGCCCACCAGGACAAGGCCAGTGATCATCAACCTACGCCGGATGAGTCCAGCGATAATGAGATTATCAATGTTGTTGGAGGTACACCTCCAGGACGACGAGCTGGCGGAGTGTCCAAATGATCCAAACATTTCTTCGGATACTTCTAAGCTGCAGCCTGTTTTTTGTTTGTTAATCTCTTCGTCCCATTGTGATATTACGTTTAGTTACCAATCCCATATACAACTTGTTTATCTCTCCATTAGCCATAAATATATAGTGCAATTTCTTTGATCTCAAAGCGAACCATCTGAAATAGGTCTTCTTTTGTATCTTTTCCCTCATCGAATTTATTATTCGAACTAACCATTTTATCATTGTAAAATATTAGATCTAAGTTTCTGGCTCTACCCATTCAACATTTAATGTGTAACTTAATGTTTAAATAAATATCTTATTGTTATTAAATCCGAAAAAAAAATATTACACTTTTTAATTCATTATCTGGAATGGTTTGGGAACGTTTTTTTCTGAAGAGCTTGGATGTTTTTCAATTTATATTGTGAAATGTGAACAATATTCATATATATTGCGGCACACTGTGAAGTCAAGCAGTCCAAGCTAGTGACAAAAAAAGATCCAGCGTTTACATTCAGATATTTGTTTCACTTAGATCGACTTCAGATGCTTTCATCAAAACCTCCAAAGAATAACAAAAAAATAAGAATTAAAAAAGAAAAAGACGATGGATCAAAACCTATAAAAAAAACAAAGAGAGCAACTAAGCGCCGCCTCTTTTCGAAACTTTGGTCACATTGGGACAAAGTAGTACAATTTTTAATGTGTTAAAAGCGCAATAGTTGTTGTATTTATTTTATAAACAATTTTTTTTTAATTTTTATTGATATTTTCCCATTTTACTAATGATTAAGCTGCTACTTTTTCATATTTTTTAAGAAACCAAATTTCTTTCTTAAAAAGCCAGAATTCCCGCTTACCGCAATACGCAAAGAAAAAGCTGGCTTGGCAGCACTGGCTTTTAAGCTATTTTTTCATTTTATACCTTAGAATTCGCAAGTTGTTCTAACATTGAAAGAGTGATACTATGATTGCATCGCTGGTTAAGTCAGCAAAATGGTATTGATGATTGATACCATGAAGGAATAAGTATAACTTATATACCTTACACCTTTTTCATCATGACTGAGACCAAGGAGAATTTATTATAGAAGTGGTCTCCTCATCATAGCTGCCCTCTTTCGAGGGTATACCAAATCTACAGTATAGATGCAAATGTCGTCGAAAAAGTTTATGTAGAGCATGTTTTCTTCATTTCATGGTTTTCGATTTTACAAATAGCTTAATCAGAAAAACAATGAAGAATTTATTGATAAATTTACCTTGACATATAAAAAACAAACAAAAAAAAACAGGAAATAAAATGACCAAGCCGCAGACAGACTTTTCTTAGTTCTGCTTAAATGTCAAAAAGAAAAGCTTGAGCAAGAATTAGTTAAATGAAGCAGATTCAGACATACAACCGATGTCATCAATGAAAAAAAGAATTGAAATTCAATGTTGATTCGAAGACTTAGTATTTAGTTGGGCAAAAGGTGTCCCCAAAAAACTCATCGGGAAAATCTATGAAGAAAGCGAAGGCTCAAATTGGGATACAGATCAAGGTATGTAAAATGTGTTACGATAAACAAAAGGAGAATACGTACATCCAAAATTCTACAAACGAAACACAGGTTTTGAAACCAGCTTTGAGCCAAATTCTCTGAGATTTCTATGGCACCCCTGATAGAAGCTTGGTTGAAAAGCCAAATTTGAGACGGGGAAAAAACATAGGTTCCCAGGCTTTGAAAAACAGGCACATGCTCTAAAGAAACATACGTCATGTGAATGGCCGGAGAATATGTTGGCCTTGTTAGCGCAATGGAGTCGGAATCTAAGAAGGGGATGGCATCCATATGAACGGACACACGGATATACGGGCAGACGGACGGACATATGCAGCCGTAAAGTCGAGCAGCGTATGCAGCAATTAGATGCGGCGACAAAAACAGCGACAGCGACGCCGACGCTAATGAGATGTGTCTGGATGTGGGAACATCCAGAGTTGCCAACAAGCTGAAATGCGAATACAAATGAAGGGTAGTCCCCAGTCCCATAAACGAGGCCGCAACTAATGTGGAGTTAGGAAAAGGGGAATTTCTCAAGTGCTCAAAATGATTTTCGAATTTCAATAATTTTTCTTTTCTTCCTTTGACAACCCTCGTTGACTGAGAGATGATATTCCCATGAGCCATAAGAATTTGTAGCATGCCGAATTCCAACAAAGCGCAACGAATATTCTTGGGTGGTGGGTGCCACACGAGAATGCCTCGTTTTGTTGCACACTCAAATGAGCCAAAACGAATTGCGTTGATTTAGCGTGGCCAAATCCTGTTAGCCCGTGCCACAAAAATCCATGTGATTCTCACAGGATCTTTATGGCTTTATCAGTGTGATGTATCAATTGATGGCGTTACTAAACACAGTTGCCCTTCCTGTCTTTGTCTGTGTCACATTGTTCCCATGATGGGATTAGCGTTTTATGGCCATGTATTCACTGCCAAGCCACTTGATAAAGAGTTCTAAACAAGCTGAACGTGGGATAGACATATAAGAAAATTGAGAAACTGTGCAACTGAGAAAGGAAGTTAAAGTGAAGTTAAGTTAGAAGTCAATTAATTAATGGACATTGGACAATGCCTTGATTGTGTCCATGTTGCAAAAGCTAGTGAATAAGGGCGTAAAGGGTGCCGTGATTGTATATTTGCCTGGCTATCAGGACATGACCACTGTTTAATCTTATATTGTAAGATATAAACGATACATTTAAGACCAATGTAAATTCTGGTTTTAGATTAATAATAATGCATATGATAAGAAAGAGTTATCATATGCACGTAATCTAAACAAATAGAGCCCTCCGCAGATACGGAGTATTTCGCACCAGCTGCATATGATAAGAAGTAGTTATCATATGTAGCGCCTAAACCAATATCCCTAATTGTATCCTTAGATATAGATTACAATATGTTAGATATAAGAATTTTAGTTTTCAATAAACCTGCCGAGTCTCTCGGCAGTCAGTCCTAAAAACAATCCCAACTTGTTCACTTCATTCGCCGCGTCGTGTTCCGAGCTCTCTGTTCAAGCACACTGACGGGCCATCTGTCTGAGACATTGCCCAAGCATAGTATCAAAGTTATGTTGCTCCACAGTCAGATTGATAGTCAAAAGCAGAAGGAAGATTTTGTACATTCGAATTGGCAGTTATGAGACGGAAGCAAATGCGGAAGTCAAATAAAGGCGCTTGTTGACGCATTAAATCATACAGATGTACTATCTGCTTGCAGATTAGAGTATAGTGGTTTTAATCCTTATTGGAACATGCCACTTAAAATAAACTTGGAGAGATCCATGACTCACTGTCTCCTATGTGGTTCAGCAAAATCTTAAGGATTGCCCGGAGAAATGCATTTTTAAATTAACAGTTGCTTTTAGCATAAGCCATCTCCGATATTTGTGAATTTGACATTAGTTTCTTTGCATTTTATGTCAAATTATTATTCAGAGACATTTTATAGACATTTACTGTCTAGTGTTATTTTTATTCAATCAATAGCAAGAAAACTTCATAATTGATAGAGTGGAAAAATGTATCAGACGAGTTCTAATATGTTGCAACGCAACATGTTCGTTGTGTCGTAGGCTTCGGCTTACAGCAAATTCTTAAGGTTTTTTTCGTTGAACCAGCTGGTTTTGATCAGACAAAAATGACTCCGCTGACTCAAATTCCGATTCCAATCCAGGAAAGACGCAATTATAGCTCTAGCATTAAACGTAAAAAAGCTACAGCATTTGAAAATTATATTAGAAAGTTATATAAAGAGAAGAGGTAAGAAACATAAACATATGTAACCCCAAAGGGATAAATTGGCAACAGTGAGTAGTATCCAAAGCAATATTTGGAGGTTCCGAATTCGCCAGAAGACTGCGAACTCTTAGCGTTCTACAAGGTTTTGAAATTTTTAAACGTATCCTTTTAAATCAAATGGTAATTTTTATAGATAAGCCCTCTTTCGATGGAAGCCTTTAAAAACACTGCACCATCAAGGCCAAGGTCTATCATCAACGATTGGTTTGTTGTGCGGTTAAAGAACGCATCAAAAAAAAACAAAAAAAATCAATGAAAAAATCTGATAAAAAAACAAAAAAATTATGAAGAACAGAAAGAAAAAAATCTGCATCAGACCGCTGGCAGCCTTTTTCTGCCGCCAGACAAACAATACCAGATATTCAACCATCTAATATACTAAGCTCACGTTTAAACAATTTGGGAATTCGAATCGAAAAAGTATAAAATACTGTGCGTACAAGTATACTATGTAGAGCTCTGGAATAAACATACTTCCCTAAAGTAGGCAATACTTTTGACTTAAACTTTTTCATACGTTTTAAAGTTCAGCTTATTTACTTATTTATTAGTTTTGATTATTATAGCCTTCTAGACACAAAGGTTAAAGGACTAGTGAACTGGCCTATTTACAAACCAAAGAGCATTCTAGATTTATATTAACTTTAACCGATAATGAAAGTATGGCAACATAAACAGGGCCTTTTAAAAAGAATGATAAAATTGGTTAACAAAATCCTTTGATAATTTCAATTAGACATGTGCTTAAATAGATCTCTTATCATCGGAAAGCTTTCTAGCTTATAAAAATTTTACTCTACTTCTGTTTAAAGCATATGAGTGCAAATTTATCATAAAACAACACACTTAAGTAGATAGTCTCCACCATTATTACCAAGTTATATAGTTATTTCAGTACCTCTCTCTTTCCATTCTCCACTTATTTCATTGCATTTTTACTTGTGGCTTGTTACTGATTTATTTAATACATTTCCCCAACGAGCAATTTCAACTTCCTTTAAAAACAATTACAACTTCCTACACAAATACTCACGCACACTAGTAGACATTTGTTTGCTTCTCTCGTTAAGCCAACACATCGTCAAAATCACATTTCCTCATTTAAGCCAAAAGAGTCCCCCAGTTGCCAACGATTCCCAGGCAAGGAGGACTCAACCGCCATGCCATTCACTCAAAACGACGCCCGAAGCATACCGCAGTGGCAACTTCATAATAAGCCTCATCATGACTGGCTATAATAATAGCAGCCATAATCACATTTCATATTTATCACATTTTTACGCCCACACGCAGTAGTGAAAGGAGAAGGAAATGAAGCTGGAGCAGGAGCAGAAGTTGGAGCTGGAGGAACAGGATCTGGAACAGCTCAAAGCACGACCTGCGCATTGTTTGCCTTTTTTGCCTAAGCTCTCGCAATTTGACCGTAAATAAATTGCCTGCTCATTTGCTAAGCACTTGGCCCAAAGCACCCCTCGTTACCTTCTCCGTTCACCCCATCAAAATGAATTTCCCACCAGTTTCCTTTCAATTCCTGCCTGCTCTCCCCTGACGAGACATCCTCGTGTTCAAATACGTTTAAACACAATGCACATACCGTTATAATAGCACAGCAAGGACAACAAAGCAGACAGCTGGGTAATCCACAACAACAACATCAGCCCAGGGGGCTTGTTACGCCCCCAAACATCGCTCCTCCTCCTCCTACTCCCTTGACTTGTAATGGAGACGTGTGCGTATGAGTGATTTTTCTCAGCTGCGTTTAAAAGTATGCAAATGTTCCTGTACGTGGGTGTCTGTGAAAGGGGTTGTTGTTGTTTAGGCGAAGGGGGCGTGGCAGTAGCTGACTTTCAGTTTATGACTTTTGCAGTTTGTCGATGTTGTTGCTGCTGTTGTTGGTGTCGTTGTTGTTGTCGTTGTTATTGTGGGCTATTAAGCATGGTAAAGTGTTTTTAACTGCAGGCAATTTCATTTGCGCTGACTTTTCCCCCTGGGTCCACCTGCTCCTCATTCTACTACTTCTCTTTCTACTCTTTTCCTAATCCTCTTGCTGGTGATCTTTCTCCTGTCCCTTATTTCGCTCCTGATCCATGTGCTCCACTTGATACTTATTCTACTATTATTATTCCACACAGAGAGAAAAAAGTCGTAGGTAAATTAAGATCGAAGGAACTGTTAAATTAGATACTTGCCACTCTTAAACCACTACTCGATTTAAGTACGAATAATTTTGAACATAACATAACAGAGAAGCACAAATAATCGTAATAGAGAAAATTTTAATTGAGTTTAAAAATTATTGGTATAACCTAGGAACTCGAGTTCGAATTCCACTAAAAGCTAATCAAAAAACACTTTTTTCTACTTCCTTTTTGGGTTTTAAAAAATTTATTTATGAATATAATTTTACTCTTTTGAATTTGTTGTTGTGAAATCATATTTTATAATCATAATATAAGAGAAAATATTATTGAAGAGTATTTTATATAAGCTCGAGAATATTTTATGACTATAAGTTCGGAACCCAGTTTCGAATCCCACTCACAACTATAGTAGAAAACGTTTTTGTTATAATTTTTATTTTTTGTTTAAAAAAATATTAAACAATCTAAATTTAATTTGTTTATTTTAGTTCAGTTTTAAGTGTAGAGCTTAAGCACGAAATAGTAGAGTTTTTCGCTCTGTGTACATCTACAACTCATCCCGTTGCTGCTCCTCCTCCCACTACTGCTGTAAGGCGTTTAATTTTCATGTCCTTGCAATTGACGCTGTGTAATTTATGCATACTGATTAGCTATGGACAGGTCTCGACAGATATGCGCCTGTCCAGCTCCAAGTCGACTTAAGAGAAAACAACGCAAAAATAAACCAGAGAAAAAGCTGAAATTCGAAAGCCGAAAACTGCAAAATGAAAACCCAAAACCGAAAAAAGGAAAAACGAAAATGAAAATGAAAAACGAACTCAACTGACAGCCAAGCCGCTTAAACTTTGAACTTTGTCATTTCAATTTTCGCCAACGGATGCGCTTTGTTTCAGGCCACACACACACACACACACACATACAGACAGATCCCGAACGGGACTCTGTGCCGTGCCGTGTCCATGAACCGCCGGAAACATTGAGCCTGACAATGCGACTTTCATTTTTGGGTTGCCACCGTGCAACATGAGGAGCTGCCGCCATTGTTTTGCGGCAAGGCACGCCAAGGCAAGGCAAGGCACACGATGATGAAAGTCCTGGGGAATGGCCAGGAAGTTTTTCATGCGCCATGACACTTTTTGTGCGATTCAGCAGCCATTTTCTCTCTGTCTACCTTTAGCATGGCCGGATTTCGAGGCAGAGATAAAGACAGAGACAACGATGGAAGAAAGAGAAGGCAAGTCAGCTTCATTGTCGGCAGCTCCATTGAAATGATTTTTGGATGCATGGAAGCTGTTTGGCTTGCCGCAAGACAGGAGGCTTACTGACTGAACAGTAGCAGGAACAATTGGAGCAGGAGCTGGAGCAATCGGAGCAGCAGTCACAGTCAGGACAACATCCGCGTGTCCATGTCCATGTCCTCCGTTCGTCGTTCGTCCTGTAATTTATGATGTGCGCTTCCTCTTTTCTCGCTGCCAGTTGCCAGTTGCCAGAGTTTTTAGTGTTCGCCAAAAACTTTTGCAGAGTCCTGCGCCTGTTTTCTGCTGTCATAACTTTGCACACATAATTAATAGTTGTAACAAGCCGTGAGCTGTGGATTTTGTAGTTCAACCGCGTAGCACAACTTTTATATGGCCGCTTTGTCCGGACTTGTTTGCTCAATTAACTTAGCAGGTAGTTAATTTTCAAAAGCCACAAGACTCCCGCTAATTGATTTACAACTCTCTCTTTTTAAGCGTGGGAGATTCTGCATAAAATTGGTATCTTTAAGATATTAAAGTATCTCTTGCCTCGTGTCTATTCAAGTGTGAATCGCATTTGAAACGCAGCCAAGTCACAGAAAATCAACAATAAGTTTGCTTTGCATTTGAAATATCATAACTTGTTTGTTTCAGCCATAAATTTGTGGCATTTCACGCATTACACTGAAGCATGAAGGGTGAAGGTTGAAGGGTGAAGAGTGACAGTCGGAACTAAGCAACCCCAGGACATTTACGCATAATAGAAGTCACAGATATAAATATACTTTTCCCCTTTACAACAACAACGGGGATCAACTTGGAAAATTTGTATAAACTTAGCTGACAATCTGTTTTCATTGGAAGAAAGAGATAACTTGAATATGGTCTGCCAACTGTTTTCTTAAGATTAACAGAGTTGAAGGCAAGTTTAAACTGTGAGATGGAATAGAAAAGGAAGTAAAAATTGATTTGTATTCATATATTTATTTAAACCAAATGCTAACTGAATATTCTTTTTTAACCAACAACTGTTTTTGGTAAAAATATACCATAATTATGTATCTTTATATTTTTAAATTATAGTTATTTTTATAAATGAAGTATAGATCTATAGTCGTATATCAATCAATTCTTTTCAAATAAATCACATTGAGTAAATTGTACTAGTAATTTTTCATGCTTTGTATATTAAAGACTTTCATCTTTGTTGTATAATATAAATAAATTAAATTAATTATTCTGTATTTGTTGAGGTTTTCTAGGACTTGAAACCATAATTTGAATGTGCCATAAGTTTGAAATCAACTACAAAACTTTGTTTATAAAAACTACATTCTTTTCAAATTTACTATAATTGTCTTGTAATGTATTTTAAAAATTTAAAAACTTTCTTAATATATAAAATTTAAAGTTGTCTAAATAAATAAATAAAACTGATCTAGAAACTTAGAACTTAAAAAATCTTTTGGCAGCGCGACAAGTTGAACACTTGCTTTGATTCTCTTGGCTTACTTGGCGTATGTGCGATTTCTGTAGCTGTTTTTTGTTGTTCTTACCACATACCTGGCCAAGTGCTGAAACCACTCGCGAAATATTTAGCATGTCAAATGACATATTTGCGGCTTTTTTTGTGCCTTGGCAGCAACTAAGCGAGGTGAGAATATCATTCACTCACTCGCTCCCTTTTCTCCATCTCATATGTCTGGCATATGTGTGTTTCTATCTGTCTCACTCTCTCTCTCTCTCTCTCTCTCTCTCTCTTTCTGAGTGTGTCGCCATTTTTGCTGTTTTGTGCTTCATTTATCACTTGGAGAGCAGTCGGAATTTCCATATACTCAGCATATTTGCTCGCATGATATATGGATGTGTCTTTAGTAAAGTCAAACGACGGCATCATCCACTAACCCAGGGTAGTGTGTCATTTTATTCCAACGATGACAATGTATACCCTTACCCCACCTTTTATCCACCTCCCCCTTGATCTCTGCCACTGCTCACGCACATGGTGTAATTTAGATAAGTGGTCATTCTTCATATTTTTAATGCTCATAATTTCATAATGTGCCACGCATATGCAGCTTTCCCCTCTCTCAACCACGGCAGATAAAAACAACAACAAAATCAGTTAAGGAGAGAGAAAGAGAGAGAGAGAGAGAGAGAGAGAGAGGAGTGAATTTGTTAACAACATGGTCAGCGTCGTGCGTTGCCAAAGCCATTTATTTTATTTGGCGCGACTTTTTGTTAGTTCAGCCACCTTGCAATGAATATGAATATTCGTTAAAAGACTGGGCAAGGGGGAGGGGGAGGGGTGGGGGAAGCAACTCCCATGAATATGGAACATGTGAATTCTCGATTGTTGTTGCTATTTATTTCACTCGTTGCCCACCGTTTGTTTGTTGCCTTTGCTCTAATTTATGAGACACATAAAAGTTAACTTAATTAAATGGCTTTTGGTTTTGCCTGAATATTTATGCGACGTTGCTTTAAAAGCAGAATATGTGATGAGAGTAAATAAATTATTATAGAAACTAGTAGATAAATGTTAAAATGAAAAACAGTATGTATTTTTCATAGTTTACTTCTGTTCTTCTTTAATGACTTTTCCAAACGTTTTTCTGATTAAATACTAGCATACTCTTTATTTTAACATTAAATTTTCATTTCTATAATTGTGAACTTTACTATGACTTTGAAATAATTCATATTTTATTTTATTAATATTTCTTCTCACTTTCCATATCCATTTACCCTTTTTATTTCCCCATATCAATCTCTTTTTTAATGCGTATATATTTTCCTACACTAGTTTAATACTTCTTTACTCGACATTCGTTAACGTTTTAACAAAATGTCATTCTAAGCAATATTTTTTATTGATTTTAAATAGAACATAAATTCAATTGAACCAAAGTTAAGCAAATTATTAGATTAGCAGTCTGCAAGTGAAAGAAGAAAGAAAGAAAACTACATTTAACTGTGTCAGTTGAAAAGAAACGCAATTATTAAAATAATTTGCTTAAAATTTACGATGCAAATGTTTTCCGATAGAGGCAAGAAACTTTTAATAGTTAAAATTTGCAAATTTCGTTTGAAATTTTGGCAGCAGATAACAAACAGGTTCGCCAATAAATATTGACACCATTTTGTGTTTATGTGAAGGAAAGTTGGGGAAAACTGAGACAGATAACGGTAACATTATATGAATAAACACTTAAAGGCAGAAGAGACTGAAACTGGAAACTGGAAACTAGAAACTGAAACCGATTTCAATAAGAATGAAAGGAGGAAAGAAAGAGTGGAGAGTGTAGAGAGAATGCGAATGCGAATCGTAAAAAATAAAATTATGCAAATTTTTATTATTTGATTATGCAAATGTTCGCGCTTGACGACCCTTGGCATAAGGACGACAATACTCGCATTCCCACTACCCTCTCCCTGTCCCTGCCCTGTCCCTGTCTCCTCCCTTTCCAAACACATGCGAAGCTTCCGTTGTAAGCACGCGAGATAAAAAAATAACAAAAAATGGAGGCAAACAGTTAGTTGGCCAACATTTGCCCCACCAGACACCAGAGAGCTCCCTACAGCGCTTAAATTTGAATATTCGTTGGCGATTTCTTCTCTTTTTTTAGGGGGAAGAGAGGGAGCAGGGAGAGGAGGGGTGCCATTGTGGAGCATTGTCATATGTGGTTGGAAATTTTGAATCTGTTTGCAACCCCTTCGAGCGTATCCGTTTCCTTCTGTCGCGTGCGTTTCCCTTCCCCCTTACCAACCACCTCCCTCCCTCCCTCACTTCCTGGTCGCACTTGTCGTATGCGTATTTATATTTCCTCATATTCTGTTTTGTTATTGTCACTCTTCCTTCCATTCATTCACTTTCTCCCTCGCGATTTGCGCGCGATTTGAATCTTTTAAGCGAAATATTGTTGAAATCACTTTATGCCTGAGTAACTGAGCACATTGTAAGGATATTCCCAACAGAGGGGAAAGCACACCTTAAATGCTCTCTAATTGATATACAACGTTAAGCCTCCTCAACCCCCCTTTGGGAAAGTCACGCGGAAAGCGTCTAAATTACAAAGTAACTGATAAAAAACGAGACGCGCACTCGTAAAAGCCAAACTGATAAGAATTTTGAGCATTCAGCTTTTATGGCTGTCTTCTAATCAGTTTGAATAATTACCAAAACGTGCTACGACAAACTAAAACACAAGTTGCCTAAAAGAGTGGAAAAAAAGTTGAAGAAAATGAGGTAAGGTAAAGAAACTCCTTAAAACTCAACTTTAAAATAAAAACTATAAAAATGAAAAAAGGTTAGAGGGCACTACTTAGACTTTAAAAAAGATTTCAATAAATTATTAATCATCAAAATTAACTGGTTCGAGCTTTGCAAAAATCCTAGAAAAAATTACAAAAGCTTAAATCACCTAAATTAATAACATTTAAATGGGGAATCAGTTCAGACTTTAAATACTGACTAAATAAGATATTTTTCATTGACATCGGAAAAGTTTTAACAAAGTAATAAGAGTTTAAAATTTCTAAAAAAAACAAAAATAAATAAATAAATTAAGTGGAGAGGGAAGTATAAAAAAATCTCATCATATGTTGAAAAAATTTAAGTTTCCCAAAGTAAAGTAAATATGAACTTAAAATGCATACTTAATCGAAATCGGAAAAGCTTTGTTGAACTTTGTTATAAGTGTTTGTACTTTTTGAAATAATGTGTAGGGTTATATTTCTTTTTAAACTTTAATTTTTTAAGTAACTACAAATTTAAGTAGGAATTTACCAATTTTATTTCCCAAACCTTTTTAACTATACACTTTTCTACATCTAACAAATCAAATCTACTAGACTTTTATATAGTTCTCGATTAAAAAGCCAAAATAAATACAAATGCTTTTAGCTAAATGATTGATTGAGTCGGAGTCGTCAAAAAGACAGGGAATATAATTATTAAATTTTGGCTACAAGTAGACAAATATATAAGTAAAATCTACTTAACTTTCTTCATTCCTTTTCGCCCTTTCCATTGATGGTTAAATACAATTTGTAAGCAGCTAAACAAACTAAAGACTAGCAGGATGGTCAGTTATGAATCTGAAATGTTCACAAAACTGATGAAGCCGCTCATCAATCACCAGGCAACGGAACATAAATCAAGCTAAGAGTCAAAGCAAGGGAAAAAGTTGAGAAAAATCCAAAAAGGCAAAACAAAAAACTCTTTAGCCCAATGGCAATAGGCAGATCCTCATCAAGTTTGATTGAGCAACAGTCATCCAACTTAAGCGTCACTTCCGGGCAATAGAGAAACCATAATAAGTAATACCCATACTAAAAAAAAAAAAGAAATACTTAGAAAACACAGAGAGAGAGAAAGAGAGAGAGAGAGAGAGAGAGAGAAGCAGAGCAAGAGAAGTTGCCACATACAAAGACAGTCTGTTTATTTACGCCGCATCGTATGTAGAAGCTTACATATGGGCGCCTCCAGGCTCCCAGCTGCTGGAATGAAGGAGTATGGCAAAGGGGAGCTAAAGTAGGAGGTAGGAGGTTGAAGGAGGTAGGCACTGCCAACTGCTGGTCCGGTTGTTGCGGCGTCCATACGGCGGGGCACATATCACACATGTTGTTCCGAGTACACACGTATGTTGCCTGCAAGCGATAGCGTCAACGTCAACGCTGACGTCTGCGTCGACGTCGACATCGACAGCGACATCGCCATCGCCATCGCCATTGCCATAGCTATTTTTTTTTTGTTTGGCAACGCTTTGGCTTCCAATCTTGGGCAGAAATCACAAGCGGCACATATGTGCAATCATGTGCAGCCCGCACCAATGCCCCAATCAACAGAATTTTCTATAGAGACTCCATTTTGGTTTTGCCATTGGCGCTGGTCCTGAACACGCCCCTTACCAAGTCAGGCGCATGCTCAGTGCTCCCAAGCTCGAAATTGTGAAATTCGATGTCGAATTCGAGTTGGTAGCAGTAGAAAACATTTCTCTCGAGGCACGCAGCTGCTTAGTGTCAACGGTGAGAAGCTGGCCAAGCGGATAAAAGACGACAAAACGACGGACGATGGCTAAAAATTTAATCAAAACTAGATAAGATTTGCAACAATAAAAAAAATGACAAGTGCACTTGACAGAAGAGAGAGACTGAAAGGGAGGAGAAGGTGAAGAGCGAGGGGTGGAGGAAGAAAGGTTGCATCATACGTGGGTCCGAACATCATAAATCCTGTGCGAATCAGAAATGCGTTAAATTGAAACTTGGGATTTTACGCAGCTTAAGTTTTTTAGCAATTATGCGAGAGTGAGCAAGCTATAGCTGATAGGACAGTGCGAGTGAGATAGTTACATAAATAATAACAAAAACAGGCGTTAACACTTGTCAGCCGAGACAGGAATATGTCACCTGCAATTCAGTAGGCAGAAGTCAGGAGTTGGAGTTGAAATTCAGCTGCTGATAGCCAAATTCAATCAGATTCATCCCTCAACCTCTCATCTATAAATCAGAGTGTCAAAAACTCGCACATAAATTCATATTTATGGTCCGAACATTTGAACCTTTTTGTTTTCACACACACAAGCACACACCATCAAAAGTCGATTAGCATGCGGCATGCCCCGGGGGCAGTTACCAATGTGGTGGCAACCCAAAACTCTGACTATAAGCCTACAAATAGGCAAACGCAGGTAATCGCATTTCAAAATTGTCTCCCTCCCTAAAAAACCCAGCAAACAAACCAATTTTCAACCCCTGCCCACAAAAAACGCCTGAAACTTTGTGTTGAAAATCTGCTGAAATACAATGAAAATATTTTGCCTTCTCCACAGAGAGTGGAAGGGGAATCAAGGGGGTGTGGCTGTGACAAGTACAAGCCACTTGTGCGTTGATGATAATTTTTACATTTTTGGGAACATTCAACATTCAGAGAGAGAGAGAGAGAGAGAGAGAGAAAGTGGAAGTTGGACTGTCCAGGTTGAGCTTCAGATATCTGAAATCGGCTTATGTCGCCTGCATTGTGCTGACAATGCTGGAGGAGCTTTTGTTTTAACATTGGAAGGGACTTGGTTAACCTGTGTGTCCAGGCATTCTATGATTTATGCCCAGTTTTAATTTAAAAGCAATCAGTTTGAAATATGGAACCCAAAAAGAGTTTAGCTTGCAAGAAAGTTGTCAGATAATTTGTGGAATAAAAGATGGTAGAGGTTGCTCTCTTATCAATGATGCTATTAATTGTGCTTAGGAAGTTCAAAATTGAATATGAATATAACTAGTAGCTTGATTGTCATGCTATTTCCAAGTAAGGTTGTAAGTTTTAACTGTAACCTTACCAAACATAACAATAATAAAATAATATATAACAGCAAAACGAATTTGAATAAATTATTATTTTGGTATAAGAATAGAAAATATAAGCAGCAATAAATAGATACTTTGCCTAAATTTTTAGATTAAATCATAAAAGAATATTCTTCCGAAACTATAAATAAACATCAATTAAATTGATTATAGTTCTTACTATCCCTAATTTTTTATGAAACAACTCAAGATATTAATATATGCATAGCATTAAATATTTATTACAAAGAACTGCAAATTGTGGTTGCGATTAAAAATAGATATAAACTGCGTTTCTGAAAATATAAGGAGTTTCTCAGATTCTCTAACTTTAAATGAACTTCTTAGTATGAAATGACTGACATTAATATAAAATAATTTTTTGTCTCAAGATATTTTTCGAGTTAAAATCTAAAGAACATACAATTTTTTAGATAGTTTTGATTCCACAAAAAAAATCTCTGAAATATTTACAGCTCAACAAACTGAAGAAAGTTATTAATCGCAGTGGAAGCCAAGATATTTTTTTGACTTTAGCTAATTTAAATTTGCTCATCAAATCTCAAAGACATTTAGAATTCCGAAATGAGCATCAGTTGTACTTCTAATGAGCTAAAAGACATCAGCAAAACTTGCTTAAAAAAAGCATTACAAAAAATTCAATTATGTCAAACATTTAGGCATTATCTTGATGCATTATACTTGGCTAATGAGCTGCGTTTTAGCCAAGAAAGAGATGGAAGAGATAAAGGGAGGATAGAGCAATGTTATCTCAAGAGTGCCTTAACAAAAGCCAAAGACTAAAGTGAAATCAATTAAAATTTATCACTTTATTTTCATTAAGACACAAAAGCCAAGTCTCTGATGTCCCCAAGGTGCAATTCGTTATCAATTTGAGTAGGACAATGGCGGTCAGGATGTGGCTTGACTGTAATTTGTCCTGCCGTCGCGTCAGCTCTCAGTTGTTATCGCCATGAAGAAGACAATAAAATGCCACAACGTTTGTCGCTTTAAATAATAAAAACATTTGATTTGCCAAAGTCGGCACGTGCCAAAAGGACGAGATTTGTGGAAAGTCCTGGCTGAGAGAGAGGCTGGCAATGCGCAACCAAATCGCAGATAAAGCTGGTGAGTAAATTAATGGGCGGCACGTGTCCTTGACGCTGTCACAATGAGAACAGTTAACATTGAGCTGTGATTGGGTTTGGGATTCAGATTGAGGATTTGAGTCCACACTGTCCACACTGGGTGGTCTGCATGTGTCTCGATGGTCTGTAAATTCATCAGCAAATTATCGAGTCTCATATATGAATCTCTGTTTGTCCTTTAGCTGATAATTGAGGCGTAAATGTTGACACACGTCCGCGTACTTCCAATTGAAACATTGTCGCGTCCTTAACTCCAACTCCGACTCCAACTTCAATTGGATTTTATGAACTGCAGATTTACGAGTCGAATATTTCGCGTTTATTTTGATTACTTGCCACATTGTTGCTGATAACCCTATTAAAGTTTTATACCGCATGCAAACCGCAAAAACCTCATAAGCTCATCATTTGTCGTGCATTTTCCGAGTGCATAAAAAGTTAATAAGCTTCCCAGTCATATCAATGAATGAAACAAAGAAGTTCCCATAAACAATAGATTCGTTTGATTTTCCAGCTGATGGGTTGGTTTCAAAGTGCCCAACCGAAACCTTTGACCATATGCGATAAAAAAATATATGGGATTGTAGAGGGGATAAGATAATAGAATACCCTTTCAAATTATATCATAGTCTTTCTGCCTTGTCGTTTTATGATTCATGATTTAAAATGTAGCTTTATTACCTAGATAAATTGATTTATTATAGTATTTTATTTCTTCTGTGATTACAGCTTTTTTATTTGGTTAAAGAGTTCCTATTCCTCTCCTATTAAGTAGTTTTTGTAAGATAAGATAGTGTCTTTACCTTGAAGACAATAAGCTCTGACAATTTGTAATTAAGATTCCTCTTAAAGATTTAATTTCAATTTATTTCCCTTAGATTTTAAAGACTTTATTCACTTATTCATTAAG
Source organism: Drosophila neotestacea (assembly GCA_035044365.1). Taxonomy (NCBI): domain Eukaryota; kingdom Metazoa; phylum Arthropoda; class Insecta; order Diptera; family Drosophilidae; genus Drosophila; species Drosophila neotestacea. The sequence continues at coordinate 5,524,914 of JAWNMD010000273.1, read as the reverse complement.
TTAAATTTCTAGTGGGACAAGAAATTATTAAGTTACTAGTAACTGCAACAGATATAAAGAAAACATTCTCAAATCTAAATAACCCCCTTTTTTTAAAAGCTACAGGGTATAAGCATAATAATAAGTCACACCACATAAGCGACTGGTTTTGCTGATGATGAGGGATGTCTGACATATGGCCACTTGGCTGCATTGGCAAATCAGTGAAGGATATGCTAACATCAAGTCCTAGGATTCGCAAACAATTGTGAAATAACCACAGGACATGCACTTGAGCGCATCTTGTGTATGTGATTGAAATAGGATGTGTGAAAGAGTTAGGAAGGTGGATGATATAGGGCTCCCATCCAGTTACTTTGATCCTTGATTGGAGTTGGTTTTGTCCACTCGAGGCACAGCTGTGACACTGATTGATGATGAGCCATGGGGTCCTCATCTTTGGGGGCAGTTGAATGCCCATAAACAGCTTTGAGGATTCCGCATCAGCGATTGCTTTAATCGAGTTCCGTGGCAGGAAAGAGAGTAAGGGAATGGAAGGAAAGGGAAAGGGAAACTATGTAATGGGTGTCAACTGTGGGTTGTCATAAAAAATAATGACCAGCAGAGATAAAAGTATATTTTATGTTATTGCTCCACTTCGCCAATTTCAGAGCAGCCGCAAACAATATTTAAATTTTAAAAGTTCCAAGTGTACCAGTTAAATGAAGCAGAAGCAAGATTGTCGCCATTCCCCGCCCCTTCCTCTCGCACTCCCCTTCACAAATGTGGAGTTCAACTAAGGGAAAATGCGAAAAACAAAGGCAGGACAAAAAACTAGACTACATTTCTGCTGAGACGCCCACTGCAGCAACGCCCTGACAATCGAATTTGGAAATTGATACATAGTAGAGAGCAAACAGGACACTCGGAATAGACAGGATACAGAGTACAATCCCTAGAACTATCAAAGTATTTGACAATAAATCATAAATCAATACGAGACGCTGCCGGGCAAAGGACAAATATCAACTCCCTTGTGTTCTTTTGCCGGCCATTGGCTAATGATGTCTTAAAAAACGATTTTCTTGGCTAGGTTGGCAAAAAAAAAAGAAGTCGCAATGTCACAAAACGAGGGCAATTGATGTCCTTAGGTCAAACGCATTAACAAAATTGCCGTTTCAGCTGGCTGTGTACGTATGTGTGTGCGTGTTCGTGTGTGTGTGTGGCTGGGAAATTGAATTTCCACCGGCGCTAAGTGTCGACGTTGACGCCAGCAGAGCAACAATATTCTTGCAAATCGGCTTTAAGTCATGAAAAATAATAGACAACCCCCGACGACGTGTAGTAAAAAGCAGATTGCGAGAGGCGTCAGCAGTCCAAAAAAGATTGTGGAACACATGCTGTGCCGCATATGATGGCTGACGATGAAGACAACGACGACGACGATGTCGACGGAGGAGTCGCTTATCAACTGGGAAACACGCATGGGATGTGGAGGGTTAATGCAACATGTGAAACTCTCAGCCAAATATAATAAATGTACATAAACATACTTATTTTTAACTTGCGAAAGGAAAATTTGGAATACAACTATACGGTTACGTAAAGTTCATATTGGTTTTATAGTTAAAAAAAAAAATTAAGTTCAATGGATCTTATTATTTATCTTAACAAGAAAAAATAAATAAAAACGTTTTCTCTTTGTAATTAAAATATGTTTAAACAATGAAAAATATTCACTTATTTATTTTTAATTTTTAAAAATACTTAAGGTCGCTGAATAATAATATCATTTCCTTTTATTCCTTGCTCTAATAACCAGAAGACTTTATATACACTAACAAATATGAGCATGGTTTTCATCTTGCAAAATAAAGAAGAAGGAATAAATAATAATTTTAGCTAACATTTTATAAATCAAGGTTGCGAAACTCCAAAGTTGCAGTGAAGGTTCGATTTAACGGTATGGGACTTAGAGCAAGGTGTACATTAGTATTTTTTGGTTATTTTTTAAATAATAATAAATATCAAATAACTTTAGTTTTCAATTTGTAAAATTACCTAAAATAAATTTTACCATTTATAAATTATTTTATAAATGTTTTTATTAAGATCAAAAATAGTATTTAAAATTAATTTTTATATTCAAAAGCCAGGACACCCCAAAAATAATATCTTCGATACTCCCACCCATCCAGATAATTTTCTTCAGGGGTGATCTGTTTAAAAACATAGCTCCTAAATATTTGCGATCCTTGATAAATATACTTGTTTTTATCTAACAAACCCTAAAGTTGAACTACAACTACTCAAATATATAAAATAATAATAAATCATACCTTTAGCGAGTGAGAAGTCCAATGAGAACTCATTAGGTCGTCTCCGTATCGCCAGGTATCTCAGAGTCCTCAATTGTCCGTGTTGCGGGTATATAAACCTTGAACGCAAATTTGGACTTGACAAAAGATCCGGTGTTCAACACCGTGCAGTCATGCTGAGTGCTTGCAAAGCTCTGACAGGAATCACCCATGACAATAAGATCTGGCAATGGATATAGCCACAATGCTGGATCGTAATCCCAGTGCACGGGCATGGCAATCGGATGAATGGGCACCAAATGACCCTGGCAAACAAGGGTTCTAGCGAAATGCTGTTCAATGTGCGTTGTGTCTGGTGGAAAGTGTAATGTATTACGACAGAACTTGGCCATCAGATCCAGACGACAGACTACAATCTGTTGCGTGCAATACTGCAGGCGGCAAGGATTCGTAGCCAACTGTGTGCGAGGCCACGCTTTGAGTAAGCCAGCGGCCAGACACTCTGGCAGCGGAGCACGTGGAAAAATATTTGGTGCCGTTGGATCCTCTGTGGAAGGCACCAGAATCAAGTCTGTTTGCTTTTTCAGCTGCTCACAGCCGGCAGCCAAAGCGCCTAAGGCATCCAAATGATGGCGAAGCTCATGATGATTTCGTGTGCTTGCCGTAAAAGGACCCATAAGGACAATGGCTTGTGGTGGACAGGAATCATAGCCAACAAAGAGCTGTCGCAGTTTATCCATAACAACGGGCAGATCTAAACGTACATCTGAGAGAAAGACCAGTGTGGTCTCTGTATTTGTACGCTCCAGCTCTTGCAAACGTGGTGAGTACTTGAGCAGCTTGGCGGACTCTCCCCCCAAGTATTGCCAGTACCGAAGAAGGCACGACTGCTGCTGGCGGGCTCAGCAGGTGGGAAGCCCAAACCATCAACTGTAAGATAAATTAGATTAATCATTTATTTATTTACTTATTTCTGTAACTTACCCTTCAGCACACCGTTTGCATAGCTGCCCTCGGCCAAGACAAAGCATCCCTCGCAAAAGAAGCCGGCATGAAAGCGTGCAGCGCTCAAATCAAGCTGAACACTGCCTGTAGGATCCTCTACGTAGAATTTTCCCTCCTTGAGTTGAGTGAGCAGACCGAGGACCACAGCCTCCTTCATATTAGATGTCGCCAGTAAATTCTCTGCAAACTGTAATTTAAATTTCTTGGTCTGTGCTTCGGCAGCAACGCCGTCTTGGATGACAGCTGGTGCGAAGAGATCGTGACGCAGTGTTTTCTGCAGCAACATAGCATATCGCTGCTGTAGATAATCTGATTTCATGCGAGGCTGTGTGAGAAGACGTCGAAGTTGCGTGTCCCGCTCAAACTTCTTGATGCGAGTGTTGTAGCGATAGCGAGGGATTGTGAATGCATCGATTACTGCAAAAACAGTCTCCCCCTCATCCAAACCCACACGGTTTAGTTCGTTGATGGCCTTTTCCAATGACTCTCGTTCCACATGCGGCGTCGCTAGTTTCTGACCCTGCAGATTCTCTGTAATGACCGTCATCCATTTTTCGCGCTCGGCAGGCTCAAAGGGAAGCAGCTGCTCGGCGAGAAAAGTACTGTTCTCTGAGCGAATAAGAAAACCGCACAGCTTGAACGAAGTTGTAATGCGTTTCCGCAACTGTGCCAATTCGTCCATGGCAATAATTAGTTTAATTATTCACAATATTAAGAAAGGACAACCTGTTGACCACTTTATTATTTTGGCGCCATTTTAGGTGATGAGTACAGCTGACCAGCTCGCTGCCAGACTTCAACGAGAATCTAGTTCTGAAAGTAAAAACAATTACTGCTGGCGGCGCTAACAAACAAGAGATGGCGCCACCACGGCTCTAAAGCGCCTTTTGCCTCACTTTGCTTCACTCACTATCGATAGATTTACAACTGAGTTAACGATAGCTACCTTGTGAACTTTCCAGCACTACAAATGTAAATTGTGGTAGTTGGTCACTAAGTACTTGCAGTCGATACTTGTAAGTCAAATTCATCGGAGTTATTACTTTCAAAAGTAGGCGCCAAATAAAAATTTAAAAATGGAAAACAAGAATCAAAACAGTAAAGAACGCAGAGCGATTGATAGCGATAATTGCTTAAGCTTCGACGACTTCCTGCCCTATATTGGAGAATTTGGATTCTATCAAAAACGTTTAGTGATCTATGCTATACCATTTTTCTTTCTTTGGGCTTTTATTTACTTCACGCAAATCTTCTTAATTATTGTGCCAAATGATCATTGGTGTCGCATACCAAAATTACAAGACCTATCAAAGGATGAGCAACAAAAACTAGCCATACCAAAGATTAAAAACAATGAATATGATAATTGTTTAATGTACGACACAAATTATACAAAAGCGATAGAAAATAATGTGACGGAGGCAGACAAGAGCTGGCCTCGAAAACCTTGCACGGATTGGTGTTACGACAAGGAAGAAGTACCTTATGAATCCATCGCCACACAGTACAATTGGGTGTGCAAAAATGATCACCTGGCTCCTTGGACAGTTACAATTTACTTCTTAGGCTCCATTGTAGGTGGTCTCCTCTTTGGGTATGTAGCGGACCATTGGGGACGCATTCCAGCCGTGATGTTAAGCAATTTTTGTGGCCTTATTGGCGGCATACTGAGCGCGTTTTGTTCAAGCTTCTTATGGTTTTCCATAACTAGATTTGTGGTTGGACTGGCGTATGATAATTGCTGTATGCCAATTTATGTACTAAGTGAGTTCTGAACCCTACTTTCTCTTAAAAGCTTCTAATATCTGTACAGTTATGGAATATGTGGCTCCAAGATACCGTGCGCCAATAACAAACTTTTGCATGACTCTCTGTTTCCTTCCTGCGGCGTGTCTACTGCCTTGGATAGCTTGGTGGTGTAATAATTGGCGTCTATTGGCAATTGTCACATCCATTCCTATCGTGATTTGCCTCTTGATGTACTTTCTATTGCAGGAATCCGCCAGGTAAGCTACTATAAATTTATTCTTAATATTAAATTTAAATTTATGGTTTTCAGATGGCTAATAGGCGTCGGTAAATTAGAAAAAGCCGTGACAATTGTAAAACAGATTGCTAAAGTAAATGCCAAAGCCATACCAGAAGATGTATTGTTAAAATTCGAAAAATGCTGCTTATTAGCTTACAACGAAGAACAAATGAGGAAAGAAAATACGTTCTTGGATTTGTTTAAAAGGTGTAGAATGTGTCTCATAACGTTGGATTTAGTAATTATTTGGATGATTTGTGCTTTAGTCTACGATGCACACGTTAGAGCCATCATCGAAATTGGACCGGATGTTTTTATAACATTTTCCGTTGCGAGTGCGGTGGAGTTACCTGCTTGCCTAGTTCCAATGTTTTTCTTGGATCTTGTAGGACGCAAATGCATGGCCTTTACGGTATTTATAGGATGCGCCGTCGGAAGTATAATCGCCGCATTACTAAAAACAAAATGGCAAATTGCCATAGCTGCCCTTTTTGGTAGGTTTTGCGCAACTATCACTTTTAATATTGGAATTCAGTGGGCAGCCGAAATTCTACCCACAGTTGTACGTGGTCAAGGAATAGCATTCATTCATATAATGGGATTTGTGGCCACACTATTATCACCTTTTGTTGTGTACACAAAACACTATACACCATGGGCCCCAATGTCGATTATAGGAGCTCTTTCAATTTGTGCAGCCGTATTGGTTTTATTTTTGCCAGAAACGACAAAAACCGACTTGCCACAGACATTGGCCGACACTGAGAAACTATCAAAGAATCAAAACACTTTGAAATTATTCAAGAAAATAAATGCATGAATTTGAATTCAAATTCAAGTAAACTGTTATTTTGCAGCACTGTTTGGCGACTGTATCGCTTCACTATCGGTGCCCACGACCTAAATTATCGATATCTCCTTCTATCGATATCTATCAGCGAGGCAAACGCACGTGTATAAATATAAAAAATATTCAATTGCTGTTTATTTCACACAAAATGGATGTTGTTAAAGCGGTATTAGAAAAACATCAAAAGGAATTGGACAAATACAAGCCAATTGCAGTTGAAAAGCACCTGGAATGCCGATTAGATGTGGGAACGTTACTTATTACAGATCCCAATGACTTGGAAGACCGGGAGCTAGCGTAAGTCAAAATGTAAGATACTTTAATGGACAAAGTAATATAAATTAAACTGTGCAGCAATAACAGAGAGGAATATCTAAGTGCCTTAACACGTGAGAACACACAACTGCTGGTAAATGCGATCTGGGAATTGCCTACAGAGCGTGTGGACGAGAGCATCGTAGCCAAGTTGCCAGAGCCAACAACAATTCTGCCCCGCCTACGTAAACCTCCAGGCCCACGACCACTGACCAAGTGGGAGCAGTTTGCCAAGGAGAAGGGCATCACGAAGAAGAAGAAGGACAAGAAAACCTACGACGATGTTCTGGACGTAAGTACTTGAAAAATTACAACAGAACAATACTTAATATAGCAAACCCTTTAGAAATGGGTGCCTACGTATGGCTTTAAGCATGCCCAGGCTGACAAAGACAAGGATTGGGTGCTGGAGGTGCCCCAGAATGCAGATCCCAACACAGACATGTTCCAAAAGAAGGTCGATTTGCGTAATGAAAAGGTGGCCAAGAACGAAATTCAACGTATGAAGAATATTGTGCGCGCCAAGAAGATTGACATGCCACGCAGTGGTTATCTTGGTCCAGAGGCGGCTTCATCAAATCAACTGCTGACTGCTGTGACTGTTGCCAAATCTTCAACTGCATCGGTGGGCAAATTCCAAAACAAACTTCCTAAGGAGAAGGAGGCTCGTGGTTTGGGAGTAAAGGAGCTGATACCAGGTGGCAAACGTAAAGCATCGCATATCACAGCTCAGCCCGAAAGGGAGGCCAATTTGGATCTCATAAAGAGTGTGCTGAACAAAAAACCCAAACTGGATGTAGAGAAGGCGATATCACTTCAAAAGCAAGACGAGCGATTGGAGTAAGTCAAGCAATTATCAAGAGGTTAGGCAATATATTAATGTTATGTTTGTCGATTCTTACAGGCGTGAGGCTGAAGGTGCTAATAGACCTGCTAAGAAGGGTGGCAAGAAGGGCGGCGGCAAAGGCAGTCGCAAGGCGGTGGGTAAAAAGCCAAAGGGTCATCAAGGCCAACGTGCGCCAGGCAAAAAGGGTCAGACTGGTCGCAAACGTCGCTGAAAACCACTACCTTTGTAACTAGGACATTTTTATTAACAAAAACACAATCTACATGATAAATACAATGATAATATTTAAGCACATTTGCCCTTTCTTATAAATATTTCTTACTATACACGATGGAAACGAAAATCAACGGGCTCCTTGTGCCGCTTTAGATACTCATAGACCCAACTGCGAAAGACACGATTGAAATTACGCATGGAAGGCCAATGAAGATTGGCAGCATTATCTCTAGGCGTATGCCAAGTTGCCGGAAAAGGAGTCGCTATCAAATGCAATATGGGAACATTCTCCTGCAAAAATGGACGATGATCATCATCGACTATTCCACCAGCGGGACGATTGAAAAACATTTTATTATTGCCCTCGAGCTGACCAGCAGATCGCAGCGTTTGCTCAATCTCCACCAAACTGGTATGCAGACCATGTGTGTTCTCATAGAAACTGGAGAATTTCGGATTCATAGCGCCAATAAGGTCTAGCAGCACAAGCACCTCCTAAAAACGACATAAATTGTAATTGACGTTGAGTAATTGTAGTCATAACTTACAATGCGATCAATGTGACGTGATTGAAGATTTGCTTGGCCACCAACAGGATTACCACTACGCTTACTGGCCAACTTGCTAGCCAAATGACGTGAGCCATAAACCGAGTCACTGTTAGTCCAGTCCTTAAAGGCTTCCTCGCCGTCAAAGAAGATAAGCTAGAAAAATCAATTAAGAAACTTTATTTAAATTTGATATTTATGCAGAGCCCTATATTATATAATATTTCAATCAAGTTTTCAAGATTTTTTAAATGATCTTCTATTTTGTAAATCCCTTAAAGTAATTCCCGTTTTGACTCACCATGAGACCCAGATCATTGCGATTACGGAATTGCTGGAGCAGATAGGTGTTTAATACCTTTGCGGTGTTTAAAAGTATGGCGCAGGGTACAGCCGAGTCGGTGGCACCAACAAAACCAGGATCATTTGGGAAATACTTGCTGTCATAGTGACAGGCGAGTGCCAAGAAGTTCTCCGCCTGGGGATTTATATATCCGATCACATTGGTGAATGTAAGCTCTCCAAATATTGGCACCCGCTGTCTAAACTCATCGACTTCCGTTTGAAAGCCAAGGCCATTGAGGGAATTCAACAGATAATTGGAAACCTGATCATGTCCACGACTTCCAACGACTCGTGGCACGAGAATTGAATTCAAGCTGTTATTGAAATGCGTCTCTTCGTCGGGAAAACTTGTAAACTGCGGCTGTTAAACAAAGAGACAACTTTATGAGTCAACGGGGTTTTTCTTTTTTTATTAACTTTCTTACTTTGGCTTGCTGTGCCAGCGTGTAATCAGCTGGAAGCAAACAGATCGTAACCAAGAGCAATGGCGACAAAAACAACAACGGACGCGACATGTTCCCAATCTCGATCTTTACACAGCGATGTGTGACGGTGAACTGAAATCGCGCTTTATATTCAACCAACACTCTGTTTAAACAAATTATTGCTACGGCTGTTGTTGTTGTTTTTATTGTTGTTAACGATCTCTTTTGGTTCCTCATGGCGCGCAAACTAAAGCACACCCACACATATACATCGGTATACGTAAGAGAAAGCTTTCGGCCTTCGCATCCGCATATTATTTGAGAGAAGCTTTTGCCTGCGCTCAAAGAGCGTAACGGTCCACAATGTATGCTTAAAAGTTTCACAGATGTTAAGCTCTCTTGCAAATTGTTGGTGCATTGACTTTGCTCAGCTTCTCAAAAAAGCTTTGCCTTGACATGTTTTAAAAACTAAATGTTTAACGAACGTTGAAAGAATGTTTGTATATTCTAAATTTTTTGATTTTGTTATTATAATTTTTTATTATTATTATTATTTTGGTAATTTTGATTTGTGAAAAATTCTATTTACATTTTCAACTTCTGCTCATGACCTAATATCTTAATTAATTTAGCAGCTGAATTTTAGAAAATAATATTTTCATAAATCTTAGGAACATGACTATAAAAGAAAGTCGTGTTTGTCGATAATATTTTTTTATTTAACTAAATAATTAATGTTTAGATAAAGTTCTAATTAAACCGACTTTTGTATATCCTCTATATGATTACTTAAATATTCATAAACAAATCGTGTAACTATTAAGTTCATATTACGAATGGTCGGAAAATGTAGCTTTTCGAACGTATCAGATTCATTATGCCAAACTTCTGGATAAGTATGTGGCACAATATGCATCGCTGCCACGCCTAGCAAACTCAAAAAATTTAATTTGCAACTTCAGAAAGAAAGAAAGTATACGAACCCTCAATAATAAATGGATAGTGATCATCTTCAATATCGCTGTTCAGATCTGTCAGTTTATGGAACAACTGATGACACTTGCTAAGCTTTCCTGCTTCTCTCAGCTCCTGTTCAATATTTGCCATACGAGTGTGAAATTTATAAGTGCTCTCATAGTGACTCATATATATATGATTGGGAGCTCCTATCAGGTTGAAGGCGATGACAACTTCCTGAGAATTGACTATAAATAATTTAAAAAATAGAAAAATACTTTTAACTCACAATACTCTGCAACGGAATAAGTTCCACCTCGGCAAAGTGTCGGGATCCATTAAGTGAATTAAAGTCGTATTGCACATCCTCAAAGGACTCGTGCCCATCGAAGAAAACTAGCTACAATTGATGTAATAAAATATTATGAATATCTAAAATATCATCTCAAAAAGGATCACCTACCAATAAACCAATGTCACGTCGCTTTCGAAATTCTCCCTGTAGATAGGAACTTAAACTCTTCATCACATTTAAAAGAAGGGCACAAGAAACGGCCCCATCTGTGGCACCTACGTAATTCTCAGAACTCTTTATAAACTTTGAATCGTAATGACAACAAAGCATTAGGTAATTTGATGCCTCCGTATTTATAACAGCCACAATATTGGTATACTTTATGCCATCCAAAAACTCATCGCGTACCGTATAAAAGCCCAGTTTCTTTAAGTTTTCAACTAGGAAATCGCTCACCTGGGCATGTCCCAGACTTCCAGGCCAACGCGGTATTAAGATTTTTTCAAGTGTTTCATTAAAATACTTCTCATCGTTGGGAAATTCCGGATCCGATGGCTGCCAAGTCCAAGAGATAAACGTATACTTAATAATCAAACAGAAGAGAAATATTCCCCAAAATATACGAGTTCTTTGTGACATGTCCGATCGAAAACTAATATTATAACTTCTTAACTTATCTTGAAATGGGTAAATTACTGTTTAATTTGCCGAATCGAATGCATTAGATATATAGAGTATGCACCATAGAGAGCATATGCTCTAAGTTCAAAGAGATTTATACTTAAAAAGTAGCAGCAGAAAAATATACCCTAATTTTTTAAAAATCCAATTGTTTTAATCTATAAAGTACTATTCTTAACTTCAAAAAAAAAGTCCTTAAAAGATTCATTTATTTATATATACCGATATATTGTTACAAGCAAATATAAGTCTAGAACCCTCAGTTTATGGTAGTCGATCAAACTTATATGACCTCTCCATTCTTTCCAGAACCTCCGAATCATCACTAACCATGGAAGGTAACACGGAATGGGCTCGACGACGACTCTTTACAACGGCCACTCGAGTAAGTTTCCTAGATCGATACTCATCCCTCGAAATGGTACGCAAACTTGAACCCTGATGCCAGACAGGACGTGGTCGCTGGAATTTTCGGGAACCTGGTCCACAACAGGGAAAATGCCAGAGGCGTTGATCCTTGCCGAATAGATTGCCGTCACTAAGCGTTTGCGGAAGATCCTGATGCAAAGTCTCTGGGAGGAACAGAGTCATCAAACCACCCAGAATACCCAAGGCTCCCAGAGTATTTAACATCAATGAGATGGATAAATTAGACATATAAATTATTGGTGGGGAGAGCAGCATGGCCACAAATCCCATAGTGTGGATGAAGGAAACTCCTTGAGCTCGCACCACTGTCGGCAATACTTCGGCTGCCCACTGTAATCCAATGTTATAGGATATATTTGCAAAAAACCGTCCACCCAAAGCAGCAGCTAGTATATAAACGGAATTTCCAAAATTGGCAGCCAACAAACTAGAGATGCCACTAAGTGCGGTAAAAATAAAAGAGCACCAACGGCGTCCAAACCGATCAAGAATTACGGTTACCAAGAGATCACCCGGTATCTCCGTGGCACAGGCTATGCTAAAGACCACGAATATGTTCTCTCTATCCAGAACACTTGCAGCACGCACATGTCCATCGTATACCAAGGAAATGGTCATCCAGATGAAGATCATCAGGATCATGTAACGTGCCAGACGAGCACGCTTAAAAATGGAAACCACCGTAAAAGTGCGACCCTCAATTTCCTCTTTATAAAATTGTTGGCAACTCTCACGAAATGTTTGCCATTGACCTTTTGTAACTGTCTTATGATTTCTATGTGCCACCTTCTTAAGTGTATCTATAGCATCGTCGATCTTACCCACAGAAACAAGCCATCGTGCCGACTCCGGCAGGACACAGAAGCCAAGAAGTGCAAAGGCAATGGGCACGGAGGACACGGCGGAAAAGGTGCGCCAATTACCCGTGTAGAGGGCCATCCAAGGGATCAGTACGGTAAAGGGGGAATAGAACAGGGCCAGCGACATGTTGGCTACAAAAGTACGATACGAGGGTCCCACATACTCGAGAACTGCGGAATGAGAAAGAGAATGTCGGTAGGATTATTGGGAAATTAGTAAAAATCAAGATCAATGCATAGATCATTAGACATTCCTACCCAGTATATAGATCATTGTAAAGCAAGTATCATACGAGGCTCCCACAATAAATCTTGTAGCTGCAAAGGCCGCAAAATTCTGGCTAACAGATGTAAACAAGCTGCCAAATAAGGCCAAGGCACAGCTGCTGACCAAGGCCGGAAGACGTCCACAATGATCTGCATAATGACCATAGCCCAAGCAACCGACAATGGAGCCCAGAAAGAAGATCATTTGAGCATAGGTCGCATAAATATCATCACCACAAAGCCAGCCAAACTCCATGGTTGCTGTGCGGAAATTAAGTTGATCATGATATACATAACCCTGCCGACATGGTATTTGCCTCAGGGAACTGTTGATGAACTCGCTACGGTTTTCGGATTTGTAGACAGCCGTATAGTTGAGATCATACATCTGGCAGTGACTGTAGCTGCCGTCATCTTCCTTGGGTATGGACAACATCATGCGCTCCTCCTCGCTATCAATCAATGACAATTCCTGAACGAAACAATAATAATGCTCTGGAGGAAGAGTCATAAATATCTGACCTAGATACACAAAGGCGGCAATAAAGCAAAATGGTATCATTAGCAGAAACATGATTTTCTGATACAGTCCAAACTCTCCAATCTCTGGCAAAAGATCATCAAAATCAAATAGCAAGTAGGATATATGAGATTTTGTTCTGTCCCCATCATCCGAGGTTTGACTAGATCGTATATTTATTCTATCAGTGTCCTGAGTCTGTTGACCCGTTTCCACCCTCTGGGGTATCTCTCTAGATAAAAGTAAATAGATGTATAATACATTTTTAAGTCAATTTTAAATCAATTTCCTCATGAATACTTACGCTTCTCTAGTTGGAGAGTTTGGCTCCTCATTATTATCCTTTGCATTATTGTACTCATTACCATCCATAGTTAAGAAATATCGATAAAGCAATTACGTCTCAAGTTAACTACGTCGCCTGTTGGGGTTTTAGTTATTTATTGAAAACAAAAATGAACTATTTTTAAATGTAAAATCAAATCATGATCAAAATCACATTCCACATTAAAGTCGGATCGGTTTTGCCAAAGTTATGCAAGTTTGAAGTCTGTTGACCCTTGGAACTGACAACTGTACATTTTTATTACTGAGCAAAACCCAAAAGAAAGTGAAATTATATTGTTTGGGTTTCATCAATCTTTGGACAAGAGTGATTCAACAGTTTTTCCACTTGACTTGTTTCACATTCTGGCGTCCGTTCGAAGCCATCAGTTGCGGCTTATCGACGCCAATGATTGTCATTAGTCTTATATAGTCGAGTCATCAAGTGTCATGCTTTAATTGCGTTCACCTCCCACTCTATTTGTGGTAAAAATAATTAAATTAAATGGACGCACAGTTGCAACTAAGTATTCTTATCATTGCGTATACGCCGCGTGGGACTTTGCCACCCGTAGTCCTTTTGCAATGTCTTGCTGTAAATGCAAATGTGGTCACTGCCAATGCCAAAGCAGCCTGTTGCTATTTGGCCAACAAACTGCGCAGGCGTTAACAACACATGCCACTCCCCCCTGCTCCCACTCATAATAGCCAAAAGCGTCTTACGCTATTTCGAAAAATTCATTCATAAAATGCCGCTTGCTTTTTCGAAAAGCTAAGCATATTAAGGTCTCTGGTCGAGAATTTCGAATCAGTTCTGGCGCGTCTTTCATTGGAAACGGTTCAACATTAGGACAAGCTCTTGAAGCACTTTTGAAATGGATTAAATAAATATGGTTGAGACTTTGTCAAATAAATCAGTGTCATAAATCTGCGTGCGTTGTATATTAAAATAAGTGTCACTGTCCAGAGATAAGCAACTCTCGATGTCAGGCCAAAAAAAAAAGTATCCTAGAATTTCAGCACGGCAACAAAAATAAAGAAAAGCAACACAAACACAAACACAAACAAGCCAATAAACAAACTGGCGGAACTCTAAGACAAACAGCCCCCGAGCAAGTGTCAAAAAGTAATGTGAAAGTGGCGGCTGCCGTTACAGTGGGACCTCCTTCTCCTTAACCTTTTACCCGCCATAATATAGAATGTTAATGCATAAGGAGTTGAATAAGTAATAGCCCACAAAATGGCAATACTCGAGTCCTGCTGCTTCTGGAAGGATGTGCGAACGGGTAGCTTTGCCTGTGCCCTCTATACTCTGGTATGTCATCAATTAAAAGTCACTTGATTTGTGGCGTCTTTAATTTAGCATCGGATAAACAATAACAATTGAAGCTTATCAACTTAAGGTCAGCTTAAGCCAAGCTAAGAGGACAAACTTAATAGAAAAGCAAAGCGAAGAGAGAGTCAGCAAAATATTCAAAAGCAATAAATAAAGTTAGAAAACATTTTAAAGAGTTAGAATAGTGAAGTAAGAGATGGAGAAAAAACAAAAATGTTAATAGTGAAGTTCAGCAGGAAGTAATAAATAAAGAAAGATACTGAAGCGACAGTTGAAATTAAGACCAGTAAAGAAGCTAAAGAAGTTTTTAAGTGTGAAGTTAACTGAGAAGCACAGTGATAAGTATAATGCGAAGCATACTGAAAGATAAAATTAGAAACAAAGACAGGAGAGGATTAATGAGAAGGAAATTGAAAAGGAAATTGAGAAGCAAGTCGAAAGAAATTGAAACAATGAGAGTAAGAAAGGAGCAAAACGAGAGACAAACGATGAAGCCAACTAAAATGCGAAGTTATATACTCAAAAAAAGAAGCTAAGGATAAGTACAACGAGAAGTGAAGCACAAGGCAGACTTAGAAACAAAGGGACTAATTAAGCGATAAACAAAAAAAAGAACAAGTTATGAGGGTTGTGAAAAAAAGGGCAAAGAAATGAAATAATACGAGGTCAAAAGCTAAAAAATATTGCCTCTTTTAAATAAAAACAAAAATCAAATAGGCAAAATCAAGTTTCTACTGTGCCTTAAAGTCATTATTTGCTTTTGCCTGTTTGGCAAATATGGATTACTTCTGAAAGACTTTCATTACCATAATTACAACAAAACAGTAATGGAAGAGAAAGTACAGAATATAAGTGAATTCTAAACTAAGGATACTTTTTCTCCCTCAACTCCACTCATTGGCACTCTGAAATAAGCCAGAAAACAACACTTTATGAAATACGGCAACAGTTACTCGTAAGGACAAGAGAATCTGAATAAGGATTTAAACCGAAAATGTTTTATGGTATTAAAGTGTTTGTGGCCATAATCTGCGCTTAGGAAAAAATACAGGAACATTTATGAAAACATGAGCAAGAAATTTTAAAATAATTTCAATAAAACAAGCATTATATTAAGCACCTTTTAAATTGCTTAAATCTATTAAAGAAGCATTTTAAGTGACTTAAAATTCAGAGAAAGGTCGTCTAATAAATAATGTCTTAATCTCCGTTTAACCTTTTACAACCTCTGACCCTTTTAAAGAACACTTTCTCCGATTATGTTGTTGTTCTTGTAGATCTACTTTGGATTGTCGACGCTCATGTTTACTTTTTATGTGAAGGAGGAGCAGGAATTTCTACTTGGAAAGAGGACACAGCCCGTGGGAGAAAGCATTCTCGAGAGGGGAGATGTAACTGTAGGTGAGAGAGATGTCTAAAGCTTAACATCCCAGTTGCATTTGATTGACAGTATACTTATTGCAGTAACTGTGATATTCAACGTTTTGTTTCTGTTTTGCTCTGTGCTGATGGTATTCTCCTCCATCTTGTTGATTGCGGGTCTGCGGAATGTAAGTGTTTTAACTGAATTGCTCAGTGGACAGGACTAAAATAAACTTTCTTCCTCTTGGCCAGAATAAACGTCAATTGCTGCTACCCTGGATACTTTTAATGATCTTCGATTTGCTCATTGAATGCGCCCATCTTTTCAATTTAACAATATCGCGTCGCGTTAATTTTGATCCAATTGTTGGCTTTATATTCACCATAGATTTCTTCATACTCTGCTTGAATGTGAGTGGCATTTATAATTGATACTTTGAATACAACTTTTTTATTTATTTTTTTTGATTGCTTTTTGTTCACTTTATTAAATATACATAAATATATTTAATATAAATTGTAACTACACAATTAATACACCAAGAATCAATTAAATAAACTAACAGTCAGAGAACTTTTACAAACTCCTAACAACCCAAAAGAAAAGTATAAGCCATTGTTTTTAATTGATTCGATAAAGTTTTAAAATTATCAAATGAACTTAACATAAATCTATTATATTAAAACATGTATTTTGAAACTTTTTCTTTATTGTATTAAATATACCATAAATGTCAAAAGAAAATTTGTAAAATTTTATAAAGTTGTAGTTTATAAAGTTAGCTTAAATTTATTTTCTTTACTTTATGAGAAAGGCGACAAATATATGTTTAGCTAATTTGTTCACTATATAAAATAACCCTCTATTAAAGAAAAAGATTCGATAAAACTTAAGTTTATTAACTTTAAATCTCTGACATTTGAGAATATCCTTTAAAACAAGCGAATTAAAGGATATTCTCAATCAAATCTTTCGAGAATATTGAAGCACTCTTGTGTACTTTTAATTAACGAAAATTGCATTTTCTTTGCAGCTTTACTGTCTGCTATGCGTTGTCTCACAGTATCAGGCTTATAGACGGGCTGCAGCTGAACAGCAACAATATCCTGCCATGTCGGTGAGTGCAACCAATTTATCGTTGAATCCTTGACAGTCATATCATAACCAGGTACCTTGCTACCTATAGCCCACGGTGGTCTTTACAGCACCAGAGAAACTGAGTAAATCGAAGCGTCAGAAGCTCGCAGCTGCCAAGTCTGGTAACGGTAACAAACGGCATTCACATAGGATGCTAGCGGCAAGTCCATTGATTACCTCACAGCGTCCCACCAACTTTTCTACCATCACCGAGGAGGAAGAGCAGCAGCAACAACAACAGCAGCAGCAACAACAATCAGAACAACAACAACAACAACAGAATAGCATAGCATCAGCAGGTAATCAGCAAAACGAATATATCTGCGGACATTTGAGGACATCTAAGGACATAATCTCTTAATTCTAATCGTCTTTCTGCAGCTGCAAATGGCAATGGGGATTGTGGTCACATTTCCGAGCAGCCGACAAGCAATTTTAGTGAATCGGATATCCAATTGAATGTCAATATACCAATTATTACTTTAGATCCCAATTCGCTGCAATGATAAGCTTATGTTTTAAGCTGATAAGAGTTGACATATTTTTACATGAATGTTTAAAGAGAACAAAAATAGAAGTAAAATTCGCAGAAATTTTAACAAGCACTCTAGTCTATTTATTTCCATCCACAATGGTATCGCACACAATTTCATTTGCAGCTTCCGCCGAGTGTCTCTCTCATTTCCGGTTCTAACTTCCGTCTCCCCCCCTTTGTCCAGCGGAGAGACAAACAGAGACATTGAAGAGACACTGTCAGAGACAGAGACCGAGTTGATGTTTCCCTTTTAGGAGCAGGAACTGCGTGCAACCAAGTGAGATTGACAGTGAGTCAAGGACCAGAAAAAATGCCCCTTTTACATTCTTTCACAATTCACCTACGTTTAAATCTAACAAGTCTCGAAGAAATTCCAGAAAATCAATTTCATTTAATCAACTATTGAAAGGAATTCGTGTTTTCCGAAACTTGTGTCAAAAAGTCTTTAGAAAAGTTGCCAGGAAAAAATCAACTTGTTTTAATAGGTCAACGTGAAAATAGAAGGAAACAGTTATGAACTTTGCTTTCGATTTCCACACAATTCGACAAGAATAGTTAAACCATACACTTGGGAGCGTCAATCATCTTGAAGGTTACCCAAACGGATGTCACATGTTTTCCTTTTAAAAGGAAAAGGGTTATAAATTCAAAATGCATCAGAAATCATCTCTAAGTTTTGGCTTAATATATTTCTATATATATTTTTTGTTGCCATTTCTATTTATGTATAGTTTCTCATGAAACTTTAATCTTTTCGTAAAATTAATTTAATGGGATAGAAAAGTCCTTGGAAAATATTGTTATAAAAGTACAAGAAGAGTATTTTTAAAAACCATTGAACCATTTCAAAGTTGACTTGAACATAGGTCAAAGGGGACCAAGTATTTATTTAAGGTTAAAAGTCAACAAAAAGAATTTTCCAACTAAATTAAATTGTTTTTAATGTTTTAATTTAAATCTGCTTAAGCCAGACAGACAGTCAAATGGTAAAGTTCAAAAGGGAGAAAACTTAAAACTGCACTTAAATTTAAGGAAAGACCTGCAAGTGAGAAATTGCATACAAGGCTAGAGGGAGTCCTTGGTTCCTTGGTTATTTACCTGCCTTCAGCGAGACCTGTTTATCCAGACGAAAATTGAAGTAATTAAATGCTACTTAATTACATATCTGGATTGTCTCTCTTAATTACGACTCTATTGCAATCGTGCTCTTGGAATGACGGCACCGCATACAAATTAACCGACGAGTCCTTGTTTATCTCAACCACAAATGGATGACAATTTTGCAGGAACAGGACTACACTCTGATTTCAAATTAAAAAGGAGCAGAGCACTCAAACCTATCCATTCACTTATATTCAAGCTGACTATGTTTCATTTTAGCTTCTGCAAAAGTCGAAATTTGTTCGCAAATATCAACACAGCTGTCAGAATCCTCTCAACCCAAAGGCGATAAGCTTAAAACACCAACGACAAGCTGCGACATGGACTTAATGGATTTTTAAGTGGTCCACATGAAATGAATGTAACATATCCTAAACAAATAGTCGGAACAGAATTATTAAAGTGAAAATTAAATAAAATAAAGTTGGAAAAAACTTTGACTTTTTTCGATTATTTGTTATCAAATACGCAAAGCAAACCTTTTGATGTTCATCGTGTACACTGTTCACTTGAAAGACCAGCAATCCAATTAACGTTGGGCTTCTACATATCCACATGTATAGGGATTCATTACAAATGATTGCTTGCCAGACTAGAAGATATCCAGTAACTAAAGGGGTGAGGTTTCAGTTGCTATAAAGAGCAGTGTGTTTAAGCAGTCAGCATATTATTTTAAATTGTGCTTAATACATGTGCTCAAGTGGCACTTATACTACACTACTTGACTAAGAGATACCCTATAGGTATGCAACAGACTTAGACTGTCAACATAACAGTTTAATTTGTGAAGTGATAATTGTATTCATATGCACTTATGTTAAACTGAGGAGTTTAAATATATTCTTATATCAAAAACTAACTACCCGTATATTGTTTACTTTTACAGGTTATTCCTATGAAAATATTATGCTTTATTTTAGGTGTTTTCCAATTAAACATTGTTTCGGTCTTGTTTACACGCACTGAAATGATAATATTTATGCATAAATGCGCATCAAATGGTTGTCGTTACTTATGAGTTTGTGTTTTGTATATAATTATAATTATATTATATAATTTTCATGGGACATCAAACTCAAAGAGGACTGTTGCACAGAAACTACTTTCGTCTATGATTTGATATGCATTGACATGTGAGTTTTAATCACAAAGAGAATTCAGCGAAGCAACATTGCATTACAAAGTAATAAGATTTGATGCAAGTTCCCTTCTTGCCTCTTATTGTTAGTTGCTTGATGCCACAAGGTGCTTAGTAGCTGCTTGACAATCGCACATGCCACAATAATTGGCTATAAGTGTACTTATGCGTGCCACGAACAGTGGTATAGTACTTAAGAGGAGAATGTCTAATTGCTGTAACTACTAAGCCAGGATCTGCTTTCTCTCCCTCACTGCCTCTCAGGATAATGAGTTTTCCATTAGCGTTTAAGTACGTAGAGCAATGACAATATTTGCCAGCCATCAAGATGGGTATTGCTTAAGTGAAAATTCAATTACCGTAGAAGTTAAATGGAATTTCCACATTGACATTCCCATCCACTTGCACTTTCTAAGCTAGTTGCGTGATTGGCATATAATCGTTGCCATCAAACATGACCTTGGCCAAGTAAAACTCACATTACAAACTTTATCAAACTTGGAACAATGCCTGTCAAAGTGTACTCATATTTTCCTACTTGCAACTTCCCAAGTAAACTAAAACTA
Organism: Drosophila neotestacea; assembly: GCA_035044365.1. NCBI lineage: Eukaryota > Metazoa > Arthropoda > Insecta > Diptera > Drosophilidae > Drosophila > Drosophila neotestacea. Next base: position 5,504,468 of record JAWNMD010000273.1, on the reverse strand, counting down.
TTTGCCCATCAAATGTTTGTATAACTTGTATACATATTTACATAAATTGTAGCACATACGTATATTAAGCTCATCTCATATGTGGTAACCAATTTGGGGCAACTTAAATGACAGGCAATGTCATAAAATGTACAAGTAAAGGACTTCTTAAAGTTCAGCCAACGCATCAAAATATTGACAAATTTAAATCCTTGTTGGAACTTGACTCGCTGCCTGTCTGCTTGATTTATGGCATATGACAACTGAGCAAAGTTATAATTTAAAAAGAGAGAGAAGGAGTGAGATAGAAAGTGATAGAAAGAGTGCGATAAATAGAACGAGCGATAGAGAGGCAAAACACAGTTATCTTTCTTTCTATTCCATCCTCTCTTCACTGCAGACTGTTTGTCACTTGCTTTATTGCGTATACGCAACGTGGTGTGTATTGAGTTGAACTTTATATTGGCCCAGACATTTATGAGTTTGTAAATTTATGAGATGCATATTAAAGCAAGTTATACCACAGATGCCAAACCGCTCAATAGGAAAATTAGCATATCAAATAAGACAGATTAGCACTTCAAACAAACGAATCTTGCTGCAAAATGAATTTATACTAGCTGGAAATCTATTATATTCTTCTTTAATTTTCTTGAAAATAAGTTCTTAACTAGTTAGTCGAGACTTAAAGATTATGAAATAGCAATTCAAACAGAGAAAAAATTATCCAAGTCCGATGATTATTCATTACTCAAAAGGATTCAGCGAATTTCTGTAGGAGTTGTTTGGCACGTACTTTTTTAAAGAAAAATAATATGTTTTCTTAAAGCAGTGCTTTTTAATTATAATTTTTTTGCGGTTCTGCAGTACATTATGCATATGTATGTGTAAGCGTGTTTTTGTTTGCCAACAGTCTGAAATGAAAAACAAACTACACGACTCTACCAAAAATGTATACGTCAACAATTTTAATTAATCAGCGTTTTACAGAAATGCAAATTCTACATAAGATTTAAGCAACATTAATGGAAATTTCGGGCTCAACAAAAATGGAGAAAACTCAAAATGGAGGAGATAAATGTGCTGTCATATTTCCGACAGACAGAAGAAGGCAGAGAAATGTTTTGTCAGCTCGTCTATTTAATGCCATTAGACAAATTACAATTACGCACGTTTAATGGACTGTAAGTGGCAATAAAATCTGTTATTTAATAACTTAATAACAAGCGTAAACTATAAACAGCTTAACTGAAAGCCTAGACTTATTTACAGTAATTGTGATGTCTCGCAAAGTACCTCAAGGTCTTACTTATCGAGAGACCTTAATATTTCAAGGCATTTTACATAACTCAAGAGCCTGGCTAATTAGGTCTTAGTCCATGACGCATTACCGTTACATGTTACCGTTTAATCAGACTTTCCCCGTTTGTCGGCAATAAATCCTAGGCAGAAATTATGTGGGCAATGGGGAACATCAATCTTGTTAAGTAATGGCAGCCTCAAATGTTGAAAGACACCTTAAATTCTCCATGGAAATTGTGTGTATATTCTGAAGCACATATGTACGTTGCTATTGAGCTCAAAAAGAGCCGCGCAATTATTTGCGATTAAAATTATATTATTCAGTTTGGAAACAAAAGCAAACGTTCACCCTTTTCATAAAGCATTAACTTGGTTAAAAAAGGTTGAAAAACATTTGCAAATACCTTTGGGTAAATAAATGAGGGTCGCTGTTAGAAAGCTCTCCACTTCTGTTCCTCTTAAGCTTAAGTCACTCAAACCTTTTTGGAAAATGGCCCTTAAAAGGCTTTTAATAACAATTTTATTTCATTGCATTTTGTTTTTTATTTGTTTTATTTTATTTTACTGTATTTATTTGTAGCAATTGCATTCACAGCACGTCTGAGGCAAGACAAAGAAATACCTCAGCTTGGCAATTTTCATTATTTGCTATAAGCTTCAGTTGTTTTAATAATCCTATCTGCATTGTTTGTTGCCTAGACTAAGCAGCCATAAAATGTTGTTAAGATTTGTGTAAAGAAATAGTTTTAATATCTAATTAATTTCATATTGCATACTTAAAGGAGCAAGCATTTCAGATATTTTCAGCAATACTTTTAGCTGACTATTATTTCATTTTGACTTGAATAATCCATGTATATATTTACTATAAATAATGCAAGTCAAAGAGTATAATTTACATTGCAATTTTGACAATAGTATTCATGCAATTTTCTGCAGTTATGAGCTGCAAAATATGCTTTGTTGACTTAAGGCAATCAAACACTGTGATGCAAGTATTTGCATTTAAATTGAGCTTGCAGTCATCCAAATAATTCAGAAAAACTCCTATTCATTTTCCTTGTCAACCCCTCCCCCAAGACTAGAGGAAAAGTGAGTGCACAATGTTGTTGATGTTTCATTAGAATGTTTTCACTGTCAATTTCGTATTTGTTTGTTTTAATTCGCTGTCAAAACTTTGCCACGTCAGCAACTCCACTTGACATTGTTGCTTCAAAATGTACACAGCGATGTGACGAGGGTGTGGATATACTTTTGGTAGCGAGTATGACTGTTTCTGTCATTCCTTGTGACGACTCTTTGGTTAAGATTAAAGATGATAAATCGGGCTTTAGTACATTCGCTTTAAACGCAATTGACAATTGATATATTTATAAATGGATAAATGGATATTCATTTATTGTCTTTTCATGGGCAATAAGTAAAAGAGCTTATTCCTTAAATATCTTTCTCCTGAATAACGACAAGCTGCTTATGATAATTCTACTTTGCATATGTACATCTTCTATTAATCTTGGGCTCAATTTCTGTTAAAATTGACTGATTTATGCGAAATTACAGGATGACAATGCGATTTCTATTCTCTTTTCGCATTATGCTTACCATTTGATGGATTTTTCCGATGAAAACTCTGTTGGGAGCGTAGCATTTTTATTTTACACAGTAATTTATAACCCCTGGCAAATGTCTAATGCGCTTTACGCGTCCATTGGGTCACATTTGACAGCGTAGTCTTCACGTTATGGCACACTTTCGGGATCCATTAGTTTCAGTCAAATTTCATAAGCAAACATGGCAAAACCAATATACTTACGAGCATTGTAAATATATATTGGCAGGATAAATAATAAACATACGAGTACGAGCATTATAAATAGCTTCACGCACAGTCTCTGCCATCAATCAATGCCCAATGATTCGTTAGAGAAGGTTTGGGACCCGTCCATTTGTTTCGCCATCGCATTACTCAGCACATTTGACACACACACCCCGAGATTTTGGCTTTTGTCCTGGCCACAACAACAAATTGGACCCTTAAAGCCACGTTGACCATTGTATAAGTACGTATACATATTAAAGCGAAAAGTCTTGGACCTTTAATTATGACTCTTAGCCGTCGATGTCGGCCTGTCAAAATATTTTCATGGTTAATTAAAAGGCCTTTTTGATTTGCATATATACTAAGCCAATTTAACCAAGTCAATATTGTCATGACTTTAAATTAATTAATTCAACAGCCTTCGTTGTTTTTGCACATTTAAGAACCAATCCCAGTGATGTGGTTAAGGATGCGGTCTTGCCAACTCCTGGAACTGTTACTGCCAACAGTTTTGGACAAGTTAATGCCTATGTTGTTGCTGTTCATCACTGGTGTAAGTCTTGAACTTTTCTTTGGCACTTTTCTATTGTGTCAAATCAAGACAAAACCATTACAGACTTGAAACTTTCGGCAAAAGTTACAAGAGATAAATTAAACGTTATTAAAATGTAAATTTTTGGTATTATTTAACTCATTAGAGTTGTCTTAAATATAATGTATTGTATATGCTAATGTAGAAAGCATGTTTATTATTCAATTTATTTGTTTTGAATATTTTCTCTGTCTTTTTTGAAGTGAAAATAATAATTAAAGTTTTTTCTAAGCGAATAAATTGAATTTGCAACTTAATATTATTTTTTAAAAGCATCAATATAAAATATATATGCTAATGTAAAATGTACATATATATTATTCAATTTATTGTCTTTAATAATTTTCTCTATTCTCATTATCTTTATTGAAATGGAAATAATAATAAAAGTTTTTTCTAAGCGAATAAATTGAATTTGCAAATAAATATTGTTTTAAAAAATATGATACTATTTAAAGCATCAATATAAAATAAATCAAACTGAGCAATGTCAAAGGTCAAGGAGCACAGAAATCAACTTGTTATTTAGAAAAGAAACACACTAATATTTTCTCTCATCAATTACAATTCCAAGTCACTAAAGAGACAGCATAATATGAAAACATAGATAGAGAGAAAGCAGAGCTTACAGCTTATTTATTTGCCATGGAAAAACTGCAGACTTTGCACAAAAATAAACATTGTGATTCTCAAAAATAAAAGAAATAATATAAAAATATATTCTTGCCAACTATAAGATGAAATAGTGGTACTGCTTATACATATAAATATCCAGGATGTTGTCAGAATGTTGAAATATACTTGACTGACAATTTGCATGTGTTTTGCACTGTGGGTAGCATTTTAATGATGTCTGAGAGTTGTGCTCAAAAGCGGAAACGTATGTGAGTCTCAGAGCTCATCCTATCTGTGTGGGTGAAATCAAGGATATCTCATTACGATTTAATAAAGCACGTATTATTGATTGGTAGCTGAAAATAACTGTCATAATTGCAATGTACTTGGAATAAAGTTATTAACGAAGGAATTAAATTACAATACCCCAAAATTATATTGAAGAGCTAAAAACCATGTTATATGAGATTACGCCTATTTTTGTGAACAAATCCAAACCAATTAAATGCTTTGTGTTAACAACTAAATGAACCACATAACGCGGGTTATGGCACATAGAAATACGTTTACATAACACTGGAAAATTGCAATTGGGGAAGTAGAAGAAAAAATTTACTATGCAAATGCCAAATGCAAACAATGTGCAATTCAAAACAGATTACTAAACGCATTCATTCCGATTCAAATTCAAATCCAAGTGGGGTACGTTAATGCAACCAACAGTCATGCACTTCATTAGCTTACATCAATAAAGTTCTTTAAGAACATACGCACATCTTTTCGATTGAAGGCAATTATAATTATTAATTATGTTTTTACACCCAGCAATGTTGTCCATGGTAACAACTGGAGAATGCGGAGGTCATGGAATTGGCATTAATTCAGCTGAATTATTCATTGAAAGTAGGCGAAATGGCGTTGACGTTGGTGTTTATCGTATAAATTGCAATCAGGCAATGCGCGAAGACAAAGGATAATGCAATGTTGCGTATACGCAATTTGCACACTCAATATTTTCACTGCACACATAAAATACACATACGTCATGTTGGCAGTGCTACAATCGTATTCTCGTTGCCATTGTGGTGTGTGTTGTTGTCGTTGCTATGCCAAATATGAATAGCGTCTATGTATACACATACATATGTGTACATATGTAGAGAGCGAGAGAGAGAGAAGGAGGGATTTATATATGGCATGCCGAGATTTTCACCAGTTTCCTTGTTTTGCATTGTTTACACATCGCAAGCAGGCAATTCTGTATACATGTGGGACATTCTTATAAACATATGTGTGTGTTTGTGTGTGAGTGTTTGTGTGTGTGTGTTTGTGGCTGTTTGTGTACGTTTGTGGTACGTGTTGTGCGTCTGTCAAATCAATGAAAATCTGCTGTGACAGCAGGCCTAAGAACCCAGAAAGAACGTGTTGAAATCCGAGGCCTAAGCAACGCAACTTCCTTTGAAAATTGATTTGTGTTTACGGTAAAAGCTCAAACGTCACAAAAAAACTTTTATGCTTTTAGTGAGAAGGTTAAATAAAGGCGGAAAAGCAGATGAAATACGCAGATGGTATAAAGGAAAATTCATTGCTAAGCAAATTAAAGTAGCGGCAATCCTTTCTCAAAGCCCCAAGCAAATGCTTATCACTGAGCCGCATCTTTTTGCCTGTGAAATAGCGTTATAAATGTTGTTAAAATATGACACACCCATGCTACACACACTCACTCACACTCACACATGTAAGTAGCCTAATAAAAACGCTCAAAATTGCCTGCTTATCTAATCTAATGGGCCAAAAAGGGCATCAAAGGATGCCGTCTGAATGCCGTTGATCACCATCAATGTAAATTCTGTAACTAACGCAGCTGGAGGCCAACTAAAAGAGGAAAATGGGAAAAAGTGAAAGCTTAAAAACATCAACAAAAAAAATAAAAATAAATTCAGACAATCAGTGCGATCTGTAACCTGGCAACGCATCGCAAACAATTGTTAGCGAAAAATGTATATTTGCATTCGGCCAAGTTTAAGTTAACAGCAATATAATTGAAGATTATCCATGCACAAAGTTGCAGAGTACTCTAAAGATAATAATAACAATTCTTAAATATTTTGTAAGCGGGTTTTCGTAGAAGGCACAAATATTTATGCTGAAAACACATTACAATAAAATATATCATTCAGTAAGGAGGGCCGTACAGTAAAATACCCTGTGGAAGTAAATGGCGATGTTAATTTGGTGTCCGTAGGTCTTACCATCTCAGAGATCCTTTCTTTTATACGAATGGACAGACAGACAGACGGAAATGGCTATATCGACTCGGCTTCTGATGCTGATCAAAAGTATATATGTTTTATAGGGTTTGCCACGCCTCCTTCTGCCTGTTACATGTTTCTTTTTTTTTAACAAACATATATACCTCCACAGAGTATAATTAACGACTTATTTGAGGGGGATTCACAAAAGCTTTCTGCTGTTTTTCTCAAAAAAAGAAACAACACACAAAACGAGATAAAAAATTAAATATAAAATATGCAGACAGCAAATAATGTAAAGAAATTTCCTTAAGGCGAAACGCTTTTTCTGTACAGAAATTTGTTACAATGATACTTCCACTTAAAAACAGAATGTCATCTCACTTTATTTGTGATGTTTTTCAATATATTTCATTTCTTTAAAATTATCGCAATTTTATTGCATCGATTTTTATTTGCTTACAATTTAAGGGCATTTTATTTCAAACTTTAAAGTTATGCAGTGAAAACTGGAAAGCTGACAAATGCAAAGTAAGTACAAAAGGCTAAAGTAGCCTTATAATTGACCAGCTTTCTCTAGAACACAAATAATTAATTCTCATTAGTCATTTATTTAATTCTTAGTTTAGTAAGAAATCGTTGCACAAATGCGCATTATTAATTTAATTATTAATTCAATTTAATATCGGCATTTAAGCTGATTACTTGACACAATTTATTGCTGAAATGTGGTTTGCTGTCACAGTCATTAAATTGGACATAAATCAATAGCACATCAATCATACGCAGTGTTAGGCAAGTAAACAGCTCCCTTTTAGATTTTTTAGCAACATCTTGAGAATAACATAAACTTTCAACTGTGTTTTAAATAGTTGGCAGTGTATGCAATTTAACTTTTAAAACTATTCCGAGGAAATTGTAGAGCAAACTTCATGTTCAACAATTGTAAAAGTTCAAATGCCTGTGAAAGCGAGTTTTCTTTGCAAAAGTAAGTTAAGTTATAAGTGTGTTAATAATCTGGCCTAAGTAAAAGTAAAGTACGTGATATTCAAACTGTTACTAAACAGATTATTCTACAATTTTCAGCAATAATTTATTTTGACAGTTAGAAAATGCGGAACAAGAGTGAAGCCATCAATCAATATCAAATGAAAGCAGCTGTGACTAGGCTTTAAATTCCAACCACCCCCTGTAAATATTTCAACAAGAATCTCTCAATGCAATCCCCAAAGTAGCTTTAAGGCTGGAGCACATACTACATGCCTCATGTGTGTTATATAAGAGGCTTCCACCCTCTGTTTTTTAGCCAGAAGCTTAAAGTCGACAAATTGTTTTTTGTCTTCTTTTGTTGACAATTGTTTGTTACTTGACTCTAAGAAGTTCACTTAGCAAATTAATTGCTACACACGTTAAAAGAATAATGAAATATAATTTGAAGATTAGGGAACCCGAAATAGAAAGTCGCTGAAGGTAGAAGAGATGGGGTCTTATCAATGCCATTGCATTGGACTTTGCAAACAGAAATTGTATAGCCAATAAATAATTTTTTTATGTTTGCTGATTAAAAATCAAATATAAACTCGTATATATGCAATAGATTGGCACAGTAGCTCGATAAGCTCGACGATGTTCATAATATGTAAACAGAATCAAACATTTAAATGCCAAAACCTGAATACAATTGCTGTTTTTGTGTTTTGTACCCTGTAAACAAATAAAGTCATTAAATGGGTATTTAGTTATTTTCAAAAGTAAGCTACCTTTTATCATATTAAAAAATTACAAGTACTTATTTACTTTTTTCAATATCAATTGCTTTAAAAAACATTTAAAGATATTTTTATCCTTAAATTTGTTTCTAGGGTAACTTTAAGTAGATCCAGTTCGCAGCTCCACTTATAATGTTTTTATTTACGTATTTCATGTCCCTGACAACAATAGTCAACTGTTACTTTAACAAAAACACACAAAAACGGAAAAACAAAAGTTACCGTAAAATGTTAACAAAATTCTGTCACATGAAACGTGATGTTGCAGATAAAGCTGATGATGATATTGGTCCCCAGATGAACCCATTGACACGTACAGCTCATCATGGTAGTTCAATTGAATCTAGTTTAGTGCCACACTCACCCATATTCCCACACTCAAACCACATGCGTTTGTTATTTTATATTTACGTATACTTAATATTTGTGCACATAGAGATAAAATTACTCAACTCTCGACTGTTACTCTATTTTCTATTCCTTTTTCTGTGGTTGCACTATGCACACAGATCCTCTACAGATTCGCCTTGAAGCAGTAAACGTTGTTGTTCATTTTTGTGCTTCTTATTGCCAGATTTACCGCCAGAGCCGCCAGCGGCCTTGCCACGCCTACGATTAAGCACACCATCTGTGTCATCCATCATGCGCAAAATTGTGGTCTGAAAAATATAAAGAAAAATATATTAAATGACAGATTGACTGAACTATCATTTCAAAGCAAAAGTTCTGAGAGCTAGACGGCTGAAATTTTCACAGTAGCTAGTAACTTCTAGTTACATTCTGTTCGTAATTGTGCACTAAGGAAAAGTCAAGACAATCAACAGCCCAAATGTTAAGGGCTTGATGTGTTGAATTTTTACAGTAGTTTTGCTCTAAATATTGCTTAGAAAAATAATAACATTCCTTTAATTTCGGGTGACCATCTATATTTATATATTTAAAGCCTTACCTGATCTGAGCAATCCATGGGAGCCACTGATATGTCGCGTACCGCTCGAAACTTGCCCACATTGTTAAGATGCTCATTCTCCAGTCGAAAATAGTTCCATATAAAGCGTCTAAATACCTCGAGGGGACTGAGAATGGTCATCATAACGTCACCCTCAATATAACCCGCTTGGATAAGACTCATGGACAGTGTCCAGCTGAAACGCAATATCAAATCCTCAATTATGCCAAAGTAATAGAACCACTGCAAGAAAAAACAGAGGAGAAAATAGGAAGAAATGTAATGGATGCGTTGAAAGATTGTTTTACGTGCCGTTCACTTGGACAAATATTTATTGCCGCCATTAGAGGACAGCATGAAAGAATCCATGGACGAGGCCAAACTCAAACTCACCGTCGATGAATAAACAATTTCCTCACGCAAGAATCGATTTTCACCCGCCTTCGCATCGAACAGTCCCCAGTCCATCTTGATGTCCCATATGTAGGCGTAACAGGAGGAAAATAGAGCTGCTGTTATCCAGCAATAGAACCAAGGGTTCTCCTTCGACTGTCCATAGGTATCTGTAGAAAAAGAGAGAGAGAGGGAAAAAAGTATGGTTGTAACTCGTGCCACGTGCTTTTGTGCTCAAATAAAATTAACATGAATTTGCGGTTGGCCATGAAGCTAACTCTAATTGGCAGCATATCATAAACACGGATAAAAACGCATAATGAGCCACTGACTCCGAAAGTCCGTGTTCTGAGTGTGTCCCGAGTGTGCCGTGCTTTAATGAACTTCCTCATCCCTAAACTTACCCGATGTGGTGTGAAATTTGTGCGCAAAGATCACAACAAAAAACGAGGTCGCATATTTGGCAGCATTTACCAGATGAGGAAATGCCTCCTTCGTATCCCGGTAACGTCGTATACATTGAGCAAACCGAAAATACGCCGGAAGTATGGCCACAATGGGATGCAGAATGGATACATACTGCACACAATGATTGCCAGCTAAAGAGTAAACATAAACCCTATTGATTAATCAATTCAATTAATAATAAACAAGTCAAACATTGAACTGTATATATTAGCATGGACAATTAACTGGAACTTTGAACTTAAGGCAACAAACTTTCGAGGTTATTCTCGTATATATTAAAATATTTAGCAATTTAATTTCAATTTAAAATTTTGGTGTAGATAAAATGAGTTTTTCTAAATTTGGAACAAGAGATTGCCTTAACTTTTAACAACATACGCATAAATTAAGAGCTCAACTTTTGCAGCGTATAAAATTCATTACCATAGAAAGTACTTTTGTAATATACGTGCATAGATTTAGAATAAAGTGCAAATATTTACAGCAAAAGTTTGACCTAAAATTCAAACAGAATTAGAATGAATATTAAAATTTAAAGTCTCACGAAGTAATTTTGTAATTACAAAAAATTAAGTGCAAAAACACTTAACCCGCAAAAGTTTTCATTAAATTTAAGTTTAAAACGAACTGAACTTTAGGTTAGAATAAAAAAAACAAGATGAATCCTTGGGAATTACGTGCATAAATTTAAATTAAATGTAAATATTGCCAGCAAAAGTTAACTTAAAAATTTGAGTTTAAACAGTTGTCGAATTTTTTAATGAACCTAGGAAAGTGTTTTCAATACTAATTATTCCCTTAAGAAACCGTTCATAAAAATGCAACATAAAATCAACTTTGTAGTGGAAAGTGGATGCTAAAAACATATCCTACTACTCACCCTCTCCTGCCTTGTGCCACGTGGGATTGCGTCCAAAGAAGCACATTAGGAATGGTATATCCAGAAATGCCGGAACCATGCTATTTAATTGATCCGCCAGCCAGAAATCAGCAAAGTTAACAAAACAAAATGGGGCCATGATGACACGACTAAGGACGCGCAGCGCCCAGTAACGTGCCTCATGATGAAAGGTCCTTGTGGGATTCAGCAAAAAGGCAATCATCAAGGAATAAAGAAACAATGGAGCTGCATACTGAGGAATGCCCAGAGGTTCACAGAATATATAACAGAGCACACAACAGGCCCAAATCACTCCAAAAACTGAAGCAATTTCCATGATATTCTGCTCGGACAGATGATTACGAGGATCCAGTTCAAAGATGAGCACATGGTTAACACCAGACGAACGCCAGCCATAGACATTGACGCCCCAGAGGAAGAGGCATTCGGTGATCAGGAAAGGAGCACGGAACATGCGAAGACCCACACGCCAATTCTCTCCAAAGCCATAGAACATGGCCGAGATGATGACGGTCAGGAAGAGCACCACAAATGCACCCGAAAAGAGTCCCACCTTAAATGTGGTCCAAGGACTCTGCTGTTCACCTAGAGGAGGAACTCGTAATCGCTTCATAGCACCTATAAAAAAGAGTTATATCAATAAAATATTACTTTAATATTATTAAATTTTATACGCACGTTGTCTATCGCCACCCTCAATGTCCTGGGTAACCGCCTGTTCTGTTTCCTGTATAAGTCGATCAATATCTTTGTTTGTATAGAAATGTGCCGCCTCCACATGATCCGTACGCCAACGTGCTCCGTAATCCACGCTTAGCAGCTTGTCGTGCTTCTTGAGAATCTTACGAAATCCAGTAAAATTGAGATTCTGATAGTTCTGCAGCAATATCAGACCCAAATAGAACTCGCTAAATGCCAACTTGAGATCCTGTATCTTACGCGCTGGAACATTCTTCTTGCCCAACGGTGTGCGTCGCTTCCAGGCGGGCTGCTTCTTCACATGCCCCATTTCCAATGCCTCCGTCAGTTCACTCCGCAAACTGCCGTATTTACGTGTTGCCTCTGCCATCTTTTCCGAGTAAAAGGTGTTAATCTTCGCCAGCTCCTTGTCGCAGTAGTGAAAGAACTCTTCGTCGAACTTAGCAAAGTAACGGGTAAGCATCTCACGATCCACAAGCTCCGCTGAGGGCGATTGTTCAATGGCCGCATACAGCATCGCTTTCATTTCCTATTTAAAAATACAGGGTATAATAATGTTAATACAAATAAATATAAGTTTAATTGCCGCCCATTTCGATTTTACTCTTTACATTAGCAGAGTTGGTAAATACTCTGATCAAATTTATTTATATATTTTATTCAGCTTAAAATATTTTAAAATGGCGTCCATCTTCTTTTTGCATTTGCAGTGTTGGTAATTACTACGAAATGAAAAGCTTATTATTAAGTATTAAAATGATATCTAACTGAAGCGAATATGCGAAAATACATTTACTTTTCAAATGCACTGTGATGTGCATACTATCTTGTGCTCTTTTGCTTTGTTTACGTTTACAGCGAGCACAACAAAAAGACCGCTTGACAGGCATGTAAAGCGCATGCGCCAAATGCGCGCCACAACGAAAAGCTCTTGCTGACATTTGACAGCTGGTTGGCCGTTTTTCACGTGACGTCACAAGCAAACTGACAGCTCGGAAAAGCACACACTTGTGTTTTCAACGGATACATACTATTTTCATTTCATTTTTCGCACACTTTGTATGCATTTTACCTCATAATTAATATACTGTTTGCGCCATTCTGGCGTTATATGCGCCGTCAAATGCTCGGCGAATTTCATCTTTGGCGTAATCTACTCCTGTTGCACTGCATCCACATTGGAACAAAACGGACAGCGAGTCAACGAAAATGAAGGCGTTCCACGCGCACGTTTTCACGTAAACAACAGAACTGGGCCAGCGCCAGAGAAAGTTTTCGATGATGGTCTAAATGCCATGCCATGCCAATGGTTAATGCTTGATGGGGGAAATGGGGAAAGGGGATGGTCCATCAAGGAGCTTTCAATATGTAAATGTTTTCGTTTTATTGTTATTGTCCTCTGTCATTCATCGCAGCATGCGCCGACCAATGTCAACAAAAATAAAGCGCCAAACAGATGAAAGTGTTGCCAAATAAATGAATTGGTAACAAATTGAATTAGTTTTTTATGTAGTTTTGTTTTATTTACTTTCTCAACGCTCCAGTTATTTTGAAAATGCATTATAGTAATAGTTTCTACATAAACAAGTATATTATGATGAGTTGCTTGCCAAAAATTTAGCTCGTTTTTATGACCATAACAAATGGCGTTAATAGCTATAAATAAGGAAATAATTAAAAACAGGTTTTCAGAGTACATGAAAAATAAAAAAATAGTTAAACAGCTGTAAAACAAATTGCAAACAAATATGTTTATTTAGAAGTTCTTATTAGTTAGTTTAAAAATACATGCACACAAAAACTTAATTTAACACAGGAATTACTGGGAATGTAATATAAAACTAGCAAATTAAATTAAATAAATGTAATTACAAATTTTAATTTTACCGGTAAAACAACAATTAAACCTAAATAAATGTTAAGAAGATCGTAGTTCAATTCTTATTCTAAAAGAAATCTTATCATCCAAAGAGTGCATTAATCAAATAAAATAAAAGATTGGTGGTTGTAGGAAACCCAAGAAATAGGGAACGAAAAACCTTTTATCTATGTGTATTGATATGCTTTCAATTTCTAAGTTAGAAAAAAAATATAACACAGTAGCCAAAAATCACATGAGTTCAAAATACATTTCATAGAAAAACTCGTTTAGTTCAGAGATAAGAAAGCAAACATATTGTTAATGCCTTAAATGCAGCCAAACATCTGTAGATACGAGTACATAATGAACCAAGTACAGAGGCAACAATAATAAAAATCAATTTCCAAACTGTAGAAACAGCAATTGCTCGGCTCGTACTCTCGTTCGCTCGGTTCGTTTGCTCGGCTTTTTCAGTCTTATCGCAATTACTTACTTCTCCCGGGAAATCCCCCGTCCACTCTGTTGTTGCTGTGTCTGTTTGTTGCTCGCGTAATAGTATACTTTTTTTTTTAGATTGATTAAAGAACGGTCTGTTTCGGCTGCCACCCGCATTGAATCGCTTGCATACATGATCGTTTAGAACCGGAGTACAGTCATTCAACGGAGAGTGGAATGAGTAATTGAGAGCCTCTCACAATCTCAGAGTTCTGTCAGTTCTTGATTGCCCTCCACAGTGGCAAGTCATTCGGTTATCCACGGCAATTGCCCCCATAGAGAGAGACTGCTTTTTATAACTTATCAGAGATTAACGATCGGTGCACGGTAGCTCGGCGATAAGTTCCTAAAGGTTTTTGATATAAATTCCACGTATAGCCGTCATATTGACCAGTTCAGTTCAAGATGTCAAAAGGAGTACAGCCAACAGCCGCGCAGGTTAACGAGGTGAAGACCCGTTTTCTGCAGAACCTCGAAACGGATCCACCAGCAGGTATATTCCAGACTGTTTTTTCGATCCTCGAAACGATTATAACATATATTTAAACTTACGTTAGTTCCCATCGATCCCAGAGATTTGGCTAGGATTAAGGACAGCGATGTCTGGATCACACAGCTGCTGGAAGCCTACAAAGGAGATGTAGAGAAGGGTATAATCCGTCTCCGTCAGAATTGCGAGTGGCGTCAGAGTTTTGGCACCAATGACATTAACGAGACCAATGTGAATCAGGAGTATCTTAATGATGGTGAGATCTTTGTGCATAACAAGGATAAGGATGGCATGCCTATACTTATTGTGAACATGGCAAAGCACAACAAAAACAAAAATCATGATGATCTGATTCGAGTTTTGGTCTACTGGGTGGAACGTATCCAACGTGAGACTAACTACTCCAAGAAAATTACGCTTTTCATGGATATGACTGACGCGGGCCTAGGCAATCTGGATATTGACTATATCAAGGCTATTATTGGAATATTCGAGACGAAATATCCCAATGCACCCAACTGGATTATAGTGCATGAGTTGCCCTTCCTGCTAAATGGTGAGATTAATTAATATTTAAACTGACTACATGTTTTTAACAATTTTCTTATTATTCTTTCTCTTAGCTGCTTTTAAAATTGTAAAGGGTTTCATGCCCGCGGAGGCCTTGGAAATTCTCCGCGTGACCACAAAGAAGGACATCACTGAGTATGTGGATAAGGACAACTGCCTGAAGAACTGGGGCGGCAATGATGATTACGTCTATAAATTCCAAGCTAAATAAGTCTTAACTTTATTTTTGAGCATGTAAATAATACGATATTTATTTATCTGAATAACAAAGAGTACTTGTAATAGACGATCTTTAATTACTGAACACAGCTCAAAGTGCAACATTTGAGTGTTAAACTTAATTGTAAAGCTTGAGTGCAAGCTTCTCTCCAGCTTTTGCTCTCGCTTTTTAGCTGAAGCTTTCACTCGATACGATCTCATTTAAATGCAACGGGCATTTCAGTGTTGATCACGTTCTATTGCAGACAACTGCCCTTTTCAAGGGAACGTTTTTGGTGCTCCAAATCGCCTCGTACGCCGGACGACTGCCAAATTGACGATCCGATCGATCAGAAGCGATCAAACACCGTTAGTTAGCCGCGGTAGCTCGTGCTAAGCACTCGAATTCGTATATTGTCGCATGTTGATTGTGTTTCGGAAATTTGGGAAACTCAAATCTAATCACGATATCGCTGAGAAAGTGGATTATCGATTGAACTAGAAGTGCGCGATAAGCAGAGAACTACATAAAAAAACTTGACTGTTGCTCTGTGATTGTAGCACGCAGAGTTCAATGTTTAGTCTTCACACGGTTGTCGTTGGTATCGAGTGCTAGAAAGAGCCAAACAACGAGCCATCAATCATGGGTGTTAAGGTTAAGAATGTAACGAGTTCACAGATCGAGGAATTGCGTCAAAGATTCAACACTCAATACGCTAACTCGCCTCCAGCAGGTGAGCAAGGCCTTAGGTTCAAATAGTTCTGACTGTTCATAAAGGTGTGAGCTCTAAAATCTCATTGACTAATGTATAATAGGCATATTATACTAAATCTACAAATTTACACAACAATCGTTGCATTGTAGCTTGAACACTGGCAAACTGTTCGCATTCATAAACAAAAGTAAATACTGATTGCTTAGAAATCGATTGCTTATTTACGCTGCGAAAACGAATTGCTTTGTCTAATTACAAAACTGTGTAACCGAGGGAATCAGTTGTTCAAATAAAAATGCGCAATGTTGAGGTGATTTAGGAATGCAAATTGAGAATACAAAATTCTTCTTCGGGTAACCAATTGTTCACCACAAAGTCCATTTTTAACGCATTCAACCTTTTGCCGCTGTTAAGAATTTAACGATAAGTCAATCAGTGTTGCCAATTCAGCGATTTTTCAAAAAGATCTGTCTATCAGAAACCATTTCAAACAATCCCCATTAAGAAACGTATCCTGTTTTCCGATTTGTAAATATAATCATTCTTTTTAAATTAATTAACACAAACATTTGAAAAAAAATTTAGTACAAATGCCAAGCATATTTGTGTAAAAGCCTTCTTTTCGAATTTATCAACACGACGATTAGTCTCATATCTCGCTTCATTACAAGCAATAACTGATTAAAAAAAGAAAAATAAATAAAGCTATTTTTAATCTACAAACAAGATAACGAAATAAAAGTTAAGACATTCGTATTTTAACAATTTTACTGCCTTTATTAATAGAACCCTTCCATCCTAACGATCTTAATCGTATACGTAATGAGCAACTATGGCTGCAACGTTTTTTGGAAATGCACGATCTGGATATGGATGCATCCTTCAAACAGCTCTGGGAGACATGCACATGGCGTCAATTATACGGTACCAATGATTTGGATCATACTAAATTAAACCAGGAGTACTTAAATCAAGGTTGTGCCTTTATATACAATCAGGATGTGGATGGCAAGCCACTGCTCATATTTCGTGTTCGATTGCACAACAAATCAAAAAATCTCGATGAACTCATACGCATTGTGGTCTATTGGGTTGAACGCACACAGCGGGAGAATCACTTGACCCAACTAAGCATTTTCTTTGACATGGCCGGAACGGGATTGGCCACAATGGATTTGGATTTTGTGAAGCGTATTGTGGAAACGTTTAAGCTCTATTATCCGAACTGTCTCAATTATATACTGGTATATGAGCTGGCTTGGGTACTTAATGGTAAGCTTGTCTTTAAGCTTTTTTATGGCTGAGCTTTTATTGACTTGAATTTCTTTTTAGCCGCCTTTAAGGTCATCAAAGCTCTATTGCCTCCCAAGGCAGTTGAGATATTGAAAATGATATCGAAAAAGGACGTCACTCAGTACGTGACCAAGGACAATTGTCTAGTTAGCTGGGGTGGCAATGACAACTACGAGTTCAGCTTTGTCCCAGAGGCAAAGCGAGCAATATCCAAACCCATGGCGGCAAATGCCGGTGACGCCGAGCAACCGCATCAGGAAACGTCCAACGATAAGAAGGTAAGTGAGCCAAATACAGTTAGTCAAGTCCTTTTTTTGACAAGGAAAAAGTAAAATGTAGGCTTTTTATTTTCAAAGAATACCTAAAGTCAATCAATGTAATATTTCGTATTTCACCTAGCTTTTTTGATTTGGCGTACAGTACGTATACACAATTTATAAAGCCTCTTTATAAATTTCTCACATTTCAAAAATTAAATCAAATACCAAAACAAAAATTTGGCAAATTGTATGTGTGAATTCAATTAGCAAAGTATCAGATACTACTTCTTACATGTGAGAATATATTTAAATCTATTAATAATTAACTTCATTTGGTTGAACAATTTTTGAAAATTAAACAACAAACATGTTTATTTTTTTCCTTTATCAAATCAATTACTTGACCCACTGTATATCTACGCACATACATATGTCCAGTCTAATGTTTGGGTGTGTTTCGGCTTAACTGTTGTGCCCTAAACCAAGCCGGAAGTCTGTCTATTAATTGCTTTTGCTGACCGACAGTCACGCGAGCCTTCTTTTATTTCTCTTCTATATAAATTGATTTAGATTTGAAACGTGTATTGATTTAGGGTGCTGCTGACATTTGCGTGTCCTTTATGAGTGTCCAAAAATTGTTAATAATAAAGCCATAGAGTCCACACATGGCCCGTTGGCAAACATGGTTATTGCTATTTATAGTCATTTATATGACATATTGCAAAACTTTCGCTTTCGTTTTTACTTTTCTACTGTTTCGGAATGACCAGTGAAGCATTACGAGGCGTTGACCTGTAAATAACTAGAACACTCATGGAATAAATTATAAAAATAATTCCCAGTGTGGCAATTACGGGGTGTGCGGGCATCCGCCGGATAGGCTTCTGTTTCTGTCACTCGGTCCAACTTATTTTGTCATTCGTTTTATATTCTGTTCTCGCTCTCGGCATTCTTCCGCCCCTCCATTCTCTCCCATTCGCACTTTAGTTAATTTTAATATATGTAATTTGCACAACGCATTTTAAATGCAATGGACTCAACAGCTGTTACGAGAGGCCGATCGTAGTATGAAAGCTTTTTGTTTGTCGCAAAGCTTTTATTGTTTGGCTTTTGCTTTTGCTTTTGGTTTTGCTTTTTTCTGATTCTGTTGTTGCTTTTTGGTGTGCTTTTAGTTGTGTTTCCACGTTTGCCGCGGCACGACGACAATACGTCATCACCTATCAGCAATATCAATGCAGTCGCGATACATTTGATATTTATACCGCTTTTCTTGCATTCTGTGTGATTTAAATTCAAGTTCTATTATATATTTGTATATTTGTGAAATACTAAAAAGAAAGAAAAGAAATCAGAAGACGAAACCACAGCAAACATGCCTAGGGTAGGTGGCGTCGACCAAAAAGACTGTGTGTGTGTGCGTGTATATTTAAATGTATGTGCTTGCGTTGATGATCTTGTGTATACTGTGTGTGTGGTGCTTATGCTAAACAAAGCATAACAATGATATGCGTAGAGTCGTATAAAAGTATAATAAGTTCTATTTGTTATTCAAGGCATAAATTCTCGAATTAACATTGCATATAAATTCGCTGTATTCCTGGTTCTACATTAGTCATACAGGGCGTAAATCACAAAAAAGCAATCTTAAATTTATTTCTTGTTTTTAAAACCGTTTAATTTTTCTTATTGGGCAACTGTTTCGCATATATTGCTGGCTGCTACGTCACGCCGTTCAAGCGATAATTTTTTCGCAGTGTTATCGATATAATTTCCTGTGACGCTTGTATTGATATATTATCGTCAAATATTATCGACAAAGTGCCTATCGACCACAACTCTATTCAGTCGGTTGAGTTGGTCCAGTTGTTTGGTTCGTTCAATTTGTAAGAACTTAGCCCGGAAGAATAATTATAATAATAAAAACGTTTACTACTAAGGTTTCGTATTTTAAGCATCAAAGTGCCGAGCTATATAACTAAGGTGTGTGGGTTAACTAATTTATAACAAGTTTTATTTAGAATTGTTGAATAAACAATGCTATTTATATAAAACAAAAATGATACGAGGCGTGCAAATTTTTTAAAAGTGAATCAAATCAATTGGCCTCAAACTGTGTGCTCAAGTGCTGCTAAATGTGTGAGATGGCCACTTGTAAAAATAGCCTAGCTCAGCATGAATCGATTGAATATCTTGTCCATGAGTATGAGAAATGGGGACGTCTCCCCCTAATACCCCTTTGAAATTGAAACCATTTCCATTTTTGTTTTCTTTGTGTTTCTCTCATTACCAGGTACACTTCGCCAAGAGCTCTCCAATGGTGCTGCACGATACAAACATTGGAGAACTGCACACACCCTCGGATGGTGAGGGTAAGTTAAAGTCCATCATATCGAACATTCCCACACTGTTGGTTTCATATTCAGCACTTGCTTTTAAAGTCAGGCACTTGAATCTCAATGATTTTTAAAACAGATTCATCGTTTTTCGTTAATTTCAGAAATTTATAAAAATTTATTATTGTTTAAAAATCTAGAAGTACCTTTATTTACGCATACATATATATTGTATATTCTGCTTAGGTATGTTGCAAGTGGAACCATCAGAATATGTCAATTTTTGCCCAATTACCGGGGATGCCAAAGTGACCCTTAAGAACATTTCGGATCAGCCGGTTGTCTATAAGGTAAGTACAAATAATTCCTCAATATCTCATAGTTATATAATTGTCCTTTCTCTGACCTTCCTATAGATACAAACCACATCACCAGAGAAGTTTCGTGTCCGTCCGCGTTGCGGAGTTGTTGCAGCAAACAGTTCTGCTGAGGTAAACATTTGGCTGAAATCGGATCATCAGCTGAGTACCGATGCAAAAGATAAATTCCTTGTCATGGCAGCATTCAGTCCAAGTGCTGATTGTGGTGCTCAGGAAATAGCTGAAATGTGGAAAGAGCATGGCACAAATGATCCAGATGTGGAAAACCATCGTCTTGTTTGTCGTCTGGCAGGCAAATCCAAAGATACTGGCGCCAAGGGCGAAGGACAAGCAGGTCAATGCAGTAAAGTGAGTAGAAAGCTAAAAACTATATTGATTCCTTGTTAATACTTTGATTATTTTGCAGGACTTTGGACCACAGCAACTGAAGGAACAAAACAAAGAATTGTCGTCTCAACTGAAGCACACTAGAAATTTACAATATGCAACATTATTTTTAATATTGCTATTATTTGCGGGTTTCGGTTTTTTGCTATTCGATCGCTTCCATCATTCCATGGATCACGCGGGCGCTTGCCAAAAGACGTCGGCATTTAAATGTGCAAATCATAAATAATATTTACTGTCGCAATGCAATCTGACCAGGCTAGACGATGCCACTGTTAGTCATCAAAATCATCACAACAGCAATGACAATGAAAATGAAAATGATAACAAGAATAATAATAAGAATAACATCAACAGTAATATAAATAACCTCGATATGCACAAAGAGTATTGCATTTGTGATCTGGACTACATTGATGCCCTAGATGTTGATAATGTCGATTGCCTAGAAGCCTTACTGTTGGCCCAGCTGCAACTGTCGTTGCGCAGTCATGGCCATCATATGGGAGGAGGCGTTGCCAATGGCGGTCATCTGCTTGGTCTCATTGCATTCGCACGTAAAATCGCCCGTGTGCTATTATCCCTATCATTGTTATGCTGCATTCTGTTTCTTAGTTTCTACCTGGGCAACAACTATGATACAGCATCAGATCACCCTCATTCGACAGCAACAACAATAGAGACGTCCTTGGTCAACAGCAACAACTTATCCACAACCACCACCAGCATCGCGATCAACAATTCATCGGCTACGGCAAACAACAACCGTTCAGCAGAAACATATTCCATATAGTCCGCTTATATGCATATGCACATATATAAATAGTAATTTATATATATTTATATGTATGTATTATATACAGACAAAATTACTATATAGCTTCTCAGATTATCAATTTGTATTGTATTCGAAAAAAAATTCGAGTGAATGGGCGCCCCTTAAATCTCCCGTTTGCATTTATAATACAGAAATATGTATTTACTCGGGCGAAAAGAGCTCAGGTAATAAATTTGTAAACTTCTATTTCTTCAAACTTAAACTTGATTAGCAGCCGCTGGAAACAATGAATTTTTGTAGTAAACTCTATGTACGATATGTGTAAATTACATAAACAATGATTATTATTAATGATTAAAAGTTGATTAGTTTGTAAATAAGGTAATGTTTTTAATTCAATTTTTCTCAATAGTCTACGAAAACTTACAAATTTACTACAGTTATAATAATAGATATATATTTAAACAAAAAATCAAATAAACTTATTTATTCAGTTGGCTTAGTAAACGCTGTTGCGCACATTATGCTGCCTGCGTCTATAAACAATTTCGGAACGTTCACAAGCGTTCCACTTTAATTCTTCTTGCGTCCACGTTTTGACGCTGTCTTTTTAGCGGGCTCACTGGCCCCGCTTGTCGATGCTTCGGTGTTGTCATTGACTGCCTCCGGTTTCTCCTGCTCCTTGGGTGTTTCAGCGGTAGGAGCAGCAGCAGCAGCAGAAGCAGCAGTCTTTACCTTCTTGCTGGCTGGCACATTCTCCTTTTGCTCCTCCTGTACATCGGACTCGGCCAAAAACACACTGTGCTGTCCACCACCGGTTGCCAGCAACATTCGTTTATTTAACGTATTCTTGCTGCTCACCAAAACAGGCTCAAGTTCATCATCGCCATCGCCGACACCCAGCTGCTGATTGGAGCCCATGCCCCAGGAGTAGAGTTTACCATCATTGGTAATGGCATACGAACAAGCTTCACCGCAACCCACAAAAGCCGTCTTCCCGCTTAACTGAGGAATTGGCGTTAGCTCGGCAACAACATCCTTGACATTTCCTATACCCAATCGACCATAATCGGCGCGTCCAATTGCAAATAATTTTGAGGCATTGTCCAATACCAGAGTGTGATGTTGACCACCCGCAATCTGTTTGACATTCTTCAATTCGGTCTTAATTGGTATAAGAACGCGTTCAGCTTCCTTCGCGTGTGCCAGTTGCTTGTAGTTATTTAAGCCTACGGCCCAAATGATTTCCGTCTGCGATTCTCGCAAGAATGTGCAGTAATTAGTTGCCCAAATAGCCTCAAATGGCTCGGTACGTTTTATTATCAACTGATCCGGACGCAACAAATCGCGCTTGCCACGACGACCTAGGAAATAAAAATCGTTTAATGATAACAATCACAGTTTTGGCTGTTGTCCAGTGTAGTTAGCACGTTGCAATCTTAAAATACTCACCCTCGCCACCGACCAAACGTTCACCGATGCGTCCCAGTTGTCCTTGCTCGGCACACCCCACAGTATAGACCTTGCCTGATGTGGTCAGAATGACCAAGTGATCAGCGCCAGAGGCGATGCTGCAACAGATGGTTCCTTCAAGCAGATTAATGGGGGTACGCTTGTTGCCATCAATCGTGAGTCCCATGTTGCCATGTGAGTCACGGAACGAGCCCCAGGCATAGACGGATCCATTCTCAAGCAAACAAGCTGAATGCGAGTCGCCAGCCGAAATACACAGAGCCTTGCCTGGTAAATCGATTAATGCAGGCGTTGATTCGCTGCCTTCTTCGCTGGAGTCACGGCCCAGAGCACCTTCATCATTGCAGCCAAAAGAGTAGACATCGCCCTTCTTTGTCAACACCAGACAATGCATTCCTCCAGCACATACATCCACAGGGTTTGGTATGTTCTCCACCAGGGCTGGACGTTTGCGTTCCAAAACATCTTCACCAAGGCCCAGCTGGCCGGTATCTCCAGTGCCGCAAACTAAAACGTTGCCAATTGTTTGACGACGCTTTGGTAAATCCAGATGGAAAGCAATGCGCGCCCTTTTTGCTTTTGTGGGCTGCATCGACTTATCTTCCGGATTGTTGTTGTTTGTGAGCACTTTGCGGCGTGGCATCTTTACTATTACTTAACAAATTTCACAATTTTCTTTCACAAAAACTAGAAGAAACGTCACCAGAGGGAGATAAATAAGTTTATATTTATATGTATGTATTGTCCATACAAATGTACATATGTATGTGCGTATTTCATACATACGATTGTATGTAAGGTTAAGTTGGCGATGTGTGTGGTACTTACAATGGAATTTAATTAACTTTGGCTGTTTGGCAAGAGTGGTGTGACTGCTTCAGTAGTTTTTTGGCGAGTGAAAAACCATACAGTCAAAATTCTGGTGGTTGATCTTACCGATATGCTAAATCCAGCAGAAAATGCGCGGGAAAGACAAAAAGCGGTGAAATGTGTTCAAGCCAGTGACAAAGGTGGCCAGACCCACCATTAAAATTCTAGTTCATAAAGTAGACAGCTACTGCTAGTGGCGGCGCCACCGTTTTGAAGTCTGGCAGCCACATACAATTGTATTATCGCTATTTAAATCGAATATCTTTTATTTTCCGATACTTTGCGCCAATTACCTGAGTGACATTTGCTATCGATACTGCAATTATTTGGCGCCATTATTGTTATCAATTTAACTCAAACAAGGTTTTATTAATTAGCTAGTTATCAATATCAATGTAGTATTCGAAATAATCGTAAACAAATCTAGTAATGATTGCGTTTATATTACGTACACTAGGCCAATGCAAATTCTCAATATTATCCGCTTCTTTTAGCCATACTTCTGGATAAGTATGGGGTACAATATGCATTGCTGGCACACCTATTAAGTGTAGAGCTATACAATTAATTTGCTAAAGTAAGAGTTATTTTAAATACTAACCAGCCTCAAGGAACGGATAATGATCGTCTTCCATATCACTATAATGATCCTTCAGCTTGTAAAACAGCTGAGGGCATTTTTGAAGCTGTCCTGATTCTTTCAGTTCCATTTCAATATTTGCCATGAGCTCGTGCAATGTAAAGGTTCGCTCGTATTTACTCATATAAATATGATTCGATGCTCCAATAAAGTTTAAAGTTATGACCACATTCTATGGATTGTTAAGATCAAACCTTGTTAATTTGGTAAGTATGTGTATGTCTTTGTCAAAACAATTACTTTACATACTGTATTATAACTTACGATGGTTTTTAATGATATGATATCACTTGTCACAAAGTTATGCGCGCCGAACAAGGGATAGGAACCATCATTAATGCCTTCTGTAGAATGATGACCGTCAAAGAACGCCAGCTAAAATTCAAGATAATTGATAAGAATTGAGAACTTTACGTATCTGAAACGATTACACACCACCAAACCAATATCAATGCGATCAAAAATGTCTATGTCTGTTAGGGAGGACAGAGTCTTTGCCATGTTTAGAAGAATTGCACAGGAAACTCCGGCATCTGTGGCACTCACAAAAAACTCAACAGCTTCCAAGAATTTCGAGTCGTAATGACAGCTCATTAACAGGAATCTTTCAGCCTTTGGGTTCGTAATTCCAATGACATTAGTTAGAAGAAATGGTTTATCAATTTCATCAAAATGTACTGTGAACCCGAGTTGATCCAATTCCTCCCCAATGAATTGGGAAACCTTGGCATGACCCTCGCTTTGCGGCCAACGTGGTATTAAAATTTTCTTAAGCGTTTCATTAAAATGCTTCTCGTCGCTGGAAATTATTAATGTTGGAGTATACCGAATCCAGGCCAACAAAGTGATTATCAGAATAACAAAGTATATCCAAACTATAACCCACTTTATGCGAAACATTATTCAAATGTGTTCAATGTAATACAAGAAACTGAAGCTTAGTAATTACCATTGCTTAAGTCATGCTTCAATGAAGTTTCTACTGCATCGAATGCCATTAGCCATAGGAATTCATATATTTATCTTACTCTGTAGTAGACGAGTAGATATTCTGTAGAATTTTGAATTGAAATTTGCGATTTTTTTAATTTCAAATACACTTACATTTTTATTTAGAACCCTGAAATATACGATTTTTAAATACACATTTTAATAAAGAGTCTTAAAACAATTCGCATTTAGTTTAAATTGTGTTTTCTGTTGCCAGTTCATTGGGTCTTAAGTTACGTATAATAATTAAAAATATAATTATAGTTGGAAATTAATTTCAGCCAGTTGTTTGCTAAGAACTAAAATTTCTATGAAAATAATATGCACATGTGTCCAATCAACAATGTTAATAACAACTAAAAACCATATTCTATTTGATTATGTATCTAAGAACAAATCTAATAAAAATCACTTGAAAGAATGTAAGAGTTTTAAAGGCAACAAAAATAATGTTCGGCAGACCGAATTCGAAACACCCTTGCAGATATAGTTTCACTTAAATACCAACTAAATTTCTTTTGAATTTGTTTCTGAAAATTTCGAATAATTAAAGCTCATCGAACACTTGTTCATATGGCAAGACTAATCGGTGGAATTTACAGACACTACGAAAGTCTGATAACTTGGAAAGGGTTTATATAAAAATGTACATAAGATCTGCAAGAGATTGTAAGTATAGTATAATATAAGTGTAATTGTAAATAGATGCACTAAGCAGACTCACGATTGAGATAATAATCAATTTACACATATAATAAGAATGTAGTAGATCAATTGCTGCACTAAGTAAAAAAAAGCGTTAGAATTTACAACATTTACAAGAGTGCCAAAGATGGTGCTGATAGTTGACCATCTACAAACACACAATCACACATTGGACTGGGCCATTAAAAATTGGTCAATGGTCAATGGTCAACTCATCGCTGCATATCGCGTCGCTTGAGCACATCGAAAATGACATCGGATGCATTTTGTTTATTTGTTGAATCATTGGCCGAATCCTCTTCAGAGTCTGTTTGCTCCAGAAGCGGCACACTGAGTGTTGCATGTGACCCCGATGAATTCCCATGGACACCAACGATGGGATTGCCTTTGTTAAATTCATACTCTGCAGACATGTCCTCGCCATCGTTGTCCAGTTGCAACGCCAGCTGTTGCTTGTTTAGCTGCGACATGCTGGTGTATTTGTGCCACAAGTGACAGCAGATGCCGGCCAGACAAACGCCCAGGCCAACTAGGTTAATGGAACTCAATTGATCACCCTTGTATGCCACAGCCAAAGCCAGCTGGCAAATATCCTTAAAAATGCCTGCTATGGATAGCGATAAGCTGGATGTTTTGCAAAGCACCAGAAATTCGGTGACCTCCATGAGAAAGGCTATGAGAGCACCAAGCGTAACCTTGGCAATGTTCCAAATGATATCCTCCTCGGAGTGTTTGTGCAGATCCAATATGCCTTGATGCAGTTTTGAACCTGGCAAAGACAAGACAGCAGATTGAAATTTAACATACTAGAAATTGATGAAAAACCAATATTTGAGTCAGATACAAACCTTCAATGAGAAATACGAGCGGTAAGAGTGCTGCAATCATCCACGGCTGCATGTGAAAGATCATGTCGATGGGATTATGTAGACCCAGCTTTGATTTTTGCATGATGAACTGAGCAAAACTCCAGCGAACTCCACTACTTAGCGATGCAATGAGTATGAAGAAGAAACCCAGAGCATTGAACTGTGTCGACTTGTAGGTAAACATAAATAGACCCAGGCCAATCAGGCCCACAATAAGAAACAACGACCAGCTCTGTAAAAAAGTAAATAAACTATAAGTGCCTTTATGATAAGGAGACATAATCCTACTCACCTTGCGCTCCAATCCCAGCAGTATGGCAAAGATCAGTATAAACACGATTGTCGAGGATTTCGTCATCGTATACAGTGAAATAGGCACCAGTAAAAGGCCCCAATTGGAGAATCCAATATCAATACCGCTAGCAATACCAGTTGGTGCCATTTTGCGAACAGCCACCCGCCAATCCAGTTGAACCCGGGACTTCCCCATTCGCATCTTGTACAGGTTTCGTATGAAGGCGGCGAGCAAGAATTTCAATACCAAATGATATGTGACAATGGTAAGGGGAATGGGTAGATCTCTTATGATGTCCGTTTGATAGAAAGTAAGTGCGATAGACAGTGTTAAATAGAGGAGCACGATGACCAAGGTGGATATGGCCATCTGCATAAAACGTGCATCCGAATGTCGTGACATTCCGTCGTGTTGTGCGGACGTGGCTATGTTGTTGTTGCTGCCACTATCACTGCTGTTCTTAGCGTATTTAAAGTTGGCATGCGTCGGCAGTTGTCGACGTTCTTGACTAGTTTTGTGGTTCTGAGTCAATTCCAACTTCAGTTCGACTTCCTCATTATTGTCATCGACATCGGCGTCGCTGCCAACGACTTCGCCGGTATTGAGACGTTCATATTTTGGGCCAACCATTATCTAAAGAACATATGTATTGTACACACAAGGCAACAGCCTGAAAGAGTATTTGACACCGCGTTATCTAGAACTTTATTGATATTTTAGACATGCCATATGTTTCACTTTTGAGTATTGCGATGTCAATATTTTTACTTCTCTTTGTCTCGTTACGTTATCTACAATACGTAGCTTAATGGATTGCTTTCGGTCGCTAACAGGGCGATAATGTTATTTACGTTTTCATTTCGCCTCTTGGCCACTCTGTATACGTCTGCTATTTAGCTGCCAACTGTTTATAAAGTGTTTGTTGTTTTACTTTTTTTCATTTGGCCATGTTGACGTTTGCACCGTGTTGTACAATGCTGCAATTCTGTGCCGATATATCGATATAACCCCGGTGCAATTAGATATGTATGTAGGGATTTTTAATGCATTTATTTGTTTTAAACGAATTATTTACAGGTGCAAGTAGTTTCTAAAAACATTAAAATGTGTGTGTTGTAATATGAATTCCCTTCTAGCTTACATTTAACTAATAAGCCGCATATAGTATGTGCGCTTGAATAAATGCATATTTTTTATTTATTTGTTTTTTTCCGCGCTCCATTTGCCTTGGCTCTCATAGCTTACAGGTGTTTGGTTTAAAAGTTCGCGTTTTTCAGCTGTTGCAGAACAATGGGCGCTGTTTATTATAAGAAATGCCGAAATTAATCAAAAACACCTGTATTTACATAAGCTGCGCACGTTTTTTACATACCCAATCGAATAGCGGCACAGAGGGCTCCGAAAATGACAAAGTTCATTCTCACTTCGGATGAAACTCGCTTCTGCTCCTCCGCGGGGTCAGGTTGAGATTGTTGCAGACGAAACATTGTTAGTTTATTTACTTTTTTGCAATATTCGCAATTGAAAAGTTATATATCGAGGTAAGCCCACTTTAAGTGTTGGGTTGTTCACCCAAAAGAGCGGTCATTACCCAACACTGGCCCAGGGCCACTTATTACAGGTGGAAAAGATATCGATATATCAAAGTATCGAATAGCCGATTTTAGCAAATTATAAATTTCTCGTCTAACAGAAATTTAAAAAACATTTCCACCAATTTCCTCTTCCATAAATAAGATTTCGGTTTTTTTCATTCTTCTGTATTTTTTGTAAGTCCGCGGCTTTCCATTTTCTTTTGCAAATATATATAATATTTATGCTTGTAACTAAGTACACAATTACATACACATTTACATATAAATACATCTACTGCACATACATATATGTATGTAAATATATATACATATATAAGTATATAGCTTTTGTGTATAATTATACAATATTATCGCGTCGTTTTGTTATTTTTATATTTTGTTTTTAAGCTTTTCGCTTTATCTCTGTAGGGTTCTATTTTCATTATTTTTATAACTTAGTTTCTCCTGTTTTATCTCTTGTCTTTGTTCATTTTATGTCTAAATTCTTTGCAGTTTTACATTCAAATTGTTCACACACAACTATTTAATTTAGGCGCTTAATGGCTAATCTCACTACAACTCCTAATTCTCATTAAAAATATACATATACATACATATAAATGGGTTGGAGGAGCGGGTGCCGTTCTTTATGCAGATCTGAATTAGGATCAGGATCAGGTGGTAAAAAGGCTTAGATTTTTGATCGAATTGCAGAGTAATAATATTATTGAAATTATCTTTAAAACAAAATAGCATTGAATTATTGATATTAATTATTAAACTAAATGATCTTCTACTCAGTTCGTCTCATATAATTCTCAAAAATTCCAAATTCATTCTCAACATTTAAGATGTTTTGTTTTAGCCTATACAAAGCAAAGCACCCTGTATTTCTGCATATGAAAATATTTAATGCAGCAACCTTTGTTTTTATAAAACGATTTTTGAAGCGTGATTTAGAATATTTATCTTGCTGCACTTTTACATTTAGTAACTACAATTATGTTTTTCTGCTTTTGTATTCACTTGTTAACACTACACATTTATCAACATTTATTATTTATATTATGTATATGTATTTGTATGTACTAGTTTTATGTAATTCGTCCGTTCTCTCAACGAGCTTGAGTCGTTTATTTAAATTATCCTCTCGTATACATTTGGAATTGTGTATTGTTCTTTTCTATTTGTTGCTTTGAAATTGTTTATCAAAAGTTTTTAGGAACTTTATGCATTAACTGAAAAATCTTGCTGTTATTTAAAAAATATTGAAAACAAGGGGCGAGGCTAGGGCGGGGCAACCAACACAAACCAAAAACGTACAAAATAAAATAGGCAAATATTTATATTTTTAGAAAATAGTATTTTCTTTTTTTTTTTTGTTGTTTCTCCGTCTGTCACTTTATACATACAAAAATTGGAGTTGGGCTTTGTACAGAACTTGTTGCAATATTATATGATTAATATTAGCATTAGTTTAACTCGTAGTTTGTGTTTTTTACTCCAGTAACTAAATAATATTAAGATTAAAATAATGATGACTCTCATCATCATTATCATGTATTAGTAATTGCTTCGTTTTTTTCAAATTGTGCCAATTTGTAAAATAAAACTATAACGACTAAAATTATAATTAATTATTTAAAATTAACAAAACTCACTTTAAAGGACCCTCATACGGGAAGTGCCCGCCAAAAAATTTACAAACTAAGGCTCAACTAATTTCTATAGTATGCTCTATATCTGTATCTGTATCTGTAGACTACGTAATTAGGTTTCTTCTGCTGCCACTTAAGATAATTTAAAATTTGTTTAGTAGTGTTTTTTATGTAAGTGTGTGTGTGTGTGTGTCGAAGGGAAGTGGGGAAGGTAGTTGGAACAGCTTAGAACAAATTTTAAATAATTAGGCTAATTTTAAAAACAAATTAAATTTGTGAAAACTTTTTGAACAGCGTCTAATTAAGATGGCGGCATTTACAATGGTTTACAATTATTAAATTGGGTTTAAAACTTTCTCTTCTCTAGTGTTTTTAGATTACCTTCTTATTGTTGTTAAAATGTTGACTGTGTCAAGTGTCGAAGCTTGGACAATTGTACAACAATCTCGCTTAAACTTTAAATGCTATAGAACAATTTGAAATTGAAAATTAAGTTTATAACAAACTATTAAAAACATTTCTCTCACTTTGCTAGAAAACTTTCAACTTAAACGCAATGACTTTTTGCCTTATAAATGATTTAGTTACTTGGGGAGTTTTTTGCGCTTAGATTATTAAAAAGGAGCTGGGAAAGAAGGAAGATATAGATTTGTTAGGAGCTTTTGTTGTAAATCTATTGCCTCGTAAGTAATTGTTATTGTTATTGTGTGGTTGTGGCTATTGACGACTCTCCAAGTGTGTATTGAGTGTGTGTGTGGTTGTGTTTCTCTGATCATTCTCTTTTAAGAGGCCATTGGAGCGCTAGGTGCTGTTGGCGACGGTTTTTCTTTTTTATCTTTTAACTTTTAGCTACTATTGAAGCGTTTTGCTATACATTCAGGTCTGATCGGGCTATAACTTTGATCTCTCTATTCAAGATTTAGCTGATAATGAAACGTATCAATATCTTTCGAAATTGGAGAGTGTTTAATTATGAGCACCTTTACAGACCTGAGTTAATTCATCTTGGTAAGTTCTTAGTCACATTTAAACCTTAACAACAACAACAACAATGTTTCGCTACAATTAAACAACTAACAACAACGTAAGCGTATACACCAACACCAACAACAACAATAATAATAACAATAACAACGGCAACAGCAATATACCCAACTGACAACTGATAAGTATTCAATGCTTATCAAATCGTCGTCGTCGTCTTCGATTATGTTGCTGCTGCTGCTGTTGTTGCTGCTGTGGTTGTTGCTGCTCCAGCGCCATATGCTCATCATTATTATCACTATTTTGCTCCTTGAGCATATACTCGAGGAGCAACTCATCGACTCATCCATCGCGTTGAGCAGCAGCTGAATTGCCATTCGTTGGCGATTCCATTTTAATAACGCCCAACTGTTGCAATTCCTCACTTCTTGGATGTTGGATGCGTCCAACGACAACACCTCCCATGGTCACAAAATTACCATCGGCAGTTACAGCTCCCAGTTGCATGGCACTGGACAAATCACCCAAAGCGGCCACATTGAAATGATGATGCGGCGAGGTGCCATTGCCATGCGTTGTAGGCTGTAGATGCTGCGACTGTTGCTGCTGCTGCTGTTGTTGTTGATGTTGTGCCACTGTAGTTGTCGAAGGCAACGTTGTAATTGTAACTCCCCGTTGATGTTCGATGTGGTGTTGCTGTTGTTGTTGAGCTGGCGTTGACGACTGTTGTTGATGATGTTGCTGTTGCTGCTGTTGTTGTTGCTGCTGTTGCTGATGGAGATGATGATGTTGCGCCAACGCCATGCGTCCTAGTCACCCCTCGTCCTCCTCGGTTTTGATCTTGACAGGAACGTACACCTTGTCCATCACATGAATCTTTATGTGATTGTTGAGTGTGCTGGATTGCCGGAATTGTTTCTTGCATATGACGCACTCGAACGGCTTTTCACCTGCAAAGGAGGCTAGGATTAGCTTGGAACTTTTAAGAATTGTAAATGTATATACGCTCACCCGTATGAATCTTCACATGATTAGCCAAAGTGCTCAGCTGACGGAAATGCTTAGGACAATAGTTGCAATTGTATGGCTTTTCGCCAGTATGAATTTTCAGATGATTCGTCAGTGTGGACGATTGACGGAACGTCTTTTCACAAACGTTGCATTTGTAGGGCTTCTCACCGGTATGGATCTTCACATGATTGGTCAGCGTGCTCAACTGACGGAAGCGTCTATCGCACACAGTGCAATGGAACGGCTTTTCCTGCTCCCGGCCACCGCCACCGCCACTGCTGCTTGATCCATTCCCTCCATCACCTGAATGATCATTTCCAGCGTGTCCATTGCTAACATAATGCGATTCCCCTGCTAGCTGTGTTGGACTATGCGTTGCATTGGCCACCAGATGGGCTAGGCCACCAGGAGCAGAGGATGGTTGCTGTTGATCCGCAGCAGCTGCTTGTGCTGCCGCGGCCTGCGCAGCTGCCATTGCTGCCGCTTGGGCAGCACTATGTGCCTCTGGTGAAATGCCACTCAAATGCATGTTAAAGGGAAGCGGGATTTCTGTTGGCGCGGGCGGCTGTTGTTGTTGATTGTGTTGCTGCTGCTGCTGTTGTTGTTGCTGCTGCTGTTGTTGTTGTTGCTGCTGCTGTTGTTGTTGCTGCTGCTGATGCTGTGCATGTGCCACAGCTGCCACATGGCTGGCATGGCTTGCCTGTGTAACGGTATCATTGTTATTGTTGTTGGCGCTCGTTGTTTGCGGTTGTGCGGCAACAATGACAATGTCACAATTGCTCATTGCCGCAGCAGCCTGATGTGCGTGTGGCAGACTCTTGATATGCATCATCGGCTGCCTAAAAGCACAACTGAATGACTGGACGTGAGAACTGGGCGGGTATGTGTCTGTCTGTCTGTGTGTGTGTGTGTGGATGGAGGGGGCGGAGATGGCGGCTCAAAGCGTACGTCAGTAACACAAGAAACTTCGTGACAAGTTTTTTGGCGCGCTTGCTCACAAATGCCACGACATGCTGGCTGGCCTGGTTGTGGTTTCTGCTGCTGCTCTTCTTCTTGTTGTAGTAGCTGTTAGTGCCTGCGCAAGATAGAGAAATAGAGAGAGAGTACGATTAGAGATGAGCAGTGTTGTTGTGATTGTCAAATATGCATTAGAGATGGTTACCTCGAAATACAAAGAAATATACTATTTTACAGGTACAGTGATCACTGTCACACCTGTTCATTTTAAAGAGAGAGGGCTCTTCAACTCAAAGAGAAAAGGAGATGCATGATTTAGAGATAATCAATAAGAAGTATGATTGCTATCACATATAAGTGATGCCATCACAACAAGGTTACCCAACATAAAAGGTATTCCCTTCGATTTACATATATTTTACATGTGCAGTGATTACGATCACTCTTGCTCAACTCTAACAAAGAGAGCTCGAGGGAGAGAGTGTGAGATTAGAGATGAGTACTGCTGTGATTGCTGGTAGCAACTGTGACTATCAGCGACAGGTATCCCCTCTCAAAAACCAACAAATATCGATTTTTACAGGTACAGGTACAGCTACAGTGATCGCAATCACTCCCTCTCCAATGTTGCTCAACTCTAATAAGAGAGAGCGAGTGTGAGAGAGAAATCCAATTGGAGAGCAAAGTGAATGCGTGAGCGAATTAGTTGGCGGCATCTTTACATGTTGTTTTTCGGTTTTTTTCGATATGCAAAAATATGTGAGGAATTCCCAAAAAACTAACTGCGAAATGTTGGCAAAATGATAATTCCATTTAAATTATGCATCACAAAATTGCCTTTTGTTGTGTGGGGCTGTAGGCAAAAGTTCTCTGGCTCTCTCTCTATAACGAGTGTTTAGCATAAATTATAAAAAAGTGATATGGCGATTATGCATTTGAAAACGCGCCCCAATGCATGTAATTTGAATTTTTGGCTCTGGTTTTTACGTGCGCCGACAGGTTCCACGTTCCAATTGGTATTGCTGTGCTGTGACTGTTGTTGTTGTCTCCGTTTCCCCCACTCTCTCATATACATTTACACGCAATCGGACTCACAAACACACACACACGCGGACACACACACATTCACATGTTGACAGCGTGTTACTTTCTCGCGAATTACATGTGTTTTTCATCATCGTAACTTGATTAATTTTAAGCTGAAGCGAAAGCTTCTAGATCTGAGCATTCTTTTTAGGTTGTATTTTTGGCGGCTATTGGTGAAGTTTAATTTTTTTTTCCTTTTTCAAAATCCACTTTAAAGTAGTTTTTCCACATTCGATCTTGTCGTTCACGTTCGCGCTTCTCACCTTGTCGCTGTCCTCCCCTTCACCCACAAACGACAACCACTTTCAGTCGACGTCTTCATACACACACAGACATGCATTAACACACAAATATATATTATATATGTACACACGTACACACTCATACATAAGCTCTCACATTATAACAGCAGCAGCGAAAACCAAAAACTCTTTTGAGGTTATGGGCCAATTGAAATTTTCACTATTTTTCACATGTTTAATAACACTAATACTCTTCAGACGTACGCTTTTTTATTTCGGGCATGTACACACTCTATACTCTATACGCTGGGCGCGCTCACTCTTTGACCTACCTTTCCATTTTGTGCTGGCGCTGGCCTTTCAGATTTCTGATTGGATTTATCGCGGGCCAGGCAAATGCCCACCAAGCACAAGTTTCGTTTTGTATTTTTTCAAACTATGCTTTAAAGCATTTTTTATTGTTGTGTATTCATTTATAAAACGTAGAAAAATAGTAAAAATTGTTTTTCTTTTTTTTGCTTTTACTGTTTGCGTACCAAATAGACGCGAAAGTAGTACTGGCAAAAGTATCGAGCCAGTATCGATAGTATCGAACATTTGAGTTTTTTCCAGTATCGATATATTGCAGCGATACTCAAATTCTAACCCGCCTGAATGCCTGTCACGCCATCTCTTGCCAGTTAGCGGAACCATAAGCGCCATCTAAGGCGTAGTTTTATAAAAACATTCGATGGCGTTAGGAAACGTAAATACGCCTCCTTTTGTCATATGTGGAAACGTCAATGCGCGACCTACCGTTTAGTGGAGCCTTCTTATGCTTGCTAGCGCCACCACCCTTTATGCTGGCTACTTTTAGAACTATATAATTATCGAAGTGACCAATCTTCGCCAAAACAGTTTTACAGCTCTAATTTGTTTATTTTAAATCAAATGCAATTGCTTATAAAAGTGACGGCTTAATTTGGTTTATAGTGCGTATTTTATAAAATTGTGCAGACGCGCGACGATTGCTGTGCTCCATTTTGGCCATTCTGCAGGCTCAGCTCGCTGTTGACTTTGTTTTTGCTGTAGTGTGGTGGCTGTGACGACGTCTGAGGCGGTGGAGGCTCATCTGCCGGCAAATGAGTTAAAAGTGAGAAGAACAACAAACGTTTACAGGTGGGTAACTGTTGATTACTATTGTATTTTATAATTACCTTCAATTTGTACTGCCTTTTCGTTGCGACACGAGAGTCGCATGCCATCTAGAATTTGCTGGACAAATCCCTTGCTTTCTGTGCTCTGCCTTCGATTATCTTCAGTTTTGTTGTTGTGGGCATGGGGATGAGACCGCTGCTCTTCCAATTCACGTAGCTCCTCCTGCATGGCCTTCTTGCCACGCTCCACGACAGCATCCAGAGAATCATCCTCATAGGCATTAATAGAGTTGGGCTCAAATATGTTATTGCCATTCCCATTGCCAGCGGAATTGTGATTTGAATTCACGGATGCCGTGGTGCGTTCATCCTCCTCTCCCTCAACGGATCCCGGTGTGTCACTCTGACCCTTGGGTCTGGCTTCTTCTGGAGTCGATGTCGGTGTTGTTGTTATTTGCGTTTCCTTAGCTGCCTTGATTTGAAACAACGATGATATGTTCTCCTTGACGCCATCAACTTCTGTGGATATCTTGTTGGTCATTGAGTCCATAGCTTTGCTCATGGATTCTTTGGTGTTTGCTGCTGCTTTGGCTGCATTGCTGCCTGCCTGCTCCATGGATTGCCTCGCATCGCTGGCTATACGCTGTGCATTCTTTCCCGCCGCGTCGACTGCATCTCTAGCTCCATCTGCCATGCGTTGAGCTCCCTTGCTAGCTGCATCCACTGCATCCCGTGCTCCATTTGCCATACGATCCCCAGCAGCACCAACGGCATCACGAGCTCCTGTTGCTGCTTTGCGCATTACGAACTGCATGGAGTCTCGCTTTTCCAAGAACTTGGATTCAATGGCATTGCCAACACTTTCTGTGGCCTTTGCTGCTTCCTCCGTTTGTTTTGCCACTACTTTGTCCACATGCTGCTCTAAATCTTGGAGCAGTTGTTCACCTTCTGATTCGATTTCCTCCAAAGATTCACCCAAAGGTGTGTCTGGCATTTGTTCCTCCACATTAGCGGTCACATCAATGCCATTGTTAATGAAACGTATTTCATTTACCAACTTGGTGCTATCCTCTGAATCCTCTTTGGTTGTTATTTCCACAGCCAGCTGTTCATCCTCCTCTGTGGGCGGCGTGGGTGTGGATATCTGTATGTCAGCATGTGGCAAGCTTTCTCTCTCTAGCGGATTCTCTTCCACAGTATCCAGACTGTCCACAAGTTCTGGTGAGGTTTGTTCAATTTCATCATGATTCATGGCCGCCTCATAGGAAAAGTTTCTTATGGGCGTCTTTTTAATAGTTTGAGGAGTACTGGCATCACTACTCTCCGGGTATGGAGTGCGGGGACGTTGTTTCTTGTCCTGGCTGCTCGGCGTTGGCAGTTTCTCCTGGGATGCGAATTTGCTCGAGTTCAACGATTCTGTAGACGATTTCTGAGGTGAGGGCGTCTTTGTAGGTGGTGTTGGTAGCTTCGCTATGGCTTCTACTGCAGTTGTGATTGTTGAAGTTTTAACTGGACTCTCAAGTGGTGCCGAAGGCTCCATTTGCTCCGATGCCGATTCCTGCTGCTGCTCATTCTCTTTTTGGGAGATTGCTTCACTTGTGGTGGCTTCAGCTTGTGGAGTCTCCTGTTTATTCTTTTCTTGCTCTGCTTTGCTGTCTTCCATTTGAGACTGCATCATATTGCCATTAATCTCTTGATCTGCCTCCTTCATATTTTTTTCCTCCTCCTTGTTGTCCTCCTTTTCTTCCTTCTCCTGTTCCTGTGCTTTGGGTTCTTCCTGCTCTTTTGACATGTGCTTCACTGCTTCCAAAGTGGCTACACCTGCTCCTACTCCAGCTACACTTGCTCCCATTGCACTGAATCCTTCTTCCGTGTCCGTTTCTGGCTCTTTTAAAGCCTTTTGCTTAATAAGACTTTTGCCACTTGCACTACGCATCTCGGAATTTCCATTAAGATCCTTCGGCTGCATCACAAAGCTGCGACTCATGTAACTATGTGGCTCTGCTCCAGGTGTAGCCGATTGGTTGGAGGTTCTAGGTAAACCCTGGACTAGAATATGCTGTTCTCCCACTGCAATGTCGAGTAAACGTAAATTCTTAAACTTGGAGATTTCGCGAAAGGTCTTAAGATGATGACCACTCTCTGAGAATGTGGTAAAAAACTTGTTAGCCTTGCTAAGCACTGCGTAGAAGGAGAAACCCTTCAATAGCTTCCAAATGGGACCATTCTCCTCGCTATCATAATCGTAGAAACGTTGAAAAACTAAACTCTTGTTCCTCAAAGATTCAAAACTCCGATAAATACTTCCCACATTGGTCACTATGAAGATTTCGCTCGCCTTTGATATGTGCATAAAGATAATTCTCTCCGTTTGCGAGAGATTCTTCTGCAGCTCTGTGAATTTGGGAAAACAAACTCATTGAGGCGACCTGTTAGAAAGAGATTTCCACTTGCTGTCAAGACCAGAGTTGACTCTGGTCCACAGGCAAATTGTTGAACTAAAGCATCCAAACGAATTTCTACGGGATGTCCATCATAATCCACCTCCAAATCTCCCAGTTGCTGTTGAGCATTCGAACCACAGCCAATTAAACGACCCTTGGCTAGGGATTAGGGATTATGTGAGGCATAATTTTTAAATCCTGTCAAGATACTCACTGGTCAACACTACAAAGTGCTCATTGCCCGCTTGCACTGCTATAAAGTTATCCGTCTCCTCGTTCTTTGACAGATAATCATCGAATTCCTCCAGGCGAAATGGTTTTCTTATAATTGCACATGTCTGCTCCTCCACGACGGCATCTATGAAATGTTGTGCCACATGAGTGTCCAACGGAAAGATGTTGCGTCCCGTAAAGAATACCTCATTGGATACTGTATGGGAAATTGGAGGGAGGAAATGGTATAACTTAAAAGAGAAGTGTATAAGGGAAACTCAATTAGAAGCTGATTAATCTTAGAATTGGCCATGCAGATTTCCGTCCCTCTTGCTACTATTTTCTTCTTAATCTATATTTTCTCTAATATTCTTCTTTTTTCCCTGTTGGTTTATTTCTCTATTAAGATTTAGCTTGTTTCCCTTTTTCTCATTAATTATCCTGTCATGCTTTCATCTTTATACCAACAATGCCTCCAATCTAAAGAATGTGCAGTATCAAGCAGCGATGTCTTCTGCGATAATGATATAGTCCTTCTGGGTCATTTTCTTACTTCTCTTCTCCTCTTTTGCT
This sequence comes from Drosophila neotestacea, assembly GCA_035044365.1. Taxonomy (NCBI): domain Eukaryota; kingdom Metazoa; phylum Arthropoda; class Insecta; order Diptera; family Drosophilidae; genus Drosophila; species Drosophila neotestacea. Next base: position 5,465,249 of record JAWNMD010000273.1, on the reverse strand, counting down.
CTCCTTTTATTTTTTTCTTCTATTCATTACCATTCTTTCTTTTCTCCTTTCTATTCTTCCTTTTTGAATTGTTATCTCTTCCACTCTTCTCTATTCTTCTCTATTTCTCTTATCAGTTTCATCGTTTACACTTCCACCTTTATTTCTTTCTGTTCTTTACTCATTCTTTCTTTCCCCCTCTGTCCTCTTACCTTTATTGCCCTTCTTCATTTTCTACTTACGTGTCATTATCACCGCCCAATTGTTGCCAAAAGCGGCATCGTTTATCTTTAAACCAAGAGTTTTTAGCGATTTCACACAAGTTGGCTTGCTAACAATATCTCCATTGTTGTTATTGTTGTTACTGTTGGCTTTGTTGCCGTGTCCGCCAATGCCGAGTTGGCCATAATGATTCTCGCCCCATACAAAAAGGCGTCCAGATTCTGTAATTGATAAGAACAGTTTTTGGACATAAAACTTTAACCAATTTTACTGTTGCTTTAACTTCTGACTTTTATTGATTGTGTGCGTGTTGAGAGAGAGTGTGTGTGTGTGAGAGTAGGTGTGTGTTGTTGTGTGTTACTGCCAATCCCCGAATTGTACTAACTGTTCAAAGAGCCGTCAACTGTTCTTTTTTTTGTGACCCGCTTTACGTTTCAATTACGAACGCGCTTCGGTTTCAGGTTTTTCAGCTTTCGGTTTTAGCCTTTATGGTTTTTCTACTTGATTTCCTTTATATGCTTCGTGAGTGTGTTCCATATTTTGGTAACACGCCTCCCCTTTTAGCTGACCTCATTAGACGGCTTTTGGTTTATTTCTATTTTGAAAGCCAATTTTGCTGTGATTTGAAGTGTTTGGTCAGCATTTTTAAAGTCAATCTCAGTTGCTTATGTAATGTAGAGAGAGCTGCACTTAATTTACAGCCAATATTGGCTAATTGAATTGGCCAAATAATGTGTTGGTCAGTTTAACTCCCACTTGTAGTTGTTTGAAATTCGTTGGCTTAACATAAAAGTGAAAGTGCGCTGCGTGATTATTATTTAAAGAAAATTGCAGCCAACATGCAACATTCGTGACTCAAAACGTGCCACAGACACCACAAAAGACAAAGGGCCAAGTCGATTTTGACCACATTGAAATATGCAAGAGGAAACCACTTGAAGGGAAGTCCTGTTTTCCCTATCTCTCCCTCTCCACCTCTCTCTCTCTCTCTGTCTGTCTTTGTGTGTTTCTTGATGGACAGACAGTCCAGACAGTTAACTGGAAATAGGGTCAATTGTGTCTTAGACATTTACCGCATATAACCGCACTTTGATGCGGTCCGGATATCAAGCGTTTGACCGGATCGTTCTTAATATAGAAATAACTTTGTGTATTCTCCGCCAAATGGGATTTGCCCAACGTAAATATGGCACCACTGCTGGGTATATCCATTGTAAATATCTTGATTTATATATCACTTGCTTTATTTGTATTTATTTAAATGTTATTTAATTTCTTATAATAATATGTCGTATTTAATCTTCTTGTGTTGCGGCCAACTCATTTAATATGATTAACTTCATTTATATATATACTATTTGTATTTATTTAAATGTAATTTAATCTCTTATGATAATTTGTCGTATTTGAATTTCTTGCGTTGACTTTTCTTTATTGATTTTTGTTTGAACATTTGCATATTTTGCCGGCAAAGTCATTTAAAATGTTTATCATCGCGTCGCATATGTGCACGAGTATTTATATTACGTATACGTATGTATTTAGACACAACAAAAGCATTTGGAATTGCGTGTTCTATTTGATATCGTTGGGAAATAAAAATTAGAATTTTATATAAACTACAAATCCGGACACTTGTGGTCAGTTGAACGTTTCAGCACGGACTGGTCAAGTTAGCCGGATTGTTGGCTAGTTCTAGCCAGGACTAGCACAAACACACACTTTCTTACCATTTGTTTCCCCCTTTTGGGCCAACACTTATAGACTGACTGAGTTGCCCCCATAAATATGCTATGAAATTTGTTGCTGTGCTGTTCGCCTGGTCGACTACGCTTTTAGCCCTGTTAGGTCTCTCATTAGGCCTCAATTGTGAGTCACCCTACCCCAAAAGTCATAGCTTTAGTTAAGTTATTCCAATATATGTAGTATGCAACACCCAAATCCCTCTCTTTCAGTCGGCTTTTTTGGGTTATGGCCTCAAACTTGACGCTATTAATGGCATTTGTGCGCAAATCTTCAACTCGAATGTTAAAAATAACATAAAATATATGTGACGACTTGACTGACTGCTGACTGAGTTGTAGGAGGCGAGCCACGCCCCCTTCTGCTGACCTGTTGACATTTGCATAACAAGTTGGCAAGAATAAATTTGTTTTGCGAATTTCTCTAGGTTTTTTTTTGTAGATTTCTACACTAAAACTTAATTAATTCGTTTACTTTGTATGCAGACTAGCCGAAAAATGGGAATTGGCTGGTTTCTTTTATTTTATGACCCTTAAAGGCGCCTCGTAAAATGAGTTATTCCAACTGTTTGCCACGTTAGCGTCTTACCAACTTGCCTTACCTCACACTTGCACTTTCGCAGACAATTTACGTCAATTAATTGATTTCTTGCGCCATCTGAGAAGTGTTTTTTTTTTACAATTCTTGTGCAATTTTATTTCCCGTTTTTACTTGTACCCGCTTCCCCTCAGTTTGCTGCCCCTTTTCCTAAATATCAGGGCAATTTGCATGCCACTAAATGGTTAGCTAAGCAGCTGTGATGGCCATTTAAATTTCCACAATCGGAAATGCTATTTTAAAAGTAGATAATACTGATATTCTTATTGTAAATAATTGATTAGGAATTTCCACATGACATAAGTTATGAGAATGAAATCATTTATTAAACTATACTGCATAAGGAATTGAATTTTTTAAAACGAACTTCTTTAAATGTAGAATCAATTTATATGTAGATAATCATCAAAATGTCGTTCCGCATTAAAATCGGTCTGCTTTTGACAAAGTTATTGGGACCTTCTTTAATTAGTATAATACCTATGACTAGTTGTCTGATCTTTCTTAAATAAAAACAGCAATTCAAATATTTATCAATTCTAATAAGCATAATTAAAACCATCAACTATTTGTGTACATAGGATCTCTAACCATATTTGTATTTTTCCACGCATATTCAACGCTATAAATTTCTGTAATCTCTTGATTTTCTTTATGATCTATATCCAATAGACAAAAAAAGTTGTACTACAAGTTGTACTCGTATATCATATGACGACTGCGCCCACATTTTGTTAAGGGCTGCAATGGAGCACGAAGGCGCAGTCTGTTCACAAATGTACATGGAGTGAATATAACGAGTACCCAGAGAATAACAACTATGAATACGAGTATAGCGAATAACGACTATATACACTCGAAATGCCTGTCTGTGTTATTTATGAGTATCGTCCAAACGAGTTTGTGTGTTAACCTGGGTCTGACTGCAACAGAAAACTGGCTGCAGTTATGGCCAGAGTCGAAGGTGGTGTCAGTTTAATGGTTCAACCTGCCTCTTGCCACTTGCCACTGTTGCATGCCACCATATTCCGATATGTGTGCCGACTGTCGGCCAATGTGCCAGTTTATGCCCCTCGGACAAAAAAAAAAAAGTGCAAATCTTATGCGAATGCAAATTTGCACAAAAAGTCGTGAGTTACGTTGAACTCTGAAACTCAGAGGTCGAGTGGAAATTGCAAACTTTTGCTGAAAGAAGATACTCTGCCTTGGAATTATCAAGTTACTCTGTTAAATTTAAAATTTGATTAAGATATCAGAATATGAAGTTGAGAGAACGTTAAACTATTCTAATAAAATGAACCCAAAGAAGTGTGTTGTAGTTCTCCAAGTTTATTGAACTCTTGTTAATCCCCAAGCCCTCTCTATTTATATTTCTACTCTAAATATCTCAAGCCGTAACTGAATAATAAATGAAGGAAATGCAGGTATCAAAATAATATAATTAGCCATTCGTACATTGAACTCTATTGAACGTCTTCAGTACTGACGCAAAACCTCAAAAAAACGTGAACAGCTGTAGGAAGTCTCAAGATTTGTTGTTATTCCAATAGGTTTACAAATCAATCGGTCGAATTTTTTTGTTTGGTGTACTAGGAACTGGGAACCCCAGGTCAAGTTGTCACTAACTTTGGCTTTTGGCCAGTTGATTGAACTTCTTCTAAGCGGGTTCAAAGCAATCGATTTAAAGGTGGCAAATGAAATGTTTCTTGGGGTAAGTTAAGCTGCCCCCAAAAATAAATAGAATTGTTTGCCTGACCTTCAACAGCTGTCAAGCTAAATATCCTGTAAAGTCCAAAATATCAAGGGTGTATGATGTGTGAGAAAAGGATTTGTATTGTTATATATAAAAGATAAACTTGGATTATTTGCATACAAGTTCTTAATAGATTTGTATATATATTTCAGAAGAGAATGTACCAAGGAAACTTTACCAGTTAGTATGTTATTATAGAACTCTACAAAGTTTGGATGTTTTAAGGGGTAAATTCAAGTTGTAAATAGCCTAACTAATCAAATAATAGTTTCTAATGAATGAAAAATATATTCCAAAACTTCCTATCTTAGTTGTTCCACATAGATTCAATCAACATGATGAGTTAGAAGTCGTGGACAATAAGAGAAATAGTTGGGAGGTTTGGTATCTAGTTTTTAATAGATTAAGTAAATTTTAGAAGAGTAATATTTAAGCGAATTTTCCTATTGCACAGTTAAATGAACTTTCTTTAATATTGCTTTTTAAAGGAGTATATTTAAGTTGCATTTTGCTTACAGCTTGCAATATTAGTTTCCTATGAATTAAGGATATTCCAGAGCTTGTAAAAGTAACTTCCTAGTAGTAGTTGCCCTTATCTGATTTGTACAGGGTATATTTCGCTATTTTATGCAGTGTAATATGGTCAAAATCGGCTTAAGGAGTATCTCTTAGTTCCGCTTCGCTTCGTTTTGTCACTTTGTTGTTTTGCCGCTTTTCTTAAGCCATAAAAAAGGGATTTGTTCGTCTTTTAGTGGGCTTTTCTCTTTTGGAGTTTCGTGCGCTTTTCATTTCGTTTGCATTTTATCGAGTAACCCTCAGCTTGACCCGCACACACACACACACACACACACACACACACACACACACACACACACACACACACACACACACACACACACACACACACACACACACACACACACACACACAGAAGAAGAATGATGGTAATCAGTGGAAAAAGGTGCAAAAATGTTGACTGTATTTTTGTTGTTTACGTTTTTCTTTTTTTTTGTTTTTGGTTAGTATTTATCCACAATTCTCTGAATGTCAACGTCATGAGCACGTTTTTCCAATTTATTTTGCCATTTTGATTGTACGAGTTGTGAAGGAGGAGTTGGGGCAGGAAGGAAGTACAGGAAAAATATGAAATTAGCTGGAAATTAGCCGCAACGAACTAAAATGTAGTCTACTTTTGTGCGTTGAACACAGAGTCTCAACGCTATAATTACAGAAGCCCACAATGGACGAGGAAAGTGAAAGCAAAGCGAAAGCGAAGGAGGAAACAGCTGGAGAAAGTGAAACTGTTTCCAACGAAAAGACCAAGGATATTTCTCCCTCTGAGCCTGAAAGTGAAATTGAAGAAATCGCAGCGGAAACCGCAAATGAAACTGAAAAATCGCTGTCCAATGACACAGCAGGCGATGGAGTCCAGGGTCAGGTCAAAGGTGATGCCTCACAGCAGGATTTTGCGGCCTACGAGGAGCATGTAACCTATGCGGCCGATGGTGGCGCCATCTACACGGATCCTAGTACAAAACAAAAGTACAAATGGTGCAACACGCAAAACAATTGGCAACCTTTAAGTGAAGAGGAGGCATCAAGTGCGGGGAATCTCTATGAGAACGAGCATTACAAATGGTGCCACGAGACTCAAAAATGGTTGCCCAAACAATCCAATCCCACAAATACTGAAACGGAGCACTACAAGTGGGATGAGAAGCAACAAAAGTGGTTACCCAAGCAAACACAGTCAGGTCCTGGCCAGGATGTTGTCTATGGCGTTGATGAGAATGGAGATCGTACTTATACCGATAAGGATGGAGCTGTTTTCTTTTGGGATGCCAGCAAATCAGCTTGGTTCCCCAAGATCGATGATGATTTCATGGCACGTTATCAGATGAATTATGGATTTATTGATAATACCACTGCGGGGGAAACTGAGAAGGCGGAACGAGAGGCAGCCGAAGTTAAACGAAAGGAGGAGGAACTTAAGCGCATGACAGCCGAAGCTGAGGCAGCAATGAAAGCCCCTATTGTAGGAGACAAGGATGGTGTTCCAACAACCGGAACTGCTGGCAAGCGAAAAGCACAAGAACCGCCAAGTAAGTGTATCTTTAACAGATCCTTGATTATAATAATTCATATCTTTTCTTTTTTTGACATTTTAGAATGGTTTGAAATGGATCCATCGCAGAACACCAAAGTCTACGTTTCTAATCTGCCCTTGGACATCAATATGGAAGAGTTTGCCGAGCTGATGGGCAAGTGTGGTATGGTTATGAGAGATCCTCAAACTCAAAAGTACAAGTTAAAGTTGTATACGGAAAAGGATGGACAAATCAAGGGAGATGGATTATGTGATTATATCAAGGTGAGTTAAGGTTTTGCTTACTACAATTGAAAATAGAATAAACTACATCAGAGATGATATAAAGGTAATCGGAAAACGTACTAAGATGTTCATTCATTCATTGAGATTAAAGTGATTTTTAAGAAATGGGAAAAATAGTTAATTATTTGGGCTTTAAGTTTGAGATTCTGTGGGATTAGCTTTCGTTTCTTTGGGATTTTTTATAACCTCATAGGACCTATCTGTGATCCTACGAGGATCTTTATTTGATCTCATATCATATATAAATATGTTAGTCTCATATCTCTGCCTCTTGAAGATCTACGAAAACTTTCCAAGCAAAAGAAAAACGCTTTTATTTCATTTAGTTTTTTTTTCTCAGTGTTTTGTTTAAAACTTTATTTGTTTGTTTATCTAAATTAAATCTGCTTGCATTAATATTATAGATATTTTTTATGTTGTTGTTGTTTTTTATTTTTTATAATTATTTATATTTGTGTTGTATTCTTTGCTTCATAATGATAAATATTCACCTTAGTTCTGTTGACTATTTCGGATCTGTAAGTGTGTGTTTATTTAATAATATAATAATGATATATGTATGTATATTTTAAAATTGGTTAGTTTGTTTACTTGGTAATTTTTGTTTAAAATGCATTTACTTGGCTACAAAAATTGCTTTTCATCTCAATCAAATTTCATTATCATGTTTTTAATAATATTTTATTATGTTGTAACATAAACAAAAATACAGTTGAATATAGAAAATAATTATTATGTAACACGTAGAAGGAGACTTTCTTAGTGTTGTTTTTTTTTTGTTGTGGTTTTTGTTTTGTTTTGCATTTGAGGTACATATTAAAAAATACAATAAATTTACATTTAAACATACAATAATTATTAAAAATATAAAATATATATAACCTAATTAGTTAGTACAATAGTTTCGCTTAGCCTTTGCATCTTTACATCATCTGTTTTAGGCATGTTATAGATAAAGTTTGTTATAAAAAGGTTTTTCATATTATTATTATCTTAAAACTTATTGCTTCTTGGCCAATAGAAGAATCTTGTAGAGGCGGGGGGTAGGGAGTATATTCTAATTCAGGAGCGTAAAGAGGAGTTTATATAACATATATTTGTTTACTTTTTATAAGCTGCTTTTAATATATTTTCTCGGTGTTTTGTTTGTGCTTTAAAATTGCTAAAAATGTGTTAATGTTGTGCTTATTTATCTCATTTTTATTTATTTGTATTTAATTTTTGTTATTCATATTATTATAATTTATTTGAAATGCTTTTGCTAATTGCTATTTTGGTTATTAAGGAAACACTGTGGACGTGCGACTGTGTGTGTGTGTTGTTGTGTCTATATGCTAGGCCTATAGGTTTTTCTTTAATGTATATTTATTAATATATTTATTTAATAGTTTAGCTGTACATTGTGGAGAGACATAGAACTCTATAAATTTTTGCATGAAAATATGTGAAATATTTTCCCAAAAAATGTGCACTACTATTGCAAATGTTGTTGTTCTTGTTTCCTTATGTTTTTTTCTTTCTTTCTTTTTTTTAATAGTTTTTTTTTATTATTATTGTAAATAATACTTTAGCGTGTTTTTCGAAAGCATAAAACAAAAGATAAAGAAAAAAGAAAAAAAGGAAATTTACTCCCAAAAATATTTTACGATATGTTTTCGTTTTGTTGTTGTTGTTGTAGTTGTTGTTCTTGCATTAGTGTTGGTTAGTGTGTGTGCGTGTGTGTGATGGCTTTGTGCGTGTGTGTGTGTAAGAGAGAGATTTACTCCATATCGTTGAGCCTGATGGCTTCCTGTATCCGCTTGAGTGTCTTCTGCTCCTGCGCCTTCAACGCCTTCTCTCTCATCTGTTTACGCAATTTACGCATCTCGGCAAATTGTTTCTGATCCTCGGGCTTTAAGTTGGCAATCCGGGAAGCGTATTGTCGACGCTTTTCTAGAAGAACGTCTGCCACACGGGCATTCTCGATCTGGTTGGCCTCCTTGAACTTCTCCTTTTGCGCTTGTGCCTTGGCAGCTGCAGCTGCTTTCTCTGCTTCCTCCTTCTGCTTACGCTCCTCATCGGCACGTTTCATTTCGTCCTCCAGTTGACGGTTACGTGCCTTTTCTTCCTCCTCGAGTTCTTGACGCAGTCGCTCCTCCTCGGCGGCAAGTTTACGTTCATCTGCTTTGCGTTGAGCAATCTCTGCCTCACGTTGACGCTCCCGTTCCTCACGTTTTGCATTCTCCTCGTGGAGACGCGAGAGTTCACGCTGCTCGAAACGACGTGTCTCCTCTAGACGTTCCAGCTCCAAACGCTTCTCTTCCTCCTCCTGTTCGCGACGTAATTGCTCTTGACGTTGACGTTCCAGCTCCTCCAATTGCTCCTGTATAGCCTGCTGTTCTCGTCTCTTGGCCTCGTGGGCTTCTTGGAGTTTACGCTCCTGCTCGGTCTTGGCCTCCTGCAGACGCTTTTCGTGCTCCTCACGTAGACGCTTCTCCTCGGCTAAACGTTTCTCCGTGTACTGTCGATTAGCCTCCTCTTGATCCTTTTTTTGTTTACGGAGGAGTTCTTCCCGCTCTCGTCGTTGCTCCTCTTCACGTTCTCGCTGCTTCTGAAGGCGCTCTTGACGCAATCTCGATGCTTCACCATCTGCGGCACGTTGACGTTCCTCCTCGTCGTGTCTCTGTTGCAATTGTTGCAATTCACGTTGTTTTTCCTGCTGGAGTTGTTGTTTCTTCTGCTTCTCGAGTTGCTCTCGCTGTTCTCGCTCCTGTTTCTGTTGCTCCTCTAGAGCCCTTTGACGCAGTGCCTCCGGTTCGCTTTGTGGCTCATGTTGCTGTGGTGGCTCCGCCTCATGATGTTGCTGTTGTTGTTGTCGCTGTTGTTGCTCCATTTGCTTGCGTTGACGTTGCTCCTCTTGCAACTTACGACGTCTTTCCATTCTCTCCTGTCGCATACGTTGTTGACGTTCCCGTTTCTTCTGTTGTCTACGTCTCTCCTTCTCCCTTTGACGTTGCAGCTTACGATCGTAGGCGGTCATCTGTTGTTGGGTTGTGGGCGTGCCAGGCTGACCAGCAACTGTGGATGCCACCTCATTGCTGATGATCATCGGGGAGGGAGCTGGAGTTGTGTTCAAACGTGTACGCTTGCGAGGACGTTGTTGTTGCTGTGGATAGTTGACATCGTTGTGATGTGCTGGCTGTTGTTGCTGTTGCTGGCGATTACGTTGTGGATAGCGACGATTGTTTGGACCACGCTTGCGTGCAGGAATAATCATCTCCTCAGCACTGCCCTCGGCCTTGACACGGCGATGATATCTGCAAGCAAACAACAGCAATTAGTTATAGTTCTCTGTTAACAGAAGAATATCCCTTTCCTAGTTATCAGACGCTGTTATAGTTACGTCTAAGAATTGTAAATATTCTTCTAAGCTAACAGATAATGTTAAAGTTTAAAACTACTGTTCAAACTGCAAGCTTTCTTTTCTAATATATATATATACTTTAATTTCTTGCAGGTGGAATCTGTAAATTTAGCTCTGGAAATACTGGATGAATATGAACTGCGAGGTCATAAGATTCGAGTGCAACGCGCACAGTTTCAAATGCGTGGGGAATACAATCCGGCTCTCAAGCCCAAACGCAAGAAGAAAGACAAGGAAAAGTTGCAGAAAATCAAGGAAAAGTGAGTATTATCGTGTATTTAATTAAAAGAAATCATTTAAACATTATCATACGCAGATTGTTTGACTGGCGACCTGATAAAATGCGAGGAGAACGATCAAAGAATGAGAAAACGGTTATCATAAAAAATCTCTTCACGCCGGAGTTGTTTGAGAAGGAAGTGGAGCTCATCTTGGAGTACCAAAACAATCTGCGCGAGGAGTGCGGAAAATGCGGCATTGTGCGCAAAGTCGTCGTCTATGATGTGAGTTGAAGTAAAACTAATTATCTTAAACTGTTTCTAATTAAATGACACTGTTTATAGCGCCATCCTGAGGGCATAGCTCAGGTCAACATGTCGTCGCCTGAGGAAGCCGATGTGGTTATACAAATGATGCAGGGTCGCTACTTTGGACAGCGTCAACTAAGCGCTGATCACTGGGATGGCAAAACTAAATACAAGTGAGTCTAAATAGTTAAATTTCTTATTTATAAAACTTAAATCTTGTTTTTTTCCCTCTACAGAATTGATGAATCCGCCGCTGAGGCACAAGAACGTCTGTCCAAATGGGATGAGTATCTGGCAGCCGAGGAAGCAGCCAAGCAGGAGGCAGAGGAGACGCCTAGCGACAGTCCTCCAGCCTCAACTGCCACTGCCTAAGGTTAGCTATATTTATATCTTATTAAATTCCCCACTAACAAATCTTGATATTCTCTTGTAGCTTCCTTTTTGTTTAATTTTCTATGCGTACCTGCGATCCTTGCCACGTCGATCGATGACCTCGAGTACAACCTCATTGGCCAGCGAATTGGGATAGGTGACATTCCAACGATTGTAGATCTTATAACGATTCGCCTCACTAACTTTTGGCATCTTGTGCTGGCAAATGAAACGCAATTTGTCTGGACAGGAGCGTGCCGACCAACGATACTTCAAATTTGGATCGTAGACAGCGCAATTGTTTTCCAATGGCTTGCTGTTGGAGATAAGTTGCACATAGCTAAAATAGTTGCTTTCACATTAAACGACATCCTCCAATAAACAAACTACAAACAATTATTGTATATTTACGTACGTCGGATCCATTTTACTGAATGCATCATAGGTCCAGTTTCGATTGCTGATGCTCCATTGCCAGAAATTGTTGTGATGATCGTAGGTAGCGCCAATCCAAATGGGATCGTGTTCTGTTAATGAAGGAGTAAATAGATTTTAAATTTTTGTTTTTAAAACAAGGTACGATGGTAGTCAGGAAGATAACAAGATAACAATTCTCTTATGAGTTGTTGGTATTATAATTATCTCACTGAGACTTTAATTTGTATTCTGAATTCTACAATTCCTATTCATAATTCAATTTAATTTTCTTACTGTTTCTCTATCTATAATTCTCCACAATACAATATGTTTTCCTTGCTATTTTTCTATGTGATACTTTTAATGATTGCTTCTTTCCAACTTTATTCCTAATTTAAATTAGCTTTGTTTTGTTAGCCAACTCTTTGAATTAGTTTGCTCATTAGTTGCAGTTTGTACTTACCGTTCGCAAGCGTGTCCTGACGCTGCAGGAAGGTTCTCAGCTTGCGATCCGCATACTTTGTGGGCTCGGCCAGATTGGCGTTCTTGTCCTTGCAGAAGAAGTGCGCCTCCAGCCAGCTGCTGCGCTGTGAAACCAAAGAGTAGCAATCGGTGCCAACACGTTGAAATTGTGGCGGGCACATGGCATACATGCGACGATTGTGCGGCTTTGTGGCGCCTCCATCCGCTTGAGAGGGTGATGAGGGGGCAGTGGGGGCATTACCAAAGCTGACACCAGCGCTGGAAACGCTTGAATGCATCTGTGCCTGGCTTGTGTATGCCACTAAAATGAGCAGGGAGAAAAGAGATGATATTATTAGCTGCCAGCAGCAGAGTACAACGCGGCGTATGCGCAATTTACTCACATAAACCTAAGGTAATTACTAGGCAGCTCAACATCATTTGGCTGCGGTTGCCTCTCATGTTGCACGCTTGATGTGATTCCTTGTTGCAACTACGAGATTCAACTTCTTGTTCCTATAGTTGTTGCTGCTGTTGTTTTTTGTGGGGATTCAAATTGTTTTTCTTGTTCGCTTGGCAGCTTTTAACATCGCTGTTGGAAATATTGCAGAAGTGCTGAAAGCAAAAAATTGCAAGATAAATGTTAAACATTTGTTATTTGTCTTCTGTGAACTCTTAACTCATCATCATAATGAAATATTATATTTTTTGCATATGCGTAAAACCGCTAACAAGTGTTTTCTTTGATAAATGACCGGATATTAAGTTAGTGAAATAATTCTTGAAGAGATTTATTTGATTTATTAGCACTTCATTCATAAACAAATTTAACGCTCGTTTAACTAACCAAAAACCATTACCAACTGTCTTGGCCAGCATTATCTGTGTGTGTGTGTGTTTAGAATTCCTCTTAGCACTTTCATAAATTGGCCAACAATCGTTGCAGTTGTTGCTATTCCATTCTATTTGCAATTTGTTGGTTTATTTGTTGGTGTTGTAATTTACCTTGGCCCATTGTGACACACACTCACACACACACACACTCACTTCCAAGAATTCTGGCTTAAATTGTGTATATTATGGCAGCTGCTTCTAATCCAAAATAAGCTCTTTATTATACATTTTAAAGGCGTTGGCTATAAGTAAATAAGGCTAAGCACCAGCTTTCAAAATTTATTTATTATTTGTCACCATAAGACATTTATTAATATTTGTTTATGCATTTAAATGCTGTTTCTTTGTGGCTCAAGTGACACATTTGTTGTTTGCCACAATGACACTAGCTGCTGGTGGCGGTAAATTTAAATTTAGCAAAGTTGGAGAGAGTGTTGTTAGTGTAACTTGAAGTTGCATCACTTCTCTAAGTACTTTTAATAACTCTCCATTAAGTAATTAAAAGTTGAAGTTCAACTAATAGAAAGTGCCTTATTGAAATAAGTACTTTTAATAAAACTTAATAACTTTAAGCCCTTGGGATGTGAAGTAGTCTACAATTCATGTAATCTTTAAGAAAGTTTTCGATTTTAAAAAGTGCAAGTCAATTTAAAAATGAATCAGCATTACACTTATTATTCACTGTCTTAGCAAATGTTCTCTCTGTTTGAAAAATTATTTATGAGTATAAACAAATAAATAATATTCTAAGCCACAAAAGAGTAAGTAAACTTTTATGTAAAGCATCAACAGTAGATTAGAGGCTTAACTAAATGCATTTTCTAGACAAGAGTTTATAAATTTATTCATTCATTTTATTGCAGTTAGTTTGAAGATAATTGTATTTGTTTTGGTAGAGCATCAAGTCGAGTATATTAAATCTATACGAAGAGTTATATCTTCATTTGCATTTATTTCCCCATTTAAACGCAAATTTCATCAGCGACTAAAAAATGTTGATTTTATTGTATATCTGAAACTATTAAAAATATATCCTTATTACATGATACCTGTCAGCCAGTAACCAGTCAGGATAAATATTCTTATTATATGATATAATAATTATTATTCTTTTAAGATCGCTTTTTTCTGACGCTGACTGTACTCATAGCACAGTCGCTGCCAAATTCCTAGACACATTTTCAATAGTCGCTGATCCTTAAGTTTCACAGAAGCAATTTCATATTGAGCACGTATCAGTTTCTTGGCTTGTCGTAGTTGACCACGTTGTATCAAGGATATGCTGTAATAGAGCTTACAACGAGCTTGTAACATAGGATTTCCCAATCTTAAGCCAATTGAGAGCTGCTGCAATGAGATCTTGCCCGCTGTCTCAGCACATCCTTCGTATTGATCCCCCAAGGAAGAGTATCCTCCTCCCAAAGTGGACAGCCAGCACATTAAACGTTCAAGTTGAATGTGCTCCAGAATTGTTTGTCTTAATAACTTTGTCCACTTGTAGTCAATGTCATATTGGTTTGGAGGATGCAAAGTCATCCACAAAACCTGGACTCCCTGTTCATGTTGGAGGTACTGCAGCAGCACCTTTTGCTGCAACACTTCGCGTAAAACGTAGTTGCCACTTACAGCATCCAGTTGCAAGTTCAATCGCCGCATAACATTATCCTCAACTTTTTGCTTGCCTTCGCCAGCTGATTTCCATTGGATTGGATCCCCGTTTGGGGGTTTATAGTAATTACGCCCTTTCCAATAATCGATGACGCATACAATAAAAGTCATGCTGTTCACAGCGAGGAGTCTCAATTATTTACAATCCTCACAAATAACCAAATTCGATTCTTCGGCTGATGTACAAAATTGAATGCGATTTGTCTTCGTTTTGTTAGAAAATTCTTGTTAACTTGAAATGGATTTCGAAAAGCCTGCTTAGTTTAGAGACTATAAATTTAAGATGTATTTATATTGAAAATTGATGTATTTAATAACAAATCTATTTGTAGTAGAGAGTTGAGGAATCTGCAAAAGGTGTGGCAAGCGAAACTTAGTGACTTGTAATATTTTAAAATTATTTAAGTGCAGTTCAAAATAGTTAGATTAACCTTATATACTTAAGCTGATGTATTATCTGTTTATTCTTGCTTTAAAAGGGTAATGCATCCATGTAGTTATTTATATGACAAATATTTGAGTTGCGTTCAACAGATAACAATTTTAGTTGAAAAAAAAATTATTGCTGGCTCCAGGCTTAAAAAATTTATTTATTTAGCTTTTAACTTTAACTTTTAACTTTTCTTAAGAATGCAAATGTTATAGATTAAAGTTAGAATAATGTAAATCATAAAAGAGAATAGATGCAACTTGCAACTAAGGTCAACTTTATAAATATCTATTGACATAAATACATATAGATATAGCTGAGGAAGTATTTATCACCATTAAAAACCTATCATATAAGTAGAATTCCTCAATAAAATATGTTAATTGTTAGTGAAGCTAATAAGAGACGCTTAAAGGTCACATTAGCCAAGATCCCTATCATAATAAAAGCCTCATTTCAAACAGACAACTATAAGAACTCGGCTTCCGTCTGTCGCTCTCTTTCCTTCACTTTCCTGTCTCTCTTTCTGTCCATCTCCATCTCATTCTCTCTTTCGTGTCACATAATTGAGCAATTTGAGCTTGCGGCTAACCCAAAGTTAAAGCCATTGGCATCTGGCGTCTGGCGCTGTTAAAGCGACAAACGTGCAACATCGCATCATCATCCACAACAAATCATATATAATTTTTGTTGTTTTGTAAAAATATGAAAATAATTCGTGCCTCTGCACAAATTACAAAAAAATATATGCCGCCAGTCTCCAGATCTTGCCTCCAAGACGAAGATTTCTTTCCTTCTCACTCTCTTTCTCTATCGCTCTCGACACGCATAAGACTGGCTTGACGGCTTTAGCAGACACTGTGACTATTGTTGTTGTTGTTATGATTGTTGTTGATGTTGCTGTGCCTATTGGCAACTTGGAGACACACAGCTGAGCCAGAGTCGACGACAAATTCCACAACGATGACGTCTGAGACGCCAGCAGCTGAAACTGCGTTGACATTGGCAATGGGCCTCTGTCTCAGTTGTCTGTCTCTGTCTGTCTTTCAGTCTGCGTTTGTTTATTAAAACCCTGTACTATAATGAGAACAAAGGGTCTATTAAGTTTCTAGTAAAAGACAGAAGCAGGTGTGGCAGCTAATATAACCATGTCCACTTGTGTGGGTGAACACCATGATTTTAGAGAATTAAACTAGACTAGCTATAAGAGCTAGAAACACCTATGCTCTGTATTTGTAAAAGTCAAACTTGCATCTGGGTGTTAAAGCTCTTTAAAAGATGGAGAGACTTTTTATTATAAAGTTCATTCCAGTTGGAATACCAATGTTATCAACAACAAACACAAAGCTTTCTCGCCCGGGTGCAATTAGAAACTAAAAGAGTTACCAGAACAATTTAAAAGCTAGAGCCTTGAGTTATTTACTATGCCTGACTTTCTTATAGATAAAGTACAGGGTCTCTTACAGTCAGGTTCTCTCGACTGCAACCTTTTCTGCTACTTTTTGCCTAGCCTAGGCCTTCAAGGCGCTGCATATTACCGCTTGACATGTGTTTGAATAGCCCCATCGTAAGTAGACACCAGGGCAGGCATCCAATATACACCCACAAGCTACTCATGAATACACTCATAAAACTGTTGTTGCTGCACAGCGAGTGGGCGACTGATTTGACTGATTTATAGCCGCCTTTGAATGCAGTTCAAAGTGGGAGACAACATTCAAATGGCATTCGATGACAATTCACAATGAGAGATAAGTATCTAACTTTATTTGTCTGTCTCTCGGTCTGTCTGTCTCTTTGACCTTGATCTTGAACTTGTTGGGAGTGTCTGGACTTGTTGATTATTACAGCATCGCCGCATATATGTATATCGGAACATCCATCAGACATGCAACAGCGATGAAATCACTTTAGTTGTTTTTCGCTCTTTTATTTTTATTTGTTAGTCCCAACAAAAATGTGTTTTTAATTTGATTTTCGAAAAATTCAACAAGTTCCGGGGAAATCGAAAAAACAGAACGCAGTAAATGACAAAAACTGACACGAATCAAATCAATCAACGAACCCCAAAGGCTTATGAAACACACATTTTATGAACGAGTTGATTTAGGGCGATAGAGGAATAAATACCCTAGGCAGCCTTTAAAGTATATCATAAAAATATACTGTAGAAAAATCGCCCAACATTAAAAGGTACACCGCAAATTCTTAAGAAATATCATAAAAGTATAACTTAAAGCAAAGCATACCCAGTTTAGCCTTGCATTCAACATTAAAGGGTATACAAATATTAAGTTTCCTGCCAGTATGCTCAAAATTCGCTCTGCTATACCATTTATTTTTTTAATAACCTAAAATAGAATTGAATTAAACAAGCCTCCAAGAACGCAAAGCTTTAAAGAATTTAAGAATTGAAATAATGTGGAAACATTAACAACATTCTTTTTATCTTTTATAAGTTGATAAATGAGCTGAGGGCGTGTCTGGACTGGAACTAAATAGTTAGTTATGTTTGTTTCACAAGAATTTAAATAAACCTTGAAAGTGAGGCTTAATATTTATGCGAAAATTATAAAACAGACAGAATTCGTGGAATTCATAATAAAGTTGTTAATCACTTAATGAAATAAAAAGATGAAATATGTTGGAAAATTAATTAACAAAATAGATTGAGATACAGATATTTATCGAAATGTAAACATAATTTGCAGACATCATTCAGTCAGTTCTCAACAAAATTAGGAAGCTATGTAGTTGAGTGGTTTTTTGTCTTATAGCCTTAATTGAGATAACCACCCACACATCAGTTCACTCAGTCACTCAGTCAGTCAATCAATCAATCAGCCGGGCAATCAATTGAAAGCGAAAAGTTGAATGTTCGCAGCAGCATCTTTTGGTCTTAACCTCTTCACGCGGGTTCAATGCAAACAGCTGCCTCATAAATCTTCAAAAAAAAAAAAAAAAATATAGTCTCTTGGTTGATTTGTTGTTGTTTTTGGTTTTTTAATATATTATTTCTCTAATCCGGCAAACCGGTTGTAGTATCTGACAAATTGTCGACATTATTCTTACAACTTCTCAGCGAAACCAAAACAAATCAAAATAAACCTTTAAAAAACAATTTCAAGCTAATACATATTTGGCATTTGTTGCTTCCAATCAATTTAGATTATACTATGTAGTTAACCCGTTTTTTTTTAGCATCTTTAATTAAGTTGCAGTCATCTAATTACAGTTCAAAGTAATTAACATATATTCCGGAAAACAATTTAACAAAAAATCAAGATGTTTAATTTTAAACTAATTTCCAGTTTGCGGTTTCAACTTTATAAATATTCCTGTTATCAGCGACTAAAATACGAGTATCTTTATAATTATTACTGTTTATTTGTTTTAAATACGTTTTATGGTTTTTCTCTTTTTTTTTTTTATTTGTTGCCGTGTTTCCGCTCTTAATTAATTTATGCGCATTTTATTGATTCCGTGCGCATCATAATTGAAATCAAACTGAAATTTCGCTCAAATCAAACCAGATAGCAGCGGTACTAGTATTTATATTAGGATTGGAGTTAACACAAATACACGCAATGTGAGATACCCTGTAGTGTTATAAAACAGGTTTAAAAACAGAATTGTTTACACCGAATAAAACTTAACTATATTAACCTACATAAGTTTTGTAAAGTAGTTATATTTATTTCTTTTTGCTTTCAATATTTAGTTATTTATCTATCTAGCAGAATAGTTTATTTAGTTTCCATATACTCTATAAGTAAGCAGGCCGTGTAAAGAGTTAAGAACTACCCTTTAAATATGTACTTGGAACTTAGTCAACTCTTTTCCAAATTTAATTGAAAATAAGAATGAAATAAACATTTTCCTTATCTTTATCATTAATTGTTACTTCTTCTTTCTTCTTCTTTCTTTTGAAGCTTAATTTGTATATTTAATATTTTTTATTTCTATAAGTTTACTAAGATTTAATTGTTATGGTCTTATTAAATTATATTAGACCTATATTCATTTAGATATTTCTAATATATTTTGTCTGTTTTATGCAGTTTTCCTACCACTTTCCATATTTAATAAATATTAATAACTTTTTCTTTCCTTTTCTACAAGTTTTATACTCTATATTAGTGCTAAAACGTTTCTGAAACTGCATCTTATTGAATTAGATTTGTTTTCAAATCGTGGCATAATTCAAGCGCCACTTAAGACTTCCTCTCGGTAAGCCATTCCGCTCCAGGGCTCAGTCAAGCTGAAAAACAGTTTCCATTTCTTCTGTTTTCCTTTTTTGGGCAGCTCTTAACGCATTTTCACAGACAGACAGACACACAGACAGACAGAGACACAGCTGCAATGCTGTCTTTGGCATGACTATGATAACTTCAACCAGCTTTGTTGTTGCTCTTAGTTTTTCTATTTTTGTACCTGTAACTGCTGGAGAAATGGATGTGGCATGGCACGTAGTAGCATCATTCCATCCTTACTTGGCCAAAGCGCATCTGATATGCCGTTTGGCGTTCCTTTTCCCTTTTCCTTTTCCTTTTTCTTCTTTTTCATATCTTTTTCTGCTTCGTTCTCTTTATCAATGCGAAGTAATCTCATTGCCCCTAAAGCTGCGTCACGGCTGTGACTCTTGACTGTTTCAGTTTTGCAGCTTATAGTTTACAGTTGCCCTGCCTTCAATGTTACTTATATCAGAGCACAGGGCAATGTTCTGTTTAGCCTTTCACAAAAAAAAAAGAGGAAATAAAGTGAAAGTCATTTTCCTAATGCTCTGCATTCAATTTATTTGTAGACACGACATTGTCTGAAGATGCCAAACTCCTTTGACAGCTCAGAGCATTTTTGCAATGATAGCAAAACGCAATCAGATCGTTGCGTGGCCCTCGGGTCGTATGCGCAATATCACGCATACGCATTGAAACCATGAGGTTGCACTTTTAATTGAATTCGAGCGAATTGAAAGTTTCAGTCAGTTGGATGTTGTTAGTGTGCAAGTTTTAAATTAATTTCCAGTCGAGTTTTTTTGAAAAAGTTGTTTAATGAGTTTAGTTGATGAATTTTTTACAATGAATCGCTTTTCTCTACCTCTTTTCTATATCTATAGCTCTTTTTCAATTGAAGCCAATAAAAGTTATACTATATATCCGTGATAGATGAGGTATGCCAATCAGCTTCGTCTGCTTTAATCCACACAATCGACTCATCTGTTTGGTTAGCCCAACCCAACCCATTTTCTGGGAATTTTTGTTGAGAATTTGGCACTTAAAAATCAACGCTTTTTGGGTCACTCAATGCATGCATCATCGCCTTTTTCGGTTATCAATCATTTCCGCTCCACAAAAACTACCTGCCCCAAAGTAGTTTCGAGTCCTATTGCAAAGTATGACATAATGTCGGTTCAATATCAGCTGCATCAATCACATTAACTCTGACTTTGACTCACACAACACGTACTCAGCACCCAAGTATGCGCTATGGCTGACTGTCTGACTGTCTGACTCTTGCCTCCCCTTTTCCTTTCACCAATCCCCTCTTCTTCCTCTCATCAATCCGCATTTTATGCATTTTAAATTTTGTGAGCTCGGCGTCATCGACCAAATAAATTTGCGTATGTGGCGCAGGCGCCAGAGACACGTATAAAACACAAACTACAACTACAGCAACTACAAATAACAATAACAGACAGGCAATATAACTATGTGACTATGTAAGTACGGCAACAATTTGCTCTCAAGTGATGTCATACATTTGAATTTATGCCGATCTGTAGCCCCAGCCTCTTTAATCTCCATTCGTTCAAGTCGCGCGCTCATGTGAATGTTTTAAAGCAAATGCCAAGATCTTCGTTTCAATTACAATTTCAGTTTCAGCTTCAATTTGTATACCCTCTAGTCATAGATAAATATAATAAAACGTTGTTAACAAAACTGTGCAAATCTTTAAATCAGTTAGCAAGAAGAGACTGCAATGAAACCTACTTTATAAGATACTAATACTTAGAGCTAAACACTTGAAAACTAAATATCTCTACATTTTATCCAACCAATTTTAGGATAAAATTAAGCTAAAGGAACATTATATTTACTTTTTGTTCTAATTTCAATGATTACTAATTAGTCTAGAAGGTTCCTACACTTGAAAGTGAAATCTTTTGTATCTCTAAGTTTTATCCTACAAATTTCATGATAATACAATAACAAACGCAGAAAAATTGTGTTAAAGTTTCCTCAGTCTTAATAATATGAAATACAATTCTTTCAAAGCTTTTTATTCTACAAATTTAAGTGTAATCCAATTAAACACAAAGAAATATTTCCATAAGAATTGCCTGCTAACTATTTTCTTTTAAAGAGAATACAATGCTAAGTTTTCAATTTTATAAATATAGCTTTGATTTGGATTTTAATTTTCCTTAAAATATAATCAGCAATCCTGAGTCCACTTTAGTTATATTACAGAGCATTTCTTAGTCTTGTACTCCCTACTAGAGCATTTTTAGTGGTTTTTCAGCTATTTCCCAGTCATATTTTTATGGTTTTTCTGTTTACATTGACATCAAAATGTCATTTGAATTGGTTGTGTTTTTTTTCTCCATTGCCTTTGATGAGTAATATTTTCGATTAATTATTTGAGAAGCTTAAGAATGAGAGAAAACTGTTTTTAATTTATGCCAAATATTTGCGCAAATTAATGTCAGGCAAACACGCAAATTTTGTGAGAGAGTGTGACCGCACAAAGTTTGCTTTCATAATTTTTGCCAGCTAGGAAAATTGCTTAGCCAAAAATAGGAGGAGGAATGGAAGGGAGGAGATGGGGACGGCAGGATAGTCATTTGCCAAGTGGACAAGCCATTGTTGTGCTCCATGTTGCTGTTGTTGTTGTTGTTGTCTCTCTGTTGTTGGGTCAACAATATTTTTGGCGCGTGTCTGTGACTCAGTTGACACTTTTCATGTTGACCCCTGACCTCCTGTTTTGTACTGGGTAATTTGTGTTAGCTGCAGCATCCTCTATTCTCTTTTCTCCACCTCCTTTGGCTGCTCCAGTTGTAGGTGGACACACGCATTTGAGCAGTTAGTTCCGCATCCTGTGGCAGCCTGTTCCAAATTCCCATTGTTGTTGTTCGTTGTTCATGTCAACAATAAATCAAAAGTTTTATCTTGCCTGCCTCCGTGTATGTGTGTGGGTGTGTGTGTGTGGGTGGGTGTGTGAACCAACCCCAACCCCATCAATTGGACAGACATATTACATGCGTCAAGCCATGAAATCATTTGCAGCCTCAACAATTTTGTTTGTCCTGCTTTTGTGTAAAATTCTTATAGGACCACTCGGTATCATAATGAAGGATACTCTTTGTCAGAGAGTCCTTGCCAAGAATTTCCATTGCAGTCAGTAGTCCCAGCTCAATCATGTCGCCAAATTGTTTGCCAACATGTTGAAAATCCGCTTGGTAGACGCCAAAGTAAACACAAACATTTTTCAGTTTGATTTCCATTTGCATTTGAGCGAGTTTTCCTTCCTCCTCTTATTTTTTTTTCCTACATGGAAATTATTTCCGTTTAGCCGTAATTTATAGTCCTGCAACAGCAACATCAACATCAACAGCTGCCACGAGTTGTGGCTGCCACATGTGTTGACTTAACGGCTATGCAAAGTCTGCATCAATTTATTGACCAACTGGCATATGTATGACTGCATGGGCGAATAGATTTGTGTGTGTGGGCGTGGCTGATTAATAAGTGAACAGTTCTTTTGGCCCATTTTGGGCATTCGATCAGCATTTTTTGTTGTATGAATACAAATACAAATGTCAAGGCGAGCTTCAAAATTTGTTGCGCGTCAAAAAACAAATCACACAAATCAAATTAAATCATACAAATTTAATACAAAATCTACAACCTAATCTAACTGCCGCTCCAAGCTACAAATTTGGTAAGACAGAAACTCGACTTGACAGCAAATTGCATGCAAATTTACAGACTTAAAGTATATTTTTGCAAAGGTGACTAATCCTATTACTAATACCCATTTGGTAGTTAAACTCAGGTGGGTCCCCAACTAAACTGAATCATCGATGTTGGCCCCATCAACTGACGGACAGTTTCAAGTACTCAAAGTGCAATTCACTTTATTCAATTCATTACTATTGCATATATTTGCTTGTAATTTCATAAAAGCATCGATTGTTTTGAATGTCGCAAATTGTATAAATATTTGATAAGTATTTCAATTGTAACAATATTTGTTCTTGTACTCGTACTATATTCAACAAATTGTTGTGGCTATCGTTGTTGAAATTTAATGCCACAATGGTAGCATTGACAATTATTACGCATACGCCACGTGCACCGCATAACAGTGACCGATAAATGCAATTGTCATATGCATGTGAATGAATATTGAATAGCTTATCGCATACCCTGTAAAACTTATGAAAACGTGGTTAATGGGTTTGTTAAACAATTGAAAAGCAATAAAGCAAATAAATAAAGGAATATTTATTTTAAAGATTGTCCCTGATTTAGAGTAAAGTAAAACGATAGTTTGGTTTATTTTTATAGCTGAAAAAGGCTATAAAGTATTTAAATTTATTTATATTTATCAAACTGAGTACTAAATGAATCTTAAGTAGGCAATTCGATATATGCAAAAGTCTCAGATTAATGGTTTTCCTAACTGATAAGATATTGAACATTGAGTTTAATTTCATTCAGTTGGCCAAGTAATGAAGTCAAACTAGAAACAGTTTTGGAGATAGTTTCAGCTATATACCTTTTAATATCCACTATCAATCGTATCCTTCACCTATAAATAATCTATTTTTGTACTCAAATTGAATGTGGTCCTTGCAGGATATCTTTCAATTACTGCACTCTCAGCTTTTTATATTCCCATTTTATTTAATTTCCCACTTTGGTAATGGGCAACCTTATCGCTAACCGGACGCCTTGTCCCACTCTTTTTGTAGTTGCTGTTGTCGTTGTTGTTGTGGTAATGGTGGTAGTGGTTATTGTAATGGTTGTGGTTGTTGTGGTTCCGATATGGAAATGCAATTTTTGTCACCCAACGTCGAAGAGTGACGGTTAAAAAAAATGCACGTGACGATAGTGTTAAAAATAAACATAAATAAATGTGGCGCTGGAGCCGTGAAGGCAAAAGCCGATGAAAATAAATAAAAATAAGTGCAAATGAAAATGGAAAACGGAAAAGCGGAAAACCTGAAAGACGAAAAGCAAAAGATGAAAACGTAAATCGCCGACTGGGGCAACGAGCTTAAAGTGTGCGGTAAATATTGACTGAGATGGAGACCAGACCAGAAAGTGGGGTAAGATATGGATTGAGATAGAGAGGGGAGAATGAAGTAAGATGGAAGAGGTGAAGGCAGAAATAACGAATCAAATTGCATTAGGCAAATGCTTAGAGTAAATAAAGAAAGGATTCAAGTTATGCGAATGCATTTGCAACAAGAAAATCATGGAATTCATAAAAGTTGCCTTTTAATTTGATGAGATTCAGTTCAATGTATTTGAAGAGATATGTGCTATAGATTGGTTACTACTTTAATCTATGCTTATTTTAAATCGGCTATAGACTAGTTTGTACTTTAATCTAAGTTTGTTTTAAAATCTTCTACAATTTATTTCCATTCATAAATCATTTATAATCATTTTCTTACCTTTTTAACCGACTTCTCTGTTGTCCAGCTGATGAAGCAAGAACTGGCACAGCTGTAAATAAAAGAAAAACGAAATTAGTATATTAATAAAATGATTAAAGTAGACTAGATTTCGCTCAGTGTATGCTGTAATGAGTAGGCTCATTTGAAACGTCAATTACTGCAATTCGAAATCGGAAAACAAGCGTTAACTGACACATTGAAAACTGCACGACTTTCTGCAAGCGGATCGCTTAATGGTTAACGACAATTGTCAACAATACCAACAAAATGTTTAACTAATAGTATGAAATTGCATAATAAATGCTGTTACCAATCAACAACCCGCTGAGCTCTTGGCCAACCAAACTGTAAAGGCTTTAACCACAGTAGCCAGTGTCCAATTGTTGAACAATTCAAGCTGTCGAATTGTGTAAAATGACAACAAATACTTAAAAAATAATAATAATAGTTATTGTCAATTGTGAATTGTGAATTGTAAATTGTAAACAGAAATGTGTTAAATCAACAGGTTTATTTGGTAAAACTTGAACTTGAATATCATCAGTGTTAATTTACAGCGATATATTTTGAGCAATTTCAATTGTTTAATAAAGCAATATTGTTTGAAAACTTTAAGCTGTTTGCCAACTAAGTAATAAATGAAACGCTTCTTCCACTACAAGTATAGAAGCATATATGGTGTACTATAAGTATATACTTAAATGTACATAAGTATCTCAGCTCGAGTGCATTTAAGCTGCTTAAAGATAGTTTTTTAGATGTTGTTTTTCTTGCTGAACACTTGCTAAAAATAATATAGTTGAAGGAGTTTGCTGCACAGTGGCAACAACTAAGATATGCTGTTGTTTAGATAATGATAAACAGTACTCTAAAACGAATTAAGTTAAATTAAATTTCAATTGCATAGAACTTATAATAGTTTGTAATATAATATGGCTTATAATAGTTTTTGAAAACAATCCAAACTTTTTAAATTCCCACAATAAACATTTGTTTATTGTATGTCATAAGTTTTGCTGTAATATTATCTTCTCTGCAACAATTTCTCCTAGCTGTTCACCTACTTTTGGTTACCACTGTGCTGCATTTGTGGTTTATTTGTTTTTGCTCTATTCAAGGCATTTGCACTTTGAAAGTTTTTATGTTGCAAGATCTCTAACAAAGTTTTCCCTTACAGACATTTTGAATGTTTAAGTTTCCTTTTATGCAAATCGAATATTGGCGGGTGGAAACTTTGTCACATTTATGGAGCAGACAGGCGCCACATTGTGCGAATCCAAGTCTCTATTTAGTGACTGCCCAAAAATGTCGAGCCACGCCCAGCTTAAGTGGCACAGGTGGCAACGCCCATGAATTTGATTAGTTTTAATTGCCTAAAATTGGGAGCGTTTCTTTTCTTTTCTCTTCTCTTTAATTTTTGTATATTTTTTTTATTTAACACTCTAATTGAAATTTCTAGCTACAACAACAATGTTAAACCAAAATTTGTAATATTAAATTGAATAATTTATCAATTGTGTAGCGTTTTATTAACTACTTCACTTTCGTTTCATATGTATGCAAAATGGCAATTAAAACGAGGACAACGCAAAATTAAACGAATTTCAGAATATCGAGGAAATGTGTGCAGAGTGGGGAAGGGAAGAAGGGAGTGCCAGACTTGGGAGCACATTTATTAATTCAATTCGTTTTGGTAGCCACCATAAGAAATATGAATAAAATAAAAGCAAAGCAAAGCAAAAAAAAAAAAAAAATTGAATACAAAGCAAATGCGAAGCAGAGCAAAATATTCGATTGAAATTTAAATTCAAATCAACTTTCCAAGCTGGTGGCAAATTTATGCAGAGATATTTCTATACTTCTTTATTTTTTTTGCACTCCTCTATGAATGTCAACGGAACAAAATGTTCCCAAAAGAATGCAAAATTTGTGCTAAAAACCTTTCTAAACAGAATTACGAAATATTCTTGGGAGTCTATTGTGACAAAAACAAAAATCTGGGACATTTAAGCTTGAATGGAGATTTAGAATCCACAGAGAAGAACAACAATAAGCAGTGTGGGATATTTGAGGATGTATCGATAATTGGAATCCACAAACAATAACCATGTGGGAAATTTAAGGTTGACATATCCCATATTTCATATACCACCATATACTACCATATCGCATAAATAAATAAACAAACATAAAAGATATGTGACAATAACAAGGAAAGACAGAGAGAGCAAAGTAGAACCAGCAGCAAAGGCAAACAAACAAATAAGAAGCAACTAAAATAAAAAAACAACAGTCAGAAAATTGCAGACGCAAATTATGAAAGAAATTTTAGCTGCCTTTAGAGTAATGGATAATGAGCGGGGGAGAGGAAGAGAAAGGGGATTTCCACGTCAAACTCAGTGACAACTTCGAGTGGATGCCATTCAGCTGCATTCCCTCCATGTCCATTTGTCTATATGTCCATCCGTCCGTCCGTCCAGATACCCCATTGCAAATTGGACTTTGTCATATTCACTTGTTTTAGTCGATTTTGTTGTTTCGGTTTTTGCAGACGTTTCACACACTTGCACACACACACACACACACACACACACACACACACACACACACACACACACACACACACACACACACACACACACACACATACACACACACACACACACACTCTTACACTCTGTGTTATGACATTAACAAATTGCAAGTATTGCATTTTTATCTGCTTCCTTCAATAGGCCAAATTGGATTTATGCAGTTTTGAAGTGTTCGCTTGGAATAAAAAGATACAATTTATGATACCCAAATGTCTAAGAGATTTATAGTTATTGCACATAAGAATTAAAAACACGGAAATGAAAAAATTGCATTAGAAACAGTTTCTACATATGATGCAGATATGTATATTCTTTATGCAGTGTCTAAAATTAAGTTGCTCTTTGACTAGGAAATTAAAATTGAACAATTTTCGAAAAATGTATTTCAGATAGTGTATTTTCATAGCATAGTCAATAAAGAGATTAAATAATTATTTAAATAAAATTCTGTATGAAACTTGGTTGGGTTTTGATAAAAATATTAAAGTTTGTAGTTCGTTCTTTCGGACTGTCAAAAAGTATTTGATTTGATGATTTTCTTTGTGTCTGACTTGGCATGATTTTCTTTTAACATAATCTCATTTTTAATGCAAAGAGTTTTGTTTCAACAAGCTCCTGCACTTTACTCTAATTAAATAACATTTTTATAGCCTTTCAGAGGGCATTAAATTTTCTGCCTAATATTAAATATTGGCCCAGACAAGTTATTGAAGTTCGTGCAGTAATGTCAGATTTGGACACGTTCTTAAGCACTTTAATGGCTTGCAGCACCTGTCTTAGAATCTCCGTTACACAAAAGAACTGACAGTTCAGCTGAATTGCAAGTCAATTCCAAATGACTTGTGGCAACATTGGTATTAGGCTTTTATGGACAAACCAAATGCATTGACCTGCCCTTCTCCAGGTTGCAAGTTATACAGATCGTGCCACACAGTTCCAAGCTAAGTGCCAGGCAAATTGCGTGGGCTTAACGGTATCAGAGAGAGACAGAGAGAGAGAGAGAGTAGAGGGGCAACCCAATTGGGTATCTCAATAGATTTATCTGCTGAGATGGAGGGGCACAAAAAAACTGGAACAATTTGTTGGGGCCAATTTGCACCAGTTTGCAGTTGTGCAGCATCGACAGCAAATGCCGGCAACGACTTCCAGAGTAATCTGCCGCTCAATCAATTTGCAGCAGGTTTGTTTAACAGTCGATGTCAGTGTTGTCAATTTAGCTATTAGATAGTTAGATAGATAGACAGATTTGTCTTTTAATTAACTAATTTAAAGTACTATGTTGAAGGACTGATATTAATATAAATTGTTTAGAGCTACAAACTAAAGCTAATTAATTGTGGCACAAGTCACTTACATATATTTATATTCATATTAAACTAAATTGTTATTATCTAATTTTATTTAAGCTATTTTATTGCTTGATAGAAACTTTATTTTCATGTGTCTCCATACTAAAGTAAAGAAGTATACTCTAATCAAATGATTTTCTTTTTACCATTATATTCTATCCATATTTGTACCTTTATTTAGAGCTTGCTCATTTTTGTCTGTCAAAATTCTGGCAACACTGGTCGCTGTCATTGAGACAGAGACAGAGAGAGAATGATGAGAAAATAGGGAGCTAGAGGGGGACACTGTCTGCTGATTTGAGTTGCCAGCTTATCAAATTAATCGTTTGAATTAGCCTGTTCTCCTTTTTGCGAGACAGACAGACAGGGACAGCTCAATTTCTGTGTGGCTTGCCACATAAATTGTGGCAATTACTTGAAAGACAAACAACATGCAACAACAACAACAACAACAACAAACTCGTGCTGCCAAGTTGCGCATCTTGTTAATTATGAATCACAATTTATGCAACAATGGGTGCAGTAGCTCTCCAAACAAAACATCTTATAACATTTCCATACAGCAAAATGATTTAAATATTATCACACAGATACGCCTGGAGGGGCATTGTTGTAGTTGCCAGTTGCCAGTTGCAAGTTGCAAGTTGCAGTTGCGCCTGCGTCAATTCATTGTTTGGGGGCACAGATTGAGTCTTTAACGTTGTTGATTTGCCTTCAGATAACAAACAACACAAATGTCAGCTGCGCACGCCCACAACACACGATCAAAGCATAGACTACACTCGAAAAAAATACAGGATAATCGTTAGAAAACTTGACCTCCATTAAGTAAAACTTGACCTCCATTAAGTAAAACTTATATCATGTAAAGTCTTCACAGACAAAATTTAACATAGATATGGCTACATTTACAACTATTTTTAGAGCAAAAATAGCTTTAATAACTGTATATTATTCTGACCATCAAAGGAATGTATAGTTTTTTTTCAGTGTAGGGTCAGTGGAGCTGCTCTAGAGAGTGAGAGATAGAGGGGATCTGGCAATTTGTGCAATTGCGGCAGCCTCTTGGGCGTCACTAATGCGAATCTCGCATTTTGCCGTCTGCATCTAAAATACTTTGCGGTTGTTCCTCCAGACGATCTCCCTGTCTTCCACTCCCTCTCCTATGCACTCTACAATTCTCCACTTCATTCACAACATTCGCTTACTTTTCTACTGCCTCTTGGCGCTGCTGGAGTTCAATTGACACAGTAACCTCGTCGCTTTTTTGTATGTCTCATGAATGATTACCGCCTCCAGTTTGTACAGTAATAATAATAACAACAACAAAGGCAACTATGGAACGTGTATGATGCATTACGCTGTCTGTTTCCTCTTTCTCCTCATTTCCCCCTTTCCTCAGCTATCACTGCTTTGAATGCCTCTTGTGTGTGGCTTGAGAAAATTTGTCATTAGCCACAATACTCGCACATTCTCCTAACAGCTATATGGACTTAACAAGCTGTCTTGTTTGTTTATCAACACTCTTCTACCTCTCGAGGTAAGTGAACTTTGTCTTTAAGTTTGATAGCAAAAAGCCAAAAGTGCTAACTAAAATATAAAAAGTGATCTTGTATTTATTATGTGGAAACTTAGTTCTAACGACTTTACTGCATTGTTTGTTTGCAATTCTCAAACAGTTCAAGTAAAAGTTTCTAACGAAAAAAGTATGAAAAATCACTTATTATAAACTCAAAGATTATCTAGAAGAACTTAAATTTTATATTTGATCATTTGAAATTGCATTGTTTACTCATAAATTCTTTATCTGATAGTATGTTAGTATAGTAGTTAAATGTTATATACTTTAAGTGTTAAATAATATTCAGTTCTCAAACTAATTTATTCTGTTCTATTTGAGGTAGACAATAAACAAAGAAACTTCTCAATAAAATATATTAATATGTATGTTCTGATAAAAATATGACGTAAAAACTTGAGACTTTTACTTTATCAAGTAACATTTTGTTAGAAGCTAAATCGTTTAATTTTAATTAATTTTTTAAATAATATACTATATGTTTAAGGCATTACTCTTCATAAAATATTTTCTGCTAAATAAAAGATGCATAATATCAACACAATTTATCATCCAGTAATTCATCATTTAAGCTTGCACAAATTATATTAATGGGTAACTATGTATTATAAGTAACCAAATTTATTTTAGAAGGGTATCAAGATTTCATCTACAAATTCACATATTTGGACTTCTTTCTGGAAAATTGATTCAGCAACATGTATTTGCATAACTCATTAAGAGCGATGCGAGATTGTACATTGCGTTAACGTAAACGTTAACGTTAACGTTAGCATAAACACGTAAAGCAATACGTAAGTAAACTAAGTTCATTGTGCGTGTGTAAAATGTGTGTGTTGTGTATGTGTGTGTGTGTGTGTGTATAGTGTGTGTCCAAGGCAGACAAATGTTAAGCAGTTTGCCGTTTGTGTCGCGATTGTAAAGCGAAAATATTTTAATTAGTTTTTGGGCGGCGGATGGAGGCGCCTCCAATCGGTGGCTAATTGTTGGCATTGGCTCCACAAGCGAGACGAGCTTCCCCCCTCCCCTTTGTGTTCAGCATTATGGAAAGATTATGCAAACATGTTAAGAGGTTAAACAAACTACAAACTACAAAACAGTTTACAAGTTGGTTTGGGGAAAAATTACAATAGCAAATGGAAAATCCATGTAGAAAATGCTTTGTCAGTTAGATGGGAAAAGTTGAAGCCACAGCAGAAAACAGATAAATGTGGAAAAGTGATATTCTGAAATAAAATAAATTAACAGACAGCCCTTTCAATATTGGCAAAAATATTTACAAATATTGACAACTCTGCTAGAGACTTAATATTACTTTCAAGCTTTTACAATAAATCTCTGTAGAAATTCTAATTCTAATGATGATTCATTGCCATTTGATTCGAACATAGTCTTAATTTAACAATTATAACTTGAGTAGATTTTAAGAAATTAAGGCTAGAATCTGAATTTCCAAGCTTGTTAATTAGAATGTTCTTCTTTCTGTGTAGTTAGAAAAGTTGCTGACACAACAGAATGCAGAAAAACAATTAGAAATGAGGTAAAATAACAGTATTGTCAAACAGATTTAAAATATGTACTCTGTAATTTATTATTTACTTATTTTAATCTCTCAGAAGTATAGACAACTCTGCTTTCGACTCCTGATAGTATTTTTGGCAATCTCTCAGAATTGTTGGCAACTCTGCTATCGACTGTCAATAATATTTCTGGCAATCTCTCAGAACTATTGACAACTCTGCTATCGACTGTCAAAAACATTTCTTGCAGTCTCATCAAAGCTCGACAAAATAGTTTGACTATCAAAAATATTTCTGGCACTTTTTTACAATGAATCCTTATGAAGAAATTTTAGGCCAATTTGTGGACCGCATATTGGCTGAACGGGATGCCGAGGTTGAAAGTCCATTGACGCATCAAAAGCTTGTCCAGTTAATGCAGACCAGTAAGGAAATGATATGATTGTTAATAGATATGATTTTATATTGAATATTTTTACACTTAATAGAGATCAAAGATATTGCTACGAGCATCTCGAACAATGGTAATCATGCAGGTCGAACTGTGACCTGTTATTTTGATGTGGAGCGTACATTTCAAATGATGGGAGTTCAGGTTGAGGATTTGGAGTCCATACGCAATGCCCAGTCTCAGAAGCCTCAGCAGGAAGTAATCCAATTCCCGACGTTGGAAGTACGTGATGAGGATGTCCATACGACTCCTCGCTTGGATTTCGTTCAAGAGCGTGGCCATATTCATCAACATCATATACCCAAGCATCTGCCTCCTTATCCCAATCCTCACACCTACAAAAACAACAGGATGGAGGTCTTTACTGATAGGACATATGTCCCGGAGCGGGAGCGTCTTGCACAGAATCGTCTTAGTACTCGAAAGGCCTTAAATTCATTCTATCTTCGTACAGAGCAAAAAATGTCAGTATTCACCGAATCACCAGGGGAATCGGAATTTATGGGTTAGTTTTGTATGGGTTCCCAATGTCAGTTATAGCTAACTTATAATACTTGTAGTACTTTCTCCGAATGTACCCAAGAAACCTGCATATTTGGCGGCCCTAATGCCTAACGATGAGGTCTTTGATAAGAATATTTATGATTTTAAGGATCCACCAAATGATAAAGGTAGTTTTTATAATTTATTTAATACTTTTACACATTAAACTCTTTATGTTTATAGCGCTAAATAATCCACTTCTTAAGGAGCCAAGAGTGTTGAGCTCTAACTCAATTAAAACTCTTGAGGGAGAAAAGTGTTTGGAATTAAGTGATCCACCAAATGATAAAGGTAGTTTTTATAATTTATTTAATACTTTTTATATTTTAAAATACTTGTGTTTGCAGCGCTAAAAAATCCATTTCTTAAGGAACCAAGAGTGTTGAGTCCTAACTCAATGAAAGCATTTGAGTTGAAAAGGCGTATGGAATTTAATATGGAGGATTCACCAAATGATAAAGGTAGTTTTTATAATTTACTTATTTAATAGTTTTAATACTTTAAAATACTTTTTTTTAATATTATACTTTAAATTCTTAATATTTGTAGCCTCAAACAATTCATTTCTAAAGGCACCAAGAGTGTTGAGCTTTAACTCAATTAAATCTCTTGAGGGGGAAAAGTGTTTCGACTGGAATCTACAACAATCTCAGGAAGAGCACTATCAGCAACAATATCTGGAGAAAATGGATGATCAAGAAGAGCAGCAAGAGCAGGATGAACAAGAAGAGTCGGATGATGATGAAGAAGATCAGGAGATGGATAACCAAGTAGATCAGGAAGAGCAGGATGAGGAAGAAGATTCGGACGATGATGAAGAAGATCAGGAAGACTCCTCATCCTGCTGAAGAGAAGGATGATAAATATCTTTTGAATACCCAGAAAAATAGTTTTTGACACTTGGGTAAATCTATTTTTACTGACATTACTTTAAATCAAGTTATCTCATTTTTATCCAATGTCATTGGCATTTAAATAAATCGACTTAAACCAACTTCATATTGTACATTGATTAGGTGCAATAAAAAATTACAATTTACAACTGGGATGTGAAACATTTTCATCTATGCTCTACATTTTATGAGGTATACAATTCGTGTCCAGGTCATTTCAGTTAATTGCCAAGTGTTCTGCAACCAAATAATGCAATGTGAGCAATTTAATTTATTTCAATTACATTTCGTTAAAAACTGACACACGTTCTCCAGGGAATTGAACGTGTTCCCTGTCTCTCCCCTTTCTGTCTGACACCACAACCTGGAACATCGTTTGGATTCCCTCAGAAAGAACAAATGAGACAAAAGGGCAAAAGGGTGCAAAAGTTCAAAGTGCAGCTTCTGCTGGTTCCTGATGCTGCTCCTGATGCTGCTCCTGATGCTGGTGCTGATGTTGATGCTGGTGCTAACGGTAACGATTCCAAAGTATTAAATAACTTTGTAATTTAATTAACTTTGACGACGTCGCGCCGCTTAACTTTGATTAACGTTTTGCAATTTTTCAACAAGTTTCACTTGAACTTCTCTCACGTAGCCTCTGATCCCAGATTCCAGTTCCCAGTTTCCAGTTCTCAGTTCTCAGCTGCCAGGTGAAGTGTGGCAAGTAGGAAGTAATGAGGGGGACAAAGGGGCAGTCAAAGGATAAGGATTGCCGTCTATACTTAAACTCGATGAGTTCAGATTACATGCGACTTTTGCCAAGTGCCTTTTTGCTTGGCTGCAGTTATTTGTGTCTTTCGAGTTATTTGATCCTAAGTATTTGAGATTTGAGGAACTTTCGACTTCAACACGATGTGGCAAGTCGACTTTAAAAGTTTTTTAAAAGGATTTAACAAACTGTGTGTGTGTGTGTGTGGGGAGAATAATTATTTACTTTAACTTGAATTGCGAAATTCAATTAGAGAACTAATTAAAATCACAACTAATGATTGTCTACATTTGCTTGCAACAACGTTTGCCACAAGCTTTTTATAGTTTTGCCAACTTTTGTTGGTCTCTTTGGCCAAATGAATTTGAACATTTCCGCTGATTATTTGATTTGGCAACAGCCTGAAAGCATTTCACACACAATTTGACTTTGATACGGGTCGGAACTGAGGGGCATGGGGCATGGGGCATGGGGCATCGGGCATGTTGCAGTTGCAGCTGCCAGAGGCGCCGCCTGTTTAGCTTGCAACATTAAAACGCATAAACATAAACAATGTGGAATTGAGGAACAGTACAATGTGTACATGGGTAATAAAGGCTGGAGCACATTAAAAGCCAAAGTCGAAGCCAAATTCGAAAATCTAAAAACTGAACATTTGAAAATTCTCAATTCGAAATGTGCAATAATTACGCAAATGAAAAGACCAACAACAAACAAATTCTAATATTGTTGCACTCTTTTTTTTCTCTTGTGTTTTTGCTCCAGTTTCAAACTGAATATTTTCTTTTTGTTCGGTTTTTCGTTTGTCATTTTAACCCATTTAACCCATGATCGCCTGCCACAACAGTTTTTTTTTGGTTTTTTGTTTATTTGCGGTCAACTGAGATAAATTTGAAAATTATGGCATAGTTTTGATTTCTTTTCTCGTTTTATTGTTGACCAGCAAGGCCAGTGGGCGTGGCTGTGGTAGGCGTGTGTATCAACTGGAAATTGTAGTTTCAATTATTTATTTTAGTTGATTTTTTTAGGCACAAAACGCATAAAAAACAAACAGATAAAACGACGGAAGTGGAAACGTGCAACAACATAAAAAGAAACAAATATAAAAAACAGGCAAAAATACATGCGTGTAGTATGTGTAGTAGGATCTTTAGAATAAAAAGATACTCTGTAATACATTTTAAAAAACTCTACACTCTTTATAGTAGTAATAATTACAAAATTCAAGCGAAACCTCAGTTTTCTGGCCTTTATTTAAGCTCTTATTGTTTTTTTCTACTACAAAGTTAATTTTATGTATAATTCAATTGTCTAAAAAGTTTTTACTTAAATCCCAGAATTAAAAAGTTCTCTTATTTATAAAACTATGAGAAAAACAAATATAAATCTATTTATTTTTGCTGAATCAATATAAAATATTTATTAGTTGTATAAATAATTAACTATAAATATTCATTCTTCTATAATATACTTTCTTGAAAACTAGTTAGTAAATATTTCATAAATCACATAAATTTTCTGCAAATTCTGCAATTGTGTTAAAATCGATGTGAAACTGTTTCAAGAGCTTAAACTTTATAAAAATTTATTTACTATATATATTTTACAGTGAGCCAAAAACTCGATTTTGTCATAAACTTTACATTTTCATTTCACAGATCACACACACACACTCTTCCACACACATGTGTGTATATGTTATCTTGTTTGTTTGTGACCCGCTTGGCCAAACAAAAGCCAATTTTTCATAAATCTTTTTCGTCCCGTCTTTCTGTCTTGCCGCACCCCTTATCACAGTGAACACCCCCTATATCAATTCTCAACTCACCCCTCCTGTGCTCCCCTAGTGTATGCTTGCCATTTTACGGTTGCATTTTAACCTTTTTCTCTTGAAATACACTTTAAATTTAACGCTCTGTTGTGTGGCTATAAAAATGTTGGTTGCTCATACGCCCCGTTGTTGCCTGCGCCCAAAAGATACAAATTGCTGGCTCGTTATAATTATGACGTCGTTTTTACTGTTGTCAAGGGGCAGACAAAACAGCAGCAGCAACAACAACAACAACAACAACATCAACGTCAGACTGAACATGCCACAACATTTGTAGTCGTATGTAAAGAAAAGTCTCTAAGCAAATCAATTCAAGTTCACGCTTCTTTCAATGGCTTAAGAATTGTGGCGCGTGTGTGAATTTTCTTTTCATTTTTCTCTTTTACTTTGCTTTTGGCATTACTTCACTTTACTTTCCTTTGGATTCCTTTCGTTTTGTGACTGCTTTTGTTGGCTTTTAGCACACGTTGACTTTGGCTTTAAATGGGGCACATGGAAATGGCAATGGAAATGGGAATGGAAATGCCGATGCGATCCTAAAGTTACTTCAGCTGTTTGTTGCCTTTTGCTTTATTTGATTTTTATTTTGTATGTTGGTTTTCTTTGGCCTTCTTTCTCTTTCTTCACTCCCCTCCCTTTCCAGCACTCTTCCAGCTGCCTCATGTTATTTATGTGCATGTCTTTTATTATTTTGTATGCTTTTTAACGCACAGCAAGTGAAAGAAGCACCAGCAGCTAAAGCTACAGCTACAGCTATAGCCACAGCAACAACAAAAAATCCGGCAGAAAAACGCTGGCAAATCGCTCGTCAGACACGCGCGTGTTTAGCATAAGAATTCACCATTGACTTTCTGCTTTTCGTCTTTTGGGAATTGTAAATTTTTCGATGCTGTCTCCCCAAAGACGAACCGAAAAAGAAATGTACTTAACTAATGAAACGGTTAAAGTACAACTATTTCGCAAGCAAATCGCCTTAAAGATGATCTTTGAATTTATAGCGTTACTGATCATTATATTTTATTTGGCGAATAAAAAGATCGTATTTATGAATTAGTTGTTGTAAATAGGGATAAGATGTCGAACATACACTATTTACTTTTGTCTATTAAAAAACGTTATTTATTGGCAAAAATGTGAAAATATAGATTAAAAGTATGTATGTTTTGTAGTAGAAATCAATAAACTGCTACTTTCATTTAGCGAAATTTAGGCGATTTCGTTTGTGGGCACACAATAGTTAATATAACTAACTAGCCCAACCCTGTGCTTTGTTGTGTAGTGTCCCTACAACTGTTCATTTGTACGTGTTATTCGCACGTTTTGCTGTTGCTTTATGGCTGCCTTTATTATGTAGTCCCGACCCAGACCCAGACCCAGATCTGACATCCCCACGCCTCCAACATTTTCTCATCCTTCTTCCGAGTCGTGTTGTGGCAACAACATCCTTCTAGTCAAGTTTATTTCTCTAGTTATGCATGTGTATCAAATGTCTGTGCGTGTTTAAGTGTGTGTGTTATTTTATATGTATTTGTGTGTATATTTTGTTGTTGTTGGCGTCGTTTGTTACTCGATATTATGGCAGCTATATAAAAGTACATTTACTGTATATGTATAACATATACATGATAGGTATTTTTAGCATCGCTTGTGCGTTTTACGTGCGTAACGTGTTAAAATTAACACGAGGCGCCACAAGCAGCAGCTGCCACATTGCGCATACGCCCTGTGTGATGTGTTGCCCTGTTCTCTGTGTGAATGTCTGTGCTTGATTAAATTGATTGAATTTGATTGCTGTCTGAGCCTGTTGCCTCCTTTTGTGCACTTTAGCCTTGCAACACTGTGTGTTGCAACGGCAAAAGCAATTAGTTACACGCTGAAAGCAGCTAACTTGCCCCTTGGCGGTATCTCAAAAAGGAGACACAGAGAGAGAGAGAGAGTATGTACCTGTACTCAACAGTTATGCAAATTTGCATAAGTCGACACACTGGCGGCAATTTCCACGAAAATGCAACGAATTGCAATTGAATTAATGAGTTGACACAGAACAACGTAATGGCAAAGAGAAGAGGGGAGTGAGGGGTGTATAATGAGTACCCAAAGAAAATGTTTTGAATACCTAATGTCTCTATAATGCGAAAGCGTGCAGATTCACATTCAGATTCAAATTCAACTGCTGTTGCAGTTGCATTAACTTTGCATCTGAAAGTAACAACAAAACTTGAGATTGACAATTACAATGGCACTTGGAGGATCGGCAAATATAACTTCTCCATCTCCCATCTCTCGTGACTTCTCTCTCATCTCTCATTTCCAATTCAATGTCTGGTTTGTAATCTGAACATTTTGCTTCCGTCAGCGGCCTGTCTCATTAGCTGACTGCATTACCAGCGACTGCATTCTGAGAGGTTTGTTATCTTTTGTCAAAAGCAAACACAATAGGCAAATGCTAACAATAATAAATACACTCATTATCATGATGATAATGTTAATGATGATGATGATGATGCTTATGATGAGGTTGATTATGTTGCATTAATCCGAGCTGAGCTGAGCTGAGCAAGGCATCAACTTGTTGGCCAGTCCAAGTTTCACGTTTCACACAAACATAACAAGTGCAACAGCAGCAACATCCACATTTTGTGCCTCAGTGAAGCTGCCCCCAAACCTGCGTCAAGCAGTCTAGATTCCGTATTTCATATTCCGGAACAATGCTAAACTCAATGTCGTGGCAGCAAAGACAGCAAAGTCAGTTAACTCACGAGACAGCCTTGGCTGTTAGCTGGCAAAAAAGGTGAGTACTTGTACTCATAGAACAAAAGAATCTTGCATATTCTAAGCGGCACAAACAATTTGAATGAGCAAGAAGCCAACAGCAAACTAGTGAATGAAAGAGACAGTCGAATAAGAGATACTCTATAACATAATCTTAATCACAGAAAGACTTGGAAGATTTCAATCACTAAACATTCCATTCAGCAGCTGTCTTTACTTTGTACTTATTTTAATATTCTGCCAGAGTAAATTTGAATCAAGTATATATTTATAAATATAGCGCAAGCTAACTTTGGCGCGCCAAAGTTTGGATACCCTTGCAGTCCCCTGTGTAAGCCGTCAGATTTTTTACAAAATTTGTTGATTTTCAACCGATCGATCCTATGGCAGCTATATGATATAGTAGTCCGATTTACACCAAATTTGGTCAGCCTGTTTAAAACTTAATCAAACACACAATGTGTATATTTGGTTGAGATATCTTGAGAAACAAAAAAGTTTTTCATACTAAATGTTGTTTTCGAACCGATCGTTCCTATGGCAGCTATATGATATAGTAATCCGATTTACATCAAATTTGGTCAGCCTGTTTAAAACTTAATCAAACACACAATGTGTATATTTGGTTGAGATATCTTGAGAAACAAAAAAGTTTTTCATACTAAATGTTGTTTTCGAACCGATCGTTCCTATGGCAGCTATTTGATATAGTAGTCCGATTTACACCAAATTTGGTCAGCCTGTTTAAAACTTAATCAAACACACAATGTGTATATTTGGTGGATATATCTTGAGAAACAAAAAAGTTTTTCATACTAAATGCTTATTTCCAACCGATCGTTCCTATGGCAGCTATATGATATAGTTATCCGATCCGGCCGGCTCCGACATATGTGCTGCGTGCAGCAAAAAGACGGATCTGTACCAAGTTTCATCAAGATAGCTTCAAAACTGAGAGACTAGTTTGCATAGAAACAGACGGACACACGGACAGACGGACAGACGGACAGACAGACGGACATGTCTATATCGACTCAGCTCGTCGCCCTGATCAAGAATATATATACTTTATGGGGTCTGTGAGGCTTCCTTCAATGCGTTACACATTTCGTGACTAAATTATAATACCCTCTGCAAGGGTATAAAAATACAAGAATTAAATTTCTCTTTCTTTTGAACTATGTTTGTAGATGTTTGTCTTTTACGCACTTCTTATCTCTATATCTACTTTTTGTTTAAAATGTGTATCAAATACTTAAAACATATAACTAGAGAAGGACTAGGACGTTATATTTATTCGATTGTTTAATTTTAGAATTAAAATAAATTCTTAGAATTCTCATTCACCCTTAAAGTACTCACTCATTCGCTTAATTTCTCCGCAGAACTCTCTCTCCTTCCTTGATTACCCTCTCTCTCTTTACTCTCTTTACAACTTTGCCTTTTCTAAGAAGTGATTTACATGCCGTTCAGAGTATGTTTTTAATCCCATATACCCTTTCAGCTGCAGGGCATAAATATGCATAATCTTAATGTGAAAGCAGCTGAAAGAAGCATGGCAAAAAAGAAACAAGGGCAACGCATGCGCAACTCTAGACTTGAGGAAGCATTGTTGTTGGTGTTGCTGTTGCCGCTGCTGTTGTTGCATCTCTAATGCAGCAGCATCTCGAATTTTGTTGCTTGAAGGTGGGCAAATGCTACTCCACTTGAAAATTGCAACATTTCAACGTTGATTTCCGCAAACAAAAAGAAGCAACTTTCCTGCAGTTTATTGTGTTGTGTGTTGTGTTGTTGTGTGTGGGACGAAAGAGTATGACCCAAGGGAGGAATGAAGTTAAATCAGGCGCTGATCTATGTGGCAAGCACAGGGGAAGTAGGTTACTTTAATGTGCTGTGACGTTATCGCTATGCTTATCTCCATTCGCTGTCATAATACGAATTCCTCTCTCTCTCCTCTTACTCTTCTCTCTCCATCCACTCTTCTCCTCGTCCCCTTCAAATGCTGCTCTAATCAATTTCAAATGGCAGTCGTTGTTGTGAGTCGTGTGCCGCTTTCAGCTAATCAGCATTTGGCAATCTTTTTGAAAATATTTTTCCATATGGCCAACGCTTCATCTTGCGGAGATAAGACGCAGCAGCAACAACAACAACAACAACAACGTGAACTGTCAGCGACAGCAGACAAACGAAGCGTTTAGTTTCAATGTTGCAGCAACTTGTTGCAAGCTGCATGTTGCCAGTTGGCAAAAGTAAATCGGAAGAAATAAGCTTAGATGTTGCAGCAACATAAACGTATTAAACAAATAAATGAACAACATTTAGAGGTCAAACAATTGTGGAGACAAAAGTAAATAAGGAAAATAATTAAATATTTTTATAATAATAAGTACTTAGTAAAGAAATAATCGAAGATATTTGAGCTTTCAGAACTTATCAAATAAAGAAAAGTCTAATGCAGAATATTTCATACACAATAATCAACAATATTTTTTAAACAAGTTAACAGATTTCTAAGTTTCAGATAAGTGTATGCCGAATTCCAACATTGCATTGTGCTAAAACAGATAGCATTTTTATTGAAAGTTGTAAACTTTTAATATGAAGAAAACAAGAGAATAAAGACTATATTTAGATAGTTGGTACACATTTATCAAAACTGCTGCGTTTTCTTTTTAAATGTGATACGAAATGTATTTTGAGATGCCAACAATGGCGACAACAGGCAACGTAAGTTGCATGTTGCTGCAACTTATTGCTGGCAACATGTTGTTAATTGGTGTATATATAAATCACAAGTGGTGCCGTTGCCGTCTCTGTCGCCACTATCCATCTAATCCCATCCCAGCCCAGCCCAACCAAGCACATCAATTTTTATTGCCGCAGGTCATGAGCAGCCAATAAAATGAAAAAAGGCTTTTCGAATGCATTTTTCTCCCGATATATATTTATGAGTACATCGACTGATTTCCTATATAGTATGAGTATATGAGTATATGTCTATGAGTATATGTCTATGAGTATATTCGTCTATCGATTCGATTTTGGGCCGTTTTGCAGTTGTTTTTATATACATTTCGTTGACCTGGGCCCAGCCCCCAGTGATGATGATGATGATGATGATGATCATTAAACGCTGAGTTTATTGAGCGAGTGGGTTGTCTATTAGTGTTCCCTTTAACCTCCTCTCTCTTCTATTACTTTTCATATACTCAGTGTGTCGTGTGGCATTCCCTAGTTGCCATTGCATTGTGGCATGAAATAAGTTGTTAGTTTTACTTATTTTTCTATTTCGACTTGGCCACAATGCAACTGAGACATTTTGTGTGTGCATGTGCATTCGAAATCCCAATCCCAGAGCCACAATACAGTTCAGTACAGTGAATTTCTCCCCCTGCCCTCTTTCAGCCAGGACATTTATTCTCTCAACTGCTTGCCACACATGAGTCGGCACGTTCATGAATTTGAATTCAATTTCAGTTGCTCCCAGAACACACTCAGCCAGGCCTTACTTCCTTCCCCCCTCTAGTGACCTTTTAGGCTTCTATTTTTATATGGATTTTGTGTGCTCACAAAAAAAAGAAAAGTTGATAAAAAATGAACTTGAAATTGTTTGCTGTTTCATGTTGCGCTGTCAGCTCTCTTGGCAATCTGCTTTATATATATGTCTATCTAAATATATATATATATTATCTGTTCCATTTTCAAACTGTCAGTTGTATCTGAAATATTAACGGTTCGTTAATTGCTTTTGCTTTGACATTCTGCATGAAGTTTTCAATTGTTTGTGACATTATTATTATAATTTAAATATTTATTTAATGCAAACGCCTTTAATGAGGCTGACTACATTATATTAGTTCAGTTCTCTGTGATTCGTTTATGTGCGGTAAAATAATTAAGATTGCATTGCGTTAATTGCATAACAACCAAATTGAATCCCATAAATATTTAACATTAAATGCACATTTTATTACCGCCGTTTTGTGCTTCATTTATGTGCACAAAAGTAATTTAAATTGTTTAATTTAAAGCATAGAAATTGTTGCATGTTTATCCGCCATATCTTTAAAACTGTATATGGTCTGTATCTGGTTTTTATATCCGTTATTATGCAGAGCATTCACGCATGAAATTTCACAATATTTTCAGGTTCTTTTTATGCGCTACACTTGAAATTATAGGGCTTATTGCAATGCAATGAGTGGCTGGCATTTAATAAATTTAACAGAAAGTCTATTTATTTAAAACTCTTTGTCCCGATTTACTATAAATACATAAAGTCTATTTATGTGATCAAATTTTACCCTTTTGTATATCATATATATTAATATATATCCATATTTCCATAGCGCATCAATTTATCCGACATGTTCTGCTTTTTATCTTGTGTACCTGACAATTTTAACATTTGTTGGAATCTCAGTCAGAGTATTGCACACATTTAAATGCATTTTTCACACACATTTCTCTCACAGGTGTCAAGGAATTTTGTCACATCAAATTGTTGTAGAACAACAACTATAACAATAGCATAAATAATTGGCAACCGTAGAAGAGACCAAGAGACAACGTTGTTGGAATTCCTAATAAGCCAAAGCTTTCGCCCATCGAACGTTTAGTGGGCCCATTTTAAATTGTCAACACTTGGCATGAAAAATTAAACAAATTTATAAAAAAAATACGAAATATAAAAACAAAACAAAATAAATGCTAAAAAGCTTAACCTACATTTCATGAACAGCTAATTAAATTGCCTGGCAGAACGTTGTCAATAAATCAAGAACTTTTAAGCGAACTATGACATAATGAAATCCCCCGTAATGCTCTCGACATTCATAAATTAGTTCACGGACTCTGCAAAATATGACAAAATACACAGATCACATACATATATACCCTGTGTATGTGACATAATTTACTGTCACCTTTGGTTTAAATTCAGCCTTCAGATCATAACAAATACTGCGGGTTTGTCAGCCTGCCAAAGAGACAATTAATAAACAATTAGATGAAAGCAATGTCTCAACATAATGCTGTTGCAACAAGTGGTTGGGCTTTTTTATCTAAATTGAAATTCAATGAAACCAATTCCGTAATATTCTCGTACTCAAATTGCTTTCTATGCTGGCAGATGACTAATTTCGTTGTTAAAAATAAAAACCCAAAGAAAAAAGCGTCGGAAAATTGCCAAGAAATTTGGCACGCTTCTCATTTCACGCACACACTCGAAAAAAAAGTATAATAAAGCTAGACGATGATATAATACTCTCGGAAAATCACTTTTAAAAAATATATATTAGAAGGCAACTTGTTATTTATGATCTAGGCAATTTATTAGGTTTATATATCGATTCGATACAGACAGATATATCTACTTTATCAACTGCTGATAGATTATTTAGAATGTAGAAAAATTTACCTTATGCTTTTGACGTATTTGTTATACCCTTTGTTAGGGTATTATTCTCTTAGCCAAGAAATAAAAGCGAAAATTAACAGAAACATAGGCAAGTCAAAGACTTTGCGAGAGTGTGAACCAATTAGCCAGCTGAATTATGGTGAAAATGCTTTTGGCTTAT
Organism: Drosophila neotestacea; assembly: GCA_035044365.1. Lineage (NCBI taxonomy): Eukaryota > Metazoa > Arthropoda > Insecta > Diptera > Drosophilidae > Drosophila > Drosophila neotestacea. The sequence goes on along the minus strand of JAWNMD010000273.1, from coordinate 5,420,840 downwards.
CTGTACAAGTGATATTATATAAGCATATATATCTAGATATATTTAAGTAGTTCTGTGGCTTTCTAGACATTTTCCCTGTTGCTTTGCCAAAAAGAAACCAAACGACAAATCGTTGTACATTTATTACAAATTTAAAATAGAAATTGACGAAATTGCAAGAAGTTAAATATAATGTCTTTTGAAATATAATGCAGCGGTTAGTGATTTTTCTATATCTTTTGATTTTGAAATTTGAAAAACTATTTTAATGCTACATTTGCCAATTTTATTGTCAACATTCACATTTGAAATTTAAATTTGTGCGTTTTCTTGTTTCATAAACAATGTTGATATCATCGATGGCAAACATATATTTAGAATATTTTTTAATGACTGCTTTTTACGACTGGGAAAAACTTGTGATGTATAGGTAAATGTTGGGTGCCAAATTCTGTAGAAGAACTCTACGGAAGTAGGCCTTAAATTGAAGTAACTACTGGGCACTTCATTAAAGTGGTCCATGGGAAGAAGTTTTAATGATCTCGAGGCACATGAAAATATAAAGAAGAAAAACTGGTAAATGTTTGCAACGTCTCTGGCAATTGAGATTGTGGAAGGGGGGGGGGGGGGGGGGCCATAAAATAAATAACTCTGTGGCACATGGGCGCCTAAGTTAATGAGGGGCCCCTTCCCAATTCTCTCAGCTGACTGACTGAGATGTGAACTTCCGTTGCGTGGCAGGAAATGCAAATAAACAAAAAAACAAAGAAAAAAAAGAGAAAAAATAGTCGCTTCGACTAAAAGTTCTCGCACATTTTGTTGGCCACTTTGAATTGATTTTTATGGCCAAGCTCGTAAGTATTTGATATTTATGAACGCCCGCAATTTGTATACGCATTATAATCTACACAAATAGCGTCGAGTACATGACAGGTTCCCTACCCTAACAGTTTTGGGAAACAACTGCCAGGGGGCACTGTGTGGCTGTGGCTCTGGCTGCTTGTTTATGTAAATGGATAGTCGGGAGCCGAAACGAGATGCCACACACGAGGATAAACCGAATCCATATCCGAGATACGTTTACATTTCAACTGCAAACAGCGGATGCCTTTAAATGCAAGAAAAACCGTTTCGGACAACCATTGAGATTCATACAAAAAAAAACATTAAAAATACTTTAAAAACAAAAAATGAACTTAAGGGGGAGGGATATGGGAGGTATTGCCGCTTATTTTGGCTTATGTTGGCAACTCGTCCTCGTCACTGCAACTTGATTATGCTTTATGGCCAGGCTAAAAAGCTACTCGACCATGCCCAGAGGGAGCGTCCACATCCCCAGAGTGGTTAAGCCCCGATCCAAGCCGCGACCACGCCCCCCTCTTCGACCCACCGACCATCGCCCACGATGCCTGCATAACTTTTTCACTGTCCCAATTTATGAATTCATTTTTTTTCATTTCACTTCTTTGCCTTTCGGCTGCTTGTTTTTTCCTTTACGTCTGTGTGAGCTTGTGAATGTTGTGAATGTGTGTGAATGTGCTCCTGGACGTTGGCTTTATTCCTCATTTTAATGCGCAAACATTAGCAGCCAAGAGTTTTGGCTTTATTATTGCTCATTTGCACAGCCGCGTCCTGAGTTAAGTTAATAACAACATGTTGTAAATTTCATTTGCGCGGCAGGAAAATAAATATAAATGAGAATCATCTTTAAAATGCCTCAAGCGACATTGACAGTTGGTAAAAAAACAAACGTAATATTTAAATAATTCTTTCAGCTCATCATTAACATATTTGAAAAGTTTCTGCATATTTTCTTGAGATAATTTCTTAATTTTTCACATTTTAATTGTTGAAATATCTCTTTTCAATTGTCATCAGACTTTAGTCAAGAAGTTAACTTAAATTAAGCTGACAACAAACCTTTCAACTGCAATGAAAACAAATGAAAAACTTTCCTACCCGTAGAATTCAAGAGGATTTTCTTTGCTTGTCTCTTTTCTTGGGCGTTCTTCTGCTCTTTCTTTTTTGCTAAAGTTTCAGTGCCTTTTTTAGGTGTTTTTTTTTTCGTCAGGTTCATGAAAATTCAATAAGTTTTTCATCTAAATGAATTTGGCTTTTAATGCATACACTTTTCTCGCAGCTCTTTTTTTGTGCTTTTCAATGTGTTTTTCTCTGTCAAATTTTCTTTTTTAGTTTTGTTTAAGCTTTCGTTAACGTTGGGCTTCATAAGTTTTAATTAGCCGCATTTTATGCGAGTCCATTTAAATCAACAACAAGCAAAGATCAGGAACAGGGAACCGACATAAGGATAACAGGAGTCTAACAAAAGCAACAGCGATAAGCCATTAAAATTGCAAAAGGAAAAATCATACTTGAATTGCTGCAAGGGCGTATATTTTTAGCATAGAGTGTGAGAAAATCAATTAGCCTAAACTTAGCAATCGACTCTGTAGCCAAGCCTACCCTTAACTATTGTATATAGTCTATGGTCTACGGTATGGGATAGAATTCACTTCATATCTGGTTGCACGCTGCGCTTCCGTTCGTCGCTCGTTTCCGTTTCCTGTCTCCTGCCCTACCCATCACTCAGACATTTATTCCTCCATCTGAATACTCCGAGCCTTGGGCAAATATTGAAACAACTGATTAGTTTGAGTGAGCTGCAATTGTTGTTGTCGAGTCCTCTGTACATACATATATGAATAATACCCTTCTACCCGCATTCGAAACAATAGTTCAATTTAGCAATATTGCTTTCGAAACAATATGGCAATATTGAGATATTCATGGCATTTAATTGATTTAATAGGCTAAGAAAAATATCAATAGAATACAGTATGCAAAACTCTTCAAAATGCATTGAATCAAGTTGCAGTTTATTGCAGTTTATTCATTTATTTATTTTGTCTGGGTGTTCATCTAAAAGTGTGGGTGAATGTGTGTATGTCTGTGTGTGTGTGTGTGTGTATGTTGCTGATTCAAAGTGTGCCTTAAATTGGCCAAGGGGCAGTTCAATAAACTAATATTTATTGACTGAAGTAGGTAAACAAAATAATGCATTAAATATGTCATTTTTAATGCCATGACTATAATTTCCTTTTATATTAATTTAAATGGGAATATAAATTTATTATTAGCTAGAGTATATCTAGTTTCTAAATTATAGAGTTTGTATATACAATTAAAAATACAAGGAAGAATTTTCATTTACTATAACGAAAAGATATTTTAAGAATCTAATTGAAACAACAGAAGCAAAACCACTTGAATTTCCCAACATTTGGAGTAGCTTTTCTGCTCAAATTTCAATTTCCACTTGCATTTCCATTTCAGATTTGTATTTGTTAGCAATTCTACTTATTATAATTATATTGGAAATGCAAATTAGCTCAGTTTTCAGTGTTTTTGACACGTTTCAGCCATAGAACTGGAGTTGTTATGCAACACATATATACACATATACTATATACATATATGTTAGAATATATGTACCTAATTTAGACTATATAAATGTCACCAAAACTTAAATGACATGCGAGTCACAGACGTTTTCCTAATGGAATCACAATTTCTTCTTCTCAAACACACACACACCCATGAAAGTTAAACCAGAATTTCTGTATTTTTGCTGTTTTTGTTGTACAACTTAACTGCAAAAGTTGAGCGAAAATAAAGCGACCTCTGCCTTTGGTCTGTGGGCGTGTCAACAAAAAGAGTGAGTGAGTGAGTGACAGAGAGAGAGAGTGAGAAAGAGATAGAGAATTTGGCCAAATTGAACTTAATCAAATTGGAAGAACGTTGAGCAACATTTGAGCATTTTGCACGCTTCGTTTTGTTTTTGGTGCGCCGCCAACTTGGCCAGACATTTTGGCTCTAATGGCAAAGGCCACTTTTGGTAGCAGGGGTCGAAAGTGGTAGTGGGGGAAAACGACAGAGGCAAGTGGGCATGAAAATTGAAATGACGAATTGTTGTCTGTGTCTAGTTGTGATTGATAAAGTTACGATTATACCCTATAACTTATATGGCTAATAGAGATGCCTCATAATAGTTGACAACATTAAGTTTTATTGCCTTAATAAAGGGAAGAACTTTAACTGTTCAGATGATTAAAGTCTATTTACTTGGATATTTCTTTGTGTCGTTGTAGTATTTAAATTATATAACAGAGTTCTGTATTTTGATTTAAATATGTAGATAAATAAATAAATAAATGAAAATCATAGAACAGAGTTCCCTATCTAGTTTTAAGCTTTAATAACTTTTTTTGGTGGCTGTTTTAAGAGACATTAAATAAATGAATGTATACATAAAAAACATTGTCTAAGATACTCTATAAACAGTTAAAGTATCTTTCAGTCTGTAGATACATTCTTTTCTTATTTAGTTACATTTCAGTGTGTATCTTTCACTAAACATGTGCTAAGTACTCGGATTAGTTGAGGTCTGATTACACACCTAAATAGAGTTTATAATTTAATAAGAGCTTTTTATAATTCTTGTTCTACTTTCTAACTAAAAATATTCTTAAGCTTCTCTATAAAAAGTCATGCTATTTTTCTGCCTGTAGGTTTATTTTGTTGTGATTATATTTAGCTAAATTTTTGGACTTATTTCATGTTCAAGTACTTGGCTTAATTTATGCTTAAATTCTTACCTCACACTTTAAACTGATTTGGTCTCTTCTCAGGGGAATGTGTCTCATGTTCAGGCCTGAATAGATACAAAAACACACACACACACATACACTCAATTCTCCTTTGGGCCATGGATAAATGTTGCCTACATTACGGAAACAGCAGCAATCTTGGTAAGAGTTTGCAAACAAAACTCCTTTCTAATTGCATTTGAGTGCAATTTATAGTTGAGAGGATTCTATGCTAAACTGACCTACAAATTATGCAGTGCGAAAAGTGCTGCAAAGTCTGTTTCCCCTCTCCCCCTTTCTTTACCCCCATCTGTTGCTACTTCTTCCAAACTAATTGAGTTGTTGCCGTGTTGCAGGTGTAGCTGCAACAACAGTAATGCCAGTCAATTAAGTGGCTAAAGGCGAATCTAAAGCCAAAGACTGAAGTCAACATCTTCCAACAATTTGAATAAGCGCTAAAATACAGTTTCATGTGACCTAATTAAAGTAGGGCAGTGGGAGAGCAGAGGGAGGGGTAACAAAAGTCGCATTAAACGTTTTAATTACAAATTGTTACAGCAACAACAAAACAACAACAACGATAATGGTTAAGAATTGTCTTCAGTTGCCACTTCCGTTGCTAACAAGCGTATCCTTGTTTTGTTTTGTTTCCTTTTGTTTGCTTTTTTTATACCTCTGCGGCAAGTGAACATCCTTCTTCTCTCCCTCTTACTTTCTCCATTTTCTTTAGCTGGCTTTATCTACTAAAGTGCTACTGTTGGCCTGGCTTTAAGCACCTGTTCAGCCATTTCAACAATTTTCCCTGCATGTATATATGTATAGTTATTATATATACATATATCGCACTGCTTTTTTATATTATTCAAACGAATTTTTATAGTGCGCGGACTGTTTGTAAATTGAGTGTTAACCCCTCCACAAACCATAGACTGTGGCTGCTGACCACCAGCAAAAGCACTCTCAAACGTTAACTGGGTCAACACACACACACACACAGAGCACACAGTGCATATAGAGATTATACCAGATGGACATATATGTATGGCCATGCATGTGCAGTATCTCGGCCAGCTATTAGCCTAGACAGGAGATCATCTTTTAAGACTGTAATTACTCAACATGTTGGCACGTGACGTGCATAAAAGCAAAATGAAATATGCTCAGCAATCAGATATCTTCCAGTGCATGAAGCATTAAATAAGTGTTATTAAATATTAAGTATATATATTTATGGTTAAATAGAAAGAATGCATGAATTAAGGTACAAGGTTTAGGAACTATTTTCAATATAACTGCTGAGTAATTAATAATACATGACTAACTTTAAATACTTGCTTTAGGCAGAGATAATAAATATACTTTTTAGTAAAAATTTAAGATACTTATGTTCAGCTGATGGACTATTAAATAATTATTAATAGTTTAGAATAAGGACAAGTTACCAATACATATCTATTTTTGTTTCACTAGATATCTAAGATGTTTAGCAGGGTGTTCACTATATACCAATTGCAAATTCGATTAATTACTTAATTAAAGACTTACACATACATATGGTTTAATGGTTATTTACATAATAAATACTGATATGGTTTAGTATAAAAAGACAAGAGTGAATGAAAAATACTTTTCACGTTGTATATTTTTTATCAACAAATTCACTAAAAGTTCTAATTAATTAAATTCGCTAAGCGCAATATTTGCTCTGTGATCGCTCTAAACTGGACTATTTCAGCTGCATAAATTGTTTTCACAGCTTGTTAGACGTGCACAAATACACATACATACACGTATGCATTCGATATGTATTCCCGTTTATTCATGTGTATTTGCTGAGTTGCTCTTGTTGTTGCTGTTGTTGCAAATGCTCAAAATTGGCCATGCGACATGTGGCTTGTGTCAGCTTCTAAACATGCGAGCCAAATCGATGAGCCTAATTGGCTTTGACCAATTCAGACGAACCGAAAGCCTACAACTCGAATACGTACATATGTACATACATATAAGTGTGTATTTGAGTGTGCAACAACAACTGCAACATTTATTAATATGCGTGGGTTGATGTCACACGACAAATAAACGCAACAACTTCATTAGCGATATGCCGCCGGCAATGCTGTTCCCGTTTTCTGACTGATTGACTGATTATGGTCAAGTGTTCGGTGTTGCCAATTTACCCCGCTCAGTCTTCCCCTTCGCATGTTAGTCATAGTGCATTTTGTTGTTGTTGCAGTTATTGCTGTTATTTTCTATTAATTATCGCGCAACTCTAAAATGTATTTATTTATTATGCACACGCCGTCGTCGCGACTCTGATTATTTTTCGCATTTATTTTTGGCTCGTTTTCGGATTCTTTTAATTTTTATATTGAAGCTCCATGCTAGCGCATTTTGTTTTGCTTAATTGCGCGCGTTGCACGCGGCGTATGCGTTATATTCGCCATGCATTACACATACGCACAGTTGTACAATTGCACGGACAGCGAATGGCAATTGTTGCCGCCGCCGCGTTGGCTCGAAAATCAACAAGCAAATATTTTGCTAACCCAGGCAAGGCACACACTACACACACACACACACACTACACACTCACATTTTTGTTTGTATCAAACGTTGAAATTTTCTTCAATATTTTTCTTCTTTGTTGTACATTTTCCTTTCCGACAAATATGTTGGCTATTTTTCTTGTTGTCCCGTTGCTTGTTTTAGTAGTTGGAGTAGTTGTTGTTCGACAGAAAATTGTGTCATTTGTCTACAAGCTAAAGGGTTGAATTCTGTTTGGTCAGTTAACCAAATTCCAAGAAGGAAATGCTGTGAGAGCTTACCTAAAAATAGAACAAAAGGAAGAGAGATAACAATTGATTAGTTTAGTTATTCAGTTGAAATCTATTGTTAGAAAAAGAGTAAATTGTTTTGCAGGAAATTATATATTTGCAGAAAAGTCTATAAATTTCATTTGTTCTTTGGAACAATTGGCTGTTTGTATTTTATTTCAATTAGATTGCATCTTACTTTGACCCCAAGTTCATAGACATCAACTGGAATATACTAGAATAAATGTGCATTAATTTTTCTTGTTGAGCTGTCACTTTGGCAAACAAGTTCAAATTAAGCGCTGCCACCGTTGAGATTCTATTTCGCTTGATTCTTTGAATAGAAATATGTACAAGTATTCCATTGCAAGTTCCCACAGACAACAGACAAGAGACAATAAATGACTTTGCTACCGAAACAATGCAAAAATCTCTGACAAGTCAACGAACAACTCGAAAATGTCGCGACTTTTGTGCGGGATTAGCGTAAGTATATTCAGGGGTAAACAACCCGGTTGGGGTGGAGGGTGTGCAAAAGTGGGAAGGCAGCTGACAAAGACAAGAAAACTGTAGCAGCTGCACAAAGCAAATAAGTAAAACTAACAAAAATAAACGCGCAACAAAAGCGAAAAGAAGACCAAAAAGATGCAACACAACTGAAGCATAAAAGGAAGCAAGTAAAATTGATAGTGATAAACTCTTAAATACCCTATACACAATGATAAACTGAGCTGATAAGTATGCTACTCTAAAAGCGTTTGCAGTTCATTTGATTGCGTAAACTACCCTTTGGCACTCTGCTGAGAGAGTAAACAATAAATACGGAAATTCCCTTGCACATATTTCAATTTTGTAACATTTTTGTATTCTATTGTAGCTTCTTGTTTGTGGCTTTGCAGTCTTTGTGACTTTCCTCTTATATCGGGCAAGGAAATTACATTAAAAATGCAAATCTGCAGTGGAGTTTTTAGTTGAGTTCCTTTTTTGTAAATGTATTTCAATTCAATTAACTATCAATTTAACGGTTCAGCAATCGTTTTAGATATGGTAATTTAATAAGTGAAAAGCCACAAAGTGAAATAAATTTGACATCAAATTAGGTGCGTAAAAATTGCTGACAAAATTAGTGAAATGCTAATTAGAAATGGCAATAAACCACAGTTATATATAAATAGAAATTTCAATTTAATTTTTGTTTTGATTTAGATTTCAATTTTCGTAGGAAATGAGAAAGTACCAATGCGTACAATTTGCATAAACAGACGGATGGCATTTTTATTGTGTTCTTTTGGGGCTGAAATCCATAAACCCAGAATCAAGAAGAGCCTACAACTCAAACCACAGGCAACTCGCATTTATTTCAAATGATTTATGGAATGAAAACCGGTGGCAATATGTGCCGGAAATTTGTGCGTATTTTGGTATTTTATTTTCTATATTTTTGATAACATTTCAAACATATTAAATACACATTAATTTTGTATGCCATCAGCATTGATAGCACTTCCCCTCTCTGTCACACTCTCTGTCCCTTTCTCATCTTCTCCCTTCATCAACCAGATCTTGACAGCTCTAAGCTGGCAGAAATTGTTGTCATTTTTATTGCTTGGAGTTGACATTTTGGGTTGGCCATTTCGCTTTAGCACGAAAAATTGTTTTGTAAGGATACCAAAGAAATGCAGATAAATGAATACACATAAGTACTTTTGGAAATGCCATTAAAATGAATATGAATAAATTGCTTGATTTAAAATACAACAGAGTTGAATACATGAATTTACAGTAAATAAAAAAGACTGTGAAATATGTTGCCTACTCGCTTTCACTGCTTGTGTGCAAGTGAGACGACTAGAGCTGAAGTTGCAGCCAAATTTGATAGCAACAAACACTTGAGAGAACTTTACCCTTGCAGTTTGACCTTTGCAAACTAAACAAAACAAATATTCTGATCCACAGCAGCCAGCTTTTGTATGTCTATCGCCTTAAGCCTTGCAAGCTATCGCATTCTCATTCTCTGACTAATATAAACCTCGAAACTTTGCCTACCTCACCCTTTTCTAGTGCTGTAGTTTCCCATGCGTCAGCTTTTGTCTGTCCATCTGGCCTTAGGCAATAATTTAATTTCAAAGCTGCTACTGGAATTATTGAACAATTTATTTATTTATTGTTCACACTTCTATGCGTACATAAATTAAATCAATGTTTGCGCACCTTAAAAACGCTTTACAAAACGGAAAACCCAATATAAATTGTAAAAATTTCAAACTTAAACCATAAAATATGCTTTTATGACTTTCGGCCAAGTATTTAAGCCGGCAAAATATGGCAGCATTATAATTACAAACACACACGCACAACAATTTCAATTTAGCATGCAAAATTCTTTTCAACCATAAAACGAAGTCGCATAAAATGTGTTTTTGGGTGTGCTTCAACCAAAAATTAGCGACAGAGAAGCGAAAGAGAAAAGACGGAGAAAAGAGGAGGGGGTGTGGATGCGAAGCTAAAGGTGGTGACTGTCTCCTGAGTGATTGAAACAAGCTCAAAATGCCGAAATAAAAAAATAAAACAGTGCTGAAATAACCCTAAACTCAAATCAAATATTCAGTTCGTGAAAGAAAAGGCCATAAATGCAAAAAAGAAACCTGTAAACAATCTTATGGCATCAACAGTTAAATCGAAAAGCCATACAAAAAACAACAACAAAAATCCAAAAAAAAAAAAACATCAAAGTTTATGCGCATGGCATGCGAAATTCAAGATCATGTTAACAAAACGCCCAAAAAAAAACAAACAAAACTATGGCAAAAGCGACAAACTGTTCAAAACCAGAACTGAGACCAGGCCAAGAGACGTTAAAAGATTGAGGGAGAGAGAGAGAGAGAGACAGTTTCTTGACATCGTGATAAGCGATCACGCATGAAAATTGAAGACAATAAGATATAGGAATGTCAACTAGTGAAGAGTAATCGACTAGTGGATGCTCTGTATACTCAAAAGGAACAAACAGAAAGAATTACAGTTGTCTTAGATTTTGACTACCTCACTGCAGTTGTACAGGGTATGCAAAGAAAAAGGTATCATAAATAAAAGTTACCCAAAGAAAAGACGAAGTTTGAATACGTAACACAATTCCCTTCGGTGGCCAACATAAATATAAATACATCCAAGTATTTAGGGAATACCAAAACAGGAACATACTTATGAAATTAATCATTCTCGCAATAATTCTCAACTATTTAAGCTGCGCTGAGTAAAGTAAAGTTGTTAACAAACCTGTTGACAAAGTTATAAAGCTCTTTCAACAGTTTTAGTTTTGTAGTCTTTTGAGAACTTGTGACTGTCGCTTGACAGGTTTGCACAGCTCCCCCAATTTATAATGAACTCGACGAAAATGGGGACCCAAAGTATATATGAGTAGTTATTTTAGGGCATGTTGTAAAAAATGCAAAACGCGTCTTGGATTACGAGGCGTCAAAGTATTTTTGTTAATTAATCCATAGAAGTGGTCATAAAAGCGTCCAAAAAAAAGTTCTACAGAAATTAATCAAAGTTGAGAGGCGCTGTCTTGATGTTCTTCAACTGTCAGCATGGGTCCACTTGATGAGTTTGGTTCATTGAATTAATGATGTAATGCTATGTACATTACGAAAAAATAAATAAGGTAACGAGAGTTTGGGAAGCGCATTATAAATTCTATGGGAGGCTGAACCGTTTGGGGAGGGTGAAAAATGTTATAAATATGCAAAATGATATAAAACGCGATTGCAGATGATCATAATGTTGATGATAATATTAATGATGGCAGCTGCTGTATTTATTTAAATGACTAACTTGGTCAACAAGTGAAATGCGTTACAGTGGGAGAGTTTTTCAGTGGAAATTCATGGTTGTTTATCAGTCTGTGTTTATCTTATCTCAGTTAAGCAGTGTAGTGTATGAGGTTGCCCAACTCTTCCTTCTCCAGACAGTTGGCAACGAGCTCGCTCACTTGCCTCTTATCTCGAGACCAACATCAACAGAAGTAACAAAGTAAATTAGTCCAGAATACTTGAAAATGAGCAACAATGACCCAGAAAGATTTACGATTATTCAATTAACAATTAATTAAGTGGTGCAAAAACCGTAAGACGAACAACAAAACTAAATCAATTAATTAACTGATTATTTTCTTAAGGAATGATTAGGCGCACAATCATTCACTTGATAATCGCAAAGGTTGTGTTGTAAAGAAAGATAATTAGCTGCGAATGTAACTTTATCTCAAATGGAAAGTTCTAGAAAACAACTTCAGTTACATTTTCTGTCAGTGTAACTGCCTTCAAAAAGAACTCACAAATCATGCACGGCTTTCTGATTTGTTATTACAGCACATACCTTCAACTTATGAGCTTGAACTTTGATTCGTTTATAAAACAAAGATATAAGAACAGAAAAACAGAAAAAAGAGCTGAGTTCCCCGAATGACACTTCAGTTTAACGAACTTACGATACGCGACAATATTATAGCCAGACGCCAGTCTAAAACCAAAATGTCAAAGTCAGCAAAAAATGAGAGATTGAAAAGAAAACACGAAAACAAAACCCTAAAAAGGGCATGGCACCATAAAGAACCTCAGTCTGAACACATAATTAAGAATAAGACCAGAAATATTATCGTTTCAATTGAAATTGTCCAACGTGTTGAGTTTTGATTAATAAGAAAACTTTTGATTCCCAAATGCTCAGCTAAAATTTTGTTGCTGTCAACATTGTGTGCAGTATTTGTTTAGGGGTCGTTGTTGGCCAACAAAGTTTATTTGAACTGCAGTTGCATATTACGATGGACTTAATTCAGTTGGGTGTGCTATAAACTCTTAATTAAGCGTCGCACACAAAGGCAAAGAGCAACCAAAAACAGTCAAGTTCAAGTTTATGCCCCGCGCAACGGGGCGTATGCGCAATGTGAACACAGCAAGAATCCAAAAGGCAACAACGACTAGGGAATACTTTTTAATGGAAACTAAACACTCTGCAGGAGGCTTATCAAATGTATTGCAAACAATTAATATTGTAGAACTTTTAAATTTAACTTTACAGTACAACAAAACTTTGTATACCCTCTCAATTGTAGAGTATTGAGTGTAAACACTTAGTCCATTAGCTTTGGCTTTGGTTTTTTTCACAGCCAGTCGGTAAATGCCGTTGCCTTTGCCTTTCAGTCTGATTTATTTGTATGCCGCGTGGGACGAAGGCACAAAAAGGTCAAGGACGTAAGCTAAAAACACAATCAGGAAATGTTTTAGCCAATGATGCTGACACTGGGAATGGAACTGGGATTGAGACAGAGACTGAGACTGGCACTTGGCGATAATCAAATGGCGCCAAATGCCAAGGGAATCGATAAGATTTTAGCTATTTATAAGGCACATCACTTTCATTTTGATGTTGTTATTGTTATTTTTGCTGTAATCGTCTCGCTCAATCAAACGCAATTGAACATAAACATATCGACAGCAACATCGACCGTTCATCACATTAATGTCAACGTTAATGTCAACAATTTGCAATGCATCAAACTGGTAACAACAACAACAACAACAACGGTTAAAAGCAACTTTAACGTTGACGCATCCATTTAAAAAAAAAACACCAAAAAATACCAGCTGCAAATGGAAAACGAAAATTCGAATTTCGAATAATATTCGTGCTTCACGCTCGTAATGTTTCAAATTAATTTTAATGTCAGTATTTTAAATGATTTACTGCAATTTGTGGCACACTCGTATAATTAACGCAATGCCGACAGAAAAAATATATAAAGCAATTCAATATTTATACTTTCGAGTGTTAATTATCAACTGCACATTTTAATTGCAAATTAAATCAGTTTCCATAAGAAAACACATGCCAAAGTTACAGAGAACCAATTAAATTACATTTCCACAAAATATTTTACAGTCAACTCTTTTTATAGGTCAGCTACTGTATTTAACAGACTTTCAACTTTTATAATCTTGTTGAATTTAAGAAAATTTGCATGTGAAAGGTTTTTTGTTCAATAAAAATTAGCGCAAGATTTCGAGAACTTTAGAAAGTATTCTACATAGATTAAGATCTTCATGATAATATGTTGAGATTCTTACGATTGTTCCATTTTAATCATATACAATTTGTTTAGCAAAACTTAGTCTGAATTTAATGCTAATGCTTATGGTCTACAAATTAATTCATTAAAGTTTCTTCTGTTTACATTAAGATAGTTTCCAACTGTTAAAGGCCTCATTCCTCAACAAGTTCCAAGTTTATCTATTTATAAAAGACCAATTGTTGTTTTTGCTAAACTGCCTTAAATTATAAATACGAAAACTAATCAAAGTGTTTAACTGGCTCTATTCAAGTGGAATTAAATTCCAAATCGCTTAAGCGATTAACTAATTTAACTTGTTTTTGGTCAACAAAAAGAGCAAGAAAGAATAAAGAGAAGAGCGACGAGTCTTGGTTATCTAATCGGAGCTAAGTTGGTCATATCTTTATCTAAACATTTGCGCAATTAGCGGGAAATCGTTGAAGAGATGAAAGACCAGATGACACAAGTGCGAGCAGCAGCGAGCAGACGGGAAAATGAAATTGAAAATGTGGAAAATGAGAATTCCATGCAATTAGCAGCAATTGCAAATTAATAATCGTGTCTCGTCCAAGGACAACAAGGACACTTGCAACACACGCAGCAGCAACACCCACGTAACGTTGACAAACGCGTGTCCCACTTAATAGAAAATGAGCCACACTAGAGTGGGTGGTTGGGTGGTAGGTGGTTGGGTAATGGTTGGGTTGTTTTGTTTGCATCAAGGTGGTTGCGTGGGTCGAAAAAAAAACGAACCCATAACAATTTGCAAGCGGATGAAAAATGTATGTGGAGCAAACTTTAAATTCATTACACACACGCAAAGTCAGCAAAGAGTGAGATAGCTGCTGAAGGTGTGAGTGAAAGTGAGAGAGAGAGAGTGAGATGTCAAATGCTGGTGACAACTTCACGTGCACATGGCTAGGACTAGCGAGCCAAGTAAGTTTGCCAACAGTTTGTTTAAACTGCGGTCACTGGGCAGGATAAACATGAACGTGGCCAAAAACCAAACAGCCCAGTCGGATTTGCCTCGCATGAGATTGCAAAGCCCAACAAAAAAAGGAAGGCTTACCGAGTGTTGCCAATTAAGCCTTTCAGTGATTAGGTTTATCTTTCAGACGGTAAAATTGTTAAGCATTTCCTTTGCGGAAAACTTTCCTATTTTATAAATTCTAAACTCAAATAAGCAAGCGCAGTATGCAAATTTAAATTAAAGTAATATCTTTTTACAAATAAAATACGACAAATATTAAAAAAGGATAGACTCAAATGAATGCTTATGCTAATGAAAATGATACCCAGAATAATATTATCGTTGAAGGAGTCTTATATAAATAGTTTCCGCAATATAATAATTAGGTAAACTCGACACTTTTAAAAATATTCGTACAATTTTCTGTCCTCCTTTTTTTCCGGTATTTTGGTCGCTATACTCTATTTTCGAGGCATTACTACTTACTATAGAGAAATGTTTTTGTAAATTTATTAGCTGCACTTAACTATTTGCTAAGCGTTTTATTGGCAAGTTTCCCAAATTTCACTTGTCATGCGATATTTACTTCACATGCATGACGTAGGCATGTGGAAAAGTAGACAACATTCCCACCTACTTGATAAGAGAACCGCTAATAAAGTGTGTCATAATTGTTATCTTATAAGAAACGTATTCGATAGCTTGGATTTTGTAGAGTCTATTACCTAAGTATCTGTGTTGAGCATTTGAGTGTAATTTAATCTATTTCCCACTGGGTGTCTATATGACATTGTGCGTGTTTTTTAAGTTGACCTGCCCACTTCCGTGCACATTCGCACTTTCTATACGCACACACACATACATACAGAGGCCTCTCTCAAAGGACAAGCACAAGTCTGGCAATCTAAAGCTGAAAAAATAAAACGAACGAACTGAAAATTCGTGCCACGCTTCTATTTACGCTTTTATCTCTATGCCCCACTCAAAGCGAGGAAAATCCCTACCTCCCCCCACTACTACTGCCTCTAGCCGCTTTTTTATACAATTTGTATTTCGCCATTTTCTTCTATTTACTGGCACTGGCTTCTGCTTCTTGCCACTTCTTTACTCATCATTATGTGTGCTTCGTGTTAACCTTGGCCCAAAGCATTAAAAGCGTGCCAAGTGCCCAAAAAACGGCAGAAGGAGCTCAAGAAGACGAAGAAGAAGTAGAATAAGAAGAGGAAGACGAGGAAGAAGTGTTCGTGTTCATAGTCCGAGAACTGGACACGGCATACATTTAAAATTCGACAAACTGTTAACTAAAGTGCGAGCCAAGCGATCCACCAAGTGTTTCAAATCCAAGCAAATGCTCCTTCATTTTACCCGTGTGCAAATTCGTGGGCTCAGCCTCGCTTATCGCTCCTCTGTACCCCTCTTTACGCCCCCTCTCTTTCACTCTCACTCTCCCTTTCTCGTTTCCTGTTGCTTCTGGGAGCTGTTGCATTTTTTATGCCATTTCTTATTTCATTTGGATTTTTATTTTTATTTTTATGCTGCCTGCACAAATGTGCTTTATTTTATTTTTTTTTAGGAACCCTCCACATTCACATTCGTATTCGCATCTCACATTCGCACACAAGTTTATCATATTGTCTTCTTGGTAATGTTTTTTGCTTCACTTTTATTTTCTCCTGCTCATCTTGGACTTGTGTTTCTTTTTCTTGTTTTGCCTAATGGCTAGTTTTTTATTGTTTGCCTGCTTTATACTCTTCAATAAGAGATGAAGTTTTTGAAAAATATAAAACATGACCAACTTAAATTGTTGTTAAGAAAAAAGGATTATAAGAAAACGAAAGTCTTATTTTATGAAACAAATTTTCAATTAAATAATAAAACTTTTATCTCAGCTGAAATTCTTTATTTTGTGGAATTATGCGAAAAGTGAGAAGTTAATATATTTTTACTAACAACTTAAACTTGGAAAAATTTATCTTATGAAAAGAACAAGGAAAGGAATTTCATCAGTTATTTACGATGGGCAACTGAAAGGATGTTCCTTAAAGCTCCCAAACGAAAATCTATAGAAAAAAGACAAAGTTTCCTAGAAAGATTTAAAAGTCCAAGTACTCAAATTTTATGACCAAAGTTAGTTCCTTATGCAAGTGTATTTTCGATTCGTTTTTTTGTGTTTTATTATTTTCACATGTGGCATTTTTCTGATGTCCTAAGTTGAATCAAAATTGCCGGCAAATGTTTTCAGTATTTATTTCTTGTTGTTGCTGTTGTTGACTGTTGTTGGTTTCGCATGCCTCCAACATTTGTGCAGGGCTTTATTTTCCTGTTGGCCGAAAATAACAGAAACAAAAAAAACAACAGCAGAAAAAAAAGAAGAAAGAAAACAAAGTATAAAACACACACAAATGTATTTTTAGTGTGCTGCTAAATATCTAAATATATGCGCGATGGGACGAGCACCTGAACGAGGAGAAACCTGGCAAGAAATGTGCCGTCTACTTTTTTATTTATGAGCCCACCAAAAACGACGAACTGTTCGCCATTTCGCTATGGCCCGAATCTTTGCCACAACCAGATGAAGTGCAGGAGGAGAAGAAGAGGAGGGGGAGAGGAACTGCTGCTGCTGCTGAAGGTCATTGCGAGTTTTGGAGCTCCCTCCTCAGAGCCAGTTAAATCGATTTTAACGATTTTTTTTTCTTCTACCTGAGCTTTAGACACACACTCTGCCAACTTATGAATATGAAATGCATTTGCATGGTCAACCAAAAGCAACAGCAACAACAACAACAACACGAGTAAATGTGCTTTTGATTGACAAAATTGTGGCAAGGACATGAGCTCATTGTAGGCTCGACATTAATTGATGAGCCAAGGATTTCAGCATAAAGAGAGAAGTCATCCCAATGGAACTTCATTACAACTGCTCAACTGTTGTGTCATCTTTATAGCGCTTTCTGCTCACAGCTGACAGCTCATTAATAAACGGATTTTAGCAAAAAAGAACCTAAGTAGGAGGGTAATAACTACTAGCCAAGGCTAAAAGCACTTCTTCCTCTTCTGTTGGCCCTTTGTTGACGAGCTAATCTAGAACATAAATCTACAGTTTTATTAACTCGACAAAAGGCGATCAAAAGGCAGCAAACACAAGCCGTCTGTCCGTTGGGTATAGAAAGGGGCGTAACATGCGATTGGGGGGCGTGGCTGTCAAGTGGACGGTCACACCAAACACAAAAAGGGAGCACTGTTCGCACAGTTCGCACAGTTCGCACTTTTAATTAGAGTGTGTTTCATACAGGGCTTTTGAGCTCAGGAAATAGACAGTTTCTAAGCTGCTTGAAATCTACTCCTAAATTTCCATTAATTGCTGCGTTTGTAGATAAATTTAATTTAGCAACAAGCACTTTAAATATTTCTTTAATTTTCCATTCATTTGCTGAAATACTTGTGGTATTTTTTATTTAAAAAATACGCTTTGAAGTAGAAAAATTAAATTTTATTGAACATTTTCAGTCTAAGCAAAAGAATTTATATTTACCAAAAATTAAATACTATAGTTTTAGCCGTGAAAATACATATCTTAAGTAAAAACTCATATGCAACTACACATTTTATAAACATTTTCTATACATTAAGGAAATTTTATGGAAACGCTTCAAATTTATTACTAAATATTGAGGCGCGTGTAGTTAATGTTAATGGCTTTAGCACTTTTAACTTATGTTAATTGCAAAAATGTATTTCATAACCATATTTTTAGCGTTAAATTTTGCTTATCAAACGACTAGTTTTTATGTTTAAATTTCAACCAAAATTTGTGTTAATAAATCATTTAAGTTGTATTTATGCATTTCCCTTGACAGTTGCGAATTTGAAGTATTTCAAGTTGATTGCTTTTTTATCTCGATATTTAACGACCTAAAACTGGTGAGACTTTTATAGTATTTTTTGCAAATAAAAATTCGCATAAATATTCGTAATTTTAAGTAAAAAAAATTCGAGTTCAAATTGATTGGCACTAACCTTTAGGGTTTCCAATTCAATTCTTCTGATTAGCAATTCGACGAATCAACAAAACAAATTCCAATCAGAGTCAACGAAAGAAACAGTTGTTTTTATCTTTTGGCACACAACACAACAAACAATTTTCGATTTCGTTTACGATTTCTAATTCACCGGCAAATTAACAACTGGCAAATTGGAAGCCAAGACCCCGATAATTCTCAATTTCTTGAGCACACGGTAAATATTGAAACTAGATATTTACTTTTGGACGAAAATCCACAGATTTAGCCAATTAGCGTTGACTGGGCGCGAATTAGCGAATTAGCCAACACACACTGGAGAAGACACCAAAAACTTCAGTTAAAAAGACCGCAGGCCTAAATTAGATGGCCTAAAGATAGCGCCCGGCTTAAAAGAAGGTGCCGCTAAAATTTCACTTGCAATTGTGAAATGCACTTGTCATGCGTTATTTTGTTAGTAGAATTTGTCGTTTTTAACGGCTCTTTTGAAGTTCCGTTCAATTTCTATTGACTCGACTCGTTGGCCGCGCGCACGTTCGGCCTCAGCGACAGTAAAATTGCGACTGTTCCAAGCAACCGAAAACGCAAACGCAAACGCAAAAGCCAACAAGCAGCAACAACAAAACTTCGCTATGCCACAAACTAAATACACTTACAAAAGAAGCTAGTGAATTTTTAATTAACTATGGACAATTATTATAAGGCTATGTAATTATTTTATTTGTTAAAAAGGATATCGAAAGTAGATGTAGAAATAGAAAAGAATTTTAATGAAATATTATATTTTATTAAACTGAATATTATTTGAGAATTTAAATATATGACAAAAAAATATGGAATATCTACAACTCTATTAAATTAAATTTCCTATGCTTTGTTGTATTAACACTTATAAATATTAATTGAGAATTGCGATTCCTTAAGTCTTTGCATATGAGAAACCTTTTTTTTCAAATTTTTAAGACTTACAATTAGATCTATAGAAAGCCAACTAAAAATATATTAAAACATTATTTAAATAAAAACATTTTGTAGTAAAATTAACATTATTAAATTGTTTACTGGCATATTAAATTATAAGATTATACTTAAGGTGCTGGGAAACTTAGTAAACAAATAATAATAATACATAATAATACAAAATTTAATGTATGATAAAAATTACATAATATCAACAGCTTTATAAGATATAATTTATGCTATATTGATTTTATATTAAACAACTTTGCGTTGCTAGCGTTTCATTTATATTTACAGATTGTAGATTTCATTATTCTGAGCATTTTAAGAATTGACCTATTTAATATTTGCAGACTTGGCTATAAAAAAAACAATATTTAAATTAAAATGTATTTCATTAAATGAAAGATTTTTTTCGTTTAAAATATATTTTATGTATAATGAACTTGTACATACATAAATTATAGCTTTATAAAAAAAGATAAAAAAAGATGTTTTTAAAGTATATTTAAAAACTGGCAAACACATTAAGCTTTATCAACGCTTTTGACAGTTCAATAAAGTATACAATTTGTAGATGCTATGCAAAGTTAAGCATATTTTGTGACGTAATTGCAATACCCCAAAGAGAGCGTATAAAAAGCAAAAGCCGAACGAGGCGGCCGGCTCCAATGTCGACGTCAGCAGCAGCAGCAGCAGAAGCAGCAACAGCGGCTGTTGATGCTGTGTTATGCTCTCGCTCTCTTTCTGTCTCTGCCTCTCCCCCTCGTCCGCTCTATATGTGTGTCTTTTTGCGCTCTTGCGCTCAGTGTGTGGTTTTGTTTTTGGCTTGAAATTCGCCGGCTCCATGTTTCTCAACATGTTGCAGCTTTTCTTATGCTTTTGGCGCGTGCTTTCAAAACAAAGTCGCAGGGCTCCAAACAAAAGCGCAACAAATAAATGTTATTCGACTTTTTCTTTTAAGCCTTTTTTTTAGATTTGTTGCTGCTATTTTAATTGGGTGGGCTGTGTGATTTATAATTTATAGTCTATGTAGTTTATTTTCTTTTTAGGTGCGTCTGTTGCTTATTTATAAACACATTAAAATTTATAGTTGCCGACCCATTTGTGGCAGATTTTTTTGCATGAGATCAGCATCAACTAATTTATGTGCCAGCGCCACAGTGCGTTGTCATCGCTGTTCTACATTAATTTATGCTTAAACCAACAAACAAACATTTTATTTATGTATTTGTAGTTTGCTTGTTTCAGGGCCACAAACACACAAGTGTTGCCAGCTACTTTCACCCCCCACACAATGTTGCAGGGCAACAAAGTTGCTTAACCAACAGATCGTTTTGTTTATGCCGACAATATTTGATTAGTCAGTTGTAAGAAACGTTGCTTATAAAAATCCGCCAGCTCAATTTATATTCATAGAATTCGTTCAAACAAACAAATGATGCAATATCGTGACGCTGTCTATTCGTTATACTTTATTTATAAACATTAACGTATACGCCGCGTTGCCAATCAGTGTTTCAATAACAACACTAAATATATAATCTCAACTTGATCATACAAAATTCTTATCTTCTCGTTACATTAATAAGTATTCCGTGTCAGGCAAAACTGAACTTGCTTGCTTATTAAATCTTTTATGTTTTCATTTTGTCAAACTTTGCTGCACTTGGAAAGTTCCTTGCTCAATAATGTAAACAAAAGATTTCACAACTTTGGCAACTTGTTGCTGCGTTCGGAAACTCGTTTATAATGTGCCATGATGATAAAAAGCAGCAATAATATGATTCAAAAACTACAATAACAACTGAGAAAATAACAGTAAAATAGTCGCATTTCAATTACTCTTACATTTCTTATTTAAAATGTATTTATCAATTTATTTTGAAATTCTTACTAATAATGTGTTCCCATAGGTTTTATATCTATTATTAAATCTATTAAGTTTTTTATAACAAACGCATTTAATTTCCCCAATTTAAAAATCTCGGATTTCTCAATAAAATTCGATTTAATAATTATCAAGAAACGATATGAAACTCCATAATAAAATTCCCAGAAATTAATTGTATAATTGTAGTTGATAAGCAAAGTATTTGAATTTCTTAAGAAATTATAAAAAAAAAGAGTATTAAAATATAAAATAAGGAGAATTAAGCAAAATTTCAATGTCTGCTCAAACCTGACCCATTTAAATTTATTGACAGATACATTAATGTGGTTGCTTGACAGATGCATCAGATAAGTGGAAGTCTGGACAAAATGATGCGACTTCTGCCGAGACAGTTTATTATTTAATCTGCGGCACTTGCGAGCCGATAAACAAAGAGACGACGCAACTTGTAATGCCAATGTTTACATTGTAGAAAAGACGCTGCGCCGTTTGCAACAATGTTGCACAAACACAAATGTTGCTAATGATGTGGTCATTAAATGTTGGTTGGAAATCATACATGAATTAATGTTCAGAATGTAAACAAAAAGGAATATTATTAATGAAGCGTAGGCGATTTCATATGCCTCAATATGTGGCGCACACAACCAGAAAGTAGTTGAAACTAAACAAAAAAATTCTTTAATAGAACAAATTAAAAAGGCAAATGAATTCGATTAATTTATGATACAGTTGATGGGCAGTGCTCGCATATACAGGGTGCTCTATGCTGGATGAATAACAATGCTAAAAATAAATATGACAACAATAAAACATCAACATGATCGACGTCATCGAAATGAAATAGAATCTAAGTAAAAACCGGTGGCCAGATGACGACAAGTGGTCAATCCACATGATCCCTCCATCCATCCAACCAGGGAGGAGGTCCGATTAGAACAGCATCTGGAGCGTGGGCGTCGACATTGAACCAATGATGGCGCCAACTTTAGCATAAACAACAACATTACACACAGCTCTTACATTATGGGGCATGAAGAGATGCCCTGAGATGCCCCACAACGAGCTGAAACAAATTACAATTTGATAGTTTTTGATACTGTGCCGAGGTCAGCATTTGGTGCTTCTCTGATGGCATTGATTTCCCAAAAAAAAAAAAAAAAAAACGACACGAGTCTCAGCCCCAGACTGGCTGTCCAATTAATGTCTAGCATCGAGTTGATTTAAATATAATTTAACAGATTCTTCATTCTATCTGCTCTTGAACCTTGCGCAACATTTGATGTAATTTATTACAATTTAAAGACATTGTGGCACCCTTTTACGAAAAGGTCAAATGATGTCAAAGAAAGCCCAAGAAAATGTGCCTTAATTTCAATCTTCTCAGAAATAGAAATCTATGAATTTATTTCTTTATTTATTCACTCTTGCTGTGAGTAATACAAACTAATTTTTATGTGATTAAACATTAGGCCAATTATAGTACAATTGTATTGTTCTTAACTATTTTGAGCTACATGCTCCAAGTGCACCAGATGTGCCAAAAGTTTTCCATTTTTTCGCACATTCCAAGCACATTTCGATCTGGCTATGCTCCAGTAAGAAAAAATCTTAAAGAACACACTCTGACTGATTCCCTGTACAACTCTCCCCTCAAAATTGGGTCAAATTAAGCGCTAAATAGTTTCAAAAAGGAAAAGAGAAGAGAAGAGGGTATGTAGAAAAACAGAATAGATGAAAAACTAACATAAATTGAAATGCCTGCCTTATAAATAAACAAGCATTTTGTATGCACGCTGGCATAGAATTTAATGGGATACGCAAACTTGCACTTGTTGCGAGACTACAGACAGTACACACACGTTTGAGTATGATTTTGTGTATAAATATACACAGTACCACAGCGGCACCCACCCACCCACTAGACACCACCCACTACAACCACTGGCCGAGCCACGAGCCAAAAGTCAGCACAATTTTAAAATTGGCCAAGAGAGACGCATCATATGTCGGAAAATCGGATCGTCCGATCGTCCGACCGTGCGATCTGTCCGGCAATTTCCATATCCCATTCCGTGCATGTTAAATTCGTTGAAATGCTTGCCAGACATAAATTTCGCATATAAAAATCAAATCTTATGTACAATTTGCAAAACATTCTGGAACGGGATAAATTTATTATTAAAGCCACTGAAGGTCAAAGAATGCATAAATGTGATTCACTGCACCACTGAATAAATAATATGCAAATGGGTAATAAACATGACACACATACACTGCAGTTGATTAATACCGTTAACTACCATGTGTATGTGTGTTTTTGTGTGTGTGCACAACATGTTTCCAATTATGCAAGAAAATATTGAAAACGAAAAAAATCTGCAACCAATAACATTTTATATTAAAGTTGCCGCCGTCTGGCATATTTTATAATAATAAATAACAATTTAAATAATCTTTGATAAGAGATACGAATTATTTGATATACGAAGTTTCACTTTGACTTCCCAAGCAGCAAGAGTCAGTTGCAACGTTAAACTTGCAACTTGCAAATTTCAATGCAGTGTGTAAATGCCACTTAATTGGTTTTCGTTGTTGTGCGTCGATTGGCGCTAATTGAAGGCAACTTGTTGAGCCACTAACTGACCAGTTAGCACAAGACAGTCAACACTCAAGATTGAAAATTGAAGATTGAAATTATTGAAAACACTGCAAAATGCCAGCGGCAGTAAACAAAGTTTGTCATTGGCTTCAACTTGTTGTAGTCCATGGCGCCTCCAAGGCTACCACAGATTGAGAGAAAGAGAGAGAAGAAGAAGAGGGGGAGAGAAAGAGAGCACCACCAGGGGAAGCCTTGGTATCTGCCTCTATCAGTGGACACCACTGCACTAATTGATTTTCATTCATTTATGGCATTCACTTCTTTAGCCTGCAGCTTTTGTGGCACACTAGAAAAAAAATGTGGCATCAGCTGCTGGTTAAAAAATATATACTACAATTTACTGTCAAGAAATTGTCCAAAATATTTAAACTACTTTACTAATTGTTCCTCATTTTTTCAGTAACAATGAAGACATTAATTTCAATTGTCACTTAACACAGAGTTCAAGTTCAATTAGACAGTTTGGCAAAGATTATCAAAGTAATCAAGAAAAATTAACGAAAGATGATAAATGGCTTGCAGAATACTAAATAAATATTAATAATTGAAATAATAATGTCTTAATAGTTAGTAATTAATAAGCTGACTTACAAATATACTAAGTTTAAAATATATGTGTTCAAATGAGAAGAAAAGTAGAAGAAGAAAAACAAGAAAAACAGAAACTGGTTTTCCCGTCTAAAACTAAAGCCAAGTTTATAATTAAACAATGAATAATTCTTGAATGAGAATGTGACAAACGTAGTTACTCGAGAATGTCAATTGTGTAGAGTAATTTTGTTAAGAGTTTGTCACCACAAATGACAAAGTCATGAATGAAACTCAATTTCCTCTGACATCCCTGCAAAAAACCAATTTGCATATGAGTCACAATGCATTGATGAAGTTTATCCGTTTTAGATGAGAAAATATGACTAACCACTGAACAAAAAGAGAACAAATAAACATTGTAAAATTTGTTGAGTAAAACTCAAATATTATTGACACACTTATCGACAGACATGGGAATGAATAGGGAAATGGTTGTTGAAAAATGGCAATCAATTTAAATTGCTCATCAATTATTTATGCACTTGCGAATTCTACTTTCGTTTATTTGGCCAATTAATCAAATGTTTTGTTAATTGGCAAGTGGCGAATGGCGAATGAACGCCTGAAAGTTGCCCGCAGAGATAAACAGACAAATTGGCCACAAACTGACAATATCACGTATACGCCGCATTGGACGCGCCTCTCATTTATTTCAACATACGCGACAGCAAGTGAAATTTAATTTGTACATTACAAATGCGCAAAATTAGCTGCAGTTTGCACAAAAATAATTGCATTTTGCTGTTTGGCTGCTTGGCTGTTTTAAAATTATGCAAAACGCATTTAAGATGCAAGGCAAAGTCGAAGCCACATTGCCACGAATCGTGTCAATGACACATTGTCCAAAAGACAACATCACAATCACTATCAGCACCAGCAACAGCAACAGCAACCAAATTGTCAGAGCCACAAAGCAATTGTGACCAAAACGAAACCACAACTGCGCCCAGACTCCCCCTTCTTCTCTCCTTACTTCTCATTTCCCCCTTGGTGCTCTTCTGCCTTTATATTGGCCACCTCTCTCTTTATGCTCCCTTTGTAACAACTCTTGGCCACCTCCAACCAACCACAACGCCATTGCCATTTGCCTTAATGACTTGCCAATTCTTATGCATATTTAATTTTATGCTTATGCTCATGTTTGCTTTATGGAAATCGGAGATTTTGCCCAAAAATGAAAATGAAAATTTCATGTAACAGCTAAAACCAAGTTGTTGTCTGTACAGTGGTAACAGCAACGAAGTCAACAAGTATTAAGTTTCAATATCTTAATCTATACGCCGAAAAAAGAATAAGAATTAACTTATTTATTTCTATAAAATATGGTTTTCTTTCTAAATTTTAGAGTAGGTTCTAAAAATGTTATTAGGTAAACAATTTTAAACAAATATTAACTCTTTGTAATCCTAGAAAGATTTTATCTTTTAAATTTAAATACTCAAACTTAATAAAGAATTATAAGATATCAAACTAATTTCCAAACTCGAATCTTAATGTGTATTTTCGGATAATTAAAAAGAAGCTATAAAGTTTAAGAAAGTCTGCAAATATTCAACTCTTTCTTATACTCTAAAAGTAATTTGGGAATAATTTAGAATGTATTTTTAAGTTGCATCCCACTGTGCACACTTTTTACATACGTACGTACCTCTTGGACATGTGTAACACATTTTTTTGTGGTCTGCACTTTGGACTTTTGGTGGCGAATATGCAAATATGGTTAAGGTTGAAATGTGAGAAAAGCATTTCATGTAGCCAGGAATGAAACCGAGAACCAATGAAGCGAAAGGGAGAAAGGAAGGGAGAGTGTGAGTGAGAGAGAGTGGAAGCAAGTTCAATAAAAAGCATATAAAATGTATAACAAAGTTCAATTGTATCAATTTGGGCAACAGCGCGATGGGAAAATAAATTAAAAACGCAGAAACCGCAAAATTTCGTATGAGGGGAAGAAGATTGAATGGTCGAATGACTGACTACCCAATGGACAAATAGGCGACCAGTTGCGGCCAGCTTGAAGAACTCATCAATCATAACCATCAATCAGACGTACGTACTCCTAACAAGAACAACACGTATCTTTGAAGTTGACGGCGGGCGTCATAAAATGCAAAGTGCGGAGGAGAGAGAGATAGGGAAAATAGCAATTTTGTGGTCCATTTCAATTACGGGAAGATCTAGAATGTACACAAATGTGTGTAATGAATGTGTACTCAACTATGGGGAACTTTGTAGAAATGGAAATTAGTGTGATAATAATTTACACAGCGCATTTGTTTGTTCAATCCGCTAAAGATAAATTGGCAAATCCTTTGCTCTCTCAATTATTTACACAACAAATGAAACTATTTTAACCACAAACTGTGATGATCTCAGAACTATTTTCATTTTTTTCGCATTGCACTGATGTCACTGCCACTTTAGGCCAAATGGGCTAACAATTAATAAATGCAGCGTTAATCGAGCCAAAACAACAATAATATCTCATCAATTTACACGCTCTTCTTGGGAAGTGGACCAGTGCCAAAGAAGAAAATGTTTTAAAACGGAACTGAATCACATCCCAAACATTTGGGGTAGTCAGAAAAAAGTAATTAAATCTGCGATGATTAAACAGAAAACAATAAAATCATGAAAGCAAAGTAAGGTATTTAAGATGTATTTTTCATGTGAACTATAGTATATAAATCAGTGAATTTATTTATTTTTCAATTTGCTTTGCCAATTTTATAGCTTACGTTTTTTTCAGTTCTTGAAATACTATTGAAATATCATTTTTATTATGATGTTTTCAACTGGATTGATACATAGATAAATCTGTAAAGCGACAGGCATATTAATTGCGAGGTACGATCAGATAAGATCACTTTAACTTTTGCGATACTCGTAATTGTAGAGGCAACCCATTTGCATTCTGGGCCAGCCTCTTTACCCTCTTCCTCTTACCGTGCGCCCACAAGTGGCACGCCCCCATTATTCTCGTCTGTGCGCTGTCTGTTACCTCATTAATTAAACTATTCAATGACTGTGTGTATATGTATGTGTAATGTGCTGTGTTTTGGCAAGCGTGCAATTATGTACTCACATGTACTCAAGCTATTTTTAAAAGCATTTTGCGGTGAAAGGTCTTTGGCAGTGTCACAGCCCACAAGACAAAAAAAGAGAAGCGCCGATGAAAACAAAATGAAAAGGGAAGAGCGATAGAGAAGATCAATAAAGCACGTGATCTAAAGAAAGATCAAACAACAAATCTGTTGACTAGTTCTATAGAAATTACGTTGTAAAGTAAATAATATAATATTAATATTATTATTATTATTAATGTCAAATATTAATATTAATATTAATATTTAATATTTAATATTCAAATGCAAATTTGTAATAGTTTAATAAATGCTTAAAAGCAAACTCATTTTAAATAATTAAACAAATGCATTTAATTCGTTTTCATCATCACAATACTTGTATTGAAATAACTAAATAAATTCAAATAAATTTGAAAGTAATACATATTATTTTACCAGTATTTTAGAGATTGAATTTATATTTAAAATATATTTGCCAAGAGAAATGGTTGATTTATTATACATTTTTGATTAAATTAAAAGTTAAATATTTTCTGTACTCTGAGTATTTACATATTTAAATTGATTTAAATAATCATTTGCTACTTTTAAATATATATATATCCTAATTGAGAACCCAACCCAGTTAAGTAATTCCTTTTGACAAATTAAACACATTTATTTTCCTCGCATGATAGAATTTTATTTAGCAAATTCCAAAACTATTTATGATAAATTAAAATGTATTCACTTTAATGCTCGTCTTGTTGACAATTCTAGTTGAAATGTCATTTTCAAAACAAATTGTTGAAAAGTGATTAGCACATGCCAATGATCATTATTATCATTATCATGTGGCTGTATCTGTTGCTCGGCAATTTCACACGTATTTCAAAAGATGTCAAGCGTTAAATAAGACACGTCATTTGTATCATTAAGCCATTATTTCCGCTTATTCCAGATACTACTAACCCGTCCATACACATAGTTTTCATTTGTCACTCGTCAAGAGGTTTCTCTCATCTCGCCTCATCTTTGGGCGACAGAAGACGCGCGCGTTGTGTTGTCATGTATCGCATATCAAGTGTCATTCAATGAGATTCTGGGTCTATCATTTGGGGGAATGACATCATGAGACATGGCTCTTGGTCATGCATATTTAGCGCCAGATCGCATTCAATGACGCTGTCGCCATTAATCACAATCGTTGCCCACAGAGACAGATACAGAGACAGCGACGAAGTCAATTGCAATTGGCTGTGAATGCCAAGAAAGCCAAGAGAACCACCCACACTGAGATATGAATAAATACGAGTGTATTCGCATTCGTGTTTTAAATGAATGGAGATGAGTTGGAGAATGAAATATGCACTGGCATAAGTAAATATTTTAATAAGTATTATATAGCGTTGGGTGACAGTAAGTCAATCACAATTAGTCGATTTACCAGGCTCTCTCCTCATAGACAATTGCAACATTTTCAATATGGTTGAAATAAGAAATTGTTCATACGTGGACTCCACATTGTCATTCAAATTTGTCATCCTTCTTAGTACCGATATACAAGACTGACCACGACTTGTCTGGAATATCAATCTCCAACTTCTTCGAAGTGACACTAAACAAATTACATTTAATTTATTTTCGTACTACTATTATTAAATAGTATTTCACCTTATTTGAGAGCTGCTCATACGTTCTCGTTGATGCTCTGGAATACAAGTCTGTTTCGGCGATGGTTTCAATTCCAGGGCCATTTTACTGGTGAGTGCATTCATTACTGCCGTAGCTCCAACTTCATCAGAGCCTTTTCCTCCACAACTATTCATACCGAACTGAGAAGCCATGATCTGTTTGCATAAACTTAACTAGAAACTAACCGAAAAGTTTTACAAATTTGTCGTTTTTTACTGTCCAAATACTGTTTTCTTAGAAATTTGATTTCTTCAAAGTGCTCGAAGAATGAAAGGAACTAAACTAAAATGTATTCAAACTTTGAATTTGATTATTTTAGGTTGCTACTACTCTAAAGGCATAGCCTGCCAAGCGGAAACCGTAATTATAATAATTTCTGACGCACAAATAAATATATTCTTATCAAAAACATAATATAATCAAATTTTTTTAACCGAGCTATGAAATTATAATTCTTACTTTAAATATTTATAACAAATGTATTCTAAATAAACATTTATCCTAAGCGAGGACAGGAGAACAAAAATAAATGAGTTCCATTAAAAATAATTTAGCTTTAGACCGCGGCCTAAAAGTATGGAACACTTTTTTATTTGCAGGCTTTTGAATGAAAGTATTTAAATTTAACGAATTTTACAAATACCTTCTTGTCTACTTTTATACTACTTATACATATACTACACTAATTTAAATCCTTTTAAAATTAATATATTCTCTGCTTCCTTCGCCCAATCAAAGAGTATATAAATTTCATGCCTAAACATTATCCTCAATTTATTTGTAAATTCACATAATTAAAATTTTGCTCCCAAAATGCGCTGAAAGTGGAATCCTGTTAATGAATTAGCACCTGAAGAGCCAAAAGGTTCTTGCCACCATCGGTTAAGCGGCTAACATAACTGCCGGATAAAATCATAATGCGATTGCTTTTGTAAATGTTCTTTAGCTTCTGGCTTGAACGAATGCCGTAGACCTCACTGGTATGGACCGAAAGATGTTCGACCTTGGGATTACTGTCTGTTGGCCAAACAGATATGGTGCCTGTAATTTTCGCATCATCTGGAATAACACAAGTCAGCCAGATGAGAAAGACTTCATTGTCGGAACCAGTATCATGAAAAGGACGAGGTTGTAAATTTGGATCATAATTAGGAGTAAAGAGTTCAGTTAGACGAAGACGTGTAGACATCACTAGAACAGGAAACAACTCGGGGAGGTTGTTGGTAGTTTCATCAATAAACTTATCCATGACAAAGTAGGCCATGCTACACTTGGCCTTGTTAAACTGCGTGGCGCGTGTGTCCATAAAGAAAGTCTTGGCCTGGCAAGGAGCAATGCGTTCTATGGCCAAAAATGGATGACTATGGGTTAAATGCTCGTTAAAATCCGAGATAAACATTAATTGTTTGCAATCACAATCGGGACAGTTAATGGGAGAGCGACAAACGTTCAAGGGACGTATTTGATTTGGTTGCAAAACTTCCGGCTTAATGTGCAATACATTAGCTAGATCCTGTCGAGCACAAGGTATTGTTTGGAACTGTGGCAAAGGCGATTCCCGCTGTTTCTGCAGCTCCGATCGATCTAGACTTTTAACATTTTTCAACTCTTTAGGATTCTCGGCAAAGCCATGGAATTTGGCTCGCTGCACAGTGGACACCAGTGTTTGCAGTTTGCTGTGCATACGCTTGGGTTTAGTGTCCGAAATATTCCCATCCTCGTTGGTATCCACATTCACTTGGTCAGCAGGTGGTGCTGTGGGATCAAATATCTCTTCCAGCTCCTCCCTTTCACTTGATTCGATTTTATGATTATTCTCTTGAAACTTATTCAGCACACATTCCAGTTTCTCAGCCAACGCAACTCCAATGGGTTTCTCCATTAAAAGCTCAGTTTCCTCTGCTTGGTTTGGTCGTAATGCCAAGATATGTACTCCACCCTTTTTGCGATCCTTCCTCTCCAGCTCGTCATGTCTATGACGCTTTGTTTGAAGATTCGCTTGGAATTTAAGGTCATTAAGCTCCGTCTTGACACGATTGTATTGATTTTCTACATGGCGTCGTATGTGTTTCCATTCGGTCATTTGATCTTTCTTCTCCTCAAGCTTCGTTTTCAGCTGCTTTTTTAGTTCCATTTCTTGCAATTCCTGCATTTTCTTTAATATTTCAACATTAGGCAGTAGCTTTTTGGGAGGATTCTTGTGGAGCGACTCCTTGCCGAGTAGTGTCTTCTTCTTTTTGGGACTTTCCGTTTGCAGTTGTTGTACACGCTGTTGCCTTTCTTCCAGCCACGGCTTCACCAGATCCTCCAGCTGTTTCCTATCATAGGGCATTTGAAGTCTATGTCGAGGACTGGAGCTGCGAGAAGAATCATCATCCATGTCGTGGGACAGATCTTCCAGAGCATTGCGTTGTTCCTTGGCATCATTGGCAGTTGGCAAATCTAGTTGGACATGTTTATCAGGCTTCAAGGCTCCTAGCTTGGAAATATTCCTAACCTGGCGACTGCGTCTCTCCACTTCCTTTGCTTTTTGCGGCGATTGATTAAGCACAGATTTCGAGCGTCTTTCGATAGCGGGATTATCCCTTTGTTGGCGTCGAGAACGATTCTCGCTAAGGGATCGCAACTTCTGGTCCCGAATGGAATCACGTGGCAGTACGGCCATAACTTCTTGCATCGTTACCTTTTGGGCATCTCGGTGTGTCACATCCTTTGCTGACCAACACTTTATGCTCGCCTCCAGGGCATGATTTGCCAATCTCTTTTTAGGCTGATGCTCCTCCAAATGCTGCGACAGATCCTTATCTATGTCACACCTAAAAAAGAACCTCAGAGCTTCGCATCGAGAGCACCAATCTGATATACCTTCCAGATGGGACTCTTCATTTGGATGTCTTCGACGTCGGAACTCAAACTCTGGACTCTTACTGCCCAACTCAGACTTCTTTAAACCACAAATGGTGCAGATATACATAGTGGATAAAATCAGGTAAAATGTATGAAAAGTTATTTCCAGTAAAACTGAATAAAATATATAAAAAAGATGTGCAAACAATTTTAAAAACTGACCGGACTGAAGTTGATTTTGAGGAGTTTTCATTTTTTGTAAAAAGTCATGTCAAAGTTGACTAAAAATTTGACATGTAATTTGATTTTTGAAAATAACTATTTTAGAATCAATATATAGATCAAATCATGATCAAGATGGCATTCCGCATAATAATCGGTCAGTTTATGACGAACATACGCAAGTTACAATTCTGTTGACCCATGGTCCAGGTAATTTTCACATAATCAAAAACTGCATAGAGTATTAACTCTTCGACCTTAACTCGATATGCAACTGTTCTTTTCGTTCATTCATTTCCACTCGTTGTTAAGCGAACTGTGAGATAATGTTTTATTTAGATAAATATGTGCATATGCAGATTGATTAGCTGCCTCTCTTTTTGAAAGCCCATTCACCTGCTTGACATCGATCATACAGTTCACATCTTCACCCTTTTCCCCTTTCCCCTTTCTCTCCCTCAGGCACACTCGAATGTCACTTTGGAGCCCACGTGTTGACCGTGAAATTTACATGTTAGACAAGGCAAAGACAACAGACACATTGCAAAAAAAAGTACATAAGTTGAGAAAGAAGAAGCAATTCAAGGTAATGCTCCATGCTCCAATTGAAGATCTGAAGAGGCTATTGAAATTGTCAAACGCCCCACGTTAAGAGGCTGCGTTGCCAAAAATCGGCTTAAAGCCGCAATGGGGATCGGTTTTTGGTTTTTTTGGAATTGTTTTGGTTCACTTGGGTTGACTTTGGGCCATGATTCAGCAGTGTTTAAATGTTTGTTGATAAGATGCGCAAAAATAAAAGAAAAAGACAGATAGATAGATGGACAAATAACGGAACATGGCAACAAGACAAAGTAAGACAAATATTTAAACACTTTGCCGAGGCTCGAAGGTCTGTGCGAAGATCGTTTAAGTATAAATACGGAGAGTATCGACTTGGTCAACTATCAAACGTTTGACAACCAAACAACGGACAACAACATGGTAAGTGAGCTGGTCAATAGGGAAACAACTGTAGCTAATCCTACTACTATTTTGTATTACTACTTTTTCTACTACTACTTTGTTTTCCTCTTTAGAAAACCTGCCTTGTGTCTTTGGCAATTTGTGCCTGCATCGCTTTGGCAGCTGCGGATGTATCCCACCTGTCGAGCAGTTATTTGCCACCTCCAAAACCGGAACAGGTGGAACACATGACCATTGAGCAGCATGAGCTACGTGAGCTGCCGGAACAAGTGGACTATATGCGTGAGAATGAACAGGGAGCCATGGAGTTGACACCCAGCAGTCAACTGACACCTCCAGTTATGCCGGAAGAAGAGCAGATGCTCGCCAGTCGCTATCTTCCCCCAGCAGAGACGGAACAAATGCCTGCCACACGCTACTTGCCACCTGGTCAGCCAGCTATGCCGGAAATGGAGCAGATGCCCGAGATGCCTGCCACACGCTACTTGCCCCCAGCTCAGCCTACACAACGTGCTGAACCCGAACCGGAGCCCATGATGCAGCCCGAGATGATGCCAGAGCAAGCCATGGAGTATATGCCACCAGTTGAACCTCAATCTCAGCCTCAATCTCAAGTTGAACTTCAGGCTGCGCCTGCCATGCGTTATCTGCCTCCTGTTCAGCAGCCAGAGCAACCTCAGTACACCTATCAGCAGTACCAGGAGCAACTGCAACAGGAACAGGATATGCCCTACATTCTGGATGTGCAACAACCTGCAGCTCCATCTGATGCTGAGACTTTGGCCTTTGAACCTGAGCCAGCTCATGAACTGCGCAATGATGGATATCATTACAAACAGGCTGCTGAGGAACAGCGTCTGAGGCATTAAGTCACCTTCTGACTCACTGGATGAATTCATTTTAATTCATCATTTGTTGTTAATTTGTTGCTTAACTTAGTACTTAAAAAAATCGATTAAAAGTTGTTGAGAGTGAAATTTATATTGGAAAAGGATTAATGGGACTAAGGATTAGTTTTAACAGTGTTGGTTTAGAAAAAGAAGTTCCCATCTCATATTACAAGCTTTAACCCACATTAGACCCAAATAATGTTATCTAATCTGTAGTTATTCAGTTTATTGCAAAGCCATTCCATTAAAATTGTCAATTAAATAATTACTAAACACATAGACCAGAAAATTTCACTATTAATTTCCATCTTCTTCCTCCTCCTCGTCATTCTCAACGGTAGCACCTTCCCTTAGCATTTCCACTTTGTGTATGCTAAAGTCAATGTTATAGAAGGGCACATTGAGGGTAACCACGATGCAGTATAGAAGCACCTGAAGATGCCTAGTACGAAGGAGATATGAGGCGCCCTGTTGCTTGGGAAACAATGGTTGATCCTTTTCCTGGCAATCGTACATGAAGTAACCACCATCGTGTCCTGGACAGAAGCCAATGGCCAAAGCTCTTTTCCTAACCATCACAATGCCATATTGATAGTGACTGAAGAAGTAGATCAACGCCTCGGAGAGATTCATGCGATTGAAGGTAGGAACACGATAGAGTTTTCCATAACAGACATGTTCGATGTGGACCACAAAGTTAATGGTCTCCAAGGAACAATCAATATTGAGATTCTCCAGTGAGAACTCGTAATCCTCTTGTTTGATTTGCTCAACACTCTCTTGGAAATACTTGTCACCACTGACGACAATCGTGTCCAGTAATTGTGCACTCCAGTCCATAAGATTATAGACACTTGCTGCACAGCAAGCAATGACATAGATGCCAAGATACTGACGTCCACGGTTGAGGTCCTCAAAGACAGGAGCCTCGGGATGAAGATTACCCCAAAGGGACCACAAACGTCCCTCAATCTCCACGTCATATTTCTTAAGTTTACTCACTGGCAGATTGCGATACTTTCCAGAGGTATTCCTTCGATTCATGCGACTCCAGACAGGCAAACAATTCTCCAGTTCCAACCAGCCTAAAGATTCATTGGTGGCACAAATCTCATACTCAGGATGTCCATATTGATTGTTGGAGCATGTCATGGGCACCGACAGATCCGTTAGGAGTTGTAGGATGCGAGCATTCGGAGCAGCCTTCTTGTAAGAGAGAATATCCACGACATAGAACATGTACTGACTTTGCTCCTTCCAATCTGGTTGGGCACAACGTTTATCGATATATTTGAACATGGAATCCACATCGGCAAACAGAACCCAGGAAGCAGTATTACGTTCAGGAAAACGTTTAGGTCCTTTCGGGCACTTTATCTTCTTCTTACCATCTCCACCATCATCCTCCTCATCACCGCCAGCATCATTCTCTTCCTCCTCACCGCCTCCCGTGTCCATACTAGCATAAGGATCGAAGAGATGATAGTACTCATCATGGTACAAGGCATAACAACCATTGGGAGTAAAGATCATGAGATACTTCCTGGTATTTAACGTCTTTTGCAGCTTCTTCTTGATTATGCTGAGACCCGCCTCTGGGGTTAGCTTCTGAGGTTTCGGAGCTGGAGTCCACATGCCCTGAGGCTCAAACAAGCGTATCCAGATATCAAATTCATAATCATCAAGGGTTACATGACGCACCACACGCTCAAAGATCGATTGCAGCTCACAGACACGACTTGCAATCGATTTGGCATGAGTTATAACCCGATCAATTCGATAGGAGTTCCATTGATTGAGCGGACGGAGAGAACAACTGAGTATGGCCAAAGCGCAGGCAAAGTAACACGGTTTGATCTCCTTAAAGGAACCATCCTCACGTCCATCCATATTCATGCTGCCCTGGATCTTGAAGTTGCAATCCTTCTCCCGCATGCGATAACCATAGAGAATGGGACGAGGCTTATATGTTTTACGGATTTCTTTCGGAAGTTTTTTGCCCGGTTTGTGCTTCAGCTCCATTTCCTCTTCGCCCTCTGCCTCTGCCTCCTCCTCCATGTCCATTAAACCAAAGTCCTCTTCATTCTCATCCATTGCCTCGTCCAGGCCAAGATCCTTATACTCCGCTGTTAATTGAATTTTGTGTTGTGTAGTGTAATTTTGATGGAATATGCAAAGTGAACTTACGTTTACGTTTCTTGCGATCCTCGTGTGATTTCTTTGCTTCGAAAAAGTCCTGTATACGTTTGTTCTCCTTCTTCAGCTCCTCGTCAATGTAACGCATTTTCTCTAAACGCTGCTCTCTCAATTTCTTCTTTCTTACCGCCTCCGCATTGAACTCCGCATCCTCATCCATCTTGGCCCAGCGACGGAATCGACCATCAATATTGTTATCCACAATCTTGATGGCAGCCACTATATAATTCATCACCGTACATCCCTGAGGATTACAGCCAAATTCGATACGTCTTATTAAGGAATCCAGTTCGATAAATCGCATCATGCAGGCGGGACCACCCCCGCTTTTCCGATATCCTATGGCATTACAAGGGAAGCCAATAAACATATAGAGCAGATTATAACGCTTGAATATGACACAGGAAAAGTGCTGACAGACGACCAGGACCCGATTGCTATCGATAAGCAACTCAAGCAGATCCTGACGCAGTGAAGACGATACCGAAGATTTATAAACCTCATTTACAACCAAAGAGAAATTGCTTTTCCCCACGGCAATATCCGGTAACTTCTTGTTCAGCAAACAGGAGAGATTGAATTCATAACTCTGGTAATCGTCGCTGAAACTGTTGACGGATGTCAGACAGAACTCTATGAGATCTGCATTCCAGGTGGACACTTTGTATTTAGCCGAGACTGCCATGGCCACCAAGGCGGAGAGAAGTCCTCCCAATTTAGTCATTTCCTCATCCAGAGGCGGCAACTTTGTGGTGCCCATAATGATGTAGGCTCCATCATGGAGGGTCATATAGTTGGACTTTAGTTCCAGCTCCTCTTCTATTGTCAACACACGCTTGAGATCTTCCTCCTCCTCCTCGCCGAGCTCGTAGCCACGCTTGATCTTCAGACGCAACGCACGGAGATTCTCTTTGTCCGAGCGTAATAGAACTCTCTGTGCCTGTCTGTATAGGTGAGGACGATCGAATTTGGGTTCAGGTAATTCCTTGATAATATTATTGATGATTGAGAGTATGAGCTCCTCGACAAACTCTTTCTCATCCCGGACAGGAATACGCTCCTCTGCGGGAATGCTCTCAATGCTCTTCTTTTGCACCAATTCTTTTTCTCCAGTTTCATCTGTAAACGTTGGTAGTCCCATCTGCAGGGCAGGAAACTTGTTTGTCTGCTGTGTCATCACTTGAAGTGGACGTATGCATCCGGTTCTTACACCATGGATAAAGAACTTGCCACCACGACGCATCTTCAAGGCATTCTGATAAATAAAACGTACAAAGGAATCAAATGTGGTGTGCATTTGTAGAACAGCTAATCCTTTGATACGATAATCATCAGGATCGACGACCATGCCCACACGATTACGTCGAAATGGATCAAAGGCATAGAAGAATTCACGATCTCTCCAAATGGATAAAACGGAATTATCAATCTGAAGTAGAGCTCCCGGCCACTCCTGCATTTCAAACAGATGCTTCAGGGCCTGAGTCAACTGGGAATCTAGATAGGATGGACAGTCTGTTACATGTCCAGTTATCAAGAAAGGATGCTTGCGAACTGTGGCCTTAAAGGCACCCATTAAAAACATTTCCGGCAAATCAACAACGTTCAATTCCGGTTTTTTGTTCTTCCAACGCTTGCCATCCAACCTGAACTTCTTCCGTAGAGTCTTATAATAAGCAACGCCATATCTGATGATATCATCAATAGTCATGGGCCGCCACACTTTGGCCAGCTCGAATTCCGAGTAAATTAACGCAATTAGGGACACGACCAAAGATGCATTCTTTTCCGTACCGGAAATGGGTTGTTGTATACCGCTATTTCCGCCTGTTTTCACAGCAAAATGTTCATTAACCACCGCCCACAATTTGTGATAATGATGACTTATATCTTTGGAAATTTCCGCTTCTTTTAGCTTTCCATATTGGGTCAGCGATATTTCATAGATGTTGAACTCATCCTCCGGTTTCAAATCACTAAACTTGGTTATCAAATGCACCAAGTGTTCCACATATCGGGTTGCCATCAGCGAACATTTTCCCTCCTCAAAGTCACGCAGACAGAGATCATTGCGACCATTTGCATCAAAGATAAAGAAAGAGTTTGAACAACGCTTCCAGATCAGAAGGAACATATCACGGGAGGTGAAAATACAGGCATTGTATTTAGAAAAGTATAGAGAAAGTGCTTTATAGACATTGGGTTCATTTTTAAACTGCCCTGTAAAGTGTATGACAATTTTAACAGCCGATTGACGTTCCACAACCTGAGGTAAAATGTCAAAATCATTGTCCTCAGACTTGTAATTAAGGCTTTGACTCTTTTTCAATAATTTTATGCCTCTTTTTAATATGCCATCCATTGTGCCAGCGGTCCAGAAATCCGGATTCATATGATAAGTCTCCACAAAGGCTATAATTATGGCAGCTATCTCACTGGGTCGATTATAGTAACTGTGATTTAATTTTAATTATTAGTCAGTAATCTAGCTTTAATTATAAAAACCCAAGCTGATATTTCTGATATTTAAACTTACGATTGTCGAAATGCTTCTCTTTTAGGTTCTGGAAAGATATTTCGAGTACCAAACACGATTTCAGCCCCGAATGTTTTTCCTAGCTGCTCGGGAATATTGTACACGGTGAGTTCGAGATCTTGAGCTATATTTTTTGTTGGGTGAGGCTAAAGGAATTAACTAACAAAACGAAAAAGATCCTTATTAACTACACACCATATTTGGGTAAGGATGCTGTTATAAAATCCTGATCCAAATCCATTTCACGCTTTTGCATGCCCATATTCCAGGTCCACAAATCTTGCGGATTACAGCCTTCGATAATGTCATAGGTGCGCAGATTTTCACCTTCTAAACCCTCTTGAATAATACGTGGATTATATGTGGGAAAAGGCAATTCTTCTAGAGGTCCAACTTGAGTTTCGTTTATATAAATTCGACTTTTGGGACGTTTCAATTCAAGCTGAGAAGTATGGGGAGTAAGGAGTTGAAAACTAAACAATAACCGAACTTTAGCTACAGTTTTAGGTGAACATAAATGACTATGTATTTTTAATATGTTATATTAACTGATTTGTAAGTATCTTATTTTATATTAATTTCTGCAGCTCTGTCAACAGTTGTTTAGGTTTCAGGGATATTATGGTAATTTGCATAATGTTTTCCATCGTAATTTGTGCTTAATT
This sequence comes from Drosophila neotestacea, assembly GCA_035044365.1. Classification (NCBI taxonomy): domain Eukaryota; kingdom Metazoa; phylum Arthropoda; class Insecta; order Diptera; family Drosophilidae; genus Drosophila; species Drosophila neotestacea. The sequence continues at coordinate 5,381,121 of JAWNMD010000273.1, read as the reverse complement.
GAAGCTAATTGTATATGCCATTACGCATACGCCACGTAGGTCGAGCCTCGCCTGCGCATTTGGCCCCCGCAGTTGCATAAACTTCGCACAACAAAAGCAACAGCAAAAGCAAAAAGCGAAACCATAAAAGCGTAGAAATAAAAGTTGGAAGACAGCTTTATGATCACACACACAGACAGCCAGCCAGCCCTATAAACAATGAAAGTCCCGTCCATATGGTTAAGTTATCGCAAATACTCGATATGCTTTCACTTGTCCGAGAGTCCGAATCTTTCTCCTGCTCTGTGTCCCCGATAGACATTTATGTGCGAGTTAATGCGACATTTCAAGTTGCAAAGCTGAAAATAGCACGCATACGCCATGGATGCCGGCGTGAACACGCCTATAAATACAGTAGATACACAGTATATAAGAGTACTATGTACTTGTACGAGAATGGGACTATACATATATGTATGTGTATATCTAGAGCTAAATATGGAGGCCAGACCCAACGCTATTGTGGCTGACTATTGAAGTTAGTAAGCGGCATAAGGTAAGCACGAAATGCCAACTAGACTGGCTAACTAAATACACGACGGCTGTCTGTAGGTGTTGCTAGTGGTAGTAACTGTAAGTGAGTGTATGAGTGTGTGTTGGTGTATGTATTGGTGACTGCCTCTATGGCTGGCTGGCCACGCTGACGGCCACAAAACAGCGCACAGAGCAGTAAACAACGAACAGCGCTTAGTGCCACATCACGAATCTTATCGCAAGCGCACGAATGCCAGAAACAACAACAACTACAACAACAGCAGCAGCAACAACAAAAACCCGACTAACTCGAGCCGAGCGTAGGTCGCTTCACTTCGGCTGCAGAACAAACAAGTCATCTAACACACAAAATACGTAAGAAAATATAAATGGGAAAAGAAACCAAACGAAAAATAATAAAACACAGCACATAGCAAGTAAAAGCAACAGCAGCTACAACTGCTACAACAACAATAGCAACAGTAGCAACAAGAACAACAACAACAGTAGCAACAACAGCAATTGGCAAGTGAACGAGCACTTATAGCATACGACGACGAGACGCCAATAAATACGAGTACGTAGTGCGATACTAATACAAACAACAACAACAACAACAACTACTACAACTAGAACAACAACAGCAGCAGCAACAAGCACAGCAACAACAACTACAACTGCAAACACATTGACAACAAAATTACGCGCAACCCTCTTAACTTTAAATGCTGCTGACGCGAGAGTTGGCAAAATGTCAAACCAGCTACGTAGTTGTTGTTATTGTTGCAGTTCTTGTTGTTGTATCGTAGGCATGACGCAAGAAGGAGACACTAAAAGAGTGTATAATAACTGCAGGTGTTTTTTTATTTCATTTCGTTTAGTTAAACCTACTGCACTTAAAATCGCACATAAATAAATCAATTAAAAAGGCTTAAAATCAATAAAAGTTTACATTGTAGCGTAGAAGAGAGGCTAAGAAGCAGGAATAAGACGAAATTGAGAGACCAAAATATATTTCTAATAGTGACTAGTGACATAAGCTACAAGTTTTTTACTTGTGGGCCTGGAAACTAAAAAAAATAAATATTAAGAGTAATAATTATTTTAAAGCTGATTTCATAAAGATACATTTTAAATATTGGTAATGGTTATAGTACAAATTAATCATATGTAGACACATTTTTTTAGTGTCTATATAAGTTCTAAAATAGATATCAGAATGTTAATTTGATCTCAAATAGTTAGGAACTATCTATCAGATAAAGTTAAAGTAGTCACCGTAAAAACTCTCCTTAATATTCTTAATGTTTTCAATGTGATTGATAAATAAAAGTCCTTAAATATTATAGATAAGTTAAAAGTCCCTAAATTAATAATTTTTGTTGTTAATTATCGGTGGCTGCGAGCTTTTCCATTCTTTCATAATTTTCATTTTTAAATATATTTTAATAATTTAATAACTGTATGTTTAAAAGGATTGAATATAAATTTTTAATTAGAGAGTAATTTTTCACTCATTAATCATAACAGTTACATATGTATGTATATTCCCCTTATAATTATTAAAAAAAAAAAAAAAATTGACACGTGTCCAGCAAGTGCAAGAACATGTAAACACAGTGACTCATAGTTCAGTTTAGACAACATTTTATTAGTAGTGCTTAATACAAATAATTTACATAAATTAAATTTAAGGAAACTGCGTTTAAATTCTGTTCATAAACTCTTTCGATTAAAAGATAAGCTCGTTTCAAATTTGTAATATGTAAGAGTAGTGGATTAAACAAGCAGTGAGTCACTGTATGTCCAGTTGTGTATGTGTGTGTGTGTGTATGAGCGTGTGTATGCAGAGCAGCTGCTGTTTGTAAAGGGAAGAAGCAGCAGAATTTGTAGCCTGTTTTCAAGTTCATCAAGGAGCAAAAGAGGCAACAAACAACGAAACACGTCAGCAAAGTCGAAACTTAATAACACTGTATATGTGTTTGCGTGTGCTTTTCTGAGTGTGAGAGTGTGTGTTTAGCGAGTGTAGCATATGCACATGCCATTAAGATGCTGAAGTTGCATAAAAGCCAAGTCAAACATACAAAAGAAGCCCATGGCATGCAATAAAGACTTGTGGGGCCAGGTGTTGTTGTTGTTCTTGTTGTTGTTGCCTTTGCTGTGTTGGGTTGCCACTTTTTTCACTTTTTTTTTCAAACCTAACGAACGAGCGGCCATAACAACATAACGCACACAAAGAGACAGTCACACAAACACACACGCATAGACAGCAGGCAAACAAGCGACGCCAAAGTAAAGCGCAATAAGAGCAATGGCAGCTGCAGGGGCGTAGGCCACTCAGGGTAAAAAAAGGGGCCAGCAAGGATCTGAGCAGCAAAAGTTATAGTCAAACATGCCAGCTAGACATAATGATTATCTGGTCAAATAGTTTGCGCTGATAAGGGGCACATTTAATAAACGCCCCATAAAAACACATTAAATCGCATTTTATCAATATCAATATAATTTGTTCGTGCTCCAACTGTAGACATAAAGCGTAAAAGTTTGAAGAGTTCACACACAGACAAACTGACATTTAATGATACGTATATGAACATTTGTATGTGCATGTATTATTTGATTTTGCCTTATCTGCAGAACAGTTAATTAGCTTAGCGTTGCTCAGACAAAAATAAAACATTTCTTAAGAGAAATATTAACTTGTAATCAAAATACCTTTAAATTGGGCAATCTTCTCATAATTAAATGACCAGCTACGCCCCTGGCATTTGAAATATACATAAGTAACAAATAAAGCGCTCAAAAGGAAATCAAGAACGTAGAAACATGTAACTAACAATAAGAGCGCAAATGAAAGAAGCGAACGCATTGCGCAGCAGCAGCAACAACAACATCCAATGCAATCGTTTCTGCATGTATGCGAGAGTGTAAATGTGCAAATGCATGCATGTATGTGTGAGTGTACAGCTGCTCCTCGCAGAACTATAGTTTGAACTAGTACTTTCAGCTGGAATAGCATTAAATATCGTTGTCCTAGCGATATTAACTGGGATGTTTACTAATAAAGAGTAAATGAAAGTAAAAACGCATTTAAAACTCCCATCCTTATCTAACATACTCAAGCATCTAGCAACACACTCTAGCGCATTTCTGTTGCTACCACAAACAACAGCAAGCACACATATAAACTCACACACACACGCATAGGCAGGCGGACTGTGGTGCATAGCGTACCGTTTTTATTTCATATGGCCACAGACACTCACAACGGCAACAACAACGACAACAAGAGCATACGAACATACGGCAAACACCTGAAACCGAAAAAAAAACAACAGTGCACAAGTGTTACTCAGCGAACAAGCACGCGTGTAAAAATGTCGCCCCGGCAGCAGAAACAACAAAATCACTGAGAATAACACACTAAAACAATTGAACGACTGGCAACGAGCGTAACAAACAAAGCAGAGCAAAGTAAAAACCACAATCTAACAAACATTTAGGCTTAATTTAAACAAATTTTCAATTTCAAATGCAAATTGCATTTATATTTATTGTAACAAATGGTTTTTCTATTTGCGCAGCATTGAAAGGAGTCGGCAACAATAAACGTGGGAGCATCGCTCTCTACATTCGCTCTCTGAGAGACAAAGAGAGTGGCAAGCAACAGCGCAATTGGCTTTTTAGCAGCTTGAGCTATCATTTTGAGGACGCTGCGCAGCTGTCGACGTTGACGTCGACGGGCGAAGAGGAGGGAGACAAAGCAAAGAGAAAGAGAAGGGGAAGTTAAATATTGAAACTGCATTTTGTGCAAACGCGCAGCAGCCATGGCCACAGCGACAGCGACAGCAGCAACCACAAAAAAAGGCATCAACAGCAACAACAAAGGGGTAAGTCAATGTGTCTGTGTTGTTAACTTGGCCTTTTAAGCTGGCCGAGGGTTGATTTGTTATGCGCTATTGCTTATGACACATGCACTCACACACACACTCGTGCATACACAGTCGCAGCCGTGTTAGCAAGACCATTCATTGAAACACAGTAGCGTAGCCTTTCAATTTTTAAAAGGGGATAGTAGTTAAATTAACTAAATTCAATTAAATTAAATACTGTCAAGTCTGGGTAAATTTACAGAACTTGTTACTAAATAAATCAGTAATAATACAATGTTGGACTAAAGTCAATACTCAATATAGTTAACAAATTGTCCTTGAAATAATTCGTTGGCTGAGGAATAGATGATGAAAAGATGCCTCTACTCAATGGACCCCTTATAGTCTACGCCGCTGTAATTTTGTACTCATTTTACAGCTTTTACTTATTATTAATAATATTAAGCAAAACGGAAGCCTATCTATGTACTTATTCATAACTCCTTGCAGGACAAAGGAAAATCTCGCCGTAATGAACGGAACATATTGACCTTTTATGAGAAAATTGCCGTTATACGTTACTACGATGAAACGAATATCTCGAGGAATAGCCTGGCCAAAATGTTCCATTGTTGTGCCACACAAATACGCCGGATTCTGGAAAAGAAGCGGGAACTTTTGCAGCAACTAGCGACTCTTAGCGAAGCGGATGCATCCATAATTATTGAGGAGATGACGCGAAAACGTCGCAAGTTCGAAATGAGCGCCATTAGTTTTCTCCTGCATGAATGGGTGGAAAGATCTCGACAACTGCGTCTTGGAGTCAGCATAAGGAATCACACACTTAAGGAGACAGCACTAAGAATGGCTGCCGTGCTCAATTTGCCAGCATTTAGACCATCTTATCGCTGGCTTAATAGATTTCGAGGAAAGTACAAGTACGAGGAAGATGATCTGTGTTATACAGGACCAAGTCCTGTGGCGAGCACACTGCCCGTGGAACAGATTATAGTGGAGTTCAAGCACGCTCTGCCCAATTTTATGCAAAAAGAACTGGCCAATGTCGATGTGGATGTAAAGACGAACATGCCAACGACAGAACTGGTCAACTTATCGAGCGACAACAGTGAAATATCTGATGGAGATGAGCTGGATGATGATGGCGTCGAAATGGTGACCTGTGAGCCTAGTGTGCTGCCTTCACCGGCAAGCACATCGGATGGGGAGGACGAACCAACAATGGAACTGCCCCAACAGCAGGAACAGGATCCTTCAACTAGTCTACTTTTGAATGCAGGAACCTGCACCCTGCTAAGCAGCGTCTTTCCCCACCTGGCTATCATCCATCAATTTGCTCTCATGAACTCTGATGTGCAGGCATTGGAGCTGATCTCACAGCTGGGCGTGCACATGCAACAACAGGCAACATCGGGAGCCTATCGCGCCATTTCACTACCGGGAAATGGTGCGGAACCCCCACAGTTGCCGCCGGGCAGCATTTATGCAGATATAGATGATATTGAGTTGATAGAATAAAACCTAACTTATACTAAATTTAAAAGTCATATATTAAAATATTTAAACACTTACCATGCGCTTGTCGGGTATTATTATCATATTGGAGCTACATTCTGGCGATGCTAATTGTGGTTTCACTTCGGTTTCTTCCTCTTCCCCCTCGACATCCTCCTCTTCTTCGGCCTCATCCAAATTCATGGGACTGTTGAGAGCCACAAGATCTTTGGGGCATGTTTTATCAATGCGTGCATCGTGCTCTACAAGTCCCACCTCCATTTTGGACATTAACAATTTTTCACGCATTATGGCATTAGTTTTCAGTTCTTCAGGTGTTCTTTGTGGTATTGTGCACATGGTGAACTCATCGTAGAGATCACACTTCTTCTTGAACGGACGTGTGAAACGGGATTCCTCAGCCTTCTGATGAAGACGACGCAGTTCATCCTCAATAGTTAGAACATGGGATATTGTTGAGTTCGGAGGTTTCTTGCAAACACGTTCACGAGCTGGACAATTCTCGACTTTCCATTCCGTTATGACGTTGTCTCCCATGTACGTACGCACTGCATATGGATTCACTGATGGACTTGCGTCCGCATTTACCTCAACAAATTTTTTAAGCATTTTGGCAAGCTATGCACTTTGAATTTTGCAGCAAATAATAGTATAGAGTGTTAACAGTTAATTTAGTATTCTAATTTAGTGTTTCTTGTTGAATAAATCACACACGATTGATTAAAGTTTCGTTGAAATCAAAATAAGCCTACTAAAAATTTGGCGGGCTCAGAAGCTACTATGTTGCCAGACCTTCAAAATACGATAGCAAATTGTTAATCGATAACTACCACTGTTAATTTACAGACCCGCGAAATGTTAAGTTTCCTTGATGTAAATAAACAGTGCTGCCACAGCTGTTAGCAGAACATAAATCACCACCTATGGTTGAGTTGTGAAAGTAAATTCTTATCGATACCGTCCCTGTCTTTTGGCCAAAAAACAACAACAAAGGCTGCAAGAACGGACAAACGACAAGTGTATAAAAAAGTGCATTCTCTGAGTTTAAGCGAATCAATTATTAAAATAAAGAGATAATTTTGCATTACACCGAATTGATTTGTCGCAAATGAGACACACTTGCTGTGCTCGCTTTTCGTGGCAGTCGCAAATTAGTTTTACATGAGCATACTATGAAAATTGACGAGAATTAATAAACGCCCAGTACAACTTAGGCAAAAAGTTAACACGCCAAGATGTGGATTCAACCAAAGGAGTTGTTGTTGCCCTCGGCATTTTGGTAAGTAAAAGAATTTCACAATAATTCCAATAGTAGTTGGTTGGGGGGTGTTTCGTCTATGTGGGATGCTGCGATGTGACCCCCGCATACACCCGCTTTTCCAGCAGCTGATTAATTTAAAGAACACACATACACAAAACCGTGTTGTGTAGGTGTGTGTAAATATGTGTGCTATTGTTGTTGCTCCGCACTATAAGCTGATAACTAATTGAGCAGAGTTCAAGTCGTCAAACTCTCCACAGATTCCACATGCAGCTGTGGAACGTAGAACGTGGAACAAAGACGCAGCAAGCTTAAAATATGATTGTTCAACTGTTTTCTTTGCTGCGTAAAAAAATCCCCATGGCCACACACACACACCTCTACATGCATATGTGAACTTTTTGTTCAATCTCAACTCTGTTTTTCGCTTTTCTTTGCAGGATCGCCGAAATGTACTCCAAGTACTTTGTGCTGCAAAAGCGTCGCGGACACGGGGAATCCAGAGGATTTGGCTCGATGCTGGTGGGCACCTTTGATAGCGTTATGAACACTAAGCCAGCCCCCTATCGAATACTGCATCAGACACCATCCTCTGAAGTTTCTTACGGTAGGTTATAATCTCTTTCTCAGAAAGTACACCTTATCAGCGTACTTTTTAAGTGGGCTGTGTGGTAAATATAAGAGGTGCACACCGGGGGGAGTGTCCAATCAATGGACTGACTGACTCATTCAATACATACATAGGAAAACGCAGATTTATATGTACTATATACACTCATGTGTGTTATTGGGGCATATTCAATTAATTGAGGTGACAAATGGGTGCTTGATAAATAGGTAAAGATGTTATTGAAATAATGTTTTGAAAAACGTATGCCCATTATTGCAAACTGTACTTTAATAAAGGATGGAAAATTTAGTTAGAAAACTGCTAAAATAATAATAATGCAAAAGAATCTATAAAAGATTCACATAATTAGCTAAAGGTCAAAGTAACAACAATTGCTAGTTAAAAATACTCCTAAGCACAATGTCATGTTTTATATATAGAACCACTTTAGTAGGAATCATTTACTAGAGGAATAGATTTGATATCTATCGACTTGGGTAACAGCCTGTGAGTCAGACTATTAGATAACTAATCATAATATAAAAACTAAATGGTATATATGTTGCATTACACAATAAAAGCTTGGTGTACAATCAATATTAATATATTATTTTTCTACATCATTGTTGTGCACTCTTTATCATTAGAAATTGCCATTGGCATTACGCAAGATGAGATTGTTAAGGACTGGGAATGGCTTCAAGCCAATCTGTTTAGTGTACTCAATGAAATGGAAAATGAGGATGAAGTAACAAACTTTACAATATGCAAAATACAATCGTTGTATGCTCAAAATAATCAAGACGATACTGGTGAATCGCCGGACTTTAAAGTGATGACATCGCAGTTTCGACAAATCTTCAAAATGCCTGAAGAGGAGCGTCTGGTCAACTCATATTCGGCCACGTAAGTCTACATTTACTTGATAAATCAATTGATCGATTAATATATAATTATTTTTCTATTTCAGTTATGTGAAGAACAAAATACCGCGACAGGGACAATTGTACATCTCACTGAATCATGTATGCTTCTATTCGTATATTCTGAGCCAGGAGATTAAGCGGATTATACGCTTTGCTGAGCTGGAGGATATTAGCAGGAGTGGCAATACTATATATCTGAAGACTACCAATAATATGACCTATAATTTCACGCTGCTCTTCAATGCAAATGAGCCGCATGTGTTGATTGAGCAGCTTAACAAGATGGCTATACAAAAGTTAATCCAGGATCCGGAGAGTCCTGTTGTCGATCATGACACCTCGAATTTTACACGCTTCGGCACAAAGGTTTCCAAAAAGCCAGTTCTATTACGCGATTTGACGGCACGTCAAAAATCTGAAGAATTTCGCGTATATTTTCGTCTACCGCAAACGGAAATCATAGATGGCAAGATAAAGGCCGATATATGGACTCCGTATTCAAAGCGTTTTCATGCTGGCTATATTTATTTGTCGCCCAACTTCTTTTGCTTTCGCAGCGATGTCAAAGATTTGGTTAGCCTAGTAATACCCATGAAAACTATTAAGGTAAGTACACACAAATTGATTGTTAAGTTGATTAAGTTAATTTTATTAGTGTTTGTTTAATACAAATTCTATTGTTGTTTATAGAGTGTGGAGAAGAAGGACGATGGCCAGCAGCGTTTTGACAATCAAATTGTCATCTTTACATCGGAGAATGTGCCTTTTATGTTTTCAAAGATTGTGGATCGCGAGGTGCTCATCTCAAAGATTACAGATCTTTTATCGCGCATCCATGTGTAAGTTAATAGTTTAGTTTTACAATGAACTTCTATTATAATATGTGTTATTCTATTGTAGACCCGTGAGCAGAGAACGCGCCAAGTATGACATCTCTTGGAGTAAACAGACCGCATTGTTGAACACATTTAAAACGCAGTTTAGCGCAGACATACAGAAGAAGCAGGAGTTGAAGCTGGCACGCTGGGAGGATCACTTTCGTGATTTTGGACGTGGCATTGCAATGTTTCGCACCACAGATGTGATTAATTTGATTGTAGAGGGTATACCAGATAAGTTAAGGCAGGAGATTTGGCTAATCTTCTCGGGAGCCATACACGACAAGGAAATGAATCCCGGACTCTATGAGGATCTGGTTGAGAAGGCCGCCTGCATTAAGGATTGCTTTGCCCACGATGAAATCGATAGAGATTTGCCACGTTCTCTGCCCGAACATCCTGCATTCCAATGCACCGATGGCATTGGCGCCTTACGTCGTGTCCTGCAGGCATATGCACTCCGTAATCCTCAGGTGGGCTACTGCCAGGCCATGAACATTGTTTCTTCGGTATTTCTGCTGTTTTGTGATGAGGAGAATGCCTTCTGGATGCTGGCAAGTCTCTGTGAGAATCTGTTGCCTGACTACTACAAGGATAAGGTTGTTGGCGCCCAAATCGATCAGGGTGTGCTTAATGAACTGGTTGAGACACATTTATCAGATTTACATGAGCATCTGGAACGACTGGGCGTTATTAAGATGATCTCCATATCATGGTTCCTTACCATCTTCATTAGTGTGATCAGCTATGAGAGCTCACTTCAAATTCTGGATTGTTTCTTCTATGAGGGAGCTAAGATTATATTCATGATCTCACTGCAGATCATCGAATGGAATCGTGAGAAGCTGCTCGATTGTCAGGACGATGGCGAGGCCATGTTGGTATTGCAAAACTATTTGGAGGGCATCTATAATCCAGAGTACCAAGTGCCACCCTCCACAGACAAACGCAAGCTGGAGCGCCCACAAACCCAAACTGTCCAGACTCTCATCCATGAGGCGTATACAAAATTCGGCGAGGAGCTGACCCAACAGCGCATAGAGGAACTGCGCAACAAACATCGCCGCCTCACTGTGCGACAGTTTGACATTGACAACGAGAAAACTATTGTAAAGGCCCATGTCCAGAATGCATACTTTGAACGCCAGGAGCTGCACATGCTGCTCACAATCATAAGGGAGGAGAAACTGGCACTCAAGTCCATGCAGCAACAACAGAAGGCCCAGAGCCTGAGCGAAGCGCCACAGCTGCAGCATCAACAGTCGCCATCACGTGATATTATGCCTGGTGGTGGAAGTGGACGTCATGAGGCTTACTGCGTCAGCTTTGAGGTGTTCCACACTCTCTTCACAGAGCTAACGCCTTGGCGAAAGTGCGTCAGCGTTGACATTGCCGAAAAACTCTTCAGAGTAAGTCAAAAGTCAAGTCTCAAACGTTTGATAGACCCTGTATTTAAACAGGGCCACTCATAGTCAGTATCACTCGACTGTAGTCTTTTATACCAGTTTTCAATAATAATTTAATGCTATTTCCAGTTGACAGACAAGAAGGGAACTGGACAGCTGGACTTTGGACAGCTTATTAACGCCTTGGGTTTGGTCTGCTCCACCAAGTGTATGGAGAAACTGAAGCTGCTCTTTGTATTGCATTTGCCACCGCTGTTGTCCAAGGCGGAAATTGAACGTACTCGTCGTCCACGTCCACGTACCAAAGATGATGCCGAAGAAGCCTTTGAGGCGGAGGACTTCTTTGAGTAAAACTTGAATTTTCTTAGGTTTCCTTGTGTTTTGTTATGCTAAGCATATTGTATATTTTATTTAGTGAGGATGCTTCGGAGTCGATTGAAGCGCTGCCGTCACCATCAGATAACAACTTTGATGCTGATGACTTTGCTTTGATAAGCGCCACACAACATTTGCATAATTTGGCTGGAATCTCGGGCAACACATTTATGGACTTGTCGCGGACACCGAATCTGTCTCTGAACTCGAATGCATCATCGTCGTTGGCACAACGCAACTCGACATTTTATGTGGATCTGCCTGCTGCATTCCAGGGTACTGCAACACGCACTGATGCTGGGCAGGATGACGACCAAGACATCGGTCTACGCCAGCAGGGACGTTACGAATCGATTGACACATTTTCGGATATTTCAGATCTGGGCGCGGCCCCGACGACAACAACAGCAGGCACTGGAGCTGCCACAAATGCTGCCGATCAAATGCTTCTGAACGTTGAGACTATATCGAATTTCTCGCAGATCAGCGACCTGGTTGCAGAGACGCGTCTAGAACGTGCCGATTCAAATGCCACGGACACACGCAGCCTGGGCAGCTTGGGCTATTTGTTGGATCAGACGACTGATGGCGCCTCCGGCAGTGGACAGCATCGGCTTGTGCCGCACATGCGCAAGGAAAACTTCCAGCTACTCTGGCGCAGCATTATCGAGATCATGGGTTGTGTCCAGGACGAGGATATGCGACGTGCATGTAAGTGGAAGCAAGTTTAAGCCACATTTGTGCTTCGTTTTTAACCGTTTATTTTCACAGATGAAAATCTCATTGAGATGGGTAACAGCAATATCAAGAAGGAGCCAAGCCTGGAGAGCTTTACACAGCTCAATTTGGGTGGCAGCGGGGATGAGGTGAGTAAATAGGATCAGAGTTTTAACAGATACTTTTAAATATACAAAATATGTTTCATTTTGTAACATCTCTCATCTAAAATCATTTAGAACCAAAAACTCTATTAATTAAATAACTTGTGTCTCATTGCAGCAACCGGATAATAATGGAAATCCCACAACCCCAGCTGCAGAGCCTAGCAGCACGACACGTCTGTTTGTTGCGCTCGAGGAGGAGCTTCGACAGGCCAAAGAAGGAGGAGGAGCAGCAGCAGCTGGAACGTCAAGAACAGCCACAACAACGACAACTAGCAGTGGCAGCAGCAGCAGCACAAACACCTCGGATGCCTGGCACATATCCATTAATCAGTTTATAGCCACTGCTCTGACATGCGACTGTATTGTGAAGGCATTCCAAACCCACATACGAATTGTGGAACAGATTGAGCAATTGCAGAAGAAGCGACGCAAGTGTTTGTCCACTAATTATAGCTACTAAATCCTCCCAGCTGTTATCTAATATTCCCACTAGAACCCAATGTATTAGCCATATAAAGAAAGCCCTCAATAGAATTGTGCAATGCGCCGTTAGCTTTCAACTGTATCCCGTTTTATATATGTATTTATGTGTACTCTTATCTTACCCGATTAGTTAAGACAATTGTTTGTGAATATAGTTCTATTATAAATATTACAAATATATAAAGCCACAAGTCTAAGTTATGAGCAACATAATTTTCTTTCCAAAATAGATCAATAACTTAATCAGTACAATCAACGAGTGTCAGTTAAGTGAAGATTAGACTGTTTGGATCAAATTTTTTTAGTAAGATAAGACATAAGGCACATCGACATGTCTTTGGAGTAATATATATATGTATATGGTATATGAAGAAACTAAAAACGTTTCAGCAATTTATTTACTTGAACTTGTGTTGTCCTGTTTGTGGATATTTTTGATGTGCCTTTCTAAAGTGTACTTTCCTTTAAATACCACTGGACATTGCTCACATTTGAAGGAGCGTTCGTCTGAATGAATCTTCATGTGTGCTCTTAGCCTGGATTTCATTTTAAATGACAGTATACAATGCTCACACTTAAAGGGTCGTTCGTCAGAATGAATCAGTAAATGGACTCTTAAATCGTGTTGGATTTTATACTCATTAGGACAGTGTTCACATTTAAATGAGGTTTTGTTGTTGAACTGACACTTTTGCTTATGCGCTTGTAAAGAGTTTTTCCATTTAAACGTCTTGAGACAGAGCTCACATTTTAAAAGGTGATTGTCAGAATGAATGGTCAGGTGAGATTTTAATACGCCACTGGTTTTAAAAGTTTTCGGACAGTGCTCACATTTGAAGGGACGTTCTTTAGAATGGTGCCCTATGTGCTCTTTTAAATGACGATACCACTTAAAGTCTTTCGGGCAGTGCTCACATTTGTATGGACGATCGCTAGAGTGCATAACCATGTGGTCTATTAGCTTACTATGCCTATGAAAACCCTTTTCGCATTGATTACACTTAAAGGGGCGTTCATCGGAATGAACCAGTAAATGGTCTCTTAAAGCGTTTTGGGTTTTACACTCCTTCGAACATTGTTCACATTTTAATGGGCTTTTGTTGTTTAAATGAAGCAACATATGCTTGTTTAAATTGGGTTTGGTTTTAAACGACTTCAGACAGTGCTCACAACTGAAAAGGCGATCTTCAGAATGACTGGTCACATGTGATTTTAAGTTGTTATTAGTTTTAAAACTCTTCGGACAGTGTTCACATTTGTATGGACGATTGTTAGAGTGCATTACCATGTGGTCTTTTAGTTTGCTATGCCTTTGAAAGGATTTTGGGCAGTGCTCACATTTGTAGGGGCGCTCTTCGGTTATTGAAATCTGTTCAATGTTATCTTCTTGCCCAGATTCAGCGGCTAAGTTCTCTTCGCTACCCTCGGAGTAATCTTCATCTTCAAATACATTTGATTCTCTTGTTGTTGAGCTTTCTGCATCGTCCTCAGAGTAATCGTCTTCTGCAGTTGATCCATAGCCCTCAACGATAAATTCATCTTCAGTGTCATCCTGCTCTGTTTTAATAAAGACCTCGCTTGAAGCACTTTCTGTAAGGCACCATTCGCCTGCAGTGATCTCATCGATGATGGGTTTCTGTTCACACTCGTTCAGGAGTTCCTTAAAATACTTTTGGCTTTGCTCGCATTTGAGCTTAAACTCGAATGCATTCTTAGCAGCTGCTGTGCAGGGTCCACATATGTTTTGAGACAACGAATCCGACTTCTTAATTTCACAGCCTGAAGAAGTTTCCAGCATAATAAGGAATAACTCATTATTTGTCCACACCCGTTCAGCATATATACTTTCAATTGTTGTACAGCTTATGTTGCAAAAGCGGCAAATGCCGAGGAGTTCCTTAAAATGCTTTTGGCTTTGCTCGCATCTGAGTTTAAATTCAAATGCATTTTTAGCAGCTGATATGCAGGGTCCACATATGTTATGAGGCAACGAATCCGATTCCTTGATTTCACAGTTTGTACAATTTTGCAGCATAAAAATGAGGAGTGGCTCATTCTTCGTATGCTCTCGTTCAGCAAATATATTCTCCAGTGTGGTGCATCTCATCGTGCAAAAGCGGCAAAATTCATCATCATTCATCACTTACTGTTTGTATTTTACTTTTGTTGTTAATATTATCATTACCACCAACATAGAAATTTTGAAATAAATCGGGGTATTTATAGAGAGCTCTTACTTGAGGTATTATAGGTATTGATTGGTCGCGTTCACCAGAATAAATCAGTCCTCTATCATCTATCACAAATCAAAAAATTTGTGAGTGTCTTCTGGTGAACGCTTTTAATAAAATTTCAGGCAGTGACTTCAAAATACAAATATAAAAAATATATTATATATATATAATATTATATATATATATATATATCGATTTGTTGTGGTGAACGCGACCATTGAAACTATTGCGACTTACTCGATATGAAGCTATGTTTACTTTCGATAAAGTATATCGATAAGCTGATGGTAGACATCCGAACAAATCGTTATTTAATAATACTTATAATTTTAATAAACATTTTAGAAGATAAAATTATGTAAGTGTGTGAGTACTTAATGGGTACAGGGCTTCCCATTGTTGACCCAATATGATTGAGGTTGAGCCTTTGATACTAAATAAGTTTTGATAACAACTGTAATTTGGTTGGTAACTAAATATTTTCATAACAGAATTAGTTTAAAGTGGGTACCGCATATTTTATGTTTTATAAAAATCTGTCTAACAAGACACTTTTTTCATTAGATTCTTGTAGGAAGGTAAGGCACATCGTCTTTGTTATATGGGCAAATCTCAGAAACAGTCCACCGCGTCGAAAATCGAATAATGAATCAATAACTCACATCATGTGAAAATATATCTCTTGAATGAGCAGAAATCTTATTAAAATGTAAAGAGAATACTTCAGTCTTGATAAATCCGTTTTATAATATTCAAAAACTTTAGCATTATTAGTTTTTACATAGATCAATATCCCCTTAATCTTAGTGGAAAAATGTTGCGTACACTCGGACGACACTATGGGTCCAAATGAGTTTTGTTTGCATTCTATTATGCTCAGCTTTCTTTCAGATATTGAAGTTTTTGTGCTTTATTATACATATTTCGTTCAAAACTACAAATGAAATTGTAAATTTAAAAGTAACTGTCATTTTATGTAGCATGCTTTACAACTCATTATGAACAATTATTTCGCCATTTAAAAGTACATTTAAATTTCTTTAAACACTATACAATAGTTGTCGGTATACATTGGAAAATACCAAAAAAAATGTTATATTTTAATAAACAAAAACGTACGAATGTTACGTGAAACACGCAAGAATTTCCCATAAAAGTCGACGAAGAAATTAAAGATCTTCCGACGTTTCATTTACTCGAATAGGCGCTGTCCTGTTTATTGCATGTTTTGATGTGCCTTTTTAAATTAGAACGGGTTTTAAAAGCCGATGGACAGTTGACACATTTGAAGGAGCGTTCTTCTGAATGAGTCTTAATGTGTGATTTTAAATGGTTGTTGGTTTTAAACGCCTTTACGCACAGTTTGCACTTAAAGGGGCATTCAGCAAAATGACTCGTAATGTGTGATTTTAACATGAATTTGGATGTAAATGCCTTTGTGCAGTGATCACATTTGAAGAGAGTCTTCAAGAGACCTTCGCCAGAATGAATCTCCTTGTGGAAATCTAAACTCATTTTGCTTTTATATGACTTTGGGCAGTACACACACTTAAAGGGGCGATCGTCTGAATAAGTTATCTCTTGTGGTTTTAATTTAAATTTTGCTTTAAATTCCTTCGGATGATCCAGTAAATGAACTATTAAATTGTGTTTAGTTTTATACTCCTTCGGACAGTGTTCACATTTAAATACGGTTTTTTTGGTTTTTAAATGAGACAACATGTGCTTGTCTAAATCGTGTTTGGTTTTATACTCCTGCGGACAGTGTTGGCATTTTAACGGATATTTGCTGAATAAATGAAGCGTTTTATTATGTTTTACTAAACAGTTTTTCCATTTAAACGTCTTAAGACAGACCTCACACGTGAAGGGGCGATCGGTAGAATGACTCGTTAGGTGTGATGTTAAGTGGCTTTTTTCTTCAAAAGTCTTCGAACACTGCTCACATTTGTAACGGTGTTCTTCTGATATTAAAATTTCTTCAATGTTGTCTTCTTGCACAGTTTTAGTGGCTGAGTTCTCCTCGCTACCCTCGGAGTAGTCTTCATCTTCAAATACAATTGTTTCTTCTGTTGTTGAGCATACTTCACCGCCCTCAGAGTAATCTTCGCCTACAGTCGCTTCATCGATAAATTCATCCTCCGAGTCATACTGCTCTGTTTTAATGCAAACCTCGCTTAAATCACTTTCTGTAAGGCACCAATCGCCTGCAGTGAGCTCATCGATGACGGGTTTCTGTTGACATGCGTTTAGGAGTTCCTTAAAATGCTTTTGGCTTTGCTCGCATCTGAGTTTAAATTCAAATGCATTCTTAGCAGCTGATATGCAGGGTCCACATATGTTTTGAGGCAACGAATCCGATTCCTTGATTTCACAGTTTGTACAATTTTGCAACATAACAATGAGAAGTGGCTCATTATTCGTCCGCTCTCGATCAGCAAATATATTCTCCAGTGTGGTGCATCTCATCGTGCAAAAACGGCAAAACTCATCCATTTCGTTTATTAATTTGTTTCTTATTTTCGTTGTTAATATTTACATGACCACCGACACAAAAGTGTTGAAATAAAGCGGAGTATTTATCGATAGAACTTGAGGGATAGGTATCGATACAAGTATTGTTTATTGACATGAAGGTATATCGATAAGTTGATAGTGGACCTACGAATAAATCGTTATTCAAAAATACCTACAGTTTTAGTAAGTGTACTTATTAAAATATATTCTAGCAGATGTAAATGGTTTGAGCGTGTAAGAATACGTTGTAGACTACATTTTTAATTTTACAAGCATCTCTCACAGTCTGGATCAGTAACTATCATTCGTTTTTTAACAGAATGAGTGCAGGGTTTCCCATTGTTAAGCTAGTTTGCGTGTTATTTCGTTTACTAATTACGAATTTTTTGGTAAGATGAAACAAAAGGAACATCGAAATGTCTTCGTAATAATATATTTTGACCACGACGAAATTTAAGATGTTCCGGCAATTCATTTACTTGGATTGGCGTTGTCCTGCTTGTGATATAATGAAACGTGTTTTTTTAAATAAAAAATACTTCTAAATGCCATCGGACAGTGCTCACATTTGTAGGGGCGGTCTTCGGAATGAACCACACTGTGTTTTTTAAATCACTTTTGTTTTTAAACGCCTTTGTGCAGTGCTTACATTTAAAATCCGATTCTGTGATTTCACAGTTGGTAAAATATTCGAGTATAACAATGAGGGATGGCTCATTTTCCATCCGTTCTCTCTCGGCAAAAATATTCTTCAGTGTAGTACAAAAGCGGCAGACTTCAAACATTTTGTTTTTCTTATTTAACAAATTTACACATTACAAGAGTTGAAATAAACCGTAGTAAATTTCGATAGCACCTAGAGTCTTGCATAGGGGAGAGATATCGATTAACGAGTATTTATTCATTTTTTTTTTAGATGTATCGACGGTTAAAATCAAATACACAATTAAACCAACTCATACACAAAGTATATAACAAGTTTAAACTACTTTGAGGCCATTTATTTCCATATATGCACTGATATATATAAATATATACATATTTATAAACATTACTCTTATTCCATGTCTACATCGTCGAGTTGCTTTGAGTTTCTACGTGAAACTGCGGCAGCTTCCTGGCGAGCATGCTCTGCACTGCGCACAAGACATTCCTCATAGTTCCACTTTGGGAAGATGCGTTTGTAGAGATACATGAATGCCGTATCATAGGAACGCAGCTGTCCGTCGAAGTAGCACTTCATGTGACCGTGCGTGCCGAGGGATTCCTTAATGTGACCAAGACGACCGCATTTCGTGCGTAGTTTAACCGGCTTGAAGTACTCCACGTCCTCCTTGTAGAAGAACATGTACCGTATGGTTGCCGATTTCCGATTAATGCGCATCGGGTGACCACTGAGCACCACACGCTTAAGCACAATGCGATCCGGATTGCAAGAGAGTAGACGACCACGAGCAACCAATGCCAAACTGGAATCAGGATTCACCTTGAACGCAAGCACGGCGGCGGGAGGAAACTGAATGGGAGCATAGAAAGTGGCGCAAACAGTTTCATACGGCCGGAAGAAACGCTCAAACTTATGCTTATCCCCATTAGTGTGTTGGCTGTAAATGGGATTAACAACGAAGCGACGATAGCCACATTGGACAATGAGTTGCTCCTTTGACTTGAGTGGCACCTCCGAGTCCGGAATACGCTGCAGAACAACATTCATCACACACATTTGATGTTCGTGTGGCAGCATTCCATAAACAATCACGTTATCTGTAAGCTGGCCAGATCTAAAGGCATCCCAGCGGCTGCCGGGCACATTAATGACATGCAGCGTGATGTATAGACCAGGCTATGATAAAAGATTTCTGTGTTAAGTGGTGGTCAAATCAAATGATTTAATTTACACTCACCAGAACACCCTCAAATTCCTTTGCCTCTGTTAAAATGCGTCGCTTGGTGCGATCAAAATTCTTAAACTGATAGATGCGCGCATAATCGCTAGGAAGATTCTCTTTGACATCCCAGGGTGAAGTGCGAAACGATTCGAGGCCGCGATACTTTTGGAAACGCTCGTGAGCGGGCACATCCAGAGGTGTGTCGATCTCGTCGGGCCACAACTGATCCGTGCGTGCTTGCTGTAGTTTCTGTAAGGTTTCACGCTCCTCCTGGAAATCCATTTGCTGATCATACTTTTCATCATTAACGGCAGCTTCCGATGAGACGGAAACACTGTCCAAATACTCTTCCGTATCCGAGTCGCGTTTCTCGCACTCATCTTCAAAGGATTTATTATCACAGGACATAAAGTCCTCGTCATCTTCATTACCACTCATATCGTCATCATCTTCGTCGTCGTCATCATCGTCCTGATCTTCCACCTCCTCCACATCGGGTATCCAAGCGGCCTGATAATCGCTGTAGCCCTTTGGTACACGTTTTATCAAACGTATTTTCTTGGTTTCCCTTTGTGAAGCCTCGATTTCTTCTTCTGTTGGCCAGGTTTGTTCCGCATCCATTGGGTCGGGTATATTCTCGCTCTGTAGGGATGTTTGCTTCTCTGGATTACTGCGATCAAGCAGGCGCACCTCAGCCGCCTCTCCTTCACGATTCTTGTCCAGCTTATAGGGATCGGGTGGCGCATCGACTTGACCCAGTTGATAGTCCCCAAGCCCTGGTATGTGCACCAGTCCATTGACATTCAATGACTGTCCACGCAGATAACCCGTTATTTTAAGTGTTCCCAGTTCCCCATCCGGCACATATTCCACCAGATCACCAAACAAATGTGGACGATTGCTGACATTGTGCAGTGTACGTTTCTTCTGTCCACCAATGCGTCGCATGACATTCAATCCTTCGGCAGCGCTGTCCAACTGCATAACCTTCTCCTCGGGCAACAGTTTGGAGATGAACTTCTGCGCCGCTTGCTTTGTGGCTGTGCGACGCTTTGGATTAATAGATTCCAGATCCATCAGTGCCACAACCGGAGTCGGGATGCCCTGTGCTGACATCATATTAAACACACGCTGGCCCCAGCGATCGAAGATCTCATCGTCACCAAATGAAGCCGATGTCAGCATCAGTGTGGTATCACACACCTTTAGATAATCGAGCACAATCAGTTCATTTCCACGGCCAACAGGAGGCACAACAAAGGCGAAGCGTTGCTTAAAACGCGGAAGATTCATGTAAACAATCCCACTGCCAGATTTCTCCACAACAATTTCACTGTCGCAGCTTTCAAGAATGGCCAGTGCAGAGTTTGCATCGATTTGCTCGTGCATTGGAAGCAGACAGACCAGAAATGGAGCCGTATTCTGTCCACCCAATTGACGCTTCTGCAGAAGAACTTCATCACGTTTGTTTTTGCGCAGTTGGTTTAATTGATTTCGCCGTTGCTCCTTGCGTTGCTGCTGCTTATGCTTATGCGAGATGGCTTTTAGTCCGACCTTGCCTATGTGTATCAATAAATAAACTATTTAATAAATTCTCATGCACTTGTTGAAGTACACATACCTTTAACGGCATTGTCGATGGCGCCCTTGGACCGATGACGGCCGGTTTTGTGAGCCTTGTTTGTTTGTTTCAACGGGCCAGGCCGATGAAACGCATGATCCGCCATGTTTTGGCTAATTTATTTGCTCAAATTCCAACAAAATATCAATATTTTCACACCGTATTATTTTCAAGACAAGGCGAGCACATGTTCCTACAAGACTTATCGATACAACAGATATATCGATGACATATTTAACAAAGTGTGACCACAACTTAACTCACAGTGCTGTTAAATCCGGATCATGCTGAACAAAGAGCGGCGGGCCAATTGAAAAGTTTAAAATAAAACACGACTCTTTATTTTTAAACCACATTCAATGTAAATATGTATTTGTTGGTATGGTATATTTTTAATACAGTACATATGTATGTTTATGCACGCAAGACAAGACAAGCAGCTTGCTTAAACATAACGCTGTTTATTTTATATGTAAGTTTATTTTTTTTAGTATATGATATAAGTATGCGTTGGTTTTCCGAATGCATCCGTAGTTGAATAGTTGTAGTAAGTAACTGCATATATTTTGTATTGCATATAGAGCATGCCAAAGTTTAGATAGAGTTTAAACTAACTTAATAGCATAGAGTATTTAATAGTTACAATTTTGGGTGTAAATAATTTAAAATAGTAGTAAACATTTCTGTCTTCTTTTTTTGTGTTTTGTTTGTTTATTTTTTTTTCTGTGTGTGGGTTTTAAAACTTAACGGTAGGCATAACACTTAACGATTCATAAACAAATCAGAAGTCTCAATAAATATACATAATTAAATAGTTGTTGTTTTTAATGTTTTCAGTTAAGGTAAATTGAGTGATTGTTTGTCATTAATTGGGTTTGGTTCAATCTAGGTTGGTTTGCTCCTTGGCAATGCCTTTTTATATTTATATATACTTTTATGTACGCGTATGTATTGATACATTCAATTTGTTGTTTATTTTTCACATATTGTATGGCCACTAACAGCACTATTAATAATAAATACGAATTTCCACATCGCGTTAGTCTCGACGACGTGTTGGACAAATCTCAATGTTGCATGATTTTGCTGCGCTTTGCGGATTTTCTCCAAGGGTTGTAGTTGTTTTCTCCAAGGGACTTTTCTGTATTGTCCCTACCAAAAATAAAGTATGTTTACTTTGTATATAGATATATATGTATATGTATTCAATGTATATATTTATCGTTATTTATGCTATCAAAATGCCGACACAATGCACTCTGATTTTTCCCCTCACATTGCGAGCAACTTTGTAAAAAATAATACATTCCCAAATGGAGAGTTCCCATGTACGTACTCCCCGATTCCCATTCCCGTTCCCTTCCAAAAATCCAATTTACATACAAAATGCTCGGACACTACGGTTAGGGCCATAAAAAATGTTTGCCAACGCGTGCTCTCTTTCTCAATAGCCAATATCCTTTTTGTTGTTGTCGTTTTTGTTATTGTAATATAGTTCTTTTTTTGTTGTACAAATTTGCGCTTTGTTTGGTGAGCTTCTTTTTGATGATTTCTTTTTGCTTTTTGTTGGTTTTTTGTTTTTGTGCAAGTTTTCATTGTGCTGTTTTGGGGGCATAAACAAATTACATGTTCCTGCATTGAGCGCAAACAGATCGAGCCTTTGTATTGTCACGCACAAAATCATGCACATTGAATTTTCCATCATCGCCATGGTCATAACCGCGACACTTCAGTTGTCTGTGGGATTGAGAGAAAATGAGAGTTTTTAGTGAGTTTATCATTAGTTAGTAGAGTCAAGCGCAGTTGCGAAATTGATAAAGAAAAGTAATTAAATTCTTTTAAACTTAAAATCATGCTCGGTCTGCCGTGTGGCTTGGTTAAAACTTTTGTGGAACCTCACCTGGCGACCGCTGTGAATGCCAGTTCCACATTGAGTCCCGTCTTGGCCGATGTCTCCATGAACGGCACATTGTGCTCACGTCCAAGGCGTTCGCCATCCTCGCGTTTCACCTGTCGTTCGCTGCTGCTGCAATCGGCCTTGTTGCCTTTTAAAGTAGAGGAGACAGAGACAGAGAAAGAGAAAGTGCAGATGCGTTTAAAGCGACAAAAAGTTGCAAAGTTTTCACTCGTAACTCAATTAAATGGCCAACAGCTGTGAGCTGAGCTGCTTTTAATCAAATCTATTTGGAAGCCTTTTAACTCAATCTCACCTATTAAAACGATGACCACATCCTCCTGCGCATACTCACGTATCTCGCCCAGCCAGGCGCGTATGTTATCATACGTGGTCTTATTGGTTACATCGTACAACAACAGTAAAGCTAAAATTCCAAATCGAATTGAGAAATAAAATATTAAAAAAAAAAAAACAGATCAGAACAATCAATATAATCTCACTCAAAACGCATTACTCACCATGGGCATCGCGGTAATATGCATGCGTCACACTCCGGAATCGTTCCTGTCCTGCGGTGTCCCAGATTTGCAATTTGACGCGTGTTCCATCGACGACGACAACTTTGTTCTGCAATTGAGTTATGTATGTGTGTTTTTGTTATGCAAAAAGAAATGTATATAAAATGCAATTAATTTACGAAATGTGCATGCCAAAGAGAACGTCAAATGGAAAAGAGACAGCGAGCGACACAGAGAGTGTAAGGGAGGGAGGAGCACGCGGCGTATGCTTTATGTATTGTTACATAGAGCACATTGCGTATACGCAGCGTTTGCCACGAGCATGCAGACACATCAAACGCACTCAAAACAGAGTAATACAATTACAGGTTACATTCAAATACAAGTACAACAATTTTAATGATACAATCCCTCGACCCACTTCACAAATTGACTCAGACAGTCAGTCAATATATTAAATATGTGTGTGTATATATGTGCTAGGCAGCCATATTGGCTCACTTTGACTGTATGTGTATATGTGTGTGTGTGTGTGTTTGTGTTGGGCACAGACAAATAAAAAGCCAAAATGATGATAGAAAAAACCAAACTTCAAGCAAAGTAAACATAAAGTCAATGCACTGAGAACAAACTTGAGATTAAATTTGCTGTAAATTTCATTTGCAATGCAGGTAAATAAAATGAATAAACAAGAATAATAAAGCAAGAAAAAATATATTAAATATACATATGTTATCACATATGCCAAGGCTCTCTCGCATTTATTATTTATATCCTTAATACAAAGTACTTAATCTATAATCTCTGAAATGTTTTAAAATATTTATGTTCAACCAATTATGTTTTTACTGAATAATTCATAATTAGCTTAAAGTACGCTTTCGTTAATTTCCCACATAAAGTTGATAATTAAATTATACAAATGTAATTTACGTTTCTTCAACTTCGCTTGTTTTCAATAACTTATTTTAACAGAAATACGCAATATTTTTGTTAGACATTAAATACATTTTTTCAAAGCTTTTCATTTTGCCGTCAAGGCAACAAATTGAAAAGGAATAAAAAGGGACGACTTAACGGTGTATAAAATTTAAGGTCAGTCGGAAATCATTTAGGTGGATTATACGTAAATACAAAAAAAATAAAAATAAAAGGAAAGAATTTGATAAACCAGAAAAGGACGCACTTAACTATACAAAAAGCGGCAAAAAATGACTACGAACAGGAAAGAGAATAAGAGAGGGAGGAAAAGAGGGGGAGACCGGTTTACAGTTAATGGGAGACATGGCAAATACTTGTAGTATTATTGTTGTTTAATAAATTTATGTGCCATGTGAGCTCCCAGCAATTTCTACGATAATAAAGCCTCTACAAGTTGAAACAAAAACCCAACAATAATAAGCATGATAGAAACAACACCAACAACAACAGCAATAACGACAAGTTAAATACGAGTAACAAGTGTACACACACTCACACACACACACACACGCATACACAGAGTACACACACTCACACTAAGAGACAAAACCATCAACAAGTCCTTTTCAAGTTCATATGCTTTTTAATAAATAGCCCCAAGGAGCTTAGCCGCAGCAATGTTGGCAACTCTACTCCCTATTCCCTACACCCTCTCTCCCTCCTCCCCAGAGAGTGAGGAAGGAAGGGTAGACGGGGGGATACTGGAGAGGGGAACAGGTTGAGCACGAGTTAAGCAGGCGGTAAAATGTTTTACTAAAGAGCAAAGCCACACAGCAGCTGGAAATCATGAAAGCCGCAAAGCAAACAGACAAAGAAACCCACACAAACACACACACGCACATATAAAAGCATAGTCAACATTTAAACACCCTGTATTACACCAAACACATAACAGAGAGTCAAGACTAAAAATTCAAAGCTGCAAAACCTCCAAAATATTGGAGACAGTTTATTTCGCAGACCAGATTCAGGAATCTCTAAAGCCAAGATTTTGACTTAAATTAATAGAACAAAATAATAATTTTTTGTTTGTTATATATTTTTAAAACTAAGTTACTAACTTTTAAAACACTCTTATGATTATATTTATTATTAAAGTTCGCTTCAAAACCGAATGGCAGCCTTGCTTAACAGACACTTAATATAACATTGATATTTCAGTTTCTACAACAGTTCTGTCAACTTTACTAGTAACATTTGTTGTTAACATGAAAGTTTGGGAACAGTTAACATAAAATTAAATACATAGCATTAATATCTTATTTTCACACTTTTACACAGCTTTTCATTACTTAAAAATTGTCTTATTGTCACTTCTTAAATTCCCAACCAGTGTACATTTTAGATAACGTAAAAAATGTGAAAATGGGGAAAAAGTACATATATTTTGTGGTGGAAGGAGGTTGTAACTAGTTGACTTGACATTTAAACTTACACGATGTAACGTTTAACCTGATGGGATTAGAACAGGGTATAAACACACATAGCAAGAGATACGTGGAAACAGAGTTGTTTGAGCTTGGGAGTCGGATTCAGGTTCACGTTCAGGTTGAGGCTAAGTTAAAGATTGGAAAGGGGGAGTATGAGAAGAACAAGATAAAGTCGGGCACATAAACACACACACACAAACACACACTTAGAGAAGATGAATAAGTTGATGTGAACGCAGGTGAAAATCGTATTCGTATAGCCTTGACAACTGTTGACAGCGAACAGACAGGCAAACAGATAACAGAGACAGAGGAGGGAGAAAAAACAGATGTAGAGAGGGAGAGAGAGAGAGAGGGAGAGACACACACACATTGAAATACACAGATATATAACAATTAGTAAGAACAACAACAATAATATTAATAATATGTAACAAGAACACACACACACACAGAGAGGCACAAAGAAAAAGAGAGAGAGAGGAAGAAAGTGTAAGAGTGAGAATACGCTTACCCTAAAATCAATGCCAACTGTACTCAGGAAATAGCTGGGCACATAGCGACCATCGCGAAATCGAATCAACAGCGATGTTTTTCCCACTCCCGAATCGCCCAGCATTATAACCTGGCCAACAGCCACAAGCAACAATTACAAGTGTATGTGTGAGAGTATTTAATAAAAACAAAAATACATTGAATATATATATGTATGTATATGTTTGATGGCAAATTCATGTGTTATAATATGATATTGGGGTCTCTATACTCTTATATTTAATTCATAGCTTATGAGAAGCAACCTCAAGTCCTTCATTTGCCACTTGCCACTTGCCATTTGGCATGCATAACTCTTGTGGTTTCTTTTGATTTTCGTCCCTCTTTTGGCAATTCCTTTCTGTTGCCTTTAATGCAAAACTGAGCTAAATTAGATGCTATTCCGGCATCAGGCAATTAAAACAGAAATGATATTTGAGTAAGGTATGCTCAAATAGCTTGAATATCTAAGGGGGAACCGAGAGAGCTAGGGAATGGGAAAAGTAATAGGAACTGCAGCAACAGTTGCATTTTGAATCCACCCTTGAGCTTACATTAGATGCGCTGAATTTGTTTGTCAATGGCAACATTTCAGAGAATTTCTCCCAGCTTTGCTACAAGGGAGTTTTCTATCTCAAAATTGCAAAAGTCATACAATATGAGAATGTGTGGGCTGTTAAGACGTCATAATACCAACTGGCAATCAACTTTAAAAGTTAACTTTTAATGATGCTTTTACTGACAATTTTAGTGCATAACATTGCAACTAAAAGTTATGGTTTATTATGGTTTATTATGTTAATGTTACTGTCTATTACTTATTATTGATGTTAGGGCAATTTATTGTTAAGATGCTGTTGAACTAACCGTTAATTTATTGTCTTCTCTATCACCTGGGCTGTAAAATAATATTTCCATATAAATAAGTAATATGTCTGACAAGATATTTAAGAAACTGTGAAACAAACTGTTATAGTTAAAGTCTTTTATTTATACATATATGTATGTATATTATTGGCTGTCATGTGAAACAACTTGTGAATATAATTATGCCACAAAAAACTCCTCCTAATTAGCAATTTAAATATGTTAGATGAATTAATTATCTAAAGAGACGGGAAAAAGGTAAACGACCTCAGAGAGCTTGTTCAAAAACATAGCGATAATTCAAGAGGCCTCTGCTATTTAAATCGCTATTTACTACTTAATTAACAGCTGCTAAAAGATGCATAACATTGTGAGGGTTCACCAACATCCTCCAGTCTATTAAAACAGTTAATTTGTTGGCCTCAACAAATAGGCCAAGTTATTTGCATATTCTAAATTATCAAGCAGCCGCAAAAACTTCAACATTTCATGGCAGATATACAGTTGTACATAAACTTCTATATATCATTTGTGTATACACATTTAATTCTAACGTTTGAGAACTCATGCAAATATTATTACTACCCAGGACTTTTGTTTGCCTGGGAAAAACTAAGCGTGGACCGCTTTAAAAAAAGAAATAAATTAAATATGCAGCAGCTTTGAATACCCTTTGTCTATGAAATACTATTTTTACTTTATGAAAGAAGTGTTTAAGATAGTTGTTATAATTAATATAAATTCCGTAAATGTTGTTTATTATAGTAAAAACTATAAACCTGTGGCTCTTTTCCTATTAAAATGGTTTTCACAGAAATGTATTTCATACTTTCGCTGCTCACTATTGACAAGTCATTTCGCTAGTAGCTTCCCTAGTTTCCATTACTAGTTATTATTATTTCTGGCATTTTCCAAGCTCTCTTAAACCTTCTCGCTATTATTTTTACTATCCTCCCTGTTCTTTTTTAATATTTTATAGCCCGATTCAAATATGTACATATTTCCCCAAAAAGCATGCTATAGAATTTATACAGAATTGTTATTGACGAAAACATTTCTAAAAAGTTTCTATACAAAGTGTATTTGAAGTTCGTTCTTGCGCACTAGAATTTTCATAACTTGTTTTTATTATTCATATTTACATATATATATTTTTTTATGTCTGCAGCTGTGCAAAAGGAAGTCGGAGCTGAGGCATTTGTCATAATTCAACAGAATTGTGCTAATGAAAAGCATAAGGCACCAACTTGGCAGCTGGCTGGCCTCCATTTGTTTTGTTGATGTTGTTGTAGTTGTATGATGTCCTGTGGAAGGACACGTGCCAAGGAGAACTAAACAGCGTGCGGACAAAGAAATTAAGACTGTGGAGAGACAAGAGAAAAGTCTCTTCTCAAAGGAAGAGTCTTTAATTTCCTTTTGTCACTTTGCACTTTATTGAATTTTATGACTTTATTTTTGAGCTGCTTATGCAAATCCCATTGTAATCGGGCATCAGGCATTGCCATAAAATGCTATGCTCCAAAAGCAAGAAAATCACATGGAAGAGTCGTAAAAATGGGTGGAAATCAGTCAGAGATTTAGTCGAAACATGAAGAAGGAGGGTGACAAATAAAACGCATAATATATAAATCAATTTGCGGCTCAGGTAAATGTTGAAAAAGATTTTGGGTCTTGGCAGTCTCTTTAGCTCCTTATAAATACTTATAAATTTTTGGCCTCGTCTTTTGTTGTCGCCTTTTTGTAATGTAAATTGATAAATTTTATATGGATTTGCGTGAAAAGCCGACAAATGTTCCATGCTTCGATACGCTTGGCCAATTTGAAGAGGGGACAAGAGAATGTGATTTATAGTAGGGATACTCGGTATCACGGAATTACAGAGAATTTACTTGAAATTTTCAACTAAAATTTAGAAAAAGTGGAAAAGCTTGGCATTTACTGGTGCTGATGTGGCTTCCAATAACATTATTTATTTATCTAGAATTTGCCTTCCTTCACATAATTTAATTGGGATTTTTTCAACCAGTTAAAGCACTACCAGCAATAAAATTATACCTCATTTAATGGAAACTAAATTTGTTCTTTAGAAAACTGGCAGTACAAATTTAATTGGCATATTTTACCTGGAATTTTTTACTACCAATAAATTATTAGTTGTTATTTTTCACTATCATTAAATTTTCAATTATAATTTTTAACTGTCAGTAAATATTTAGAAGAGAATTTACTAGTTTACCCATCTTTAATTGATAGGGTATGTGTTTGTGTTTGTGTTGTGTTCACCTTGCCCATGATATCAAAGTCCTCATCCTCATCCTGACCCGGTGTGGAGGATATCATGCGTATGAGCGCACGTCCAGCAGATTTGCAGAGAGTGGCGCCAGCGCCATCATTGCCAGGTCCCACGATTGAGGGAGCTGTTTCATTAGCAGTTCCATTTCTGCCAGAATTTAATCCTCCTCCACCTCCACTGCCATTTCCACCTCCACCTGTATCCAACAGTGGTTGCTGCTCAGCAGCTGCCGTGATTCGCATGCTGTTCAAGAATCTGGTGCTGAAACCATTTCCAATTGATGGCGACTGCTGAGATTGTTGCTGTGATTGTTGCTGCTGTGATTGCTGCTGCTGTGATTGCTGATGTAATGATTGCTGCTGCAGATGATCGCGATAGATCTGCGATGGACTCATATAATCCGGCAGCAACGGTTGCTGTGACAACGATTGCTGGCGTTGATGGACAATCACGCTGGGTCGTCGCTTTGGATAACCATCATCATCGGAATCATCGGATGCAATGCCATTGATTTTGTCCAGCGTCTTCACTGGCAATTGGCCAGGTGTAATATGCTGCCAGGTGGGTTTCACCAACGATTCCCGACGTGCTGGCGATGCATTGCTCACAGCAGTGACCAGAGATGGTTTCCTGGCTGCTCCAGTGCTTGTCCCAGCAATGGAATCACTCCGATAACGTGTCTGCTGACGTCGCATCTTTGAAATCGTTCAGGAAATCTTCTTGTCAAAATGTGGATTGATTCAAAGGAACAAACAAAAAAGTAATCAATAAACTAACTGTTACACACCATCAGCAGAAATATTGATATCGACAGTCTCTGGACCCGAAAAACAACCCTCCACAAAACAAAACCCTCCTCAAAACCCCAATTCAACTCACAACTCGCAACTCACAGCTCGCAATTTGGAATCCGGTTGCAAAGTTTGCTGAGACAGCGGCATAAAGCAAAAGGCAAAGCTAAGCTGAAACTTTTGCCCCGAAACTCATTAAAAATCATAAAACAAAACCAGAAAAAAATTGTATCTTTGGCCTCACGAAGTTTTTATACCCTTGTAGAGAGCAATATTTAATATTAATTTAAGAAATCTTTAAGTTGTAAACAGGAAACAGAAACCAATAGTTGAAATATCTGAGGAACAACCAAGATTCGTATACCCTATGTCAACTATATAGTTAAGAAGACCAGTTTTAATGAGTGACAAAATTATAATGCTCTCTATAAGGGCATATAAAATGAATACAAAATAAATGGCTAAATATTAACACAAACATTCCTCACACTCACTCGCATTATCTTTTGATTTCAAGTCGGAGACATCAAACTTATCTAGTATATACATATATTAATATTGTATTTGGAAAATAGCTGTAAATTTCATTAGCCCGCCAGTTATAATTTACTTTTGGCCAGTTCGAAAAACAAATTAAAATTCACAAATTTTCGACATCATCAGCAGGTGTAATTTTAAAGAACTGAGGCCCACAAAAACGCACAGGTGCAAATTGAATGTAATTGCCTTGCCAACGACAGAGACAGAGACCCAAATGAAAACCGAGACCGACCGAGCAAAGCTGTCCTCAGGGCCAAAAATGGCTGACATTGTCGTTGACAACGCACACACACACACACACACACAGACACACCAGTGTTGCCAATTTAGCCTTTTCCGAACAAATCGTTTTCTTTTCAAAATTACTTCACTTGGGATAAATGTCAAGCAACCGCTAACCGGATATCCTGTTTTATAAATTCTTAAATTGACCAAATTCTTTCACATCTGGCAAGTGCATATAAATGTAATATTTAGATATATTTAATAATCGAACACATGGTAGCAAAAACAATTTCTAGATTTATGGTTAAAAAGTAATTAACAAAATCATGTATAAATTTCGAATAACAATAGTTACTAAATGCTTGCACCTTCAATATAAAATAATTGGATCTATTTTCTTTTCTCTTTTTTATATCTTATCCTTTTTCCGCTATTTGGCATCACTGACAAACTCACAGACAGTTGTTTGCTAGCATGCGATATGAGAGGGGCAGAACAGATTAGAGAGTATGGGCCTGGGTCGTGACCACGTCGCTAAATCAACAGTTGGCAAAGCGATGTATTTACCACAAAGCGAAACAACAAACAGGCTGCTCGCCTCAGCAAAGGAACATTTGGTTAATAATGAACAACCGAAAAGGATTCCACAACGCGTGGGAAGCCAACAACGCCAACAAAGCCAACCACGTGATTAGCGTTAGCCAGGCCAATAGCTATTAAAGCAGTTCCGGAATTTCGTCAGCAAACCCGATTTTGCAAGGCCATGCAAATGTATTGCATACTTGTGGGAGTTGCGTGTTCTTATTTGTGATTTCACATGCATTTCACACATGTCCCTAGAGAAATTTCAATAATTAATTGCATGCAATTCACAAGAATCCCACGAGAAATTTTACTACTAAACTACAGGTTGCGAAAATGTTGCAAATTTTGAAGAGTAATATTTCACAAATGCGAGAGGTAGAAATGCCCCAAGCGAGATTTCAAAAACTAACTGCAATATCCGCAATTGTTGCATACTGTTAAGTTCATCATCTTCCAAGTTTATTCAAAAATATGATGACAGTTCGAGTTACACTTTAATAATTTTTATTATATTTCAATAGTCTTAATTTGTGAGATAGATTATCCGCCTGGCAATTTCGCCAATTTTATAAATGACATTTTAATCACCAGCATTTCACAAACAGCAATTAGAAAGTCTTATCAAATTTGATCACAAAATTCCATCGGCATCTATGAATGTTTACTTGCTATACACACTTTTTTGGGTCTCTATTGAAACCGTCTGGAGCTTAATGTGATTTGCAGTCAAAACAAGCTGAAAATGTCAATACTCGATTGATGTTCTGGCATGCATAGAATTTCTATGAAGGCCAACTCTTTGACAAAGCAAATGTCCAATGGAAAAAGTCAAACAGACAGGTGCAGGTGAAAGAGCTTGGCCATGTCACGTCCTGCATCCTGGCAACAGAAGCAACAACAGAAATCACCTATTTTTTTGTGTCGAATCGCACATTAAAAACATTTTATGCATCGACAGAATCTGTGGCAGTCAAGCGTAACTTGCGTCCTGTCTGCAAGTGTCTGGACCTGTCTGAGTAATTGTATTGAAGTTAAAGTAAATCCCACGGTCTGAACGCTTCTTAAATGGAGTTCATCGTACGTGTCCAACCTTTTTTATACTTAAAGGGAGACTGTTGAGTAAAAAGAACTAAGAAATGCAGTGAGAGCAAACCTGAATTTGTAAAGTGATAACACTAGAGTCCACCCAAAGTGCAAAGGTCACTTTTTCTGTCAAACAAAAAGTATACATTACACAATTAGGACTATGAGAACCCTAAGAAGCTGATGAGGCTGGTGGTGTAAGCTTAGACGAGTTCTTTTATTAGACTGCATTCCTTACAGTTTATATCACAATTAAAGTATATGTAAATTGTATAAAGAGCATTTCTTTATCTTTATAGATAACATAGATGTTAAAAGAGCATATTTCATTACTATATTTTACTTTATTTAAAAGCAAGCTATAAATTTTACTTATAATTGCTTATGTACAGTATTTAATTTCCACATATAATCATAACAATAAGAATAAATTTATCTTTTCTCTTTAGTTCAATCTCTAATTTGAAATATGATACGAAATATGCCCCAAAATTGATGGAATATCAAATGTAAATTGTTAAATTTGCATTTGACCCACAGGTCGTATCCTTTTGTCTGTGTCTTTTAACCCTTTTTTGCCTTAATATATGTATGTATGTATTTCTGACCTTCTTTCAATGATTCGACCCCTAAAGGCACCTTTCAGTTTTAGTTGGCAGCAGAAAAAGAACTGGACCCCATCAATGATAATATAATCAAGCTAACATTGTCAATCATTATGCTGATAACAAAAGTTTTTAATTGGGTTGTCTTCGAAGCAATTTCCACGGAAAAACTGTGTAACTGTGTCAAGTGAAAAGTTGTCAAGTGAGTTTAGAGAGACGCTTCAGTGAATCAAACGGCATTTTTGAAGAAGGCATTGCGATTGCTTTGCTTTTGCGTAATTACATCAATATAAAGCGTAAAAATAAATGAACCCTCTGATCACGGCCTGTTGCACACACGTTATTGTGCTAAGGCCCACGTAAAAGGCGGTTCAGCTGTTGCCAACAAACACGCACGTCAAAGTTACAAATACACCTTGCTCAAAGGGAGGAAAATACACATACACATACCACACACCTACACATATACCACACACCTACACAGAAACTCAGACACATTCAATCATGCGCTCAATCACGCAGCTAAAATGAAGGCAAAGTGCGCAGACAAGAGCAGCAGCTACCAGACAATGGTTTCCTGATTGCATGGACAGCTTTAAGGAAATGACGAGCACACACAAATACACAAATACACATACTCACACACTCACATACACACCACAATGTCAAGAAAGTGTGGGTGGTTGTGTGGCTGTTGTAGTGATTTTAAGAGGAAACTGGTAAACTGGACAATCGACAGCTTCACGTTGATGTGCGGCTGCCGTAAAACATTTTATGGCATTTGTAATGAAAGCCACTCAGCAGGCTCGACAGGAGAAGACAGCAGGGAATAAAAGAGGACAAGGCACAAGGGATGGACAACCCTCTAAAGATTTGTGCTTGTAATCGGCTTAAGTTGCACTTCCTGCTAAACTTCCTATGCAGGCAACTAAAGCCTGGACTCAGCTTTCGTTCTTGCCTGTATTTAAAAAGAATGATTTTTAATTGCATTAAATGCAACGAGCTAACCTTGAACCTGAGCTGAACAGTATACGAATATCCCACAGCGCAGGCACGTGCATGTTTTTAGAAAAAGAACAATAGCAACAACCATTTAAAAATATCCATAAAATTGAAGCAATACAAATTGACCTTCGGCTATCGAATGCACACTTCAACACTTCAACTGATGCGTATATGTATCATCATCGTCTGCCAGTATAATTAATGCGCATTTGAGTAAGACAAATGACAATGAGAACAACACCAATAAATTAAGCTAGCTAAGGACGATCCGGGTATAAGGAAATAACAACAAATCTCTATAGAACTGCAGTTTGCTTTGCCAATGCGTTGGATTATATTCCCTCAAGAGGATTTACAAATTGTCTAGCATATGAACACTCGAGTTATGTTTAACTAACAAAGCGAAGCTTAAGCTTGTTATTAAATATCTTGACAAAGAAAATGAAACATTAAATCAACAACAAAAAATTGTACTTTAAATATATTTTTCCCAAAAATTGTTTTGACAAATAATTCAAAGGAATCACAAATTGATAGCAGCTCAATAAGAAATTTTTTGAATTTCAAGGAAGTTTTTCTCGTTTTAGCAAAAGCGCTAAGCGCCCGTTTTAATTACCTTCAATTCTTAGAAAATAACTAATAACTTTGGTTCTTATAGTGAAATATAAAACATGAATTCTACTTATTCAGGAAGTCAACAAATGAATTTACGAAAATCAATTCATATGGCTTGTTCAACATAAAATCGTTTTCGTTTATTTTTAAACACAGCACAGAGTCTGCTCGAGTTACCCAGACACCACAAAACCCACAACAAACACACAAGCACACACACACACACATAGCTAAAACCCAACACACATCCACACACAACCGTAGAAGAGAAGCCACCAAAATTAGTAGAATAATACTGTAAAAATTGAACAAACGCGACGCGCTCAAAAGTATGCAACATAAAACTTGCAACTTCTAATGAGTGAGCGTCAGTGTGTGTAGACCATTGTGTATGTGTGTGTTTTTAACTAAACAATGTCCAAAAATGTGTTTAAAACGTTCGCTTTCACTTTACATTTTTCAACGAGAATATATTTGAATAACTGTGCACAAAAAACACACAGAACTCTGTATGAAAATTAAACTTTAAGAGCGCGAGCCGAACTGTTTATCGAAGCGTCAAGAGCAGCGCACAAAACTAAACTGAGCACGCAGCAAGAAACATCTGGAGCAGCAGCCGCAGCATCCAGCGTTGAGTCCTTTGGTCTATCAACGAAAGCAAGTTCGTGCAACTTCGGCTTTTGGCTTTGCCACACACACACAAACAATACGGCAGCAGCAGCCCTGGCCTAGAAATGCTGCCAGCCAATGTCGAGCAAGCGACGAAGTTGTGTCCTTAGGGACAAAGAAGTGTGACTAAAGGGGGCACGTGGCAGAGGCGGGTCGGCTTCAATGGCAAATATAACTGTTGCACTTGAACTTCATTGCCTTGATGGCCATCGTTGGCTGCCTCGTGTCGTTGTGGCAGCTGCGAGCTCTCTCTAAGCCGTGAAAGTGAAAGCCGGCAACAGGTAGTGGGCCAAGGATGCACAACGAATTCTGTTGCCTGCTTTTAGGGGTAATATTTTCTATAATTCCAGGAACCAGAAGTAACAGTTTTGGTAACAAATTTTTATAAAATAAATCAAGGTGATGCAAGTAAGTATGTTAGTTTTTCAAAAAAAAATAGCAATATGACAAATATACTGATAATTTTTTGTATGAATAGTTAATAGAAAATTATGTTTTTTAACAAAATTAATGTATAAAATATATACGGTTTAAATCTTGTAATAAAAATAAAAGCCGTTATTAGTTTTTAGGCAGCGCAGATAAATATTTAAACATTATTATTAGCTCAATATTTTGCAACATACATATACTACTTAAGATAGTGAATATTTTTTACAAAACTATAAATATTTCCTCTATTTCTTTCAAAGGGAAATGCATAGAATCAATGAGTCAAATTTTTTAATAGTATAGAGGGAACATATCATGAGAAAGTTCTTTGAGACGGTACAAGGAAAAGAAAAGTTTAAAATTTATGCGGAAATGTATAATAATAAAGGTAAGGAATAATAATTATTTTCCATGATAATATAAAATAAGGTCTTAAGTTTATAGCAACAATAAAATAATAAATGGAAAATCGCTGTGGAAAATCATGCAAGCCGGGTGATAAAATTATAATAAATATTATTATCTTAATTACACTTTTCCGATATTTTCGTACATCACTGAGGCGTAACATGACAAGCACACACACACACACACACAAACACAGACCAGCAACCTCAAGCAAAACACGACGTGGTTACGAGGTTTATTTTTATGGCATCGAAGCAACAACAGCGACAAAATCAATGCGCTGTGGAGATTTGTGCGTGATAAAAATAGACAACATAAAGTACACGAAATCGCGGCAAAACGATTACCGACAACACAACACAACAATATGTTGCCTATTTAGCGTGGCACTAACGAAGCTCAGTGGCAAATGCTCAATTACAGTTAGACACACAGACACACGCACACAAGCATAGCAAAGCCACAAAATGGGATTAAGATTAGACAAGTAAGTGTTTTGACAAAAATACAAATTTGCGTATTTTATTATGAAATGAAAATTTATAATACAGACTTGGTTTTTAATTTTCATTTCTTTTTTATTCTCAAGGTTCTAATAACTTGAAAAGATATAATGCGAAGTATTGAGCTTTAATTAAATAATAAACAAATAGAGTAGATTTGTTTTCTTGTCTTTCGAGATTAATTATTTTAAAATAAAAAAATGTGTACTTTTTTCTTTGTCAAACACTTACTTGACCAACTGTATGTAGATAGGTAAGGATTCGAGTTTTGGGTGACATTTTTTAACGTGCACTTGACAACTAGAAAAAGTTTGTTATTCTCTCTTTCACTTACCGTTAACGCAATTCCAACGGTCGCTGAGAAAGATCCCAAGCGAAACTCGCCCGTATTGTATTTGACCAGAAAGGAAGTTTTACCCACACCCGAATCCCCAAGCAGGATCGTCTTATGATTGATGGTATCATCGAAGGGCTGTTGATGGACTGCTGGTGGTAACTGATGCATGTCCACCTCATCATATCGATACGAACGCCAACCATCATCGTAGTCCTCCTCCAAGTCATAATCCGCATTGCCGTAGGCATAAAGCTGCATTGCCTCGCGTGAAGGACGATATCCAGGATATCCACTGGCAGTTCGCTGTACGGGCGCCATGATGGCATCGTCATGGTAGTGATGGCTGCTCGTTAAACTCTGCTGACTGCTGCTGTTGTTGTGATTAATATTGGGATGATGATGATGATGGTGCTGATGCTGGTGTTGTTGTTGTTGGTGTTGTGAAATGGGTGCTGCGGGCGGGTTGTAACAGCCATCGCCAAAGGGACGACGACGCAGCTCCTCGATGCGTGCTTTTGTCGTTTCCGCATCCTCGAAGACATCATCGCTCATGCTGCTAGCATCATCATGATGCGTTGTTGTTGTTGTTGTCGCCATCTTGTGGGTTTGGGTCTTAACTAAGCGTAGCACAGTTGAGCTGAGCTTTCTTTAGTGTGCTAGTGTGCTTTTAGGCGTTCTCTCACGCGCAATCTCTTTCACACACGGCTCTCTTTATGACTTTGACATTTGGCGACGTTCGGTACGTCCCGGTTTATGGCACGTTTTCTGAATGAATTTGATTTTGGGCTTTTCCACGGGGTGGAGAATGCGACAGCGGCTTTGCCTTTTAATATTTCTATATGTATATTTGCTCTAAACTTAATATCCGAAATAAGCTTATCTATATTGAATTTCCCTAAACGTATATTCGTTATTTTCTTATAAATTGAACTTTGCTTTGGTTTTTTTGTTTTTGGTGTTTTGGTTGTTTGGTGTTTTGTTTAAAGCCACTAAATAATTGTTATGTATAAATTGTAACTAGCTAAACATATTGACTAATATTATTTATGGTTTATCCGCTAATTGGTGCTGTTTTTTTTTTCACTATATTATGTTAGATTAATATTAGTATAATGTTTACTTATTTTTGTTATTGGTGTTGATTTTGCAGGCAGCAATGCAGGCTGCACTTTTGCTTGGTGTTTTGGTTAAAGCTTTATGTTGATTTCGTTTTGTTGTCTCTTTCTCTTTCATCTATAACTTTGCTTCAGCGAAAATATTGCGTTTGATTCTTGGCGTTTGTTGTTTCTTTTTTTGTTTGTGTTGTTGGTGTTTCACTATCACAGTATAATGCATAAAAAAAGTCGTCAATGGCGTCGCGGTTGTCGCCTGCGCCGCACTAATTATGCAGGCGTGTTGAGCCCCCGGCCATACTTCCACATCCACTTCATCCGATGCTGACGTCTTCATTTCTCTTTGTTATCTGTCAAACGCAATAACGGTAACGGCAATTTCATCCTGCGCCCGACCCGTCACAGCTATTGCCATTCATCGACCCAATCTATGACGACAAAGCAGACCAAATTGACAAGGGCAACAACAACGTATTACTATATGCTGCCATCCTTTGTGGGTCATTGTGTTTGTGTCTGTGTCTCTGTGTGAGTGTGAGTATGTGTGAGTCTCGTAGCGGCCTGTGCTCACATTTTCGGTTCTTAGGCTTTTATTTGTTTTGAGCACTGGACACTGTTTTTTTGTTTTTTTTTAGAGCTTTGTTTCTGTGCACGTTTTGTCGAAAATGTCCTTATCACATTTTTCTTAATAATTAATTTATTGGCAAGAAAAACATCGATATATACATTTTTGGGATGATATATTTTTGCACGTTATTTTTATCTGGCGACGGTATCGTTATCGTTATGAATCTTCTTTTAAAACTAAACCATAGGTGGAGATTTGTGTTGTATGTATGGCCCACTTTTGAGTGAATTTTCCGTGTAACTTTAGCGCCATCTATTTCTAGCGGAACTAAATAAAATTGCGCCATTTATTGTCTTTTATCGGAAATAATAATTAAAGATGTGGTGCTCACGGCTTGGATTAAAACTTTACGAATTATTTGGATATTTCAAAGCTTTTCAGTAAAACCGCAGCTTAATTACAAAGCTGTGAGCGGAATTTGGCCCCCAGTGGATCGAGAAAATCGAGACACGTTTCAAAAGAAGCGGCTTAATTTTGTCTAATTTCGGATCAACTTGTTGATTAAAAATCGTTTTCCATGTTAAAAATTTAATTTTAGTTTTAGAAAAACAAAGTGACATCAATTAAAGTGCTAGTTCTTAAAGTAGACAACTGAAATTGGCGGCGCTAGCAAACAAGGGATGGCGCCAAATTAGAAAACGCTAGTGTTGGGTAAACACTGCTCATTTATGTTAACATTGTTTTGCAGTCAGTGTAAATTAGAGCTGGGAAACTATCGACAGTGGTCCTATTCGATATGTTCGATGATTTGAGAGCGAAAATTCGATACTATAGACTTTCCTATTTTATATATTTTGTGCTATAGTACTATAACTACAACTAAAAATATCAGAGTTCAAAATTATTGTATCATTTCAGTTTGCTATACAAAATATAAGGAACTCAATCGGAGATCAACTCTCTAACAAAACAAGCAAATTCAAGTCATATGTCATGTAAGTAAAAAAATATTATTCTTTCCATGCATTTCCTTGCAAAATTAGAAGTGTGTCCGCATTGTTCGCCTTAAGTGAAGCCCTGCATTTACTAATTATAAGTCCAGCCTTGCTGAACATACGCTCAGACTCTGTAGATGTGGCGGGAACACATAAAAATAAAATTTAAAAAAAAAAATCATCGATAGCGTCAAAAAACTATCGATGTGACTCAGAAAGGTAAAAATTCGATACCTCGATAGTGCCATCGAGAGTTTCCCAGCACTAAGTCAGTGTAAATGTCAGACGCAATTTGTTTTTAAATAGTTTTGTGCTAAGAAAGTACGGAAAAAAGGAGCTATTAAGCTAAGAAAACGTTAACTAGAAGGAATACCAAGTGTTTTGAACAAATTTTACATAAAAGGGACTGAAAAAGCCTCAAAATTGGTAAAGTAGACGGCAACACAATGGGCAGCTCGGACGATCGCGTCTATGCTGCCGAAAAAATCATCCAGAAGCGCGTTAGAAAGGTACGTTCTCCAAAATAAACAAAAAACATAAACTAGAACATATACGAAATACAAATGTGCGCAGCAAAAACAATTACAAGGTCACATGTCCTTCGAAATTTCCAGCAGATTCTTAAGTCCTCCATCTGCTGGCAGCTGCGCTAATGTCTCGTGCTGCTGCTGCAGCAGCAACAACAACCACCATTTGCGCTATGCATGTGTGTGTGCTTGTTTGTGTTTGTGTGTTGTTTTCATTATTTTCAGCATCGATGGAAAATCAATTAGTTTGTGTGTGTGTGGAACGCGCCAAATGTCTGTCAGTTGATGAATGAACGATCTTTTATTTCAAAGATCCCTATGAAATGAGAAAAAAAATTAAATACATGCAGTCAAGTCTGGATGTAGTAAACAACCGATACAGTGAACACGGGTCTCTGTATCAATTTAATTAATAAAAGCAAAACGTACATCTTGATAGAGTAATCAACCTGGATATAGTAAATACGGTGCAATATCTAGACTAGATTTTATTTCTTTTCCAAGCTCATTAATAATGTTAAAAAATTAATACATCTTATTCAATTATAGGGTGTTGTGGAGTACCGTGTCAAGTGGAAGGGCTGGAACCAACGATACAACACCTGGGAGCCTGAAGTGAATATCCTAGATCGACGTCTAATTGATATATACGAGCAAAGCAATAAATCCTCTGGCACACCTTCCAAACGCGGCGCCGCACTCAAAAAGAAGGAGAAGGAACCAGATCCAGAACCGGAATCGGAGGAAGATGAGTATACATTCACCGGCGATGATGTGCCCGACACCAATCAGGCAACGACATCCACAGCAGTTCATGGATCAAACGATGGTGTAGATAAAAAGGATAAGGATAAGAAGCATCATCATCATCATCACCACCATCATCAGCAGCAGCACAACAACAATAATAACAACAACCAAAGCATTAAATCTGAACGGATTAGTAGTCGGCGTTCCGAATCGCCGCTAACTCATCATCATCATCACCACCATGAGTCGAAGCGTCAGCGCATGGAGCACAGCTCCTCTTCAAACAGTAGCTCCATCCACAATGAGAACTCCTTTGTACCGGAGGCGGACACTAATTCCTCCAGCTCAGAGGATCAACCTCTTATGGGTACCAAGCGCAAAGCCGAGGTTCTCAAGGAATCTGGTAAAATTGGTGTCACCATTAAAACGTCACCCGATGGACCTGCAACCAAACCAATACCGCATCCTTCCCATGAGCAGCAACAAAAGTCTTCGGAATCAGCCGCGAATCAACCACAAAAGACAGAGGTACCCAGTGCTGAGTCCGGTGAGACGGGTGAATCATCCGCAGCAACAGGAGCATTTACAGAAGAGGAGGATGATGAGTCCACAGCGTCTGCAGCACCACCGTCTGAGAATAATAACATACCAAAACTGAGTGGCGCTCTGGCATTGAGCCAGAAACAACCATTGACACCGCTATCACCGCGTGCTTTGCCGCCACGTTTCTGGTTACCGGCCAAGTGCAACATATCGAATCGTGTGGTCATTACAGATGTCACAGTCAATCTGGAGACGGTCACCATACGCGAGTGCAAAACAGAGCGAGGATTTTTTCGTGAGCGCGACATGAAAGGCGATTCTTCGCCGGTTGCTTAGACCTCTATCAGCGCTTCAAATTCAATTGTAAATAGTTCAAAAATAACATAGGTAAATGTTGAGAAACATTTCCATTTTAAGAAATAACTTATTTATTGTATTTATTTTTAGTCTAGAAACTAGTTGTTGTTTTATTACAATGTTTTACGAGCACATCCAAATTGTTGGCCAGCCTCAAAAGTTGATAGTTTTTAGATCAACATTTGCGACTGGACAACAATACGGTATGTAACCCATATAATTGTATATCTTTTAATCTAGCAGAGTACATTAACACGTATATATACATCATATAGTATATATATTTATTTGACATATATGTATATTTTTCTATAACAATTTGAATCTGATAAAAACCAAAACACACTCATACGCAACAAATCCATGCGAAACTGAAGCAATTGCTATTACGCTTGATATACACATTTACATAAACAAAAAGAAAAAGAAAACATTAATACTTATATACAAGTATATAAAATATATATAAATACATGTATTAATTTAAGTAAGTTACAAATCAGCAGCATCTTTTATTTTATTGTACATTTATATATTTGTTTTATCGCTGATTTCTGCTGATTTGAAACAAATGAAATGATTATTATACATACATTTAAGTTAACGCATCATATTAGATATTAATTGTAAACAGCGCATGCTTAATTTATTTTTAAAATTTGCAATTTTTTTTATTGGTATGTGGAGGTGTTCTGGTTCTTATGATCTCCCCTTAAGTGCCGTGCACAGCTAAAAAGCAACTCCAAATCCATGGGGAGTTCATAGATTCAGCAAATTTCTACATGGTTAACAATTCCTTTTAAATTGTTCTGTACATTTATTTTACATGCTCAGTTTTAATAAAAAAAAAAACGCACAATGAAAACCAATATTTTGGCCTAGTTCTGAAATGTTTATCTTAACCATTGTGCGAAATATTTTATTGGCAAGTTTTAGTTTACGGCGCAAATTCCATACAAAAAAAAAAAACCACTCGAAACGTTCAAGTATTAAATTTTACTTTAAATTTAATGTTATTGCCAGTATCAATGGTAATTAAATTAAATAGAATCAATATATTGTATTTTTATTAAGCTTGGGCTATTCAACACCGCCCTTATCATCTAAATTCGTCACTTATGGTCAATATCGTAGTCAAACATTTTAATATCGAACATTAGCTTAGCTAATTTGTACAGTATTATGATCTAGGCATCAATGAGTATGCAGATGTTCTCATAAGGGTCTACATTTGTTTATAAAGGAATTAATAATGTGCGCCACTTTCTCGGGTTCGTTAAGATGTACATGATGTGATCCCTCGACTTCATGAAATTCAAACAGAGGATTCTTGCGTAGCACCTCCAATGTAGCATCGTAGTATTTCTTGTCCTCGTAATAGGGAGCCTGGAGAGCTTTAATAAACAGATGGGGAGCCTTGATACGTGTTGCCATCTCGAGCACAACTTCGAGAGAGAGTGTGTAGAACTGTGAGGTCTTAAGACGATTGTCCCGAGAAAAGTAATATTTGTGCGGTTCGTGACTGGAGGGTTTACAGTTGCGTTGTAAAAGGTATTTACAGACTTCCATATCCACGGACTTGTTGGATCCCTGATGCAATCGTTCTACCAGTTGATCCCATTCGTAAGCTGGCGGTTCACTTCCACTACGCAAGCGTCGCTCTAGTTTCAGCGAGTTTTCCAGACGTTCTGACAATGCGTCTACAATTTGCTTGCCGTTACGTATAGGAGGCTTTAGAACGTCTAGGCCAATGAACAT
Source organism: Drosophila neotestacea (assembly GCA_035044365.1). Classification (NCBI taxonomy): domain Eukaryota; kingdom Metazoa; phylum Arthropoda; class Insecta; order Diptera; family Drosophilidae; genus Drosophila; species Drosophila neotestacea. The sequence continues at coordinate 5,337,191 of JAWNMD010000273.1, read as the reverse complement.
ATCTACTTTTTCGGGGAACAATGCAGCGAAAACAAAGCCGTTTATGGAGCTCATCGAGTGACCCAATATGGATACTTTATCCCAGTTGTGTTCCTCCATAATCCGTAGCACCAGTTGCACATAGTCAATAGAGTGATACATGACGCCTTTGGGCAGCCACGAGGAGAGTCCGTGTCCAGGTGCATCTATGCTGAGAAAGGACATGTGATTGGGCAGCAACGGTGCAAGAGTATCAAATGTCCCAGCGTTATCCTGCCATCCGTGCATTCCAAGAATAGGACGTACATGTTTGGGGCCATACCATTTGCCTGCTACATGTCCCCAGGGAACGGGTATGCTCACTTCCTCAAACTACAAAGCGGAGGGCAGAGTTCAGAATGTGTCAAGGTAAAAGTATTTCAAAATTATGTTACCTACATGTTTCGTTAGTGTCTTTAACGTATTCACAGAACTTTTACTGTGAACCTGTCGTATACTGTGCTGTGTTCCATTTATCAGCTGCCTTAGTAGACGTAAACTACTTTGTCCTCTCATTTTGTAATGTATACTTAGTGCAATTTCTGTTGAATAATATCTTAGCGCCACTCACTGGTAACGTCCGCTCGCTCTGACGAAATAAAACATATGATGATACTTGTTTCAGCGACAGACCTTCGACTAATGCTGAGACATAAAATCAAGGCGCCGAATTGTTAATACCCTCGAAAATAGGTATTTCTCTAGAAAAATGTATTGCAGTGATATAAATTTCAAAATATACTTGGAAAAATTTATTGCTTAAGTTGCTAGAAACTAAGAAATGTCAATTATTAATTTATATTCCACTCTGGGCTTGCCACTGGCGAACTGTTACAAATCGGCTAGCGAATTTATCATAGCCTACATTAAACTTACAACTATCGCTGTTGACCACATTAATCGATAATTTGTAAACAAAACACTGACATGAATTAAGCGCTATATTAAACTAGCTAAATTCTTTCTAACTATTTTAAACATACAAATATATATGTACGTATCTCGAAATATCTGCTTTACCCTTACTCTTATCAGCTGTTTATAGAGTTATAATAGTTTAGATTTTCTATAAAACCCCAATAACTAGATAAACATTTTAAACTTCCAAGATAAATCTAGGTACTGAAAAATGATAGAGTTTTGCGCAGACGAAACTGTTAAGTTTGACCTTGGGAACCGTAGAGAATTTAAAATTAGCTTTTAATTCTGCTGAGTCAACATTACATGGCGGCTATCATAATAATTCTGAGTTGTGATTGATTTGTTGAAAGGGTGCGATATATGCAATTATTATACGCAAATGTCTGAGTAGCACTAAGGAAAGCCAAATTTTATCTAAACGATTTGCTAAAAAGATTCTTATCAACATTTTAAACTTCACGATAAGTTGTTCAAAGCTTATGCATCTATCGATTGTGATAGAATCATCGATTTATTAAAGAGGTATTGTTGTTGACTCTGATAAATAACAAATTTATTTAAGTTAATTCTATATAAAATTAGAATTAAAATTAACATTCAATTTGTGAGCTACACAGCTCTATTTTTTTGCCTATAAATTAACCATTTTCGACACACTCCCACACATATCGTTGCAATTCCATCTCTCACACGTTTCTTCTCACTCGCTCTCGCGCGCTTTATTCAGATCAGCTGCTCGCTTAGTTTAGTTCTTTACGTTTTTCTAACACAAATGTTAGTTTATTAAAAGTTGGCCGATAACAGAGAAAGGCATTTACAAATTGTATATTCAACGGAAAGGTCTGGCCACAAAATGTAAGTAAGCGTAAGCTATAAGTTTTGTTGCGACTATAGATAGAAATGGAGAAACAAAATCCACCTGTTGACCTTGAACTTTGGAACTGTTTTTAGTTTGTATTCAATGGTTAATAGTTAATAATTCATGGATAACTTAATTTAGTGGTGCTGTTTGGTGTTCACTTTATTTGTGTGCCACTTTTTGAGGCATGTTTCTCACGTTTCCGCATTGTTTTTTTGTTTTTCTCGTTCTGCTTAACTAATCGCAAACATTGCGGCCTTATCACGATTACTGATTAGAGTTAGCCTGAACCTTCGATTAAAATGATTAAACTTTGGAATTAGAGCTCATTCGTAGTATTGCATTGCAGTTCACAGCATGGAGTCGGAATTTAAGGATAATTCTAGTGCAGGCAGCAGCACTGGAGGCAATACGGATCTCAATCTTAATCAGCGTTATCGTCATGCTGGCGATCTCACTGGAGAACCTCCAACGAGGCCCGTAAGTGTGAACTTTGATCTTTGAACAGTTGATCGCCTTTTATTGCATCGTTTGATTTGCTTGCAGTTCTCCGAGATCACCATTAAGGTGCCCTGGGGCCACATTGCGGGTAAATGGTTTGGGCCACAAAATGTGCAGCCTATATTGGGTCTACATGGTTGGCAAGATAATGCGGGCACATATGATTTGTTGGTGCCGTTGCTATCGCCGGATGTGGCCTTCTTGTCTATAGACTTGCCTGGTCATGGCCTGTCTTCACGTCTGCCGGATGGTTGCTATTATAATTCGGTGGATAATCTCTATGTGATAAGGCTTATCATGAAGCAATACAAATGGGAGAAGGTCTCACTTGTTGGCCATTCTATGTCGTCCATCATTTGCTTTGTGTTTGCAGCTGTCTTTCCCGATAAGGTGGATATGATAATTGGCATTGATGCATTAAAGCCCCATCAGCGTCCCTATCCATCGGTTATACGCACCATGGAGACGCGTTTGGATGAATTTCTACGCGAGGATGAACGCAATCGCAGCAAAAACGAACCGCCCAGCTACACGTACGACGAGCTCATTGAACGCGTCTACATCGGCACCTTTCACTCGGTTAACAAGGAGCTCTGCAAGCATATGTTGGCCCGAAACATTCAGAAATCCGGCAAGTATCCGGACAAATTCTTTTTCTGTCGCGATCGTCGGCTGAAGTTCTACAACTATGCAATTGGCTCGCAGGAGCTTTGTGTTGAAATGGCCCAACGTATTACATGTCCATATCTGTTTATAAAGGGCTCACAATCATCCTATTTTGAGGACAAGAAGTACTACGATGAAGTAATGGATGTGCTGGTAAAGAAGCCCAACTTTGAGTATCTCGATGCAGATGGCACGCATCATCTGCATATAAACAATCCAGAGGCCATTATTGGCCAGGTCAACAACTTTATACAACGCTTTGGGCCAGCTGCCGCTGCTGCAGCCCGTCGAAAGGCCAAGGAGGCGGCTGATAGCAAGCTGTAAAGATCATTAACAACAAGTACAACTACAAAATACAGTATAAACCTTAGTCCAAGGGGGCATATATTTATTGTTGCATAAACGATTCTGGGTATCGATGCAACAACTCTTATTTTTATATACTTAATTGTTGAATTTACTGTTAAAGGACAGAGAGTCTGTCTCTCTGCCACAAATATACAATGTGCTAATATATATATATGAATTTATATACGTATATACAAAAAGGTTGTTCGTTTCAGCTTCTGTCTTGAAGGATAACGAGAAACTGGTTCGCTCAACGTTAAAATTAAACTTAAAAGAGATGACGTGCTCTGTGAACCCTTTGAGATATTTTAAACATAAAAGTACTGCTGAGACTATAGGAAAACAGTTTTCAACATAACTTCCTGTCTTATTTTAAATACGAAAGAGAGCTACAGCTAATAAGTGTTTAATATTTTACATATTATTTAAATATATTTTACAAAATGTAATATTCACTTTTGTACATTTCTTACGCAGTTGTACCTTAGTGGGTTAATTGAGTATATTGGCATTACATGTAAGCTAAACAAAGAGCCCGTCAGCTGACCTACTTTTTGGCCAGTAGAATTCACAGTCGCAACGAAAGTGTTAATAACCCGAAAACCAGTTTGGAGTCCAACATTGTTCCCATCAGTTACATCACGTTTTAGACTCTTTCTTGGTAACTTTTTCAATTCCTTTCTGGTTTTACAATTTTGGCGGTCAGCTGTCGGATTTACATTGAAATGACAAATTAAATATGTATGTACATACATTATTATTTCACAAAAAGTAAGAGAGAAAAAAATGGTGCGAAAGAGCAGAGTTGTTGGCCCTGCAGCTTCCACATTTATACAAGTATGAATAAATTTCCGTCAGTTGTTTCGGTATACAAGATTTTAAATTTATAAAGTATATTTTTCACCTCGAGCAATATGGTTAATTCTGCTTCGCACTTTGATTAATGGCTACATATTAAATGTCGCTCAAGATATATTATTTAATATTTTGATGAGTTTCCATGCCAAAAAAAACATTTATATATAATTTCTGTTAATATTCACATTTCTATCAATTATCTGACTGGCACTTTATTAGACTCACTCAGATTTTTTTTAACCCTTTCTACAGAGGATTCTGTTAGCGTTTCTAATGTTTCAATTTATTGTAAAATGTTTTCAGTAACGTTGTCCGTTTTTAAACGTAGATTTGTAAGTAAAATACACATTTTTTGGATTTAATAACTGTTCATCGCTTGATAAAAATTTCAGGCTCAGCTTTTGGTTTATTGCACACTTAATTATGAAAGAACACACTTGTTTATTAAGTTAATGTTTTTCTGGTTCTGGATGTGCTGCGATCCAATCAAGCGATCTCTGGATTGCCTCTGGAATTGGAAGAGGTGTGGGCAAGAGAGGGCCAGTGGGTTGGTATCCATTCTCGTCGGCAGTGTATTGAATTTGAACAGGTGTGCCATCGGGAGATATATATGAGTAACTGCCCTGCGCTACAATTGCTTGTTCTTCACCTTGTCCTTTAAGATGGCCTTCTTGTTGTTCTGAATGACCATTGTCCAGGTCTATGTTATACCTATAGCCATCCGGATTAACCTCCTGCTGAGTATTTACGACATGGACATTATCATATTCTCCAGCTGCTTGAGCGCAGACAACAAGAGCAGCAATAAGGCAAAGGGACTGTAAGTAAAAAGAATAATGTTAAGATATTATCCTGTAGATGTGATTCAAACCATTTATCTCCACTTACTAGCTTGAACATCTTGATTCAGTTGTTTAATTCACAATGTGTGATTGACTTAGAGTAAAGAAGGCTTTATATACATTTGAGCATCACTCGAACTTGGCTCCGCCGATAACACGTTTCATTAACATTTATGTAACTATTAATATGTATAAGCAAATATTGAATAAAAAACAAATAAAGATAAAAGCCTAAATCAGTTCTCTTACAGGAACAAAATATATATTGAAGAACATGTTTTTAATCAAAAAGCCTAGTCAAAGTCGATTAGATCGAGTTTACTCTGATGGATCCACTTCGTCGATGAGCATCTATGACGCACGTGATATTATTGGGAACTTTTAAGTTACAGCTTCGCTAATTTGTCGAAACGATTCGAGAAAACAAACACAAGTCCGGACTGAAGCCCAAGCTAATTTATTACTAGTTTTAATTTCGATTTCGTTTGCCACTCTACATGTGGGCAAACCAGTTTAATTATTTAATTAGGCATCTGAGAAGAATTCTTCATCCCAAATCGTCAAGTTCACATTAGCATAACCATAAATTATTCCACTATCTATATGGTCTAATTCGATTCTAGCTCCTCATGTGCGTAAAACGAGCCTCGTCGCACTTTACACCCGACTAATAAAATGGCTATTAATTGTTGACAGGCCTATTCAATTCGATTTGCAGATTCACTTTAACACGTGCAAATACAAAAGACTTAGCACACAAACTTGCCCAACAACTATCCGATTCTGGGATACTACAAATTAGAATTGCTAATGCGTGAGATAAATTTTTCTTTTTGATATGTATTTCGATGATAGATGATGCATTCCGCATTTGTTTCTTAAACACAACTTATCGAGGTGGGGCTTCAAAGTTTCAGAGTCTTAGGAAAATTACTTAAATTTTCTATTAAAGTATAAAAAAAACATTTTACTTTAAGTTAACTTTCTATTATCAACATATGTATATAGATGCATTTATCATAATAATTTTAAAGGTTATCTTCCTAAACCATTTTAGAAAATGTCCACCAAATTTGACAGTTTTTAAATCATTTATGAATTTAATCTATGACAAACGCATTAGCAGCTAACTGATATATTTAAATGAAATTTGAGTGCGTCTGTAACTTCCTTATAATGTGAAATATTAACCTGTTGTACAAAAAATTTAAAACAACAATCCGGCTAATTGAGCCATTTTATCATCTTTTCCAGTTTGATGAATTTGAATTTCAAAATAGTTCACATACCTTAAGTTGAACCAGTTAAACTATTTCCAATTCGCTCCATTTCGGTGATTAAAATGGCTTTTAATTGGAAATAAGTCCATTCGATTTTAATTTCAAAATTCACTTAAGCACGTGCCAAAACAAAAGACTTAGAACACAAACTTGCTCAACAGCTATCTCTTGCTAGTATATAACAAATTAGAATTGCTAAAATGCCAAACTAATTTTTAATCTGATGTGTATTTTGATGATAGATGATGCATTTCGCATATGTCTCTTTAGGTCGGCTTAACGAGGTCTGCTCAATGAGTTTCTATGCCAAAAAACATTTATATATAATTTCTGTTAATATTCACATTTCTATCAATTATCTGAATGGCACCTTGTTAAAATCACTCCGATTTTTTTTACCCTTTCTACAGAGGATTCTGTTGGCATTTCAAATGTTTCAATTTATTGTAAAATGTTTTCAGTAACGTTGTCCGTTTTTAAACGTAGATTTGTAAGTAAAATACACATTTTTTTAGATTTAATAACTGTTCATCGCTTGATAATAATTTCAAGCTCAGCTTTTGGTTTATTGCACACTTAATTATGGAAGAACACACTTGTTTATTAAGTTATTGTTGTTCTTGTGGTGGATGTGCTTGGATATATTCAAGCGCCCTCAGGATTGCCTCTGGAATTGGAGGAGGTGTGGGCAAGTGAGAGCCAGTGGGTTGGTATCCATTCTCGTCAGCAATGTAGGTCAAAGAGATTGATTCGCCTTCGGGTGAAATCCAAGCGACGCTACCGCTGGTTCCTAATGCATTGCCGGCCGCCTGAGTTTCAATGCCATTGGTGGTCTGAAAACCGAACGCAAAGTTTCCTTCAGCATCGGCTTCAGAGTTCTTGTAGCTGACTACCTGTGCGTCCTTGTCGATGTTTTCGGCGCAGGCGCAAGCCAGCAAAGCAGCAATAAGGCAAAGAGACTGTAGGTTTAAGAATTATAATAAGTAATTATCCTTTAGGTGATGCTGCTGCTTCTTCAAATCCATTAGAAAGAGACGCTCTACTCACTAGCTTGAACATCTTGCTTCAGTTGTCTAATACACAATGTTTGGTCGACTTTGAGTGTCAAAGGCCTTTTATACGAACGCGTCCGCAAATCAAACTTAAGAGCAGTCGCCAACGCAGTCTCTGTCGCAGTCGCAGTCGACGTCGTCGTTACCGTCACCGTCACCGTCTCGACTTCGTTTCTAATCCGTTGCTTAGCAGCGACGTCGACGCGTTGTACTAAATATCACTAAACTTTAAAAATGTATATGCATATTTTAACCAAAAAGCTAAATACCATAAAATTAAATCAAAATCAAATTCGTAAATGCATTTTAATATGTATATTGGCCATACACTTTATGTAAATATACTTAAAATTCAGTATTGTTGAGTGACAGTCAGTTCCCGAAAATGGAAATTTAATATACATACCATAATTGCGATCTACATATGTATGTTTATATACATAAGCGTAAATTTAATATACATACCATAATTGCGATCTAAATATGTATTGATTGTAGACATTAATTAATTTGTAAACACATGAGTATATAGTATACAGAGAGATCTAATTATTTCCTTATTGTCCATCCATTAGCACCAATAAACCAGATCTTGCTTGCAAAATCCGTAATGAAACAAATACGAGGCCTAAATATAATAATTAGAACAAAAATTAGCAATATAGCTTTTAATAACCACTCTAAAGCTAATTTGCTTATACATATTCACAGAAGTAACTTAGTTATATAAGTTTGTTCATATTTATTTTAAAGAAATTTGTACAAAATGAATAATAGGTAAAGAACTAAACATACTCTTGGAAATATTAAAGCATTATTAATTATTGAAATACGTATTAAATCAATTAAAATTTGCGGAAATTGTTCCAGCTTATAAGTTATAAAAAATTAATTTTTAACAATTAAATGATTATAAATTTAATACACAACATTTATAGGAAACGAATAACTTAAGGTATTATCAGCTGTTGACTTAAAAGTGTTCTTCTCGTAACAAAATTATATTAACCAATTAAAAGATTATCAAATAAGTCTAAGGCCAAAAGTTGAATAACAAAATAATAAGTTTTAGTTTACCAAGAATCGCAGAAAATAATCATACTAAACAAGTTTATAATGTTGTACAAATTTAAGAATATATATAAATTTATAGAGTCTGTTACTTTAAATGAGAAAATTAAATATGCACGTTGCTCCAATCACTTTTTTGGAGCAAATATACCCGTTTGATAGATAGGTAGTCATAAACTGTGTTTAAGCACAACAGAAAGCAAACATCTAATTTACAAATGGATCATCTTGATCTTCATTTTGTTCGGCTGCCCCCGGCTGAGGTCCATTCAAAATGTATTTGTGAACGACCTTGCACATCCAAAATATTTCAACAGCTCTGTCGAGATGGACAATTCGAGCCGGCTACCTAGTGGGGCACGCGCACCTGCCAAGCTTCAATTCCAACTCCAGCTGCATCTTCAACACCAAACCCTAATCGAACTTTAGATGAAAAAGAAAAAACAAACAACTCGATGCGGGGCGCCATCGGCAATAACCATTGAAAGTTGGAACAAAGCGTAAAGTAGTTTTTAGTTGTTTTGTATTTTTATATATGTTTCTTTTTTTTTAAATCGTTTGATTGCTTGTATAAGTGTGAACCACATAAAAATACACAAATAATTAAAGGTTTAGTGAAAAATAAAGAGGTGCATGGGGCAAATGCAAAACTGACACCGAATTAAAGCATGGAAATAAATTGTTGGCAAATGACTCATGCATTTTGTAAGGGTCTCGTTTATTTTATATCGATTATAGTTTGTGGTTGTATGTGGATGTAGTTGACCACATCGGTGTTGTTGTTGTTAATGTTTCGATTATGATAATACGATTTTTTGGCAATTATTGCTGCCCCATTGCTGGCCGTCTTCGCCCCATGTAGTTGCCAGTGTCCGTTGTCCAATGTCCGTTGTCCGTTGCCAATTGCCATTGGTCTTGCCATAAAAAATCATTAAAACCCGTTTGCTTCGATTCGAATCCAAGTTGAGATGCCATATAAAAGCCGCCAAGTAGTTGACCAAAGCAATCAGTTGCAGTTCAAGCATCTTCCTTAAAACAACACCACTTGTAACAACCTCATTCACATTCAACATGTTCAAATACGTAAGTGCCAATCAAAAGATCCATTGGTTCCCATTGGTTAATCGATGCTCTTTAATTGCAGGTGCTCTGTCTCGCTCTCATTGGATGCGCCTGCGCCGATAATATCAACAAGGACGCACAAATTCGCAGTTTCCAGAACGATGCATCCGATGCCGAGGGCAATTATCAGTATGCCTATGAGACCAGCAATGGCATTCAAGTTCAGGAGGCTGGAAATCCTTCAGGTGTTCGCGGTGCTGTCGCCTGGGTTTCTCCCGAAGGTGAACAAATCTCGCTGACCTACACTGCTGATGAGGAGGGATACCATCCACAGGGGGACCATCTGCCCACACCTCCTCCAGTGCCAGCTTATGTGCTCCGTGCCCTCGAATACATTCGCACTCATCCTCCAGCGCAGAAGGAAGATCAATAAACATTGGCATTGAACCTTTCCCAATTCGCATAGTGATCCAACCAGTCCATCCACATTCATTCGGAATTGTGGCAGTCATTGTTATATATAGAGACATACATTCGCACCTTTTAATTAGTTGTAGTTATCGTTAATAAAGCTCGTTGATCCTACAGCAAGCGCTTAAACGCAAAACAAGAAACACATTATTAGTGAAAAACTCCCAACATTCTTTAACTACATCACACTTACCTCGACTTAATTGCAAATTATCTCATGGTCCTACAATGATCTATTATAAAAGACATCGTAAGGTGTCTACAACAGCAAGCTGGCTTTATTTCCGGATCTAAAAGATACAAAAACTAATTGAGAAACTTCCAAAACTTATAAACAACTTTAGACTTACCTCTTATTGAATTCCATTCAGATGAAGATATTTCCGAGTTCAAGTAAGTATGCTCCTTAATAACAGACCTAGTTTACCAACAATTCCTTTGACTTTATTAATAAGTCTATCCCAGAGAATCTCGATTCTCCTTTAACATGTTTCTATATCAGTTCTATTAGATCTAATATCTTTAAACATATGTAGCACTGCTTTTAAAAAAGCATATTATGATAAACAGCTATTCAAATTAATACTGACAAATTACCAAAACGATATTAAAAAAAAGAAATAATGCTTTGCTTTTCTATAAACATTTATTTCAGTGTGTCATGAATACTATATGCCGATAAATGCATAACAATAGCAGTTATTCGAGTCCAAATTTGAAATAATTTAGCATAATAAGTTTAATATTTGTATTGGAATAGTCATCACTATTGTTTACTATTTTAATTGCCAAAAAAGATGAGTCTCCATGCAGTGTGCCACCTTAGACCCTGTATATAAATAAATGAGATGGCATACATAAATGTTTATAGACATACACACATCATTAGAATGATCTATTGCTAATAATTAAATAAGCATTCATATTTTTAAATCGTTAATTGTTTATTTGGTTTTGTTTAATTATCTTTTTGATTTCTTAAATGAAATTTATTAATATTGAATTAAAGCTCGATTATGCCGATCTTAAATAGAAGCTTTGCAAACATATGAGTTATCTTTTTTTTATTGGGGAACTGACATGTCAATTGTCTGTTGACAGTGTGGATACAACAACACCCGGAAAGAAAATCCTGTTTAAAAATTTAACCAAAATCTTCAGCAATCAAAAGCAATCGCCATCGAAAAATAGAATCTCATTTAATTTCCATCCAGTTTTGATTTGTGAATTCTAAGTAGAAACATAAATATTTATGAGCCGGTTCGAGCTCAGCACACACGTCATCATCATAATGATCATGATGATCTTCATTATGTTATATTTATAAAAATAATTAACTAACAAGAGCTGACTTTCTGGGGTCATCAATTCTAATAAATATTTTAAGCATGGCATTCTATATGTTTTCCTTAAACGTGGGTGGGAATGGGAGTTTCTTTACTACTTATTCTTCTTATAAATTATGCTTATGGTTTAAAACTGTCAATATAAATATGTCTATGCCAAAATTAGAAATAGCATAAACAAGTTGTGCAGGCGGAAGAGAATGGAATTTGAATATGAATAGATGACATGATTTATATATGAAAACGGAACGACTAGAAAAATCCAAGACCAAGACCAAAACATTTGCGCCGCTTCAACTTACGAAAACTATCAACAGTTGGATATTGGATTCGATTCTATATGCTATCAGATTATCAGACTTCTTCTTCTGCTGCTGGATCACTTAAAACGTAGGATTGTGAATGCAATCACAATGTATGGAGTTTCGGGGAACCATCCTCGTTATGGGTGCGTATATATTCCAGTGATTTTAGGATATAACTCGGAGTAGGCGGTGGTTGTGGCAAATGTCTTCCCACCACATGGAAGCCCAACTCATCGGCTATGTAACGTGTCTCGATGGGCACACCTTCAGGTGAGGTGTAACTGAAAATTCCGATGGTCTCCAGAGCACTTCCAGCTGCCTGGACATCGATGCCATTACTGGTCTTGAAGGCGTACTTAAAGACACCCTCCTCGTCCAAGGGAGAAACACGATAATCCGTAATCTGGGCATCTCGTTCACTTGCACCAACAAGGCGACGAATGCGTCGAATCCTCACCAGCCTGGCATCCAGTTGACTCCAAAGAAGTGCGAGGCACAACAATGTGATAAACTGCATTGAAAACAAAACGAGAAACGAATCTCTTATCAGCCAACATGAATCGCTTTGGGTCACTTGATATCAAAATCACAGATGGGAACAAGGTCGTGGCTTACAAAATTGCGCATATTTCTCACAATCGTCACTTTGTTAAATTAATAATAAATTCTATGATTAATTTTGATGTTATTCCAATGTTCGCTCTGTTTATAATGAATTAATTGTCAATTTTATTTCGTTTTCGTTTGTCGATTTCGATTCCGATTGCGATACGAATGTGTGATCTTAACGCGAGCTCTGCGAGGTTCAAAGTTAGCCACCGTACTGCGGGCTGGTCCAGTGCTTCTTACTAACTTTATATATGAGAGAAAAAAACGTTGGCCCAAAGCAAAATCGATGAAAAACCAATAAACATAATCAAAGTGTCAATAGTTTTGTTCAATCTTTTGTTTGCCCATACTTTGGTTGGTGTCTCCATCTACATCTACATCTACATCTCCATCTCCGTCTCAAATTATCATGCTGAGTTTCATGCTTGATAACAGGCCAAATCGATGCCCATTCAACCATTTCCGTTAAGCCGTGCCAAATGGCCATAATGCTCTTTATTAGCACAATATTTACGACCAATGACTGCATTTTATAATCCCCCTGCTACCTAAAGTTCTTGATTCCGAATTCCAATTTAGGCTGATTTTATTCCAAATCTGAATTCTAATCTGTCGTTAAAATGTTAATCTCTAACCAGTTTTTGTAATGTTTCAAATTTTTTGTTCAATTCTTGCAAATATCTTAATGTGGGTCAAATTCATATGCCTTAAATGCTTAACACTTTCTTCCTAACACTCTTTAATTATTTAATCTAATTAACAAGTATTTATTTAGTAACTCAGCCATATGTTCTTAACTTCTGAATGGAATTGTCATATAGCTGAGACGGAAGCTCTTCTTTTTTATTAATAGCTATAAAAATCGTGTCTGAAGATGGCACATTCCAGTTATGAATATCTACAGCATAGCGATTAAGACCATAAAATCAGATAAAAACTTGAGAAAAAAATAAATAGAATTATAGAAGATAATCAAATCAAACGCGAAATTCATTTTATACCGAAGCGAACAGAATTTTAAGTGGGCCAAACTGATTTCTACCGGAAACTCTTCCGTATTGAAATCGAATCTGATCTACCCATGAGTCAACAATATAAACAAATAAACCAATAAATAAATAAATTTTAGAACTATAAACAAAAGTGGCAACTGTTCTACAGCGTATCAAAGCCAATTAGCAACTGACTTAAAGATCATCCAAGTTGGGCCAAAAGATTCAAGATTGACATGACTTTGCATAACTCTTTTCTTCTAACGGGGAATGAAATGTGCTAATTATGCAAATATTGTTAAGAACCAAAACCGAAAGCTACCTTACAAAAATCTAAAATTATTTCTTAAATTTTTTGATGGATAAATTTACATAAGTAATTTGTGTCTGTTTGTTTATTTCTGCTCGAGGTGTTGACTTGAGTTCACATGAAGTCAACTTTTGAAAAGAGCAGCTAATATTATGTACTAATAGTTAACACACGCACTGGTAAGGCGAGTTTTTCATGTTTTTATTAAGCAATCAACAAATTCTAAGCCTAAGCCATTATTAAACTAATCATATTTATTAATGTTGCCCATGAAGGAACTTTGCCAATCTTGCAAATATTAAGTGACCGACAAGTAAATGCTTCACAGTTTATTAATATTGAGTAATTATAGTTTTTATATGATTTAATTTAAAAAAAATGTTTGCCCTTGCCATTTGGCTATTTGGTAAGGAATAAAAAATATAATTTTCTGCATTACATCACAAAATAAATATAAAACAAAGTTTCCAATAACAATTACTAAGTATTTAAATGTTAAGTCATTATAGTTTTTATTTTGCTTGATATTAAAATTGTTTGTCCTTCTCTGCCATTTATCACTTTTAGCGGTGTCTATAAATTTTTAATTAAATCTTTTTGTATGTCTTTTTCATATGTCTGAGCTGTTCTTCCAAACCAATGCAAATGTCACAACTCATCCATAAATTATTGATTTATTTGCTGATTGATTTTTACTGCTTGACGCCTTGAGAGGGAATCGCTTCTTTGATGCATAATATAAGCCTCTAAATATAAGTCTAACTTCTCACTTTGGTTTCTTCTATAGGTGTGGTCAAATCGTGCAAGGTCTAGGTCTAGATATTTAGAGTTTAAATTGACCGCACAGTGATTCAAGTACGTCAGAAAGTGAGTTGAGGAATGCAGTGGCGTGGACAATGATTGTCATAAATTAGTGTATCGTGTTATTTGAAGAATCTGTTTAGATTGACATTTTAATAAGCTTGGGATTTGATTTTGCAATAATTAAAGCTAATTAGTCAGTGACACATCTAGTGTTTGTAGAAAGCAATCTTATACTTACTGACTTAAATAATAAATCGTCGTGACAGATATAATAAACCTTTAACATTTTGCGTGCATGTTCTAAAATTAAAAAAATCATTTGGAATACGGTAAAAAATTTTGATAGCTCAGCCGGTTTGTTTGCGTGCAAAATGATCACGAATTAACGCGGATCACTATACCGTAATTACATGGTTTATTGGCCATGAACTTTTTTTTGACAGTATGTTAAACATTAATTAATTTACTAAAATCATTTTCAAAGTCATGTATACTCCGTTTTGCATATTTTATAGGCGGCTTCATTGAAGTGTCCAAGCAAACTATTCATCTTTCGCATTTCATACATTTTTCGACCTACGTTGACCCACTGTTCGTAGCATCAGTGTCAACGCAGTTGCAGCCACACCTACAAAGGCCCAAAACACCACTTATAAAACCACTTTATTGTTCGATTCTCATAATAGACAGATCTCGATTTGCTTACCGTTCGACATTATCAAGCCTTTGACATAAATCAATACGGCTCGAACTTAAAACAAGTTGTGGCTGCATTCAATAATGCTCAAAATATGCAGATATGATTAGTATTTTGGATACTCGTATTATCATATATCGCATATTTTTAAACGACTTCTGGCTTTGTTTTCTTGATATTTCAAGAGAGAGAGTTTTTAACTTTTAGAACAAAGAGAGGGAATTGCCTGTTATTTTGTTTCTTTTTTGTTTTTTCATCATTTTTTAGACCTCGAAAGCTTATTTTTGCATTTGCCAAAATACTTATTTGACAGTCCCAACTTAACTTTTAAGCACAACGGATCTCGTCGCTTTCGTTGCAGCTTTCGAACGATTAAAACCAAAGCAACAAACCCCGATCAACGTCCGAGGCAGTTTAATTTTAAAGTCGACTTAAAAAAGTTACAAATTTTTAAGTGAAAGTATTTCGTGTACAATTTTTAAATCGTTCGATTATTTATAATGAATTCGTGTCGTCGTCCGAATCAACACTTGTTTGTCAAGGTTTGTGCGCTATTTTTGTTTATTCTCCGACTCCGGTTAATTGTAAATCCCGCCCAGCATCAGCTGTTCCTACTCCTCATTTCGCTGATCCTGCCCGCTTGTGATGGTCGTCCTGCAACACCAGATGCTTCTGCACAGACAATCTATTATCAGAATCAGCCGCCAGATGCTTACGGAAAATATAATTTTGAGTTTCAGACATCCAATGGAATAACCACAAAGGCGGCGGGCAATGAGCACGGCGCTGTGGGCGTGGTACAGTATGTGTCAAAGGAAGGAATCCCGGTGACCTTCACATATGTGGCCGATGAAAATGGTTATCAGCCCACTGGAGATTTTGCACCTACCCATATACCCCGATTGCTTGAATATATACACACACATCCAGAGGTGGATGAGCTGAAATCGCGACGTTGGTAACGGCTATCCGTTCATCTGACTTTAGATAGTATCTAAATAATATTAAGAATTAAATATCGTGCTTATGTAGATAAACGGTTGTTTAAATAACTGGCAATTGGGTGTCAGAATGTGAGATAAGAAGTCATTACCACTTGTATGGTTATTTTTACATTTCAGAACGAAGTTTGTATTAATCGTTTATTTTTATTGAATTTAAATGCAAATTAAATTAAACGAAACATAAACAAAAACAAATACAACAAAAGCTGCCAACAAGCTGCCCGCTTTGATCATGTACCAAAATCTATAACAACGTTATAAATAAATTGAAATCTAATTAAATGTATTATTAATTCTACCAAATGCCAGTGGAGGCCAGAATCAAATCATAATCTGAAGCCCCTTTATTGTGATTCTTTATTTGGATATAAATTAGTTTGAACTCTTTTTTGTGCTGTTGTTTCGTGGCTAAACAAAAAAAACCTGTCATAAAGCAGCTCGTGCAACTGCAAGCTGTCTAAAATGTTGATAATGCTCAAAGGAAGGGAGTAAAAAAGATTGAAAGAAAACAACATTCCGCTAAAAATCAGAACCAGAACATTTTTAACAGATTGAGCTAATATCATTAACATGTCACATTAGATAACAGTATTTATTATGTCATATTTAAAACGATTTCAAATTTGTCAACAATGTTGTTCGTGCCTAGTGACCTTTTAGAAATTGAAACAGAAATTGTAGGACTGGTTTAAAATGTAGTCCCTTTCGGAAGCTTCCGCGTTAATCATTCACCATATAAAAATATCTCCCAACTTGTCTCTTAAATGAGCTAATATCAGCAATTTAAGAACACATTTTTAGAATTCTTAAATTAATTGAATTTATCATATCTTTTGCAGTCGTTTCTCTTCCGCAATTGTGCGCAAAAAATGTAATCAATTAAAATGTTAAAGCTTGGCGTCCCTCAATTTGCAGCTACCGTCTTTAATTAAACAAATGTTAAACACTGAAAACGACATGAGCAATAAAAAGTAGTAGTTGTTAATTAATTTTATTTCGCGCGCTCTTAACAATTTTGCTGTTCTCTTTGTCTTTGAATAACAAAAGCTGTTGATAGACAAACTAATCGGTGGGCGTTATCGATAACACGATTGTGTGCATTCTGTGTGCCCGCATATGTTTGTATATGTTTATGAAGGCAAACCAAACACACATTTGTGTGTGTGGGCTGGACATTCAAATGATAAACAACCAATAACTGTTAAGTGATGGCATTTGTCATTCATCCGTAAATTGACAATAAATATTTTACATCTTTACTTTTCCTTTCGAATCGAATCATCAGAAATGGCAATCGTCAACCTTGTGTGGTGTGTGTGGTTTAGAACGGCTTTCGAATTGAATTCAAAATTGATGCGACTCATTTGCATGTGATCGCCTAATTGAGGCCGTTGCATAATATTGACCGAGTCTTCGAACTGGAGATTATGTAACCAGACTAATAAACCAAAATGCCGTCAGATTAAGCTTTTAATGTCACCGACACATCGGCCCAACCAAGAGATCAACAAACTAAAAAAAAAAAACTAACAACTTGCCGATGCATCTAAAATAAAGTAATCCCACTTAACCGCGTCCTTGGCTGGTATTTATTTGTTTATTTATATATTTAACATGTCTAAATTGAAATTCTGAATCGAAACGAAACCCAAACCAAATGTTGGCAACTGCATAAAACCAAAGGCAAATACGAAAGTGTTATTTGAAAACAAATTAGCTTTAGAATCAAATACACAAATACATTAATTAAAAAGTTTATGAAATGTGTATGCATAATTCATTAGGAATCTCTTCGATTTGTATTTGCTTCACTTTAAATAAAACCGTTAATATCTCTCCCAACGACAGCTGGAACCACCTAAAATGACACTCATTTGACAACCCATCATCACACTCTATAAGGTGAAAGAATAGCGTGGTTTAAAATTTTGTATTTATTGCATAGAAGTCGCAATTCAAAATGCCTTAAACGGCTATTGGCCTAATCAGATTGGGCTTTGGTTTAAAACAAAGCAGAAACATTAATAGAGACATTAAATAATTATCATATTAAATATTGTGCTTTGGATACAACTTAATTTCTTTGCAGTTATATGAACTTTTGAAATGACTGAGAAATGTTTTCACAAGCTACAGCTTTAATCATCGAGTAGTACAATTAAGTAGTATTAGTGTGTAGATTCATGTAAGCAATATTTTTTGCCTTATCTACATCGACATGCAAATTAAATTCCGAACACACGACAAATATAAAACAAGATTTGTTAAAGTTTTTTTTTTGTTTTTGCTTTTCGCACAATCGCATATCTTTACATTTGCCATAAAATACATTTCAAATCATCTGAGGGTGTGTCTGTGTGTGTGTATTTATGGGTGAGTGTGTGGCTAAGTTCAACCATTCATTATAATTAAAATATTGAGCTCAGCTTGGCTTTTGGCTCAAATGTCTGTATGATGGTTTTTTGATGGGTTGAAATTGGGAAGCTAATCGAATTTATGTTATGTTTACAATTTATTTGAATTAGTTTTTTTTGTTTTTGTTTTGTTTTTTCTTTTATTTAGTGTTTAGTTTATAATTGTGTTTGTATTTATATTTCAAATAATTCAAGCATCTGTTTATAATCATCTATGAACTGTTTTCGCAAACATTTTGTATGCTTGTGTTTTTACAAATTTAAAGTTAATGTTCTTGTTTTTTACTATGCTAAAACTAAGCCTAACATATCTGCCAAGTCCAGCATTGAACACACTGCCAAGACAATTGCAAGTCCTGATATCCTGGCCAAAAAGTCGAGTTTTGTTAGCAATTGTGAAGTGGTTCATCGATCTTCGATTTACGATCTCTTGTCAACTGGAGTGTGTTAATATATATTTATATACTACATGTATGTGTGTGTGTGTCTGTGTGTGTGTATATAAAATGCGGATGTGTGTGTCTGTCTGTCTGTGTGTTGTGCAGAGAGTTTTGTTTGGTCTAGATCTGTTAAAACCTTAAAAGAAATCTAGTTAGTTGATGTTGCTCACGTTAGGGATTACGTTTATAGTTACTCACCAGTCCTCATCGTATGCCAGTATGGTGTAATGTTCACGGCTCCGCCCCTAGAGCCAATCCTAGTCGGCTTTCGTCTCGGCGAATTCTTCAAGCGCAAAGAATCCGGCTGTGCCACCAGAGCTACTGCTGGCCGTGCTTGTGGTAACGGATGTGGCTGCAGTTGTCACTGTAACAGCTTCCGATGTTTGTGTGCCCTCACCAGCTTCCTCAGCTTGGGCTGCCGCCTCCTTCTCCTCGGCACTGGCCTGGGCCGCCTCCAGCACTTGTTGCTGCACTTGCACAATGGGTTGGCCATCCTCCGTGTATGATACTGACACGGGTATGCGAGTTCCATCCTCGCTGATAACATGTGGACCCTCTTCACCATCCTGGCCCTGTTGTATTATGATTTGACCCTCGGAATTGAGCAGTGAAGCATCGATCAGCTGCTGTTCATTGTTATCGCCATGTACCAACACCATCTGGCCACTGCCATCGGTCATCATTTGAAGAGTCTCGCCCTCGAGTCCCTCGCCCGACTGCAACACACCAACACTTTGGAGCAACTGCTGTATTTGCTCAGGATCTTGCACTATAATCTGATTGCCATCGGCATCTGTCAGGATGTGATTATCGAGCTGCAACAGATGTCCGTTCTCATTGACAATAAACTTGATTTGTCCACCATCGACTTGAGCCTGCATGGCCTCATCCAATTCCATGGCGACTTGTTGTTCTCCGCCAGCTCCTTCGGATGCTTCTCCTTCCCCAGCGGCTGCTGCTGCTTCGGCTTCAGCAGCTTCCTCGGCAGCAGCTGATTCAGCTGCCTGTTCAGCTGTTGTCTCCTCGGACTCATGTTTAACCGCGTCGCCTTCAGCCTCGGCTGCTTCTGCGGCAGCTTCTTTGGCCTTCTCCTTGGCTGCTGCTTGGGCTGCCTTGGTATTGGATTTCCCGCTTGTCTTGCTGCTGGCTGCATTGCCATCAGTTGCGTCTGCTGCATTTGCGGCAGCTGCCTCATTGTCATCATCCAGACTGGGCATGGAAACGGGTGCAGCATTGGACTTTGCCTCACCAGATTTGTTGTCGCTGCTGCCCTGGGATTGTGATTCCTCTTCTTCGGCCTGATCCAATACTGGCATATCAATGCTAACCGAAACTGGAGCTTGGGAATTGGGTGAATTCTTCTCGGCCTGATCGCCAGTGGCATCAACTTGTGGTATGGTTATGTTAAAAGTAATGCCACCACTCCCCTCCTGTGTGATGACCATTTCATTCTTCTTCTCGCTGTCGTTCTTCTCCGAATGCAATTTCTCAAAGAGACTCTCAATATCTGCCTCGGCATTTTGCTCATTAGACTCTTCCTTTACGCCCACACCAGAATCTCCCGGCTCATCGCTGAGCAGCGCTGTAGCTGCAGAATTGAGAGCTGTGGTTCCACCAGCACCTCCTCCAGCTGCGGCGTTCTTCTTGTCACGTCTGTGAGTTTCCATATGGTGATTGTAGTACGTCTCTTGGATGAATGTCAACGAGCAGATGCTGCACGAGAAGAAGCGTATGTTATTCTCTGCCTCAGCAGCCGAAGTCACCACAGTAGTGCCTGCCTGGGCGGGCACACTATCGCTGAGTGCCTCATCAATGGTCTCCTGCAGTAGCTTCTGGGTATTCAAATTCTGACTGCCACCGCCAGCAGCTGCCAGCTTCTCGGACTGATGGAGTTCAGCGTGCTTCACAAGCAACTCACGTTTGGGGAAACTCATCGCACATTGGCCACACTTGAAGTAGTTAGTCTGATGTTGCTTGGCGTGCACAGTTGCAGCTTCGCGTGTCTCAAATCGTTGCGAGCACAAGCGACATTTGAATGGTTTCGGTTTGTTGGTGACATGCTTGCGCATGTGCTCATCAAAGACACCCTTGTCCGTCGACTTGAATTGACAGTGATTGCATGTATATAAAGCCGAGCCAGTGACAGTAACTGACTCTGTCACTCCAGCAGCAGCAGCGGCAGCAGCAGCTGCAGCTGTAACCGGAGCAGCAGCAGCAGGAATTGTTGTTGTGCTAGTAACCAATACATTTGTTGCATGATTCGTTTCCATATGCTTTCTCAAGCTATTCTCATTCACAAAATTAATGTGACACATGGCACATGTGTTATCCATAGCAGTATTGTGGTCCCTGACCATATGATGCTTCATGGCGCCAAAGTGAGGGAAGATCTTGCGACAGGTCTTGCACTGGAAAGTCTGCTGTTTGCATGTCTCATAATGTGTATTAAACAAACGCATATCCGAGGTCTTGTAATCGCACGATGTGCACTTGTAAATCTTGGTTGCCTTCCGTTGCACCTGTTGTGTGCCAACAATGCCTCCTTGGGGAGACGATACCTTCAAACCTTGCGAACCTAAGGAGGATATGTAAGAATGAAACATTAATATTTATTGCCTGTTAAATATAGAAGTTGTTAAGTGTAATTGTTTGGACAAAGAAATATTGTACATATTTTTTATTTTTATTTTCATCAAATAAATTTCAATAAATAAAATTGTGGCTCATCTTTGGTAAAGTATTATTCAATTATTGCAACTTAATTTATATTTTTAATAGAAGTCAGACTTCCCTAGCATTATAGGTCAGCTATTTTTACTATACACTTAAAAAACTTATTAAATAACTATGGATTTCATTTAAAATATGCATTGTTGGAGTATTTTTTCAAATAAGAAATTCCACATTAGTATTTTAAATAGAAGCTAGCTACAAAATCTTTGTTTGTTTAGAATATGATTTAAGTTCTCTGTCCAAACACTTACACAACATACTGTATAGGTAAATAAGAACTCACCTGGGGTTGCTTGCTGAGCGAGTTTCCGTTGCCTCACATCTCCGCCAGCTCCTCCTGCCTCTTCCAACGAACGATTTGCGGCAATGCCGGACATTTTTTGCATTTTAAGCGGAGGACTTGCTGCATCCGAGTGGCTGCCACCGCTGTCCTCATTGATACCATACTTTTTGTTCAACAAATTGAGCAAATTGGACTTTACACGCTCCACATCATTCTCCAGGCGATCATAGTAGTTGACCAGGTTGGTACACCGTGAGCATACGAAATCCTCATTGCAGACAATCACCAAGAATGCTTCGCCTACAAGTTGGGCCAACTTATTCGGAAACTTCGTGGATGTGTGCGAGGTGCACATTTCCGTCAATGGTGACTGCGTTTGATTTGACAGCAAGAGTTCATCGCAAATGTAACAACGTGCCCCAGCATCCGAATCCATGGTATTCTGCTGCTGTTGTTGCTGCTGCTGCTGGGATGCTGCAGACAGATTACCACCGCCTCCGGATGTTGCAAGGCGTGTAGTTTTCAATATGCGCGGCTGGCCGGGACCGGTAACGGTAACAGCGCCGCTGCTTAGCAAATTATTGAATTTGCGGTAGGTGCTCGGATTAAGTTGACTGTTCATTCTACTGTGTGTTTGTCTGCCTGTGTGAGTGTGACGGTGTGTGCAGATCTCGTTAGCTATTTTTTATTCTAGTATATGTTTTTTTTTACTTTACTTTTATGCAAAAATATACCAACATTCACGGCCACTATCAATTGTTATTGCACAAATTTTAATTTGAAACAATTTTCTTGCGATAGTTTGTTGTTCTTTTGCTTTTTTTTTCAATTATTCGGCAAGCAACAACAATTTGTTGGGTTTTTAATTCACGTTTGTATGCCGCGGCGTCACTTCGACTGTACTAAAGTCTATCGAGTGCTGTATTTTTTAGGGTTAAATGCGTACGTACATATGCTGTTGTCTCGCTCCTACTTACGTATGCGGGTTGATATTTGCTTATGCGATAGCTTGTTTTCTCGGTTACACGCTGCGGAAATGGCGGCCTTTTAGGTAGTCATACACGTTCAGACTAACAAATTATATCAACTGTTGGCATGAAGTGAACGTCGTACGTCATATAAAAGAATGTTTTTATGCCTAGCCTTATTAAACTGAAGCAACAGGACATTTATTTCAGTTCAAAAGTATATATTTATTATTAGCGTGCACGTTTAATTCACAAACAGTCTTTTATTTGATTTGTATGTCATGCGTGGCTTTTGCGGTACAATTTGCTTAGGTACAGCTGCCCAAATAAGTACAGCGAACTGTCACAAGGTGGCGCTTGATGGGCGCAATATTTAAAACTCGAATTGCGTCCGCAAAACGACAAAATGCCAAAGTTATGATCCAAACACAGTAATTTAAGGACAGATAAGAATTTACACAACAATATACATCACTAATGTGGCTAAAATATTGATAAGATTCCGCTTTTATTTCGCTCTTTGATTTGGCGAGTCCAAGCGACAACGGAAAATCCGAGAAGCACAAAGGGGGAAGGTTGCAAAGGCAATATTGTGGCTTGCTTATCAGCTACCTGCGTTCGCCGATAATATAATAGTAACGTAACTTGATATTTGGTAACGGCGCTCGCGGCCTAAAAGACGCATTTCGTTGGCCGTTTTTCAGTTGGCAAACGATACGAAAAGCGAACGCATATCAGCGTAAAAGTCGAAAAATACAAACTTATATTTGTATACGTACATTGAAAATAAGAGTGGGCTCTAGAATTTTATTGGCCATTTCTTGAATTGTTAGTGTTTACTGTTGTTGTTCTTGTTTTTATTGTTGTTGTGATTATTGCACTGTGTCGTATTCAAAGTGTGCCATTATCGCGCGGTTATCGAAAAATAAACCAAGTTACAAAAGCAAATTGGAAATTGAAAATAAAAAAAAAAAGAACTAACAACAAAAAACAAATAGCTGGAATTAATTGGCGCATGTTAGGGGCTCTGATTCTCATTCTCCGTGTCCGGTTCATTTAGTCGTTAAACGCACGTCGCGTACTCAAAACGTAACCGACCAGAACTGCGAGGAGATCGGAGGAGTACAGACCACGGGGCGTGGTGTGAGAACTTTATTTTGGCTTATAACAGATCGTACAATAAGCCAACAAAATGTATAGACAACCATCGACGGGGATCAAGAACTTTGACTCTCTGAAATCATGGTCCATCTGGGCTGGTGTACTTGGAGTGGTGAGTAATGCACTGAAAAGGGAGTACGAAACGGAGTGGGAGTTGTGACCTCATTACCTCATTGATAAGAGCGCGTCTGTTGGCCATCTGTTGAATTTTTTTTTTAGATACAGATACAAATAAGAAACAGATACATATACAAATAAGAAATAGATACAGATGCAGCTATAGTTTTTGTGCAAATTAAAGCACTTTTTGAAATTAAAGTGTTATCAGTTTGGGGACATTTCACCTCCCAAGCTGATCATCAGCTTTACTTAATCAATCACAGCTCTTATCAAGGCCAAATAATGAGTTGATTCACCTGTCGTTGTCATTCAACAAACACAGACGAAAAGTGTCCCATTGTCATACGTCAACAAATTTAGAACAATTACACTCATTTCCTTTCTCTTTCTCACGTCATTGCAGGTGCAAGCTACCATCTGGATAGGTCTTACGATAACCGGAATTATTGCATACACATGTAATATATATATTACCGACTATATGAATTATGGCACATTTGTGAAGACCATATTCTTCGATGTCTATTTTCACGGCAATTGCAAGATGGCTACCACTGCCTATCAGAACTATGATCGCACAATACTTAATTCTGTACAGACTGTCTTTGATCCCACCCAGCTATTGGTCTGGGATTGCGTCTATTTAGGCGTTTCGGTTTGTTGGTTTGCTGTTTCCATCGTCCTATTGGCTTGTAAGTATCCAAATCTATAAGAATTCTTCAAAAAATCACAGGAAATAACAGCTTATGTGCATTTTAGAAAATTAAAATATTATAGATTTCAAAGAGTCATACAATATTTAAGGCAACTTAGTTCTAAATTTTTTAAATTGTCTCAAATTGACGTAAAGTTTATTTGAGTAGTTTTAGGAAAACTAAAGTAATTTCTTAAGTAAATTACAATTATTACGAAATGTATAAAAATACCCATAAAGGGATTATCTAATGATGTGCGGTTCTTTTAATGCACTTGGGGCTTCCCAATATTTATGGCGCCATTCAGTAGGATTATTTTAAAGTCGAATTTGATATATTGTTTAAAATCGGAAATAGGGTCACGGTTTACTTTTTATGATTCATCTTGGTGAATCAGGTTTAAGTATGACATTTTAAAGTATTTCCTTTTTATCAAACGGCATTTCAATAGCATATTTTATTATCAGGCAGAAGAGCTCACAATCAGATAAAATCAAAAGCCCCTATTTTAAGTGCTATCAAAAAAAAAGTAAAGAATATTAACAAAAGGCATATCAACAAAATACAAAAGTCAACGATTAGTTTGTTTGCCAGCTGTTGTATAATAAATGATGATTTCCCATTCCCATTCCAAGTTCAACAAATATATTTTTCAAGAGTATCATTATAGATAGAAGTGGTCGTAGTTCAATGTATTCTAGGGTATTACAAATCGTAATTTCTAACAGCGATCGATCAGTTAATGCATTAATACTACCATGACATTTGATAGATGTGGCCTTATGACCATTTGATATTTTCAACTTATATTTATAGCTATTTATTTAATGTGAACTGAAGAATTTGAAAACAAAAAATGTTTAAACATTTTAAATTATAACAAATATGATACTAAACTAACAATTAAAATAAATTGTGATAGGATAACAACTTTAAAAGTTTAATAGTCAAGGAGATTTATAAAATATATACATATATATATATATATGTTTTAATACCTATTAACTCATTGTAATTACAGGTGTACGTAAGACTTGTGTGAAAGCAACCCTTGGAGCCATATATAGTTGGGCCTTCTTTATGGCCGCCATCTGTGCCATGGATATTACCGCCGGAGTTATCTTTGGCGTCGACTTTAGTCGCTTCCATTCCGCGGCATCGGCGTACAATGCAAATTCAGTAAATGCAGAACCTGTGGATCCCAATGCTGCCCAGCTTGTTGCTGGAGGCGTGGCTGCCATGTCCATGATGATCATCGCCTTTAAGGGATTCATTTTGTTGTTTATCAATTTTGGACTGTTGATCTATTTGCTTCATCGCGCAGTACGAATTTCTACAGATAAGGACAGTTCGGTGAGTAAGAAATGTGAAATGTGGGAACACATATAGGTGACATCATTTGTTATCTTCCCCTGTAATTAGTAGAGGGTATTATAAATACTTGTCACCCACCCACTAAGATCAATGAGTTGTCTCCAAAAATATTTAGACAACGAATTCCAAATTCATGTATGTAAGCGTAATTACATTCTCACTCTCACTACGAGTACGACATGTCTAAAGTTAGCTCAATGGGGTAACTGATAAGCCAGAAGCGTCCAGTCGATAAATTGGCTTACCTCCAACTCGTGATAAGAGATTGGAATTTGTCGCTGTCGTTGTTTAAATTGTATGCAAACGATTTTTGAGTGCGCCTCTATGAGAATACCCTGTAACTGATTTAATTTTTGTTTTCTTTTGCCCTGCAGGATACGCTGTTTATGCCGCGCAAGAATTCAAATGACATTCTGACTACAAGACCGCCTATTCGCGCCTACGAAGAAGAGAAGTAAGTGTGGTTGTACTTAAAAGAGATAAGCTCAGTGATTATTCAAATATTTTACAGAGTGGAGGTGCAAGCTTATAACAATGAAGCCTTTTTACCGGAAACTCGCTCAACTGCGGAAACCATCGAGGTGAACGAGGATGCGATTGTGCGAGCAGCGCATATGTCACGTGATGCCAACCTTTTGGATCGTCGTTTCCGTAGTATCGATGCGTTCCAGCAGTATCCGGCTCCCAATTCCCAGGCCAATCGTCCCATTCAGGAGACCGTTGTTGTGGCCACATCCGGCTTCCCAATGCCAGACTATTCTCCTGGTCTGGGTCCCAATAGTCCCAATGGCATTCTACGCCATCATCAGCAGTACTAACTTACAGTGGCGCCAAGGCATTTCTTACTTAATAATCCATATAATTCTCAAATAATTCCCGCCCCCAGTAAAAATTAGCCAGCAAACAAGCCAAGCAGCTAAAATTAAGTTAACATTTTGTCGCCAATTGTAGTGTCTATCATGCGTATTAATTTAATTTATTTACGTGTTAATACCATATATGTTTATACTGTTTATACTGCAAGCAATTGCAACTGTGAATAAATATTATACATATTTATAGTTCTGTGCACGCCCAGTATAATTAAACGTTTGTTTTTTTATTTATTCAGGCACTGATAACGATTAAGCGAATCATGCCCCCAACAACGATTTTTAGTGTCATTTGGTGTCATATTTAAATGCGACGTCAAGAGCGATAATTGTCACACGATTAGTTTTTGAAATTTAAACCTGTCCCGCCATTTCTCCATACCAAAAAATAATAGAGCATTTTGCGTCTACATTACTCATTTTGCGTTTACGATGCGCAGCTTGAGCATCTCGCCACCTAGGTTTTACTTTTAGAACTAGATTCTTATTAAAGTATGGTCACTCTGTTGCAGGTCAACCACAAAGTTCAATAAAAACATTTATAAAATTGATAAGCCGGTCGTATTTGACAACAGATTTTAGATTTAAGACACTATAGCCGTGTGTAAAACGTCGTGTGCCTGCTTTTATTTTGCTCACTTCAATTTGTGACGTGCTGTTGAGCATAACTCGCCTTGTGGAGATCGTTGACTGAAAAATATTTACTGGAAAACTTATATTGTACCGGAAAATGGTTTTCATAACAAAATTCGCACGTGTCGGAGTGCAGGCGGCTCGTCAGCTGCGTTCGAAGCCAATTGCAGTATCACAGTGGCGTAGTTTTCACGTGAGCTGCATGCTTGACAAAGGTAAGAGACATTTATGCAACCACTGGGAACTACACTGAAAAAATTGTTCTTGTAGAACGCCGTTACACAGACAAACACGAGTGGGTTGAACTCTTGGAGGCCAACAAGGCCATTGTAGGAATCTCCAGCTATGCACAGGAAGCATTGGGAGATGTTGTCTTTGCCCAACTTCCAGAACCAGGAACAGAACTCAAGCAGGATGATGAATGTGGAGCTCTGGAGAGCGTAAAGGCAGCAAGTGAGGTTTACTCACCTGTGAGTGGAAAGGTGACAGAAAAGAACTCACAGGTTGAGGACTCGCCAGCGCTGGTCAACACCAGCTGCTATGAGAAGGGTAAGAGTGTAATAAAAAATATTTCAATATATTTTTAATAACAAATTCTATTTATAGGTTGGCTCTTCAAGGTGGATCTCAATAATCTTGAGGAATACAATAAACTCATGACTGAGGAGCAATACAAAACTTTCTTGAGCAGCAGCGCTGATCATTAGCGAGTTATGGAAAGTTATGCCATTAACAGCAGACAATGTTATTCTACTATCCACTAATCAGACTCATCCTACACACACATCTACACTTCTTCATCCACGTTGTTGTTGCATTTGGATTTCGTTACGCTTTAAGAATAAACTGAAAAGCCAATTTTTACACATAAGACAATCACAATCGCTATTGACCTGCGGGTGTCACTATCACTGCCCCCCATGGATTCCTGATAAGACGCCGTAGCTACAAGAGAGAGACGAACAGCGAGAAAGACGCTCTCAGCATGTGAGTGAGCGCTATATTCAAGAACTACTCAACTCAATCAATTTTGCTGGTTAGATGCAGTGTTGCCAATTATCGCAGTGGAAATATCTGCTCGAATATGTAACAAAATTGCAGCGACTGCGATAAATAAGCTTTCGTTGTAATTAAAGAAGTCAAAACGAAAGAGTGAGTTAACGATAGAGGCAGCTATCAGACTCTCTTAGTAAGTGAGTGAGTGTTAGTTGCGAGATGAGTGCGCTTATTAAACTCATTTGAAACTTACTCAATTTCCTTGTCAGTTAGATCAGCTTTATGCAGCGTGTCTTTAGCTTCAGATTATTTAACAAAAACAAAATTAGATGCTGAGTCTGTAAAAAATCACCTGATTAATGTGCAGCAAACGCACTTGATAACGGCATCACGCCCGTAAGTCTGTGGAAACGTATGCCCGTTAGGGTGATAAGAATTTTTGATAGGCCAATCGAATGTCTGTTGCTGTCAGACGATAGATGCTGATAAGAGCATATAACTTGAACTTGACGGCGCGAACAGCAGTGTTGTCAATTGAGCTATTTATATCTAGCTCTGGTTATTTTTAAAGATATTTTTAATGCGTCGATCTTTTGCTAATATTAAACCTATGTGAGTATTATAAGTCATTATTTGTAATTAGAAAGATTGACTATTTGTAATGCTATTTTCTGCATGTTTTTCCACAGAAACAAGCTACTTTTTCTGCTAAAGACTTGACAACACTGGGAAGCATCGACGCGGCGTCGAAAGCTTTGTAAAAAAGCTCGTGAATTGGCAAAAAGTTTGACAGCGCACGAATGCTTCGCTCAGTGCTCAAATAGAATTCAAATCGTGCGGTTGAAAATACCGTGTGCTGCGGGAAACAGAACAAACAAAACCGAAAGCGTTGTTCAACACACAAATAAACATACACTTATACGCTAAACACACACAAACTGACAAGAAAAACACAGACAACATACTGCGACTTCTATAAACAAAGGATAATTGAAGGAATTTGGACGCAAAGTGCAAAAAAAGAATAGCAACCAACAATCACAAAATACCAGACGCAAAATGCCAACGGAAAAATCAATATACCTTCCGAATCCGGCAATTAGCCAAAACGCTTACATATCCAGCTTTGAGGAGTACACGAAATTCTATCAGGAGTCCTTGGACAATCCTGGCGAGTTTTGGTCACGCGTTGCAAAACAATTTCATTGGGAAACGCCCGCAGATCCATCGAAATTCTTGCAATACAACTTTAATATCTCGAAAGGACCCATTTCCATAAAATGGATGGAGGGTGCCTCGACCAACATTTGCTACAATCTGTTGGATCGTAATGTTCGCAATGGACTAGGTGATCAGATAGCATATTATTGGTAAGTGCTCAATACACAATACGGTTTACTTTCGATCAAGTTGCGTAGGTCGTAGTATGAAAACAAAAGTTACACACAAACGCACTCACGTTAAAAGGATATTAACGTATTGATTTTTTTCTTACGTTGTGATTACGAAACGCGGTCGTGACGTTGGCGACCTGTAGTTCACCCTCCACCCTACGTCTCCTATCCTTGGTCTGCTCTTGAGTGCGCAGGCACATAAAGAAACAGATGTTTTCCGTTAACTATGAGCTTGGGGTGGCACAGTTACTTACCATCGGTTGTGCTCTCTTTCTCTCTTTCAAGGACAGAGCTTCTGCTTAGCCTAAGAGCTTGCATATTAAATATAAAAGCTGACAGCTGACCGTTAATTTATTATATTTACGGTTTAAGCAGCACTGAAAATTGTGGGAGGTCAATGTCAGTTGGGCCCTGACCAAGTGCAAAGTACCTATTAACAGTATGTCAAGTAATTATATTGACAACTAAAAG
This sequence comes from Drosophila neotestacea, assembly GCA_035044365.1. Classification (NCBI taxonomy): domain Eukaryota; kingdom Metazoa; phylum Arthropoda; class Insecta; order Diptera; family Drosophilidae; genus Drosophila; species Drosophila neotestacea. The sequence goes on along the minus strand of JAWNMD010000273.1, from coordinate 5,306,621 downwards.
TCTTTCTGACAGTAGTTTTTATTAAAGTAGGGTTTTTAGAAAAAATTAAGAAATAAATATGTATTAAGAAGCACTTTAACTATTTTGTAAACTATTAAATTAAAGTTATGTATCATTTTATTTGGCAAAAGAATTAGCTGACGTACTGTATGTGTAGATGTAGAGCGCTCAAAGTTCTCAGAGTGCACATCTAAATTTGTAATGTATGATTTGGATTTTTTGTAAACACGAAGCATTTAAATTTTAACGGCGCCCCTTGGTGTGCAATTAAATAACTGTATATATTTAAAAATGACATGGCTGTATGTATTACTTACAATATTTCCCCAGTTTGTGTTTCTGTAATCAGAATTTATGAATTTATTTTGATTCATTAGACAGGTGCTTCATTCAAGTGCACTTCAGAAATACCAAGTAGATTGTTGTTAAATGCGTCTTATTTAATTATATATTATTTTTTATAGTTTGACGAGTGCTTGTCTTCATTTATTTTATTGTTGACCGCAAAGTTCAAATCACGGTCAACAATTGTCGGTCGTCCGTTGTCCGTCCGTTCGTTCGTCATACCAAAGAAAAAAGTGAAACAAATGTTAATATGCTAATCTATGGGGTTATCAGGTTATCAACTATGGACGCGTGCGAAAAGAATGGGAGAATGGAAATAGAAACAGCATAGAAAAGTCAGGTAAATGAAAGGCAAACTACAAGGTCAAGATTAAACCATTTCAAGTACTTTGTATGTACGGAACCCATTTACACAATAATTATTTTACGAAATGCTGTCCAAAATATTTGTTTAAAGTTATTCATAAATTTGACTTAAATATTTTGATAATTTTCTAAAACATTTCTTAAATATGCTCTTTTTTGTATAAATTGATTGTAGAAATCCTAAAATTTAGAATTCTATGTCATTACACGAAATTTCTTGATTTCGCTGTTAAATTCTGAATAACTTTCTGAGATTCCTGCCACTATCAATTGGTAAGCAGCTGTTAAAAATATTTAGCTGAAATCCCAAACGCAATACGACCAAACATATAGATAAGATAAACCGCGTAGTCTGGCAATTTGCACGTAATGGGGAATAATTAACACCACAGATAATACACCGTTCCCTAACAATAAAGTTGAGCGGAGCAAAGCAAAGCAACTCAAATAACCAGAATCTTTATGTGAACCTTTTACTGGACAATAAAAAAGAATTGCCTCACTATATGTAGAGGTATTCAAGAAAGTTTCCTAAGACAATCAAGCACTCACATTTTCCTTTTTTTAGGTATTAGAAAAAAAACCTTGTCAAACTTAATAGATCTCATTAATTCATTGTCAAAACGAATTAAACTAAGGAGCAAAAGAAAAGGTCATGGATGTGTATTTTGACTAAATAAAATTTGTGTTTCTTTCAATTTGTCAAAACACTTCCTTGACTAGCTGTATTATTGTAGACCTGAACATTTCTTTATACTAAATGCACCAATATAGAGTACAGAAATCGATTATGTAAGCAGACATAGTGAACCAAGCTCGCAAATTGGTTATTCAAATTAATTTCGATTTGTGATTGCGTTAAATATTTCGCGCTTTAATGTGTGTCAACCAGCTAAACGGTAAAATGACGTCAAGTGCAAAGCACAATTTCAAACTTTAAGGTTTGCGTTCAAGCCAAAAGATACAGCTTCCGCAGTTGCCATCAAACTATTTGGCTTACAGTTTGAGCTGCACTTGCTTGGTTAGTAAAAATCACGCGATCATATCATATCGTCTGATTACTCACAACCAATTACAGAGCATTTTCAGGCATTCACGCAGACATGCGACCAACCGGCTAAAAGTGGTGTATGTGTGTGTGCGTGTGTGTGTGTGTGTGTGTGTTTGTGATTATGCTGACACACCTAAAGTTCAAGAAAGCAAAGAACAACAACACTAACTGGGCAATCATCATATGTCTGTTTACTTTGTTTCTCTACAATATTATTACCAGAGTTTTGTTATCATTTTTGGCCACGATTTGTAGACTGGGTTATAATAGATCAGACTTTATTATAGTCGTAATATCTGAAGGCATTTATATCTGTTTGAGTCTAAAGTTTACACAATTTACATACATTAACTTTATCTTATTCGTTTTTCCTTTCCATACTTTGTTAAACAATTCAAATACCCTCTGTTAGGGTATTGAAATCATTTTTTCGTGTCTCGTAAATCCAAAAAAGAATTTGGTCAAATTAGCATGTGAGGCTTGTCTAGCCAAAGATCATACGATGTTGCTCTCAAACTGTTGGGTCAGCACCAGACATAACGGCGCTTTCTAAAAGCTTTGACCAACGCAACAGTTTTTAGTTCTTCACGCAACAACAACAACAAATGAAAACATTCGATGCGATTTGTTATTGTTATTCATAAGATTGTTGTTGTTGGCATGTGAACACGCGAATTCAACAGTTTAGATAAGTTGAAATGTTGTTTTTGTTGATTTTTGTTGATTTTCTGACTGTTGCCGGTTGCTCTGCCTCACATGATGTCTTCCCTCCTTAGTAATCGCCTTAAATAGGTATAGTCGGAGCTAAATTAGTGATATTTTTTGATTTCTGATAAGAGAAATGGCCAGTGGCCACGCGTCTGTCTGCTGTTAAGATCATGAGGTGTTCACAATTATTCGTTTCCAAGCAGCATGGAAATTTTCATGTCTAGCAATTGCTTTTTTTCTTTTTCTTAACATGTATAGATAGAGTATAGATTAGATGACCGACAAGTGCTACAACGGAATTCAAAAGCACTTCACCGGCGTCTGCATGGGAAAAAATGTGGCGCCATCGAGCTTCCCGCCCGCCTAAAGCTCATAATCATGATTAGTCATTTGTTGCGAATGCCCAACATATATGTATGTACATAGTTTAATAAGCATTAATCAGTAAAAGTAATAACAACCAATCATTTTTAAACTCTACATTGAGAGAGAGGAAAACACTATAAATTACTAAATTTAGCTACTTTATGGCTAAAATAACAAATCTGTTTAGTGGTTATAGCCTTGGCCTTTAATTGTTCGAATTCCTTTAATAATATGGTCAGCAGCTGTTCATTTTCATTTGTTGTTACTGATTGTGAGTTTACTTAAAAAATAAATTTATTTTTAAAATCTTACTAATTGATAATACAGGAATTTCGTGAAAGTTGTCAAGCATTTCGTGAGTAAACAACAGCGCCACATTTGGGACACTCATCACAAAAAGATAGCCAAAAAATAATGTACTTCGTACTCAGACCATAGGCAATGGTGAAATGTATCCAAAAATAACTGAAAATACGTCACGCATTTGAAAAGTTTTTCTTTTTGTCACCTTGAATAAAACTGTTTGTTTATGATTGGCTAAATCTTATCTCTCTCTCCGTATGACAAATCCAACTAGCCTGGTCAATGATTTATAGTTATTTTGATTGTATTTGACTCAGTTTGAGTAGATTTCGAAAATATTGTTTAGGTTTTATACAGCTAGTCTAGTCATTAATTGTTAGTGACCTAGACCAAGAACTGTAAATTGCTTTCTCTATTGGGGATTGTCCTTCAATAAATCAACAATAATCCATACGTTTTGTCTTGTCACGATTTTTATTTGATATTCGAATAAGCAAGTATTTAAGTGCACTCAATTATACAATAGCACTTGCAATGAAGTACAGTTATCGCCAGAATCAAATGAACCAACAAATGAGTTTTTTTTTGTAGTTAACTTTTATATTAATTAAAATTTTACACCTTTTTTTTTGCTCTGTACATTGGGTTATTATGATTATTTAATATTATTCTGTGCAATTAATCTTATCAAATTCAAATCGAATTCAATTGGAAATAATTCATTTAATTTAATCAAATGCTGATTCAAACGTTTGTTTTACTATACATTTATTAATTTAATGTCAGCTTAAAGCAATTCTAAATTTATTTGCAAATAAAAAACATTTTAAATTTAATTATATAACAAATTTAAATTCAAAACTGAAACGATAAGAATCTTGGAAAGTCGTAAAAGTTTTTCGAGTAGAAACTTTAAGTCAAATTAATATCTGCTGCATTTGTTAGATAACTTTTTTTGTTTTTAATTTAAGCGGTACATTTACATATATAGTGCACTGTTAATAAATATTGGATTTAGAATAAAAAGCAATTATTGCAGCTGTTGACTTTTGTTGCATTTGCGCTGACAGCTTTTGGCTTTTTTATTCTGTTGCCAAGTCGAGCACAAAAGAGAGAGGTGCCATTTGATCAAGTAGTTGAGGGGCAAGTTCCCTCCCTCTCCCTCTCTCTCAGCATGTGAAATTAGCAAATTATGTTGCAAATTTAAATTAAATCGCCTTTGTCAATTAGGAAGTCTCGAATTTGCCGTAAACGATCCAATTGAGACTTGAGGAGGGCGTCTGTCCACATCTATGTATCTTATATAATAAATATCCTCTCTGTTTTATAATGGGCACATTGCCAACATATTTATAATGGTTTTTAATATATTTCCTTATTTATTGTATTTATGCAGGGAGGGCAATCACCCTGATGATTATTCCCGTGGACTCACGTACCGGAAACTCTTGGAGGAAGTCTGTCGATTTGCCAACGTGCTGAAGGATCATGGCATTAAGAAGGGCGATCGTGTCTCTATTTATATGCCCATGATTTTGGAACTGCCCATCGCCATGTTGGCCTGTGCTCGTATTGGAGCTGTACACTCTATTGTATTTGCTGGATTCTCACCCGATTCTCTAGCGGAACGAATGTTCGATTGCAAGGCCAAGCTGTTAATTACAGCCGATGGAGCTTGGCGTGGCGAGAAGCCGCTTTACCTGAAGGCTCTTTGCGATACGGCCTTGGAGAAGGTCGAAGAGATGGGACACTCTGTGGAGAAGTGCATTGTGGTGTCGCATTTGAAGCGTGTAACTCCCTGTCAGGAGAATCATGTGGAACAGGACATACCTTGGACCGATGATCGCGATTACTGGTGGCACGAGGAGATGGAGGACAAAGAGCCTGCCTGTTATCCCGAATGGATGGATGCCGAGGATCCCTTATTCATGCTCTACACGAGTGGATCTACAGGAAAACCCAAAGGTGTACTCCACACCACAGCCGGTTATCTGCTCTATGCTGCAACCACATTTAAGATTGTGTTTGATTACAAGCCAGGAGATATTTACTGGTGCACTGCCGATGTGGGCTGGATTACTGGACACACCTATGTCGTTTACGGACCACTGGCCAATGGCGCCACTTCAGTTATTGTAAGTTATTGAATACCACGCAATTATGTGGCATGTCTAATTGTATAAATACCAATTGCAGTTTGAGGGAACCCCCTTCTTTCCGGGCAACGATCGCTACTGGAGTGTTATTGACAAGTATAAGGTCACACAGTTCTATACAGCGCCTACGGCAATTCGGGCACTCATGAAGTTTGGCGATGCTCCTGTGCTCAAGCACAATCTCAGCGGTCTCAAGTAGGTTTATCATATACTTAAGAGGATTAACTATAGGAATTTTAGATTCTAATTAAAAATACTCTATGAGTTCAAATAATGAATGTACTCTTATTCTTATATACCACTTGTGAGTTACCTCATCCTAATAACATTATTTAATTTCCATTTTAGGGTTCTGGGCAGCGTTGGTGAACCAATTAATCCGGAGGCTTGGCTCTGGTACTATCGCATGATTGGCAAGGAGCAGTGCTCCATTGTGGACACATTTTGGCAAACGGAAACTGGTGGACATGTCATTACGCCCCTACCCGGTGCCACGCCCATGAAGCCAGGCTCTGCTGTATGTATAATGGAAATTAGTTAAGTCTATTCGATATATTTACAATTGTTTGCTTGACTTGCAGTCGTTTCCTTCTTTGGCGTCAAGCCGATGCTGCTGGATGAATGTGGTATTGAGATCAAGGGCGAAGGCGAGGGATACTTGGTATTTTCGCAGCCCTGGCCGGGCATGATGCGCACCCTGTACAACAATCATGAGCGTTTCGAGGACACCTATTTCTCCAAATTCCCTGGCTACTATTGCACCGGAGATGGTAAGTTTAAGGTAGCTGTAGTGAAGACTAATGATTAAAAGTTCTTTCCTTTTCATTTACAGGCGCTCGTCGCGATGCTGATGGGTATTTGTGGATCACAGGACGTGTGGATGATATGTTGAACGTATCCGGTCATCTTATGTCCACTGCTGAGGTAGAATCTGTGCTTACAGAGCACCCACGTGTCGCCGAATCCGCTGTTGTCTCGCGTCCACATCCAGTGAAAGGAGAGTGTCTATATTGTTTCATAACGCCTAATGAGAATGAACCTTTCGATCAGAAACTAATTGCGGATCTTAAGAAGATGGTGCGTGAACGCATTGGACCGTTTGCCATGCCAGATGTCATCCAGAATGCACCAGGATTACCAAAGACACGTTCTGGCAAGATAATGCGACGTGTTCTCCGAAAGATTGCGGTTAACGATCGTAATGTGGGCGACACTTCAACGTTAGCTGATGAAAACATTGTAGAGCAACTGTTTGCTAATCGACCTGTTGAGGCCAAGTAGAAAGTTTACTCTTTGGATTTTCTTGGATTCGCTTCTAGCTTTAAAAGTTTTCCTTCTCCTCTCTCAGCGCTGTTGCAATCCTTTACTAAGCCATTTATTAGGCTGTCTCTTGACAAGCTTAAGCAATCGTATAGAATACGTGTGAATCTTGTAAATCTCCTCTCCCTACCCTAAACATCTATCAATACTATATGTTTAATTCGTAAGTCTGTCGGCCCCCAATCCGGGCTTACAATCACATTCTATATTAGTTGTTAAGTGTGTAAGTAACAGATGATTTGTTTAACTTCAAATTGCACCCATTTTTTGAATATGAGTGTTTACGAGTTTTTAAATTGATTGGTTCCCCATCCTATATAGTATCTTATATAGCAATGTCTCTTTTATAGTGTACTTGTAGTTACAATTATGCTGAGCACGCACATTTTCCAGTTCATTTGTTTCTTTGTTGTAGTCTTAGCTTAAGTTGCTAAATTCGTTGTGATACAAATTTAATTATATTAATTATGTATTTTTAGTAGAATTGATATAAACAAAAACCAAAACCAAACAAAAAAACAAAAAAAAAGACAACAAACTAAATATATACACAATTTAAGTAATATATCTTAACCAAAAACATTACATTTCACACTTTATCTTTTCTCAGTTTCTATATTATATTTTGTAGTGCTGTTGCTTTCCATTTCCGTATTCCTCTTCTAAGTTCTAGCACCAACTAAATGAAACACGTAAGTCCGGATTATAATATTCGAAAATTTGTTTGTTAGATTGTAAGTTTTGGAAACGATACATATCAATGTTGCATAATGCTTTGTCAACATTCCTAAATATTTATTTGATATACATGTATTTAATCAGCATACTTATATTTATATAGTACTTATTGAGAACTACACACTATATAAGGGTGTTATATGGTCAAAAGACTTCCTGCAACGTATACATATCATTGAAGTTACTGCTGCAAAACTCAACTCAAAAATCTTATATACATATCATTATATTGTTAGACCCGTTTTCACAATTGTGCAAATCGACCATAGTATTGTTGTTGTTTTAGCTATCAACGTTGGTAAGAGTTTTAAGAAAAAGATTGAATGGAACGTAGTGCTTCTTAAACTTATTGGTAAGGCGCTATTAACGCCTTCGTCTGATTGTAAAAAGTTGGTTAGAATCGAGTGAAATCGAGAGAAACATTGATTTAGCCTGAATATAATTAGATGTACATTACGCGAGATATATATATATTTATCGAATCATATACGAGTATATATATACAATGTGTATAAAATAAAGTTTATTGTTTCAATGTGTTTGAATTGGAAATGAAATTAATTTCAACTCATTGAGTATTATATTGAACTTCAGGAGGTTTCAGTTTTGGGCCACAGATATTGGATTGGGCTGGAAGCAAAAACGTTTATTGGCAGACAGAACTCTTCAGTTGACCGAGCAATTGTTATCCAAGTTAACCCAATTGTTTCCAACATAGCTGGCCAAAAGTAAAAAATCTGAAAATAATCTCATTTCATATATGTAAATATTTATAAATTTTCAAGTAGTATTAAATTCAGAATAAATTAATGCAGAACATTATCAAGAGCTTCTGGATAAGCATAGGTTGCGGCTCGGGCAAAGTTCCTCCAGCTGCTGCTGCTGTCAACATTGCAAGTAATTCCAGCAAGGAACTTCAAAAGAAAAAGACGAATCCTCATAATGATGGTATCATAAATATGGACAAATGCTTTGAGGTGGGCTACAGATGTGTGAGACGAGCGACGACAGAGTTGATGGAGGATCTTCATAAGAAATGTGAGCATGAGAAGCCGGCTTGCAGTTTGAATATGTACCACAAATGGAACACTCGAATTGAAGACATGCTGGTTAACTACATCTCAAAATTTTTTCCAGAACATCAGTACGTTAAAGCGTTATCTATTTAATGTAGTACTCAATCCCTATCTTTGTACAGTTTCAAAACCAAGAGTAAGAACTGTAATCGTATTGGAATTAGTTTAACTGATGCTCCCACCTGGTTCATTGACCCAATACAGGGAGTTAACAATTTTGTGCATGGCTTTCCATTTACTGTCATAAGTGTCGCCTTCTGGATGTGTTCAGAGCCAAGATTTAGCATTATTTGGAATCCGCTTTTAAATCAATGTTACACTGCCCGATCTGGTTTTGGGGCCTACATGAACGTGAATCCCCTTAAAGTTAGTAAACGTACTGAATTATCTCATGCCCTGGTCATGCATGAATTGCGCATGAATTCGAATTTAAGCTCTGGCGAGCTAATATGTATTAAGAAACTCGCTTGTACTGCAAATGGGTAAGTTGTTAGTTTCAAAGTTTACCTCCAGATCTAATAATCCATTAATCAATTAGACTTCGAAGCCTTGGTTGCCCAACATCAAATATGTGCATGGTGGCTCAGGGATTAGCAGATGCCTATATTGATTTTAGCTGTCCTTCATGGGATATATCGGCTGCCACACTATTGGTGAAAGAGGCAGGAGGCGTGGTTTTGGATCCCTCACTGGAACCATTTGATATAATGTCCCGTAGGGTATTGTGTGCCTCCACGCAGGAGCTAGCTGAGAAATTATCAGCGATTCTTGTCTCAAAGAACTACAGCCCTAAATATAATGAGTCGAAAAGGAAAGCTGATAAGGTTGCCAAATCTTCTGTCAAATCCAAGAAACCATCAAGTCAAAGTAGTTCAAAGGAACAGTTATTGCAACACAGTAATAAAGTTTTAGTTACACCCCCGGAATCATCTAGGCGGATGTATCCGCCCTTTCCACCCTCTACAAAATTCTCGGGATATCCTAGAGACAATAGGTCTACAAAAAAATCAGTTAGTAAACATCCCACAGATCCAAATTTTCCTGGCCAAGGCTACCAGTTTTAGAAGGCTATGTATATGTTTGTAAATATTTATTTTGTAATATGTAAAAGAAAAATGTTGTGTTACTGTGATGTTCAAGTCATAGTATGAATCTTTGTGATTAAATAGAAAACAAAATTGAAATCTCGTACAGAAATAAATTTCGGGCAGTGTCCAAACTGCTATTTCTTGGCATCAGCAGCTTCAGCCATATCCGCATATTCTCTAATTTATCATTATGGCTGACGAGCAGAAGGAGGAGAAGAATGTGGAGACACAGCAGCCGAAGCCGAGTGTGGTGGAGAATGCGGCCATAGGATATGGCTTAGAGGATCATGAGGCAACACAACAAGATCCACGAGTCAGTGAATTGCGACGGGCGGAATCGCAGCATGTCAACAAATCACAGGCACAAAAACCACATCCATCTCCTGGATCACTAGTACCTTCACCTACGGTTACTAAGAAGACTCCCGAGGCAGAACATAGCGCTTCCAATGCGGCGGTTAACTATGGCGTCGAGGGTCATAAGGCCAATAAAGAAGATCCACGAGTTACACAAATGCAATCCGAAGGGCCTCCAAGTCCAATTCATAGCACCTCTGCCCCAAGTGATCTACCACCTCCCACCCCAGCTGCAACGCTACGATCATCATTGAAGCGCGGATCCACTGTACCACCACCACCTCCTCCACCACCGCCGTCTGCAGGAACAACACCAACACAACCCCACCCAATTGTACCTGTACCAGTACCAGTTGACGGTGATGCACCAAAGGAAAAACAAAAAAAGACGCCCGGTATCAACAAATTCACAAATACCGATGTTAGCTTCGATCCTTCGAAGGAGTTCGCAAGCAAGACGACAAATACGTCTGGACAAATGTATTCCGAGGAGGAAAGTGACAGTGCATCCGCACCACCGCCAAAACCACCTGTTCCCACGGTATTAAACTTGGATGAATGTTTTGCTTTTGCCGTTGAGTTGGTCAAAAGAGCAGGAGCATTTGCACTGATGTCCAACAAAGGTAAAGAGAGACTTTCGTACACCACAAAGGAGCATGAACACGATCTGAATACACGCACCGATAATGAGGTGGAGGAAATGCTTGTCAGGGAAATCACTGAGAAATATCCATCACACAAGTAAGTGCGATAGTAATCAACAACTTATTTGTGTAACTTCCTTGGGTTCTAAATCTATAAAAATGTTGATCAAAAATGTTTTGAAAACGAATTCTTAAATGTAGAATTCATTTATAGATCAAATAGATAAAAATCGGTTTGATTTTGACGAAGTTATGCCAGTACGAAGTCTGTTTACCCTTGAGATTGACCACTTTACAAGTTAAACTGTTTTGTTTGTAATAATAAGTTAGTTATCCTTTTCAATATCAGGATCATTGCTGAGGAGGCAGTATCACGATCGGAAACGGGTCAAGTAATATTAACCGATGAACCAACTTGGATAATTGATCCCATCGATGGTACCATGAATTTCGTTCATCATTTTCCTTACTATTGCATCTCTGTGGCTCTCCTAGTTAAGAACGATACGGAATTTGGCATTGTGTATAATCCTCCTTTGCAGGAATTGTATACGGCGCGAAAGGGCCAAGGAGCCAAGTTAAATGATGAACCTATGCATACCAGCGGTCAGGAGGAGCTCAAGAATGCCATGATTCTACAGGAGTACAGCTCCGGCACGACAGCCATGGAGAATGCAAATCGGCTTATTAAGAAAACTCATGCGTAAGTTAAAGATTTAATGTGTATTCAAATCTAATCAATAGCCCACGAACCATTTTGTAGATTACGTTCAATTGGTTCCTCAGCCATGGGATTAGCAATGGTCGCCTCGGGTGTTGCAGACGGATTTTATTTTTTTGGTCTGCATGTCTGGGATATGGCTGCTGGCAATTTACTGGTCACTGAGGCATCCGGCACTGTAATGGATCCCGCTGGCGGAGAAGTGGATATTATGTCGCGACGCGTCTTAGCTGCGGCTACGCAAACACTGGCATTCCTGCTATCTGCAGAACTGACACAAAACTATCCCACGCCACGGGATGATGAAACAAAGCTAGTCCCCAAACTGGTTAAAGATCCCATCCAGAAGGATTTCAATGCCCAGACTGAATTTTCAGACTCCACTCTTTCACTTAGCTCGTCGGAAAATTCTAGACACTCTCTGAACAAAAATCGAAATTGAATGTTAAAAAAACCAAAACTTATATCCATCTAAATTAAGTTGATTACAAATTTCAGTACGAGAAAAAGATTCTATCAATATCGTTATATTATTGTTTCAACAATCATTTTGCCATAGGTTTTATATTGAGCGACCGTTAAATTTACAAATGGCGATTTATTTTGGTTGGGAGCATACATATGTATGTGTGCATGATGTATGTGTGTGTGTGTTGTCTGTGTATGTGCGCTAGAACTCGCAAGCGGCAACATCTCTTAAAAACCGAATATGAGTGCAGAAATACCAGGCGTCAGTGACGTCACAATTCCCTCACAATAATAAAGTCCACCTTACGCACTCTGATTGGCTCGTAACTGCTGCAGGTACCGTACACTGTATGCCTGTATGCGTAACGAAGGGCTCTCTAAGCAGCCATCTATGTGGATCGTTGTCCACAGCTTAGAGAGCTATTGGTCCTCTCCGAAGGTCGCTCTGCCATGCACACATGTTTACATAGAAATGCGTGCTGCTAAATTTATGTACGCTTTTGCTACTAACTCAATTCGCTGGTAGTTTTGAGCCATTTGGGCCGGAATGTTAAATTCCATGCAATTATCTGCAAAAATTAGTCTACAAACGGAAAATATGCTGTTCCCCGCCACTGCCAATAAGAAATCGCATTATAATTTCAAAATATCAGTATACTTTATTCTTAAAATCCTATCCTTATGGAGTAACATTGGATCTATGCTAATTTTACAAAGCTAAATTTACAGTTTATTAATAACAGTATAACATAAAATATAAAATAATATAGTAGTCACTTTGCTTATGACTTGTTTTCGACAATTTTCCAAGCGTGGTCCCAGACTCCAAAATCTGTTAAGTAAATATAAATTGATAAATATATATTGTTATAGCCCAGTTCCAAATAAAATTGATTATGAGAATCTAACATAAAATTAAGATTTCATTTTTAATTATTATAATTGTTTGTTTTTAAACAAAGAATTAAACTTAACTTGTCCAATATTAATCTGTTCTACCTTTTTTGCAGCTTCTTTAGTATGTTCCTGCTGGAGCACCTCGTCTAATCCCAATTAGCCGAGTTTAAACCCACAAGCTGAGGTCAACATTCGCCTCGTTGAGAAGTCTCAGGGATAATGATCTCCGCTGCAAGCGTGGTCTTATTACCAATTTAATCCCTCTTGGATCAAAGGAAGAATGTGCCTAAATGTAAGTACAACATTGATTATTATACAAAATTATCATATCTGATATATAAAATATAATTTGATTAATAAAATTGACTTTTTCTTGCAGTTTTCCTGGAGAAATATTGGAATCTACTCTACTATGTTGGACTCAGCGAACTGACGTCATTTTGGCATCCAATCAAAGTCCGCACAAAGTTGCCACAACTAAAGAATTAATCTTTATGCTCTAAGCAAATAGTTTTATGTATAATCATAATTATTATATACGTATAATTAAGAAAAATGTTTAAATTGTAATACATTTTTTTTACTTAAGCTAAAAGAAATGTATCTATTAAATTAAGAGATATTAACTAGACATTAACTTAATTTCAATGTTATTCGTAAGGATAGGATTTTAAGAATAAAAGAAACTGCAATTCTGAAATTAAAACGTGTTTTTTCATTGGTTGGTTAGCGAAATTTGAGTCAGGAAGAATTTGGAAACTAGGCTGGAGAGTCAAGAAATAGGCACACAATTACCATGCGAGCAACTTTCAAGCTCACTGGCAACTTGCCCTAAAAAAAAAAAAAAGCTAAAATTGTTCAAATTTCCAAGTGAAATACCAGGCGAACAGAAACTGAAAGTAGGTCGCCACAGTAAAAATTTTAATTTTGTCATGACGTCACACAAAGAGTAACTTGTTTGGCATGACGTCACTAAAATGGACCTTTTTTGGGTCCGGATTTAAGTGCGCCCCAAAAAAGGTCCATTTTAGTGACGTCATGGAGTGACGCTTGTTTGAAATGACGTCACTAAAATGGACCTTTTTTGGGGCGCACTTGATTTAAGTGACGTCATGGCAAAATAAAATTTTTAGTGTGGCGACCTACTTTCAGTTTCTGTTCGCCTGGTATTTCACTTGGAAATTTGAACAATTTTAGCTTTTTTTTTTTTTAGGGCAAGTTGCCAGTGAGCTTGAAAGTTGCTCGCATGGTAATTGTGTGCCTATTTCTTGACTCTCCAGCCTAGTTTCCAAATTCTTCCTGACTCAAATTTCGCTAACCAACCAATGAAAAAACACGTTTTAATTTCAGAATTGCAGTTTCTTTTATTCTTAAAATCCTATCCTTACGAATAACATTGAAATTATAAGCTAAAATCTAGTTAATATCCCTTAATCTAATGCTTACTTTTTTTTTAGCTTAATGTAACATGAAATAATTAACATTTAATTTTCTTTTCATAGTTATGCATACATAATAATTATTATTATACTTAAAACTATTTGCCGGGAAAATTACAATTTATTCTCCAGTTGTCGCAACTTTGATTGGCAGCCAAATAAACATCAGTTCGCTTAGTCCAGCATCGTAGAATAGATTCCGATATTCCTCGAGCAGACTGCAAAGAAAAAAGTGAATTTATTTAATCAAATTATGTATATTTTATATATTAGATATGACAATTTATATCAATGTTGTACTTACAGCTAACTACATTCTTCCATTGATCCAAGAGAGATCAACTTGGTAATCAGACCACTCTTCCAGCGGAGAACATAATCCTTGAGACTCCTCAACGAGGCGAATGTTGACTTCAGCTTGGGTTTGAACTCGGCCAATTGTAAACAGACGCTGTCCTTCAGCAGGAGGATCCTTAGCTGGAAAAAGGAAATACTATAACAGATTAATATTTGACAAGTTAATTTTATTCTTTGGGCAAAAAAAGAAATTATAATCATTCCAAATGAAATCTTAATTTTATCTTAGATTCTCATAATCAATTTTATTTGAAACTGGGCTATATCAATATATATACTTAACAGACTTTGGAGTCTGGGACCACGCTTGGAAAATTGTCGAAAACAAGTCATAAGCAACACGACTACTATATTATTTTTTATTTTATGTTACACTGTTATTAATAAACTGTAAATTTAGCTTTGTAAAATTAGCATAGGTCCAATGTTACTCCATAAGGATAGGATTTTAAGAATAAAGTATACTGATATTTTGAAATTATAATGCGTTTTTTTTTTGGAAGTGGCGGGGAGCAGCGTATTTTTAGTTTGCAGACCAATTTTTGCAAATTATTGCATAAAATTTCACATACATACAAACAAAAACTTACCAGGCGAACTACTGAATCAGTAGCAAGCGTACATAAATAAATTTAGCAGCATGCATTCGTTTGTAAACATGTGTGCATGGCAGAGTGAGTTTCGGAGAGGGTCAGCACTTCTCTAAGTGATTGAACGCTGATTGGAACAGCTATGATCCACAGGGAGTGCTGTTTAGAGAGCCGTCAGTCACGCACACAGTGTACGGCCTATGTACATACCTAGAGCTCTTTAAGCAGTGGACGGTGATCCACATAGAGCGCTGCTTAGAGAGCCCTTCGCCTGGTATTTCTGCGCTAATTTTCGGTTTTTAGGTGCTGTTGCCGCTTGCAAGTTCAAACGCACAACACACACACATACATGCACCCAAAATAAACCGCATAGTACAAATTTAAATTGAACGATCAAGGCAATATTTTTAAAATTAACGGTCGCTCAATTTCCAACATAAAACGCCACCAATGGCAAAAAGGTGTTAAGACCGCATTGATATATCGATATCGATAAATAGCAAATTGAACTAAATATCCCACCTCTAATCGACTCTATTAAAATAAGTATCGATAATAACCGATAGCATAATCAGCTGTTGCGACCGCTGCGCAGTGTTGAGCAACGCTCGCGCATAGAAAACTAAAAGAAAGTGGCGAGTGTGCAATTCAAGTATAAAGTGTCATAGATACAACGCATTTGCGTTTAGCGTAGCATTAGAACAAAGCAAATACTCAAATCGGCAACAATGCAAAGCGTGCTAAATACAGTTAAAGGCACAGCGCTTAATGTGGCCGAATACTTAACACCAGTGCTAAAGGCAAGTACACAGTTTCGATTTGGGCTGGAGATGAGCATCCTTCAAGTCACTGTGACAGTTTTGTAAAACAAAAACAAAACTTTGTCTAACTTTGTTAAATGTAATAAACAGTTTACATATACACATATGTGTATTCTTACTTACTTGAGCATGTAATTACTCATGCCAAATTAATAGACATCTGTTTACTACGTGTTCGTTTTGAATTCAGTGACTCGTGACGTGACCTAACAATGGAGAGTGCTCATCACTGATTGGGGCGCTGTCGCCTGGGCGGCGTCTGTCTGACGACTCCAGGGCAATTAAAGTGTGAGACTAATCAATTTTTTTCTCTCTGTTAGGAGTCGAAATTTCGTGAAACTGGCGTATTGACACCAGAGGAATTTGTCGCAGCTGGAGATCATTTGGTTCACCATTGTCCCACTTGGCAGTGGGCGGCGGGCGATGAGAGCAAAACAAAGCCATACTTGCCAAAGGGTAAACAATAAATACCACTCACATAAAGCGTATACTTAAGATAATTAAAATGCAGATAAACAATTTCTGATAACACGTAATGTGCCATGCTATCGACGTTGCAAACAAATGGAATATGTGGGCGAGGAGACGCTGGTGGAGGAGGAGTCCGGTGACGGCGGATGGGTGGAGACACATCAATTAAACGATGACGGCACCAACCAACTGGAGGAGAAAATCTGCGAATTGACGATGGACGAGAGCAAGGTTTAGTTATTACCAAACTTCTTTCACCTTATCAATAATAAACTATTCTATTTTCTATTTAGGATGAAATGCACACGCCAGACAGCGACAAGTCGGCGGGATTGGCAGCTGCAATAGTAAATGAGGAGGATGACGATGATGACGAGGCCATTGATATGGATGCATTTGAGGAGAGCGGCATGCTGGAGCTTGTTGATCCCGCTGTTGCAACCACAACGCGCAAACTAGATACTGATACACAGTCAAACAACAGCTCAGCAGCAGCCTCAGCTACTGCTACAGCTGCCGAATCCGCCGCTGGTGGTGGCGACTCCGTGCTGCATACCCGCACCTACGATCTGCACATCACATACGATAAATATTATCAGACACCAAGGCTATGGGTTGTTGGCTACGATGAGCAGCGCAAGCCGCTCACTGTCGAGCAAATGTACGAAGATGTATCCCAGGATCATGCAAAAAAGACTGTTACCATGGAATCGCATCCGCATTTGCCTGGTCCCAATATGGCATCGGTGCATCCCTGTCGTCATGCTGATATTATGAAAAAGATCATCCAAACTGTTGAGGAGGGCGGTGGTCAACTGGGCGTGCATTTATATCTAATTATCTTCTTGAAGTTCGTTCAGACCGTAATACCAACAATTGAATACGATTTTACGCAAAATTTTAACATGTCATAAACGAAGCAGCTCTAAACCGTATTTGTCAGCAATATAAAAACATAAATTATGCATTAATTATAAACAATTAGACATTATAATAATGATAATAATAATAAAATGCTAAGCTACGGCACAGCACAAAAAAAAAAAAAAAACAATAAGATTCTTTAGACTTGTTTTTTGTTCTTTTTATAATTATTTTTTATTACATTTTGTTTGTTTGTTTGTTGGTTGGTTGGTTGCTTGTTTTGAAACATCTCTGAGATGACATTTATATGTTAACGTAATAATAATAAACATAATAATTATGCATTTAGTTTTAGGTAGTTTTGTTTTTGCATTTTTCTTCTAGTTAAATGATTTTCTTTACGCTGTTTTGCTTCAACAATTTCAAAACAATAAACAGGTGTATATATGTGTATGTGTATGTTGTGTCAGTGTGTGTGTGTGTGTGTTGCATTATACTTATTAAACTTTAATGTATATATTCTTGCATTACTTGTTATTCCATTTTTTTTGTTTTGTTAAATTTGTTTTTTTTTTCTTTTTAATTATATATATATATGTATATATAGATTTTCTTAATAATTAAAATCACTTTTCATTTGCAATAACAGGTTCACATCGTAATCAATTTTACAATAAACATACCTAACGCCTTTTGCCTATATAATAAGACCCATTACACATTTTTTTACTTCCTGCAGAACCCCATACTTAATGCTCTCTTTAAAGATATAGATATTGTTATATATACACATACATATATCTATGTAGATATCGATTTAAAATTGTTTAACTTGTTTTGAACAATACATAAATATCTGGATCTGTATACATGTATATATGTATGTGTAGCATACCATTTAACGTATCTTAAACCTTGGCCTATAGCTAACTTTGCTTTATGCATATTTTCTCTTTTTACTTCATTTGAAATGATTTCGGTTTATTTTAGTTAATATTATTATATATTTTACAATACATACAGAAGTTATATGCCATCTAGAAATCTAAATACATACATATACATAGATATACATACAGATATCTAGTCGATCTGAAAGGATGTTCTCTTTACTTTATCTATCTTCCTTCTTACTCGCTGCCCACAATTCTTGCGTCTAACAATAATTTCCATAACATGCTGAAATTTTTCTTTTTCTTTTTCTTTTTTCTTTTCAATTTACTTTTGTTTTTCCATTTTTAACAAATTACTTTTTTCATGCTGCCTTTAGATTTGAAATTTTACTGTGTGTGTGTTTGTGTGTTAATTATTATTAATTTATAAGGTACATTTTGTTTAAGCGCAATGCAAAGCCAAAAATCGAGGGCAAAATAAATTACAAACAATTTTGAAAAGCAGAAATTATAATTTAAACTATATTTATTATATACAATTAAAAAAAAGTACGTATAAAAAATATTCGAACCAGAAACCAACAAGCAATTCAATTAATGCCAAAATAAGTAGAATATTTAACACTCTTATCCGTTTCTTTTTATACAATTTGTAGCACTAACTGTTGTGGCAACTAACTTCCCCTCCCGCAAACCCTTCAATTTTTGGCCGTGCATCCAGGTTTTCTTTTTAAAATTATTTCTTGAATTCTATTTAAATTGTTTTTTTTTATTATTATTTATCAACATTTCTTTTAGACATTTAAGATAAACTTGCAGTGAGAGTAAATTATATAAAAAAGGGTTAAAATTTGATCTTAAAGATCGATAAACAGTATCTCACAGATATAAGCGAATCAAATAATTTGTTACTAATTTTTTTTATAAATTTCGAAATATTTTAAATTGTTAACAATATCAACACTGCAAGTAAATTTAATATTTCGGCAAGCCGAAGAGCGCTTTACTTTTGCTTACTTGTTTTTTGAACTTGAAATTTGTTTTGTTGCACATAAAAATAAAATATTTATATATATGTATAATGTTTATAAATGGATCTTTCATCTATAATTAAGCAGCTTTACACGTTTTAACATTTAAACAATAAAATTACAAACACTTTAAACTTTTGCAGCTAAATTTAATTAAATATACATACATATATATTATGTGTACGTATATATATGACTTACTATAATTATTTATAATATTTAAACACGTTTCTGTTAAGATAATTTTTGTTTTAAAGATTTGCATTTTCTTATCTGTTCTTGTTGTTGTTGTTTTGTTGTAGTTGTAGGTAGTTGTTTGCATTGTTTTATAAACTTTAGACTTAAACACAAATTTAATAATAATTGATTTACATACATATTTTATAATAACACACACATTTCTCTGTGTGATTGTGTGGGTGAGTGTGTGTGTGTGTGTGTGTGAATTTATTATTTATAATGAACACCTAAAATTTGCTTTGTTTTCTTTTTATTTATACATTTACTTTCATTTTTTTTTTAGTTATTTCCTTTTAGAGTAGACGCAAATACTATGCAAGACACTTGGCGCGAATAAAATGACAGACAAAATATAAATTGAAAAGTTTCTTAGAATTGAACTGTTTATAAAAGGAGTGGAGGGGATGGGGGGAGTGTATGGGGGACGAGGACGCTTAAAATTACGCCAATTTCTTCACGTAAAAATAGATATACATATATATAAACCATTTATATATATATACAAGTGTGTATAGTAGATTTATATAAAAATAAAATTTGTTATGCTCTTTTTTGTTATTTTCTAAAGAAAGTTTTCTTTGCACTTTCCACAATTTTGTTGGGTAGTTTTTAGTTGTTGTTGTTGTTTTTTTTCGTTTTTTTTTGTTTGTTTGTTTCTTGTTTTTGAATTGCTTTATCAGAGGACACGACTAAAAATTAACACGAATTAATTTAAGACAAATTAATTAATTAATTAATCAATTAGTTAAACATAGGCTAAAGCTAGTCATTAACATAATAATAATTAATTAACATTGAATCAACAAATATGTGGTTGTATGTGTAGGTGTGTGTGTGTGTGTATGTGTGTACATGTATGTGGTAGTTGGTTTTGTTGGTGGTAGTGATGATCTTTCTGCCTTATATGCATCTTCTTCTTCTTCTTATATGCATTATAATTCATATTCTTCGCATAGCAAATAAGTTTTTGTTTTTGTTTTTGTTTCCCTCTTGTTTTTCACTTTTGCTGCTTGCCATTGTTTTTGCCATTTTTTGTTATTTACACGTTCTCCATAAATTGTTTAAGTATTTCCATCGGATTTGCATTTCGATTTCCTTTCCTCTTCTTTCGCTCTCTCGCTTACACCTTCCTCTTGGCATGCAACATTTCCATGAGCAGCGTCTGCGTTGGCGCACTTCCAGCACAGTGCTTCGAATAAAGATGCTCCTCGCCCCGTGCGGCCATGGCGTGGATTTCTGGTAGTATGTTCAATAGCCTCCTGAATTTGTCCTGTAATATAGACAGCAAAAAAGTAAGTTAAAGTAAGATATACGGATATACGTGCTTATTATTTAATATCAACTATATACAATGGAATTTTAAAAAAATCTAATAATACTTTAGCTAATTTACGTGCTTATTCATAAACATATATTGATTCCTAGCTTCTTAGAAAAGTTTAAATATCATCAGCTCAAAAACTGTAGGATTTTCACAGCGTCACAGATTTTGACATGTAGACCATATCTTTTTTAAGAAAAACTACCCGTTTAGGAGTTTAACAAACTACAAAATATGTTTAATCCATTACTCCCTACAACAATAAAGCTTATAGTTTATGTACAGCTTTCCTAATATCTTGGGTCTTTCTTGACATGGCTCTAAGCATATGTTTATTACACTTTTAATGGCATCTATTTTAAAATTGTTTGCCAATATTTAAAATTTCGATTAAAGTCAAGTCCATAAATTGATATTTTTGATCCTTCCCAGAATATTTAACAGTTGAGAACTTAACTTTCAACTACTATCTATCAGGAGCAACATTAGATATAAGACACAACCCATCATAATTTTTGGTCCTTCTTCTTCAATACTTAACAGTTGATAACTTAAGATCCAACTACCCTATCAACCACTATCATCATTCTTCAATTCAAATGTTTCCTCGATACTCACATTGACTGAGGGATAACACGTAAGCGTGTAATCAAGCAACGCTGCCTGTACACTCTCATGTCCCTCCAAGACGGTCTTTTTGTTGACAATGCCGCGCACATCTGCAATATAGGATACAAAATGAAATGCTTTTAGTGGCGCCTCCATTTGTGGCACGTTAACCGAAGATTCGATACTCACCTGGATTTAACAGTATTAGGAATTTCATGCACACATAATCGCCCATATCGAACTTCAGATCCTGCAGTTTATTCTGCAATTCGTTGAAGTAATCCCCCAATTGGGGAACTCCCAACAGACCAAGGCTCATTAAGTTGAACACCTGACCATTATTCAGTTGCGTCTCATCGGGCAGACCGTTATGAATGCGATGATGCAGATGGTCCAGCACAAGCATATCGGACCATGAATGCTGTAACAGCTTCATCTGATCGTCCACCTGGAAAAAGTGATGGAAAAAGGGCAGAGGTTAGTAAGCGATTTCAACTGGAATAATTAATGTTAATAACTATTTAATAATTTTAATATTTATTTACGTTAATTTCAAGTGATTTGCTTATGTACAGTGAGAGAAAATACTGTTATTTCAATATAAACATTTGCAAATTACTTCGGCTGAGAATAGCTGTATCATCAGCGAATGTAGAAGTTGTTAGTTCCCTGCTTGTTGGAATGTCTGCTGTGTAGAGGACGCATAGTGTCGGCCCAAAAAAAATTAAAAATTTTCTATCGTAGAGATATGACCTTAGGAGCTTGTGTGTGTTATTTGGAAGCGTTGATTTAATTTTATGCATTAGGCCATCTAACCAGACTCTGTCAAATGCTTGAGAGACATTTAGAAATATTTCTGTGCAATATTCTCGATTTTCGAAGGCGTTTCGTATTTCTGATGTTATGCGGTTGACCTGATCAATAGTTCCATGCTTTTACCGAAAGCCGAATTGATGCGATGGGGTTTTGTTGTTGAGTCTTATAAATGGATTTATCTGATTCAGCAGACATTTTTCGAAGAGCTTTAATAGACACGATAATAGGCTTATAGGTCTGTATGACGACGGGACAGTGTGATCCTTTTCTGGTTTCGGTATCATTATAATGACCGACTTTTTCCATCTCTGTGGGAAGTGGCCTAGTTTTGTGATAGCATTGAAGAGTTGTGCGACAACGCACTTGTTGCGGGATTTGGTTGGAACACATTTTGAAGATGAGCCGCAAATGTGCTGGCTCTATCTTCATCGCTGCGGGCCCAGCCGCCTAAAGCCTAGCTTGATTTCAACACGCGCTCTCGTTGTCGCTCTCACTCAGACTGCGTTCCATTATTGCTCTACGGCTCTACGACTCTACGGCTCTCTGGCTCTCTTCAGTTGTCGCTCAGTTGCGTCACTAACAATTCGCAGTCGCAGTCAACGTCTCTGTCGCCGTCGCTGTCATCGTTGCGTCGCGTCACTGCTCGGGTCTGACTGGTTCAGCTTTGCTTGTTAAGTAGGTCAGACGCCAAATGAAATCGAAATTCAATGCAGATAGATTTAAGTAGCCGTCATCGCAGTCTCAGTCTCAGCGTTGACGCTGCCGCAGAGCAAACTCTGTGTGCGTTGTTGGTTTTTCTGTTTTTTTGGATTTTAGTTTTTACATAACACGTCGCAGACTTGGCCCCTAGCTTGAAAACTGGTTGTGGTACAATTTTGTGGTTTATGGCGATCGATGGTTGTATTTTGTACATTGTTTTCATATTTATTATTTAGTAGTTTTACTTCTTATTTTTGGGGTTTTAAGCATACCTTTAAGTCCTTAAAGAAGACGGTGTTTCTTGCCCAATCGACTTGCGAGAACAGATTCTGATCGAGCACTTTGCACATTAACTCAAAGAGATCCACTTCAACTTGATTGTATGTCTGCTTTTGCAGCAGCGCAAATAGCTGCGTTTGCCATTCCCGATCATCGATCGATTGCACAAATTCACGTATCATTGGCGATACCCTGTAATATAAGAAACAATAGCAGTTATAGTTACAGTTACAGTTGCTAGTTCTTAGCTAACTCAAAATGAATTTACTAACAAGGTAGAGCCGGAGAAACATTAATGAAAATATTAATGATGTTTTTTTATAACTATTTTCAAGTCATGACATTGAATTTACTTAAGAATTCGAATTTAACTGATTTTTATGAAATTTAAGGCCCATTTTTTAATGATGTTATGTTATTGTGATGTAAAATGTATGGTAATCAATGTCAAATTCAAAGTTATCTATTAGATACATTTATTTAGACTATGAAACACGGTCCTAAATCTCATAACAAGTTTATTAACTTTTAAACATAAATATTTTCAAACAAAATAATGTATAATATAGATATTTCTCTTTTTGGGTTAGATATTTTCATACTATTGCCAAGATCTGTCCGTTCATAAACTACTTAAGCCGAAAAAGATGAAAAAATCCGCTATCAAAAATCTATCCTATTTATTTATTTATTCTGTAATTGATTAAATTTGTGCACATTTTTTGCATAATTTTTAAACAAATTAAAAAGACCACATAGTTAAGAATGAGCATTAAAGATGAACAGAATAATAACTAAAAGTCGATACTTTTAATAAAAATCAGTTATCCTATTTTCTGTTCTCTTTGTAAATGTATCTCTTGATAATGTATTCATTATCCTTTTTCTTAGCTTTTTTATGACTTGTGTATCTCGTTTTCGTAGCCAGTAGTTGGCATCACTTCTCATCACATACAGGGACTACATCACCTTGTAGTAAATTCACCTTGAAGGAACTTTTCCTTATTAGCAAACTCACCTCAGAGGCTCAATAAGCGCATCGGCTGTGCTCGATGGATGTGTTCCAGAATCGAAGCTTTAATTATGTGAACGAAGCAGAATAAAAAGAGAGAGAGAGAGAGAGAGATAAAGAGAATAGTAATAAATTGCATTTTGAGTTTTGTTTGCTATCCAAAGCAGTTGGTGCATCATTTTCCAATGCAGCAAAGTTGACTGCAGCTTGACGATTGTTATCGATTTTTTTGAAGATACTGACATTGTTTGAAGTTCTATCTATTATTTTTAAAATTGTAGGTTGTCTATCAAAAATTCTAAGTGTCCATCTGTGAATTAATTCCTGTTATCGGTAAACCCATTTAAGATCCCATTGAAATTTTCCTTTTGTTTGATTCAACAATAATTTGGATATGCTTTATTTGATAGATATCTTTGAGATTAGTATCTATACAATTTAGTTCAGTTTATCATTGGATAGTTATTTGAGACCTTAAATAGGCAATGGAAAAAATGGACATAAGGCCTAAAGGCTACCTGAATGATAAACTGACTTCAAATATATAGAATCTAATGTCAAATTCAAAGATCTATCCATCTATCAAATAAAACTTATATGGACATTGAAAACATGGGCCTTAGTCAGACAAATATTAATCTTCCAATTTTCTAAAGGTACTATAAGATATCATAGATAACTTTTATTATATCATTTAATCTTCCAAGAGCCTATCAGATGTACCTTTATTTCAGCAGTATTCTATATGTATTATATCCAATTTCGTAAGCTCCAATTGTCTATCAATTGAAATGGATACAAATCTGTCTAAACATATATAACTATTTTTGGAGCATAGTTACAAATAATAATCATCATCGATGTATTATTAAATCATGAACGTTTTACCATTACCACTTCCTTTTATCATCTATAAAGATGCTGTTCTATATTATCAACTCCACATATAAGATGATTATCGTTCTGCTTTTAGCCGACTAACAATATACACTTTGCTGCACTTTTAAAGACACTTTGTGGGTAAAATATATATAAATTGTTTGTTTTGTTCGTTGGTAATTGAATTTTGGATGGATTGTTCGGGTTGTTCGGATAGTTCTGGTTGTTTGTACTGGGTAAATACCACAATTTCGATTCGGCTGAGTTCTGCAGAGATCCAGTTCCGGTTTCATGGCAGCTGCTGTTGCTGTTGCCATTTCCTCCGTTTCCGTTGCGTTGCAGGACATCGGCGCTGTTGTTGTTGCCACCGCCACCACCAGCATTGTTGCCACCTCCACCTCCTCCTGCACTGCCACCGCTGCCTGTGCTGCTGCTGCTGTTGTTGTTGCTGTTGTTGTTGTTGTTGCCACTGATCAAGGAGGAGCTGCCATTACCATTGCCGCCACTCACATTGCCGGCATTCATGGGCGTGGCTATCACACCGCCTCCGCTCGCATTCACCTGACCCAATGCAATGGCAATGGGACTAGGTGATGAGTCCGGCGACTGTGTGAGTGAGGATACCTAAAAAAAAAGGAGAGAGTCAGAGAGAAGTTCCTCTCAATTGGTAATGCTACAACCCACCTGAGGTATTTGTATTTCTTGCTTAATATTCATATTTGGATATGCTTGCTGATAGCCCGGCGAGAGAGGCGTCGGCTTTATGTCCGTTCCCATTGAACTGCGCAACGCTTGAAGCGCCAATTGACGCTGACGCATCACTTGAAGTTTTCGCGCCCGATCCCTTTTGTACATGGGTCCAAACTTGTTCCGTCCGCCACGCATGCGATCCGCTCGAACCGCTGCAAAAAGTAGATAAATATAAGATATATAATTAATATTTAAATAAAATATTACTAGAATATGTACATTATTATGGAAAATGTAACATTCATTAATATTAAGATAAAGAAATTAAAACTGTTATAAATAAGCTTATTTATATTTGTTTATATTTCTACAATAACCTTTCAAGTTTAAACAATTCTTTAACAGATCTCCATCATATTCGGACAATATAGGATAAAAGAGATGAAATACTAAATTTAAGATCAATATAGACAAAAAACTGTTCTTAATCAATTAAGTTGTAGTAGTAGTTGAATTTTCAATAGATTTAAACAGTTCTTGAAGAAATTCTGCATCAACGATATTGATAAAAGAGATAAAATACAATATTTAATGAAAAGAATATAATTTAACTAGTTTAGCTCAGTTTAGATAAACTTTGAATAAATCTCTCACAGATTTTGTATCAATTCCAATAACACATATCAGTCAATTGGTAATATCTTTACTATATTTTAACAATTCTCTCATGAATTCTTAAAAAGGAATAAAACAAAAGATTGCACAGCTTACAATCCTTACATATTTGATATGTTCTTAAACTAAATAGTTCTTTTTTTTTAATTAGTCTAAGGAAACAACTTGCAGTTTTTTATAAGACAAACAAAGAACAATATATGGATATATCTAAGCAGAATATCCAAGACAAAGTCATCCTAGCAGCAATCTCCAACCACGCCCATCAACAACGCAGCATGACAAAAAACAAAGGCAAAAAATTGCACAAAATACAAAACAAAATTGTTACACACACAAATACCTATGCAAACGCACATGAATGTAAATGTTTATGTGTGTGTGTGTATAACAAACTGAAACGCAATAAAAATGCGATTCTTATGGCAACAGCAGAAAATGTGCGAATGGCAGCTTGTAGAATAGGTGGGTGGAAGTGCTGTGGGTGGGGGTGGGGAGTGGGGTTGCTTCGAGTGGTGCGGGTGCTGTTATGAGTTAAACTAAAAGCGCGCCACAACCACACACACACACACACACACACAGACACACACGCACGCAGAGAGAGAATGAGAGGCCGACATAAATACATGGACGCCGGCACCAATTGCGAATAATGCAGCACAAGTTGATTTAGAAGACGCAATAAAAAAACGTGCATTGAGTGCAGATTTAACCCATTATGTATTTACTCTTTAAGTATTCATTATTTTTAGATATTTATTTTATTTTATTTAAAAAAAATAAAGTAAGTGTTTGCCTAAATTGTAAAGAATAACTCGCAATAGTTTTTAAATTGTGAGTTAATCAATACAGTTTATTAAATAATGGTAAAAATGGAATGATTTTCAGTAAAGAAGTTATTGATATTTTTCTCGCTTACTCAAAGTTACTATAAGTATGTAAATACTTTTTTTTATTAAATATCTCATCTTTAAAATTATAAACCTTATGTCTATTTAATTAAAATATTGAGTAAAATACATTAAAGCCAGCTTAAATGCCAAGCTCAAAGTCTGCGCACTAATTAAATAATTAAATCTGATGCCAGATATTTTGAAATCAAACTTCACTTCTTTTACTTAATGATAGAAGTATTTCAATTTGAGTTTAAGTAATTTGAAATGTGTCACTTAAGTTAATGATGGGTTAAAGGACATTCTATGCGGGGGGTTTGGACGGCAGGTGGCGCTGTTACTGACACATACAGACATGCACACTTGCATATAATTTATGCATTTGAAATGCACACGAAAAATTGCAAAGTCGTTTTTGTTTCTCTACGAAACAAGTAACTGTAATTTAGGTCAAGCGTATTGTTTACAAATAATCAACGCGCGTGTATAAGTATGTAAATACACACACTCACAGAAATTACATACTTTGTACATGCGTGTGTGTGTGTGTGTATTTGGATGTTAGGCAAATTCACGCTCTCAAACGCCTGCGTCGCTGCGCTGCCAACGTTAGCGTCACAACGTCACATGGCCAAAACGCAAACTAAAGAGTTCGAGAGAGAGCAAAGCAGAGAGAGCTTACTCATTATGCGCTCACTGCTGGCATGGCAACTCGAAAAGCTTTCTATTACGACATTTCGTTTGGCTGGCCAACTCTTTTACACGCATACACACACAGAGTCACAGACACATGGACGTCTCTGCCGCTGCATTAGACAACTTTGTTGAGTGGAGTAGGTCAAGGACAGTTTGTGAAAACTGGGACAACATGCGCATTGTTGTTGCCGACGTTGATTCAAGTGAGAGCTGCTCTCATTCGCTGTAACAGAAAGAAAGAAAAAAAAAACTCTTACTCTCACTTCCACTCTCACTCTCTTTGAGTGTGTCTGCGTTTGTTTGTTTGCTTGTTTGAGCTTACAACGGTTTTCCGGCCAAACCAACTTAGGCCAACTGAATTTATGTTGAGTTTATGCGGGTAGCATCAGTGTTGCCAGCATTTGATAATTAAAAAGTAGCCAGAACAGTAGTAGCTTTAAAATTGTTTAACTTTTAATAGAAAAAGCTAACAGTTTTAAGTATTAAGAACTAGCATTATTATTTACGTATTAGTGTTAACACTAAGAAAATGCTGGATTTAGGTTAGTAATTAAAATACAACATTTTATTTCTTAAATTGAACAAGGTTGGTTCATCGTTTGTACTGCAAACTTGGGTCAGTAGAAATTTAAGAATCTGTATAATATTTTCCACCATTCAAATATTTCAATAACTCTTTTATACTATTTATGTTTCACCAATATAAATATCTGCAGAAATATCTGTATACATATATGGTTTCTCCTAAGAATATTTAATCAATTATGAAAATATTTAATCTAATATAATTTTCTTAAATCTTATACGTTTTAGCAATTACATATTTTGCTGCATTTGGCTACTTATTAGCTAAAATGGCAACACTGCTTAGCACATGTATCTATGCCTCTGTCTCTAGCTGTGTGTGCGTGTTCGTGTGTATGTGTGTGTGTTGGGCTATTATTTTTATAATATTTATAGGCATTTTATTAGCGCATAAATCGCTGGCTAATGCTTCTGGACCCAAGCTTAAGGTAAGTGTGGCTCATTTTTTTCCCCACATTTCACTCAAACTGTTAACTTGTTTTGGTTGTTGTTGTTCCCTTCTTATGCGCTTACATAATTTCTCAGCCTATTTCAACTGTGACATTTATTTACACTTTCATTTTTCGTGTTTTTTGTTTTTTAAACAAATGTTCACATGTAAAGTGCTTCAATTTTTGTATAAACACAACAAAATGTTGTTGAATTTTCCGTTTCTCTTTTGCTGTTCATTTTACTGGCCTGACCGGGAAATCAATAAATGGCTTGTCAGTTTTTGCTTGTGGACGCCTAACTTCCCCTACTGTTATTATTTTTAAGCTTCGACCAACAGCAAAAAGGAACAACTAAATTTAGGTCAATGGTGCGTATGAGTAATTTTATACTTTTATTTCCTTTTCTCGCTTCCTCTTAATTTTTCGTCTACTTTGTTCTTGTTGTCTGATATGAGTGTTTGGCTAATTAAAAGAGCCAAACTGTGAGTGGGCATGGTATTCAGAAGAAAAAAAGGGCAGTGCTCATTAGACTCATGTAATGGCAAAATCAATTGACTGTTAGTATGATGGAGGGAAAGGGAAATGCTAGTGGAAAAGGGAAGAGAAGACATGAAACCAAGTCATGTGCAAGCTATAAATGATACTTGACAGTCAATGCTAAGAAAATGCTGAAAAATCAATTTAACTCTTAAGTACAACACGACGTATGCTTGATATTAAGTACCTTGCAGCTAAATGTTGTGTATACGCCATGTGGTGCAAGTCACAAGCAAGCAGAAAATGTTTTACTTTGTTTTTTACAAGCTTTAGTCAAAGAAGTCAAAGGTAGCGAAAGTTTTTCATTAAAATTGTATTAAATTGAGTATCCTTCGCGGAAATTCAATCCTTCAACTTGGTAATTAAAAAAGTTTTATTGCTTGATATCCGAGCTTTTAAGATTTTGTGCTTCTGAAATGTAATATTTCTGGCAAAAAACGTGATAAGTTGTCAAATTATTAATAACCCTACAAAATTTATTACATTAACTAATTGAACCTACATAAATATGCGAAACTTTAACAATGAAATAGGATACTTCTATGGCTTTAAACATGTCGGAGTCTATTCGGTTTATAGTGGAATATCTAATCCTGAAGCAATATCCTTTCAGAACTTGTACATAATCTAAATTATTTATAAATATAAATTATAATATCAATGAATATAATGATGTAAACTAATAAAATGTTTAATTAAATAACAATTGAACAGAAGCCTTAAAATTCTCTACCATTTTTAGTAAAACAAGTTCGTTTTGAAATAAAAAAATCTTTAAACTAATTTTTATAAAAGTTAAAAATGAATAAAATTGAAGGCTTTATAGATTTCCTAAGCGTAAAAAATCAAGTAAAAATGGAAAACCATAAGAAAAAAATCAAATTTCAACTTAACTAAAGTTTGAACCAAAAAATGGGTCTTGATCCGGGAACCGAATCAGAATCCGGCTTGTTTTGAATTACCGGACCGAACTTTCTCTAATGTTTTTGAGGTTTGCTTGTGCCAATTAATCACTTTAAGTTGGCTTTTAAAAGAAAGAGAAGAAAAATGAAACGAGAACAAATGATACTTAAAAGGAGATAACCTCATTCCTTGCAGTAACACAGTTATGCATTCTCTGTAAGATTGTAATTTATCCATTTGTATACAGTGAAAACTCTCTTGGGCGGTCACTCATTGACAGGCAAATTTCGTCTGCTCAAGGGGAGTGGCTGCTATGAGAACTCTACCAACGTCATGGGAAAAGTATACGCCAAAGAAAGGTGTCCGCTAAGGGAGTTTTCACTGTATGTGTATTGATATATTCATACAACGCTTAAATAAAATATCTAGCTATTGTAGCCTACTTTCTAGTCAAATATTATCGAATATCCTTATCACAGGGTATGTGGTAGTCGTAACTGAAGTTGTGTAATCGACGCTGTCATCGTATATCGCATCATGGCTGACTCATTTCTCCCTGTACACACATGCACACAAACACACACACAGCCACACATGTTCAATTTGGATGGCTAACAAATATTTCAACACATATCGTGTGCACTTCCCCTTCCACTTCCCCTTCCTTCTTGCTTGTCATCTCATTTGTAATACGCTTAACGTAATTTAACATTTTGTTCAAATCCCAATTGTTCCACGTTGCACATTGTTAAAAAAGCACGTAATCCAAATCCAAATCTCAAATTCAAAACAGAGAGCAAAGGAGTGAAAGAGAGATAGAGAGAGAGAGACAGATAAATACAAATAGTTGTAGCTACAACAAAAACAACAACAACATATGTGAGTCATTCCAATTCGATTTCAGCAGCTGATTTCCAAAGCTTGAATTTGACAAAAGGCAACCGCAGTCGCATTCAAGTTAAAGTTTGAAGCTGCTTAAAGCAGCAAGAAGGCGTCCGCAATTATAAAAGCATTGCGCTTGGCGCTTGGCAAAGAGCAAAACGAAGGCGCTCAACGCTGCTACTGACGAAAGCGTCAAGAGATTACGACAGAGTTGACGACGGCGGCAGCAGTAACAAAAACGGAAGGACGGAACGAGCGACAACAACGAAGGCAAAACGTTCGAAATAATTCACAGAGTATTAAAAATAAAAGCAAACGACAACGACAACAACTACTAAAAGCAGCGCTCTCTACATGTTGCATTGATTACACATACACAGGCATACACATATATTTATATATCACGTGCACGCACACATTGACGCTTTGGAATCTAGGTCATGAGCGCAAGAGATGGCACTATGGGCCAAGTGCGCCAAAGCGGAAATGAGATGGCAATACGACTAACTACATATGTACGTTACAAATAAACTTATCTGACTGTGTGAGTGTGTTTGTACGCGAGAGAGAGAGAGAGAGAGAGGCAGGCAAGCGCCTCTCTGTGTATTTGCGTTGGAGCAGAGGCAAAGGCAAAGGCTAAGCCAACAAACAAAATCAAAACCAAAAGCAAAACCAATTTTTGACTGTTTTTTTGTGGTGTGGTGGGTGTTGGGATGGTATAGGATGGTGGTGGGGGGGATCATGCTGTGAAAATAAAAGCTGCTTTGACGGAAGCACAATAATATGCATTTGAAATTGATTTTGACTTGCAAATTACAGCACAAGTGTTGAATAATACCCATAAATATTTACTGAATGTTGTAAAATTATATAAAAAGAAGTATTTATTTATTTATTTACAAAATTATGTTTAATAGTAATACTTAAACATAATACTTATTAACGAGTGCTAACCTTAAAAAGAAGTAATTTAATTATAAACATGCAAATATTTACAGCATTAATACTGATTTAAATAAAGCTTGCGCCTAAAACATTTTTGAAACTGTTCAAACTGTTATTTTTTTTTGAAAAATACACCTACATAAATCCTAAAACAAATGTGTCAAGTACTACAGCTGAATTTCAAAATATTGACTATTATATTTAAAATATAAATGTGTTAAAAATATGTTTGTATTATACAAAACACTAGTAAAAATATACTAAATACTACAACTTAATTTCTGAATATTGAATGTTACAATTAAGCAATAAATGATTCAAATAAAAATAAAATTTTGCTTGTGCTCAATAATGCATTGTAATTTTAAGAATATTTTTGTTATTGTTATTGTTATTTTATTGCTATTCAAAAATTAATGTGAAAATAAATAATGCTTGGGTTAAAAAATGTGTTTACATTATACGAATTATTTCTATGTATAGAACAATAAAAGAAACAAATTATATTTTCGAACAAAACAAATTTTTAAAATTTAAGAGGATATATTTTCCATTTAATTTGTTCAATAATAAATTATACTAAATATGACAGCTAATTTTTTAAATATTGAAAAGTGTACAATTGAAAAATAAATGTGTTAAAAAAATACATAATCCTCAGAGACAAAAATATGTTTGTTATTAAAAATTTGTTTATTTTAAACCGAAAAATATTAACAAAAAATATACTAAACACCACAACTCATTTTCTTTAAACAATCAACAGTGATCATCAGCAGTATTACTACACATGTGATTGTTATCGTTAATCTTTCATTGCTCTCCACTCAGATTTCACCAACTCCACTTACACACAAATACACACACAATTACATATGTTTTCTTTTCATACTCCCGCATATAAATTTTCACACTTTTCCACACTCGATATTAACAGCACTTTGCATAATAATTTACGGCTGTTTGTTGTCAATGCCCCACCTCCTGCCCCAGCCACAGTCACTGCCCCCCATCCCAGCCTCTATCTTATGGCCCATTTAGGCCGCACACTGTGAGCAAGTGAGCGTGCAAATGATAAAGCACAAAAAAATTGCGCGCAACATTTGAACAAACACAGAAATACAAAAAATTATTACAAAATTCAAACAATGTTAAGAGCGCACACAAACACACTCGCATACACAGAAATACAAAGAGTTACGCTCAGACTCTCGAACTCATACTCTCTCACTCGCGGCGCCATTTGAAAAGCTTGAGCAAAGTGAACACACAGAGCAGAGACTCAGCAGCTCAGTCGCAGCATGCGGCCCTTTAGTATTTTTATTTTGAGCGCGGTTTAAGCGACTTGTGGGTGAGGGAGTTAGTGAGTGAATGAGAGTGAGGACAAGAGAAAGAGAGGAAGAGTGCTGGGAGCACCGGTGCATGCTGCACTACATGTAAGTGCAAGTACATAAGTTAGTACATATGCATATTACACATACAAATCCATATGTATGTACTACATTCTCACATATGTATGAGCACGTACGTAATCGCGTGTATGTGTGTATGTGCGTCTTTGTGGGCGAAAGCAAAAGTTTTATTTTTTTTTACTGGTTTGCGTATGCGCCTGTGTTTAAGCTTTGTATGCTACAAAAGGCGAAAGGGATTGAGGAGGATTCTGGGAAGAAAAGTACTAAAAAAACTGTTTAACAAGAGCAAGTACAGCTGAAAGAAAAATATGAGAAATACTCGTAAATTATAAAACAACTCAAAAGTCTAACAAATATTTTTTAATAAAGAAACACAAGAAAACAATAAACAGGCAGCATAAGAAGGATGATAAGTTGACTAATAAACCCCTGATTAAGTCATCCAGTTACAATTTAAACAAAACAATACCAAATTCACAGATCTTTGAACAATAAAATGGTAAATTAAATATTTTGCTTAAGTAAGTTTGAATATTCATTTCCAAAAGTCAATCAAAGTTTATGGGTAAAACACAATTTCCATCAACCATATTGAATATATCAAAAAAGTGGCAAAATAACAATGAAAATATAAACAAAAGAACAAGAGAAAGAATGGAAATGGAATAAGAATGAGCGTAAAAACAACAATTCTCGTTCATTTCACAACGAAATAAAGAAAGAGAGTGAAATCTGTGAGAACACACTACAAAATACCTTGTAAACAGGCCTGAGATACTTCTTATCCTCAAGATACAGTTACAGATACAGATACAGATACAGATACAGATACAGATACAGATACAGTTACAGTTACAGATACAGATACAGATACAGATACAGATATAGATACAGTTACAGATACAGTTGCACTTAGATGGATAGATGTAATAACAAGGTAAGTAAGTTTCATTTAATACAGTTTCGTCATTTATGTAAACTTTCAAAGCTTAATTTAATATTTTA
The DNA here is from genome assembly GCA_035044365.1 of Drosophila neotestacea. Taxonomy (NCBI): domain Eukaryota; kingdom Metazoa; phylum Arthropoda; class Insecta; order Diptera; family Drosophilidae; genus Drosophila; species Drosophila neotestacea. The sequence continues at coordinate 5,272,042 of JAWNMD010000273.1, read as the reverse complement.
GAAGCTGTGCACAAAGATCCTATGTATCTATATTTTGGCCAAAATTATTGACCAATAATTTTCACCTGATTCAAAGCGCTTGCACAAATCTATAATACCATTCCCTCAACCATTTTATACAGGGTATAATAACAAAGTCAGCAATTTACAAATATTTGTATTTATTTTTGGAGAAACTTGGGATAGGTCTGGAAATACGTTCGGCTAATCCAATTTATAAATAATTCCGACTATGTGTCACAAGAGTCGAAAATTGAACCGAAAGCTGTCGACTTTTTAATTATTTACGAATACATTTACATAATTTGTGTTTAATTGTTAAGCTCTTTTTGATAAGCAGCCGCTTTGGGGCTACTCAAAGTTTCATATTACGAAAGGAAAACCATTTCCCAAGAGCTAAACAGAGTTTTGTGCTGAATTTTCGTTGAGTTTGCTTTTTTGTATTTTCTTGGCTTTGTTTTTGTATTTGTGCATTTATAAATAATAAAGAATATCGATTTAATTTCGTTGGTCGCGTTTCGTTCGCTGCCTGTCATTCTGCCTATATAAGTAGTATGTTTAGTAAGTATATATCTTTTGTATACTAGATGATGATGACTTTAGCAGACAGGAAAACAATACAACATATCAAATTAGACAGTGAAGTTGACATACAAGCTTGGGAAAAGGGCAATATTATGATTATTAATGAATAAGCAATGCATTTAATCAATAAACAAGAACTAATTACCAAAGAAACGAGGGAAAAGTGCATTACTATAATTAATAAAGAATTATAATTGCATTACTTAAATTATTAAAAACAAAATACCAATCAAGTACAAACTAGTTACAGCATCCTTTTACCACATTTTCTACCTGTAGCAATCGGAAATTCAATCAAATTTCATCATAAAACTCGAATTCAAATATTACTCATACGCAATGCATGACAAAGAATAGTCCAAGTAAAATTCACAAGCTGTTAACAAGTTAAATGATTCATTAAAGTGTTTGGAAAAACTCGCTGTACAAGCAATATGGAAAATGAAATGTCAAAAACAAATCTCACGCTGCATTGCATATTAAAAAGCCTTTTCAGCAACAGGGTCAAAACATATCACTCATACGCAATGTTTGTCAACAATTTGAGGGTCAATGGGAATTACAATTTACGTGCACCAAGGCTGTCTGAAAGTGCGTGCTGTGATAACTATTAAGTATGTAAGTAGCTCTAGAAGCTATCGAAAAGACCAGAAGGCAACTTGAGAGTGGTTGAGGTAAGTAGAGTTACGAAAAGGGAAAAAGGAAGATGATAATTATAGAAAAGGCCAGACTAGACATTAAGAATATATATTTATAAATCGTATGGATATATATAAGTACAATAAAAGGAAATGATTAGACTGTAATTAAAATGAAAGGAAATGATTAGACTGCAATTCGAATAATGAAATGGAAGGATTAAATATTATAATGCCTAAATTGTTGTTTTATCTAATAACACTAAAAATGTATTAAGAACCTTTAAAAGTTATAATCAGGTAACAGGATCCTGTAAACTATTTTCCTGGCAATGATTTATTAGTTAAAAGTTATTTAAAAACCATCAAATAACCCATAAAATGCATTCTAAATTCTGTTTAACAATTCTGTCGTATTAAATTATTACTTCTCAGAACTAATTTCAACATTAGATCTTAAAACTCTTATCATTCCTCTATCAACAAGTGACAACTGGTATATATTAAGAATATGAAGAATAAAGGTCTTTTGAAAGTAATGTTCTGGAAAAGAAGATTCTATCAGTCTTCGTCTTCAGTTATATGAGTTTTTGTTGAAGATTTTGATTTATCTGTTCTTTGAGCTTCGATGTTAATTTTATATTTGTCAAATATGATAAAATGAACATAGAATGCTTATATTGAAGAAAAACTCCACTTGTGGCCTGTGCGTTACTTTAAGTTAATCGAATTTACATTATAAATGCTCTATTGGACTGAGTATATAACACATGTTTTAAAGACAAATCTCAGATCTGTCTATGCAAATAAAATTTATATTAAAGTTGTTAAAATTTCGGTGATTTCCAATTTATTTTATTTCTTTAACTGAACGTGAAATACTCTTCATTCAAGTATGCTTATATTGTGATTATTGGGGTCCTTAAAAGAATTTTGAACTTGACTCAATTATTTTGGGGTAATTTGACAATTTAAAGATGAGTTGTTTTTAAAAGTCGTATAGTTGAAATATAATATTACTAAATTTGATAATAGGTAAAATGTTCTTCAATTGACTTACCCTCCAGTTTCATGCCCACCTCGAGGCACTTTTGGAATCGACAGTATGGACAACGTTTGCGCTGCGTCTTATCAATGTGGCAGGAACGCTCCGCGACGCATGTGTAGACCTTTTTGTTTTGAACGGTGCGCTTGAAGAATCCCTTGCAGGACTCACAGGTGAGGAGGCCATAATGATAGCCACTCACCTTGTCACCGCAAACGGGGCAAAGCTCCTCGAAGAGATGCTTGAAATCGATGGCTTCGCCGCCACCAGAAGTGGCACTGGTGCCACCATGATGTCCACCACCAGCGGATGTCCCAGTGCCACCCGCACCACCCCCCGCATTGCCACCAACCTGGCCGGACATGTGTGCAGCAGCTGAAGCGGAGGTGCCACCACCAGCCGGTGGCAGCAACATGTATCCATTGCCACCGCCAGAGCTGCCACCGCCAGTGCCGCCATTCAATAGTTGGCCAGAGTTGCCAGCATTGCCAGAGTTACCTCCATTGCCACTTTGTTGCGAATGCGATGAGTTTGTCTCCTGATAGCCTGTTGGAAATATATACTGTGAATCGAAATTGTATATATACGAATAGGAGGAGGCATTGAATTGATTCGCAGCTGCATTTGCATTATTATTGGCAATATTCTGTTGTTGTTGCTGCTGTTGGTAATGTTGCTGTTGCTGCTGCTGTTGTTGCTGGTGATGCGTGTGATGTTGTTGCTGCTGCTGTTGCTGATGATTGCTCAATTGCAACGTGTAGGCGCTGTAATCATTATCAGAGTTGCTCAATGCATTTGTATCATTATCGTTGTTGTTGCTACTGTTATTGTTGTTGGTGTTGTTATTGGTGTTGTTGTTGGTGTTGCTGTGCGCTGGACTCGCTGGCTGCTGCTGTTCAAGCTGCATGCTAAACGGCGACAGATTCAGCGACGATATAAACTGTACTGTCGCCTGTTGTTGATCCATTTCTAATAACATTTCATGGAATTTTTTATAGTGTACTTGTTGTATTTTAATTTTCTCTTGTTGCTTGTTGTTTTTGTTTTGGACGGTTTATATACTTAAGCAACAATTTATTGCTTGTTTTTATTACAAATTTTTATAATTTTCTTGTTGTCACTTTTTCTAGCACTTTTCGAAAATACTTTTAGTTTGCAATTTTGTAATTATTTCAACATTTGCAGCTGCTTGTTATTGTTGTTGTTGTTAACATACGGTGGTCTAGCTTTTGCACTTAATTCTTGATTGATTTTTAAAAGCAACATTTTTGGTGCAACAATAAAACATGTGAGTTAATTTTGTTTTAAATTTAAATTTTTAGAAATATTGAATATCTCAACTGTTTTACTTATTTTTATATTTTTTTAAATGCTTCTCAAGCATTTGGAAACTGTTTTAGATTTTTTTTTAATTTTTAGAAAATTTACTTAATATAGTTTACAGCACTTTATGAATATTTTTATAACAATTTTTTGAAACTGTTTAACTTTTTAGAAATAGTTTTCAATATTTATGCAGTTGGAGCTTTTTTTTTAATATCTATTGTAATTTTAGAAATTCGTTTAGTTATTTTAATTTGTTGTAACAGAAATCCAAGTTGGAATTATTTTTCGTAATATTTTCTGATGTGTGTGTTTTTTGCAGGTACTTTGACGAGGTGAGTGAGAAGATATACGATTATATATATATAGATTTGTATATATTTATATATTTATTTATATATGCGTGTATTTGTTGCCTGGTTTTGGGAGGTAGGGCTTTAACTTATTTGTATATAGAACTTTTTGCTTTGATTGTGTGCGTTGAAACAATTGTAATTGATTTTAAAATTGATGATTTCAACTTGTTTTCTTCTTTTTTTTGCGTATTTTATTTAGTATTTTCTTGGCGTGTTTTTCAACACTGCACGAGCAATTTGTACCTTTTGAATATTACTCTTTTTGCTTTTCAACTGCTTTTATTTTTTCCTTTTTGTTATTGCACTTTTAGTTAGACAACAAAAAATAATGCATTGCTCTCTCTCACTCTCTCAGCGGGACTGACAAAATGACACCAATGCAGAGAGAACATAATCCTGGGGCTGTTCCTGCAGTGGGTGCAAATTGCCGTTGTAAATGTAAATAGATGTGAAGAGAGAGGAAGAAGTAGAACACGACGAACAGAAGTCGAAAGAAGGCGAATGCAATTTTTTGTTTTTGTTTTGTTATTATTGCAATTCAAATTGATGCACTGTTTTGGATTTTGTTATCTTTAGCTATTTAGGCCAAAAGCGAGCGTATTTTATTTACTTGTATATTGTGATTTCTATACACACAAACACACACACGCACAACACACACAATATTCGTTGGTAAGCACTTTTCTGGTTGTTGTTGCTTTTGCTGCTGCTGTTGTTGTTGTTGTTGTAGCATATATATATACTCTATGTAGAATTATAAATTTATTTTTTATTTTATTTTAATTTTTTTTCTTTTTTGATATTTGTATTTATATATGTAGATTAATTTGCTATGCGAAAAACACGACCAACATCAACCACGTATCTCGATTGACTAAACCCAAGCAAACGGCGAGGATACCCGCCATACACTAAAAAGCTCTGCTGCTGCGACAGCGACAGCGATTGCGACGCTGACCGCAACGACAACAGCGCTGTTAGCGCTAGCAGCAATTTTACTCTCGCTCTCAGTAAGAAAAACGTTGCGATATTACGTATGCGCCACTTGTGTGTGTTTTATATGAGTGGCTGTATGTGTGTGTGTGAGTGGGAGCTAGTTTCACTTTCAATGCGCGCGCTCGCGCTCGCGCTCTCTCGTAGTTGTTCTCTCTGTGTGTGAGCTGCTCTCTTGTGAGTTGGTTTTTGGCTCTGCTTGGCTTGACTTAGTGCCCCCCTTTTGAATGTTGCTGTTGTTGTTGTTGTTGCTGCTGTTGTCTTTGTTGTTGTTATTACTACTGCATTGAAATTCAAACTGCGCTGAAAGCGAAAGTGAAACTTTTTGGCATCGCTTTTGAGCCACTGTACACACAGTGGGGCAGCACAAACGATGACGACTCATTCTATTCGGATGTAGTAGACACCTACCAATATTATGAAAGCGTTAAGCTTCGCTTCTTCTTCTTATTGTTGCTGTTGTTGTTGTTGTTGCTATTTTGTAATTGTTACTCACTTTTTACTTCATTTACCCAAGTGGGAATTTTTCATCAGTTTTTGGTTTTTTTACCTTCTTGTTGCCAAGTTGGCGGCTGCGCTTGGTACACTTTTTGTTATTGTTTTTTTTTTCTTGATTTTATTGCTGTTGTTATTGTTGATGTTGTTGTTGTTGTTGTTGCTTGCGCGTCTCTTTGGTCTCAATTAGTTGTGGGTTTCTGTTGTTGCATTTGTTCATGACACGGTTTTCATGTGGCGTGTTTTCGTTTCCTATTTCTGTTGCCGTTGCTATTGTTGGTTAATTTTTTTGTTGGTTTTTTTTTTTTTTGTTTGCCTCTCAATTTAAGCTTATTGTCTATTTTGGCCTTTTTCAGCATCGACTGTTATATTATTTTATGGTCACTGTTTTTATAGGTTTTGTTTTAGTTAATGTTGTATACTTGATTTGAGCTTTAAAGTTATAACATTTTGGAAATATATTATTTATTAGATTGTACGGCATACATTAAGATAATGCGATAATTAATTTATACATTGTTACTTTGTTAGTTAATTAACATTATGCACACTTTGATTTAAACCAAGTCATCTGCTAATCGAATACATTAGTTGTTATACCATCTAACTTCGATATTATATTATTCCTGTTTTGGTTTAATATATTAAAAATGTTTGTAAATGTTTCAATTTAATTCCATTTAATATTTATATATTTGGTATATATGTATATATTGTTTTCCGAAAATATATTTTTCTAATAATTATATATACAATTTTATTTATTTTAAAATTATTTATATTATTTATTTCAAAATTACTAGCAATTTTTATTTTAATATTATTTACATTTGATATTTTTTTATATTTTTGTTAGGTCTCTTGTAAATTTATTTTTAGCAATACTGTTTATTTAATTTTTAACAATTCGCATTTTGCTAATAATATTTTTTTAATGTTTTAAAACTTTTTCAAGCCAAGCCCAACATATGTTAGCCCTTCAATGCATTTTCTGTCACTAATCTGTTGTATTTTATTGCATGCGTTCACATATGCCACATTCTGACCCCATTAACGTGGCGTATACGTAACTTGCAACAGGCATAAAAATACACAATTTGTAGCCTGCAGCCGAAAATAAGGATGCGCCCTGCCCATAAAGAAACAACAACAGTCATAATTATATAAGTTCAGCTGCGTTGAAAGGAGCATTAATAAAAAAACACGAAACTTTCTCTTGTTTTCAAAAGAAACGAAAAAATGTTCAATTCCTTAACTTAGCGAACGGAACTAAAAAGACGACCCATTAAAATGCAACGTCTTGTGGGCAGTTAAAATAAGAAGAAGAAGAAGAAGAAGAAAAAGAGACCGCAAAATGTTGCCACATATTGTGCAGAGGAGGATGATGTTGTGTTGCGAAGAAGTGGGGAAAAACCCCGTTCAACGGAATAAAATGCAGTTGAAATATTGAAAACGAAAAAAAACTGGAAATGATAAAAAACAAAATTGGAGGAGCAGAAGAAGAAGAGGCAGGCAGAAGACAAGCTGCACGTGAATATGTATCTCAAAAGTAAACACGTTTGTAGATTACAAAATTTCAATGCTTCAACAGTGTGTGGCGCCTCTGTTTCAGTTGCTGCCGCTGCCGCTGCCGATGAGTTTCGCCTGCTGCTTACGAAACTGCAACAAAACAACAACGCACTGAAGATTCAACATTTAAAATACAACATACAACACACAAAGGTAATTTTCATTTCCTTCCAACCAAATTTGTTCGTGACCGTAGCAAAAAAAAAAGACTAAATACAAGCCAAGACTCGGGAATCTTTAGGGTCGTCTCTTCCATATGGCCAAGGCAGGTAATGACAAAGCACAATGCGTTTTGTGTGTGTGGCAATCACCCAACACACACACACACACACACACACACAACATTTCACTCTCAGTTTTTTTTTTTGTTTGTATGTTTGAATCATACCAAAAATTAAAACAGGTTTACTCGACAAGATACAAGATACTCAAGCTACAAGATACGTATATACCCAAGAGAGAGACCTACTTCTGCTTCTCGCTTGCAGCTTCAGCTTCAGTTTCAGCTTCCACTTCGCTACTCCATTTAAATGGCTGTATAACTGTTGCCTGCTGCCTTTTTGCCTGTTTTACCTGCGACTAACCAAAAAAAAAAACCTTCCCCATCTCCCCTTCCCTACTCTCCTCTTCTCTTCCTCTGGCCATGCTAAGAAAAGATCTGTTAACTTTAAGTCCGTTGCTTGTTCTCGTTTCGTGTTGGTTTCTTTCGCTTTAAGCTTTGTTATATATATTTTTTTGGTTTTTCAATTTTTTTTGTCTTATTTTTTTTTTGGATTTTTTGGCTGTTGCCTTTGACTTGTGCGCGCATGCGCAATGACTTTTTCAACAGTTGTTTGTCAATCGCGAGTTTGCAGCTCTGGCAGCAACAACAACTTGTCTGCACAGGCGACAAAAGTTACTTAAGAGATACATACAAAATTTACTCTAATTAATAAGATAATGCCTTTATGTTCTCCAACTGTATAACCTTTATCACGTATACGTAATGCATGTAAGTTTGTATTGCGTATACGTAATAAAAGTATGTAATATTTTACGTTCTCTATCTATAAAGATTTTTAAAAATGTATGTCAATATATCATATGTCATACATCTCAATATTACGTATACGTAATGCTTATAATGCATTAGTTGCATGCATGTAATTGCGTATACGTAATATACGCATGTAATTTAGTATACGTCATGGACGTATGTAATTGCGTATACGTAGTTTATCGAAAATTACAAAACTATGTTAAAGTCTGTATTTTGGAACATACGAAATAAATACAAGTTTAAATTTGCAACTAAAAACTTTCTGACTTTTTGCTATGTTTTATTAAGCAATTTTTGGCAGTGACATTATCATTTAATTATTTAATTTCATTATAACAATAAATTAGATTGTTAACTGTATGCTTTTTATATTTTTCCTGTACATTATTATTTATGATGCTTTACATTTTTCATCTCAACTATTTATATTTCTCCTTTTATATTGTTGCTTCCTTAGTTTTCTTTCTGTTATAACTTATGTATATCTCATTTGAATATTTAAAACTAATCCAATTAACCTTTTTCTAAAAGCGCTTTCGACATTTTTGTTGGTTGAATGCCAAAAACAAAGCTAAATAAATGAGCAATGCTCTCTTCTACCCTTCCCTTGTTGCTCCCCTTGGCCTTAGGTGCGCTGCATGCGTTTTGTCGGCGCTGGTGGCACAAATGTTAATGTCGTGTGGTACCAAACGGACAGGCAACAATTATTTTTAGACCCTGTATTTGAAAAGTACAAAAAGCCTTTTAAGTTTGTCAAAAAAATCCGATCGTTATAAAAGGACAGTTTCGATTTATAGTAGTAATTATCTTATGAGCTAAAGCTTAAGACTCTAGCTCTAATATAACTAGATAGTAATCATTATTACTATCTATTATAATATTATTACTATATATTATAATAGATAGATTTTTTTAATTTTTTAATTTTAATTAATTTGCGAGACCGAAAGTAAGAAAGCTTATACCAAGCTTCGCCAATATATGAGTTCTTTAAAGAATAAGTACAGGGTCTCTTCAAGTTGGACTCTCTTTTCTACCAGTTTAATTTGTGGTAGACTTGTTGTTGTTGCCTTAGTTGTAGTTGCCTTTTTGGGGTCTGTTTGTGCAGCGATGACGCGACCTGCGACTTCAACTTTAACTCGGACTTCGACTTCGACTTTAACTTGCGAGCTTTGGACTCTGGCTCCGTGTGGAGGCGATTTGACGGATTGACGGACAGTTAAAAAGACGGATCTGCCAGGTTTTGTTTTGTTTTGTTTTTCCCTCTTTTGTTGTTGCCTTTGCTTAATTTCATAATAAAACATTAAATGTATAAAATGTGCTTGGAACGTGCGCAGAATTCACTTCGAAAATCTCAATTGTTTTTTGTTGTTGTTTGGCTGCATTTTTCTGGTTGTCTTTTTTCCTTTTTATTTTATTTTAAGTATTTTTTTTTGGTTTGGTTCAGTTTTGATTTCGGTTTCGGTTTTGGTTTTGGTTTCAGATTCGAATTTCGGGCTGTGGTCATTTGGTTTTCGTTGGTTTTTTTAGACGCCAAAAAGTTTTGTTTATTTATTTTTGTTGAAATTTTTATTTCGCTGTCCGTTTGTTAGTTGCCGTTTCATTTGTTTTTGTTGTTGTTGCCATTTTACGCAATCTACAGTTAATTTTGCTGTTGTTGTTATTGTTTTTTACTCTTTTTTTTGGCGACTTAATTCTGGAAACTATTTTGAATGCCTTTTTGTAGGTGGCTAAGCTATGTTGGAAGTAGAGTGACAGAGGGGGTGTAGGGGAAACAGGTAAACCGGAGGTAGACTAAGTGTGGTTGATTTTAATTTATGTGTAGATTGCCAAATGCTACGGGACTTTTAGGTACACAAACGACAAATTTCGTAAGATACAATTTTGGGCATATGTTTCTTATTATTATTATTGTTGTTGTTGTTGTTGTTGTTGTCGCTGTTGTTGTCATTGTTGCTGTTCAGTTTTTGGGTCAATTGTTGGGTTTTTTTCTATGGAACTAGCGCCATGTGGTAGCTTAATTTAAGCGTTAAGCTGTAAACATATTCTAAGAAGGCTTTAAGCTTTGAATTGTCTTTTTAAATTAGCTGTAAATAAGCTTTTCGGAAATAAAGGATCATTTTAAAGTCATTCTACAGTAAAATATGGATTATGATAACATAGATTATCTTGACGGTTTAAGGAGTTTTCACTGTATGTGCCTTATTAAATTTTTCTGACTTTTCGTAAAATCTTCCATAGTTAATACAGATATATAGAAATACTGTAAATTTTAAAAATTAATCATAAATTAACTGTTTCTACAAATCTAATCTCTACGAAAACTTGTATTTTCGGATGTGAAATCCTGAAAGAATACTTATTCCATATGGTACTCTTAAGCAATCTTTTATTCTCACTGTTTTCATTATATACTCTACTCAAAATTGACTCGTATTACAGTTCTCTTTATCTCATATTCCAGTGCATCCCGTTTACCATCGCCCGCAAACAATTTTCAAATGAGGCAGGTCACTTATTTGACGACGGACGCACGTCATCATCATTATCATCATCATCATCAGCAGCAGCAACATCATTATTATCACTGTTAAAGTAGCCGCTGCGAAACGAAGCAAAACAAAAAGTACAAACACACACACATACACAGAGAGTGACAACAACAAGAAATACAAGCGGCAGCTAAATTTAGAAAACGAAAAATGTTTTTATACATACTTATTTACATACGTATATATGCACATATACTTACATATCTACACTTTGTGCTCAAAACTCAACCACAAATATAACAAAAACAACTAGCAGCAGCAACAAATGGCAACAAGAAACCCAAAAACACAAAAAATATTTATAAAAAAAAAAAAAAACCAAAAAAACTCGTCTTAACCTGAAACGAAACCTTGTAACATTTTTCCCCAGCTTGGCGACGCCGCTGCTGCGCTGCTTCTCAAGCTTAATTGACGTGCCGGTTTACACACGTTGGTCGGCAACGAAGCGGAGGCCGGAGGGAAGAGCTTTGAAGTGTGCAACGGCAACGAATGCAAGCGGCAGCAACATACTAACATACACACATACAGGCACACACACTTAACCAGCAGAGAGCGCCAAATTGATTGCTCTCTCTCTCTCTCTCTCTCTAAAACCCGCTGATCACTTTTGCTTTCAATATGAAATAATCGACAGCGACGCCGACAGCAGCAGTGCCGAGACGAAAACGAGAGCGCACGAACAAGTTTTCGCCCACATGCTTCGTCGTCGCCCCATTGTCGGAAATGGAGCGCGGCGAGAGGTAATATGGCAGCTCTCTCTCTCTCTCTCTCTGTCTTTGTGCTTGTCTCTCTCGCTGCCGCTACTGGGTGCGCTTTTGGGGCCTGACGCTGACGCTGGGGCTGGCATCATTGAATAATGTAATAAGTGAAAGTGTGGCGCTGTATGTGTGTGTGACATCGCAGTCGCTGCTAGCGCTCGCTGCCTCTGCTGACCTACTTTTCTGTTGTACAGATTCAGGTCTATGTTAGAGAGATTAATTTCGATTTCGTTTCGTTACGTTTTGTTTCGTTTCGTTTTTATGCCTATGCGAGCGATTCTCTGAGCATGTGCGTGCTTGTGTGCTAATAAAGCGGGCCATGGTGGGCGGGTTTGGGAGGCGATGGGGGGATGGGAACTGGGGGCAGAGGCTTATGCTGTGTATTGTAATGGAAAACTGTTGCCATGTTGGTGTAGGTTGACGACTAACAAGAAGAAGACAACGAGAAACTCCAACTGTGCGTGTGTGTTTGACAACAACAAATGACTTAGGATAGGTTCGACTTGGACTCTATTTTTGTGGACTGCCAACGTTTGTTGGGTTTTTTTTTCTCTTCTCTTCTCTTTTATTTTTGCCTTTGCATTTAGCTTTTAATGTTAATAGGTCAATGGGAAATTTAGTGGGGCGCGTGTATCGCTTCTGGGGGTGGGGGTTGGACGCCTCTTTTAATATGTGTACATCTGTTTCTAAGTATTCATAGCACACGTCGCATACATAGATACATGTAAATGTGCATATGTATGTTTGTAATCTGTAGTACACTCGGAAAAATACAACGCGTATTTCTTCAGAATTTTGTTCTTAATTTGTTGTCAAGGACAATGTGATTACATATTATTTATATGCCAAATTACCCAATTAATATATTAATATATTGTACTTCTTTCAAAACACTTATTGTGGTAGTTTCTTATGAAAATAGAAATATTACTTTCAATAAATAAGTAATTTTTAAAAGTTTAAACGGATTTTTTCAGTGCTATTTGTTTTTATCCTTTTTCTTGTACTGTTTTGTTTGTACTGGTGATATAGAAATTTCGAAAGTGGCGCAAATAAATAACGAAGCTAAGTAAACAGCTGGTAGGCCATTATTAAAGATATGCACGCACAGCATATACCCTGTAAGGAGTTCTATCCAAGACCAACACAAGCTTAGTTTCATTCAAGCACGCTCAAAAGTATGCTATATTAGTATGTAAATAATATTGATTTATGTAAATATTCATACAAAGATATTTCCAATGCATTAACAACAGTTTGAATAATCTGTTAACTCATTGAAAGATCTTTCAAATCCGTTTCCTCTTCGTACAATTCTTTCAAAGAAACCCAACTTAATATACCCTCTAATTTTGAACCTACCTCACTTAATTACAACTCCTACTTAATAATTCGCTCCATTAACACAATTATGCTTATCAGACGTTATAGCAACAACAATAAACTGTAAGAATCGCCTGATCGACAAATGTAGCTACATATAAACCCATTTAAATGTAAGCGAAAAAATTCAATTAAATTCATCACAAAAGCACAAAAGTCAACAATAAATAAATATAAGCTTACAATGCACAATTAAATCAAAATAAATACAAGCAAAATGAAACTAAAAAAGAAAAATAATAAAATAAAATAAAGCGATGAGACAACGCAAAATGAGCAGCAACAACAGAAGCAGCAACAACAACAACAGCAGCAGCGAGCGCACAAATACAAAGAGCAGAGCGGCCCACAAAAGAGAGCGCAGCGAAAACCAACAGAGGCGACGATTACAACAGCAACAAATCAAAAGCTTGAAATGCGCTCTGTTTCTATGGAGGCGGGGAGGGGCTGACGCTGCCGCTGCTGACGCTAGCGTCGCTTCTGTACGTAAAACGTTAACGCTGCACAAAATATTATTCAAAAAACCTTGACACACTTTTGTGCGCGCGTCGCACACATACACATATGTATGTATATACACACATACATACAAACAAAAAACATACAGTGAGAGATACTCGCCCAGGGACGGTTTCGACCGCAATTCGCCGTCGCCGTCGTTGTTGCCGTTGCGAGGAGGTCAGTTTAACGTGTAGATTTGTAAGTATTACGTGTGTGTGTGTGTGTGTGTGTGTATGTGTGTGTTTAAATATGGAGTGCAGTTCTGAACGATGCGCAATAAATTGCATTTTGACTCACACCAACAACAAGTTTTTCTATACGCAGTTGCGTTTGCTTTTTTTTTTATAGCTAATTAAATTAATTAACGCATATAAATTATACAATATTTATATTAAATATGCATATTAATAATTATTGTATAAATATTTATGTATATTATACAATATTTATAGTTATTATACAATATTTATATTTATTATATATATACTTACAATTGTATACACACATACATACACACATTTTGCTTCTTTATTTATTAGCACTCATTGCAATTGAGGTCAGCTGCAACAACAACAGCAACAAAAGCTCTATAAATGGGCACAGACCACACAAAAATCACTCACAGTATCTCTCTTTTTTGTTTTGTTTTTATTGTATTTGCTTTATTTCTGTAGTATTTTGTAGATCGCTGACGTTTTCGATATGTCGATATGTCTGTCTATCTGTCTGTCGTCTGTTGTCAATATCGAAATCGTAACAGGTGCGGCCTCCGTTTTTGTGCTACGCTTGCAGTTTTAATTGTCGCGTGCTGCTTCTGTTGCCTCTTCTTCATCTTTTTTTTTCTTTCGTCGCTTCTCACCTTCTTTTTTTCTGTCTTCTATCAATATGAACAGTTTCAGTTGTCAGTCTGATATTTAACAGCTGCAGTTTGCAGATGATAATTAATAACGCCATTTGCAAAACTATAGATAATTTAGAGTGGAAATAAATAAAGTGGATTTAATTTAACTCCTATAAGCTATTTTTACTTTATGAAAAAAAAATGTCGATTAAGTTTGGCAAAAAAAAAAAAGATTAACATGTAGAAGGATATAGTATATTCTTGTTCAGTATCAACAGTCGAGTCCCCTTTTTGAACACCTGAATCTCAGAGACCATAATAGCTAGGGACACCAAACGTGGTACGTAGGTTCACCTATTTATGTAGACCACCCCCAGATCTATTAAAAGTAGCACGAAAATTGAGTTTATCAACAAAATCTTTCGGATATTATTAGAATTCTTCAAAGTATAGTTAGACTTACAGTATAGTTATAATCCTATCACATACAATTGTTGTACAACTGAATATATAATGTAATTTTGATACCTTTGCTAAATGGGTTATAAATCTTTTCATACTAAAACCATTAGGGCGTATAGCCCCAATGCATCTGAAATGGGCACATTAATTGAGTACGTTGCTTATTAAGCTTAATCAACACTTTGTTCATCATTTAATTGTATGACTTATTTATTATTATCATCAATCCTATAAATTGCCTTTCTTTCTTCTTCCCTCTATATGTATGTTAAATTTAAAGACATTCATTCATTTCTTATGAACTGCCCTCTTTCATATGATCTTGACTTATACACACACTATCACAATAAATATCTATGTATGTATATCTTTACTTGCTTTCCCATGTTGACTATAAAAAGTTTCCCTTTTCCTTTTTGCACATTCTCCCTTAGTCTGCTCTCGCTCTTTATCTACCCTTTTTCTTTTCGTTTTCTCGATATGCTAATTGATGACTAATCCCCTGCAATCGTAATAAAAATGTCACATTCCGTGCACTTCTCTCTCCCTCTCTCTTTGTCACTTCACTCTCTCTCACTCTCTTTATCTTCCTCTGTTTACCTATCTCTGTCACTGCTGCGTATTTTGTATTTTGCTCGATTTTATACTACTTTATTATTATGGCATGCATTTTTATTTTTAATTTATTTTCCTTCGTTTTTGCAAAAAAATAAATACACACACACACACATGCACATTCACTGCAATTCATTTAAACGTCTCACACGCGCGTCAGCAGAGACGCCGCGTCGCTGCCCCGTCATCGACGTCGTTGCAGTTGACGAAGCTCACTCGAAACTAGGTCACGAGGCCACAAAAACAATTGCAGCAGCAGCAGCAGCGTTGGCGGCTTGACTACAGAGGGTGGGGAAGGGGCATGTTTAGTATTGAAATGCGCGCTTTTGTAGGGTGGTTGAGTGGGTTGGTGGGTGGTTCCCGCGTTGCGTATAGACAAACGAGTAGAAGAAATGGTTACAGTACAAAAAAGCAGCAGGGGTTGGTGGGGAAAGGGGAGGGAGGGGCCAGTTGTTTTGTGGATTTGATGCTGGCCAAAAGGATGTGGGTCGCCAATGCGACTCGCGCTGCTTAATTAAAAATATTGTTTTGCCGTTTTGTTTACAGGCGCTTTTTATTTTTAATTAAAAATATAGTTTCTTTGCGATGTTATAATTTTAAGCTGGTCCTTAGATTTATAAACTGATTTACGTTTGAGCCAGGTATCAGAAATAAGTGTTGTAAAATAGTTTGTAGCTTGACTGCAATTTTTGGAATATGCTCAACATTTTTAAGGTACAAATTCTAAATATAATAAATAATAAAACCTTGACTATCACTTTCCTCTTTCATCTCCTTTTGTCATTTTCTTTCAAAGCAGATCACTTAACTATTTGCCGGCTCAATTCATAAATTTTTATTAAAAATACATAACGAAAATAGTTTTTTTCTACGCTTTTGCTGAGTTATCATTGGAATTTTAACAATTTGCAGCTGTGCCAAAAACCTACTAATGAATAACGAAAACAAAAACAAGAATGAATAACTATTTTTTTTTTGGTACGGCGACGACTTAATACTCTTGCTGACGAAGTAATAGACTCTAATAAATTTGAGTAAAGTAATTATGTAATTCTTTTAGTTTTTTTCTGAGTAATTGAATAAAGGTTAATCTTTTAAATAGCAGCTCGATTTTCAACTTCCACTTACAAAACAGGGTATAAAATGAAATATTTTAAGTGTCACACTCAATATCATGTGACACTCTATTTATTTTTAGGTGCTATAATTTTATTTGCACAGTTATAATACCCTCTTTATCTGTCTTTGAATAGGGTATAGCAAACGCAGCAAAAAAAATAATTCAAACACATACAAATTTCAAGATCTGCATAAAAACATACAAATTTTGGTGTTTCTTTAATTATTGTTTAAGGCCCAAGGCAACTGCAGCCCAAAAATCCAACAACAACTACAACAACAGCAACAATAACAAAAAATTCCAACCAAAAATCGCTTGTCAGTCTAATTAGACATATTTTATTTTATTGTTGTTGTTGTTGTTCCTCTTAATTTAATAATTAGCATTAAGCATATAAATAATACACATGCATATCTCTCTGTATATATGTGTGTGTGTTTGTCTCTTTTTTAAAATGTTAAATTTATTAACATATATAAAGATTTCTTTAAGCTAATGTGAATACAATGTACAATGGAAATTAAATATGATAAAAGATAAGAAATGACAAAGTTTTTCCATGTATTCAATTTGCCAACACATTTGTACATTGTTTATTCATATTATTATTCGTATTCGCTTTGTGAATACTTGTTAATCATTTACACTTGCTGTACCCATGAATCTGACACTATAAACGAGTTTCTTTCAGTTTACAACTAAATGATGTCCCAATTGAAGGAAAATATGTGGAATTTATAGTTGATAAAGTCTTATCTCTGGCAAATACTGCGAATCTATCTAATCTGAAAAGACAGCTGAAATTACCGAATCAAGTAAAATAATAATTATATAATTAAACTTAGAATTATATTTTTAAAAGAGAATACAAAATTCAGTTTAACTTTATAGAACAATAGAGAATTTTAGATTTACATATATTATTATTTATGGTATTGGTGTTTAAAAAGAAAAAAAAAACTTTGCGAATGTGATTCTATTAAAATAGAAACTTTTTTTAAGAAAGTACGTTTATTATTTTCGAAATTTTTCACCCATACTTTATTCGCAAAATATAATCAGAATTTATTTATTTATTTCTTTTATTAAAATTGAAACAATTTTGTATTGTTGGTAATACACATATGTAACTTCAAAGAACATTAAAGTGCAACATTAAACACAATTTTGAATTTAGTATTTATACAACCTAAAACATAATTTGTAAACAATATTTGCTTGTAGATTTCTTCTGTGGCAATGCCAAAAAACTGACCACAAAATGCTTAAAACTTGCCACAAATCTATTAAATGATAAACAAACAAAACTTTTACATCCCCAAAAATGAAAATAAACGATTAAAATGCCAAAAGAAAAAAAACTATTTATAAACAAATTTTTGCACTAAAAGTTTAACGAAATAAGAACGAAGACGACAGTGAAGAGGAGGAAAGAAGAGAAGAGACAAAAAAAGAGACCAGACAAATGAAATCAAAATGGATACAACTTGAAATCTCAAAAGAAGCAGCAACAACATTCAACAGAAACAACAGAATTGTAAAAGAAATATATGTATAAAAGAAATAAATAATAAAAATAAAATTTGCTTCGTCTGGCTGCTGACAACGCTGACGCTGACGTCGCTGTCGCAGTTGCTGTTGTTGTATTTGTAGTTGTAGTTGTTGTTGCTGCCCCGTTGTTAGATATGGTGACCCACTAACCTACTTTATTCAAAACGTTGAAGCTTTTACGTACACACACACACACAGTCACAGCCACACATACACACACACATGCATACATACAAATGCTTTACTGCTTCTTTTTTTTGATTAAAATTATATAAACAAAGTGGAAATATTCAACAACGCAATCGACACAGAAACAAAAACAACAACAACAAAAACCAACACGAAATAATGAAAATGAAAACGAAAAAGCTAAAAGAAGAGACTTACAAATGTCTCTACTAGTTATCTCTCTTTCTATCTCTCTCGCTCACTCTTCCACTCTGCGTTAGTTGCGTAGCGCCCTGCGTAGAGCGGGTTGTGAGGCGGTAGAGCGAGCGAGAGGGGGGAGAATAAGCTTTTTTCTTTGTTTTTGCCTTGAGCAATGAACAAACCACAACGAGAGATTCCCACACGGCGACGCTTCAGCAAACACACACACACACACAATAGTCAAAAACAATGCAAACACAAATATATAAGGCAACAATAACAATTCACGCCTCGCACGCACCTCACACACACACACCGATACACTCTCAATATTGAACCTAACCCAACAAAAAATGCTGAAATGTTACACACACTTACGCACTCTCATGTCTCTGCCTCTGCCTCTTACTGCGTTCGCTCTCCTCTCTTTGGAACTTTAATATGCGTGATATTTTTGGCAGCTTTTTATGCGTAAAAAGCAATAATAAAAACAACAACAACAACACAACGACAATGTGAATACGACGATCGTTTGCGCAATTTTGCTCATTCATCGCACGCACTTTCGTTTTTTTTTAATTTAAAGTTTTTATTGTACCTTTACTCTTTCTGAAGAGTCTACTTATTTTACTCTTCCATTTGCAGCTTAATTGTGGTGGACAAATCGCGTATTTTCCAACACTAATATTGCAAAAATGATTACCAAACTGTTAAATTGTAATTCCAATTAAAATAGTAATGAAAATGATAATGCTAATTGTAATAATAATGAATTATTACTGAATAAAGTATTAAAATCAAAACATACAATTTCTTTCTTGGTATAACTTTTTGGGCACTCTTTTGAAAAATAATGATTACACTCATTGGCAATAATATTAATTTTGTAACATTAGCATTTCCGATAGTTTTCATTTTTGTAGTTTCATAGCTCCAATAATAATTATTATTATTGAAGCTATAAACTCAATATTAATGAAAATGGTTATGCTAAAAGCTTATATTAGTGTCAATGCTGATTCTAATGATAACAACAAATATTAATACTAAGGTTTAAAAATTGACTACTAATATTACTAATACTGTTACTAATAATACTTTAAACAATTTCAATATAGTATTTAAGGTAATATTACTAGATAGAGTATTGAAACTTTGTTTACAGACATTTAAGAAACTCTTCTTGATTTATTTTGAAATACATTTTTTTCTTTTGTAAATTTTCTGGCTGGTTTAAAAGTTGTTGTTGCTTCTTTTATTCCATTTTATCTTTTGTTTTATTCCATCTGTCGCGACGTTGACTAAATTTGTACATTTTTCCAATCAATTTCATCAACTTCACGTTCAATTTCAATTTTTACGTCATTTTGTTGTATGTGTTTTCGTATTTTATTTCACTTCATTTTTGGACTTGTGATCCCCGTTTTCCTTTTTAGGGAAAGTACAGTTTTATGTGTTGTATCAAGGTGCCATATGGTCGCAAAGTTTAATTATGACGTGGCGACCTAAATTGTAAAGAGCTTTAGAGAGCTGCTTTATCAATAGGAAGAAGACTGAGTAATGGACTAGATATAATATCATGAAAGATCTTAAGTAAATCTTGTATTTATAAAAGGATCTTTATGAAATATTTTAGTTGAAGAATAGGAATATGCTTTATCAGTAGTAAGATATCTGAGCAAGGGAATAGATAAAATATCATCATAGTTCCTTAGTAACTCTTGTTAAGGGAATAGATAAAATATCATCATAGTTCTTTAGTAACTCATGTATTTAGAAAAGGACCTTATTGAAATTTACAGAACTCAAAGAGTAGAATAATATTGTAATTGACAAGTAGGAATATGCTTTATCAATAGGAAGAAGACTGAGTAATGGAAAAGATAAAATATCATCATAGTTCTTTAGTAACTCTTGTATTTATGAAATGTTCAAAGCTTAAAGTTGTAATTAAAGAGTAGGATTAATTGTAGTACTATAATTAGAGATACTATCTGCAAAGTTAACGTTGCAATAAACTAATAAAATATTTTGCAATATCCTTTTCACTTTAAATTGTAACTTTTTTGTGCTCATCGCTAAAGAGTTGCAACCTTCTATTGTTTGTTTAATTAGTTAGCATAATTACATAGTCAAAAAGTTAAGATTGTCCCCATGACATCGTCAACAATAACATGAACAACAACAACAATAACAACAACGAGTTGAACAACAACGTCATCAACTATTTATATGAAGTGCATTTGTCATTGCAGCTTTAGTCAATTGTCCTTCACTTAAAACATTCCACGTACAACTAAACAACAATAATAACAACAACAGCATTTCAATTGTTTATCAAGTTGTTTGTTGTTGCTGTTGTTGTTTTTATGACTTGGCTTGTTTTAATATGAAAACTTAAAACTCAGAGCCATTAAACAAGTCTCGAGTTGCTTGCATAAATTGCGCGTGCGGCTAATTTCAAATTGTGTATACCCTGTATCATAAGTTACACCCCCATTTCCGATGCATACATACCCTTTAATATTTATATTTGTAGTTATTATTGTTGCTGTTGTTGTTGTAAATTTGATCTCAAAGGACGCACACGCTTACACTTAGTACGAAATGTGAGTTGTGTTTGTTTTTTGTTTGGGGGAGGGGTTTACGGTGGGGTGGCTCGAGTAACTGCCTTGTAAACTGGGTCATTGCAATTTGGGTCACCTAGATTTGATTACCAAACACCACAGCAGCGTGTCAGACACACAGACAGACAGACAGACAGATAGACAGATAGACAGACAGTCAGTGAGAGAGTCAGTCAGTCAGCCAAAAGCTCTGAGTCAAGCCAAGTCGAGTCAAACGAGCCGAGGGCAAAAAGACGAGAGAAAAAAAACTGATGATGAGGTACTTGCTTGTATCTTTATACTTTAAACTTTAGATATTTATTTCATATCTACAACTATACAGATACATATTAATCTGGCTATGTGAGTATCAATTAATGATGTAAATTCGAGAAGAATATAGTTTTAAAAATTTGATTAGGAAATGTAGACCAAAGAGAAAAAAGACTTTTAAAATAACTGAGTCTTTAGTATAAGAACATTTTTAATTTTTTTTAAATGTAAATTTAAATTTAATAAACTAAATTATATTATACATTTATTAGTTTCCCGTGCTCAAATAATTTTAAACATATTAGACTTGAAATGTTCCTGTTTTATTGTCTATCTATATATTTATATGTATATATTTTAAGTCTAGACAACTTTAGTAATTTCTTGAGTCTGCCATAGAGTCTCTGATAATTCCAATTACATTCCAACTTCTCTATAGAAAACTTCTATTTAATTAGGCTTTGTAAATTTGTAAAGCATTGCAAGCAAACATTTTTTATTGTTGGATGATATGATAATTATAAACATTGGCAAAATTTCATTAATTTAATTAAAAACATATTATTTTTAAGCAATCACATATTTCTGTTTAATTTAGTCATTTGAACACTGGTTATAATATAATATTAATTCATTGTGTAAAATTTTAAATAAATATAAATAAATGCAACCAATGTTCACAATCAATTAGCCGCAATTTAACAGAAACGCACAATTTGCACAATAAACAAATTCGAGTGCCAACAAATCATTTACAAATAGGCCCCCAAAATAAAGAGAAAAAAACGAAATAAATTCATTATTTTTTTCATTTCAAAATTGAACGCAAAGAAATAAATACGAAATACAAAAATTGAACAAAAATTTTACGCAATTTTGTGTGCGTGTGTGTGTGTGTGTCGATTGTGTGATTATGTAAGTTCACGTGAAAAGCAACAATGGCAATAACAATAACAAAAAAAATAGTAATAAACAAGCTAGAAGAGAAGCAAACGAAGAGCAGAGTGAGAGGAGAGGAAGTTGGAGAAGAAGAAGCTGCAGTAGGAAGATATACAGTTTCAATGTTTGTTTCAATTTTTCAGTTTTGAGTTTTCTGTTTATTTAGCTGTCGTATGTATGTGTGTCTGTGTGTCTGTGTGTCTGTGTGTCTGTGTGTCTGTGTGTGTGTGTGTGTGTGTGTGTGTGCGTTTGCAATTATTATTACAATGTTTTTAATGGCTGCCATGATCTAAATTTCCCAACTAATTACATATTATTGTGCAAAATAATTCGTTTTCTAGTAGGTATCACAAGCACAACGCTGCGTATGAGTAATTTTTTTAATATTATATTTTTTTTTATTTGACATTCGCTTATCAACGAACAAAACGAAAACCAAACAAATACCGAAAAAACGAAAAAGAAACGAAACGAAACGAAACGTAACAAAACGCGCGACGTCTTAAAAAAAAATTGTTTTATAATTTTCGGTTTTTTTTATTTCGTTTTTATATTTGCAGGCTGTCTCGCTCGATCCACGGTCGCCAAGGTGTGGTGCGAGCGAGACAAAACTTGGCCAAGTGCAGTAGGCCATGCAAATGGCAAAGTGGGTCAGCTATCAACTACGCACGCGTATTTTAATACTTTGCCGACGACTATCAGCAATGGCTGACACACACACACACACACATGTACACATACACGCACACGCACAACACGAAACATCAGCTCGACAATCAACGATTCGTCGCTGAGCAACAACAACAACAACAACAACAACAACAACAACAATGGCAACACCAACAACTCTCGTATCAGCAACAACATTAACATTAACGACAACAGCAAATAACATTGTAAGCAAAATTTTTAAAATAAATACAACACAAAAAAAAAGAAAATACTTAAAATCATTTAAATATGAAGTCAAAAAGAGCAAGCTACAATGTGACAAAGTTACTTAACAGAGAATAAGCACATAATAACGAAGTTTACATACCCTGCCTACAAACTTATAATGTATTCAACATATCGAGTCCTTTCAAAGAAAATTATGTAACTAATTGTACAAAACAGAATCTTTTTATTTATATATTTTTATTTTTAGCTTATTTTTTTTCAAATTGAATTGCAGTCTATTGTAGGATATGAATAATAGAAAATATATTTTTAATGCATTAAATATTTAATAAGTTTCATAGTTTATATTAAATAACTAGCAGAGCCGTCTATAACGGAGTGTTATAGTAATTAAATAACTTTAGCGTATATTTCAACAAAGTAAAGATTTGCTAAAAATTGTATAATCTAAGAATATTTCACACTCAGGAAAGTCTTCATCAGAGAAGAAATATTCTCCTTAAAGCAATCAAAATGGATCTACATACAGAACAATTATTTCTTTTATAGAAATTAATTCGGTTTAAGCTTAAAAAGAACATTTAAAATGTATATCAGGCCTGTTTTCACTTTACTTCTCTTTTTAATCCATTAATAAAATGCTTTATAATTAATATTATATTATTGTATTGTATTGTACTTTGCATTAAAGTTAAGCAGATAGCAAACATATTTTGTTACTTTATCGAATTTAAATTTACTAAGTCCCAAAAGTTTAGTCGACATTTAATTAGAAGAGTTAAAAGTGAATCACTTCTGAAAAATGTTGTCTAAAGTAAAGACCTTAACAAGCCAGTATATTTAAATGTAGTCTATAAGCTTTATCGATAGTAATACCGATAGTATTGCCTACCTTTTAATATAGATCATATACCCTATTATGAGTGTATAAAAAAAAAACCAAAGTTACATCATAGCAGACAGTCAAACACAAAACAGATAATCAAACAGTCAGACAAACAGACAGACAGACGTACAGAGGTGGCGACTCACGCATTTTGGGTGCTGGGCAGGGCACATGGTGTAAATTATTATTATGTTTTTTTTTATTTTTTTTTTCGTTTTATTCGTTTTTATTATTTGTCGTAATAATTTCAGTTTGTTAAGGTCTTTCGGTAGCTCATTTAAGAGTACATACATATGATTTTAATTATGAAATAAGCACATGATTTTATTTTAATAAATGACACATAATATTTTATATTAACTCGCAATGACCTCGAGTTCTTCGAGTGAAAAGATTAATAATAAAAAAAAAAAACTAAAACCAAACAGCTAATCACGTGACTTGTGCAACATCAATTCAAACAGCTATCGAATCAAAGTGTACTATGGAGTAATAGATTGTCATTTTTGAAATTTAGACAAGCAGCGGATTCTCACTTGTACTACGTTTATACGGAGCATTCATGAATTCTTCAATTTGCTTAATAATATATTGACTTCTGACTCCATTCATGAATTGATACTGAATTCATAGTTAACTTTCGTGTATTGACCGAATTTGTGAATCGGTGTTTATAAATACACTTTCGAGAGAATTTCACAAATTTAACATTCCAATTTGGCACCGTATAAACACAGTATTTTATACTATGAAGCAGCAAAAGAGGTGATTACAATTACAATACGAAAGTAAGAATATTGGTAAGGGAATTTAAAAGACTGAAAAGTATCGATCTAAAATGAATTAAATAAATTTATATAAAAATAGTAAAAACAAATTCAATACCTAAGTTTCCAAGTTTTTCTGATTTCTGATTGTATTCATAATTTTAATAGTTTAAAACCAAGTTACGGGCAAAGATAAATTCAGTTTAATTACTAAGCTTAACTCAACAAACAAAATATATTCAATCCAAACTTATCCCTACAAGATACTAACATTTTTTATAACATATATTACATACACATGTAAATTTAATCATTTCAACAAAAATTGTATAAGTTTTTGTTATTAATAGCTCTCACGTATCTTATCCATGTTTGCTCAATATTCAAAATATCGTTTATGAAGATCCTAAACTTTAATAAAATGTATTATAATGACTTTACTTAGACACATTTATTTATTATTAAAAAAATTAGAGACCTTTTCGCTTTTAAACAACTCAAGTCACAAGTATTTTATTTAGTAACAACTAATCGCAAAAAGCCAGTCAGGAGTTAGGTAACACACACTCCATACATTCTCCATACCTCATTTCTTGACTTATTCCTTAACTCTTTTAGGCCACACTTAAGCCATTGGCAAATTTTGCATGCCCATTGAAAAAAATTGCAGTTCAGCGACAAAAAAAGAAACAAAGTGATTACAAAATTCGAAAGGGTTTAAATTTACAACTACAAAAGGCATAAATAAACATAAGTGCTGCATAAATAATGTACACGCTGACTTAGAGATACCCAAAAAAACAATAAAGGTGGAGAGAGGAAGAGAAAGAAAGAAGGTACATTACACAAAATAGCAACAACCAAAAGGTAAATAAATAAATAAATCTCAAGACCTGCCGCAACATTTTTACAAAGTAAACAAAGGAAAGGCACTTTCTAAACCATAACGAAACTGAAATACCCTAGAATAAGGTAATGTTCTCATAAACATCAGATCAATTAAAGGAGATTAGCTGTATTCAAAGAATTTATCAGCATTATCGGTAATTCGCTTAGGATTATTGATATTATAAACTTTATAGAGATTAGAAATTAAAATTTTGAATAATTTGCAATTATTTAAATAATAATTGTTGATAATTGTGCCAAAAGCTGGATATAATTTTAAGCACAGATAATTTTTTAAATTAATAGGTACTCATCACAAACTATACGAATCGAGAAGATTATCATAATACCCTCGTTGCAAGGGCATTTGAAAAGTCTCAACAAAGATTGAAAAATTTGAAAAGTAATTTTCAACAAAGACAAAATAAATATAATTTATTATTTGTCAGATTAAGTAAGCGCAAAAAGTAACAACAATAAAGCAATTTGCATGTATGAGTAAAATTTATGATAAGACCTTACCCCCACCCCAACCCACCCCCTCCTACTGCAGCTTCTGTTTATCAATGCGCATTGCGTTGACGCCAGCATGACGTCGCGACGACGTCTCAGTCAGCGTCGCAGTCGCTGTCGACCCATTTTACCTAAACTGCAAGTTTTGTATTGCTCTGAGAGCTTTTTTAGCAAAAGCTCACACATGCGTTTGTTTCGTTCGTTTCGATTCGCGTAGTTTGCACTGGGGGGCATGCATGTGTTAAGCATGTACATAC
This sequence comes from Drosophila neotestacea, assembly GCA_035044365.1. Classification (NCBI taxonomy): domain Eukaryota; kingdom Metazoa; phylum Arthropoda; class Insecta; order Diptera; family Drosophilidae; genus Drosophila; species Drosophila neotestacea. Next base: position 5,245,818 of record JAWNMD010000273.1, on the reverse strand, counting down.
AAATATACACACTGTACCTATATATGCATGTATGTATGTATATTGTGTATAAATAGCTTTCAAGCTGTTTTGTATCTGTATCATTATTTATTTTGCTATCTCTCTTGCTGATTGCGTTGTTCTGTGCTTTGCCTGAGGATCGCCATAGTTTGTCGTTGTTGTTCTTGTTGTTGTTGCTTTGCAGCGACGCCCAACTATGCACACAGACTTGACGCACACACTGAAGCTCACTTAGCTCACACGCACGCATAGCGAACGCACACGCATGCAGTTGCAAAAGCTCAACAAAAGCTTTGCTTGTCTGTACGTAATCGCTATGTGGGTTTGTCTATGTGTGTGTTTGTGCTTGTGTGGCCCGCCTGCAAAGCATTTTAACGTTTTTTTTCCCTCTCAGTTTAAGCAAAACAAAAAATAAACTACAAACATTTCTGCGGCTGCGAAATGTGAAGCAAAATAAAGAGTAGGCAACGATGATTAGTAAATGCGCTACAATTGATAAATATAAATATAAATATAAATATAAATATAAATATAAATATAAATATAAATATAAATATAAATATAAATATAAATATAAATATAAATATAAATATAAATATAAATATAAATATAAATATAAATATAAATATAAATATAAATATAAATATAAATATAAATATAAATATAAATATAAAAAGTATAATTAATTCCATAGAATTTAAAGCATGATATTCCCTCATTAATAATCGAAAATTTCCACAACATATTTGACAGTTGCCTGATTTTTGAACAGTTATTGTTTGTGTTTGTTAACTGTTTCAGAGCGTTATCAGTGCAGCGTAGCCATAAAATACATGACGTATAAGTTATAAACATTTCATAAATTGTGCATTACGTATACGCTGCGATAACCAAAAGATAAGAAACAAACATACAAAATACCAGCATCGTGAACTGCAAAAATATTCAATTACAACGCAGTTAAAGACCACCATAAAGACATACACATATTTATGTAATATGCCTGTAAATATGTATGAATGTCTTTACTATATTTATTGCACCTAGAATGCGGAAAGTTGCTGTCTCCCGGAAGGCGTCTGTTCAATTTGAGTTATACTGGACGCTGGCTAGCACAAAAAAACTTGGTTATATATAGTACAGATAGCCAGTAAATTGAGCAATTAGAAATGTAACAGCAGAAGCAAAAGCAACAATATCGATTTGTTCAAGACGACGCTTAACAAATTTAATTTTATTAAGAATTTTATATTAAGGAATTTCTAATAAAAAAGTAGCTTGATAAAAATGGTTTTAAATTTAACAAATTGTATACATTTGTTATAATTAGCCAACTTATTCAAACCAAAATAATGTAAGCAGCCTCGAGGTCTATTTGTATTGTCGTTGTTTACAGTAGTAACTTAAACTTAATAAGCTTATTATTTATGATATAAATTATTATCATAAATTTGATTATTTATTATAGATAATTATTTTGTAATTTTATGTTTGCTCTCATTGTTGTAAATTCTAGTTTATATTGTTATTTTTTGCAATTGCGGAATGCGAAAAATAATATTAAAAACAATATTCAAGAAATATAATGCATGAGAATGTAACTAGGTCAGGGTGCAGGCCCCCACAAACACACAAACAAACACCAATTAGCAGGCATTGAGAGCAAAAGAGAGAGTGCATGCTAGACAGAGACAAAGAGATAGAGAAACGTGTAAAAGAGAAAGAGCAAGCTGCAAAATGAGGTGCAGCAAGCAGAATACCAAAAACAAAATAAGGAAAATCAATGCAATTAAAGCTCACTCTCTTTCACCCTCTGTCTCTTTCTATACATCTCTCTCTCTCGGTCGCTTGGCTGCAACCCTTGCTCTCTCGTCTCTTCTCCCCTCTCTAGAGTTTTCACCCACACACATTGGGAAATTGCAATTGCCATCCATGCAAAATTAGTGCAGGCAGCGCAGTTGACGTCGACATCGACGCCGCGGCAGTTGAAAATGTAGCACAGGGTCAACTGGCGACCCATTAGCACACTTTTCCATAGAGACCGGAGACAGAGACAGAGAAGGAGACACAACACCCTCTCGAGACGGCAGCCACTCAGCCAAAAACTCTTAATGGCAGTTTTTCATATTCGACTTAAGGTCAACATTAAAATGGCCAAAAGCAATGCGAGAATATTAACAACAACAGCCAGACATACAAATAGCAATAGAAAGAAAGACAAAGAGAGAGAGAAAGAGAGAAAGAGGGAGAGAATTGCTTTATAAACAATTTTCTAAATATTGCAAATTTTCAAGTGAGAAAGGAAAATGAAAGGCAAGAAAAGATAGATTTATTACGAATTTCCATCTGGCATTACTTATGCAAAAATCAAAGAGGCTATAGAGAAGGGGGTGTAAAAAGAAATCTATTATGGTATTCTAGAGATCTGGAGATCTGGTATATCAATCATGTACAATGTACATTGTACATTTGATTGAAGTATAATTATATTGTTGCAATTAAATATATTTATATTATTATAATAAGAGTGAAAGATTTACATCTGTAATTATAAGTGATTGTTTTGTAATAATTATTAAAGTATTTATGCAATTTAAGAAATTTAGGCGCATTTTATCAATGGCTATATAAGCTAACTACACGAATGATAAACTGACGTATAATTTGTTGTCAAATTAATGTTAATTTCAAAGATATCTACAAAATAAAGCTTATATGGACATTAAAAAATTGAACCTTATATTTACTTTTAAAAATAGATAATTACATATATATAAATATAAATATGACGCTAATTGCACACAAAGCACATTGAATGATCAGTAAAGCATGAAATATATAAAGTTTAAGATTTACCAATAAGTGGTCTTTAGAAACTTTAGTTTAAGAAATCACCTTTCGTAAACCAGAAAACGAGAACTTTCTTAACAAACTCAATAAACTTTATTGTTCAAACTGGATTTGAGTCAAGTTTAGATTAAATCCGATGATTAATTTAACTTAAATTCTCATAAGTTGCGCTGAACTGTGAAAAGAAGCACAAATATATTCTTTGTTAAAAAAAGTTAAGCAAAAGCTTGGTGTCTATAGACACAAGTATTGTAAGATTGTTCTTATAGATACTTGCATAGTTTAGAAAAAGAAAAACTTGTATACATATTTATTTATTGTTTATATACAAAATAAAAGATAAATTAAAATAAAAGCTAGAGATTGTTAATAAATAAATTGTATTGTTAAATAAACATCAAATAATGTATCTTATGCAAAGAATAAAATGAATTAGTTTATCGTTTATAACAAAAACTATATTATATACACTTCTTTCTATACTGCACACCTCTATTCTAAATTAAAATTTGTGAATTTAGTAATACATAAAATTACAAATGCATTTTTCAAGCCCTATAATTGTATTTTATTATAGGTAATTTCATTAAATTGTTTCGTTTGAACGCCTTTGTGCTAAACATTTTAGAGGGCGCAACCGTTGAAACTTTATCTAAACTGAATAATAATAATACATTTAAAACAATACCACTTAGTATACACTTAACACATACAGACATACATACAGTCACTATAAGTAGAGTCATACAACATACACACATACATAGTGTGTATATTCTGTAGTTTCAATGTTGCATCCTTGGTAGCATTTACAAGATTTCTGATCGCTTGACTAACGCCAATTGTATGTATTTCAATTACAAATTTGCGGTTAACATTTGAGGTTGCAAACTGAATAATACAAGATACAATAACCCATAATGCAAAATGGTGTGAATGACCATTCTGGAGGATATTACGAAACTGGGGGACCATTTAACATAAGCTAATTGCTTTGGAATATTCATAAATAATGTAATAAATCAATCAACCGTATAAATAACGAAGCACAAGTAGCTCATAAAATGTGGGAACTACTCGAATGTTATCGATAGCATATTAGCAAGTATTTAACTAATTTTAAGAGCAGTCGATCTATATTTATCGATACCATCAACGATATATAGCTATTCGTATTTCTCTATTTCTATTCTATTCGCAATTTTATCAGTTTATTGTATCGACATCATTCAATCGATGTCACTTTTATTTTAACAATATTTTTAAACAACTAGTTCTATTTAAAATCGATTAAAAACATCTCGACGTTAACGATAACACACAATCGATAAACTGCTTATCGTTATTATTTCAGTTCCATTTTAAAGCTGCTTAAAGCTGCAGAAAATCCTTCAAGGTACCCCGTAAATCCTTACTCAATGTCAAATCAAAGCCACAACAAGAATTTTAAAGCTGGCAAAACTTAAAGCAGACAACGTGGCAGACACAATTTGCATATGTTGACCTTGCCACAACACGCAAACAGTGGCAAGGACATGCAACATAGTCCTTGGTCAACGTTGACGTCGACGTCGCCGCCGTCGCAACCTTCGCTATAAATTAGAACCTTGTAATGCATTTACAACATATTGGAGAAACAACAACAACAACAAATATGCACTGGCTCCTCCAATGTCATGCCCCAATTTGCGTCGTTGGCGACCTCGTTAGCTATTTCAAAACTGCAGCAGAGGCAGCGACAGCAGCAGCAGCAGCAGCGGCAGCAACAAGCGGCTGACTTTGACCCATTTAAATCCTTTGAGGTATGCAATAGACGACGGCAAATCAACAACAAACATTGCAATAAAATAATCTGTGTCAATGTCAGCCGGCGTTGCAGTGGGCGGCGACGCGGCGTTAAATCAACTGAGGCAGAACATAAGCGCAAGCCAAAGCTCCAAGAGCGAAAAGCACAGAGACAGTCAGAAAGAAGGGGGCAGAGATAGAGAGAGCGCAGAACATAAGCGCAAGCCAAAGCTCAAAGAGCGAAAAGCACAGCGGCACAGACAGAAAGAAGGGTGGGGGGGAGAAGAGAGAGCGAGAGCGCATACACGCGATGCGACTGCACACACTCACACACATCCACAAACAAGCACGCACACAAATGTGACCTTCAATTTCTATGCAATTTCGTTGTGTCTGTGTGTGTGCATCCTTGTGCTCAATCTCCAATATTAGAAAACAACGAGAGAAAAAAAACAGAAAAAACGAGACGTGAGCTTGACCCAAATTCTAATGCGCAGCGACCTTGCTCCATTTTAAGGATTATTGAGACGCCCCTGCACTTGTGGGTATTCCAATAAACACACATAAACATATGTACATACATATATGTTTTAATAGTATATGTATGTATGTATTTAGTTATATGCAACTGCATAAAGTGCGTTGAAGGTCGTCAAAGTGGGCGACGAGACGCCTGACATTGCTGAATGTCAGCCACAAGCGCAACAACAACAACAACAGCAACAGCAACAACTAGTTGCAACTGCGTGACGCAGCAGCAACCTTAATAACAACAACAACAACTACAACTACTACTACAACTACAACAATTGCCTCATACTTATTGTTAGACGCGTCTCCGCCTAACGTCTGTATTGCGTGCTATACGCATTTGTCAGATAAACGGATGCCGATTGATGGAATGCTGACATTGCATTTGCATATTGTGATATGTGTATACCCTATAATTGGCTCATGCATGTGGGCATATGCACGCATAACTTAATTACTATCTGAACTAACTACAAATATGTACTTTAATAACTTTCTATCATAACATTAAGATAATCATGTCAATTTATTAAGGTAAATCAAATATGATATCCTAATATTTCATTTTCCACCAAGTGCTAGAATCATTTTAGATTTATATCTAATTTAAATTAAATATTATTTAAATTAAATAAAGTATCTTTAATAGAGTTTTAAAAGAAACTAATTATTTATTACAGATTTTTTGGTAGAGGCAATAGAGAGGAAAGTTGGCCATTATATCTGCATCCTCCTGCATTTCAGATCTAAATAAAGTGTAAGAAAACTAACTAAAGAATGCTTTGACATAAAATGTATAGAACATTTAGGAAAATACGTGTATTTCGGACCGTAAACTTTTATGATTGATCAACTTTTCTTTTTTTCCGATGTGGAGTTATTTGGAAATTGCCTAACAGAGAAATATAAATTTGTTAAACTTGTTGTAAGGTGTGATGTTGATTGACTTCAAGATTTCAATTAGTGCTTCGTAGGTTTCCTTGTTTTCTTTTTTGACAAGCATAAATGACAATATATTTTGTTATGGCTCGAAAGAACGTCGTTATCGATGGTATCGCAAGTGCTGCAATTGTTATCGTTATCGGGGTAGACATGCATTGTGGCGTTGTATATTGATCAACTTTAAAAAGTTTTAATTTACCAAAATAAGTTACTAATCAATATGGATTGAATATCTTTAAAAAAAAAAAGCATTTAATTTCTAATATCTTAATTTAAACTTCCTAATCAAATTGTTCCTAATTGTTGTTGTGATTAAATAATGATAATAATTATTAATAATTATCAATACGTAATTGAGCCGAATAAAAAAATCAATACATTTCTAATGCGATCAAATTCAAGTTATATATCCATAATTGTGAACTTTGCATTAATACAACAGATTTAATAACATACACACATTTACAGGGTAGCTGCAAGCTGTTCTATTTAAGCTTACATTGCAAACTCAAATGGTTGTTTTTCTCATTTTATTTTTACGAGTATTTGCATGCAGCTTGTGCCATAAAAGTGGGTTAGTTGCATTGCATTGGACTTTTTATGGCTGCGCTGCATGCAACAACCAACAGCCAACAGCCAATAGCCAACAGCCATATTGCAAGTTGCAGCATGTGTCGGGTGTCGAGAGCATTTTACGATCGCTCCATGTGGCACAAATATGGACGAGTATGTGGTGTGTGATGTGCTATCAAATTTAACATTGCACTTGGCAAACAGTTGATGGCAATCAAGAAATTCAAAACTAAAGCCATAACCAAAACCAAAACCAAAACCAAGTGCCAAGGCTACAGAATCTGTAAGTTTGTATTTGCAACTGCAACTGCAACTCATCACATCAAATATTAAGTGGAAACAATCGAATGATGCTCGTTAACCAAATGGCAATATGGTAAATAAAACAATGACTTTGAAATGCAGATTTATATGCATCGAATTGTTAACAAACTATGTGAATTTAAATAAAGAGAGCACTTCAATTTGTAAATAAATGATGGATTATATTTCAATTGTAAGCTAAATAGAAAATACCATAGGTTTCAGCTCTAAAAGATATAAAACATATGGGAAAGAACTCGTTAAAGGGAACTATGCATTAAAAAAGTTGAAGACGAGATTCAAGAATGAATTCAAGCTAATGAGATGCGTTTTTCAATAAGACTTATTCTTGCATTTAAAATTAATTCCATATTTTACCAGTATTGTTACTGACTTTATGGTTAAAATCGTAGCATAACAAACTTGTTTTAAGAACTCTAACTTAACCTTTGTTTTACATGTATAAGATTCTCCCTTTCTAACTCTCTTACTTTTGTAAACTTTTAGCCTCTTGTGCTATATTTTATGGGGTAAAAGAGAAGCTTTAAAAATATAGATTTTTTATGATTTAATTAGTAAATTTGTTATACTTAATAGTTATATTTGTATTATTATTTAAAATTTATTTTTATTTATGTATTTTGATTAAAAACTTTTAGTTTTTTATTATAATTGTTATTATAAATGTTATGTCGTTTTTATATTTTGAATATTATTTCATTGTAATAATTTTTGCTTCAATTTCGTTGATTTGTTTGCACAATTTCGTTTTTAGATAATTTTTTTCACATTTTCAGTTGCGCCGAATTGAGATACATTTGATTATTTCCCAGCTTTTGTATTTTCATTTCTCAAATGCTTTTTTTCCAGTTGATAAGAAAACGTAGTTTTTTATTTCGTGTCTGGTTCATTTCCAATCGAAGAGGCCTTAAAGGCTTTTCATAGTTTTTCCATTGAGTTTTCCATATTTTTTACAGCAACCAACAGAATATTGCGAATACGATTCAAGGAATTTCATGTGGAACCAATCAATAATAGAAAACTTAATAATATTACTTACCCCCTTGATCATCGATCTCTAGACCAAATTCATCCTCTGACATGGACTCATCCTCTGAGCTGAGATTAGAGCCGCTTAGGTTGCCACCCTGTTGATGTTGCTGCTGTTGTTGCTGATGATGCAGCTGTTGTTGTTGTGTTTGTTGCTGTTGTTGTGTTGCACTTGCAGTGTTGTTGTTGCTTGTTGTTTTATTGGTGGTGGCACAGGAACTGGCTGCCAACTCCTCAATGCTATGCAACGATCTACGATTGGCAGTGCTTGTTGTTGTTGTTGCCACACCAGCAGCAGCTGTTGTTGTTGTTGTATCAGCTAAACCATTGGCAGCAACAACGTTGCCATCTTTAGTTGCAACCACCTCAAAGTCCAACAACTGTGCGGTTGTTGAGCTTAGGAAACTTGAGGTGCTTACAACAGCTGCCACAGCTGCCGAGGAGGAACTTGCCCCATTCTCCAATGGTTTCAACTGATGATATTCCACAGTGCTTGACTTTTGCAACAACACAGGATCAATGCTATTCAGAGGCTCGATTGTTGACTGATTGTTGTTGCTGATGTTGTTGTTGCGATTGTTGTTGAACAATAAATTGGCAAATGATGGCATTGTGACTGATTCAATTATGACTGCCCCATTATTGCTGACGCCACCGCCAGATGGCGTTGTAAGCTTGGCATCCACATTGTTATTATTATTATGATTATTATTATTGTTGCTACTATTATTATTGTTGTTATTGTTATTGTTATTGGTAGTGGTGTGATTGCTATTGCTATGGGGATTGGGGCTGGCAAAGATTCGTTCACAGAGTCCACTCAGAGAGACGCCACCATCCAATTGGCTGTCATTGATGGCCTGCAATGTGCTAAAGCTATCAACGGGTGGATTCGAATTCGAATTCTGTTGTGCCTCTTTTTGTAGCTGTGTGTAGTTGATAAATGGCATTAACGGTGTGCTGCCTGCGGCAAGCATTTGATCCTTGTGATGATGTGGCAGCATTTGTTGTTGTTGTTGCTGTTGTTGCTGTTGTTGTTGTTGTTGCTGATGGTGGTGTTGCAGGTGTTGCTGGTGTTGTTGCTGCTGTTGCTGGTGGTGATTGTTGCTGGTTGCATAGCTAACAATGCTGTTGCTGCTGCTCTCGGCCATCAAAGGTACATTAAAGGTATCCATTGTTGCTTTGTAAGTTTTGTGATGTTTCTTATTATTATTGTTGTTCTCCTTCTTCCTCTTCTAGTTGGTGATGTTCTAGTTGCTGTTGTTGTTGTTTCAGTTTGACAGGTAACGATAGTATTTGTATTTCATTAAGACTGCAAATGAGACCAACAAGATACAGAAATAAATTAGTAAAGTTATAGGCACGAGGGTGACTTGATAAGTAATTGGCCTTTGTGGGGAAAAGCAACTTCTTTTAAATGGAAATCCATTTAATTTAATTTAATAACCAAAATCTTCTTTTACAACTATTGACTAAATTTGGCGGCGGTTTACCAACATCTATCACAGACTAAGGAAAGCACCACAACTTCTTTTAATTTTAGAAAATAGATAATATTTACAGGGGACAGTCCGAAAGCAATTCGTACCCCAACTCACAAAATTCTGCCATGTTAATTATTTTCCTGTAAATAATTTTTAAAACTAAAACTACGAATTTAGCTTTTCCTTAATCCTTTTATTTCTTTTCTAAATTATCAGATACATTACATTTTACAAGTTTCAAAACTAATTTCAGAACTCCAATTTATATAAAAGATATATTGTGTTTGCTACTAACCGATTTATACAAAATTCTTTGATATATTGACATTTTAAAAGCACATTTTATCTCATTTCTTTATCGCTATTTCTAGCTACCTACAAAAATAGAAAAGTAAAGTAACTTGTTCACTATGAAATGATTTCATAACTTTAAGTAGCACCCTCGTTAGTGTAAGAGAGATAGAAACCTCGTTAAAGAAATAAAAGGGCAAACCGGAAGCTCAGCAATGTTAAGCTTTTCTATGAAAGTCAATGAGAAGGTGGCAGAATGTAGGTCAAGGTCAAACTACACATTCTATACAAACTTCTTTGAAAGCTTAAGAAATGCAGCTTTAAAGCTAAGCTTACAAACTTTAAAGAAATAAAAAAGAATACTAAAAGGGCGAATTTGATAATATTACAGAGTAAATGGAATTATCCATGGATTGTAAGTGACTAGGAATAATTGACTGACAATGAGTCGTAGGTCATGTACCTACAGTGAAAACTCCCTTAGCGGACACCTCTAACAGGTGGACACCCCTCTTGGGCGGACACTTTTTCCATGATGTTGGTAGAGTTTTCATTGAGCGGACGAAAGTTTACTGACAATGAGTGTCTGCCCAAGAGAGTTTTGACTGTATAACATTTGAAAAGCTGACAACAAAAAAGTAGTATCTGGTACTAATTTATAGATATTAACGACAATAATTAATTAAATTATCTATTGATAATGAGGTATACTACATAATATAGAATCTAGAAATAATGGACAGAGTCGTAGGTCAAGATTTTAATATATAAAGCTAACAACGAAGACTATTTAACTTTCCAACCATATTCCAATGCAAAACATAAATAAATGTGTACAGTGAGTCAAGTACGTATTTTAACAAAAATAAAAAATAACACACATATTTTGTTATGTCCATTTTCTTTTTAATATACAATAGTTTAATTTTGTTAAAAAACTGTGAGTAATTTTAGAGTTTTAATTAATTGTTTAATGCCAGTTTACATGAAATCCAATTAGACCCTTCACTTTCAGTCTCATTATATTTTTTCTCCCCTAAGCTAGACAACATAATTAACTTTGTGGGAACGAGACAGACAGCTTCTTCCACTTCAGTTATAATTCCAATGTTTGCCAAACCAACTGGAAAGCCCTCTAGTAACTTCCATAGCTTGTACAGAACTTAATTAACTTCATTCAACTTCTCTGCCTTTGCCATTCTCCTTTTTCGTTTCTCTGTCGCTGTCGCAACCGCAGCCGAAAAAGCTCACCCCAACTAGACAAAAGAGCTTCTGGCGGGGCAGATAGTAGTGAGAAGGGGCGTGTCACGGGGAAAGAGAAGAAACACAAAACTTACCTTTCATGCACAAAAAAAAAAAATTTAATTAAATAGCAACAGCAGATGCTGCTGGCTGTGACGTCGACAGCGACGCTTTAGCGCATGCGCCGCTGCTACCCCAACAGCGATCACGACAAAGAAGAAGACGCTGCTGTTGATGTTGGTATTGTTGTTTTTATTGTTGGTGTTGTTGCGGCTGTTGCTTTTGGGGCGCTCCGTTTACTTTGCTTTTGCTCTTTGTCGTTCTTAAAAACCAGTTGGGACCGAAAGCAAAAGTGCTATTATTATTGTTGTTGTTGTTGCTGTTGCTTTTGTTGGCCCGTTCGCCTTCTCTATTTGTTTGTACACTTCACACGGCTATTCGCAGAAGAACTTGCGTGATTCATGATGCCCCTACGGCCCCGTCCCCGCAACGATCGGCACTGATGCAGTTTCCGCCTGCGCCAGCAGCAGCTGCGAAAGCTTTTTCAGCATATTTTTTTTGCGCCGCTCACACACTGATATTGCCGTTGTTGTTGCTGTTGTTGCTCTCTCACAATAGTGTATGTTCTTATTATTTGCGCTGCGCCAATTCTCTTGCTATTTCGTTCTTTTTTCGTTTTTTCGTTTTGTCGTTTCGCTTTGCCTATTCGCTATTCGCTTTTAGTGTTGTCGTTCGCGCATGGAATTTGTTTTTGCATGTCGATGACGGTGGCGGTGGTGGCGTCGGCGTTTGTTGCTTCCTTTTATGTATTAAAAACAGCAAATTTATTGCAATTATGCCGAACCAGACGACGACGACAACTTCTTGCACAACGACAACGACGACAGCGTGAGAGAGACGGAGACGTTCAAGACGAAGAGGAAGACGAGCACGCGCAACAAGCGAAAAGCTCTTCCGACAAAAACAACAAATTGCAATTCCCTATTACACACACACAAACGTATACACAAACACATGAGAACAGCGCGCACTAGCATATATATATTCACGCATACACATACACATTTAAAAACATTTACTGGTTGTTGCTGTTGTTGTTTTTGTTGCTCTTGCGCTCTGCTAATTTTTGTTGTAGTTCTAGGTGCTCTGCTCCAATTCTATGACACAACAACAACACACAAGCACATATAGTACATAAATGTACACATACATATGTACATATGTGATAATTTTTACAAAAATTGCACTACCGTTATTGGCACTGGTTGTGGCTGCTGCTCACGCATATTAATACACATTTTCATTTTGCTTTCAAGTATTTAGTGGCTTCTGTTGTTGTTGCTGTTCTTGAAGTTGCATTGCGCGCTTCTTAGTTGCTGGTAATTTCACTTTCCACGCCACGCTGTTTGCAATTAGTTTTTATGCTTTTACTTTCAGCCTATTTGTTTATTCCATTTTTTTCGGGAAAAACTATGCACGGCACACGGGACAGACACACAACACACGCAAGAATTAGGTCTGTAGGCCAACACGAACGGGAACACAGTAAGAGTAGCAAAGTTGTTGGCGTAGGTAGAAGAAGAGGAAAGCACACACGCATACATACACATACAACCACATTGATAGACAGATCGAGTTGGGTGCGGGGCCAAGGACGTGTAAAAGGCAGGCAGCAGCAGCGACAGCGTCAAAATTATTCTTGGCCTTTAAACGCGCATTTGAAGAACAAGGACGGCAATCATATGGCAAGCAGCGTTAAAAGCTTTTAGCTAAAAGCACCAACACACCGAAGCAACTGTGGCGCAGCTTTCAAATAGCGCTAAAGCGCCAGCTGGCGACAATAAGTGGAACCAAATTGCTTCAGCTTCAAAAGCTTTGAACGTTACAAATTCAAAGGCCAGCGGAATAAATTATTGATGCAGGTCGAATTCGTTTGAAAGTGAAATGCGACTAAAATAAGAATGTAAAATTTGTTTTTTTTACTGCTTTATAAGTGACTTTAAAACATGTATTCCATTTTATTTTATTGGTTGTTTGTTGTTAAGAAAATAGTTTGCATTTCCGTTTATTTTATTTGTTACAAATTACGTGTTCCGGTTTTTATAAATTACATACAATCATTGAACATTGTTGCTGCTTTGCTGTTTCTCATGTACAATACGATACACTTATTTATACTATTTATATATAAATTGCCAAAAAGTAATTTCAATTATATTTTCTTTTTTTAGTTGCACAAAACCTTAGATACTTAGTATTCATATTACATCAAAAATTACAAACCTATATGCAAAATTGATTTATGTTAATTATAAGAAACATGGTATTTATTACTAAGCATATTTATATTGTGTATATATATATTTATTAAATATTTTAATTTTTGCTTTGTTTATGTGTAATAATTTCATTTAAAAATACATAATACATAAATACGCCTTTGTTGCTTTACTTATACATACAATATATAATTATTATTATTACTATTATTATTATTATTAATTTATTGTTAATATTATTACTTTTGCTAAAAACCATTAGATTACAATTACACAATTAGGCCTAAATATCTATATCGATTTCTATATCTTTAAACGTATATAGATTTCAATTAGCGTTTGTTTTTTTTTAGCTAGGGGTGCTCTCTGGCTATCAAAACTAGATCTTAACCGATTCGCGTTGCTCTTTTCCCATTACATATATAATTTAGTTTTTTTTCTTTTTTTGTTGAGTGTGTGTGTTTATGTGTGTATGTGTTTGTGTGTGTGTATAGCACCTTTGTATCACTTTGCACTTAGCTCTAATTGTTTTATATAAAAGACTTTGCCTTCCAAAGACATAGACGTCAAACTGACCACTAAAATTACTAGCTAAAATATATATGTAGATATATTTGTTTTCATACTAATAGTATTATAGCTATTTTATATATAAATTATATATTTATGTATATATATATACTATATTCATGACGTTTTGTTTTCTAAAATTTCATTAAAATGGTTTTAACTCCTAACAAATTTCGAACGCTCTCGTTGTATCTGATGAGCACAACCTTTGAGGAGCTAAACATATTTAACTTCTCGCCGGCGCACAGCAATTGCAGGCAGGTTGCCTGTTCCAGAAAGTCATCAATTTTGAACTCCCTCAGCAATTGCTTTTGTGTGCTGGCCAGCGTGTTGCTATTTGGACAGATCTAGAACAAAGAAAAGATGCAATACATTAATAACCTGAATTATAGAATAATCTTAAAATAATATACCGCGCAGAATTTACAAGAAAAAAAACGCAAGACTCTCCTCTTAAATACACCTACATCTACACAGACGGATCACAGCTTAATTCAATCACCAGTTTTGCTATCACAAACACTTCAGAATCCATAACGTCATACCTCTTACCCCATTACTCCTCAGTTTTCTCCGCCGAAATAATTGCTATTACAGAAGCACTAAAGACATTCAGAAATAAAAGCGGTAAATACTGCATATGCTCAGATTCCCTATCAGCTCTAGACGCAATAAGCAACCCAAACAACAACGAACACTACACCACACTCGCAAGAAGCATACTGCAAAAAACCTTCCCCAAATTCAAACTGCTCTGGGTTCCCGGGCATGTGGGAATACCGGGAAATGAATTAGCAGACATTACAGCAAAAAACGCTGCACAACAGCCACTCATACTCAAAGAAAACTCCAACATACAAGACATCCTAAAACACATAAAAAACACACATAAAAATAAAATGCAGCCCAACTTCGACGAAACATCTACCTGGTACCAAACAATCAACCACAACAAACTCAGCAGCTACCACTTTTTCAAAAACAACCAACTACTTCTCTCGCGAGGGGAGACCAAATAAAAATAACAAGACTTAGACTCGGACACACCAAAATAACACACAAACACTATTTTGACCAATCGCCTAGCACATGCCCTTTCTGCAACGACAACATATCAATAGAACACTTACTCACCCACTGCAACTCCCTGAAAAAACATAGACAAGAAATATTCAAAAACACTAACCCACTAGACTATTTAGCCACTCCTACCAAAAACACTGCTAAGATCATAAAATATTTAAAATCCACAAATCTGTACCACTCAATCTAAAAACAATACGGCTAATTGTAAATATGTATATATGATAAATTACAAATAAGTAAACCTAAACTAACACAACATAATTATAAGTATTATAAACTGTAAAATAATTTCATCTCACAGTGCTGAAGGCCTCAGATGCCAATGCATGTAAACTAAGCTAGCCTATAATTTTAACATTATAAGTCAGCTCTCTATATAATAATAATAATATAGAATCAAACGGTTCCGGTACTGAATATGAAACAGTTAACTTCGGCTAACGGTTCCTGTACCGGTTTCAGTTTTATTCTCTGTTATTATACATATAGGTGTAATCTTTATATCTCAACTTACCTTATTTAGAAGCGTATCCTTTGATTTGACTTTAAGTAAATTGCACAAATCATTTAAGAGTACCCATTTATCACTGCCCTCATCTTTGAGCAAGTACAGTGGTGGCAAGGGCACATCGGCCTCTTCAAATTCAAAAATATCACCATTCAATTCGTCCGTCATCGTCTCTCTATCGTTATCGTTATCAATATCATCATCATCGTCATCATCATGTTCATTGTGATGCACATAATGCTCTGTATTATCATTGTCAATATTCATTACGTTATTATTCATATTCATACTCATAGTTATATTCATATTCATATTGATATTCATATTCATATTCGTATGCTCCTCATCGTCTTGGGGTTCTTGTTTAACCTCATTCTTGACATTCACAACACTTGTTACATTTTGCTCAACATTGTTATCGTTATCGTTGTTATTCTTGTTGTTATTGCTATCCTCTGTGCCAGGCTCCAATTTAACCATTGTTACCATCGTTGTTGCTGTTGCTGTTACCGTTGTTGTTGTTGCTGTTGTTGTTGTTACTGTTGTTGTTGCAGTCTTTGCACTTGTCTCCCCATTTTGTTTAATCGTCTCCTTACTCTCCTTATCCTTCGCCTGCAACAACAATCCATTGCTATTGTTGTTATTATTGTTGGGTTTCTCTCTCTCGTTGTTGCTTCGTTTTCGCCATCTTCTTCTTTCTCTACGTAGAGCTCTGCTCATATCACATGCTGTATTCGGTACATTATCGAATATATCAAAACCATTTTCCTTTTCATCTGTTAACAAGTTTTGAATAAAAAGATATAGGTTAAATGAAATTGATCCATTTGCATTATCTATAAAGACTTACCAAATATCTCCCAGGGTCCCTGAAATCTCATAGGTTTGATGTCAGCGGCCGCACTTTGTGCATCGCTGAGGTGAGAGCGCAAAATGCCGCACATTAATTTGCTTGAAGCTAACATGAGTGGCGTTTGACCTAGAAAAAATAATAAACAGAATTTATTAATAATAATATCAACATCATGATTTCAGTGTTAATTTCATCAGTTAAATACAAATTTAAAACTCTATTTATATAAGCAGAGTAAAAGTCTAATTTAAAAGATAATATAGAAGTAGGGTATAAAGAGGTGCGTCCTTTCACTTTGATTCTCACCTGAATACGTTGCCAGCAACGGATCGGCGCCATAGGACAATAAAAGACGCACCACTTCCTCGTGATCATTCTCGATGGCGCCATGCAAAGGACGAATTCCCGACTGAGCTGCCTCCGAATGATTAGCCCCAAATTGCAACAGAATGCGTGCAATCTCAAGCCAACCTTGAGTGCATGCCTCATGCAATGGCGTATAGCCGGCATTATCTTTCTGATCCGGATTCATGCCCATTCGATCGAGACAATAGACAACCACATCGATTAATCCCTGACGTGCTGCCTTGTGCATGGTACTTTGGCCCACACCCTTGTTGAGCACCCACTTTTGGATCTCCCGACACACGTCCAGCTCCGTCTTGACTTTGAGTGGGCGGTGAGAGGTGCTGCCCGCTATTGTGCTATCCGTATCCTCCAGACGCTCATCCGCTGCTGCAGCAGCCGCAGCAGCTGCTAAAGAAACCGCCTGCTCATCATGGGTGGTGCTACTGGCGGTGGTTGTATTTTGAGTGGTGTTGCTGCTGTTGTTGTTGTTGTTGCTTGGTGGATGAGGATGTGGTGTAGGTCGTTTCTTTTTACGTATGTAATCAAAACCGGAGCTTCCTTTACGCCGTAAGTACTTTCGTTTATGTGGACAGTGGTTGGTGGTGGTGGCAGGTGTCGTTGTTGCTGTTGTGGTTACTTTTGCGGTGATCTCCTCGTGGTGTTGTCTGTGCCGCGCCAACTTGTTGTTGTTGGCACTAACAATGCGATTCATTTGCTCCAAGAATTCCTCATATTGTTGATAACTTAAAGCGGCTGCCGATTCCTCCCCCTGTGAACCAGCCTGAGCACATTCGGGTGGTGCAGAGGCAGGTCTCTCGGTGCCCACAAAGATCTCACGAATAATCTCACGACGTTGTTGCAACTTGGACTCGGT
This sequence comes from Drosophila neotestacea, assembly GCA_035044365.1. NCBI lineage: Eukaryota > Metazoa > Arthropoda > Insecta > Diptera > Drosophilidae > Drosophila > Drosophila neotestacea. The sequence continues at coordinate 5,228,249 of JAWNMD010000273.1, read as the reverse complement.
GCGTGTCTTGCTCTGCAGCACTTTGGTATCAAAGATGCTAAAGTGTCGCTTGCCTGTGGCATCATCCAGTTGACAGGTGGCAGGTGGAGCAGGTGGTGCATTTGGTGGTGCATCATGTAATTGCTCGTACAGCGAATTCGAGGCAGAGGTTTGCGACGTTTCACTGTACGTATGCAAACTGGCAGCACAATTGCTTGTCACATGTGTGGCAGGTTGACTTTTGGTGGTGCCACCACCACCAGCACCACCGACACCACCACCATTGCTTGTGACACGCAGATGGAGTACATCTATAATGGATTTGGGAGTTGCACGCTGTTGTTGCAGCTGCTGCTGCTGCTGTTGTTGCAACTTCAATTGCTGTTGTTGCAACTGTTGCAACTTGCCAACACGTCCTGGCCGGCGTCCACGTCCTGGCTTAAAGCCAGCCATCTCCTGACTGCGATCACGACGACCACGCTCCAGATCTGGCAACGAGGCTGCCACATGTGGCAATTTGTTTAGTTTGTTGATGGAAATTAAACGTTGTGGGATTTTCAAGGCCAACTTGTAGCGATATTCCTCTAGAAACAATTGTTGTTGTGGTGTGGCATTAGTCTTGCTGTTGCTGTTGTTGTTGTTGCTACTGCTATTGTTGTTGTTGCTGTTGCCGTTGTTGGTTTTCGTTTTAGTCTGCAGTTTACGTCCATTGATTTCAACGCCAGCAACACGTTTGTTTCTCAGCCTGGTCATCATCATTTCCTTTTTGCCATCGGGCACAAGTTTCCTCACATACTTCCGTTTAATCTTTGTTGTCGAGTTCCGTATGATCTTGTCATTACGTAGGACTTTACTATTGGCCAATTGCAGTTCCAATTCCTTTTTTCGCTTTGATCGCGTCATTGTATTAAGGGCAATGCGAGGTTTCATTATGCTTTTTGGTATGCGTTTCCGTTTTACCGACTCTTCCTGATCTTTCTCTTCTGGTTCAGGTTCCTCTTCATCTGCATCTTCATCATCATCTTCCTCTTCTTCTTCCTGGCCCTCTTCATCTTCCTCCTCCTGCTCCTGCTCCTCTTCCACATCCTCTTCAGCCTGTTCCTTTTCATTGCTGCTGCTGCTTGTGCTGTTTTCCTCATTCGCCTGCTGCTTTTTCTGCTGCTTTTCATGCGGTTTTTCAGCACTTTTCCGCTTCGCATATTGCACTTTGTTTGTTTTTTGATTCTTCTTGCACTTTCCCGGACTGGAGCTATTGCCCTCATCCTCTTGCTCCTGTTCCTCATCGCTACTCTGCGTTTTCTGTTGTTGCTGCTTCAATTGTTTTTCCTTTTCCTCGGCAGCTCGTCGGGTTTTACTTTTCCTCATCATGAGCGGTTTTTTCTGTCGGGCGGTTTTCCGTTTATGCAACTCGGTGGTGTCACTCTCGGAGCTGCTACTTTGACCCGCCGCTGGCGCCAATCTTGCCGCAATTCTTTGCTCCTGCATTAAACGCTTCTTTTCACGCTCCATTTTACTTAGCTTTTTCTGTGCACCACTCAAACCATTGGTGTTGGTGTTGTTGGTGGTGTTGTTGTTCGTTTGTTGCGTTGTCGTTGTGGTGGTTGTGGTTGCTGTTGACTCCACATCTGCTGCAGTGGGTTGTCTTTTCAAGATGCGTGCCACAGGCAAATCATCTTCACTTATTTCGAGTTTCATTACTGTTGGTGTTGGTGTTGCTTTCACGGGCAACACTTTGTTAAGCAGTTGCTCCACAAGATTGTTGCACGTGCTGCTCCAATCCAAGAAACTGGCAGTGTGTGGATCCTCAGCAGGCAATTCAGGCGTGGAAATGCTTGAAGGAGATGGCGCTGGTTCCAATTTGATCTGTATGTGATTTGTTAACTGGGCAGGAGGTGTTGCAGTTGTTGGTGGAGTGGCAGTTGCAGCAGCAACAGTTGGTATAACAGTTGCTGTTGTTCCTGCTGCTGTTATTGTGGTGGTGGTGGTGGAGCTGGCAGCTGCCAACACTGGTGGCGTAAATGTGAATCCTTTAAGTTCCGCCTTTGTTCTTATTCTTGGCTCCACTTTGGGCAACAACAATGGCTCTGATTTGTGTGGTGCACAGACAATAATGCCACTACCACCACCAACACTTGACAACTCTAAACTCCGCTTGGCGGCCAGCGCCTGTTCATTGATGGCAATCACGGGCACAGTTTGTGGCGCCTCCAAACGTGATTGCTTTGCTGCCATTGCCTGATTATATTCCTGCAAATGTCGCTTGCGTCCCAAATAATTGGGATTGCTGCTGTTGTGAGTGGTGGTGTTGCTGGTACTGTTGCTGCTGGGCCCACTGATGCTGCTGCTGCTGGTGATGGTGCTTGCACTTGGCATGGCTCGGATGCTGGTCTCTGGTGGCAATTGTGGTCGCTTTGCAAAGGGATTTGTTTCCAGCACGCTCGGACGTTGCTGCTGTGCCGCCTTTATCAACAGGGGCGTGGCAGCTGCTGCTGCTGCTGGTGCCTGACGTATAACGGCTGTAACTGCGGCTGGACTACCAGCTGCTCCACCTCCACCTCCTCCTCCACTGTTGCTTCTGGCAAAATTTGGCGTAATATCAAAACGTGGCAACCCTAATCCTGTAGCAGGATTTGTCAACACCTTCAATTCTCCGATTTTTCTCACATATTTATAATCCGTAGAGTCGGCGGTTTGTTTTACTGTACGCATGGACAGATCCAGTGGCGAGTGGGCGGCAGGTGGTGCAGCTGTCGGCAGTGTTAAGGGCATGGCCAGCTGCTGAATCACAGGTGCAGGAACGGGAACAGTAGCAGGACCAGGAACAGGAACAGAAGGTGCAGGAGCTGGAGCAACCGGAACTGTCATTCGAGTTCCTCCTGGTGTCTCCATATTAAGCGTCTTTTTGATTATCTTCAAGTTCAACTCCTCTTCAGTATTTGTCGTATTCCTTTTCAGCATATCATTGATTAACGCCCTATAATTGGGTTTCGCTGTGGGCGTGGCCTTCTTGGTGGTGCTGGCCACCTGTGGTGGCATTGTGGCCTTGCCAACCACCGGCTGACAACATATATCGGGTCCATGTGGATACACCTGCAACGTGGAGTAGTTGGAACCGACGCTTGTTGCTCCAGCTGCACCACTCGGTGGAGGCGTATGGTGGTTATATGGTGTGGGTGAAGCCACCTGAGCTGCTGCCGGTGAAGGCGTTCCATGATGATAATATTGTGCATAGCTGGCGGTGGTGCGTTGCTGTTGTTGTTGCTGCTGCTGCTGTTGTGGTGGTGGTGGTGGTGCGGGTGGTGCAACAGCTGTTGCCGTCGAATGTTGCTGCAACAGTTTGCCATATTTGGTGGGATAGCCATGTGGTGCAACGGGAGAAGGATCACGCGAACTGACTGCCACAGCAACCGCTGGCAATTGCACCTCCTTATCAACAGTTGGTGGTGCTGTGGTTGCATTGTAGGGATTATGATAGAGCGAGGCACGTGTTAAACTTGGCGGCTCCGATTCCAGTTTGCCATAGCTTGTTGTCGTTGGTTTGCTGTAGTAATTGCTGCTGGCGGTAGCACGTGGTGCATAGCTAGCCACCGCTGCACCACCGCTGCCACCACTACCTCTTCGATAATCGAGACTCGGAGCTGGCGCCGATTCTCTCACATATTTCTCAATAGCATTGTGTACGGTATTTTGAAAATTCTCCGTACTAAACTGTGGCATTGGCATATACAGACTCTGATGTTGCTGTTGCTGTTGTTGTTGCTGTGGTGCAGGTGGTGCTGTTGTTGCTGGTGCTGCTGCACCACGCTGCTCTGTGGGTGGCTCATAGTGTTGCGGACATTTGCGTGCATAGTTGGGACTCGGCTGTTGATCGGAGGAGGTGCCCAATAGCGCATTGCTCGGATTAACCACATGATCCATCAGCTCATATCGTGTGCCACTTGCACTTGTAACCACCGTCGATGCTGGTGCATAACTTAGCACCTTGGCGTACTTTAAGTTATCCTCGTAGTAACGTTGATTGCTACCACTTGGTGCACCATTTCCAACGCCATTACCACTGCTGCTTATTGCACTTGGACGTGCAGGTGGTGCAGCTGGTGGTTTACTGTAGCTGTAACGCGGCTGCTGTGGTTGCAACATATGCGGTGGTGCTGGTTGTTGTGGTTGCTCCTCCTGCGGCTGCCAATAGCTTGAGCTGTACATGGCGCTGCTGTGGTGCCTTGACGCTGATGTTGTGGCACCACTTGGTGGTGTCGTCTTGTACTGCCATGTGGCATGTGGTAGTGGCTCATTTGACTTTTTGACCACGGCCAGCTCGCGATTCGAGGTGTAATATTGCATATGGGGATCGACACCTGCACCACCAGCACCACCGGTTGCAGCAACTGTCGGTGGCATTACAGATGCTGCTGCTGCACCACCGCGTGGTCCCAGCGCATAAGCGGGATGTGTTTGGTGGTAACTGGTGTTGGTGGTGCCGGTGGTGCCAACGCTGCTGACCAACGATTGTTGTTGTTGTTGCTGGTGGTGTTGGTGGTGGTGATGATGTTGCTGTTGCTGCTGGTGGTGCAAATGCGGATGTGGTGGCAGGTGATGTTGTTGTTGCGGTGGTGCAGCTCCTGTCGCTTGTTGTTGTTGTTGTGGTGGTGCTCCAGCTGCAGCTGACTGTGGTGGTGGTTGTTGGTGATGTAGGTGGTGATGTACAGCATGTTGTGGATGCACATGTCCATGTGAATGTTGCTGTTGCTGTTGCTGTTGTTGCTGTTGTTGTTGCAGTTGTTGCAGTTGGTGGTGAGATTGTGGATGATGATGCGTTTGATATTCGTGATGTCTGTTTGGTTCCATGTTGCCTGAAAAATGTTCCATCAAAAGTGGAAAAAACAAAGAATAGTCATTAGTAAGAAGTAAACAAAGGTAAATTTAATTATATTATTTAAATGTACAAAAGAGCAAATGTCTTTAATCTTCACTCAAGTGTGGATAATGGTAAAAAAAAAAGTACTAAGTAAAAGAATTCATTGTAGTTCCTACAAAGAGAATACTCAGTAAAGATAATGAGATAACAGGAATGCAATAAATTTATGGTGTTTTCAAATACCGAGAAAAACACAGAGATGATTAAGTAAGGAATAACGTTTAGAGCGAAAGCTGAAATCAATTAAAAACAATGTATGGAAAACTTTTTAGCACATATTTTAAAACGTTTCAATATAGGAATGGAATTTAAGCAAGCTGGTTTTAGATGACACAAAAAGCAAATCTCATTTCTAGAAACAATTTTAGAACGATTTTATAAAACTTTGAGTGTATTGAATAAAATTTAATTCATATTTTTAAAATATTAAAAAAACACAGTGGACATTTTGAATAAAATTATTAATTGTTTAAAATACACCACTTATTTCAAATTTTTCTGAAACTGAAATTAAGTTTACGACTGCCGAGTTCTGTTACTCCAAAAATAGGTCCGAAAAATTAAATTTCTCAGATTTCTGTTTCTCCTACGGTTTAGTTTGAGAGGTTTGGAAACCAGCTTTGAGGCAAAATATCTGAGAATTCTGTGGCACTCCTGATAGTAAATGATTACAAATACTTAGTATACAAATTCTTCTTTAAAGAATTATTAGTCGAGAACCAATTTTCCAATCAGCCAACAAATAAATAAGTATAACAATTAGATATAAGAAATTGATAGAACAAATGTTTTTATTACCCATTTAGTAATTTGAGAAATTAGACAGCAATCCTATTTTTACAAAAACGAATAAAAATAATACATTTAAAAAAGGGAATCCCAATAAATGATCTCTTAAATCTGCTTCACCTCAAAGTAGTAAAATCTTTAAGTAAATTCCAAAACTAATTCTAGAATCAATATAAAGAACAACCTTAATAGCTCAAGGCATGTTTGCCTTATAAATAATCTTTTCTGTTCAGTAAAAAACGAGTTTTTCAACTGCAAGCAACTTTGCCTCGAAAATAAAACGTGAATCATACAGAAATTTATTTATTTTATTGAACATTTTGAGAGAGAGATGCCAACGAACATTTAATTTCCTAGATATTTGTAATCAACACAGACTTGCGTCATTTTCCCAAAGGGATTCATTTATAGAGGAACTCCTATGAATTTTTCATCATCACCTATGAATCATTTTCCCAAAGGGATTCATTTATAGAGGAACCCCTATGAAAGGTAATTTTTTCCATTAAAAACCAGCAGAAAAAACAAAAACATTTTTTATAAATGGAAATTGTCCCACGTCTTGATAAAAGCAGTCGACTCGTGTTTGGTTTAGGATTACAAACGTTAAAGAAGGCTGAAAGATAAGCCTAAATATGATCCACTTCAATACTAGGGCATTACGAGTTCCATATTGTTTAGAGGTACAAGAAAGAATGGGAACATCGATTCCCTCTTTCTCTCTGTCTAGAATAAGAGACTCACGTGTTGCTGATAAAAACTATCACAAATGTAAACAAAACTTGAAAAGAATACACAAACTCATATACACGACCTCGCAACCATTTCGCAATATAAACATAAATAAATAAATAGAAGAACAAATAGAATCAACAAAATATTTATAATAAAATCGCAAACTATTTCTCTTGAATTTTTCAAATAGCCATAATGTTTATACATTTTGAATGATATACAAAATTCTTCTCTCTTTTTGTTGTTGTTATTTATCATTTTATGTATGTCAACTATTTTTAAACAATTCTTGTTGTTGTTGCTCTTTTGTGGGCGTGTGCGACATTGTTAATTGCCATTTGTTTATATTTGTCAGTTGAAAGTTGACGCTTTCATTTATTATTGCAATCTATCAATATTAATAAGTCAACAAAATATTAAACAATAATATTATGAAAGTCTCCTGATGCTTATCTGTACAATTTAATTTGCTTGATTAGCTGATTTAAACGCACTACTATTACTTGTTTATTAACCCGAAGGCCTTTGCAGCCAGCGCTTTAGAAATAAGTTAGTGTTAATTTAAATTACATCTAACTCTTATAAATAAATAAATAATTAATAAGTTAGTGTGATTGCTTTAATTTACTGTGCATTTGCTTGCAAATGAAATATTAAAAATAAATAAATAAATATTTAGCTAAGATTGAAAGTTAATAGCTTGACGTAAAATAAATGATAATTAACTAGCAGTTAAAATTGAAGCACTATAATTATCATTTTATTTTATTAAAGATAGAAAAGATAGTTTTACAACCATTTTCGTAATTTGTAGATTCTATATTAAATTATTTAACTTTTATGTTCTGCTTTATTGTTGATCATTTTTCTTTTTTAAAAGAAATGTGTAACATAATAATATTAATATTGTAATATAATATAATTAACTACAGTTTTATAAATATTTTTAAAGCTGACAACTCAATTTATTTATGATTCTATTCTTCTTTTTGAATGCGTAAAAACGTGCTTAAATAAACTGGAATTTATTTTTGTTTTGCGTTAATTAATGTTTAATGCCATAAACTACACCTACATATATTTTAAAAATAGATTCTAAAGTTTTTGACACAGCTGAAAGTTGAAAGATACAACTTTCTTAATACATATCGATGACGAAACCATGTCTTTTAATATTTCTATTAATGGCGTTATTTAAATAAAGTCTACAGGTTTATTTTTTTATTGGTTTTTATTTTATGGGTAAAGTGTATCTATAAATAAATTTATGCAAACTACTTTATTTGATAATGCCGTTAGCTAGCAAAATCAATATTATCTAAAACCTGTAGATTTTATTAGTTTTTTTTATAGGTGAACTGTCTCTTTAAAATAAATCTATCTATGCAAATTATTAGCATTATATTTGATAATGCCGTTAACTAGCTAACTAGCGAAACAATATTTTCTTAATTTAATATCTTTCTTTATGCTGTTTTAAAATAAAACTTGTTAAATACTTGTTTGTTTTTTATGAGCAGCGCCATTTGTTGTTCGCAGACATCTCAATTGACTTTTAGTGCAAACAATAAGCAAATATATGTATGTGTTTGATTTATAATCAAACAGAAATAAGTAAACGAAGAGAAGAAGATGAACAAAATTCGTTGGCCCCAAAAACAACAACAACATTTCAAAGCGCATCAGTCAAAGTCAAAGAAGAAGCAGAAGCATTGGATGTGGATGTGGATGGGCCGTAGATTGTAGAGGTCAAGGCTAAATACATACATACATATATTTATGTACACGTGTGTATGTATGAGTGCGTGTGTGTGTGTGTGTGTGATACGCAAAAGTGCAAATAAATTGTGACGCATTTTTAATTTGTTATTGCAAATGATATAAAAGTATGTATAAACATACAAATGTATGCATACACTACACACACACACACAAACATACATAAATACATAAGAACATGTGTGAAAGACACTCGACATCGTGAAATGCAAACGAAACGAACTGAATTGAAATGAAACGAAATGGAACGAAACGAAGCCGCACAACAACACAACACACAAAGCGACGTAAGAGCACAACGAACTTTTGCGAAATGTGAAATTATAAAACAAAAGCAGCAGCAGCAACTACAAAAACAGCTTAATTAAAATGCTAAATAAACGCTATAAAATTATCAAATTTAACAAGCGCCAAATCACTATCAACTATCTGTTTGTTTGTTTGTTGTCTTTGGCATTCCATTTTGTTTTGTTTTCTTTTCACTTTTGCTTTATGGCATTTTCTTTTATAGGTAAACTCCAACTGGAAAACACGAAGGCCAATTGGAATGAATGCACATGTTTAATGCAATTGCCACCAGTAAAAATAAACAACAACAACAACAAGCATTTGTAAATGCATAAAACAAAATTCAAATGCAATTACGCATATAAAAGTGAAATTTTCCTTTTAATCAAACTCAACGTTAATGAAACTGCAATGACCTTGAGAAAATAAATAAAATCTGTTCCCACGATAAGTTTAAAGTGACAACGGCGAGTGACAAACGATTTAAGAGATAGTTTATCGATTAATCGCCAATTCTAATTACGACATCTTCTAGTTTGTATTATAATAATAGACTTTGTGCCCAAATAGAGATAACATTTTATGCATCAGACTGTGGATTTTCCCGATCTATAGTATCTCGGAAATTTTCAAATTTAAAGCAAATGTTTAAGCTTTCCTAGAGGGAATATTTATTAATTAATAATAAGTGAGAAGTACTTTTACTTTCGATACGTTTAAAAAGAACAGCTAAAATATAAATTTTATTTCGGATTTTCTTTTCTTAGTTTTTTTTTGTAGTATAATTTAGTAAATAGATTATAATTTATAAAAAAACTTTTAATCAATTCTCTAATAAATAGTTTTTTTTATCGACTTTTAACATTACTAATCGTTTTCCAAAACTTATAAATTTAAAACCTTTATTATCACATTTATGATCTATTCCTTAGCCTTATCTACGTTTGTTTATAAATTTTATGCGCTGTAACAAAGTGAATTTACATAAGTTTGTGTATTCTAAAAGCATTTGAAATTTTGTTGAACTTGTTATTCATGACCAGGAAACAATCGAAGACTATAATTCATTTATATTAAATTGATGGGGCAATCCAAAAGAAAGAAACACAAAAAAAAGACTTTTCCTTTGTTCAAATGTGAACTCAAATGCTTGAATAAACGGCATTGAGTTTAAAATAAACATGTGGGCGTTTATTAAGAAGAAAGATACGATTAATAGACTCGAGACTTGAAGAATTGTCTTTATGTGAATTATTGATAGTTTTTGTAAAAGTGAAAGCTAGTAACAAATAGTCTTTACCTTATCACGATGTTAAAGCCAAAAGTAGTATGTACTTTGGTATCAGAACTGGAACATGGCACAAGTATGTGAGTAATATGAACTACTTATGTATGGACAAGTTGACTATGGCAACAATTGATAACAATATTTACTTACAATTGTTAAAAAAAAAAGAAGCTACCAAGGATAGCTCTTATCTGTTTTCTGTTCGATTAGTAACAATTCAAGAGAATATAAACGAAACATAAAGAAACTTGAGGTCTTTTGTTGATTATTTTGAAATAAATTGATTGATTGTAATAAGGAAAATTGAAAAATTTATAAATAAATCAAATAACTAGTATATACTGACACAAATGCTAATTCTAAGACCAATAAATTTAAAATAATTACTTAGTTGACGTTAAAGAAATAAAATATTAAAATAATCAAGTGTACTTCACGCTATGACGATAATTACTTAAGTTGGTCCAATGACTAAGCTATATACAATGCCACATTACAATGGATAATTCCAATTTACATATACACAAATATACATATATGTATGTATTTGTACACATGTGTAAACATATTTCATTTATAAATAGACCTCCAAAAGAAAATGCGTGCAAATTGTTTGATAAAAAAGTTTTGAAAAGCCCACAACAAGAACAATGCCAACAACAACAACAATAAGAAAGCCAAACAGCGAACTTTTGTAATGCCGCAACACGACAGAGAGGAAGAGAGAGAGAGAGAAGACGAGTGGGGCCGAGTCAATTACGAGGAGGCTAACGATCGGCAGCCGAAGCTCCATTTGTTTTTGTTGTTTATATTCGCCTTTGGGGGCCAACGGCACATGAACGGAACAAAACGAAACGTTAGCTGTAGAATTTATGTCGCCGCAGTCGTCGTCGCTGAGGCGCGCAAAATGTTGTAATATACAAAGTTGTCGGTCGAGAGAGTGGGAGAGACGGAGACATACAGATGTGGACTGTTAATGCTGTTGTTGTTCTCTCTATCTATCTCTCTTCTTCACTCATTTTCTCTGTCTGTCCTTTTCTTCTTCTTCTTGGCACTTCATTGCCTCTTTATACTCTTTATTGGTTTTAAAGTTGTGTAATTTTAAGATATCAAATTATCGATAGGAGTTGCTATCGATAGCAGTTGCAGAAATGATAAACCAATCTATATTTCTACATAGAGATATTAATCTGGAGAAGAAGTGTATTAAAAAAGGCAAACACATAATGTACAGAACAATAAGATTGATTGTGGTTATCAAGGCTGCAAGCATCGAAAATTCTCAAAAAGATTCACTTTGATGGCTCAAACCAGACATCCAAGGTTAAATTTGGAACCTTAATTCCAGTTAATGAAATAATTTTCGACAACAACATGTTTACATATAAAAATATTGCAGTTTTTTATGAGATCTAATTAATTATTATGTTTTAGTTATGATATTTTACAAATTTTAAAAAAAAATTCAACTTAATATTATCATATAAATATGATTTTTTAACTATTTTTATTTTAAGAAACGGATCGGTTTTGTCTCGAGTGATAACTAATCTTAAAAGTTCAGTAAAACCAAAAACCCCGTGCCAGTTTATATGGTTGGGTTCAGTACTCGTTTTCAATCTTGATTCATATAAGAAAAAGTTCAAAAGATTGGTTGGTATTGTAATTAAATTAAGAAGACATTATCAAATAACAAGAGAAACAGTTTAATCAGAAAAGCCAAATCTTAAATGTAGTAGAATAAATGCATAAAAATGCTTTGATTAAATAGTGTCTTATGATTTATCGAACTGGATTAATCTGGAAAGAGTATTAAATCTTGGGAATTGCTTTAGTTCGTTTTTATTGTTGTTTGCTTAAAGCGTGTAAAGATGATGACAAAATCAAATAGCTGCAACAAAAACAAAAACAACAACAACCAGAACGGGGCAATTTAAGATAACAATGTCAACGACTGTTGTTGTGACGCCCGCGAAATACTCCACCCTCCTCCCCTGTGTCCATCAATTGCAAACGACTGCGACGTCGACAGAGGCAGCGACATACACACGTTTTGATTTCTTTTAATACGCAAGAGTGAGAGAGTTGGAGAGGGAAAGAGCAAGAGCAAGAGAGAGTGGGACAGCAAGATCAACAATACAAATAGCAACAAATTTGTCTTTTTGTTATTGTTGTTGTTAATTTTATTTCAATTTATTAGCATTTGTTGTTGTTGTTGGCTTTTCATTGCCGCCTCCGTCCGCATGCAAACTTTTCTGGCATTTTGCTTTTGAAGTAATTTGTCATCAAATGCTTTAATTGCTTAAATTATGAGTTGTGAAATGTGTATAGAAAGGGCATGACAAGCGAAAGACACAAGCTAAAGCGGAATGCGCAAAACAGAGAGAGATACGAACAACAACAAAAGATGGTCAAACAAATTGCGAAACTAATCAATAAAAAAATGTAAACTGATTACGAGATATCCATAAAGAATAGCTTACAAATCGAAATCGGAAAAGAAAAGATAAAGTGAACGTAATTGAAGAAGAAGAAGAAGATGAAAGAAGTATATTCAACAAAAGAAGAGAAAGTAAGAGAACGGTTGTTTCTCCATTTCTTTCTTTGGAAATCAAAAGAAAGAAGGCTATAACAGGCTTTAAACGTGTTCAGAATTGGAGAACGATATTTTATATTTGGACCAAAGTAAAAGTTGAACCAGTTATAATCAGAAATTTCCAAGCCAAAACTATATTACTAAAAATAAGATAACGAAATTTGGCAATGATTAAAGAACTTATGTGTGAAATTTGAGAAAGTTATTTATATTACATATAGAGCAATAAGGAAGGCATTAAAAATAAAGCATCGATAGTTAAATGAGTAATCAACTATAGATGGACAAATAAACGAGACATTAAGCAATTAAATATCAAAATTGTAATAAGGAAAAGAGAGAGTATCTACAAATGATAAAAGAAATAAAATTATATCATAAAATTCGACTTCGAGTTTTTTATACCCATTTCTACCATGGAACCTCTCAAGTTAACCATAAACTTTAAAAGGACAAATAAAATAGACATTAAGCAATTAAGTATTAATATTGTAACTATGGTTTAACAAGGAAAAGAGTAAGTAAACAAGGTTAGGACAAATTTAAGGAAAGAAGTTTTGAAAACCAGGAAGAGTCTCTATAAATAATAAAAGAATGTATTAAATGTAAATAAAGTTGACTTAACACAGTTTTCTATCCAAATAACTACCATGGAACCTCTTAAATTAACCATGAAAAATTTAATAATATTATTGTAAACAAAACATTTTCCCGCTTTGGCTCGCTTGATATTTCACACTTCCTCGCAGAATAGAATGTCATTGTGTTTACATAGTATAATTAAACGTAGAGTCGCAACAAATTTGTTACAACATTAACAACACATGTGACACAAATTCCATTTGCATTAACTTCATTCACTCCGTTTTTCCACATTATTTTTAAGTATATTTCCCGTACTTTTTGCTCTCTATATTATAACCGTGCTCATTTGTTCCGTTCTGCTTTATACATACGACGATGGTTAATCATGGAAAATGATGAAATTGTTGGTACACATTCTATAGAAATGAAGAAACTAAATGACCTGATGAGAATTTATTCTTGTGGAACATACCAGGCTTAGAGAATGACCAGGGAGAGAGGGAGAGAGAGCTGGATTATTGTGGGCGTTACGAAACAATTATGCTTACTATAAAAACTAGAAAACTAGATACTTAAATTGAAAATAAGATATCTAGCAGTTAGAGATTTAAAGTGGAAGAAAACTAATTGAATAGAAAAGAGGTAAGCGAAAGAAAAAAGAAAGTTCAGACTAGATAATATCATATTATGTTACAAACAATTGAAAATGTACGCTTTTAAGATGAAACTCAATAAGTTAGCAAAGTATCTAGATAAAGTTTTCATTATACATATTTTCTAAAGAATTAAAGTAAATTTGGTTTATTTCTTCGACGTTTCAGTTATATATATTTTTAATTAATTTAATAGATATAATATTAAGGTTGAAAATAAGATGTCAAGCAGTTAGAGCTTTGAAGTGGAAGAAAACTAATTAAATAGAAATGAAAGTTTCAACTGGATAATATCATATTATGTTACAAACAATTGAAAATTGAGATGAAATTCAATAACTTAGCAAAGTATCTAGATAAAGTTTTCAATATATCTTTTAAAGTATTTAAGTTAACTTTGCTTATTTCTTCTTCAATTATACAATTAATAAAATTAGCCAAAAAGCAAATTCATGGCAAGGGTTCATTGCCACTTTGTATAACATGCGATCTGAAAGCTGAGCTCTATTTTTATATTTTATTTTTTATTTCAAGTCTGTTCCCTCTTCCTCTTATTCTTCCTTTGCTTCTATGAGTATTAACAGGTGTTACGAAGAGTCTGAAATTGTTGGTCGCAATTCGATGACAAATTTAAATGGTTTTTTCCCTTTTTATTTTTATTTATTTTCTTTCTTGATTTGCTTGGCTTTTGAAATATATTTTATTACTTCAAGCTCGAAGAATGATTCATTGAGAATGTTTATAAATATTATAATATATTCGCGTCAAATGGAAAACTCAAGTTGTTGTTGTTGTTTTTTTTTGTCAAGTCAGCAACTGAGTTGAAAATTGAAGGGTGTATATTAACGTAAATACGTGTGTATGTAATACTCTAAAAATAAACGTTGGTAAATAAAAAGTTGCAAAAAGGCTAAAACGGGCCAAGACTAATGTGTCTATGTGTTGGTAAAAAAAAAAAGTAAATTGAAATTATGGCTGTTGTTGTTTCTGTTGTGGCAACCTTTTTTATGAACTGCCAACAACAACAGTTGAAATGAGGTAGCTAAATTACTTAGTTATAAATAAGCAAAGACATTTCTAATGGCGAATGTTGTTAACCTGTAACTGTAAAGGTAAAAGGTCAATCTATTAAATATTTTATGATATTTCCAATTGAATTTAATGGTTATTATTTGTAAACCTACAAATTCTCACAAACCCTTGCTAAAGATAGATTTTTATTGATTGTTATAAAAAATATGTAGTTTAAAGAATCATTTTAAAGTTAAGCGAATATTAATGCCAGATTTGATTATTTAAATTTCATTATAAAGAGCTTTTTATAAGTTGTAAATAAATGAAAATTAAAGCGCATTGAAAGCTCTGCTTAAAAGTAGATTCCTATATTGAAGACCTTTAAACTATTCAATTGAAAAACTTAATAAATAGCATTTATCTACAAACGAAAACAGTTCAATCAAAAGATTAAACCATTTGGGTTTAAATTGATTGAAAATTAAGTTTTAATACTATAAAATTAAATGGAATTCATGCTTGAAAGTCAAGAAAGACGAACGCTTGGCTTATTGTTAGTTTTGTGCAGCTTAACAACCCTTCATTATAGGAGTTGAATTGTGGTCTCTCAACAGGTATTTCAACCCTAAGTTGCACTATGTATAAATGAACTTAACCTGCATATACAAATACATATACAATACATATCGTTTATGTGTGTGTGTTTGTGTGTGTTTATAAGCGTTAAAGTTTGTTGCCAACTCATGATATAGGCAAACAGTTCTTCAGTTCTATTTTGTTTCGAAATAAACCGGTTGCCGGAACGTTGCTGCTGCTTTTCGAGCGCTTTAACAAGGCAAAAAATCAACAACTACAACTACAAACGGCAACAGCAACAACAATCATGCTAAAGAAACCGTTTAAGCGCACACAATAGCTATACAGATACAGATACAGATACAAGCACTGCTAAAGATACATACGTACAGATACAGATACATGTGTATAAGTATAACTAAAAAATAAAAAAACCTCACTAATTATCAACCTCAACGAATCGCGCACAGCTGTACAACAAAAATCTAAAAACAATTCTCCATTCTGAGTTCTCACTTCTCACTTTTTGTGGACAGCAAACAAACAACAAATCAAACACACGCACACACACACACACACACACACATAACTTGGGCAAACACTGTCAGCAGTTTCTGTTATTGTTTTTGTTATCAGCTCTTTAAAGTGTTGGCTGATTTCAAATTACAGATTAAATAAAATAAAAAAATACTACAGCTAATGTGGCATTTGCTATTTGAGGCCTTTTCTATTTACAATTTTCCCTCTCTTTCCCTCTGTTTGCATTGAGTAATTTATGAATAGAGAATAAAAGTGAAAAAAATACAGAATATGTGATAAGCAATTGGAAACTAAAACGTGACTTTGATACATAAAAAATAAAATAAATAAATATAAATGAATAGATATTGATGTGAAATTCTTGCTTAATTAGGCATGAAGTTTTTCAGCTGTTGCTGGGCTAACGATAAACAATGAACAAGATTACTTTAATCGATACATCTTAATAACAAAAGAGTTACGTTAACTATCTATTTTAAATTCTTGCTATAATTATCATATTTAATTGTTTATGGCTCGTATAAAATAACTGAAGCAATAGATTCCAAATATGTTACTGAAATGTATTTACATAACAGCAATTAAATGTTAATTATAACAAAAATATAGCAAAGATAGCAAAAAAAAAACTTACTCTTACTACATTTTTGTTTTAAATATCAGTTTTAATTGTTAATGAATCGAACTAAATAGTAGATGTAACAGATTTCAAACATGTTATAAGGAAAAGAGTTTACTCAATAAGAAAATATTAAACTTTAAGCAACAATATACAATAATTAAATGCATATTTTAAATGATTTAGAGATTATAGTTACTAAAGAGCACATTTTGAACTACTTTCTGAAATTTCTTTAATTTACACAATTTAAAGAAAAGCTGTTAATCAAGCCCAATTGGGAACCACTTAAATAGCTCAAATTTAATTGATTTACTTTATTTATCTGTTCAACTTTATTGATTTAAGAGCTCGGCCCATTAAAATGGACTGAAAATTGGAAAACAACAAAAGCGTAAAGGTGTTTATGTTGATGCTACACATAAAAAGCAGAACGAAAAAAAAAGCTGTGAAACTTCACTAGAAAACCAGAAACAAAGAAAAAAGTTTTGAGCAGATGCCGAGGATTTTTATTGGACATGAATCATTTAAGATGAATCAGTATAGCTATTAAAGTTGCAATAAAAGAACGAAGGAGAAACTGAAATAAAAGAGCCTTCTTATTAGATACTAATTGGAGTCCTAGCTGATTCTCAGAATATATCGAACTACTTGCAGATTTATTTTTATTAAATTATGGATTTTAAAAGATTCTCAAGATTTGAAATCATACAGGAATGCTAACTTTTCATTACTATTTATTTATTTTATATTATTTAATTTATTGCTATAAATTGATCCAGAAAAACACATTTTTACAATAACTTGCATACATATCTTATGAAGCTCACAGATACAGCTTCGTCATTAATAAATTAAGATAAATTGCTTAAAATATTTATTTATTAAATGAAATTTGAATTAAAAGCTGAAGGGATAAAAAGAATTTAAGTAAGATTTTATGAAATAATGTATACAAAACAGATACTTTATTCAGAACCCAATTATAGAAAATATATTCAAAAATATAGAAGAATTGCAATACGCAGTCGGCTTGCTCATTGTAATAAACTAATGAATGTGTACTTTGTAACATTAATATGTTTCAGGAAGATATTATTTCAAGAATATGAATTTCTGATCAAGTTATAGATGGAACCTTTCCTTAAAGATGTTCAATGATGTTGATCAATTATTATGGATGTTTAAATAAACTCTGTGAGCTTTAAACATAGTTATTTTAGATGTTTGTATTATATGTAACTCGTATGCAAAGATGTTTCCAAATAATTGGGATTGATCCGTAAATAGGCCTGTTTTAGGTATAAAGTGATTTTAACACTTTTGTTTATGTAATCTTAACATTGACACGTATTATGCAAGCAAAAAAGATACGTATTTATTTATTTGCAGAACTGGTTATCATACAACTACTCAACTAATTGTTTTGACAAAATATAAAACTCCCGCATTTAATACTGCAAAAATTTAGATGTTGATGGTTTTTAGAACAATATACAAAAGATATAATAAGATCTATTGAGTTTATTACTTCAGTAAATAAATAAAAAAGCTAAAATATGCACAATTTTCTTTTGAGGGTACTTTAATTTAGTTTGAGTTGAATAAAATGCAAGTCTTTAATTACACGAATCAACTTTAATTAACAAATTTCTTAGTTTTGTTTAATTTGTGGGTTCTCAAAAGTTGTAGCAATAAGTATGTGGTCAAGGCAATGTTACAGTTGTTGTCGTTGTAGTCCGATTTAAAGCAGAAAAAGGCAGCCAAAAAAAAAAGAATTAAGCTCAAGTAACGGTGAATAAAGCCACCTGTGGCCATATACAGCATACGCACACACACACATATGTACACGCACATGCAGAGACATAAACTCGCGCTCATTCCGTTTCGCTCTTTCTCGGTTTCTCTCACTTTTCGACTCGACAATAGGCAAAAGCGCTTTAATTAAAGCGCGCCCTCATTAGATTTGCACAAAACATTTTTATGTTTGCATAATTTAAAGTGAAACGTGTTCAAAATTCATTAAAAAGCAAATTAAAAGCACATGGAGTAAAGAGTTAAATATATATGCATACATATGTATGTAAATACAATGCAACAACGAACAAACTCACCTCCAATAATTTAAATAAAAAACGCAGCGCGCGCTCGCTTGGGGAGAGCCCTTGAAAATATGTTCAATTGTTGTTGTGCCGGACGCTGGCTTGTGTTGTTGTGTTTTCCCTCCGCTGCTTTCCCCTTAAGCTACTGCTGCGTGTGACGTTGACACCCACGCGTGTTGCCTTCTTTTGCTTCTTCTTCTTTTGTTGCGCTCTTTGAAGCTTTTTTCGAGACGAGACTTTTACTGTTATAATTCACGTTGCGTTCACGTTTTGTGTAACTGCTTCTTCTGCTGCTGTTGCTGCCTGTGTTGTTGTAATTCCTTTTAGCATTGCTTTTCACTTTACTTTTTTATTTTCTCACACAGTTTGCAGAGACAGACCACAAATACACACACAGAGGCAAACACACTCGCCGCACACACACACATGTCGATGATACACGTAAAAATTTCTCGCGCAGCAACTTTTTAGTTGTTGCTTCTCTTGTTGTTGTTATTGTTGTTTCTTTCTACATTGAATATATATGCATGTACATATGCTTGTATGTTTGTATGTATATATAAAAACCAGTATTTGCCTTCTTCTTTCACTTATTTCAAGAAATTGTTGAATAACGGTTTTGAATTGGTATTGCGTGCTTTTCTCGTTGTTGTTGTTATTGTTGTTTTATTAAATTTCACTTTGCTTTCTCGTGCTGCGTTGTTACTTGTTGTTGTTGTTGTTATTACACACATAGCCGCACACACACTCACACACGCACTGTGCAAAATACAGGCTGTGTTTTAGTATTTCTTTTTTATCTTTTTCTTTTCTTTTTTTTTGTGAAATTTTAGCCCTGATAAACCTGTCCTGCGTGCTTCTTCTTGCACATTTTGCTTCACTTTATGCACAGCTATTGAGATAGAGATAGGGAGAAAAAGATGGAAATATAAAACACTTTGTATTTATTGAAATTTATTTATTTTGCACAAATACTCAGTTTGCATTTTATATTTATAAAAGCAGGCAACAAGACGACAGCCAGCAACAACATCATCATAATCATCATCTTCAACTGCAGGCGTGTGTATATAGTATAATTAACGACGACGCAAATATTCCAAAAAGTATGTTGTTTTGCAGTTGTTGTTTTTGTTGCTGTTGTTTTAAGCAACGTTCATTGCCACTCACATACACAGATATATTCACGCATACATAAACAGACACACAGCAAATGAGACAGCAAACACACACACACAGACACTGTGGCAACGCTCTTATTGTTGTTGTTGCTACTGCTCTTCAGGCCGTTATGTCTAGGAGGGGGGCAACAACAACGATGTTTCGTTTCAAGGGAACTTCTTTTCTATACTTTAAATGCCCCCACCCCCGCAGCAGCGTCTTCTTGCAAGCGAAACAAAGAAAATTTCACTTGTCTCGCGCCACAACAACAATAATATATGTATGTTCACAGACACAGACACACACACGCTGCGCTTTTGAATGTCAAAATTCAAATTTTTTTTAAAAGACATTTGATTTAAATCATTTACACGCACACACACAATTAAACTGACACAATTACAAAATTGTCGGCCGCTGAGTTTTCTACTTTTTTGAGACTTCTTTTTTTTTTGTTGTATTTTACACACACAGAAACATTATTATTATAATACACTTCACTACACACTACGCCTAGTTGTTGTTGCTGTTGCTGCTGTTGCTTTGCTTTGCTGTTTCTTGTTGTTGTTGGCCTACTTTGTGTGTGGGGAATTTTGTTGTAGTTGTTGCTGTTGTTGTTGTTGCTCAGCTTCTCCTTTTGCAGCAAAGAGACGCAGAGAAGAGACTACTGAGACTTCTGCTACGTCGTTGTTGAAAAAATTTCACACGCGCCGTTTTTTTTGTGTCTTTTTACGTAAAAAAGAAACTTTTACGAAATTGCCATTGAATTTCGATTGCACTTGCACTTAAATTTGTTACTAATTATTTATGTATATATGTTGCATTATATTATGTGTATGTATATATAATCGTTTTGCTATATATATTATGTATATATTTCATTTTGTTATAAAAAGAAATCACTACTACTTCAAAAAACGAGAGAGACGAAGACGAACGAACGTATGAAGAATGAATGACTGAGAAAGTGACTACAAAAATACGCCGGCCTGCCAACTGTCGCGTTTAAAACGTGCTGCCACCACAACTTGACACAATGTACTAAAAATGGCCAGAAGAAAATATTATCAAACGTATTACGCATGTCTATCGATAGTTAACAGAGCTAATCAGTATTTATTTTGGGCATAATTTAAATAAAATAAAAAATTTTTTTTAAAGCTCGTTTTCGAATTAATTTAGACAAGCCAGATTATTTATAAATTCGATTAAATAAAGTCCTTCTCGTAAGTTCAGAGGGTTTAACTCGCTTAAATGAGTTCAAAATGAAAAATAAAAAATGATAAAAAAAATTCTAAGCAACAAAAATTAGGAAAAAATATCGTCCGATCTTTTTTGAGATGAATCTTTTGGAAGTTTTGCGAATCATGAATACGCCACCTCTTGGCAGCTTTGCAAAACCATTGATGTCGATACAAACAACTTTGTAAATCCATCGATAGTGAGCGTCGACTGTTACGTTGTTGTTTAACGAACAGTTTTCTGTTACGTTGCTGTTATGTTGAAGAACTCTTATTCATTAAATAATAAAATTGTTTTATTTAAAAATGAGATCAAATTAAATCAAACCAAATTAATTATAAATTCTATAAATTTAAGTGGCTTCTTTTTGTAAATGTTTTGTTTTTATAGCCCTGCAGGGGGCTTAGTTCTTTAAAACAAGGTCTAAATATCTGAGAAATTCAGGAAAATTAGAGAAAGTCCTACAAAAAATCCATGCAAAATCTCAGATCAATCGTTTTCGTGCCTCGATTTCGAGTAAGAAAACTTTACGCGGACTCGTTTCCGAAAAACACTCAAAGATACGGATAAATTGCTCACTTTTTTGTTCACTCGCTCATGAACAATCCAGTAAGTTGTTCATTTTGGTTCAATTGAAGGATTTAGTTCAGTTGTTCATGAACGATGAACCAGGGATGCTAAGTGATTTTGGCTATAAAAGCAATGAGTACTAGTTGTACGTGTTTTAGTTAACAAAATTAGCCGCATAAGTGACAACGCGTTTGACGTTCAAGTGCTCTTGCATTCTTTAAAAATTCTGGTTATCAAAACAAGCAACAAATAAGGCAATAAACATGGCTGCACGCGATGCCGCATCGAATCAACTGCTGGACTACAAGAATAGCCTGAAGGTGAGTGTTTCAGCAATAAAAAACGGGACAATGTACATATAAGTTAAATAAACAATAAAAGCAACCGAATTCATAATCAAACCACATTTAATTTATACAAATGCCAAAACAATTATGAAGCTGAAATATGGCAAAACAAAAAAAGCCGCTTGCAGCAGCAGCGCAGTTAAAGCCGGATAAAAATGATGAAGAAGAAATGGGAGGCAGAGGCAAAGTTCAATTCGATTACATACATTGTTGTTGTTTTTTTGTGTTGAGTAAGGCGCAGTATCGCTGTCTCTGTCTCTCGCACCTTTGCATATTAGAAACGTACTTAGCCTTTCTCTTTCCGCTCTCCTTTATGGCTTAAATCTAAACTTAATCTTATCGTTTACTTTGATAACGCTTATCAAACTAAGGAAATTAATTCGACAACTTAGCACCAACATAATCCAAAGGGTTAAATTATAATATGTATTTTTGTTACATATATTTGTTTATATATATCCGCTTGGCACCTGCATGCAAATAAACAGTATTTATTTGTGTTAATTTTCGCTTTCATTTCACTATTATTTAGAGAGAAATTTCTTAATTTTTGCAACTATTTAATGTCATACTTTTTTACATATATACACATAAAAAGTATATAATATATACATTAATATAGTTTTGTTATCCTCTAGTTAGTTTTATCTTTATATTTATTTGCACTTTATTATCATTTAATCAATAGATTAGCCAAACTAATTAAACAAGTACACTTTGTGAAATGAAATTTGCCAACATCTGTTGCAGTTACACTAATTAGTTTTTTAGATATACAATTTAATTGACTCTAGCAAAGCCTTGAAGCCTTTACAACCTTGAAACAATGCACTTAGAAAATCAATAAAAAACAGTTTCTAGTTGATTTCACACGCAATACTTTTAAACAATTACTCAATTCATAATTATGGTTTAACTTAAACAATAATAAACAAAGACGTGCCAAAGTCTGTTTACAAACGCGGCATAGTTTTATTTATTTTTTCACAATAGTTTTTTTTTTTATTATTATTGCTATTAACTTGGATGTCAATGCACCTTGGGTGTTGCATAAACTGGTTGCAAGCAAATGGCGGCAGCGATTTGTGCAGCAATAAGTGCCGTTGAACTCGCCACGCATGCGCCTTAAACAAGTTCAATAAGAGTTAGAAAAAGAGGGTGAGAGGGTGAGAGAGAGAGGGGAGGGGTGCTTGTTAACTTATTGTGTCTGCGTGGCACGATCAATTTGGATGCACATTTGGTTATGCAATGCTGTTGGCACTCGCCTGCTAACTAACTAAATAGTATGTGAGAATATGTTTCGAAATCGCTTTGGAAGTGACCCAGAAAAAGTTTTGTTCGTGTTGTTCCGTTGCATGACCTTCTATAGAAACTAGAAACTAACTCGAAATTGCATTTTGTCAGGCGTTAATGTGGTTATTGCCATTGTTTTTACCTACCCAATACGGATACGATACGACGGATAGCTTAGCCCAGTTCATTGTGCATCGGAATGCCCAAAATACGAAATATTTACATACTTAGTATAAATAGCCTGAATATTCCATACATGATTTAAGTGTTCACTCTTAATTGTTTCTTTGCATTAATTGCTCAAGTTTTCAGATCGAAAAACTAGCAAACGATTTTTAAAATCATCACAGATTTTGATACAGGTCTCCAGTTATCAGTATAATATTAATAGTTCCACTTTTCCTAAAAATATTATAATCTATTATAATGTGTATATCTGATCATCAGATTAAAATTTTGTTTTAAAATTTCCAAATTCCTGTTGTTTTATAATTACAATTTATAAGCTGTTGTTTCAAATTTGCAATAATTTCATTTTACCGGTTCTGAAATGTTTATTAAAAGGGTGTTCTATTTTTGTTATCAAGTGCCATGTTTAGTTGCTCCGAAGCCATATTTAAAGTTCCCTTTTTTCGATTTTTTGAGACCTTTATCTAGGGTTTTTTAAAGTTTGAAGTTATCATTGAATTTGTTTAATTTTTTCATTGAATATATCATTAAAATTACCTTAAATGCGTCATTTTGAGGCTTATCTTTACTGGTTATCACTAATTCTTGTAAAAAAAATCGGGAGATATATAAAATGCAATACAGAATTAACATATATTTAAATTATTTAGTTTTATTTTAATCAGTTGTGTTATTAAATTTAAAACAATTAAAGTAAAAAGCTTAAACTTTTTTAAGCTGAAATACTTTATACATATATACTATTATACTGTACTATTTAATTGAGTTAAAATACTTTATAGTGCTATTTTATTGCTTTTTAAACAGCTACTATAGTACTTAATTAGTAAAAAGTTTCTTAATTTCTTGAATTAGTCACTCCAACCATTTTACAAGTTTACTTTTGTTGCCCCAACGTACGTTCTAGCAATGCTCTATATATAGAAAGCTATAGAATAAAGAATTTCGAAGATGACATATAACATACTTAAAATTTAGATTTTAAATAAATATAAATAATTTCATATAAGATATAGAAATAGATTAAGTTAGTTGTGTTTTATTGAACATTTCATTAATATTTTCACTTCAATTAGTGAATGTGAGACACTTTCAAGTAGCCGCCCCTTAGTTTCTATCTATCAGATACATACTTTCCATATCTATCGATTGAATACAAACTGTAAGCTTCATTGACTTGTTACCTCAACAAAACAACTTGCAATTAAAATCTCACTTTGTAGTTTCTTGTTTTCGTTTTCATTTTGGTTTGTATTTGCATTCAGGTTCTTTCGATCCATAGAGGTCTTATCAATATGCTCTTTATACTTGGGTATACATATATAGAGGTGTATGTATGTTTATACATATATACCGGCTGTTTGTTTCTTATTATCTATCCAATTGCGCCCTCTGAAGTGGCTCCACATACTAAACAAAGTGTCAGTTTCAAAGTGCAAACAAATTCAGATTGCAAATAGAAATGAAATTCACTGAATAAAGAACAGATATATATGTATATATATATATACACAATGTAGCTAAATAAAACTTGCAATTTACAATAAAAGTCAGCTTTGGGAGCAGTTGAAATAATTTCGTTGTGTCGCTTTATTAATATGCCAGACTCATCATCATCAAACTGGATACATCCTATATACATACACATATAATTATACTGGAGTATATGGGCTGTATATTAATGCGATAAATGACTGCGTTTGCATTGTTAGTCAGTTGTGTATCTTTAAGATTGTTTACAATGTACTTTCGCATTCAGAATAACTGATAAGGTTTCCTCTGAGGAGCGGCAACAGATGCACCCAGGTTCAATCCCATAAAATCTATATCACTTGTCATGAAATTAGCAGCCTACTTTGTAGTTTTCACTACTTATAAAAAATCTCTCTATGCAATGTCCATCCCCACTGAAGTGTGATAAGCTCTTAAAAAACTTAGCCAATCTTTATGTTTGTTGGTTTTTTTCACTTGCACTGAAAACATTTACTGTGTGATTAGATTAGATAATGCTAACTAAAAACTTTGTACTTGATTATGTAATAGAACAAACTGCAACTACAGATTTTTGCTTTATAGTGCGCAAATTAATGCCAGAAAAACTTTAAATGTAGCCCAAAGTCTTCGATTCATCCAGAAGTAACTCGAGTTTTTTATGACACTCCACATTCTTTGACATTGCTAAGGTCAGGAAGTGGAATCTCATTTTAGAAATTCAAAGCACGATAATCGGTCTTAGCTGATTCTGAGAAATTAAGTGAAATTTTTTTTTAAATAAAAGTTGGTCGATTCTTAATTAGTGCTTAATTCGATACACGTACTTACTATATATTAGTTATTATCAGCAGCAGAAATATTTAACAAAATCATATTTAACACAATAACAAAAAGAGATAGGAGGTTCATTTAAATATGTGTTGTATTTAGTGGCATGCATCATTTAAAAACATTAATGGATACTTAATCCATACATCAAACAGGTTTTTTTTGATGGGCCCCATTTATGAAAGGAAGTATAGTAAACAAGAAATACTAAACAGATCCAAAACAAGTGTTATTCCATAGCTTCAATTTTAAAATCAAAAGTACACATACATATGTTAACTTGCAACGTTTCAATTCAAACTAATTTTGTCATCCTGAAAAATTAATAAAACTAAAAATAAATAATTAAAATCAGGAACCCAAAATAATTGTTATTGCTCAAAAGTTCAACAAAAAAAATTCAACTATAAATACGTATTTGTTTTGTGGATCAAATATATCAAAATGTTTGTAATTGCAGTATTTTTGTACTTTTACATTTTATGCAAATAATAAATAGCAGTTTTTTGAGGTTATCCATCACTTTGGATATTATGTAAAGTACAGTTGTGTGTTATCTGTTTTACTGTAGCATATTTCCTTCAAATTGATTTATTTCGTTAGAATGTAGTTCATTTCGATCCATGGAAATATCTCTACATATAACAATATTCTATGATCTATAAAATTATATCAACTTTTACAAATAAATTCTCCATCCTTCCAATATTTTAATGTTTAATTTCGCTTGCTTTTTGCAGGAGTCTCCTGGCGCAATTACCACTGGCAGTGGTGCACCGATTGGCATTAAGGATGCCACTCAAACGGTGGGTCCTCGTGGTCCAGTCCTGTTGCAGGATGTC
Source organism: Drosophila neotestacea (assembly GCA_035044365.1). Lineage (NCBI taxonomy): Eukaryota > Metazoa > Arthropoda > Insecta > Diptera > Drosophilidae > Drosophila > Drosophila neotestacea. The sequence continues at coordinate 5,201,825 of JAWNMD010000273.1, read as the reverse complement.
AACTTCTTGGATGAGATGGCCCACTTTGATCGGGAGCGTATCCCAGAGCGTGTGGTGCACGCCAAGGGAGCTGGTGCCTTTGGTTACTTTGAGGTGACTCACGATATTACCCAATATTGTGCTGCCAAGGTCTTTGAGAAGGTTAAGAAGCGTACTCCATTGGCCGTACGTTTCTCCACGGTGGGTGGAGAGAGCGGTTCAGCAGATACGGCTCGTGATCCTCGTGGATTTGCTGTCAAGTTCTATACGGATGATGGCATTTGGGATTTGGTTGGCAACAACACTCCAATTTTCTTTATTCGCGATCCCATACTGTTCCCCAGCTTCATTCACACCCAGAAGCGTAATCCGCAAACGCATTTGAAGGATGCTGACATGTTCTGGGACTTCTTGACCTTACGTCCCGAGTCCACGCATCAGGTTTCCTTCTTGTTTGGCGATCGTGGTACTCCCGATGGTTATACCCACATGAATGGATATGGTTCGCACACCTTTAAGCTTGTTAACGCCAAGGGCGAGCCCGTCTATGCCAAGTTCCACTTTAAGACGGATCAGGGCATTAAGAATTTGGATGTGAAGACCGCTGCAGATCTGGCTTCTTCAGATCCTGATTATAGCATTCGTGATTTGTACAATCGCATCAAGAACTGCAAGTTCCCCAGCTGGAGCGTGTACATTCAGGTCATGACCTTCGAGCAGGCCAAGAAGTTCAAGTTCAATCCATTTGATGTGACCAAGGTTTGGTCCCACAAGGATTATCCATTGATTCCTGTTGGCAAAATGGTGCTCGATCGCAATCCCAAGAATTACTTTGCCGAGGTCGAACAGATTGCTTTCAGCCCGGCCCATTTGGTGCCCGGCATTGAGCCATCACCGGACAAGATGTTGCAGGGTCGTCTATTCTCCTACTCGGACACGCATCGTCATCGTTTGGGACCCAATTATCTGCAGATCCCAGTCAATTGTCCATACCGTGTTAAGGTCAGCAATTTCCAACGCGATGGCTTCATGAATGTCACCGACAATCAGGATGGTGCTCCCAACTATTTCCCCAATTCCTTCAATGGTCCCCAGGAGTGCCCACGCGCCCGTGCTCTCTCCACCTGTTGCCCCGTGACCGGTGATGTCTATCGCTATAGCAGCGGCGATACGGAGGATAATTATGCACAAGTTACCGATTTCTGGGTGCATGTGCTCGACAACTGCGCTAGGAAGCGTCTCGTCCAGAACATTGCCGATAATTTGAGCAATGCCAGTCAATTCTTGCAGGAACGTGCCGTGAAGAACTTCACCCAGGTTCATGCCGATTTTGGACGCATGCTTACCGAGGCACTCAATCTGATCAAATCGTCCAAGTTCTAAATGATTTACACCCAGTGGGTATCGCTTAATCTAATGCTGAGAGGACAGCTTATTGCACATTATTTCCAACTTCCACTGAACCTCTTTTATGGTTGCGGGACAATATATTTGTGGTACTTTAATGCTCTTTTCACTATGCGCCATGTGCCTTGTTTTAAAATGATAAATTGTAGCTGTAATGAAAACAAAAACACACATATATGTTATTGATTTGTAATAAATCTTCATCTTTTGATATAAAATGAATAAATCTCTTTGAATTTTTGTGACTGCGAGGAAATTTCAAATCGCGTATCGATTTGTTTCCGTTATCGAAGACCGTCGTTTTTCAATACTAAATGAACCAATTTATCGATACCCGACAACACTTGGTATTTAAATACTGCGACTATCGATATCGAGCCTGCAGGGCTGCCAAACAGCTAAATTAAATTCAACGTCGTATTTGAATTTAAGAAAATCTGTTTAAACTAAATTGCAAAATAATTAAAGTAGTTACAATTAATGATATTTGATTTTTATTTGTTGTCGACCTTTTTACCCTGTAAAGAATAAAAATTAAAATGTAAATTGTAAGCTCTAACTGACTCGAGTCTGGATTTCAATGTTGTTATGAGAAAATATCAACACACTTATCAAAAATAAAATATTTAATAATTACCATTCCATAAATGAACAACTCTTTAGTTATTTTTTACATTTTGAGCTTTTTGTTTTATTTAATGTTTACAACTATATAAAATATAAATTGTTTGCAAATTTACACATTATCATTTAAACTTAAACCTAATTCTATTTGTGTTCTCATTTCGGTACGCCTTCAAATATTGAGTAATTGTTTTCAATTAGTTTTTTACAAGTTTTCGTTAACATTTTTACCAAAATGCAAAATGATAAAATATAAAATAAAATAGAAAAACAAACACATTCTGTCAGTCTAGTTGATATAAAAAGAGTATAGAAAATACATTTCAATGCCTGTTTTAACATTAAATATATAACTTTTGATTATTATTATGCTAAATGCAACATTTAAGTAACATTATTAATATGTATTTAAGCTGAGTTTTCAAAATGGTTCTAATGAATGTTTGTAAATTTAAAGGCTGTTAGTAAATGCGTTAGGCTGCTAAACGGACGCCACCATTTTCCTAATTAGTGTTAACTTTGACATAATCTATGAACAAGTCGCTATACAAATGTAAACTGTTATAATATTTGCTCGTTAAATGTCACAGAAATGCAGTCATTGTTGGTGAGGATAAAGTGTTATTGTTGACCTTACTAAATTCGTTAAAATCTTTAACAGTTGGTACTTCTTGATCAACTTTAACAATTAACAATAGCCCCGTTTAGTAGACCTAATAAACATTTCAGCAAAGGCACTTTTTAGTTCATGTTTTCTTTCTTTGTACAGTTCCCTCACGCCGCTTTCCATGGGTGTTGTTGTGTTCACTTTTAGACTAGACAACTAACTAAATAATTAGACTGTTTTATTGAAGGCCAGATTGGTCAATAGACGTGTGCCATTGACGGCTAACTGGGCCAACGGCTCTGAGTTATTGGCAACCAGCTTGCCCACCAGATTCGAGCTGCTGGTAGCCAAATCTGTCATCAACTCGGTGTTGTTGGTCAAATAACGTGTTGCATTTGCGGCCAACTCAATCATATGTGTCTTATTGGCTGCAACTTCGGCCAAAAGGCTTGCCTTTTTGGCTGCTTCCGCGGCGGCAATCTGCGCCCATTCGGGGAACGTATCAAGATTGGGATAGATGACCAATGCCCAGGTCTGACAGAATATATACAGCACAATTATTGTAATAATCGTTGGTCCAATGCCCGCAATGGCCATATCCTTGCTACGAATGTGCGCATATCCTGCGACGAGGGCATTTGGCGGCGTGCTCACCGGCAGATGGAAGGCCATGCTGCAGGCCAAGCCCGCTGGGAATGCCAGGTACAATGGATGTATTTTCAATGCCAGTGACTAAAAATAAATGAAATACAATTAGCAAGTTAAAAGTATACTTTACTAGTCACAATAACTCACCATCTCGTTGAGCACAGGGATCAGAATATTAGCCACAGCCACGTTGGAGCTAAAGGCAGTTAGGAATACGGCCACCAGAATGACAACCAGAAGCAGAGCTGAATTTGGGAGCACCTTAAGACCACTCATCGAGCTGCCAATCAACGAGGCCATGCCACTCGATTTGCTTCCAGCAGCCAAAGCAAAGCCACCGCCAAGCAAAAAGACAAGACCCCAAGGCACACGAGCCTGAATGAATTTCCAGGTGATTAGGGAAGGAGTCGGTGCCGTTGGCACAGGTCCATTACGTGAACAATAGCGCAGGAATGCATAATTGGCGGGCAGCATGAAGCACATGATCACCACGAATATCGTTGGCATCGAGTTCTTAATAACCCTGAAAAGTTCAAAATTGAATATTACTTTCCAAAAGTAGTTATGGATATTAACTCACATGGCTGGCAATAGATCTGCCCATCCGGTAAAGATGCCTGGCTTGCGTGTAAAGTACATAAGAACCATAATGATAAACAAGATCATCACTTGAATCTCGTGAATGCTCATTGGTCCCAATTCCTTATAGCGTTGATCAATAACCTTCTTGGCCACATGAGCATTAGCGTTGCCGACTTGCACCTCTTGGGCTTCCTTGCTCTTTGGTCGCCACAGACCCATGAAATGCCATTGGAGGAACACATATGTAAGCAGTGTATAGACCAACATCGAGGGCACCGAATAGAACATGAATGTTGGGAAATCCATTTTCTCAGTGGCATTGGGGAAAGACGTATCGTAGATGCCCTTGAATGTTAGATTCGTAGCAGTTCCAATGATGGTGCCACAGCCGCCCAAGGATGAGGCATAGGCAATGCCCAGATAATAGCACTGAGTGACCTTTGTTGGATAGGGTAGTCTGTGAAATTCGAAAATTCTTAATTAAATGTCTAAAGAAAGTTGTTCCAAGGAAACTTACTCATCTTCAGTCTTCTTTTTGTTCTTGTTGCCAACCATTTGATATTCAGGCTCATGATAGATCTTGCAGACTCCTTGCTAAAGGTTTTAAGAAATAAAATTAGTATACTGAACAATTAAGAATAGTTATCTTCTTACATGGAAAAAGACGGACATAACTATGGGGTCTACTACATTTCTGATTGCAAGGATATAATAATAATGTATAAACTAACTCACCGCTTGCAGCTCCTCCAGCACAGCCTGAATAATGGGACACATCATGGCCGTACAGGCAGCATTGGAGATCCACATGGAGATGAACATGGTCACCATAATCAGGCCAAAATGTAATCTAAAGTTTAATATAAATTTTAAGTTAGATTTCATTTATTTGTTTTGGTAATTACAGCTCACCTTCTGGGACTGCAGCCCACCATTTGGATTACTCTTAAGGCAAGACGCTTGTGTAGACCACTGTATTCCACGGCCAGAGCAACCATAATGCCGCCCATGAACATTACCAGCGTATCCTTGAAGTATGTCATGCAAGTCTCCTCGGAACCCTACAAAGCAGAAGAAAAGTTTTACAATGTGCTATGATAATAAAGGGGAATTCTTACTTACCATTATCCCCATTGTGGGGAAAGCAACAATGGGTATCATTGAGGTCACATAGAGAGGTAACGCTTCGGTTACCCAAAATACGGCCATAATCAACAGAATGTACATACAGCGGTATTCCTAAAGAATTGAAATATTTACTATTTATTTAACTACAATTTTATAATCTTGTTTTATTCATCTTACCGGGATATTGTTAGTCAAGATAATTGGCAGGCAGAGAATGGGCAATAAGAAGACAACCAATCCCTTCCAGTGATTGGCAAAAAACGAACCGCATTTGACTTGCGGCTCTTCAGGTTCTCCTACTTCACTATAAAGTCAGAAAAAAATATTTTATAAATAACAAATGATGTATTTCTAAAATAATTAAATATATGCTTACAGTTCCATCTTAAAGTCCGGATAAATCTGTAAATGAAAAAAATAAAAGAGACAAACATTTTAATAAATAAGTTATATTAATAAATAGTTTAAGCAAAAATTAAAACAATTCTTAAAACGAGGTCCAAGGTGAATTTTTCCACTTGTTGCTTTATTACTTGTTGCCATGTTCTTAATTTCAAGACAAATTGATCCATTATCATCGTTTATAGTTCGTTAAAAACCAATTCATCAATATATAAGACAGAGTAGGAGATTGCGGGAGAGGGAGAGAGAGAGAGAGAGAGAGAGAGAGAGAAAATGGGACCAAAACCAATTGAAAATCAAGCGAATTGACACCTAAATTGGTTTATACACGTCAACACAAAATAATAAACATAAAGAACATTATATAACCATGACTTCTAAATACCCTGTAATTTGGAAAAGTAATAGATAAGTTGAAAATATAAATATAAGTAAGGTGGAAGAATTTTTATATTATCTGTCTATATATTTGCGGAATATTTATAACAAATATCTATAATTTAAAGCTAAACAAAGTAAAGTGGAAGAATTTTATTATCAATAGTAGAAGTCTTTCTAACTTCTATTATTTACAGCTGAACAAAAAAAAGTTGAAGAACTTGATAATAAATATTAGAAGTCTTGTTGGAAGTTTGTGTTTTCAAAATTCAATTTAAAATTTCCTTAAAGTGCAAGTTAACAAAGACTCTATATATGTTTCTCAAGTTGTAAGAGTCTGGCCAATTTTTTCAATGTCTAAATAAGGTCTCAAATAACTTTCCGAATAATAAACTGACGAAATATTTATAAAACTAATGGTTAATTCAAAAATATCTATCAAAGAAGCTTATTACAATATTAAAATTTATCAGGGATTTTAAGAATCTCAAAAAAAAGGATATTACATATTATGGAGCATCTGATAGGGCCAGAACCGTTCTGTGGCATAGGGAACCACACGATACGGGAATCCCTTAGAGATGAAGAGCGACATCTGCGCCAACTGTGCTGGGTCAACACTCAGGGGCTACGTCAGGCCAAGGGTCTCTTAGGTAACTATAACCTTAAGCGTTTTAAGCAACTCATAAGTATGGGGAAGAATAGACTCAGAATACTAACCGGTCTTTTGACAGGACATTGTAGACTGAGAAGCCACCTATATAAGCTAGGCATAGTAAGTAGTGGAAATTGCCGCTACTGCGATATCGAGGAAGAGTCCTCAGAACACATAGTAGCGACCTGCGCCGCCTTATCAAGAAGATGATGTAGGATACTAGGTAACCATATCATTCAGCCAAAAGATATTGCAGCCCTCAGCCCAACTAAGATTCTCGAATTTATTCAAGAAATAGGGCTGGCGGGAGAGCTATAAACTTAGAAGGGGATACAATAGATCTAATAGGTCGCAGTATATTTTTCCCACAAATAATAATAATATAATTATGGAAAATTTATAACTAATGCGGGAATTGTGAACAAACTCAAATAATGATATATGATTCATTAAACCAATGGATATTCATTTCTGTATATAAGTATATTAACTGTATCGATACAACTTCTTTGAAAATGTACAGGGTATACCAGCAACAAGGTGTAGGCGCATGATATAATTCCTTTGCAAAAATTGTGCAGTCGAAATGGAATTTGACTGCAAGTGTGTGTTTGTGTGTGTGTGCGTGTGTGCTAGAAAACTGTCAACGTCGATTTCAGTTTCGGTTCGTTCAGTTCTATATAAGTATGTGGGTATATAAATATTTCATAAGCGCATATTCATGACGATGTCGTTGGCCTCCATTCTACATACGTCATCATCACCCCGCTGACTGTTAGGTAATCGAATGTACGAATTCTCCAAGCACAATACTATACCAATACAAATTCGAATATACAAATACTACATACTATATAGTATGGTACTATATAGTGTCTGTATATTTAGCCCTAAGTCTGTTTCCATGGGAGGCACGTCCAGTTTTTGGTTATCGCAGACAATCAATCAATGGGGTTCAGAATTATGTTCAGTTCAGTCATAAATAATCAAAAGCTTTGGCTTTTTTTGTAACTCCTCACACGTGTGTGTGTGTTATTGGCTTTTACAATAAATGTATCTATCAGATACAAGATACATTGTGTATATTTAGCTTAGTCGCAGTGTAGCTCAGATACAAAACGACACCCACTAATTATAGACAACCCAAACGGCGCCAATGTCAATGTCAATACTATAAAAACTAAGAAAGATATATACAAACATTGATACATATATGTATGTACCTAGGGTATTGGATATTGGATGGAAAAGGGAGAGTGAAAAAAGGCGTTGAAATGAAGCAATAGCGTGCCACATGCAACGCGTAGGACGTTTGTTGACTGTAATGGGATAGCAATGTTTAGATGAGGTTTAAAAAGGTTTCAAAGTACCAACAAATTGTTGAGGTTTGATTTCCAAGTATTTACTGATGAATCATCCAGAGAAAAAAAGGGAGAGAGATGCAGAGACCAGGAAGACTGTGTAGGTTTTCCTGAAAGTTAGTTAATTTACAATCAGGGGCAAAACAATTATAATCAAACAGACCGCTTTATTTGATATTCTTGACCACATCTCATTACATTTCCGTAACTAATACATCTGACTTTAAATAATTCAATTTCTAATAGCCAAGTCATAAAATATAACTTTAAGTGGCATTAAAAAAGATCAATTTAATTAGTCACTTTAAAAACTTTTTATACTAAATATTTAAAAGTCGATAAAAGGAACTTAAAAATGTATATACAAAATTGAAGGGCTCGGAAAAATGTACAGAACAACTTCCTAAGATCTTAATCATTCTAAAAGTCCCACTCAAAGTCCACTTAAAATATCGCATCTGTTGCAAATAATTCTGCTTAAATCAGACAACAATCTCTAGTTTTTTGTTTCACCTTTGTAATTTACTTTAATCAACCTTTTATAGACTTCATAATGCTCAGTTTAGCACAATTTTCGAACAATTGTTTATTGTTTTTAATGTCGGCACTTTTATGATCTGTTTTTCCAGTCTATGTTTGATGTTGTTGTATTTTTTTTAATAATTGTTTACATTGGGATTGTTGTATGCGCACAGAACCGTAACTCGATCTATAGGCGACAAAATTTGCATTTAATTTTCACACTAGAAACGCCATGCAATTTGGAACGAGACACGAGACACGAGAGTCGTTTGTTTAGTCTACCATTTGAATACAATACCCTGTAGAAATTGGAGAAGTCTATTTGTCTGTTATTGGCTTTCTATTCAACAAATTTCATAAAGATCGTATAAGAAATAGAGAAGCTATACAAGTTCTACAATCTGCTGTGAAGGTCAGAAAGAAACCTTAACCTTCAATGTAACAAATAACTACAGGGAAACTTCTCGTCGAGCACCGGATGCAAAACTCTCTTAGTTTTTTATACGGAATACTTGTAATACTAGACAGAGGGACGTGTCATTATTATTTGCACTCTATGAGCATTACAATATATAGTATACTTAACTTATGAGCTGTTCCTACCAATATATATAGTTATATATGTGGACATATCTGTGTGTTGTCAGGCGCGTGCAAATTGTTGAAACTGCGGCCTGTGTCAAAAGTCATTTGTTATAAATTAAAAATATTTCCACAACCAATTAAAAAAAACGACAAAAAAAAAGCAAATTCCAGCACGCGCCAATGTCGAATAGGGTCACATTTGAAATGAAGTGTGACCACATTTGGTAACTCTCTAAAATGTACTATTACGACATATAGATGTGTTCATTCTTATGTTCTTGATTACAACTTTGATAGGAAACTGAGAGAGACACAGAGAGAAGACAGAGAGACCACAAATTGATAAAGTTGCTCATATAAAGTATAGTATATAGAATGTAGAGCCTATTTAGTATATTTTAGATGTTATTTACTATCAATTGACTGTGCCTATCTACGTCAGCGTGTACCCTGGGCATCAATCAAAATTCAATATGTACCAAAGAATATTACAATCATTGTCGGTAGATACTTATCATCTAACATATTTCCCTGTTCAAAATGAATTGAGTGTAAATATATCTTCAACCAAGATAAGGTATACAAGTTCAGGAGTACATTATTTAAATTAATAACTACTGCCTGATTGACAATAAAAAAATCCCTCGAAACTCATAAAAAAGTACGATAACAATTTTGAATAAATAAATAATAATTTCGAAAATTAAAAGTATTCCATAGAATTTTTAAAGTATTTTAGTAATTAAAAAAACATTTTAACAGAAGATTATTTGTATAGGAAAATGGTTTACATATAGGAAAAAATTAACTGGAATGGGAAAACTCCCCTTAATTGATAAAAGTTTTTAATATAAAATAACAATATGTTACAAACACTATAAAACTTCAAAATGCAATGAAGTTCTAGTTCAAATATTTAAAAATTCTCAGTTATTAAATCAAGTTCTACAAAACTGCTTTCAGTTCAGACTATAGATAGTTCTGGGAATCGTTGAATTATAATATAAATATTTGCTAAGATTGTTTATACTTTCTTATACAATCACATATTCTTATATATATGTAACTGTGTAATATAGAAGCTAATTAACTAAATTACAAGTTTGATTTCATTTTAATTCATATTCTAAAAATTCCTCGAATTTTCGTTGTTGTTTTCCTGTCGTATCTCAAAATCTATTGAGCCGTTGTTAGAGACGCCAATCAAAAACAGAATCTAATAATACGCTGTACCCCGAAACTATTCACTTTTTAGATAACAATCATATAATTACAGTGAATTCAAAAGTAACCCATAGAGCGGGTTCTGATAATTGAAGTGTGCAAAACAATCACAAAGGAAATATAACTATAAAGCATTGTTATATTTCTATTCCTAATTTCATATTATAATACAATAATTTTAGCTAATGAAATTGCAGATGGAGTTGTTGAGATATTGTTCAAAATTGTCGCTAAGTTTCGATAAGTGAAGTGTTTACAAGTTAATTGATATAATGGGGCCCCGAGACACATTCTGTTACAACGTTTTGGAGCAAGGCTGTCAGAGAGAATTGTTTGGTCTTGTCATGAAAACTGAATAACCCTCAATTGATCACGTTCTCAAGTAAATATAAATATAAATTTATATATAAATATAAATACAAATAAATTATCAAGATTAATGCGGGAATTAATGCGTTTTATTTAATTATAATATTTGTTTTATTCTTTTGGCGGGTTTTGTTTTATGCAAAGTTAACGGGTGCAAACTGGTTGCAGCTAACGCAACCTGGCCAAAAGCGGTATTTACAGTAAGTTGGTAATTATTTATCTGATTTGACTCAGCCATAAATAACACTAATGTATGCCTAAAGTAAGATTTAAGCGCCAATTACTCCAAAGAAGTGGCACAGAAGAATTCTCAAATAAGACACCAAAGACATAAATTTGCTATAAGCTTAAAGTTATGATAAGTGCAATTTGGCAAGTGACACTAAGAATTACAGAAGATTGCGTCTTTAAGCTGGACAAAGAAGTATTTATTATGGGATTCATATAATGTCTTCTGTAATGGAGATTGAGAAGGAAGGATGAAGGCTTAAACACCTGTTGTATAGAATCTGGAGTCTTTTTACTTTAAAAAAGTAGAAAAGGGTCTATTGAGTTTGCAGTAGTAATTAACTAATTGTACTAGTGTTAATATAATTGCAGCTGTGCAACAGACTTGTTTATAAAACCATTTGTGGTTTAAGTTTGGTAATTTGAATTGGTTTCTAAGCTTCAATATTTATGATATACACTATAGTCCGAATCTATCCTGAAAATTTCATCTCGCTCGAATAATAAACTTGAAAGTTATTTAACGAAAATTTTTGGCAGCTGCGAGCCAAAGGATGAAGAGTGTATTTAATCTATTATTCTTTACTATTCTTTTTTTTTTTATCAATATTCGCTTTTCACTACCATTTCCTTTTTTCCATAGGGACAGGGCTCCCACTGTCGAGATTGTTTCACTTTAGCTTTATGGAATCTATTAACTACGAATTTACTAACGCCAACGTGGGATTAGGTCAGCTAGTAATTTACTAAGTATAGTTGTATGTATTAATAAAGTTGCAGCTGTGCAACAGACTTGTAAATAAAATTATTTGTGGTTTTCGGTTGTTAATTAAATGGTTCTTAAACTAAAATAGATGTAACGTATGGAAATTAATTAAAATATTTAATACCTAAAAAAGGTTCTATAAAGATTGTCCAAAAATAAAATGTGCGGAGGCGTGGTAGACCCTATAAGATATACACTGATCAGCATCAACAGCCGAGTCGATATAATCGTTATATCCGTCCGTTCGTCTGTGCCTATTCGACACTTAGATCTAAGAGGTCTTTGTTATCAATGTTTATAATATATTTGATCCACAATTACTTTGTTATTTATATTTATTAGGTCATGCAAATAATTATTTATCTCTTTGAGTTCACCTCATTTTTAAATTTAATGAGAAACAACCCAAAAAAAATCGTATAGTGCATAAACAAATATATATAAATAAATATTGCACATTTATAAACAATCTTTTCAATATGAAAATCTATTTATACTATACTATAGATAAGACCACCAAAGAAATTAAAAAAAAAACAGTTAATAGTTTCAGTGTTATAAATCATTATGAAGAAAGTCGTAAACAATTGAAAGGAAAAAAGCGCAAAACTTACGTGTAACACGTACAACAATCAAGATAATAAAAGGAGATAATTACAAATATAATTAGTTTTTAAATAAAATGTTAAGGCCCTAATGTCATATTCAAAGATATCTCTCAAATAAAAGTTATATGAACATTAAAAAAATGGGCCTAACTCTAATAAATAATAACATAATTATGCTTTCATCTACTTTTACAGGGTATTTGTAAAGACATGTTTTTAGTTTCTGAACTATTGATAAGCATTTTCATTTAGAAATCCACTCATGTGTTGCTTATACACTTAAGTCTATAAAAAAGCTAAGCAAGCTTTGAACTTTAGACCCTTTAATACACACATAATCTGTATTTTTTTTTAGGGGCAACAAAAACCGATTAATAAACTCAAAGTACACCAACTTTAACAATAACTAATGCTAAAATTAAATTCTATTGTGCAAAAGAGAAAGAGAAATACTGCAACAGACTGTACCTGTAGCAACAGGTAAACTGTAAACTGGTGTGTTTATTTTATTAGCGTATTGTCAGGTCTCAGTTTGAACTGAAAAGTCACCTTTAAGTCATCGACAATCGACAAACCGCATAAATTTCATATGGAAATTGTAATTGTGGTCATTCACATGGTGAGCGCACTTGACAACAGTTTAGACTTTAAAGAGAACTGAAATCAGAACTGAAAACAAAACTGGAACTGAAATCTATAGCATAAACAGATAGTAAACATTTTGACACGTTCTTTAAATAACTAAAGTACGCGTTAGCCTAATAACATTGTTATTTATTACACATTTCTCATGTTTTTAGTTTTTCAGAACATTTCAGTAAATTTATTCTGCGACTTAAAAGAAATTTGTGTTGATTTATGGCAGAGTAAATATTTGCAGCTTAAATTATCGTCAATGCACATTCTATTTTTTGAAAACTCTAATAAGAATTCTTTTCGGAAAATACAGTGTATTAATGCGACCTATCGTATACTCTTTTCAAACAGAAGATGAGAAGTTTCCTACTTTTCATCAAAAATAAAAAACAATACTTATTATGGTAGTCGTATCATCATGAATTGAAATATTATTATTGTATTCAAATATTTAAGGTTTTCCTACTATTAAAGCAAACCTATCATTATCAATTGAAATATTATTATTTTATTCAAATATTTAAGGTTTTCCTACTATTACTTATAGAATCATGCATCAAAAACAATACTTTTTAAGGCAATTCTATCATTCTCAATTGAAAAATTATTATTGTAGTAACATATCTAAGGTTATTGCACTGTATGCATTATAAATTATTGATTATATGTTTCTATAATTTTCCACATTTTCAGTTTATTGAAATTTGGTCATGTAACCTCCGATGATCATTGATTAATTTGCATCATAAATTATTTGATCATATCAATCTTCACCTTCAATAAACGTTTCCCTAGCAAGTGACTAGCATACGAAATTAAAATTAACCCTGTGACACATTGACATTCGGATTCTCGGAATACTTGGATACTGAAGCTTCCATAAATGGAATTCTGATTGTAGTAGAACAAAAAGAAAAAACTAAAAAATAATTGTGCCAATTAACATGTCATGTGAATGAACTTGAAATTTCCATACTCACTTGAGATTTATTTGCATAATAATGTTGTAATTTACCTATTTTATTAGAGATTGAACAATTGAATGTAAAAGAAAGAGTTCGGAAATGGATTGTTTATTAAATTTAGAGACTACATAAAATGGTTTTTAAATTGGAAATATTAATCTAGATGATTTTTAATATTTTAGAAAACTCTTTGAGTAACCCAACATTTATTATATTCTGTATTGTACTTATCTAAATCAATATACTGATTAAGTAGACAGTAATCTTTTTAATTGTGCCATATTATGATTGAACCTGCTATTACTTTACTCTCTTTAGATATTCGGGTTTTCGGCAATGTTCGTTCAATGACCACACACAACAATTGATATCGAGTCATATCGTAATCGTAGTACGTGTATAGCCGACTTTATATGAGATACGTCAATGAATGAGGTGTATATTTGATTAGCGGTCTCATTTGGTGTGAATCAAATGGTAAACAAAATCACGTTATCTGCCCGCAACAGACAAAAGAGGTGTTAATTCAATTTGTGTAAAAATATTTAACTTAAACATGAACAATATCAAAACATACATCAAATATGTCTCGTTTTATTAATGAGAGTGGAAAGGTTTAGAATGGTTTAGTTGTATTATAATAATTCTAGATTTAACTCAACATTACATGACTGTTTGTTATGGAATGTAAGAGGTTACATTCTTGCTACAAGTTGTGTTTAAACAACTGTGTTTAATCAACAATTATCGATCAATGAATAATTTCCTGTAATGCCTAGAGCTGCCGGAAAAGTCAAGTAAACTAAGTAAATTTATTTTTATATAAATTAGTTACAATGAAAATCAAAGAACAGAAAAGTACTTACAAAAAGTTAAGAAACGTTAACTCAAAAAACAAGTGTTGTTGATTTTCTTTCTCTTGTAATAATTTCCTTGACTTATAACAAATACCTTATTTATTTGCTGTAAGAAATTCTGCATATATGTATGTATTTGATTCTATAAAAAATGAGGCTTCTGTCATCAAGTCTCTTATCACAAACCGGCAGAGACCTATAAAGGCCTTGAGAATGCAGTTGACAACGTTTCTAGAACAAGTCAGTATTGTTCTTAGCAGCTGTTCTACTTGCCTCTCAACATTGATAACACGATGTCTAGATTTTGTATTTTATGTGTCAATAAAATGAAATGTTGAACGGACTTACATAAGAGGTGGGGCACAGCTGGATGTCGTTTTTTGGGTATTTACATATAGGAAATGCATAGATAGGTTGAATAACTGTTCGAAATGGTTCAAAGCACAGTAGCAACAACAACAATCATAACAAAAACATAACCCGCTCAAGACCCTTTGAACAGTTTCACACAAGTCAAAAAGTTCATTGACACGTCTCAAACTCGAAACACAACTTGAATTTACTTGTATTATTTTGCTAATTGCTGTTTTGGATGCAACGCACATAAAGTGAACTGCAAAATGACACAAATTCAGGGATTTTTTGTTTTGTTTAAACAGTAAATCACCTGATCATGTGCACCTTTTTGTTATGCTACAAACCGCCTAGACATTGTTCTATGTTTGACTTGTAGATAGTTGACATAGTTATAGATACTTTTGCTGATTAGCTTCGAACGTTCAAAGATTAGACAAATTTTCAGTGTGTGGTCAGTTCACAGCCACGTTATACAATAACGTGTTCACTGAGATCTTAAAATATAGAAACAACTCAGATAGAGTTTGATTTAGACTCAATCAAGTTTAAGATAAACTGCTTTTAAGTTGTTTTTATAACTACTTTGAAGTAATGTTTGACAAAGATTTAACACAGTTCGAGCAATTAAGAAGTCGTTTCTAGAAAGGATTCGTGAACACTATAAACTTTAAATAGAGAATTGACTAGCGTCCTTCCAGAAATTTCAGTCAATCTTGAGGTTTTCGTTTTAGTCAATAAATCTCGTATATTTTATAATTACAAATATTAAGCGACAGTTTTAAGAAACACATAAATTTGAATTTACATATTATTGTTATTGTTTGTCTTGAATATTAATTCTTAATGTCAGTCTCTGTACTGCACTGCTCAATATTATTTATTATTTTAAATATCAGCAATTTTTGGGAAAATCATATGATCGAGTCTTGGAAGAATCATATCAACAAAGATTCGTCGTGATATTTGTATGGGCTTTGGTTTCATTTTCGACTGTAGAATTTCTTTGAATTCTTGTTGAATCTAAGAACATTTTTGGGTCCCTTTGGGATTGATTTTTACTTTGCATGGTTTTTATTTCTATGCAAGTTTGGAGACACTAAGGAATCTCTACCTACCTACAGACAACTGTTAAATTCCGCACATACAGTGTAAATAGATTGTTTACAGGTAAACAAATTGTGATTAAACTTAATGATGCACACATCTACACAACACACACACACAAACACAAATAAACATACACAAATGGTTTCGGTCAAGTCTACAAATGTACTAGGCAGCTGCTTTGGTTCTGGTCCCGTCTGAGTAGAATTGGTGGATGGAATCGAATAATATAGGAAACATGCAAGAAAGAAAGACACTCACTCACACATCGATAAAGTTGAAGGGAATGTGGGGGAAATGCAAGGCATAAAACAAAAGTAAAGAACAGAAAAACACTAAAATAAACTGGCCAGTTTACCACACAAAAGACACAAAGAAAGCATGGTACGCAGGGGTTCTTGAAAGCTATGCATATGTGTCTATATACGATATCTGCTACTACTACTACTATCTGGATAAATAAACAGGGGATCTTTCCATGGTTTCTTCCGTTCAGTACACTCACTACGAAAATGCAAACGTCTGTAGTTCTTATTTCTTCAATTTCTGGCGGCACTTTTTATTCTAACCAAAAATTGAAAATGTACACATCGCGCGGTATTTTTATCGCCGTTACAATACACACATACGTTTATGTACATACATATATACATGCATATATATACATTTCTTTATAATTACTTTACTGAATAATACATATATTAATTCATTTAATTTCACATGTGCGTGGTTCTATTATCGCTTTCCTATACTTATTTGTATGGTATGTTTCTGTTATTTACTTTTTTGGAACTTGCAGCGTGTCAGGGCAGCGGTCAATTTTGTTGGTTTCCAAGATACGACAACGAAGAACGGTAGACGGAGGACCAGACGATGACCAGAACACGCCCGTTTCGCATACGTTACAATGCGCGACTGAAACTCACTCGAGAAATCGCTCGACGGGACTGACGCTCGAGACACTTTGAGTCTGTGTGAGTCTCTTGACTGCTGTGGCCGGCATAACAACAACACACAAGCATAACACGCGTTGCTTTGTTGGTATGTGTGTGAGCGCACAGTGTTTAAAAGCGTGAGGTAAGCGTAGTAAACCATGGAAACAGCTCAATATATATTTACGTATTTAAACTACAAAGTAAAAAACCTATTGGGAAAGTTTAAATAAATCTTATTTAACAAATCATAATAAGAATTGCTTATTTATGTATTGAGCAATATTGCCCAAATGTCATATAATAAGTATCATCAGGCAATTTAACTAGTATATACTAATTATAAAAACGATTCGAAACATACATTTCAAATTCTATTAAATAAATCACTCTCGAATAAACATTTGTATATCACTTTTATTTTAGTGCACCGTTCCATATATAATGACCACTGTGCGACGCAACAAGTTGAGCATGGTGGAAAATGCATGTAAAAGAGATTGCCATGTGCGCGAGAGACTGAACGAGAGATTCGATTGTTAATTAGAGATGACAGCGTGATCAAGCCAATTGAGCTAATTACAGCTGAAGTGGAAGGACGTGTTTTATTGCATATCAATTTGCAAACGAAATGTGTTTATAAGAGGTTATATTGGTAGATGGGCTCTAAAAGATTTTTCATTGCTCTAATAAGTTTATTTATTGCTTAACAACTCAAACAAATGTTAGATAAATATCGAAATAGCTACATAACTAATATCGCTGCATTACTCACACGCACAACTCTAATAAACAAAGCCGCCTAAAAGCAACAGGCAAACTAAACAGTGGCAACGCCGTAACGCCTGAAACGGCATCCATTGAACGAAAAACGGTGGAGAGGGGACGTAGATAAAACGTGTGAACAGGCACATACGCAAACAAACGCAAGCCAGACGTGAAACTGTAGAAGGAGATGCATAAGGAGAAAGGTTGCCAAGAGCAAGATCTGACAGATCGAGTACAATAAATGGAACCCGTTACCAGAAAATACCAGAAACAACGATTAGACGACAACAGACATGAAAAACAACATCAATAACAACAATGGCAACAACATAGAAAAAATGTTGACAAACTGCATTTACTAGACTCGCAGCCGGTGGACACTTGTTGTGTATTGCAGGAAATGTTGTCGTATCTCGTATCTGCACCCAGTAACAAATTGCAGAGCCCCTCCCCCAATTCCACCACTCACAACCAGTTACCTATTCAACAAAGAATGAGATGGTTGAGTTATTTGGGAGGGGGAGGCAGAGGCAGGGATCGTATTCATAAAGATTATGCATGGGCAGTGCAATTACAATGTCTTATCAGAAATCCAAAATGCTCCTTGTCAGCAGGCAGTAACTGTAAACATGTGTAACGACTTCTACAATCAATGGTTATAGCCCGGCAGTTTCGAGGTAGAGACCCAATTACAGTGAAAGTGCAACAGGTTGTTGTTTCAACAAGTTTGCAACTTAAACTGATAATTTGCCATCAGTCGTTATAGATACATTTCTTAGGCAACAGTGATTTCATTTGTATGCCAAGTATCAACGAAAAGATAACATCAAAAGAATGATTATAATATTGCATAACTGTCCCGACAAAAGCTCAACAAATCTAATTGATGTATACCTTAATTAATAATTAATTACTGATTCTACATTAAACACCTAAGTATAGGTAGCATGTGACTTTAAAGTTTAAACATATTGAAGCTTAATTTAAAACCTGTCATTTGATTTAAGAGCAAGAAAATAACTTTTTAAAACTGGTAAAAGAAGCCGTTAAAGTTAAATCAAATTCAAATAAATTAATGTATACAGAAATCTATCCAAACTTGGGCTGGACAAGCCAGTCCATCTGTTGCTCGACTTTATAGTACAACGTGCAGTTTGTTTAATTCAATGTCACATTGGATATTGTATAAATATATTAATAGAACAGGCATTCAAGCAATTAAAAACAAGGACAATTTGTGCACAAATATCAAATATTTATCGCAAACAATCGATAAAAGAAAGCAATTGAATACGAATACTATAAATACATATGAAAATGTTGTGAGACGTTATTAAAAAAGACACATTCGTGTTCACATTTGTATGTATCAAATTTCTTAAGAAAATTGTCAATTGGATCAAAAGCTAGCCGCAAGGCGAGAGGAACTTTTTCATTAATGCGCTTCAATGCACAATTAAATTTATACTATACTGTACTTTACTTTATTATATTATACTATACTATATTCTATTGTAATTGAGAACAAAAGTTTCACTTTCAGCAACAACTTTGTATACAAAATATAAGACAAACATCTAAAAGATACAATTAAACATCATATTCTTTCCAAAATCTAAAACAATTTAGATTTGTAAGGAAAATATTTGAAAAACAAAAAAAGTTGACTCACATCGAAACAGAAAAAGCTTTAAGGAACGGAAATTTAATTTATAATTAAGCTTCCCAATATATCCTGTAAACTTCCTTCCTTTTCATCATATTAAGGGCAATATCTCAGGCCATGAAAGCAACTAACGCATCGCGGTACAGTCTTCTTAATGTATTTTTAGACCAGTCAGTTAACTGGTCCTTCGACTATTTCCTAAATTAGTCACAAGCACTAATCACAGTCTTGACTGTCTAAGTCTATTTATAGGCAAAAAGCCAGTAAACAACTTGGCTTTAATGGAAGTTCTTCGAGTTGCGTATGAAACCAGTTAAAAAGACTAAAGACGAGCTGAATTTATGAGAAGAATATAATTTGTCGTCAATTTGATTATGTTAAATAGATTATAATACTAAACTAGATATGATTGACCCAGTTTAAATGTTTTTATAAACACGAGGAAATCAAAATTGGCAATAAGAATCAGACCGAAAATTGCATTAAGAATTATTGTCGTATTAGATAATTATCTATTATAATAGATACAAAAGATTTCACAAAGAATCTTGCGTATTTACCATGTTATGACTGAAAGATAAACATATATATCTCAACTATATATATTTCAGACTTTCGTCAATTGTTTTGGATTCTATACAACAAGTGCGTCATTGCGTTGGGCACGTGAGATCGCGGGGTTGAGGTTAGCTGGCAGATCAAATGGAGAACTTGTATTCTTTTAGAACAAAGTATACAAATGTACTCAGTTAGTATTTGAAATCTTTATAAATAGCACAAGTTGAACTTTTGGACCATAACTATATGGCATGTACATTCTATCAGGTGTTTCTTTGCATAATATATTGGAACTTGCACCCAAAGAAGAAGATGCTCTTTAGGGTATATATTGCAAAAGTAAAAAACAATATATTTTTTTTAATTTTGCCACTTTTTCTACGATCTGTAAACTCTTAATCCCTTCAATTGCATAACAATTGATTCATTTTTATAGTAGTACTTATATTTTAAGTAAAAACAATCGCATGTTCCAATAGTACCTCAATAATTGATATCTCCCAATACTACTCGTATATGCTGACTAATTATCGGAAAGTTTAAGCACTGACTATTTAATTTCATTAATCATTTTATCAGTTCCATGCTTAAATTCATTTATATCAATTAACAGTAAAGTAAACCATACAACCTTGAGGGCAGCACATTATATTTATTACTGTTTTTCGGGGGCTGCCATTAACTATCTTTATATGTAGTATAATATATGAATACCCGACGCCCGGCTAGACTGATAAAATGAATGGGCGGTAATAATTTCAGTTCGTGCTAGCTTCTGATTAAGGGTTAACAAAAATTACAGAAAATTAGCTAGAATCTAACTACTGTATTTAAGTATCTTTGCACCATTTATAAGACGGAACCCCAAATTATCAAACGTGTATAACAAACAAATTTTATTATTCTTTCTGCAAAATTTCAGCAAGCTTTAAGCCCTTTATCAATTTTAAAGACCTTGGCATGTTAATTATTTTGCTTATGGGGAAATTCTATTTTCTCAGAGCTTATCATGCGGCATTACGTTTTTTTTTTACCCGGTCAGGTGGTATGGAGGTAGACACAGATAACGAAAGACATTCAGATGTTAACCGATAACGAAAAAAAAATTGGACTTTAAGATAGAATCTGGAGAAACAACGTCATCAACTGAATTTGTCGTAACAACTTTTACAATTAGATAATATAATTATATGATATTTGTAGTCATGGGATTCTCTAGTTTCGCTCTGATTGCAACACTCAACTGATGAAATCATTCTTTATACTAAGGAAACCCGAAGCGTTTGTTTTAGCATGAAATTTCAGATAACACGCTTTGTAGTGCTCCCCTTTCTGTAAATAAAGCGTAAATGTGTGATATTGGATTTTTCGAAGAGCTGTTACGTGACAGCTTTGTAGAGTAGAAGAGAATTCGAAAGAATGAATGTTACAAGTATTTAAATATTTTTAAAAACATATAAAGAAAACTGAATCATCTTATAGGAAAAAGTTAAAAGCACTTTACTTTCAGGATATGTATTTGACAAAGTAAATCATTCTATTGACCAACTTTCCGCATTATTGGCCATAAAATCAGTTAGCCTTAAGGGGCTTGTCACTGCCTAATGACCCAACACGAAACACACCCACGTAAGTACTACACACAAAGTTTGTTTTCAAGGTCGCAGGGGTAAAACGTTAAGTAAATGAATTTCCACTTGTCGTCTTAAGTGTAGAATAGTTGTAGTTAGGTTAGCCACTTACCATTTTGGTAGTTTCCTTAGCCATGGCTATTTATATTTTATTTCTAATTCCCTTTCTTTGAAAATTTTGAGAAATGTTCGCACAAAAATTATTTCATAATTTTTTTACACTTTCTATTTGCGGCACTACGTAGACGTCGCCAGACCAATTCTACGGGGTCTAGACAACTGTTTTATTGTATGTTCTGCGACGCTCGATGACAAATTTGCGAATGCGCCCCACATCGCATTTTCTTCCACATTCTCCATCTTATACTTAAAGTCGTCAAAAGGCAAAGGCAAATCTCCGATAAGCGTGTTTGCCGAGAGTGTGAAAAAGTTTCAAATCAACTGCGTGAGTGAGAGCGAGCCAGAGACAGTTACTGTGTGTGAGTATTGTTCAGCTGGGCATGTGTGTGGGTGTTTGTGTGTATTTATGTGTGGGGGTGTGGGCTGACTGCGCTGCCACTGACCTTCTCTTTAACAATAAAACTAGCATTGACCTTTAATTATCCCTTCATCGCCTTCCGTGCACTTTGTATTTTTGACGTGACGTTACCATTGCATGGTATGATGAAAACTCATTCATAAAACGACAAACAATTAACGTTGGTTAGTGACGTCAGTGTAAGACATTTGGCAGTCATGCGAGCGGTTATTAAAGTTTATGGAAGGTGTAAAACAGTTGAACACACAAAACCGGCAATTGGGCAGATTCCATTGACTACCAAGTTGAACATTATTATTAACTAGTATATGATTGACAAGTTAGTTAATGCCCTAATATAAATATATTTTTCTTAAACCATAATTAATAATATAATATAAGTTGTTGAAATGAATCGATCACAAATATTTTAAATATTGTGCAACTTGTATTATTAAAATTATTTGTTAATATTAAAACTATTATTTAAAATCTCTTAAATGCTTTAGTTTTTAATATATATATTTACTTTGAATTCAATCAAGTTTAGGTAAATACTTGTAATTTTAGAAAAAGCGCAATTGTAATTTACAATATTTTCTATACGATTCGTTAAGGTGGCGAAAGGCTAATTTATTATCCAATAAAGTGCAATTTTAAACAAACGGAAAACAACGGAAATTTAATTTTAAAATGAAAAAAGGAACGGTAAATATGTAGTTCCAAAAAAGCGGCGCTATGTTAAAATATGGCAAATAGAGGGCGTTTCGAGAAACTCGACAGCTCTGGTCTTGTCTCATTTGAGAGTGCGTGTGCCTAAAAGTATGCACCAAATTTTCACAGCTGGCGCGCGCTTTTAAAAATAAATTGGATAGTTTAATTAATTTTTTTAGGTAACAAAACCAATTTGTTTAGACGAATCAATAAAATTCGAAATTAGAGAAAATCAAGTAGATTATTTAAAAATATCTTTCGTTTTTGTAGCTCTTCTGGGGCATAAACTTAAAAAATCTGAAAATTTCTGAAGACATTTATAATATTCTGAAAACAACCATGCAAAGTTTCAAATTTTTCTGTGCTGTCTCAGAATAGAGGGAATCCGGTGAGTGATCACCCGGTACTAGGACACTAGGGCTGTGAAGTTTTCCACAGAAAAATGAAAATCAAAAATGTTAGCGCAATCTATTGCTTGCTTTCGCCGCTTTTTTGGAACTACGAATTGTTTTTGGCGCCATCTATTGTTTACTGGCGCCCCTTTTTTGGAACTACACTTTTCTTTTTGTTTTGCAAAAACGAAATTCAAATTTTTCCGTTGCCGGCTCAGCGCCATTTGAGTTTTTGTCGTTGAATAACTTTTGAACCATAAGAGATAATCGAATAATTTTAATGGCATATGATAGATAACTGACTTATCTATAATATGAACGTTTGAAAAGGGCGCTAATTCATCTTGGTGCTTACATATTAGTTCCCAAAGTCGGAAAATGTGAGTCTTACAGAAAAAAAGGAATACATGCATTGAAGATATATTTTAATTGATATTTATTAACACAAAAGCCGCTATATCTATTTAAAGGACAATAATATAATAATGAGAATAAAAACTAAAACAAAACAAATGCTTTTATACTTTCTTATTATTTTCTTAATTTCAATAAGTAACTATCTGAACTTTAAATAAAACAATTAATAAAGATTATCATAAAATAACGAAATTGATAAAAAATAAAGGTTTAATTATGCGGCAGTGTTAAATATTGCTAAACATTATATAGTTGCCCCATCTGGCTATTTCTACTTGCCACAATTGAGACCTCATATACTAGTTTAAAAATTAATTCAAATGACTTTAATCAAACGGATATATACAAATTTTTAAAGATCAAATTACAAAGTATTGGAATTGTGCATATGTTTGATAAATGATCAAGAAGTAAGTTAACAAAATTATATTAATCTTCTGTTAATTACAACGCGCTATATTCAAATTGACACAATAGGATTACTTTAAAAGTGTTTTTCTCAATCCCTTTATCATTATTAAGTTATCTATTGAAGTGAATATCATACACAATCTGAATAGAGAAATTTGTTTACAAACTGGTTTTCAATTCTAAATAACAAATTGAATATTAAATTTCCAGTTGCGTTGAGCGGAAGTATGGATATATATGAAGTAAGATCAACGTACTGCAAAGTCATCATTATCATCATTATGATCATCCGCAGCAGCAACATCCTTGTCGCAGGATCAAGAGCTGACGCAGCAGCAGCAGCAGCTCTTCCCCCGTTAACACCCATTGCAGTTTATTTGTATTTTCAGAAGGAACACTCAAAAGCCAAAAACACAACCCTATGACTAGAACAAAAACTAATAATAAAAAACCGCTGCAGTTGCGCGTTACTGTCAGATGACGATGATGATTATGATGATGATGATGGTGCAAGAGAGCAGAGGGCAGAGGAGCGCAGCAGCAGTCTGCGCGTCAGTCTCATTGTTCCGCCGTCGATTGGGCAAGAAGGATAACGAACTCTCCGGGGCAGGAGCAGTCACTCAGTCAGCCTATTCGCATTCACAGACATTCTGATTCCCATTCCCATTCCCAATCTCATTCCATTCATTCGGCCCATGCAATCAGCCGCTGCCGCTGCCGAGGTCGGGTCGCTCGGCCTCATCCTCGTCTACCCTTTTCACGGCATTGAATTTCCCCCTTTATTTTTTAGCAGCGTCGCTTTTTGTTTTTGTTTCGTTCGCCTCGTTCAAATCCGAGGATTTTGCAGCATCCTGCAGTTTATGGAATACCCTATAAAGAGAGTGTATAAGTTATAGAGTTGTAGACCAAGTCATTAGTTAGCCAGAACAAGCTTTATAACTTAATTTAATTAAGTTATAAGCATCAATGATATAACATTGAAATTAATAATAATAAATACTTCCGTCTTTTCAGTATAAGGATTTCTATCACTGATCTTCGGACATTTAATTTGAAACTCTATTGGGTTTCTACATATTTTATTATTTATTTTATTTACATATTTATTATTATTTATCCTATAGATTAAAAGACCAAAAACCTTCAGTCACTTTTTTTTAGCAATTCTATATTATAGAACACATTTTCTCCTATTTTTCTAGATTCAATAGTTTTCTCAGCTACTCAAAAATTGTTTACAAAGTAAATTATTGTCGCATTTTTATAGTGTAACATATACATTTAATACATTTACTTTTTAGACTTTTCTGTTCTTAAACTTTTCTAGTTTATTCAGTTTCGTTATAACTCTTTACAGGGTAGTGCTTAGTCGACTTCACATTTCAACTCAACGTTCTCAATATTTCTTTCAGCGCAGCTGCTTCGGTTTTAAACTGTGACGTGATTTCTTCTAGTAAGTTGATCGGTACTTGATGATGCAGGCAAGAGATCCTTGAGAGATGCTTAACTTTAAAGTTGGAATATTTGGTGTAGGTGTTGATTGGGTTGATTGATTCTTCTACAGCTTTGCTGCGGGCAAGTCAATAACTACATAAGTAAATGGCAGTCTACAGTTTCAGGTTCAGTTTCAGTTGCAGGAGAGTTTCGGGGAGATTCAGTTACGTTGAGATCCTCCCCTTTGGCTCAATACACGCAGAATTGTGCACAAAACCGTAAGTAATTGCTGGGATATGCGTGCAAATATTTTACGTTTTTGCCCAAAAAAAGTGCCCAAAAACCTATCGAGGGTAACCCCTCGTTGTTGTAATTAAAAAAAATTTCAGGTTCAGTGTGCAAAGGGCTAGATGAGGAGCGTGATTGCGCAAATGTTTAGGAAAGGTAAAAACACTTCCTATATAAGAGTTTTTCATGTACTTTTCCAAACATTTCCATATGTTTTTTGTCATATCTCTGCAGAGTTTTTATAGCGCAATTGCTTGATTGACTGTTTGATCATCTTTGCATCTTTGTATCTTTGATAATCCCAATAGTTTTTCTCTTTTTGGCGATTGTCTGTAATTAGTTGCGCATCTTCCGTCTTTTTTGTCATTTTCTGTGCCTGCTGTTTCTAGGTTGACAAGAGAGGAGGGGGGGATGCTGCCAAGAAACTTCCTCTTTTTTTGGATAGCCCAAAGAATTTTTTTTCTTGTTTGCCTGCTTCATGTTTTACCTGGCTGTGTGTTTCTCATAACTTCTATGCAGTTCATTCACCCTAGAATGAAAATTTTAAAATTTCTAAAACGAACTCTTAAGATTTTCTGCTTGGGATAAAAAATGAACTCGCATGATAAATTTGTAAATATAAGTTATAAATATGTGTTACATTATTTAAAAAATTTTTTTAAATAAAAACCGGTAAAGTTAAAATTAATAAGTTGACCAATAACTTATAAGTTATAAGTTTACGACCGTTTTTTATTAATAAATTCCTTATAAGAGAACAAGAAAACATCATTTTTCTTCAAGGTTATGTCTGGATAATTAGTTTACTTTATAAAAGCTTTTCTTGGTTATGTTTAAGTAGAAATGTATATAAGGTTTGTAAACTGATTATTACTTTTAATTTTTAATATTACTGATCTGAAGTTCCCTTTTATTAAAAAGAAATCAAAAAAAATTTTCTTATTTGGAAAAAGAAAAGTTAATTTCTTAAAAGTTTGACACATTGGATATATTTATATATGGCAGTAAATAAAATTTAATAGATACACACTATTATAAAAAATCATTGTTCTTTACTTAGTTCCTTTTATCTTATAGATTTCTCGCAGAGTCTTAGGAACCACTTCATAATTTCAATAGGCCACAAAATATGCAAATAAGTAAGGAGCTCACAAAACTGTCAAACAGATTGCAGAAAAATAAGAAAAAGAAATTCCAAAAGGCAGGCAAATGTCCTTTTTGAAAGGAAAACAGGAAAGTAAAAAAGAAATCTATGCAGAAAGCGCGCCAAATACGTAAAAAAAAGAAACTCGGCAGGCAAAACAAAAGATGAAACGGATCAATCTGCAAGATACTTTGCAACCAAGTGTGAGTGTGAGAGTGTGTGTGAGTGTGTGACTGTGCGTATGTGTGTGCAAATGCCTCAAAAGGTGTGTCAACAAAGGGACGCAAAAGAATCTCCGACTGAGTCTGGCGTGGTCTGGCGGATTATTGCGCAAGGACAACCTCATGATCACTTTGGCTTCATAATAATGACGATTCCTGTGTGTGTGTTTGAGAGTGTATCTGTGTATGTGGCACACAATAGGGAGCGAAACTAAAAACCACGTCGCGCTGCGCTGGCAACCCGTTTTTTAGGGTTTTTTTTAGGGTTGTCCAGGGGGATGATGTTCCCTTTTTGCCGCGCAAATTACGTTTCACCCCTTTGTAAAAAAAAAAAAAACGTAAAATAAAATAAAGGCGAGAGGCGAGAGACGATCGCCTCAAACTTTTTTCGCGCTCGACGCAGCAGTGAATGATTTTTTAAAAAATTTTCAAACCCAATCGACGGTTTTAGTCGTCAAAAGTGCGTGGCAGGACGAGCAACGGGCGCCAAAAGAAGCCATGAAATAAGTTTTAAAAAAATCACAAACAAATTATTAATCAAAATCTAGACACTTGGCATATTACAAAAAAAATGATTGTTACATTTAACAATTAAAATAAAAAGTTAAATAAATACAAGTGAATATATTTAATATAAATACCAAAAGTCGTGAAAGCAAAGCACGTGCTTTGTGCGCATTTTTGGATTTTGCGCATTTCAAACTTTAAAGTGTAAACTGAACGAGAAAGAGAGAACGAAAAAGAGCCCGAAAGGAGAGAGAGTAAAAAGTGTAAAACGCCGACAAAAAAGCAAAATAACGACATAAAAAACGCAACTGCAAAGCAAAAGCAAAATCAAATTTGTAATTCGTAAAAAAATCACAAAAAAAAGAATGTATAAACCAAAAACACATTTTTAAGCAAAATATTAAAAATGTGTAATTTTTTTATACTGTAATATAAAGAACTGGATTAAAGTTTACCAAGAAATCATCAAAAATATTGTAAAAAGCGAGAAAAAAAAACAATTGACAATTGGCGAATAAAAAGAAAATCAAAATTGTGGCACATTTTTTTTGGTAAGCTTTACAGCAAAAAAAAATTATTAAAAAATTCAAAGAAAATGCATATTTTCAAAGAAATATTGGCAAAAGTTTTTAACAATTGATGAGGTCTGTTTTATTTAATGCGCAACTTTTTCACGTGTGCATGAATATGTATGCGTGTGTGTGTATGTGTGTGTCAAAGATGGCCGCTGTGCGAGCGAGTGAGACAGCAACAAGGAAATGTCCTTCGTTCGGACTGTTGCTTATTTCTTATAATTTGTTTAGTTGCTGCTTAAATGATATTAGAAGATTTCATTAATTATCAGTTTATTATTATATTAATTTTAATAATTTTAATATTAATAATATCTGTGAGGAAGGGAAAAGATGTCGAAATTAATATGTAAATGAAGTTGAAGATTACATAAGACATCTTTAGATATTTCGACAACTCCTGAACTTCCTAATAAATAAAGTTATTTAGTTCTTTGCCATACATTGTCGTGCATTTTGATATATGTATACTTCACACACCCCGAAATATTTCTTTAGGCACACACAATTTTTATAAAATTTTCCTATTTACAGCTTTTCTGGTATTTTAAAGAAATTTAAAAAGTAGTAATAAGCGATTCTTATTATCATTTATACAATGCACAATTCTGATCACCAATACTAGTGCTTACTAGTTTTTACATTCAGCAGGAAATTTTGGAATCAGTATCACAAAAATTGTGTTACTTTTTCGACGACGAACATAAATTTTTAATTTACTTTTAAAAGACGTAGTAGGCTGATTTAATAAAGAGTTATCATATCCATAGTAGGCGGATTTGTCTAAAAATTTCATGTCATTCATTCAGGAGATACTGATTAGCGACCCATCACAAAAAAAGGAGCGATTACTGATTGAATTATCTGTAATATTAACAGACTAGCTTTTGAACTTAGTAGGACATTTTTAACAATTAAATATATAAAAGCTTTGTCTTAAGCCCAAGGAAATGTAAAGTACAAATATGTAGTTTGACAAGTGATACTGATTGCATTTTTAAAATGACTTACTTACTTTTAAAAAAAGATAGTAGGATAATTTAATAAAAAGTCATAAATAAAATTTATAAGTCACCTTCCATTGTTATTAGAAGGTATCATGTAATGTCAGTTAAGTAGCCAATAATGATTGTATTATCTGTTGAATGCCTCCAATGCTTTTCAACCAATCAATGTTACTCCATGTATGCAAAAATATTAGCTAATATAACACAAACTTTTGTAATATGGTAACAATGACATATTTAGCTTAATAAAATAATATAATAATCTGTAATATATCTGTCATGGTAGCAAAAATTTATTTGTTTTATAAAATTATTGTGCTTTTTCAGATGTCATATATTAAACTTATATAAATTTAACTTATTCTTTTGGAAGATATTAATAAAAGGGGCTCAAGTGTAAATAGGAACACGATTCTTAAACTCAGACTTCTTCAGCAGTTTATATCTGAGAATATCTAATTCTTTTTTTTTCAAAGTAAATTAAAACGAACATAATTTTGTTATACTCAAACACTTAATAGTTCCTCAACCAAAGTCAAATGGCTTACAAATTAGATTACAATTGGCTAAATTTAATTTAAAACTTTGTATCTGATTATAATAATTTAATGATGTTAACATTTTAACAAAATCTAATAATTTTATTGTTTCAATTGTTGCATAAACTTAAAAATATTTAACTTTTATGTTATGAGTTTTATGTACGCCATTTTAGAGCAGAAACATAGAACAACCCCTCGCGGACAACTCGATCAGAGACTGACCATACTACAATGACAGAGACAGAGAGAGCGAGACTTGGCCTCTAACCAACCCTTAACGCATATTGATAAAGGAGCTACCCTTACCACCACCAACAATCGAATGGTCAAGCGAAGTGAACCAAAAATATAACAATAACAATAAGGCAGAGAGAGTGTAGGGGTGTGAGGATACAGAGTAATATGAAACTAAGGGAGAGTGTGAGGGAAGAAGCAGATGGTAAATTGGGCAGGCCTTGAGCTGGTCAGTAAAGTGACCAATGACAACATACAAAAATGGCAAAGTTCAGGCATGTGCTCTTAAGTGCAAAATATTGCTGCAGATAATGCAATTAAAAAAGCAAGAATAATCAAATACCTATTTGTAATTGCAATTGGTTTTGAAGATTCAACCAATTACAATTCTCAATTACAACAAACAGAAATTATCTATGTTATTTGTTAATATAATAAATTATAAACAATCCTTAAAATTGCAGGATATAATAATATGTAAATATGTAATACATAAAAATGTAGCTGGCTCAAAGTTTGATTAATTTATTAATTTGACACTTTAATAAGAAGAACAGACAAACAAAAACTTGATAAAAACAAAGGAGAAAGTTAAGAGTTATTTGAAAAAATGGCAGACTCTTTTAAGTATTAATTCAAGATTTCGATTCGAGCTTTAAGCGAACTCTATACTGCTAGAACCATGTTTATAGTTCACTTATTTTTATTTTAAAATGTATTATGAAAATTTAATACATTTTAAAATAAATTTAAAAATATTGAGCACAAATCTTTTTAATTAGAAATGCAGTTGTAAACTTTTGACGGTAATAAAGACAATAATATGAAAAGCTGTATCGGAAGTCTTAACAATTAATGTTTTACTATATTTTAAGTAAGAATTCTCGAAGAATTCATAACATTTCAAGTACTATATAGCTTTTATCCGATGCTCTATTCACTTTTTCCTAGATACTTGTTACAAATTCGCAGAGTATTTCTTTTTATTATTTGATTCTATGTCGACTGGCTCCTTTGGGAACAAAAGCTGTCCAAATCTATAAACAAACAAATGTTTGCCAGAATTAAGCAATTAAAAGCTGTGTCTTCATACAAAAAGATGGACAGAGAACAGGTAGAGAGAGTACGGGGTAGAGAGGGGAAGAGGTGATAAAGAGGAGGGTAAAAACGTGAACTTTTTGATGTTTGGTCTGACAACCCCATGCGGCATCAATTGAAAAGCGTGAAAATGCATTTTCCATGTTAGCTGCTATTCAAATTGCTTAATTGCATATTAAATATGCAGAAAAGTAGGCAAAAAGTATAAAATACAGGTAAACACACACATACTAATACAAATGCGTATTTACATATATGAGCAGCTACAGGACGATGACCAAATTGTCATCCTGCGGCAAGTATGTGTGTGTGTGTCTCTCTGTGTGTGTATGTGTGTTGAGTGTGGAAATATTTGTATCAACAAACATTAACTCACTTGACAGTTTTCTGGCTACTCACAGCAGCTGCCCCATCCCTTCAGTCTCTTTGCCACCTGACCCCTCCTTTATACAACAAAGTGACACCTGATTTGCCACACACTCACACACACACTGAGAGAATTCCTCATATATAAAGCAGATTTACCTTTGCGTAACCAATCCGAAAAAAGGTTAAAAGTCAAGAGCAGAAAACCGGAGGGGGAATATATAAATGGGAGGGGAGGCATCTATAGGCTGCCTGCCGGATATTCTTTTTTAATTGACGAGTCGAGTTGAGAACTGAAAGCCGAAAGAACTGAGAACTACGGCGGAATATCAAATGCGGTAAAGCAAGTACGTATTGCCTTAATAGAATTTCCATTTATGTCCATTAGCCACACAAAAGGTGGAACGACATTCAGTCTATCTACAGTTACCTGCCCATATATTATGGGCCAATTCGAAGGGAAGGAATTCAGGAAAGGAATCATCATATATTTTATATTATATGTTTTTTAACATTCAAATGGAAATTGACAGCTGAAATATAATTAAATTATCAAAATGATGGAAGGAGAAAGTTGGGAGCAGGACAAATAAATTAACCAAAGGGCAAGAAATATATTAATATTAAAATTTCAGAATGATTTTTGAGCGAATCACCTGCCGAAAATGATTTATCTACATTTAATTTAAATACGTAAATCTATTAACATTTATATTTAAAATAGTTGACCTTAAAGCTGACTTAAAGTCTTTTTTTAAATAGTTACTTGTTTTGTTACTTTTAGATATTGTTTGTAGACTTTAGAGCAAAATATTTGCTAGAAATTCAAATGTAAATAACACATAACACATTTTCTAGACAAAATATTTCACAAGTACTAAGCATAAACCATACATGTTTAATAACTTATATTTTCTTAGGATATACTGTTTTCTAAAAGATATAAAGAAAGAAGCCTAATAATGTTGGCATACTTCATAAACTTACATTTCGCATAAGTATGAGAAATAGACAGTTTTAAAATTTTCTGCTTAGAAGGATCTCAAAGTGCTAAGGATTTAATTTATATTTAATATAGCAACAATTCGACTTGAAGAAGTAGACAATTTTAACAATGCTCTGCTTAAAAGGATTTTAAAGTGCTAAAGATTTAATATCTTTTCAATATAGGAACAATACAACTTGAAACTTTCCTTCAACTTTCTACTCAGTAACTGAAAATCTTTTGCAACGACTTCTGCTCCATTGAAAACATTGAAATTTCTTATATGTATAACTAAATACTTAGCCTTGATGAACTTTCTGCACATACGCCAGGATCTATTGTTTACCCGATAATTCTTGCAAAGATTCAACTCAATTAACAAGTTACGTGTCTATGTCTGGAGACGTCAGGAAACTTTTCTCAAAAAAAAAAGCAAAGGTTAAAAAAGAATCAACAATTTTTCTAGCAAATCAATTAGAAAAATTTCCAAAGTTTTTGAGCGTTGAAAATGTTGTTCGTAGACAAAACAGAAAATGGCGTGGCAACCGCAGGACGACAGAAATTGTAGAGGGGGAGAGGATAAATATTTCCTAATGGCTGCTGAGGTAAACGGGGCTGACTGACTGGCTGTCAGTTGTATTGTGCTGTGACTTTTTAACCTAATGAATAATAAATTGGGCCAATTGTCACGCAAAAACAACGCAAACATTTGCCGGGTTAAGCACAAGTATAAGGATAAGAATAAGGATAAGGGTAAGAATAACTGTAAGGATAAAGCGAAGGCATTGTTTCGACTGCCAGCCAGCATTTCCAAATAGTAGACACATTTTCCAGCTTTTCCTGTTGTTGTTACGGATATTTTGTTTTCTTTTGCAAATGTCGCCTTCGATAGATTTTGGCATTTGTTAAGTTGCGCCAACTCGCTGGGGAAATTGCAGCCAAATGTGGCAAGTAGTAGAAGGCGGCAGGAGGCAGGAGGCAGGCTGGTGGCAGGTGGCATGCAACATCATTAGCTTTAGGTGGCAGCTTGCATTTGTTTTCCCATTCTCAGATCCATAACAAAAGTAATTAGCATATTGAAATGTTGCCGTGGCTCATCAATAATTTAGTTACACTTCATGTTGCACGGTTGCATGCTGCAAAATTGCACGCTTGCAGCTTGTCTAGTTTTAGCAACATGTTACGCTTGCTTGTTTAACTAAATATTTAATTGCAAAAAATCTTATACGACTTTACAACAATGTATCGATTTAGGAATGAGGTGAAAGGGGTAAGACAGCCTCTTAAAAGCGTGTCAACAGCTTGTCAATCACAATTTGGCAAATAAAATGTAAATGTCATTCAAATATTTAGTTTGTCAATGTGTTGATGTGGTTGTAGTTTGGTTGATTGAAGGCTTAGGGATTTCCTGGACCATAGGTGAAGGGAGTAAAATCGGACTTAAAAGCCTAAATTTGAATTTCTTTCATTGAAAAACTTAAGTTTTCTCTTACGGTTTTTAAAGTGTTACTACCTAATAAGTATAAGGCTTTAAACTTTCAATGACACTAGCCGATTCTTGTATAATAACTTAATTAAAAAGCTAGTTCTATTATATTAACTTACTTTAAAAATGCCGGAAATTTTTTGTCTGTAAAACTGAATAAAGTGGAATTTAAATTGATTACATAGTTTATCCTAAATACATATATCTCAAATGTTATTTTAAATAAAGCTTATTATAGTAATCTTTATTTAAAACCTAACGAAAGTTTGAATATACTAAATATATTTAGTGAAAACTACAAGCAAAAGTATAGTAAAATAATGTGTAATCAACTTTAAATGTGGATTATAGTGTCAATGTATCAAATAAACTTTGAAAGCGCCCTAAAACTTAACATAAGTTTAAATGCTTTAATTATATTTACTAAAAACTTCAACTAACAATAAGAATACAGTTAACTAATCTACAATCAATTTAAAAACATATTATCGTGCTGATATTTTAGTAGCCCACAATTAATAACCCTGGCATCTATCAATCAAATAAGTCATTCCAATTGAAGCTGTCGATATCTACCTCAATCAACTCGAATATGTCAGAGCTCTTGATGAGCTGATGTCGGTCAAAAGATAGGCCTAATAGGTCTAACGGAGGCATTTAAACACTTAGCAAACTTTTCAACTGGCTTTTAGGCATATATAAATCATAGATATATCACAATTGGGGGCGTTACAAAGTTTAATTTAATAACTATCACAGGTAAAACTTACAACTGGCATAATTTACGCTTGCGCAGATCAATGTGATGACAAGAACAACGAAGGCCAACGCTCATTGGCCGTTGATTACAACGGTAAAAGCCGAAAGCGACAAACGACTTCAATTTCCGCATCGCACATTACGTATACGCCGCATTGTCACAAGGAATCAAACTTAGGGTTTGTTGCCACGACTTCACCTGTTCCGTCGTTCGTTATGCGAGTCGAAGCTCGTGCAACGTCGTGCTTGCCACAACAAGGATCACAGGACACAACGTTACAGCATTCGAAACGCAATTGCAGTTCAAGTGCAGCACTCACACCGTGCAGACGTCTTTGCTCTGACAAACAAAACAAAAGTCAACTCACAATTATATTGTTACAAGTGCTAAAAGTATTTTATCTTACAAGTCTGCTTGAAGAAGCCAAGTCAGCTACTATACGACGCCTATATCATTTTGATTGTTGCTCAGAAAGCCCTTCATTTTAAACATGGCTTTCGAGTAATAATCGAAACCAAATAAGCGATCCCAACAACTCTTAAGTAGCTGACCAAGTTCAAAGGGTGAGTTCTACTTTAATTATTCTCAAATTTCTAATTCTAATATAAAATAAAACAACTACTTTGCTAATGGATTATGTATTTAACTAACTAATTTTGTTACTATGTAACTAAAAAATTGATCTTACGAATAAAAAATAAAAACTAGCATCAGCGTTTTTAAGTTTACTAAAATCAATTAAACATATTTAAATTCGTTGCTTCTTTTAAGTTGTAGTTGGTTGTTTCATTTTTAAAAAACATTGTACATTAACTTATAAGTTAATATGTACATACATACATTTAATTAACAGTAATATTCATAGACCATTATGATAAAAGTAATCCTTTTCTTTTAATTTAACTCAACCAATTTTTAATCTGTATGCGAAAAAGTGCCTCGAATCTTCTTTAGATTAATACAACTAAAATTCTTATTTATTTTTTATCTATATTTATTTATCTTATTTATTTGGTCTTAAATATCTGTTTAAGTTACAAGATTTGCATATACATCTTATTATTAATAATATTATATTGTAGTAAATTATTATTAATTATAATAAATTATTGTTATGTTATTATTAAATATTTAACATAAATTACATACTATAACATGCTTATCTGACTTTCTATTTTGAAACATCTAAAACTACCATTGTTATTTAAAGCTACTTTTAAGTAATAAAATCTTACAAACATATTCCCATATGATAAGATTTTAAGAATAAGTATTAAGATTGTGAGCACTAAACCTTAAGAAAATGAATCAAGTTAAATATTAAAACATTGGTAAATATATGCCTTAAAGAACTCAAATAACAAGTTTTGCTCTTAATTGAAATCTTTAGTAATAATATTACAGATTATGGGTTCTCGAGTCAGTTGATTTAATTGAGACTCCAAATTTTCGGTTATATTTCTTTTAATTTCCGAGTACTCCCAAAATTAATTCCCACAAGCCACCCGCATTTATTTTTACGTGTTAAAGACTTCCTCTAATGCAATTAGTCATCAACAAAACAAAAAAAAACAAAACTGTCGATGAACTTTTTGGCCCAAAAGACAACAAATGTGGCAAAAGCGAGAAGTGACCTTCACATTGAATGCGTCGACCCGAGTGTTGGAGGTGGGTGTCAATGCACCTAAACTCGTTTTTTTTGAGGCAACTATTCAGTTAGCACTATTATGTATTATTTATTTTGGCTAAGTCGTCAAAAGACAAAGTTTTTATAGCGAACTTACTGGGAATTAGCAATTCGCAAACAAAAGGTGAGACGTCAAAAACAAAATAAACTGGCTAAGATCAATGAACCTGGTTATATTTGTCGGATGGGCGATATGTTTCTGGGTTTCTGGCTTTCTGGTTTTCGGTTTCATTTGAACTAATTTCAAGATAAGCGTCACATGTCTCAGTTGTCAAAAGAGTTGAAAAGAATAATCAATTAATATTCAATCTATTGTTGTGGCCTATTGAACTGATTTGTTATTTAACTGTTCCTGTTTCAATTCAATTCCTGATTGCTTCTTGAGTTGGCTTTCAATTACTCATTCAATTAATATTCCATATTGTTACCATATCAAACTGCATTCAATGCGCTTCCACCTGCATATATTTGATTCGTCTTCTGTCATTGAGGATTTTTGTCAATTCAGTTTAATTTATATTTTAAGGGCAATGTTAATGTCAAAAGCAATACATAATTAACATTTCCAGAATTACATTGATAGCGTTAGCTGTGTGTCAACATTGAAAATCAATTATGTAGGCACGTCGTCTCATCATTATGCATAACTGCATTCGAAATTTGCATAATATCGATGATGGGGCCAAGTCCAATTTCTGATGGAAATATGACGGTTAAGGTTATTTACACACATCCATTATAAAGCTTTCCGACATATCTTTTAGTAGACAATTGCATCTATAATAAAACATACTAGCTAAACGACTATTTCCGGTTCCGTTTGAAGTTTTACTTTGCTCCAGATCTAGATCAATTTGATAAGGTGTCTTAATAATATAAATAGTATAACTTAAAACCAGCTTAATTTCTAATAAAATCATGTTCTAATTATTTAATACTACATATTGTATCTTAAAGAATTACTTCAATAAAATATAACTAATATATTTTTGTGTGTTACCTTTTAAGCTTCAGGAATTTACAAAACCGTTGCTAGTAAAACTCAAAACCGTGCGTAAAAAGACATAAAATAATCGACGAATAATAAATATACATAGATACTAATTTAGTTTGATTAAAAGATATTCTTTGGTCTTAAATAAGAAAAACACACAGATAATAACAATTAATCTAATATAAATTAGTATGTAAATAAATTTACACAATTTCAAAAATATATGTTATATGATTTACCTTATTTTACATCCGCTCGTAAGGGATGTACTAAAGTTTAGTAACAGTTTAGTAACTAAACCGTTGTTAATAAAATTCAAAAAAACGTGTGTAAACATTGTATTATGTCATACTTAAGTTGCGATGCACAACAAACAGTAAGGTAAGTACGTGTTATAAATTATATGTATACAACAATAAAATATTAAATAAGGATAATGGGCCAATAAACTTGTTGCAACTTGTACAATTGAAAGTAAATAAACAATGCGTATCAACACAACTATTTGTCACCCATTCAATTCAATGTCATGAACTTCATTGGGTCATAAAACGCAAAACACAAAAAGTTTTTGTTGCTTTTGTTTACGTTTCAGTTTCGGTTTCATTTTCGGTGTATTCGGCATCTCCTTAATTGTGTACACACTGACAGACAGTCCAAGAGTGGGTGAGAGATACGAAGAGTGGGAGCTGACGAACAGACGAACCAATTGAAATGCCAAAACGTGTGCGTTCTGTGAGTGTGTGTGTTTGTGAGTATGGTGCAGCACATGGGAGACACGGAGGTGCAGTCGTTAAGCGTAAAGCTCGAAAAGCTTTAACGGCAACAGGTGGTTGAGACACTTCCGTTCGTTATCAAAAAGCTCGAGCCGAGCGTTTGCTAATCCGCATAGAACAGCAGCAAATAAGTCAGTGGAACAGTCGGTTCGACCCATATATAAATTAATTGGCACACAGAATATTTGTGACAGTTCGTTGAATGGTTTCGCAACGGCAAACGCTTAACGGTTAATTTGTTTAAAAAACAAATATGTTGAAATTTATAAACGTTTTTGTTGTTTTCTATGTTATGAAATGTGCGCAAGCGCAAATTGCTTGTAAGTGCTACGAAAACTTTAAGAAAACTGAAATAAATAAAAGCAAAATTAATACAGCTATAAAAATTATATTAAAATTTAAATAGTTACGGATCAGCCGTGTACTGTACGTAATCCTAAGATCGTTGGCGGCAGCGAGGCCGAGCGTAATGAAATGCCTTTTATGGTGAGTCTAATGCGACGCGGTGGTCACTTTTGTGGCGGCACCATTATACATGAACGCTGGATTCTGACCGCTGGACACTGCATCTGTAATGGCCTACAAAAGTTCATGAAGCCCGCACAAATCCAGGGCGTTGTTGGTCTGCATAGCATACGGGAGTATCTAAATGGCATTGGGAACGGTCCGGATGCGTTGCGCGTGGATTTCAAGAATATTGTGCCGCATCCTCAGTATGACTGCAATAATGTTAAACATGATATTGGTAAATAGTTTGAATCTATTATTATTTATTTATTTATTTACTTACAAATATGTATATCCTAGTGCCTCAAGATTAACGCTCATATATTTAAAGCACTAGCCACAATAACAGTTGGTAGACCATAGGAACTTTTCTTTAAAATTTTTGGAAGATTTAATTATTTGCTTTTATTTTTTATTTATTAATTTATTTAATGTTTAATATTTTTCGTATAAATACTCAATTAGCTCTGCTGGAACTGGCGCAGCCAATTAGTTTTACGGCCCACATTCAGCCGAGCTGTGTGAGCTCGGATAAGGAGCATCGCAGCTTGGAACAAGAATATGGTACAGTCTCCGGCTGGGGCTGGACACATGAAAATCAGGCTGAGGGCGAACGTGCCGATATTTTGCGTAAGGCAACTGTTAAGATATGGAACAATGAGGCCTGTGAGCGTTCTTATCATGCGTTGGGCAAGTCCAATAGCATTGGCGAAACTCAATTGTGTGCGGGCTATGAAAATGGTCAAATTGACTCGTGTTGGGTGAGTATGCAACTTTTGAGCAGAGCACAAATGTTATGCAGCACATTTTCCAAACTATTGTTACCAGGCTGATTCCGGTGGCCCATTGATGTCGAAGGAGCATCATTTGCTGGGAGTTGTTTCAACAGGCATTGGTTGTGCCCGCCCAGGACTACCAGGCATTTATACTCGTGTTAGCAAATACGTAAACTGGATGCAAAGCGTAATGAACAGCCGGCAATAACTACAAGACGCTTGTCAACAATATGTGATTAAACTGTGATATTTTTGTTTATAAGACAATTAAATGTTTTTAAAAAGTAAACAAGTTTTATTTTGCGCGGGATTTACTAAATTTGAAACTACTGGCATCACTTCTGCTGTTACTGGGATGGAGCTGCCAGATCGTTTTTGAGAAAGTGGTGATTTTGGTGTAACGGCGACTGTTTCAAAGTATAAATTAATTATCTTGAATAAAAATTTGAATTGTGAGTATTTTTAAACTTGTAGTTCTACGCATAATACTAAAAATATGCAACAAATGAACAGCTTTTTATTGGAACTTAACTACAAGTTCAAATTATCGCAGTGACAAAATATCGAGAGGCAATACTTCGTGTTTTGTGACAAGTAACACAAAAAAGTGGCAACGCCAATGGCCATCAGCTGTTCATAAACAAAATAAAAATGGACGACTCAGCACTAACAAGGTAAAAATATAAACATAATTAATTATAAATTAAGTAACTTATCAATTTTATTGACCTATGCACAGCCAGGCAATCGCCGAGCTTATGCGCGATATGCCAGGGCAAAACAATTTGGCATATCTTGGACCGCAAGAGCGCAAAATAAATCCGCTGGGTAAACCAAACAAACGATTTCTGGGGCGTACAATAAACAATGTACTGCGTCACAATAAACGAGAAATTGAGCGTACACAGGCAAGTTGTCAGCTAAAACTTCAGGAACTAGATGATAGATACGAGCGTCGGAAGAAAAATGACTTTTATAGAGAAGACTTACATGAAAGAAGCCAGCGTAAAAGTCGCTCCAGAAAGAAGTCGAAAAAGCGCCGTAGTCGCGATTACAGCAGAGGCAGTAGCGAAAGCTCCGTTCGAGAATCTCACAGTCGGAGCAGAAGGCACAGAAAGAAACACAAGAAGAAGGAGAAGAAAGTCAAGAAAAGGCGACGTATAAGTAGCCGATACACGAGCAGCGAAGAAGACCAAAGAGAGCAAAAGACAGAAACCCATGAAGT
Organism: Drosophila neotestacea; assembly: GCA_035044365.1. NCBI lineage: Eukaryota > Metazoa > Arthropoda > Insecta > Diptera > Drosophilidae > Drosophila > Drosophila neotestacea. Next base: position 5,161,218 of record JAWNMD010000273.1, on the reverse strand, counting down.
TATGACTGCACCAGGTTCCGAGTACTTTGTGCACACAAATAACTTAGCACTGGCAGTTGCCATGGCCTATAGTCGAGCAATGTCCTCTCAACAAACGCAAGTCAATCAACCAATGCCGCCCGCCTCCCCATTAAGGGATATAATCAACGAGCTAATGTCGGATGAAGAAGTGGAACCTAAGGTGCAGCCGGATGCATTATCTGTTGCCTCGTCTAGTGATGAAGTTCGAGAAATCCTCACTATTGATCTGAGCTCACATGAGGAGCAATCGTCGGAAAGCAATTCCACTGACTCCGAAACTGAAAATACCGACGTTAGCTGCATAGCACTGGAAGATAGTGCCGAAGATGAAGGCGACTTGGAGATGAACAGCGGCAGTGATATAGAAATAATCGAATCTGAACTAAAACAGCCAACGGAGCAACTAAATCGAGAAAAGGGGAACTCAACGCCGCATTCGAAACTAGTTTCGTCTGCAACTACTGTGGATTTGACTGAAGATTAACAGAATCAGTTAGAACATAATTAACCAGGGTTCAAAATATGTACAAAATACTTAATAATTTGTTATATCATTGAAAGTTTATATATTGAATGGTTGATTGATTAAATGAAATATATCATTGAAAATTTGTTTATTAATAGATTAAAATAAATATAAATAAAGTTTTATTTCGCAAACAACTTGTGACAAATGGCATAACATAGTTAAGGTATCATCAGAGAGAGAGTTTCAACAGTGACAACAGGTTTCATGCTCTCGCTCTCACGAGCGATCTGTCAAATAGCGCGCTATCTTGTCATTTTGCGCCCAGCTGATTTTCTATTTACAACAACACGGCAACATTTCAACGAATTGTGTTCAATTAGCAGGAATAATTGCATTTAAATACGAAAAAACCTAGTTTATATAATGTTTGGCAATCTGAAAAAGAAGCTAAGCAATGCAATACAGGAAGGCATTGTTATCTCAGAGAGTCTCCACCAACAGTATCGCCAACGTGTCAGCAGCAACAGCAGCAGTCAAACAAGTGCAGCTACAACACCAACAACTCCATTGGACTCCTCTCCTCGCTTGGGATTAAACGAGAGCTTTACTTCTAGCCGCAGCAGCTCACATTCACTCAGTGGACAATTGGCGGATGGACTGCCAACTCATCTCAATGTGGCCGCAGGCTGCAATTTGTTGTCCAAATACGAGGATGACTGGCAACAAATACATGCCTCAAACGAGGAGAATGCAGGACGCGCAGCTGCAGTTGCCACACAAATAACAAAGGTACAACAACGTGCCAGTGGACAGCATGCAACCATTAATGAGCTCAACAGTTGTCTAGCTGGTTTACCCGCATTAATTGTAAAGCTTAAAGCAAGTGCCCAGACACTTGAGGAATTGGAGGAAATGGGCGGACAACTGGAAATGGAATTGGAAAAACTAGAGGATCTATGCGAGGAATGCGAACTGCAGGAATTCGTGCTGGAGCAGCAATTTCAGCTCTCCAAGCACAAGCAGAAGAAACTCAATGAACTGGAGCAGTACAGACAGAAAGTTGCGGCGGAGCATCAGCAAAAGATTCGAGCACATGAACAGCAATTGCGGCAGCTTCAAAAGGAACGTCAGGCGGTATTCGATGATGCATTTCGAAGTGATCTCGAGGAGTATAAGCAACGCGGCCAACTAACAAGTATATTACTTATTAACTTCAAATATTTTAACACCTACAAATATCGTTCCCCTTTTGCAGAAATACCAACGAAAATAAATAAACAAACATCTTTGGAAGAAGTAGTTTTGGAACAGAACGATGTGGAAACCAAGGATGCCCTGGAGCAGTTTCTTAATGGTTAAAAATTAGCCTACGCCTTGTGTTATTAGTGCCTTTAGTGCAATATGCATTATTAATATCGTATAATTATAATTGTAATTATAAGTAAGAAGTATATATTTTTGCATAATTATACCGTTATTTACATACATTGTTGGTGTAAACAGTGTTGTCCACTTAGCCATTTTTTAGTCAGCTCTGACAATTTTCGAAAACCATTTGTCAAATTGCGATGGCGTTGCCACAAAGTTTGCTCCTTGATTTTTAAAAGCCTAAGAATATCGATAGCGATATTATCGTTAGATAAAAACATCGTGCCTAAATGCATCATCGCGAAATAATATCTATCGACGTATCGATATATAAATATTCTTTGACAATCCTAGCATCGGCATCAAAATATCGATAGCTTTGATGCCAAGACCTGTCCTGTGGATTTATAAATTGTTTAAATAACATAAACGGTAAATATTTTATTGTTTTGCATATTTGCATGAGCAAAGTGTTGAGCAAACTTAGGAAATTGCATAATGAGCTCGGTCAATACGCTTATATATGCCAATCGCTTTATTAACTGAGCATCTATTGCATTTGGCGACGTAAAAAAAGAGCACGCGCAGGCTGCTGCCGTCTGCTGCTGTCGTATCAGCTGCTGATGGCACAAGTTGTGACGGGGAAGCGTACAACGATACCGATACCAAATCCAAGCCCAGTTCTTGCCCAATTTGAAGCCGGTGTTTTTAATATAAAACACATGTACGTACCGAAGTGAAGTGCTAAATAAGCGGCATACATACAATGTATTAAACATGTAGGTGCATACATTTATCAGTAAAATTGGCAATATATGCCTACACTTGCAGTAAAGACTGGGCATGTGTGTGAGTGTTCATATAAAGTGTATATATATTTGCAAGTGTTTGTGTATGTGTGTGTGCCTTGGGTGTCCTGTGCATCCCGTGTAATTTCTTAGCTGTTGAAAAATCATTTGAGGGGGAGAGAAACTGGAACTGCTGCCGGGCGTTAGGTGGCGCTGTTTGAGAATCCTGCTAACTTATTTATGAAAAATGATCATAAATTCAAATAATATAGTACTTTCTTTGAGTTTTCTGTCTTATTTAGTTTAATTAATGCAATTTTGGTATTACAGCCTCATATGTAAATTGATGTCTTCGTGAGATGATGATGTTTCAATGACTGTCCTGCGCTGAAAAACAGTGGTAAGTGTAAATAAATCATTTTAAACTAATCATTTAAATAATAAATAAATGTTTTTTATTACAGCTGTAAATTCGTGTAATATCCATATTTATAGAAACCAAAGCATTTTTTTTTTGCTAATTTTACGTTGGGTAAAACAGGCCAAACTTTTTCGCAATCAGATCACACAAGTCATGCCACGGGGTAAACGTCGAGCTCCAGAAATCGGTGACAATATGGATGGTCAATCAAAAAGAGCACGCACCAGTTACACAAGCATTTCAACACAACAAAGCAGGTAAGCTATATAATTAAAAATGAAGTCTTTAAACTATCTATATACAGTTTGTCAAGTAATTGAAAAATATAAAACTTAACATATTTGTTATTTAAAGTTGAAATAACTGAATCCAATAGTTTTCATTATGTCTTTTTCTTAACATGTTTTAAGAAACTTTAATAAAGTATAAAACCTAAATAACAAGCCAAGGTAATATATTTTTTGTGCCAAAACAATTACTTGATAAACTGTATCTAGTACTATCTGAATGCGGTAAAAGTTACGTGAACCCTATCAAAAGTATCTATGATTCACCTTTGCTATGAATAAATTAAAAGCGTTTATGCTACTGATGATTCATAGGTCAATTAAATACTCGTAGATACTTGACTATTTCAGTATTATAAGAAGTATTTTAGTTTAAGAACTAGGATTCGATATAATCAGATCTAACCATTAATAAAGGTAGATGAAGATAGTTAGGGAGGGGGTATCTTTCAATAATTTGAACTCTCTTCTACTTACTCTTTTAGAGAGTCTATACTTACTCTTTTACATCCGCCTTTGTCTCCACTCACGTTAATCATATATGATTTACATCATCTTTGAAAATTTTGATGGCATTTCATTTTTCCATGCAATAATTAAGTTTTCGCATTTCGTCATATTTAATAATTCTAATGTGGTCAGTTGCTAATTCGATTTTTCATATTTTTGACTTTTTCGACAATAAGAAAAGGCATTTAATGGAATTAAAATTTAGTGTTGATTTGAATGCTAAAATGTTTAAATTATACTTTCATTTTATTCAATTCAGAGACGAACGTAAAAGAAGGAAATATATTTTTCTGAAGGACCATAAAACTCCCTGAATTTAAATTGTATAATTTAAATTGTTGTTTTCCCCAATCAATTGAAAAACTCATATTACATTCATATTTCGAATTTTTCTTTATTAACTTGGCTTGAATGTTAGTGTGTTCTTAAATTAAAAAGAGGTGCAGATAAATTCAAATGATTAATGTATAGTATGCGCTCAATTGAGATAATAATAGAAGATATTTCTTTCAAAACTTAAAATCTAACATTTGATCCAACACGACACGAAAGTTGCCAGAATATTAAAACTAGACTTTTCTTTTAGATGTATTTATTAGAGGGACAAAAGAAAAATAGATTTATAAGTTTTGTTTTCTAAACAATTTCGAAATGAATTGAATCTGATAGTCGAAAAGTGTGTACCTCTAATAAACACAGTAAAATGTTGCAATATATTTTTAAATTTGGTTAATTGTGTAAATATATAGTCGTATATATGGGTGTTTATATACATATTAATGTATTTATAACATGTATTTTAATAATATTAACTATATGGAAGACATTTCGCAATTCTCATATATATATGTATGTATCGCTTCTATTATAATATGTATAACATTAATATTTGTGTTGGACGATGCCTCACAAAATTTCGTCTAGATTTCAAAACATGATTACAATATTAGTGTTCTGCTTTGGTTTTTTTTTTTGTTTTTAAATACGAGAATACTGATTTTTAACAAAGAAATGACTCAATTAGTTGAACAAAAATGCGGCACATAACTTTTCAACTAACTCCATTGATATTCCATTTTATTTACATTGCACCGTATTGAACCTTCTTTATTTTGAAGTACCTGCAAAAAAATAGGGAAGAATTTAAAAAGAGTTTCAGTTTGCAACGATCTGGCAACGCCAAAAACAATGTTAGGTTAGCTGCGCACAGCTGAAGTCCATTGTTAAGTTGGCTGCACTTAATTCGGGGATTACTTACCGCCAACCGCCATAGCCGGAAATGGTTAAAAGCACCGCAATGGCCAGCGCTGTGCCGACGGCGAGGGGTGCCGTCTCATCGCGATAGGATCCAGTGGCACTACAATGGAAAGAGGGTCCCCACTTGCCGCTATCCTTGAACATGAAGCTCTGCATGTGCAAATCACGCAAATATATCCGTGCAATATGTCCAGAAAGATCACCAGAATCATGCGGGGCATATAGAATGACAGTTTGTTCCTTATCACAAACGTAGGACTTGCCCACGGGCGTGGGGAAATACATGGGCGTGTGGGCCGGAGAAGTTAGCCTCACATTCAAATTGGGCCGATCGGGATGCTCAAAGAGGGGATTCGATGAGGAATAGCTTAGCTCAAAGAGGTTGATGTACCAACCCTCGCCACCCGACGACTGTGTGTATATGATGAAAATGAACTTTAGTTAACCTTTGACCTTATTTGCAACACTTGAAAACAATATAAAGCCACCGCCTCCTCGTTCCACATACCTTTTTGAATGTCATGGTCAATGTGAAACCCTTGAATTCCATTGTCATTATCTCCAAATTGGACTCAACGCACTCACCGCTGAGCACAGGATGGTCTGGCATATATAGGTCCGCCTCGACGTCCTCGTTCAGCTTGTTACGATATTTGACACTAATCAGGCCATCAACCTGCATCAGAATACAGGTGACGCCGTTGGTGGCATTTAAGCGATAAAGCGATGTGATCGCATCGTGATTCTGCGAGGAAGCCTGTGGGAAATGCCAAGAAAGCAAAGAGAATTCAGGATATATCCACCGAAAGAATCAAAGGGTCAGGTTGGCACTTACTGATGGCGATTTGGTTGTGTATTTGGATACCCTTGGACTTTTTGTTGTAAACGCGCTCAGCTGCAGTCCTTGAGCGGTGGCCACTGTAGAAAGTGCGTGAAAAAAGTATGCGCACACATATACGCAGACATTACAGACAATACACAATTGCACAATTTCAGTTTCAGTTGCTATTTTCAAGTCACTGTGTCAGGATGACTATTGATTTTTGCCCCCACCCCGTTTGACAAATTCCCTTAGGTAATTTGGCCTGCCTTTTTAAGAACTTACCAAATAAAGCAAGTAGCATGCAACAAACGATGTTGCATTCAATCCCATTGGCAAACTTATTTCCCAACAATTTCAACATTTTCTTTCTCAAGTTTAACAATTAATGCTGATTTGAATGAATTTTTACGTAGTAATCATTCACTCCCAATAGCCAACAACGACGTGTTTCTCGCTTTGAGTCCTGCGCACAACTGTGCCCCATCGTTAGAACCTCACATTGTCCTTACTTAACGTTTCGATTCCCGATTCAACTCGACTCCCCACTTCGGTTCCACTCTCGCTTTCAGTTGACATTCTACCGCGCAGTCGCCAAAATTCTCTTCAAAAATTTGTCAGTTCTTTTTATGTTTGCACAGTGTTTGCTCTAAATGTTCGACCAACCCATTGAAAATTATTTTAAACTTGGATTAACAGGCATTTAACAGTATTACTTGAATTTTGAATTAAATTATATAATTTTATTAAATATAAATTATATCATAAAAATATCAGTTAGTTAATGCAAAACAGGTACATCAAATTTGTACAAGCCTGATAAAAATGTACCAAAAAAGGTAACAGGCAATACAGCATCCACAGCTTGCTCAGCTGCGAAATGAGTTCCACTAAATGTGACATCACTCTCTTAGAGTCCACAACACCTTCACATATTTGCACCTGTGATGCCAATTTGGCCTTTTTTCCGGAGCTTCAGTCGGAGCAAATCTCAAACGTCCTCTATCCGCAAATCTGGCCCTTTTTTAGGATTCTGTACTGCCAATTTTAAAACGTTTCGAAATTGGTAACGATATAAAGACGAAAATAGTTTCTCAACATGCCAACATTCACCTTTTAAACTTATTGTCATCACTGATTTACACATGCCGTTTCACTGTGACATCATTCTCTTATCCGTATTTCTCTCACCATCAGCTGTCGCAAACAGATCGATAGATAAGCCCGAGAGAGAGAGAGCGGAAAAAGAAAACCTTTCACTTTCTTCCATATCAGTTTTTAGTATATTCCTTGGACCACCAAAAAATTTTGATATACATTTAAAAATGGTTTTTATAAATTATTACTATGTATAAATATTTTGTTTAGTTTATTAATTGTTGTTCCTTTTCATCTTCTGCCTATTCGATTGTCACTTCTTTGTTTGTTAATTTGTTTTGTGCTCTTGGCATTGGCATCCCCGACAAGTTTACTATCGCTATTTTTAGCTAGGAAAACGTTGAAAAACAGAGGAAATTGAGAAAAAATAATCAAAAAAACATTTGAAAAAATACGTCAACAAGGGGCAAATGCTTAGGCAACAAATTAAGTAGTTAAATAAAATCAAATCACAAACAATAAATATTCAATTGAGTTTATAAAATGGCTAAGTGCGCTGCGAGTAAAACCTTAATATTATACAAAAAAATAAATCATTATTTGTAATATTTACAGACGCCATATCAGAGCTGAGGATGGCTTCAGCCAGAAGCGCTGTCTCGCCTGGTTCCATGAATACACTACACCCGACGAACCAGATACGCTAGGTAAGTACAAAAATATATGTGTAGTTAAGGAAGGGTATTCGGAGAGTTTGCTAATTATTGTTTTTTCGATTCTAGGGCCCGATGGCATGGAGAAGTTCTGTGAAGATATTGGCGTTGAGCCAGAGAATATTGTGATGCTGGTGCTCGCTTACAAAATGGGCGCCACACAGATGGGATTTTTCAGTCAACAGGAATGGTTAAAGGGTCTCACAGATCTCGAGTGTGATTCCACAGCGAAAATGGTTGTGAAACTGGACTATCTGCGTAGCATACTCAACGATCCCAACTCCTTCAAGAGTATATATCGATATGCCTATGATTTTGCCAAGGTGGGACAGTCCTACAGCAATTTTCCTCCTCCTCCTCCATTGAGTAGAACTAAATGTATTTCATTTTGCAGGACTCTGATCAACGGAGCATGGATATTGCGACGGCCAAAGCGATGCTGCAACTATTGCTGGGCAAACATTGGCCGCTGTATCCACAATTTGCTCAATTCCTAGAGCAGTCCAAGTACAAGGTTATCAATAAGGATCAATGGTGCAACATACTCGAGTTCTCTCGCACCATCTGCATTGATTTATCAAATTACGATATTGACGGCGCATGTAAGGATAAACCATATAGATTATTATGCATATCAACAATTGATCAACATATATCTTTATCTACATTACAGGGCCCGTGATGTTGGATGAGTTTGTGGAGTGGCTGCGCTTACAACGTGGCTTAGTCATTGTCAGTTCAGGATCCAGCTGAGAGTTCCTGGACCGTGTACTTCTAGTTAAACTTTAGAAATTCAGTAGTGTCCATGATGAGATCAGAGGGAGTAAGACACAAAAACACACACAAACACACTCAAATATTGAGAGCGAAACACACACACCCAGAGTCCCTCCCATTACAAACGCTAACTGGCACACCACAAACATACGTACATCCACACAGAGACACAAGGCACTTGAGACTGCGTAAAACTGGAAAAGCAAACCAACTATAAAGCTACACTATTGATATATATAAATATATTTAATGTAATAATTTAATTGTAAACAACATTTAAAAAACAAACTACATAAAGTGTTACTATTAAGGCATTCACTGGAACAGCAAATGGGCGAGAAAAGTCTTCAAGCTAAGGAAACAAACAACAATGATAGCAGCAGCAAAGCAATAATCGAAAAAGGATAAACACAAAAGGGAAACGAAAATAACAAACAACAAATACTTATATATTAAACATACTGAAACGAGTATATCAATCGCATAGTCAAAACAAAATTAGCAAAAGAAAAGTAAATGAATTAACAGTTTGTTTAAGAAGCATGTGAGCAGGCAAGGAATAAACTAAGGGGAACTCGTAAAGTCTAAAGACTATCTAATAAATGTATTTTATAATTAAATTGGTTTATTTAATTTAATTGTAATTATTGCTTGTTTTGTTCTTTTTTTAAATTTGTGCGCTCATTTTAGTTCTTAAAGTCAACAACACTATAGGTAGCGGCAGCAACAGAAGATGGCGACACCGTTGTTTTGAAACGTGGCAGCCTGGTGAATTTGGGATATTTTGTACTAAAAATGTCCTATGCGATTGGGACTATGCCTACTTTGTGCTTAAAATTATGTCTCACCCTGATGGTTTTACAGGCGCCAAACACTAATTTCCGCTTTATTTTTTTATCAAGCGCTAAATTTAATTGGTTTTTTTTAATAAAAATCTTACTGTTTAACTAAACGATGTCTTTTATTTACCAAAACGTCATTCAAATTTAAAACGTCCAATTCATTATTTTTCAACACTCTAGAAACAGGGTTGCTCTGAACTTGTAATCGATTGTCATTTAGTGACGCTGATCAGACAGATCATTCAAATAAAATAAACTGTTTCGGCGCGTTCTCCGCTTTGTGCCTGTAATTCGTGCTGTTCCTGTTCGTCGTCTCTGTGCACTTTGTTCAACCTTGTGCTTGAATATATTTTTGTTATAAAATCATAGTCATAATTTAATCTTAGTGGCGTGCACTGTTATTACTTTATACTTTGCGAAAAACAGAAAGGAAGCAAACAGTAGGAAACAGAGAAATTAAGAAGAAATAAAGTGCACCAGCCAACCTTCCAAGAAAGAGTCAAGCCGAGAAAAATGGCCGCAAAACCAGACGACAAGAGCACGGATATTCCAGATCGCCTGTATGACTCCAATCATCGCAAGACCTACAAGCGTATGCGCTTCTTTGGCAAGGTAAGACTTGGCCAAGTGCCGTATGTTGATTCTATATGGAAGCTGGCTGAAGATGCTCCTCCGCCTGCGCAGATTTATGCAGCTGCTTTTTTGTCACTTCCTTGCGCATTTTATTCCTGCTGTTGTTTTCACGCTATGCAGCTGTGTGTGTGTGAATGCCTGTGGATTTGGAATATGTGTGTGTGAGAGAGCGAGCGCACGCACACTGTCAAACACAACCAGTTGGTTCTTTTGGCGCGTATGCACATGTGTATATATGTAACCATGTGCAAACATAAATGTAGATATGTATAATTTAATTTAACTTTGAATAAATTCGTTATGTAGGGCGGCTTTGCAAAATGCTACGAGATCATCGATGTGGTGACAGACGATGTCTTTGCTGGCAAAATTGTGTCCAAGAAGTTGATGATAAAGCACAACCAAAAAGAGAAAACGGCACAGGAAATAACCATCCACCGAAGCCTCAATCATCCAAATATTGTTAAATTTCATAGCTATTTTGAGGATGAACAAAATATCTACATTGTGCTGGAGTTGTGCAAGAAGCGCGTAAGTAATTAATTTTACTACATACAGCCAGTCAAGTAAAAAATTCGCAAATTTAATTTTTATTTTGAACAATTTTTAATGCTGTGTTCTCATTCATAAAGCGTCACAAAGTAGTGTCATAGACAAAAGTTTTAATTTACGACTCGGTGAAAATCCAGCTTAAGTCTAATGGTCATAATATCTTTTATTATTATATCGCTTATTTAATAGAAGAGTGACAAATTTTCCATATGATTTACATAGGAGATGTGTCACTCTTCTAGCAAATGAACGATATTACAGTATAATTACTTGACTAAATGTATGCGTCCTTCCATTAATGCATACATAATATCCTTTGCCAACTTTGGCTATGTATCTTTAACCCTTTAGTCGATGATGGAGTTGCACAAGCGTCGCAAAAGTATTACGGAGTTCGAGACCCGCTATTACATATACCAGATAATTCAGGGTGTCAAGTATCTGCACGACAATCGGATCATTCATCGTGATCTTAAGCTGGGCAACCTTTTTCTGAATGACATGCTGCACGTTAAGATCGGAGATTTTGGCCTTGCAACACGTATTGAGTACGAGGGTGAACGAAAGAAGACGCTTTGTGGCACACCCAACTATATTGCCCCTGAAATTCTAACCAAGAAGGGGCATTCCTTTGAGGTGGATATCTGGTCGATTGGATGTGTGATGTACACTTTACTTGTGGGTCAGCCACCATTTGAAACGAAAACGTTAAAAGATACCTACTCAAAGATTAAGAAATGCGAATATCGGGTTCCAAGCTATTTAAGAAAGCCAGCTGCGGATATGGTAGTTGCCATGTTGCAACCAAATCCAGAAAGTCGTCCCACAATTGGCCAACTGTTGAATTATGAATTCCTTAAGGCCTCGCAGGTGCCTATGTTCTTGCCCAGCTCTTGTCTAACGATGGCGCCTCGTATTGGCATCAACGATGTCATCGAGGATCCCAATCAGCGTAAGCCATTAACGGAAATGAATGGTCTGAGGGACGATACTCGCTTGGAGTCGACATTCCTCAAGAACAATTTGCATGATGCCATTACTGCCTCGGCGCAGATGTGTCGCCACAATGAAGATTATCGCAGCGACATTGAAAGCTTGCACCAACAGCTGACAGCTCTCATTAATAACAAGGTCAGTATAGACTTCTTACTAACATCAAAAAATGTCTGCTCAAGGTTGCTTTCTGTTTTTATTCTTACCACTGACAGCCACGATTATTGCAAGGCAATCTGGGCGATGAGAACACTGATCCTGCTGCCCAGCCCCTGTTTTGGATATCAAAATGGGTGGACTACAGCGATAAGTATGGATTTGGATATCAATTGTGCGATGAAGGCATCGGCGTCATGTTCAATGACACCACGAAGCTCATACTGCTGCCAAATCAAATTAACGTGCACTTTATCGACAAGGAGGGCAAAGAGACTTATATGACTACGACAGATTATTGCAAGACGCTGGATAAAAAAATGAAATTGCTTTCATATTTTAAGCGCTACATGACCGAGCATCTGGTTAAGGCGGGCGCCAATAATGTCACTGTTGAGAGTGATCAAATATCTCGTATGCCTCATCTTCATTCATGGTTCCGCACAACGTGTGCCGTTGTCATGCATTTAACCAACGGTTCTGTTCAGGTATTACAAATTGCATAGTTCTTGTCTTTGCCTTAAAACTAATTAATCAATTTCTATGATTATTTTAGCTTAACTTCTCGGATCATATGAAGATCATTTTGTGTCCCCGCATGAGCGCTATCACATACATGGATCATGAGAAGAACTTCCGGACATATCGGTTTTCGACTATTCAACAAAGCGGAGTTTCCAAGGATCTATATCAGAAGATACGCTATGCTCAAGAGAAACTTAGAAAAATGCTTGAGAAGATGTTTGTTTGAACACAATATTATGTGCACAGCAGCCGGCTGACTTCATTATCTTTATGTTTATGTCTAGTTTAAGAGAATTTAAGAACCAACAATTTGCAAGGCAACTTCATGCAACAATCATTTAATCTTTGCTCGCTATCCAAATTTAAGTTGCTGTTTAAATTCATCCACTTTTTTAAGTTAAAGTTTCTTTTTTGTTAACGTTTAGCTCCATATCTGTTGCGAAAATTGTAATTTAAGGCTTGGCAACTTTCATGTCCATTATACATATACACATCTGTTTAAATGTTTTTACATAAATATTAAAAAAAATTAAAATGTAATGAAATAAAAGTAGACTGTAATCCAAATGTTTGTCGGAAATTAGTGAAATATTTTATTTGAAATAAATTAACCTGTTCAAAAAGCAACAGCCCGATGGATTTGTCGATATTTATTAGCATTTCGATATATATCGGAATGTGCCCCACTTACGGCTATCGAAATATGAATATCACATTTGCAGCACAGCTGATTTGGTTGCATCGTTTGCAAATAAACACATTCCAAAATTAATATTTTAAATTGTGTATTTCTAAGTTAAATTAGTATTCTTCGAGTACCATGTCATTAGCATAACCAGTGCGTCAACAAATTTAAAACGTGTGTATTTGTTTAGTATTTTTTAGTAGGAGTTGGTGCAAATTAGTTAAATACTGGTTGCAAGTTTGGTCACACTTACACATTTTCGTATTGATTTTATTTTCTGAAAAAGTCCAAGACAAAAAGTTGCGGAATTCGTACAAAAGGGTCACTAACACCGTCTGAATAGTTGCATCTAAATGCAATTTAGTGTACAAAAGAGTTACATTTTCAATTATGGGCGACAATGAGCAAAAGGCCCTTCAGCTGATGGCTGAGGCGGAGAAGAAGCTGACACAACAGAAAGGTTTTCTTGGCTCACTATTTGGGTGAGTAATAAAAGTGATTACAACAATATTGTATTGTTATTGTTTAGGTCATTGCTTAATTCTGATAAAAAGATCCCTTATTTACGTATATTCCTTTGTCTTAATAAATTCACATATTTGATGTACTACGCACTATTTCCTGTATGCGCTAGTACATACATACTACTCTTATTTACGTGGTCTATAGAGAAAGCTGTAACATCATCCCCCTTACAATAAAAGTATACGTAGCCCCATGTATAACGGTATAGATGAAATAATATTTATTATTTAAAGATGTGTTATCTGTGTACTGATGTATGCACATGTTCAATACAAAGAGTTCTTTTCAAGCTTTGGATTTCCTTGAACTTTGAACTAGCAAATAGCAAGAAAGTAAAGTTCGTATACCTTGCATGTAAAGTTTCCTAATTGGCCATAACAAAAAATATAAAAGGTTTTTAAATATGTGAGTAGGTTTTTTTTAATGAATATTTGACTTTTCTTTAATTGTTAACCAAAGGACCCCGTTATGATAATCAAATAATCGATATAGGATTCATTTTGATATTGCATGATTAATTCGAAAAGCTCCTTGCCTGCTACTTAAACTTCTACATTAACATATTAAACCAATTAATTTAAATTTGTTCTTGGTCTGATTAGGTGTTTTTTGGGTATTCCCATTGCAACGAATGTTGGACTAATCTTTTTAGCTTTTAGTTTAATTCCCCAAGATTAAGATTTTAAATTAAAATTTTAGTTTTAGCTTGCTAATTTTAGTTTCGTAAAGTTTTAAGTTTTGGTAAATAAAAAATAAAGCAAAACATTTATTTCATGTTCGATTCATTCAATAATAAAAGTTTATTTATATTTTTTATAATACTGCAGTGGCGCTAACAAGGTCGAAGATGCCATCGAGTGTTATCAGCGGGCTGGCAATATGTTCAAGATGTCCAAGAACTGGACTAAGGCCGGCGAATGCTTCTGTGAGGCAGCAACTCTGCATGCACGAGCTGGGAGTCGTCATGATGCTGGTATGTGCTACGTGGATGCATCCAATTGCTACAAGAAGGTGGATGTTGATAGCGCCGTCAATTGTTTGATGAAGTCCATTGATATTTACACTGATATGGGACGCTTTACAATGGCTGCCAAGCATCATCAGAGCATTGCTGAAATGTATGAGGGTGAGCCCAGCACCTTGGTAAATAACCGTTAGACATACTCTATGAAATTTGTATTGATTGATGTTTTTTTGTTTAGGCCATATCTATACAGCATTATGAGAAGGCAGCCGACTATTTTAAGGGCGAGGAGTCGGTTAGTTCGGCCAACAAATGCATGCTGAAAGTTGCCCAATATGCAGCCCAGCTGGAGGATTATGAGAAAGCAATATCAATATACGAGCAGGTGGCTGCCTCTTCCCTCGAGAGTTCACTACTTAAGTACAGCGCCAAGGAGTACTTCTTTCGTGCCGCTCTTTGTCATCTGAGCGTTGATTTGTTGAATGCGCAGCACGCGATTGAGAAGTATGCGCAACAGTATCCAGCATTCCAGGATTCCCGAGAGTTCAAGCTTATCAAGGTAAATATTCCAACTGAAATCAGTTGCTGAATTGTTTTGGTTTAATACTCACTTTTGTCGCAGGTCTTGTGCGAGCATCTTGAGGAGCAGAACATTGAGGGTTTCACAGAGGCAGTTAAGGATTATGATAGCATCTCACGGTTGGATCAATGGTACACAACAATCTTGCTACGAATTAAAAAGGCAGCCGATGAGGATCCCGACTTGCGATAAACAATATAAATCTATTAACGCATATAAAAAAACACACCTATAAAACGAATTAAATGCTTTTTTCAGTTCCATAAAAATGATAAAAATTATATAAATATTAATTAAATATATCTACATATTAATATATATAAAACCCATTAACTCAATACAAACATAAGGTGAAGAGCACTTTAATTCAACATACTAAACTATTTTAAAGTACATAATTAAACATTCAATATGCTCAGCACCATTTTGAAACTGAAATCGAAGATTTGTCACTTGATAATTTTCTCCTTACTGCAAATAAACTAGCAATATTGGAATTGTTATAAAAATGTTATAATGTTTATATAATTTTGTTTAAAATATGTTATACTCTTTAGAAAAAAACAAATGTCAACATAAATGTCTTTAAAAACAAGAAACGTTTATTTATTTATTTGTTTATAAAAAATTCTTAAAGGATTCTCCTTGTTTTTGTTAAGTTTTTTAAAAATTAGCCAAATTGTCAATTGACAGTGAGTAGAGATCTGAATTTCTATGATTATATAAAGTTCAACGATTGCACCTAATCAAGGATTACACATTATGTAAATCTTCAAAAATAAATACAAGAATTAAGTACATTAAAGTATCTAATAAAAGGAAACATTTAAATCGTATGTAGTTTTTGAATTTCAATCAAATGAATAAAGTGAATTAAAAGAAAACTACGAAAGATTGTTAGTTAAAGTATATGAATATTACCAAAAAAGTAAATATTGCAATTATATAAACGAATAATCAAGTAAATTCCTTAGCATAATTTGAGGGTCGCAGTTGAAACATTTGATAATTCCATCTCAGAATATATAATTAATATTTGGTAAACCCAAATAAACAAATATTTAAAGTATAACAATTTTAAACTGTTTCGGTGTGTAGAGATTCAATGATCGTTTTGATGATTAGTTAGTAGTTCGGATTAAACGTTTAACAAGTACGATAAACAAATTATCTAACAAAAAGACAGTAAATCTTAATTGGAAACATGACATATACAATATATGAAGCTGATTACACAATGTTATAAAAGCATTAACTGGATTGAATCATTAAAAATTGGAAAAAAAAAAACAAGTGATTTTAAAGAAAGAAAATAAATCCATATTCTTGTCATTGTTATCATGGCTGCTAAATAGCTAATCAAGTAGTCAGGTCCTGCCAGATTTCAACATATAATATGCTTAAACATCTATGTACGATTGCAAATACATACTTGTTCATAATAATAAGCACTTAATAAATATAAATATATAAATACTTTATTCGTTTCTAATCAGCGAAATTGTGGACGAGTATTTCAATCTGATTTAACTTTATATTATTCAGGGATTCTATTTTCAACTACGGTAGTTTTAAAAATATTATTAATTCGCAATTTATATTATTTTTAAAATGTTAAATGTTAATTTAGTTAGTTGTGGAGCAAACGTGTTCCACTGCTTAATTACTTTAGTAGAATTAATATTGATAACTTTGAATAATTTCCAGTGGTTGCATAGTAGAATTTCCCAGCACTTGAAAGGTAATAAAATGTTAATGAGCGTTAAATTATGAAATGATCATTAAAAGTCGAGTTGTAGAAAAGTGTTGTTAAAATTTGTATCTAAGCATTTATATTAAATCTATTTATATTATGAGCCTTTAATAGGACATATCGCTAAAAGAGTGACCCATCTCCTATGTTAATCATATGGATATGGGATATGTGTCTTTCTTCTAGTAAATGAGCGATATGTTAACTTGTCGTTCTCAGTCACTATAAAAGCTAGATTCAAATTGGGTTTATGTTTATCATAATTTTAGCCATCGCTGCCAACCCAAAAATTGAGTCTAGTTTTGAAGGTATACACTTTATATAAGTCAGGTGTTTAGATATCAATTATGTAAAAGGATCCTGTAAGTTTTTTTTTATTATTGTTAAGAAATAGATTTTGTAGAAAAGAAATAGGCATTGAATATTTAGAATTGTAGGGTATTCTAAAGTCGTGTTCGCTCGGCTACCATTTAAATTATGAAGATTTCATTAATTTTGCAACAACAAAGCAAAGTGACTAAGCGATCCAGGATACACAGTCGTTTTGTAAACGTGTTTGTAATTTCATTCAAGTTCACAAAGCATTCACATTGAATTGGTAGCAGAAGCGTCACAGCTTTAGTTTATCAACTAGTTAGTAGTTTCAATTAACCTAAGTTCACATCAAAAGCGACATGCTGCTCCTAAGCAGAGCTTTTCTCTCACACGCGCTCTTCTACTCTCCCACACTCTCTCTCTATCTCTCTTTGATTACACTTGTATGTATGAATGTGCGTATTTGTATGTATGAGTGTGTAAATATTTATCAGCATGTGCCGTCTCTGGTCTAAGGCCAATGCCAGTTGTTCCGTTGTTCTCCTCGAGTTAAGCACGGCCTGAGCTCTGACTCGGACTCTGAAGTAATAAAAAGTTTATAAACACTTACTCACATACAGATAATTTTATTTATGATTAAGCGCAATAATATCAATGGTATTATATAAACATATGGAAAACCCAGTGCACAATCGCATAATATGTATATGACTTTACTTTGTCATACATTCATTATAGATATATATATATAAATATATGTGTACATATATATAGAGTGAATTTCATTGCATTCCGGTTTTTGGATTAATCAACAAATCGACAAACTTAACAACAACAATGTGTGTGGCTACGTCAGTGCCTACTTTAAATTCAAAACATCACAAAAATCCCAATCAAAAGAAAAATCCAACAAATAATTCCGTTCTCTCTTCTACTTGTACAATATTTGCTCATGACAAATTTTATAATTTAAATAAATAAAAGTTTTGTGTTTTTATAGAATTACCTCGGTTACTCAATCCCAGTGAAAATAAAACCGCAAGATGTTTATAAAAGGTAAAAACCCAATTACGTTCTTTATATAGATTTTTTTATTTCCGTGGAACAACATTCTTAAGTACAAAACAGCAAAAAAAAAGAGCTATATTTGCTACTAACTTTACCATTATATAGATATATGCTTGTGTATCTTAGCTACACGGTTTAAATTGAAATAATTTATTAAAATATAGAAACATTGACCTATTTTACGGCCTATTATTTTTGTAGATAGGCTTATGTTAATGTTGTTCATTCTAGATGGGAAACAGTCAATGTAAATATTATTAGTATATTAGTTTTCTTCAAATCTAATGTGCAGAGGTAGGTCAAATCGGCTAACCCCATGTTTTTTGAATGTCAAAAATAAATATATTTAGTGATGAATGTAATGTTTTCATTAAAGCTGATTAAAATATTAATAAGGGGTACCTTATAGATTTTTAAAAATTTCTCGTTTTTAAATCTCGAGCTTTCACTTTTAATTAACTCTTGGTGGACAAAGTAGTATAAAACAGCGCTTTTTAATTCGATGAAGGAGCTTAATTTATTTTTTTTAAGAAATCATGCCAAAAGTGGCACAAAATTTGACTTGTAAAGTTTTAAGTCCGAAGGTTCATCAGACTTGTCAAAATGTAACCGTTTTTTTTTTGCTTTCCAAAATTTGCAAATTTGTCTTGAGTTTTTACTTTTAGTTAATCCCAGTTGCCAGTCCAAATCCCTAAATGTTATTAACATATACATACCTATTCCAGATAATGTGATGCGACTGCTTGGTGGATCGCTATTGCTGACGGCGATTTGCTTGGCCCAACAACCACTTCCCCAACTCTCTGTTGGCAACGCTTTGGAGGCACTGACTCCACAAGCCGCTTTTCGACCTAACAACAATCCCAATTATGCCTTGCGCTCGAACTTTAATGAGGAAACGCTACGTAAAATTGCACAAGGTGCTCAGGAATTTGGATTTGATCTATTGAATCGTATTTCAACGGAAGTGGAAAAAGCCAACAAAGATTTTATGATATCACCATTTTCGGTATGGTCACTTTTAGTACTGTTGTTCGAGGGTGCCGGTGGCCAGTCATATGAGCAACTGCGTCAGGTGCTCCGCATCAAAGTTCAGGATGAGGACTTGCGATCCGTTTATCGCGTTTGGAGCTCCTATTTGAAGTAAGATCCATTAAAATACATTGTACAATTATACGGATGATTAATGAATATGTTTTTAGCGTGAATACGAGCACAATTGAGGTGGCCTCGGTCCAGGCCCTATACACAGATAAGACTTCGCCGGTTAAGAACAGTTACCGGGATGTGGTGCAATCATATGGCGTACAGCCAGTCGAGGTAGATTTCTATGATCGTAATACGGTTGCCCTCATCAATGAGCAATCCAATCGCACCACCCGTGGCCTTATACCCTACACAGTTTTGCCACAGCAAATTGTTGGGGCCAAGATGTACATGATGTCGGCCCTCTTCTTTAAGGGACAATGGAAGGTGGATTTGAGATAAGCCACTTAAAGAAATTTTATAATAACTTTCGATAATGCTTTCAGTATCCCTTCAATGAGTCTGCCACACGTACGGAACCCTTCCACGATGAATCCGGCGCAGTTGTCACCCAGGTGCCAATGATGGTGCAGGAGGGGGACTTTGCCTATGTCACAAATATTCAAGGATTGGACGGTTATGTGCTGGAGCTGCCTTATGGCAAACAAGACCGTCTTTCTATGATTATTGTGCTGCCAAAGCGAGGATTTAAACTTAACGATATTGCGGGTAACCTGAAGGAATTGGGACTAGCTCCGATTCTCGAGCGCCTGGCAAAGTTCAGGCGTGAGGCACCCGAAGACAACGAGGTGGAAGTGTTAATGCCCAAGTTTACAACAACAACAGACTTCAATTTGAAGCAATTACTCCGCGAGGTAAGTAAATTACAATACAACTCCAATTGCATCCATTAAGCGGGCGTTGCCACTTTTCAGATGGGCATTCGGGATATCTTTGATCAGAGCTATTCAAATCTCAGCCGAATGGCCGAAGGTTTGTATACCAACTATTGTATACATGCGACCAAGATCATTGTAGATGAAAAGGGAACCACTGCAGCAGCCGTGACCGCCGCTGTACTGAGCAATAAATCAACACCGCCAAAATTCCAGTTGGATAGACCTTTTCAATATATGATTGTGGAGAAGTCGACAAGTCTGTTGCTCTTCGCTGGCCAAGTGAGAAACCCAAAGGCGACTTAAGCTCTGTTTATTAATGTCATAACTTAAATAAAATCTTAAAGCGGTTCCAGCTCATTTCTTGGCTCGGCCCGTTGCCTTTTTGCCACCAATTGGTTGCTGTTTGTCCTTGCTGGCTTTGCTGGATATAAGCGGGTGAGTTTCTGTCAAGGTAAACAGAAATAAGGGTCAGTCTTGAAGGGATTCCCGATGGGAAGGGAACACTTACCATCGGTGGGAGCATCCGGCAGGCTGACATCATAATGTTGCATTCGCCTTCGTTTTGTAGCCATAATATCATCTTCATAGTCTCGCGAATCGTTGCCCATTAAGTTTGAACTGGGCTCGAGATTATCTTGTCCTGTCCAGCCATCCTCTGGGTCTTCCACCTCGGGTGCCATTGGCAGAAACTGTAAAGCATTCTCGTCCTCGCCCTCCTCGTCAGAGGAACAAAACGCTGCCACTGGTTCTACCTTTTGCGCATCAACCTCGATCTCCTCATCCTGCTGTGCATCAGCATTTAAGTCAACAGATTTGTCCTCATCCGCAATATCGAACTCCGATTCACGCTCCTCGTACTCCACATTCTCGTCCAGCTCTTTAAAGTCCGGGGCAAATGCAGACCAGTTTTCAACCTGATTTTGTGCCCAAATCGAAACCAAACCCGAACTAATACTTGCTATAATTGGACGCACCGGATGCCAGACAACGTCCAACAGCAGTTCACCCTTTGTACCATGAAGAATCTTGACGAGATTACCAATTGATTTTTCCCAAATATACAGAGCATGCTGACGTGCGCTGCCAGCACAAATGTATTCCCCATCTCCCGAAAAACAGCACTTCTTCCACGTGGTTCTGAGGAGCAAATTCCAATTACAAATTGAAAAGAAACAAAGGAAAACAAATCACCCACTTGTTGACCAGATCCTGTAGCTTTTGTATGGGCTCTGGTTCGCCATCCTTGCCCAATGCAATAATCTCCTTGGAGTCATAAACGCGTATTACTCGATCAGATGTATTTATGAGGAATGCTCTAAAAGAATTCATAACATGTAAGTTATCTACAAGGCATTGGCTTAAGGATTTCTGCTTTACATACTCGCCTCGACGTGCAAATTCAATGCTCTTGACCGCCGTCGCACTTGATGTGCCCACGATAATGCGAAAGCTAGCGACGACCTCGAATGTTTCTACGTCCAGCACAAGAATCTTTCCTTTGGCATTGCCTGTGTAAATGTGTTTACCACGCCGATCAAATGATGCAACTATATTTAAATCACCCTGTCAAATAGATAAACATTAAATGATTAAGGCAATGAGATTCCTAAAAAGCCTTACATCAGAGTCTAGGGGAAGACAACGATGAGATCCTGCAATTTTAACTAGCACAGCAGCATAGCGCATGGGACAGACAAGGAGACGGCTGTCGTTGCGTGGATCAAACTGGACTTTCAGCACAGGCGAGGGGAAACGATATTTGTGCTCCAGTTCTCCAGTCAGCACGTCCCAAATGCAAACATTGTTGTCTGTTGATGCGGACAGCAGCTGAGATGAAAATTAGGTTTACAGCGATATAAAACAGAGTACAATTCATTCAGGGCAGTCTTCACCTTGTGACCATTCCTCGTCCAGCTAAGACTACACACGGGGTGGACATGTGCAGATATTATTTTGGCAATTCCGCGAGTCAAGAAATCCCAAATAACAATCCGTCCATCGTTGCAGCCGACGGCCAGCAAGGTGCCGTATTTGTTAAAAGCGCATGTAACTGCCAGCGATATGCAATCCAGGGAGCCATCAAACTCCTCGGGATAGTTTTGTCCGAAGGATTCTGTTTAAAAAAACTATTTTTATCAGATTTCAATTAAAAAAAGCGCAAAACTCACCCAGCAGTTCCAAATTCATGTTTGGGTTTCTTCTTCTTTTATTACCATTCACTCACAAATATATAAATCGACGTTAATCGTTTTCGTTACTATATCGATAGTTTAAACACTGTTGCATTTGGGGGCTGTACAATCACGAACTAGATTGTGGCCTTTTGGTAAATCGCTCTCTTTAACATTCGGTCACACTAGATCCGAGTGGGTTTTGTGCGCACGTTGTACGTAAAATTTTTATAAATCGATTAAAAGTGTTTAAAACTCATCAAAAGCAAGCAAATTAGTGTACAAATATCGACTAAAACTTGAATTCTATCAAATAACACACAACTTGGGTTAAATTTTCCATTTTTCTGTGCTTGCGAAATGATTTTTGTGTCGACGTCACCTTTGGAGCCCCGCTCCCGCTCGTCTTTCTCTCGCGTTCATTCTTTAGGTCTCATTCTCTCTTTAAGTGAAGTGAAATAATAAGTTTGATTTTCAACTCAAGTTAATAAATGTCTTCTCGAACAAAACACTTATGAAATAGTTGTGTTTTATACGTGTTAACTAAAAATTGTATTCAAAATTTATAATAAGCCCCCTCGTTACGACTTTCTTTTAGTGGCTGTTTCTTTTCGTCACAGCTTTCTTTATGTTACTTACATATGTATGTACACACAACATTTACATATACATATTTATGTTTTGTATGTAATTATTTTTTAGTGTATTCATCGCCAACCACGTTAAAAGGAAGAACGTGAATGTGAATACAATAAGGCATCAACACAAAATCAAATTAAACTGAAATATAACAACATCGTCGTTACATTTCCATTTCCTGGCAGTGCATGTTGAAAGAGAGAGTCTACAAGGGTGCAACAAAGTGAAGGTTACACTCTCAGTCCCGTTTTATCCCAATTTGCACAAAGGGTTCGTAAATAAATAGCAATAAATAAGCAAACATGTCTGGAGAAGAAACGTCTGCCGATCGCAATGTCGAAATATGGAAAATAAAGAAGCTCATCAAAAGTCTGGAAATGGCACGTGGGTGAGTAAACTTATCGTATATACGCATTTAACCAATTTTGTCAACTCGACGTAAGTTATATATTTCTTGATCAGCATTTTCAGCCGAGTCGGTATAGACATGTCCGTCCGTCAGTACCTTCTTTGAACACCTAGACACTAGGTTTTCATCACTCTTTGCGCTTTCTCATAAGTACAAGGTCTTCCACTGTTTAGATGGCTCCACTGCAGCTTTATGTATCTTTTTTTTCTCCCTTGTTGGGAATTTTTCGTTTGTGGGGGTACACACGAAACAATTCATGCCATGGGGGATATGGGGGCGGTTTTTCAGCGCGCCGTCGCTGTACAACAAATAGCAGTGGAGTGAGTTGAGTATATTGCACTCACCTTTATTTTACTTGGTCATTAATTAGCACTTGCACAAGTGCTTAGTGGGACATTACATAGATGCATTACTTAAGGCCAGAGATTACATATGCTTACATGCAAATGCTTAACCAACAATTTCGTGTTTGAATTGGTTAATAATGTCAGCGATTTGGTTTAAACCACTTCGATTCATGTGCGTGGCTGTCGTTGGTAACAAAACAAAAAGCCCCATGGTATCTGTATGGCGTTGCCCCACACTCACACACACACACCTACAAACACACGCAATTTACTCTCTCAGCTGTATGGTCTCGCGCTCTCTTTGTTTTTGCACACAAATACTTTGAGAGCAACACGTTTTTGTCAGGTTTTTATCAGTTCAAACCAGACCGAGCCTGAAGCAACGCAACCAAATAGTGAGTAATGCGTGAAGCCAATGCTAATGCTTTGTTGGCAACACAAGCAACACAACCAAACGTTGCAACTGCTTAACAATGAACTCCCAATCTCCCTGCTGCCAATTGTAAAATACAGCTATATTTGCATACGCGCGTGTTCGTACGTATGCACACGTGTATGTGTGACCATTTACTCTCTCAATGACCACTCTCTCTCTCTCTCCGTCCCCTGCATCGTATTCTTCCTGCTCATGCTTTGCTGTAAAAAGGTCAAATTTGTATGTGTGAACCATAACAAATCCGACACACTGTGCTGATATTTGCTATTCACAGCCACCTGAGGCGATTTGGAGCCAAGTTGGATTGTTTGTATTACCGATATCTTATCGTTATATTCTCATTAGTGCAATTTTTTAACAGTGTAACTGGACTTTAGTTATTTGAACAAAATATATTTAGCTTATTCGCGAAATTATTTTTCAAATATTAAATTTCAATATGTGAACAATAAATTAATATGTTTGTTTATTTTTGTGTTTCAGAAATGGCACCAGCATGATTTCATTGATTATTCCGCCTAAAGATCAAATTTCTCGCGTCAGTAAAATGTTGGCCGATGAATTTGGTACGGCCTCCAATATCAAGTCGCGTGTGAATCGCCTTTCCGTCCTGGGCGCAATCACGTCGGTGCAGCACAGACTTAAGTTATACACCAAAGGCTAGTATTTTGAATTGAAACAAATGTTTAAACACTTAACTAATGAATGTTTTTAATTGTTTTCAGTGCCTCCCAATGGTTTGGTCATTTATTGTGGCACAATTGTCACAGAGGAGGGCAAGGAGAAGAAAGTGAACATTGATTTTGAGCCATTCAAGCCTATTAATACCTCTCTGTATCTGTGCGACAACAAGTTCCATACGGAGGCACTCACTGCCCTGCTTGCCGATGACAACAAGTTCGGCTTTATTGTGATGGATGGTAACGGCGCTCTCTTTGGCACACTTCAGGGTAATACACGCGAAGTTCTGCACAAATTTACTGTTGATCTGCCGAAGAAGCACGGACGTGGTGGTCAGTCTGCGCTTCGTTTTGCTCGTCTGCGTATGGAGAAGCGTCACAATTATGTGCGCAAAGTGGCCGAGGTGGCCACACAGCTGTTCATTACGAATGATAAGCCAAACATTGCTGGTCTCATTTTGGCTGGTAGTGCGGACTTTAAAACTGAGCTCAGTCAATCGGATATGTTTGATCCTGTAAGTAATCTATTCAACACTCTGATCAACAATAGGAGAGTTCCACTGGCTTCAAACGACAAATGACGAATGTCATTCGACCCGACCCGTCCCAAAAACAAATCTTAATTTGTAATTTTGTATAAACCGTCACGAGTCACATTGCCAGTGGAAACACTTGTCATCCCGAATAATCCTTGAAATGTATGCAGCTCTTAAGTGAAAACAGTTTGTAAAAAAACTAATACAATTATTTCAATTTACAGCGTCTACAATCAAAAGTGATCAAACTGGTGGATGTATCTTATGGCGGAGAGAACGGTTTCAATCAGGCCATCGAATTAGCCGCTGAATCGTTGCAGAATGTCAAGTTTATACAGGAAAAGAAACTCATTGGTCGTTACTTTGATGAAATTTCTCAGGTAAGTTCATAGCACAATTTATAAAACTAACAATATCAATTAAATCATTAAATAATGTTTTCAGGATACTGGCAAATATTGTTTCGGCGTGGAGGACACTTTGCGAGCCTTGGAACTGGGCTCTGTAGAGACATTGATTTGCTGGGAAAATCTGGATATACAACGCTACGTACTGAAGAATCATGCCAACTCGACGGCAACGACAGTATTACATTTGACGCCAGAACAGGAAAAAGATAAGTCTCACTTTACGGACAAGGAGGTATAAAAGCATAAAATGTATTTGAATTTATTTACTAATATCAAATATTTATTAATTTTAGAGCGGTGTTGAAATGGAACTAATCGAGTCTCAACCGCTTTTGGAATGGCTGGCGAACAACTATAAGATGTTTGGCGCTACACTGGAGATTATTACGGACAAATCTCAGGAGGGCAGTCAGTTTGTGCGAGGCTTCGGTGGCATTGGCGGTAAGTAAACCCTACTATATATATATATATATATATATATATATATATATATATAAATATAATTTATATGAATGTATAATTGTATATATTAGTTCAAGTGTAAGCTACAAAATTAATTACGTATCTACTGTTTACATTCCTCTTCCTTCATGCTGCTTTTAAACGTAAAATCTAAATGTATCTTGGTCCAATTGACGTCGCTCCTTGTGCATAACCATCAAATTAATCTAATTATAAATATATATATATATACAAATATTTTATTAACTTCTGTATGTATATAGGAATATTGCGCTATAAAGTAGATTTTCAATCGCTACAAGCCGATGAACCGCTGGAGGATGTTGATCTCGATGATTACTAAACCAAAAAAATACAAAAAGACAGAGAAAAAAACTTAATGAAAAAGCATTCGCACTGCATAGATTTTCGGATCTCAATACACAATTAATTAATTGTTTGTTTTTTTCTTATGTTCTTTATTTTAAATAATTATTTGTGAATCGCCATAAACTGTTCAAAAATTGATAGGAACCAATTTACTTGCCGCATAGTTTTTAAATATATTTCAAAGTAGAAGTTTATTATACATATATATCCTGAAAAATAACTCCCTCTCTCCATCGTGTTTCATATTTACCAACAGAAAGTTACCAATTTCATTGTTTTGCATAATCAAAAAGAGTTTTTAATTACTTTTCTAGAAGTTTCGATTAGCATCAGAATATATCTAATTTTGTTTTGAGCTTCTCTCATTCGGTTTCAATAGTTTATCTGTTTCTTCCGAAGTTATATAATTTTTCGGCGCATCTAAACATTCTTATGAGATATCTTTCTTATTTAAAAAGTAAATATGAAATGGTCCCTTTCAGGCGTTGTCCGAATTAGGAGTCTAAATTCTGAAAAAGAATAAACTTTGATTCCAACGGAATTGGAATGTAGAACAACCCAGTGTATCTTTGAACTACAATTCTTAACTTAGTCATGTACGAGAGTCACAGATAAGAATCGAAGCCACATATTATACTTACGTTTAAATATACTTACATATGTATATATGAGTATAGCAGAAATGCTTTTAAACACAAGCATATATATATTTACTGATATTAAAATATAATTCGCGCAACAAATAAGGAAATACAATTTAAAATGTATTTACAACCAATTGAGACGACAGCGTCAAAGTTGAAATAATGATTTGAACTGTCAACCTACTCTACTGACCTTTATGATTCTCGTTAATATAACAAAAGATAGATCGAACCTAAACTGTGGCATTATACAGACACATACTCGTATCTGACAGGCATTTAAAAATTAACCTAGGCAATTTCTTTGTTTGCATTACACACAAATTAAAAGCGAAACTTTCTAAGTACACAAACCAAACAATTTAAGGAAATGCGTAATAATAGATGAACAAACAAAACCTGAATAAAATGAATTAATAATATACACCTCCCGATAACGTAAACTAAAAGTTCCATTCCTTAACATTATATTTGGGGGGTTCCTTTCCAAGATATCACTTAGATAAAAGGATCTATTAAAGGATAAACTTTTGACGCAGATCGACTTATCGGAATGGAAACTACTAATGATCGATGGTTTCGATAACTCCAGTAATATTACAATATTTATTACCAATTTAAATCTTTAAATCACTTTATTTATATATCTTTATCACTTATATGTTGTGCTATTTGTTATTATTTCTATTTTATCTCTAGTTAATTATTTGTTGCATTTTTGCTTTATATATTTACTTTAATTACTTATTTTTCGATACCCTGTGATGTTTATCAACTGATATTGAATTATATTCTATTTTTCTACTAGGTATCTTGCGCTATAAGGTGGATTTCCAGAGTATGCAACTTGATGAGCTGGACAACGACTGCTTCGATTTAGATGACTACTAGATAATTTCACAGTTGTAATCACCATCGAACGCAAAATTGAAAACTGTTAATTCATAAAAAGAGAATCGAAGAGAGCAAATAGAATATTTTAATAATATTAATTATACCAGAAAAACAAAAAACAGAAAACAGAAAAGAGCACACAATCCTTCTTCCATTTTAACGTTGTTGGCGAATAAATGTAAAATTGCAAATAATACATACATATTACCATAAACAAAAAAAAAAAAAACAAAACAAAACATAAAAAGAATATAAAATGTTAAATCAAGAGAAAACAAAAAATATACAAAGGATGCCGTTTTACGTGAAACTCAGAGTCTTTAATATATAAAACACGATTTTTATTGCATGGCTATAAAAATATTTAATTCTAATTAATAATTGCAAAGTTCTCCCAGACGTTCAATCTCATCCAATATAAAATCCAACTCGCCAGTTTCCACCACAGGAAAACACGTCAAGACCATTCGAAAGAAGTTTCCCAGCTTGCGGCTACTGAGCGGAGCGTATCCAACCATCAAGGTGCCACTGTAGGCCATTTGTTCCTTGATTTTGGGTGCAACCTGTGAATAATATAAAACATTATTTTGAGATGAAATACATACCAAATCTTTGGTAGATGTACATATGTAGTTTATTAAACTACTTACGGTATATAAACGAGTCCACCATTCTGCAGTCTCTTCAGAGGTGGACACTCTCATGCACTTTGGAATATACCAAAAGGAAACACATGCGTATTCATGTTTATCCATAACAAGTCTGAAGCGGTCTGGACGCGCACGCAACTTCTGTTCCAGTAAGCGACACATATCGATGGCGTGATCAACCAAATGTCCGTATTGTCCGTATCCCCGTGCTTTGAGCATCAGCCAGAACTTGAAGGCATCTATTTTACGGCCACACTGGACGCTCTTGTTGCCCGTGTCGTAGGAGATGTCATAGAATTTGTCCTGCTGAAAGAGATAATCGACCTCAACGCTATTGCAGCGTGCCAGCAAGTCGGATTCGCGGGTGAGAAAAAGGGAGCATTGCAATGGAACGCCAAGTGTTTTATGTGGATTCCAAGCAAAGGAATCGGCACGTTCCAAGCCCGCCAAAAGGGATCGATTCTTGTGAGCCAGCAACGCAGCACCTCCCATGGCTCCATCAACATGCAACCAAAGTCCATGACGCTCAGCCACATCGGCAATTCCACCAATATCATCAAATGCGCCCAATACCGTCGTGCCGGCCGTGGCATTGATGAAGAATGGATCACAGCCGCGTGCCTTCGCTTTTTGAATCTTATCCTCTAAGTCATCTAGTGACATTTTACCCTTATCATCGGTAGCGACGGCAATGCAGTTATCGACACCAATGCCCAACCAGTGAGCGGCCTTCTTGAGGCTATAGTGCGCATCCTCAGAGGTGAATATAACCAGAGGTCGCATTCCAAACATGCCAGTGCTTTTAACAGCTGGAACATGCTTATAGCGAGCCAAAACCAAGCCATACATGTTCGCAGAGGAGCCACCAGGTGCAAATATACCATCACCATTGGTATAACCAATTAATCGACAAACCGTTGAGATAACTTCGGTCTCGATTAGGCTAAAGACAGGTGCCACCTCAAAGGTATAACTAGAAGTAGCGTCGTTAAATGGCTTATA
The DNA here is from genome assembly GCA_035044365.1 of Drosophila neotestacea. Taxonomy (NCBI): domain Eukaryota; kingdom Metazoa; phylum Arthropoda; class Insecta; order Diptera; family Drosophilidae; genus Drosophila; species Drosophila neotestacea. The sequence continues at coordinate 5,131,524 of JAWNMD010000273.1, read as the reverse complement.
AGTATTCTCTACCAATTTATATTACCTGCTGCCGTTTAACGCCTCGGTAAGCCAAGCTCCAGCCAATCCAAAGGGATCCACTTGACCAAAGAGTTGATTGTGAAAGCGTCCATGAGAGGTCTTTACGGAATACTGAATTATTTGCTGGCATATTTGCCCGATTTCCGGAAGAGTATGTGTTTCATTTTCATTGATTGTCAGATCTATCAGTTTCTAAGAATCACAGAGATATGAATGAGATAGTGATAGTGTAGCCATTGCATTACTACGCATAACGTATAACGAATCTATGCTAGAATAATGTTTGCATTCGTCTAGAGATAACGGTGACGGATCGATCATTCAGCTGCACAATAAACTCTTCCAGTAAGTTCTTATCGGAATCTGTCACAGATGAAGTGACGCGACGTCTAGACTTTGTTCGAGATGAGGGGCTACTCACCTTCAGTTCATTGGGCTGCTTAAAGTCGACGATTTTCTCTTGATGCCACAGCGCTGGATCGGCACAAGTGGTTTCCTTCTGCTTCACCAGCTTGAAGATATGTTCCAGTATCTGCCAATCATCCATTAACCTCTCCCGAACCCCATCAACCATCGATCTACTAGTATCTTCACTTATACCATTCATTTTTTTTGTTGTGATCCAACCACCACGTCCAGCTGTTCAAATACAAATGCCAAGTGGTTGCTCGTACCGCAATATGGGACCTAATTCCGAGCTGTCATGTGTTCGGTGGTGGTTAATGAATGCTCGTTAAGAGTTGTAAATTGATGAATTGAATAGTACGTGTATGCACACACTCTCATATCTGTAAATGTATGTGTGCGTGTGCGTGCTGTCTATGTACAATTCGTGCGAGTATGCCAGACCTTTTTAGGGTGAACCGCAACAGCTTATCAAAGTTATTTAACATTTATGATATTTATTATCAAATGGTTTTTTTTTCGTAGTTCTTCTATAGCATTTAGTAGTGGAGTAAATTCTGTTCCTTAATTTTATCTGTGTTTTTAATTGTTTTATGAATCGAAAAATAAATATTTTTGTTGTGATTTTTATCAAAAAATAGCTAGAGTTGAAGTTAACTTTTTTTGTGCAACTATATCCTCTTGCAGAATACCCAACGCAAGAATCATTCAATTTGTCCTGAATTTTTTTTTCAGATTTGTTCAAAATCAAACATAAATTTCAAACTGTTGTTGGGCCACTCTAATAAATTACTGTCTATCTTGATTGCTTTCTTAACTTATCTCCCATCCATGCAAATGTGCAAAGCCCGACTTAATGGATCTTATTATTTATATAACCTGGTTTTACTTTACATTTGAAATTCAATGAGCTTATCATCGTTTTATTAATGCTGTCATTAAATCAGTACGTATATATTCTTAGACTTTACCCACTTGTGCTATATTTAAAAAATATAAGGGAAAACTTAACTAGTTGTCTAGACTAGATTACCTAAAAGATTATGTTAAAAACTTTGATGAAAGTAAAGCAAAAAACTAGAATCATGATGGAATTGTATATATATTACATTATAACTAGAATGATAGATTTTTGCGTCTGCAAAGTACATATTTTGGTTTTTCGTACGGCTAATGAAAAGATATGAGAACGTAACTTTTAAAATTTTAGAATTGTCGTTATAAATACGATTGCAAGCAAACAAGGAATCGCAAAATCGATGACAAGTACTGACTAAAATCGATTTCAATATGGTAAAATATCGATATACATACTGGTGCTGTGAAGCTATCGATATTTTCGCATTCTATCGAAGGTTGTTGTCAAAAGCTGACAGCTGTTCATCTCCAAGCTAAACAAAACGTGAAATTTACTAAATTAACAATAAACATATAAGCTAAAGCCATGGGTCGTGCTGAAGTTGGTACTCCTAAGTACCTCGCCAACAAAATGAAGTCGAAGGGTCTGCAGAAATTGCGCTGGTATTGTCAGATGTGCGAGAAACAATGCCGAGACGAAAATGGCTTCAAGTGTCACACAATGAGCGAGTCCCATCAGAGGCAATTGTTGCTGTTTGCGGACTCGCCTGGAAAATTTCTGCATAATTTTTCCAAGGAGTTCTCTGACGGTTATATGGAACTGCTGCGGCGACGCTTTGGCACCAAGCGGACGAACGCAAACAAAATTTATCAGGAATATATTGGGCACAAAGAACACATACATATGAATGCCACAAGGTGGCTAACGCTCTCGGACTATGTGAAGTGGTTGGGACGAACAGGACAAGTGGTGGCCGATGAAACGGAAAAAGGATGGTTTGTCACATACATTGACCGCAGCCCAGAAGCCATGGAACGTCAGGCAAAGGCAGAACGTAAAGAAAAGATGGAAAAGGATGACGAGGAGCGCATGACGGACTTTATTGAGAAGCAAATTAAGAAAGCTAAATCCAAGGACGATGAGGATGTTGATCCACAAGAAAAGTATACGGAATTAAAACGTGAAGAACAGCCTTTAAAGTTGGATATAAGATTGGAAAAGAAATTCCAGCCAGAGTCAATACTAGGGAAGTCCGCTCTACTCACAAAACGCACAAGTAACGATCCAGATGAGAAGGTTTTCAAGAAACCAAAGCCGATGCCAGCGGAAAGCAGCAGATCTGCATTAGATGAGATAATTAAAACTGAGGAAAAGAAGAAGGAGCGCGCCAATCGAAAAGATTACTGGCTACATCCAAATATTGTAGTTAAATTTATATCCAGCTCCATGGGTGATAAATTCTACAAACAAAAAGCGGTTGTTCAGGAAGTTATTGATAAATATCGGGCCAGGATTAAGTTTTTGGATACAGGCGATAAGCTCAAAGTTGATCAGGTAAGTTAACACACACATCTCTGCAATCTGTATGTTTTGACTCATTGCTATATCTTTCAGGCGCATCTGGAAACCGTAATACCTGCATTGGACAAAGAAGTTTTGGTTGTTAATGGCGCTTATCGCGGCTCTGAAGCTTTACTCAAAAAACTGGACGAGCGCAAATATTGTGTCAGCGTAGAGATACTACACGGTCCATTAAAAGGACGTATTGTTGATAATGTACAATACGAAGATATATGTAAAATATATGACACGTAATAAGCTCTCAACTGCCAACTTATTTTAAGCTTAGATTTTATAAATGTATAGGTTTTTAATTAACGACAATGATAAGCTCAAAACGAACCATAGAATTTTTTTACTCATTTTCAAAATAGCCAGAGTTATCTTTATGAAAAAAAATAAACTATGTTTGGGCAGAATGCCGTTAAATATGGCACATCTGGTGGCAATGACATTTACTATATTTGGGTAATATAAACTTTGCGAGTAGAAACATATGTTTCTTTTTTTTGCAACAATGCAAACAAAGGTTTCAAAAAATTTCGACCTATTTGCAAAATTCTGAATGTAAGCGAGAAATCGAAACGATATTCCGGAAACAGTTCAACTCCGACCACGGTACAGCAAGTCTTACGGCAGATTATAAATATGCGCATAAAATTGAATTGTTTAAGAGCTCAGATCCTCATACTTATTGGCTTTGTGACATCAATAGAGGCTAACAACTCCACATTAAGCTGGTGGCAGGGTGTTCCCCATGCCTTAAGTGATATTCTAACCATGAAAATGAACATATTCACCGCATTGCCACTTGAACTGGCCGCAACAGCTATTGACACCTTGTGTAAGTGGTGATATCAGTTTCAAATAATCCTTTTCTATATTTAAATGTTTTTTTCACAGGCTCCTCCACCTTGTTTATGAGTAGTGTTCCCCCACAGATAACGCCTGATATAACCAAGATGTTCTTCCAGTATATGACACCGTGTCTTAACTATAGTGTTCCATTGTTGGAAGCTAAAAAGCTATGGGCTCATCCAAAATTTCGAAAAAATCGCAAGTTGGTAATCTTAGCAACAGGCTGGACAAATACCGTTAACGAATCGGGGACTATATCAATGATATCGAAGGCATTTATGTGTCGACCTGGAGTTAACTTTGTGGTATACAAACAGTAAAGTCTCTTTATAATGAACATAAAATGTAGTGTTTTAATTTCAGATTGTGGACGCTGCCTCTTATGTCGATACCCTGTACAAGTGGTCGGCATTGAACACGGATCTCATTGGAGAGCATCTGGCCGTCGGTTTGCATAATTTGATTAAAGCGATGCCTTGGATGGACATTCATTTAATCGGTGAGTTAAAGCTAAGGTTTAGTTGTGATTAAGTTGATCGTATTTTATGTATTCCTAGGACATTCACTGGGTGCACATATAATGGGCACCGCAGGACGGACATTTAAGAAGCTCGCAGGGCATCTGGTGTCCCGGATTACGGGTCTCGATCCTGCCAAGCCTTGTTTCCGTTATGAAAAAGCCCTGCCTGGCTTAATGCAGGGCGATGCCAGTATTGTGGATATAATACACACAAACATAGGCATTCTGGCAAAAAGTAAGCCATTGGGAGATATTGATTTTTATCCTGGAGGGGCACATCCTATTAAGCCCGGCTGCCTGAGCATTGGCTGCTCCCACACCCGTGCTGTTGAATACTTTGCGGAGAGCGTCTATCCGAATCATCAGAGAAGTTTTCTAGGTATCAAATGTAGCTCTTGGATGGAGCTAAAAAGGCACAAGTGCAAATCTAACAAGACTTCAACAATGGGTTATATTATTAATCGAAAAGCGAGAGGCATTTATTATGTCGATGTCAATGGCTGGAGCCCATTTGGCAAGGCTAACAGCAATTTAGTTCCAGAACAATTTGACTGTGCCAAAAGTAAGTGTTAGTAGATCCAAGTATATTAAATTATTGTTATAACCAGATTTTATTTTATTTATTACCTTATATGTATATACATCTTTATTCCTAGTTAATCTGCAATTTCTGTTAAATCTAGATCATCATCAAAAGCCTCAGCAATGCCTTTTTGACTCAGGTATGCCTTCTCCTGCGATTCTGCAATTTTCCACAGCTCATCATCATCGTCGCCCGTTAGCATGGATCTGTTGGCGGCACCCCGGATTGCAGCCCGAAGTTTGTTTTGCTGTTGGACAGGGCCCGGTGTGCGGGTTGATTTTTGTCTATTTCCCATTAGGATCTGGCTCTCCTCAAAGTAATGGTTAGGGTGATTAATTGTCGGTTCTACCGAAGAGTTGTGAGTAAGCATAAAGTATTTGCCGCAGGCGAATTGATAGTGTCCTCGCGTTACGAAGAACATCACCTCCTCAATGGCACTGGGTGATAAGCCATAGGAGGAGAGCTTTGCCTTCACCGCTGGTGGGTCCAGTGACTTGTATGGACAGCCGTGACAATCGCCAGGAGCGGCCATTTCTTTAATAATCTTCAGACAGGAATAGGGGGTGTAGTTGACCATTGAGCCTTTCTTGCCGTAGTTGTGGTGAATGTTGTACTCGTAGCTGCGGGCAAACTTATCCACGTCCATTTTCTTGGAGAACTCCTCGCGCCAAAAGCGAAGTGAATCCTCGAGGCTAACGCCAATTCCCTTCAGGAAAAGTCCGTATTGCATTCGTCCGCCGTGTTTGATGTGGTGTTGGCTGCGTATGTGATCGTGGCACATGCGCATGCATAGAGGCATGGATGTTTTTGAGAGCTGGTCTAGAGACTCGATCGGCACAGATGCATCCTTGCACACAGTGTAATCCTTGCCCGTGTACGAGTTGTGCAAGGACTTGAGCATGCGGGAAATGCGCTCGTCTGCCTCCACATCATTGATGAAGGACTTGGCTGCCTGCATGCCACGTTCAATCTCATCCATTTGCCTGGCACCCACAATTGACACCAGGTCGTGGGTGTTCACATAGGCAAAGCCGGCCTTCAGATAGCAGCGTCGGGTTCTTACTAAATCCAATACCTGCGTGAAGGGCACTTTGTAGAATTCGAGCAGTTCGATTTTGGCTACACTCTGGCCTACAGTGCTCTCATAGAGACCGTCCTTCACCTCGTCTTTCTGTTCTTCGGTCAGCGGCATTATATGAAAACTGTTCTCATCTAGAAATTGCTTAATTTCACTTGTGCTCAGTGCGGCAAATTTGTATTTGAAAAACTCCATCTCACGCGCCAGAAACCAACGCAACAAATCCTCGGACCGACAATAGGCCAAACGCAATATGAAGTGTGAAAGATAATCCCGACGACGCATTTGAAGATCCTGTTCCTGTTTGTTGCCGCCACTGCTGCTGCTTGTACACATGCGCAAATATCCCCGCAGTCCATCCCGAGTCATTTCAGCATTCACATACTCTTTCCAGTCATCAGAGAGTAAGCGCAGTCCCTTCGTTGTGGCACGATCGAAAACACGCAGCACACGCAGGCGCTCCAGAGCGAGATCTTCGAATTCATCTATATGAACATCCTCCGTTGGCGGAAAGTGATAAAGCATTACATTATGCGGATACTTTGTTTCCAGGCTAACTACTTCCACTTTAACATCGTGTCTAGCTCGTTTCTTTAAATTAAAATCCATGTTGGCTAGTAAAAGTCAATCGAATTAAATTCTGCTTTTTGTTGTGCCTGCAAAAATGGCGCCAAAAACTTGCTATAACAGCTGTCGCCCATATCGATAGTTGTATCGAAATGCTGTCACCAATATCAACCATAGAATAATCTCGAGATATCGATATTTGTGAGAAGTATGTCGAATCAACCGTTGAATACTACAAAATTTTCTCTTCACCCATTCAAATGTTTATATATAAGTATATTTGGATGGTAAATATGCTTATGAAATTAAAAATGTTTTATTTTTATATGTATATAATATATATCAGGTACTTAATAAGCTGACTAGTTTATTTGAATACATTTTGGAGAAACTTTGATGCTTTTCTGTTCTTCTAGGCCTTGGAATCTTTTGTACCAATGCCAATAAACTCAAGAGACTTCCTTAAACGTTTCCAGAACAACTTGCGTTCCTCCATTGAGGGCTGTTTGGTTCCTTTACATGGCCACTTAATATAGGTTTTTATATCCATTAAATATTGTAAAGTTTTTGGTCGTTTTCTTCGTGGTATGTCCTCCAGAAAAACGAGTATCAAGTGTTCCTTGCTTACTTCAAAGATGCTGTAGAGGTAATAAGAACTCATCATTTTAAGTAAATATATATTATAATGCTAAGAGTTTACCGATGTTGGGCCAAATACATTTCGAATTGACACCAATGGCTGAGCAGAAACTTTGATGAAATTAACAACATTAGAGAGCGGGAACGATCCATACATGAGATAATGTTATCCAATATAGTTACTCCAATCTGTACAAGAGTCAATAAGATAAATTTATGATAAGTTGGTTGTTTAATGTATATTATCAAACCTGAAAGTCACGTTCGTGAAGGCAAATTGAAATATCTCCGGATTTTTCCACATTAGGCAACAGTTCTTCCAACACCCACTTTCTATCATTCTGACAATAGCTAATGAAAATGTCATAGACCAGATTGGGATCCTGTTCATTGAGATGATGAAACTTATCTAGAGACTCCTTTGAAGCCCTCGACAAAAGTGCCGCCGACCTAAGAGATGCATAATAGTAATGGATGTGCCAACGCTTCAGGTAGATGATAAATCCTAAAATACATGCACCCAGAATGCTTCCAACAACGGCAGTTACTATCTTAATGGTGTTATGAATTTCTGATTCATTATCTGTCCAAAGGCGAACCTGACAGTTCAATTGATCCACCTGCAGTTGATCCGTCTCATTGAAACACCAATAATTCTTTGCATCATAATCCAATAACTGAAATTTCAGAGTTGTATCATTCAGTGTTTTTGTTGTTGAGGATGGACACATTGTAGTTCGAAAGTCTTCGGTAAGAAAACGGAGTTTTCTTATCTTGTTCAGGTGTTTGAAATCCTTGATGTTTTTATAGCTTTCGGTAAGTCGTGGAATAAAACGACTCCTCCAAAGATAATGCTCCATGTGCTGGCTAAAGAGATTACTCAACAAAGTCCAGTTGCTGCCATTTGAGAATAGGAGCTCTACTGCAGCGTTCTTTAATATCTCGTAGGAGCAATTGGCATCCTTATTATTATTGGCAGCCACTTCGACGACCTCTCGTAGAATACAACTACACAAGAAATTATTATCACCGAGACTAAGATACTCTAGCGTTTCAAAATCCTTTAGCATCTCGGTAGTTAGCATGTTGATGTTGTTGCTGCGTAAATTGAGAACGCGCAATTCCGAATTGTTGCGGAACACACTCTTGTACCAATTGCCAATGTGATTTGAGCTGAGATCAAGTACCTTTAATCTTACCAACGAGTGGAATATATCACCAGATAGGGCATTGATATTGTTACCTGCCAGGCCCAGCACCTGAAGATTCCTGAGAGGTTTTGCCCAGTTTAAGTCCCTGAGATTGGAGTGCTCAAAGTAAAGCCATTTCAGTGTGTCTCCAATTCCGTCAAAGGCATCATCCACAATGTTGTACGATACAAAGGAATTGCCAGATAAGTCAAGTCCCTCGAGGGCCGTGTTCTTGAAAAGTCCATTGCTCATCATCGGGAATGAGGTAAAACACAAACTAAGATACTTTAGTTTATTTCCCAGATGTGTGAACGCAACCGCACTATTCCGTGTAATTTTCGAGTGCGATAAATCAAGATATATTAATTCCGGCAACAGTTTGAAGGCGGTTTGGTAGATCTTCAGACCGTAAACTAGATTCAAGATCACTTCTAATGTGGGCATCGAGAATTGATAGTTATAGTTCAAAACGTTTGTAAACGATAGATCTAGATATTGTACTCCTTGAATATAAAAGAAGGTATCAGCCTCTAACGTCATTATCTTGTTGTTTGATATGAAGAGTTTCCGAAGGTTTGTCACATTTCGGAATGCACGTCTGTTAACATACTCGATGCTGCAATTACTGATATCAAGCTCCAAAAGGTGCGGCAGTTTGGGAAAGCTGGCCCAGGCAATGCTCTCCCCTAAATATAATATAAAAAAAATTATTAATACTACGGTTCTTTCAAGATCGAAATTAACAAAGTTCTAATTGTATTGTGTCTTACTTGACGTGCCATATATATTGTGCATTTTCTGAAGTTTTCGTACATAATCCTCATAAATAAAATCGTGTGTGTCTGAAGTGTTTTTGTGTTTTTGCGTGTTTTCAAGGTGTAAAAAACAATTCCGATCATATAGATCAAGAGTATTATTTGCAAGTAGCTCATCGCACTCTATTGGTGTAACATTGGAGGGTTTATTTTGAGTGTCTTGTAAGAACCGCTCAATAGCTGAAATTTCGCAAAGAGCCTGTAATTCAGCCTGAATGGTCCTATATCTTTGTTTTGTGTGTTCTATTGGAATCCCACAAACTGATATACTTACCCTCAACATCTGCCGTAATAGCCGCAAACTGATTGCCTTGCAATGATAAATATTTTAGTGATCCCTTCATTGAGCTTAGAGTCAGGAAAGGTGCTGAGTTTAGCATGTTGTAGGCAGCCGAAAAAGCTTGCACTCTTTGCAAGGTGTATCTACCGGCGAATTTCGATTTGTGTAACAAATCCAAGTCCTCTGAAACGTTTCCATACGAAAGATCCAAATACCTTTTAGTGGCTGTAAAAATGAATAAAATGAAATGATAATTAAATCAAAATTAATACAAGTTTTGAGGATATATTCGACAAGCGAGAGGAGGTGTGTAATGAGGTACTCCTTCATATTTTCATAACACAACATATTATAATTCATTCTGATAGCCTTCTGCTAGGGTCGTAGGCCAAAAGAATTTTAAAATAGATACTATTTTAAAAAGGCTCATTAAATTAAATAAACTTTAGAGCACCATTCGACAAACGGTGTCAGGTTCGCTGACGTTTTCTCTAAGCTACAAAACGATTTTTTTTTCATTTTTATATAATTAATGATGAATATCTTTTAAAAAATATTGTTATCACTAAATAATTCAAACAATAAAATTTGGATTGATATGAACTATTCTTATTATACAGCTACAATTTACTTACAGAATCTGGCATTTGTAACTTTTAGTGTTCCATTGGGAAATGTCCACCACAAGATATCCTGCTTTATACTATCCAAAAGACATGTATTTCCATCGTCAGTGTCGTATTTAACAAAGAGTGATTTGAGATCTGTGTCTCCTAGAGTATCAATGAGATCCTTCTGATCCTCATTGTCCTGCGATAGACTCGAGAAGGCCGCAGTTAAGCTTTCTCGCAAATGTGATCCCCTTTTGGATTCATCAGGAGGTGCCTCTAAGTTAGTTTCTGGTAAACTATTAGTTTCACCATTAAAAATTTCAATACTTCGAAGTGGGTCCAAATCTTTTGAATTTGATTTATTTAAAATCAATACAAATATAATTATTTTAAATAGGTTGTACATTTTATAATCCATTTTTAATAATTAACGATTGCGAAATGAGTTTAAATTTCCGGCCCTATTTATCAGCAATATGTTTGGTTTCATTTATGATTTCAGCTTTTAATAGTTCTTTTTATTTGTTCTTGTTTTTCTCTTTGGCTTAGTTATAGCCTAATTTTCATAAGTCATCATTATTCCACAAATTTTTTTTTGACTTTGTATAGTTTGCAGATTACATTCCAAAATATTGATTGACTTTTGGGATCTAAACGTGGTATATCCCTCTATCTGAGGAGCTGAATCGCGACTAATGGTCAGAAAACGGAAACACTTGCATTGTGAATATGAGTATGAATAATTTTATTATACCAAGATAGGGCTTATCAATTTTGGCAATATTTTCCTTCGCTTTTCAATGGGTTTTAGTTATCAGTTTAGGAGTTTATGGCACTAACCCGCTTCTTTCTCTCTCGCTCGAGCTCTCTCAGTTCCCTCCCACACCTTAAACAACTTATCAGAAAATGGTAATTAGGGTCGCATGTCTCTTTTAATCACCAAAAATTCTCTTATCGGACTATAGCTGAAGAGCGAATTAGCAGACAAAACCATTTGTCCAACTTGTCGCTCCTATTTTTACTTAAAATTGAAAAAGTAATACTAAATAACTTAGATTATTATTTGTGAACCTGATACGTTTTGAGATATGGCCTGATTGATAAGGTATTGCTAGTTGTTTATAACAAATCTGAGATTAAAATTGGATTTCGTATTAGTTTCAGCAATGCCCGACAAAGTTGCATATCACTAACTAAAACCTCTTATATATGTATGTACATACAATATTTAATTACAAAAGCCAAATTTAAGTCGTAGAAAATAAGTTTCTTAAACAAAAGGTTTAATTCAGGTATGTCAAATATTTGTGCATCTCACATCAGAAGATATATCACTCGTTGCATTGGCCAATTCCATATATTTTCCATTTTTATGTAATATACATAATATGTATTACATGTCTAGATAGTGGGATCAGATTTAGTCACTATCTCAGACAGCCCTTCACAGTGATAACAACAATCAAGGCTGGCTTTGACTCAAATTTTAAATTTATTCAAAATTTTGTTTAACTAATTAGATGACAATCGGCGATATAAGCTATGTTAGGGACCCCAAATATCTTTTGACAATTTAGGCACATGAATGGGCTTTCCTTATGTGCCTGTTTAACTCGCTTTTTATTACAAACGCCTTCGAGCAGTCAATACATTTGAAGGGAAGTTCCTTAGAATGTCTGAGTCTGTGTTCATTAAGAACGCTTCTTGTCTTAAACGCCATCGGACAGTGATCACACTTGTAGCAACGTTCGTTGATATGAAGCTCTTTGTGCGAATTTAAGTCGGGTTTTGTTTTAAACGCTAAGGGACACTTCTTACACTGGTAGACAGAATGCATGTACTCAATGTGCCTTTTTAAATCGTAATCGGATTTAAACGCCTTCGGGCAGTCCGCACATTTGAATGGGCGTTCACTAGTATGAGTCGCCAATCTATGTCTTTTTAAATTATGAAAGCGTTTAAACGTCTTTAAGCAATGCTCACACCTGTAGGGGCATTCATCAGTATGAACCAGCTGGTGCCTATTTAACTCGCCTTTGGTTTTAAACGCCATCGGGCATTTTTCACATTTGTACGGGTGCTCTTCAGAGTGAACTGCTCTGTGATTTCTTAAAGATATCTTCGTTTTAAAAGCCATCGGGCAGTGCTCACATTTGAAGGGCCTTTCGTCAGAATGAATCGCACTGTGCAATTTTAATTTCGTTTTGGATTTAAACGCCTTTGGACAGAGCTCACATTTGTAAGGGCTTTCGTCAGAATGTATATGTCGCATGTGCGTTTTCAAATTTTTCGATGTTGCGAAGTTTTTGAGGCAAGTGGGACAGATATGAAGCTTAGGTACTACATGAACTTGGTTTATATGTCGGTTAAGAAGGACCTTTCCGGCAAAGACTTCCGGGCAATGCTCACATTTGTGAGGACTTTCGTCAGAATGTACATGCAACATGTGTCTTCTTAAACTTCTTGTTGTTGTTACGCTTTTGTTGCAAGTAGGACAGGTATGAAGCTTAAGTCCCGCATGAATTTGTTTTGTATGAAGGTTAAGAAGCATCTTTCCAGCAAAGATTTCCGAGCAGTAGGAACACTTAAATTCAGATTTTTTCCCTGGGCTTGGTTTTTTTTCGTATATTTCTTCCTTAGTTAAGCTTCCTTCACTATCCTCAGAGTAATCTTCGTCGGCAGTATCATTTGTGCTTTCTGTGGTTGAGCTTGTTTCGTTTCCCTCACTATAATCTTCGTAATCATTTTCTTGTTTTATGCAGACCTGACTAGCAGTACTTTCAGTAAGGCACTCATCGCCTGTAGTATACTCATCGATGATGGTCTTCTGTTCACATTCCTTCAAAAGTTCCCTGAAATACTTTTGACTTTGCTCACATCTGATGTTAAATTCAAATGCGTTCTTAGCAGCCGATATGCAGGGCGCACATATGTTTTGAGGCAACATATCCGACTCCTTGATATCACAGCTTGTAGAAATTCCCAGCATAATAAGTAGTGACTCATTATCCGTCCGCTCTCGGTCTCCAAATATATTCTCAAGTGTTGTGTAGCTTATGTTGCAAAAGCGGCAAATGTCATCCATTTCGTATTTGATTCCATTCTTTTTACATTCGTTTAGGAGTTCCTTAAAATATTTTTGGCTTCGTTCGCATTGGTTCTTGAATTGAAATGCATTTTTAACAACCGATGTGCAGGGCCCACATATGTGTTGAGGCAATAAATCCGATTCCCTGACTTCACAGGTAGTACAATAGCCCAGCATAACAATAAGTAATGCTTCATTATCTGTACGTTCTCGCTCGTCAAATATGTTTTCCAGTGTGGTGCAGTGCTTCGTACAAAAGCGACAAACGTCGTCCATTTCTTTTGTGTTTCATTCGAAGGTAAACACGACCTAATAAAATTTACTTGTTTACAAGAGGCTGGAATTGATACTCATATATCGATAGCACCTACAGTTTCGATGGGCTAGATATCGATAGACAGCATTAATTTTTTATAAATGATTACGTATATCGATATACGCCGTGCATCGACTATATTTTTTTAAAAACGATGTGTCGAATGGTTTCAGTACTCAGACAAACAGGAATCTTGAAATTTAGCATAATATTAAAATATTACTATAAATTAAAGTAAGGTTTATCACAATTAAAGGCTTTGAAACGTTTTTAATTATCCTAACGGTTTAATTATCCCTTTTCTGGATTACCTGTTTAATTCAATTAGACAACATTACTAAATGATAAATTGATCAAAAACTCACATATTGTGAAATTTTTTTCAACAAAAATCGAATACAAATTCAAAAGGAACACTTCAACGTTGATAAGTCCGTTTTATAATTTACTAAAAAGTTAAACTACAATTGCATATGTATATGTACGTAGACCAAGTTCCAATTGATCATAGTGGATAAAAAAATGTCTCGTGCAAGAGAAATTAAAAATTTAATAAAGTATATATTATAATTCTTGCAAACATTCTAGATTAGTCGCATTCAAATATTGCCTAAATTTTCGCTATGTTTCAGTGCTTTGATTGATTGCTGTGAAAGCAAATTATGGTCTTTGTTGAGTGCGAATGCCCTGGAATTTTTGTAATTATCTTGTAAGCAAAAAATCGTTTAAACCCTAGCACCAATTATAGAGTCAATAAAGTGCTATAAGTTAAGCCTTTTATCCAAACACAATCAAATGTTTTGACATATGCTTTTTTCCATTTGAATGCGAACGATGGTCACTTTCGACATAATTGGAAATGCCCATATGTCATGTAAAATATACTTCAACTACCGTAAAAAGTAATAACATCAATCATTGTTGTGTATATTAATTTTATTCAACAAGTTTGGGGTTGAGCAGACGTCGAGTGGAAAAATAACAAATGTTCGGAACCCGAAATATCCTTTGGAAATTTAAGCACATGAATGAGCCTTCTTTTTGTGCCTGTTTAACTCGCCTATTACTTTAAACGCCCTCGGGCAGTTCTCACATTTGAAGGGGCGTTCATTAAAATGAGTCAACGAGTCACTTGAATGAGAATTCTTTTTGTGCCTGTTTAACTCGCCTATTATTGTAAACGCCCTCGGGCAGTCCTCACATTTGAAGGGGCGTTCATTAAAATGAGTCAATCTATGCCTTTTTAAAGTATCAAGCCATTTAAACGTCTTCGAGCAAAGCTCACACGTGTAGGGGCGCTCATCAGAATGAATTAGCTGGTGCCTTTTTAACTCCCTTTTGATTTTAAACGCCAACGGACACTTCTCACATTTGAAGGGGCGATCGTTAAAATGTATTGGTCTGTGATTATCAAGACCGAATCTTTTTTTAAACGCCATCGGACAAAGCTCACACTTGTAGCTACGTTCGCTGACATGAAACTCTTTGTGCGAATTTAAATCAAGCTTCGTTTTAAACGCCAACGGGCACTTCTTACACTTAAAGGGAGCTCAACAGAATGCATTTTTTGAATGTGCTGCTTTAAAGAGTGATCGGTTTTAAACGACTTCGGGCAACGCTCACATTGCCAAGGGCGCTCTTCTAAATGAACCACTCTGTGATTTTTTAAAGCTATTTTTCTTTTGAAAGCCTTTTGGCAGTGCTCACATATGTAGGGGCATTCGTCAGAATGAATCGCACTGTGCAATTTTAAATTCGTTTTGGATTTAAACGCCTTCGGACAGAGCTCACATTTGTAAGGGCTTTCGTCAGAATGTACATGTCGCATGTGCTCTCTCAAAGAATTCCTTGATGCTAAGTTTTTGTTGCAAGTATGACATGTATGAAGCTTAGGTGCTTCATGAACTTGTTTTGTATGACGGTTAAGAAGCACCTTTCCCGTGAAAATTTCTGGGCAGTACGAACACTTAAATTCAGATTTTGACCGTCGGCTAGGTTTTCTTTCATATATTTCTTCTTCTGTTAAGCTTCCTTCACTGTCCTCGGAGTGATCTTCATCCGTAGTTGCCTTTGTTTTTGAGCTTCCTTCGCTTCCCTCAGAATAAACTTCATCCTCAGAGTCATCCTTTTCGTGTTTAATGTACACTTGGCCAGCAGTACTTTCAGTAATGCACCAATCGCCGGTGCTAAGTTCATCGATGACGGGCTTCTGTTCACATTCCATCATGAGTTCCCTGAAATACTTTTGACTTTGCTCGCATCTGAGGTTGAATTCAAATGCGTTGTTAGCAGCCGAAATGCAGGGCGCACAAATGTTTTGAGGCAACGAATCCGACTCCTTGATATCACAGCTTGTAGCATTTTCCAGCATAATAAGGAGTGACTCATTATCCGTCCGCTCTCGGTCTACAAATATATTCTCAATTGTTGGGCAGCTTATTTTGCAAAAGCGGCAAATGTCATCCATTTCGAATTTAACTACATTCTTTTTACATTCGTTTAGGAGTTCCTTAAAATATTTTTGGCTTTGTTCGCATTGGTGCTTGAATTGAAATGCATTTTTAACAGCCGATATGCAGGGCCCACATATGTGTTGAGGCAACAAATCCGATTCCCTGACTTCACAGGTAGTACAATAGCCCAGCATAACAATAAGTAGTGCTTCATTATCTGTACGTTCTCGCTCGTCAAATATGTTTTCCAGTGTGGTGCAGTGCTTCGTACAAAAGCGACAAACTTCATCCATTTCGTTCTTTGTGTTTCATTAGAAAGAAAACGTGACCTAATAAAATTTACTTGTTTACAAATGGCTGGAATTGATACTCATATATCGATAACACCTACGCTTCGATGGGCTAGATATCGATGGAGAGCATTAATTATTTATAAAGGCATCGATATATTAATAAAAAAAACGATGTCTCGAATGGTTTTGGGACTCAGACAAACCACCAATTTTGCAATTTGCATTGTATTAATATGTTAAATTAAATGTTAAATTTAAATAAGGTTTATCACAATAAAATACATGAAAATATTTGTCCCTTACCACTTCAATATTTTTTTTAAAAATACTGATATCGTGATGAAAGGGCAACCGAAATAGAGCCTTATTCCGAAATACTCGTTACTGGATGTACCCGACCCGAAGCCAATATTTAATTTTATATTAACCAGGGAATGAAACCGAAACGAATTTCGGTTCCGGTTCCGGTTACGGTTTCATACCCTGATTTAAATCAAAAAAAAAACTTAACTTCTCCAATATTAATCTGTTATGCCTTTTTGCAGCTTCTTTGACACGTTCCTGTTGGAGGACAGCGTCTGTTTACAATTGTACGAGCTCAATCCCAAGCTGAAGTCATCATTCGCCTCGTTGATCAAGGTCGAGGAGTCTTAAGATTGAGGTGCTCTGATTACCAAGATGATCCCTCTTAGATCAATGCAAGAATGTACCTAACTGTAAGTACAATACTGATTTAAACCGTTATATTTGACATATAAAATATAATGTTATTAATTTAATCAACTTTTTCTTGCAGCTCGCTCTCTGTGGATCACCGTCCACTGCTTAGAGAGCCGTTGGTCCTCTCTAGGTACGGCAGGCGCCCTTCACTCTGTGGATCATAGCTGTTCCCATTAGCGTCCACTACTTAGAGAAGGGATGATCCTCTCCGAAGCTCACTCTGGCCATTCACACATACATAAAAATGCGTGCTGCTAAATTTATTTATGTACGATAGCTACTGATTCAGTTCGCTTCGTAGTTTTGGGCTCTTTGGACCAGGAAAATACAACCGCAGTAAGTTTTTGTTTGTATGTATGTGAAACTTCATGAAAATATTCTGTTCCCCACCACTGTCAATAAAAAACGCATTATACATAATTTGTAATTATCATCATATTTTATTCTTAAAATCATATCCTTATGGAGTAACATTGGATCTATGCTAATTTTACAAAGCTAGATTTACAGTTTATTGATAACAGTATAACATAAAATATAAAATAATATAGTAGTCATTTTGCTTATGACTTGTTTTCGACAATTTTCCAAACGTGGTCGTAGACTCCAAAACCTGTAAAGTAAATATAAATTGTTAATATATATTGATAAAACCTAGTTCCAAATACAATTGATTATGAAAATCTAACTTAAAATTAAGATTTCATCTTGAATTATTATAATTTCTCTTTTAATCAAAGAATAAAACTTAACTTGTCCAATATTATTCTGTTATACCTTTTGCAGCTTCTTTAGCATGTTCCTGCTGGAGCACCGCGTCTAATCCCAATTAGCCAAGTTTAAACCCACAAGCTGAGGTCAACATTCGCCTCGTTGAGAAGTCTCAGGGATAATGATCTCCGCTGCAAGCGTGGTCTTATTACCAATTTAATCCCTCTTGGATCAATGGAAGAATGTGCCTAACTGTAAGTACAACATTGATTATTATACAAAATTATCATATCTGATATATAAAATATAATTTGATTAATAAAATTGACTTTTTCTTGCAGTTTTCCTGGAGAAATATTGGAATCTACTCTACTATGTTGGACTTAGCGAACTGACGTCATTTTGGCATCCAATCAGAGTCCCCACAAAGTTGCCACAACTAAAAAATTAATTTTTATGCTCTAAGCAAATAGTTTTATGTATAATAATAATTATTATATACGTATAATTAAGAAAAATGTTTAAATTGTAAACATTTTTTGTTACTTAAGCTAAAAGAAATGTATGTATTACATTAAGAGATATTAACTAGATTTTAGCTTATAATTTCAATGTTATTCATAAGGATAGGATTTTAAGAATAAAAGAAACTGCAATTCTGAAATTAAAACGTGTTTTTTCATTGGTTGGTTAACGAAATTTAAGTCAGAAAAATTTGGAAACTAGGCTGGAGAATCAAGAAATAGGCACACAACTTACCATGCAAACAACTTTCAAAATCACTGGCAACTTGCCCGAAAAAAAAAAAAGCTAAAATTGTTCAAATTTTCAAGTGAAATACCAGGCGAACAGAAACTGAGAGTAGTTCGCCACACTAAAAATTTTATTTTGCCATGACGTCACACAAAGAGTAACTTGTTTGGCATGACGTCACTAAAATGGACCTTTTTTGGAGCGCACTTAAATCCGGACCCAAAAAAGGTCCATTTTAGTGACGTCAGCGAGTGACGCTTGTTTGAAATGACGTCACTAAAATGGACCTTTTTTGGGGCGCACTTGATTTAAGTGACGTCATGGCAAAATAAAATTTTTAGTGTGGCGACCTACTCTCAGTTTCTGTTCGCCTGGTATTTCACTTGAAAATTTGAACAATTTTAGCTTTTTTTTTTTCGGGCAAGTTGCCAGTGATTTTGAAAGTTGTTTGCATGGTAAGTTGTGTGCCTATCTCTTGATTCTCCAGCCTAGTTTCCAAATTTTTCCTGACTCAAATTTCGTTAACCAACCAATGAAAAAACACGTTTTAATTTCAGAATTGCAGTTTCTTTTATTCTTAAAATCCTATCCTTATGAATAACATTGAAATTATAAGCTAAAATCTAGTTAATATCTCTTAATGTAATACATACATTTCTTTTAGCTTAAGTAACAAAAAATGTTTACAATTTAAACATTTTTCTTAATTATACGTATATAATAATTATTATTATACATAAAACTATTTGCTTAGAGCATAAAAATTAATTTTTTAGTTGTGGCAACTTTGTGGGGACTCTGATTGGATGCCAAAATGACGTCAGTTCGCTAAGTCCAACATAGTAGAGTAGATTCCAATATTTCTCCAGGAAAACTGCAAGAAAAAGTCAATTTTATTAATCAAATTATATTTTATATATCAGATATGATAATTTTGTATAATAATCAATGTTGTACTTACAGTTAGGCACATTCTTCCATTGATCCAAGAGGGATTAAATTGGTAATAAGACCACGCTTGCAGCGGAGATCATTATCCCTGAGACTTCTCAACGAGGCGAATGTTGACCTTAGCGGTTGTTGACCTTAGCTTGTGGGTTTAAACTCGGCTAATTGGGATTAGACGCGGTGCTCCAGCAGGAACATGCTAAAGAAGCTGCGAAAAAGGTATAACAGATTAATATTGGACAAGTTAAGTTTTATTCTTTGATTAAAAGAGAAATTATAATAATTCAAGATGAAATCTTAATTTTAAGTTAGATTTTCATAATCAATTTTATTTGGAACTAGGTTTTATCAATATATATTAACAATTTATATTTACTTTACAGGTTTTGGAGTCTACGACCACGTTTGGAAAATTGTCGAAAACAAGTCATAAGCAAAATGACTACTATATTATTTTATATTTTATGTTATACTGTTATCAATAAACTGTAAATTTAGCTTTGTAAAATTAGCATAGATCCAATGTTACTCCATAAGGATATGATTTTAAGAATAAAATATGATGATAATTACAAATTATATATAATGCATTTTTTATTGACAGTGGTGGGGAACAGAATATTTTCATGATAATTCGAGACATTTTTTTATAGTGCAAATCCATGTTCGTACGAAAAATAACAAACAAATTTTTTTAAATGTACCGAAACCGTACCGGTACGAACGTTTCGGTTTTCGGTTCCTGAAAAATAATTTATTTCGGTTCCGGTTCCGCTTACGGTATTTCATTTGAAACGGTTTATTTCGGTTAACGGTTCCGGTTCCGCTTTCATTCCCTGATATTAACTAATCATTTTAATGAGTATGATAAATTCAGATTTTGAGCTCAGCGCGGTCTGTTGTATGCAACTGAAAAGCCTTCAACTTTTGTGAGCTTATTTTACCAGTTAACTTTGCTGTATTAGTATTAGTTAAAAAAAATTATATCCAGCTAGCACTGTATTTTAAATCTAATCGTTTTATTGTCCAGTCACAAACATATCGATATCAGCATTTACATATAATTATTCATCAATAGTTTCTATCGACATATGTCAACAATGTACAATTGTAATTGTTATCGATTTGTATTCACAAATTATTTCGACTCTTGCAACTTGCTAGTCTTTAACTAGAATAATAGTTTGATTATAAAGCACGAGTACGAAATGGATGAAGTTTGCCGTTTTTGCGCGATGAACTGCACCACTCTTAAAAATATATTTGAAGAACGAGAGCCTGCCAAAAAGGACCCTCGTCTTATTGTCATGTTGGAATATTGTACCAACTGTGAAATCGTGGAATCGGATTCGTTGCCTCAAAATATATGTGGGCCTTGTATATCGGCTGCTAAGAATGCGTTTGAATTCAAGATAAGATGCGAGCAAAGCCAAAAATATTTTATGGAACTCCTAAACGAATGTGAACAAAAGCCCGACATTAATGAGCTCATAACAGGCGATTGGTGCATCACCGAAAGTAATGTTGGCGAAGTCAGCATAAAATCAGAGCAGGTTGGCACTGTGGATGAAATATGTGAAACAAATCCAAGTCGACGGTCGAGGAAACTTGAGAGCTGTACAGATATTGTTAAGGAGATTGATGAGAACCAACAGCATATGTGCAGCAGATATGAGCGTCGGATAAAATTACAAAGGAGATTAGACCTAAGGAATTGCGAATTGCATCACACTGCCGAACGACCGTATAAATGTTCCCATTGCTCCAAGACCTTTACTTATCGTAGCTTTCTTAATAAACACATTCAAACTCATGAAAATCGACGGGAACACAAGTGTCCACACTGCTCGAAGGATTTTAATCATAAGTGGCATCTTGATAGACACATTACCATTCATACTGGAGAACGGCCATACAAATGTCCCCACTGTCATAAGGCGTTTAGACAAAATGGAGACCTTACAGAGCATATACGTCTACACACTGGGGAAAAGTCACATCAATGCCCTGAGTGCTTAAAAAGCTTTACTAGACTAGACAAATTAGAAATACATCGTAAAATTCACTCAAGGAAGTTGGAATTCAAGTGTTCCAACTGCCCAAAAATCTATGACAGAGAATTCCTTCTTATGCGCCATATCAAACGCGTTCATATACACAAAAGTGAGCACAGTCCGCAGCCTTTTTTAAAAAAGACAAAGTAGTTATTTATTCAGCCGGAAGTCAATACAACTGTGAGCATCGCCCGATGATTTGTATAGCAGGTATTTTATTTGTTTAATCTGCTTCTGGATTAGCGGTAAAATATTAACCATTATTAACTGAAGCTAGCTAACATTAATTTGAAAACATTACCAAAAGTAGACTGTATACATAAATATTTGATAAAAATAAATCAAAATGTATTTCGAAGCAAGAAAATGTAAACAAAGCGGACTTGCTTGTATTTTTATATCGATAAATCAAAAATGTATTTAATACATTTTATAGCGATGTTTTGTCGATATTTGTTAAGAAATATCGCAATCAGAAAATCGGATGTTTCCACTGCTCGCATCTATAAAGTCCTTTTCGGTTAATAATGTGATTGTACTCTCTAAAAGTTGTTTTTTAATTTTAAAAATCCAAATAAATCTTATTAAATTTGTTGAAAGAAGCACAAGAAACTGTAACAACTGTAATAAAAAATAAATAACAAATATATTGTTGCAAATTCAATTTTTTCAATAAGTATGCGTCAAAGATGTCCTGTATAATGTTGTGTGTAATGTTTTGTTTGCACACCGCGACACGATATTAATCGTATTTCCATTCCCGAAAAGCGTGCACCTTTAGTTTATGCAAACGCTTTGCCATGTGCCACCCACCCTCCCTGCTCCTGATTTCTGAATTAAAACTCACAACAAACGCCGTCGCAATACTCGTTATACTCGTACATAGCGTGGAAAGTAAGTCCAACCACCCAAACCACCCCGCTGGGGTGTAATGCCCAGCCACCTCCGTGGCTGGTTAAACAACCACCTTCTATTTTCTCGCTCTTTCTGTACGTACTCTGTCTGGTTGTCACTCCAACGTACAGTGGACCATTTTGCCCGACAAGCACAATGAAATAAAAAGCTTAAAAATTAAAAACGTTTCTAACAAGTTTGCAGATGATAATTTTTCTGGAACAGAATAATTTTTTTTTTAATATATTTTATTAGTAACAACAATTTTCGAAGCCAGTACTCCGGTCTATATGATATAGACTATAGTATATCTGGTTCCTTGAAATGTTGTAGGCTTTCATATTATGTTTTAGGCACAGTTAGCTGAGTCGTTTGGCCCACTGTACAACGCTGACCGGCGCTTGTCGGCTCTTATAAAGGACATTCAGAAGGGAATCCTCGGCTAGCCGAGCTCGTGTTTGAGCTCGTCGTTTGTTTGTGCTTCGCTTGCGAGATTCAAGTCGCGTGGCTTTCAGTTTGCACGCGTCACCCGCCGTACGTGGGTGAAAGTCCATTTGAAGTCGCACCGTTTTCGGATTTACGCTTACATATATACCGTACATCGTCTTACTCGTACAACGTGTTGTTACTAACGTATCCGTCGGTCTTTGTGAGTCACCTAACAGTGTTGGTGCCAGAAAAAGCCGGGAAATATTGTTTATCTGTATATATCGTTGTAGTGTCGTCTGTGTTGTCTGGTCAAGCGCCACTTAAAATTTGTGAAGCCGTGTGTTTTGAAATCACTGTGAAAATGCCAAATGCAAACAATGGCCCTTCTGATTGTCATGGCGTCTTTTTCTGCCCATAAACAATCCAACAATATGTATCCATACAGTCAAGTGTCTTCTACAAATAACACTTAAGATTTTAACTAACTTTTTAGGGATCCACTAACTATTGAAAAACTTATGATACGGCTTATTGGGACAGGTAAGCGATCCTTATTAACGGTATGCCTGGTCCAAAAGAGAGTTTCTTTGTGTGAGAGAGAGAAAGGTGTCTAATTTTTCGCTGCTGTTGTTGTTTATTGGTGGTGTCTTTAAAATCACATGCAATTTGGGGTGTTTTTTAACTGGTGAACAGGTATGGGATAATCAATTGAAAATATTCAAAAATAAAGCTCTGTTTAAGTAAATTGTCGAAAGACCTAATTGTCTTACAGTAGAGCTTACTTTTACTATAGTGAATATTATTATTATTCAGTCTATTACTCAGACTCTAATAACACATGTACATAAGTTGCAATATCTGAAGATAATTAATACCTACGTGATATGGCATATTACAGACCTGAACAGGAGGCCAGACAGTCTAATCGACAGAACGAACAAAGGGCAAAGCAAATAATTTTGTTAGAGAAAGAAAAATACAATTTTGGTCTGTTGGTTTCCTCGATTGAAACTGCACAGCTGACCTTAGTTGGGGTTGGCCAAAAATGGACTGAAACTGGCGAAGAAAGCCACAAACTGCACACACATCGTGAGGTAGTAAAATAATGAATTACTGACATGCGATAGACAGCCAAATGGGGTTGTGGGAGGGACAGAAACATAGCAATAAGTAAAATGTATATTATATGCTCATATTTAAAACGCTTACGACAAAAAACGAATGTAAAATGTGAAAATACGCATATTCTACGTTTAACACTCATAAAATGTTACAACATTCTTTTTGATGGGTGATGAAAACCCAACGAACGGTGAAAGTATTTAAAACAGAAGCACCCCAAACTTTTCAGTGGTTTTCCAAATGAAAAACTATTAAAAAGTGCAGAAAATTCTTTTCTCAGGTTGCCAAGTTAGCAAGGGACACATGCAGGCTATATAGGAGAGGTCATACTGGGAGGAAGAGATTAAAAAAATGTTGTATTTTACCACACTGGCAGAAGATGTATTTAAAGTTTAACCTTCGCTTGTCATCTTTCAAAGTTTGCATAACACAAAGTGTAAAAGTTTTAGTTTGCTTTTCTTTAATTTAATTTGCAAATAGTTTTTGCCGCGTCCGAACAAAGCCAACAAATTGTTGGAGTTGTTAAAGTCTTCATTTAGTACAAATTCTATGGATATTTCAGCTTAGGAGCTGTCTCCTTATGAAATGTGGATGGAAAAGGAACATGAGCCCTTCGCAAAAGATTATAATTAATTGGAATGTACTAAGCTTTCCGTGGGTATTAACTTTTTGTAGAAGGAATATTAAGCCATCACTTTAGTTCATTCTTTTTACGCTCATTGATTGTTTGAAATCTTTAACTTTTCACAGGATTTGTTGTATAGAAAACTTATTTATTACATAGATAAAATTAAATTATAAAATTACCAAGTTATATACAAATCGTGTAACAATGTTTTTATTATCTTTAATACAAATGCATATACCCCACATCGTTGGCTTAATAAGTATCCTTGGATTAGTAATTGGTTTAGCCAACAAATTACATTGTCTTGCAGGGCTTCAGTATTTTCTCTACTATAAAGGCTTTCACTTTGTCAGACGTATCGTATAACAGAGTCCGAGCACTGAAAGGGACGTTGCTTTAAAAGGCTTCACTGTGTATTTCATTTAATTGTAATTTAAACTTAAACTCTAACTAATGGCAAAATTTACGCACTGTTTACTTTAGTTGAGGTCCACTTTAGCGATCCGACATCTAAATGTAATCCTTGGACTCGTACACTTGTTGTGCAATTTTCTTGGTCCATATAATAATTTCTAATTTAGTTAAAATAAGTTCTCGCTTTTAGTTCGCTTTCCAAGAGTCATTCAATTTTGCTTGATGCGTTTCCAGGCGCTTTTCATTTCCACTTGAAAAACTTGCAGTGTTCTTAATTGCATAAGTTTTTAGTTTATTCTCAGTTGGAGTAAAACTTTTAACATTATGCTGAAAGCATTTGACATTTATTTGCATTTTTGTGGCTACAACACAACTACTGAAAGTCTATTTCCCCTGACAGATATCAAAGCAATTGACTTAAGGGATTTTTACTGGAAATGGCATTTACCTTACAATTTACCTGTGCGAGTAAGGGAAATAGAAATGTTATTTACAGGACAACAATTTAACGGAAGCATTCTGACCTAAACAGAAAACAAAGAAATGTACTTTTGATTTTGACGTGGCGTTAACAAAAGAAAGTTCCTAAACTCTTATCTATAAGGGATTCTAAGTGGCACCGAAATCAAGGAAATTGACTTAATATAGCGGATGAGTTGCAGAAGTAAAAAGCTCTGGAGATATATCTTAAATATCTTCCACTTTCATGACCCTTGTGTTTCATAAAGGAAATATCCTCCTTCCAATTTACAAATCGAATTTACAATATTAGAAACTTGTAAGAAACCCTGAATTTGTGATTAAACTGAAATATTGTCTGTAGAATCTAGAAAATCCACAACTCGCTGTACAAATTATTGTACTTTGTATTTTGTAAACCTTGGTGAAATCTTTAGAACACATACAATTCTTATTTCATACTTAAATAAAAAAAAATTTTCCTATGAAATTACCGGATAGTAGAACGGAAGCACCTCATATGAGTGCCCACTTGTGGGGAAATCAAGTCCTGTAATTTCCAGGACAATAGGTTATAAAATTAAGGTGAAGTGCCGCTTCCGCTTACAGGAAATTCTTTCGAACTCAAAATCCAATTTACATG
This sequence comes from Drosophila neotestacea, assembly GCA_035044365.1. Lineage (NCBI taxonomy): Eukaryota > Metazoa > Arthropoda > Insecta > Diptera > Drosophilidae > Drosophila > Drosophila neotestacea. The sequence continues at coordinate 5,105,613 of JAWNMD010000273.1, read as the reverse complement.
TGTGCTATAAATTCGACAGCAATAAAATTCAATAAAATATTTCATTACAAAAGATACAAAAATTTAATTTACTTCTGGTGCCAGTCGACGGCACACACATAAATCGCAGGCACTGTACTCCCTTCTCCTTTTCTTCTTCCCCAAGTTAATGCTGCTTCCTCATGTCAGGTGTTGAGAGGTTTGTTGCTTCCTGGTTCACCTTAGTCTCAATCTCACTTCAATGTTTCTTTTCCCCGTGCCTTCGTCTTATTTATGAGTTGCCTCATTGCGAAGTTGGGAAGGGGAAGGCAGCATTCCTGTCTCTAAAGTGTGGCACCGATAAGGAGGTGCCGTCTATGATGTGTCTGTCGGCAGTCGCTTCTGTCATCTTAGAGGGTGAAGAGGGGATGCACATTTCTGCGCGTATTCAAATTAGATTTAGCCGCCAACCAAATTTTACAGCCAGCTGACGACAGTGTGTAGATTCCAAGAACTCGGACCTTGGTCCTCAACCAATAGAACAAATTTAATGATCCCTTTGCTGATTACATTTTTGCGTTCAAAATATCTTATAATTTTATTCATGAGTTTACACAAATTATGAATATGAAAAACACGATATTGAAACTCATTTACCAGATTCATTTAATTAATTGGATACTTGTTCAAGAGCTTTTGGTAGGCACTGTAAACATGCTGAAAATACTTTTACATATATTATATTTTCGTAATTTATACGCGCTTTTAGTTGTTGATTAAAGTAAAAGAGTTTTTTCTATGTCGAAGTTTCGATGTGGATTGACATTATTGTCATTTATACCGATTGTTGACTTTTCAATTGAGAAAAACGGAAAAAAGTATGGCTCATGTTTTTAAGTTCCGTTGAATAGTCTAAATATATCAATGCTCACTCTTTAATTTTTCTCTTAGTTATTTTCTGTACTGAATATTCGTCTTAATTTTCTTTACAAAATATATAGCATACTTATTGGAACAGGCTGGATTTAAAATGACAAAAATCGAATTGATACTAATACTTATCTCACATAGCACTTCATAAATCAAATAAAATATACTCGTATATGTATATCAGAGAATCTCCACGGAAACAATCGATTCCTCTTAATGTTAGTAATTTACTAGGGTATTATAAAATTTCAGCTGTTAGTTAAGCCTCAAATTAAAATCAAAATTTCAACATAATGCAGCATAATAAATTTAAATTGTTTATTTTTGTTGTCTGCCTGTCTTTTTGCCTGTCAACTCTCCGGCGTCTCCGGTTAATAGAAATCAATTCAGTGGCGCCGCAAAGCCGGCCTTAAAAATTGATTATTCAGCAAAAAAAAAAAGAATGAAAGGAGAAATTGGTGAATACATCCAGCTGTTTGGATGTCAATGACATCTAATGAAGTCGGACTACAACCCAGCATAAATCTAAATAAATATGTATAGCAAATCGAGCATAACAATCACTAAATGAGATGTGGCTACACCACCATCCAAACACCAAGCTACCCAACCACTCAAACCACGCATGGCCATGGGGTCTGTGGCGGCGCTTGACAGGATTCATATCCTAAGACAAATATGAATCTATGATTATGTTGTTGTTGTTATTTTGGTTTTATTTTTTTTTTGCGTGGTTTCCATATCGTGATTTCAGTTTGGCCTAGATTTTTGTGTGGTTTCATCCCTCCACAAATGACCCACAATTCAATAATATTCACGCCAAAATGGAAAGTTTTTTATCTGCGGTTTCAAAAATCGATTGCAATTTACTTAGTGGTAAGTTTGCCTCTGGTTGTGTGCAATAATACTTTGTGGTAATAATTCATAATATGCGTTTGAAAGCATTGTAAATGCTTTATTATCAAATTGTTTGCATCTCTTTCAATCAATTAATTAATGCTTAAAGGAAGCCTTAGTAGTGAAATTCTTGTCTATCAAGTCAAATGCCTTCTGATTACGAACACAACAACCACAGAATTTTGTTTAATATCAATTGACAACATGGAAAAGCGACTTCAATGCACAGTCAAGTGTTGCAGGATCCAAAGAACACCTACAACAACAACCACAATAAGACCATGAACATGTTAACACACATGTATATATGTATATATGTGTGTACGGTTGTGTGTAATGTGATAAATTGTTGATGTCTGTGCTGTCTTAGTTTATGGCTCATCTTGTTCTAGTGTTCGCTTCGAAGCTTCGTCAATTGTAATTGAAGCAGTGGCGTATGTTGAACGAAAAAGGGGGTTTGCAAGAGGGTGCGAGAGAGCTAAATAAAATATTGAACAAATTGTAACAATCTGTAGTACTTTCATAAGTTTGCAAAGCTGAATTAAACATATACGATTCTCTTTCAATACGTAAATACGTATATTAAGCTAAACATATTCTGTTCTCATTCAAATCGAAAATATCAAAATTTTACCAATTTCCGTTTTACTAAAAAAATATAGTATATATTGTACTGCATATATACTGGCTTTGTTGAGATGCTTTAATAAGGGGGCCAAAGTAAAATGAGAAAAATCTTCTAAGAAATAATATCAAACTTTTACCTACTTAAAACGAGCTGAAATTTATATTGTTGCAAATCTCGCATAAAAGATCGAAGTAAAAGTCTTTTAATAATTATTATATTTTTTACTTTATTCAATAATTTAATATTAAAAGTTGACCAATTTCTCTTTCGATATTTAAAACAAACTGAAACTACTATCTTTGAATTACAATGCTAGTCTCGAATTGTAAATCAATTTTCTTTAAATGTTTATAACTTAGGAAATTTAAATAAATTTCAAAGTGCATACGGAAAGTGTAGCTTTCCAACCTTACTTGAAGCAGACGTTAAACTTGTCCAACTCGAAGAACTTCTACAACTAGGTAAAAGCTGTGTAATAAATGTTTGATACAAAACTCCTAACTAGTTTACTAACAAGTATAAAACCGCCCCCCCTGGCCTACGCCACTGAACTGTGCTCATTGTTGAATCTGCTTACAAGCTGCTGATATGCCTAACGCTGAAGCTAGTCAAATATTGAGTAGTCGAGCGGCAAAACTCATAAAGCTTGAGCCAGAGTTAGCCTGAGGCTAACACACCTTACCCCAATCCCCCAATCGACTCCCTCTCAATTGTGGGGTCGGGATCCTTTCAGCATTCGCTTGCATGCAATCCAAGCATTTGCCTCTGGCTGTCTGGCCATATGTGCATAGAAAACATTGTATATATAGTATTGTGGGAATATGTATGTGCATATACTCTTGCTTCTTTTATTTATAAGTATGTATTTCCCCCCTTTCGGCTGTCTGAGTTTTTTAAATGAAACTCGAAGTGGGGAAAGTGGAGGCGACAGTCAGCTCACCTGGCGCCGTGATATGACGACAGCTTCATAAAATGGAGAGCACTAGGAATAAGCTCAACCACTGGACTAGTGAGTGTTGTAGGCGTTGTGGGCGTGGTAGCTATTTTAATATTCCTTCAGACTATACTCAGTTTTGATAAGGGGAGTTATGTGTGTGTTCAGTTGCTTTAACTAAGCAGCGGAAGTGCTTAGCACTCTCTCTTTCTCATTGCAGTTCATGTGTCCTCATCCTCATCCTCATCCGCACCGTGTTCCTCATCTCCCATCTCTCTGGGAATGCTGTACGCCAACGCTGTCATGTCTGTTGTTGTGGAAAATCCCGGGAAAAACGTTGCACGTCTGTCACATAATTTGCCGATAATTTGTGTGGCACTCGCTTGTCGCTTGCATGTCGCATCACGAGTGGATGCACGTCAATTTCCACGATTGCCACATGCAATTTTAAAGCAACTGTGAAATTTTAATTAATTGGTCTGGCATGGCGAGGGGAAAACTATAAATTGCATAACAGACTACGGGTCATTGTCACGGTTATGACCAGATATAAAGTGAAGACAATTTGCCAATCCCTCAAGTAATCTCCATTCACATTTAAGAAATAACTTTTGCCAGTCAAAGCAACAGCGCGTATACTTTATATATCTACCCCTGTCAGTTAACTTGATATTTTTGGGGTTTGGGTCAAGTGCAGTCATGGAAAAAGCAGTACTTGTCCTCGTTCCTTCAGCTGCAGCTGTCATTGCCGTCTCTTTGGACTTACTCACTGCTCGTGAATGTGGTTAAAGGCAACATAAAACAAACAGAAATAGAATGAAACATTTCAGCACAGAGCTCAACTTTTCTTTGATGTAAGCTTTAACAATAAATGTGGCTTTATAGTAGAATATTAATCTAAGTATGTATGAAAAGCGAGTCCAACTACTTCGTAAATAACCAAACAATAAAATTCTGTAAGTCTCTAAAGTTTCAATTTGCTTTTCAACTTTAAGTGACTTTTAAGTGTGGTCAGACTTTAATTTTCTGTTGTTTTAAAATAACTTCCGCTTTGAATAAAATATTTATTCAATTTTATGAAACAGAAATGTCGGACGTTAAACATTTTGAGGTTATATTCACACGGAAAATTAAGGCATCTTTTCGAAGTACTTGTTGTTGAATAAATCATTTTAAAAGTTGAGGTTATACTGACGTGAAAAGATCCTTCATTATTAACACAGATTTTAATACCTTGTTGAATAAACCATTTTAAATGCGATGAGCAACCCTTTGCATACAATTTTGAAACTAAATCTCAAAATATATTCAATTTTAAGGTGATTATCACAGTCACCAAGCATAAATTATATATGTATGCAACGTTCAACGTTATTTAATCTGTCTTAATTTATGGAGTAATAATTTCCTTTCATGCACTCCACAATACTGTTTTCCCAGACTCTGCCAAAATATATTTAATTTTGCGGTTATGTATAAATTAAGTATATAATAACCACACATAAGCCCATTGATGACATAATAACACTTTAAAATCCATTAAGGCTGTAAGCATTTTGGAAATTTATTTACATTTTGTGCTGGAAAATGAAAGGGGATACCGTATGTGGGCTTGTAAATATAATTCTTCTATACACTGTGCTTATGCTTATCTACTGATTAGAGGTAAACAGAGCGTATAAATGTTTGAATACGAGTATTCGAAACGAGCATTTCCCTTATATTTTGTATGCACTTCCTTTTCCATTCTTCCCTTTTTTCCTTTTTTCTTTTTTTTGCGTCGCATTTCAGCACTCGGGGAAATTCCAACCCCCCGCAAGCACACACAAACATACATACACATACAAAGTAAAAGTCCATAAAATGTGCATGGCATGAAAAAGTTGAGGCAAAATGTATAATCAAGTAAGGACAAGGGCGGATATACGAGTCCATGCCACACGCCAACTGGTCATGCACGGGGCCATTGACATTTTGCCTATCAAACTGCCCTCGCAGCAACACAACATAAGCCTCTCTCTTTGAACACCATTCGCAATTTGCAGTCGCAATTGCTTTGATTTTCCACGCTGCGACAAGTCTGTGCCTGTCCCCATCCGTTTGGTATTAGGATGCAGGCCATCGGGCGGGTATTGGGAGGTCGAGCCAGGATCTGTCGCATGGTGCTGTTAATAGTTTTCGGGGGACCCCCATGTGGCACGTTAAAGGCAGATTTACGCACTGGCTGTCCTTGCCTCTTTCTGTGTTTCATCAATATTTATGATGATGCTGGTGCAGAGATAGAGACAGAGACTGAGAAATGAAGAAGGAGAGAAAGATTGGATGATTGGTAGTGTAAAATGTGCAATTGATTGTAAATTTACTAGCTTCAGTTGGTCATTTAGCATGCTGTGCCCCCTTTTCAGTGTGACCAAACACATTTACAATGAGATTTCATATTGAAAGCATCTAATTGGTTTAAATAGTCCGCAAAGGAATTACTTTTAGTGGGAGTGTGGAAAAACTGTTTACTACAAACTGACATTTCAATAACTTTTACTGTTTTTGATAATTTATTCTATATATTTATTAGATTTCCGACAAACTTATATTTCGAACTATTTGATTGTTTTTTAAAAAGCTAACACTAGCATCGAGATATCATTTATTTATGAGTATGAATTATAAATTACTATGAACTATGAAAACTTTTCTACCTCAGCTTTTTCAAATATTGTTCCTTGTTTTTGTGAACACTCGCATTTCGATTGAGCATAGAATATTTAAGTATCTTTCTTTTTGAATGTTTTCAATGTGTTTCAACATTTAACTTGTCGTTTCATCCCTCTTTTGAATGAAATATCACCCTGTTGTGGCACGTGTGGTTTTTCTGGACCAACTCCCATTAGGTGGTTATGCGAAACCAAATTAGACTAACTGAAAGATCCACTGAACAGCTGACATAATGAACAGACACACGCAATAGTAATTAATGACCGGACATAGCTAAATGACAGTCGGATTTTACTAATAACAAATAAACCTCCTAAAACTGGGTGGTTCCGATAAACTCCAAAGGCTTGTGGTGGGCAACAAATGGGCAACATTTTGAAAAATCTACTTCCAAATATATGAATTTATTTTTGTGTGTTATGCCTTGTCCAACATTATATTATTAAATGATTTGCTATTAAAACCAATTCGCAGCGGCTTTAATTTTTGGAAGTCTTCAACTTATATTATACGTATTTCAACGAATTAAATTTTAAATTTTTCAATGGAACATTCATTACAGTTTTGATAAATATAAACAAGAAACCGCCAAGAAAATATTTTTTTTTAATAAATACGTGAAATGAAAGATAAATGAATGCTTAAACAGGTCGTTAAACAGCACGATGAACGAGAGGCAACAATTTATATATGAGATTCTTTAATAATAAACAACAAACTCGTATTTCATTACTATTTTAAGGAGTCTAAAGTGTACTTAAGGGATATTAAATAGCCCTTCATCGCTGGTCCTTGAATTTTAATCATTTTCATAGAAATTGAATTAATATCAGACAATTTATAACCTTTTGTCGGATCATAATTTAGTACAACATCTCGACTTTCGGACAAGTTATTGTTCAATTTGTTTTAACGATTTCTTACTTTTATTATTTTCTTTTCTTGTCTTTTCAGAAATGTTGTGGCAAAAGGCATTGACATTAATTTCTAATGGAGCATCTGAAACCGTTCCGACCGCCAAGAACACAATACAAATAAATAACAGAAGTGAATTGCAAACGCTGCTCGGTTGAGCGACCCCTTGCCACACCCACATTGGTTGGGTGTATGGTAAGGCGCTCAACTTGCCGCAACAATAACGGCTCAATTCGTCTTGCCCCAGACACCATACACCATACACCATAAGCCATACACCATCCACAGTGACTACTACAGAGATGACGATGACGACGATGTCGACATTGGCTTGGAGGAAGCGAACAAGAAGGAAAATGCCAACGAATCGAAAGCGGAAGAAGACAGTTGGCACGTCAGCATCAGGCCTGAAATCAGTAGTCAAGTGGAAGATTATGATATCATCAATAATGTTCCTTCTATGCTGCTCCACAAGTGAGTGACAGTCCCCCGGTGCAATGTGCGATGTAAATGGAACGAAAGTCTGAATCTCCAATTTGCGAGCTGTTTTTCCTCCATTTCTTTTTTCTTTCCTTTCAAAGTATCTATCATAAACCCAACAATGTCAAGAATAAGTCTTTGTACTCCGACAGGTTATGCCAATTACAAGGACTTTTATTCTAGCTATTTAACCCATATAACCAGAGACTGATAAAGATAGTAATATTTGTGAAGTTAAGCAATGAATTTAACTTTTGTGTACTATACATACAATAGAGTTAGTTGTGATTGTTTCTATACAGAAAGTTGAGTTTTTATTTCAAGTGTCACCCTTGAAGCTATGTTAAAAGTAAAATTACGTGACATTATGTAATAAGAAGGGAATGCAGCAACCCCTTAAAGTAAAGAAGATCAAGTCACACTTTTATCAATCAAAAGTCAATTCAATTAATAGTCTTACTAAGTCTAATGTTATCTTTATTAGATTTGTAACACTTGTGTCTTTATTCGAAGAGTTATCAGTTACTTTATTTACATTGTTTCAGATGGCAGAGATTCCATTGACATTATTTTTCATTCACAGAAAAATACAGCTTCTTAGGGATGCTATTCCCTGTAAGAAAGACAACCTCACAGAATACTCAATTACTGTGCGACAGCTCCAGGCGAATGACTTCCATTAAAATGTCACCTATTTCTATAAGGTTGTCATAATTTCAGAGTGAATAGCAGGTTGTCAATCAGTCAAAATCATCATCAGTTACAGATGATATTTATATCAAAGATGACATTGTAAGAAAACAATCGTTTAGAATCACCCTCTTCTATCTATAAGATTGCCATTATTCCTAAGTAAATATCAATTTGTCAATCAATCCAAAACGCATTCAGGGATGATATTTTACCCTTTGAAATTACACTATTAGAAAACAATCTGTTAGAGAATTTGTCAAACAATCAGTTAGAGATAATACTTTACCTTAGGATGACACTATTAGAAAACAGTCGTTTAAGCTCTGATTGTTTGGGGCCAATGGCGGCCATTAGAATGAGATTAGGAATGTTAGAACATTCATCATTCGTTCTGACAGTCGTTTGCGAATTGCCTATGCCAACTGTGGGCACTTAAACACAAGAGAGGAGGCGTGAGATGAATAGGGAGATGGTATTGGGGGCGTGACACCGTAACTCCCGCTGTCAGACAATAAGAAATAAATTACAAAGGCTTGTGCATAATTCTTATCTCTCTTCTTTACATGTGGTGATTAATTTGTTCGTTTTGTTCATTGTGTGACTCCGACTTGGCTCAATTTCAACAAAAGGTCACGTGCTGGCGGTTCGAAGAGGTCGCCTCATGTCCCCAAGCACATTCACAGCCCTCAGCGGCGACCTGCATGTGCAGATACAATTCAGTGAGGACGATGCACAAATTTTAAAGGGAAATGGCAATGCGAGCATCGAAACAACAGAACGACAGTCTGATAATCAGAGTCCCAACAACGCCCACTTGAGCACTGACAGCCCAGGCGTGGGCTCAACAACGGAGGGCCGAGTGAACACCATAATGAGCACTTTAGTCATTAGCAAAATCATTAATGAGGCTGCAGCTGCTGGTGAGGGAACAGAGGGAAGCAACAGGACTTCTACCAGTCACCAGGTGGTGCTACAACGCAGGCGCAAGGAGATTGTCCAGAATATTCCCCTCTTTCCGGATCCACGACAGAATGTCACCCAGGTCACAGTGCCTTGCCAGACCTTTGTGCGTGGCGGTCTTTATGAGATGCAGGTGGTGCGGAATCTAAAGACCACAACACTCGATCACAATGATCCTAATCCTGACACAGGAGGATCCCTTACAACCACAACATTGATGCCATCACAGGACGAGAGATTGCTACAGACTCTGGATGTGCGATGGCCTAGTGCAGAGATGATTGTGAGTCCTGTGACTCTGCGTACTTATCCCAAGACGTCTGTGAATGTCACCCTACGCTTTCCCGAGGTCAACTGCGAGCGTGCGTTGCATGGAGAGCAACCTTCCTTACCAGAGTTTTGGCTGGAGCTGGTCTATTGTGGCAAGGATCGCAGTTGTGCTCATAGCCTCGGTAACGTGTCCAAGTCGAGTGTGCTCTTTGCGGAGCAAATTCATGGCTTTCCCAAATACAAGACGCTTCGATTGGGCTGCGAACTGTTCGGATTGGCGGGCAATTATGCTGTCCAGCTACGTCCTATGGTAACATCTCTTAATGTCCCCACCACTCGGCGTATGATTAGTGTTGACTGGAGCGATGAGTTTGTGTTCAATGTCTACGCAAGGAGTATCTTTCCCTGCGATCCACATTCTGGTGTGGGAGTACTCTATGAGTATCCAGGTTGCATTTTGGAGCAGGGAGATAGAGTGCGTCTCTATGCCAAGTTACGCGCTGATGTCGCATCTCTTAAGCCGCCTACCTCGCTGCATTATGTTGCCGAGCAGCGGGTTGTCAAGAGTCAGCACTCACTGTACTTTAGCTGCGAACTCTTTTCCGAGAAATATGTGGAGTACTGCTTTGTGTATGTAAGCCAGGCTATTTCCGGTGCCGTTGCGGATGTGCGTATGGACTGTGTGCCCACCTTGCCCGTCAGTGGTAAGTGAAGCCAAAAAAAATACCTACTCTTATCTCTATTGCTGCTTAATCTTCTTAACCACTTTCATAGATTCCGACACTGGTGGATGGGGCACCTGGAGCGAGTGGACACCATGCTCAACGAATTGCTTGGGAGGAACGCGCAATCGCTATCGATTCTGTGATTCACCGCCGCCTCGTTATGGTGCCAAATTCTGCGAGGTATTTATTACGTTTAAATTTCCTTATACCCGGTACTCGTAGAGTATCAGAGTATATTTTGTATTCGTGTCAATGAATGTAAGAGAGGGAAGCGTTTCTTAACATGTACAATTATACATATATTCTTGAACATCACCATATCCCTCTGTCAAAGATTATAAGAGCTAGAGCAAGCAATTCACACAGATTTTCTTTATGCCCTGCCTACTTTTAATCCCGAAAATCTTGTTATTAATGCGCTAAAGACTTTCATAGTGTCATAAGTGGAATTAAATAAATTAGGCCAGAAACAGGCTATGTCGAAAATCGGAGAAAATCGAGCACACCCACAGTTAGAAAGCTCTATTTAGAAGTGAATCTAATCATTTTCTTTTTATTAGTAATCGCATAAAATTGGATAAATGTAATGGAAGTTAAGATGAGATCAGCGCCTAAATGTAGGCAATAACTCCTATACTACAATAAATAAAGATTTGAATCAAGTACCGGGTATTTCACAGTCGGCGCCTCGTCCTTCGAGCTTTTATGTGTTTTTTTTTCTATAAATCTCAAAGTTTTCCTAGTCACTTTCTATATAAGTGTGTAATGTACTATCCTAATTTTGGCTACGTGCAGAACTTTCGCTGGCAACTTTTACTTTTGACTCTTTCTCTATTCCCCTCTCAATAAATTGTGCTCACACAACTTATTCACACCAACACACACTCACACATGCCCACAGCCATCTGTCCGTGTGTGTGTAGCTTAGGCGGGTTAACATTTGAGTTCATGTTTTACTTTTGCTCTCTCTCTTTTCCTTTTTATACACTATGCGTATCAACAACTAGGGGCACATAGTATCCCCATATCTCACTGTAGTGCCGACAATAAAAAAATACAATGGGGGGGCAGGCAGCTTGATAGAAGTGTGAGGGTGAAAGGGAAGGGGTATAGGCCATTGCTGGCGGCCATGTTTGTTGTCTCGGGTGTCTGGCAGATTGTTACAACAATGCGACACTTGTTCCAGATTGTGTGGCAAATTTACAATGTTGCCACCCTTTCCAAGTTTTATACAGTTACTTCCATGTTTTGTGATTGGCGCCCGAAACTATTGCAATGAAGTGAGTTAACTATTCAGCAAATTTAATGCACATTTGTATATGCTGAAATGCAGATAGATCATATTTAATTTTGTATGAATTTTAAAGTTAAATAAGACATTTGTAAAGTAAAGTATCTAAACAAAAGTAACAAGAAAAGAAAACTTTTGTATAACAATTTAAAGAACAAATATGTTAAAATAAAATAAGATGGGTATAACAATTGTACATTATTATGTTTCCATAAATGCATTTAATATAGCTTTATAGAAATTGAAACAGACTGTTTTGCATACAATTTAAAAGACTGAAAATTGATGATCTGGGAGTACAAAAACTACATTTATGAATATATAATTATATAAATGTAAATATATATAAACAGAAATCATAAAAAATCAAAACCAAATAAGCAAGAAAAGATCAACGCTCCCATTTAGTTTGGTATACATACAATGTTAAAGATTAAACTAACTTTTCTATATATGTACATGATTTTTCTATATACACATGTATGTTTATATGTGTGTACATAATAAATATATAGAGAAAAAATCAAGAAGAACAGGTCAGTTTGAGCGTGAAAGAGTTTATTTACATATCTAAGCAAAGAATTAACTGCACGTCATGCCATCAACAAGTTTTTTGTTGTTAGGATATGAACAAATATGTTCCACATGCACCTGCAATTACATTTCCTGGCATATCACAATGGAGTGCCCCCGTCGAGCTTTGTGTTTTGTCTCCTTTTATTGTTAGGAAGCTCCACTTCATTATCGGGAAACTTCCGACAGGAAAATTAAGCGAGTGCAGCACTTTTGTTTCTCACTGTTGCTAAGAACAATTGTGAAAACTAGTTGGAGAGCCTTCCACTTATATTTGCTTTGTTTTACATAAAGCTAGGAAAATGTTAGAAATTTGAGAAGCACTCTAAGAATGAAGCTTAAGTGATATTGCGGTGTACTTTCAGTATTTACTTTTTAGGACTTTGGAGATATTAAATTCTTTCTATATTTAAATATTTTCGCATACCTAATAAAGCTTTTACCAGCAACTCCAGCTGTTGTTCAAGCTTTTCTAAGCTTCAGTTCAAAGTTTATTGCCTTGGTAACTGTTCGCTTGATTTTTGTTTAATGGAATTCTTAGTAATCAAACACTGTTTCATAGTTAGGAAATTCCTTAGAATGTCATTAACTAAATACATTTGAATTTGTTTACAAAATTATTATACATTCGAATTAAGAGTATAGTTGTAAGAAATTCGCCAACACAATGCCACCGAAACGGAAGTCATCAAAGGGGAAGGCAAAGGATAAGGAACTGAATAAAGTAACACAAGTGGATCGGACATTCTATGAGCTGCAGATTACGGATTTGAATCAGAAGTTGGCCCGCTTACGGGCCCACTTGGCCAGCATCGATGAGGCCAATGTTGTGATGACTGCAAAATTGCAAGATATCGACCATGATCGGACCGATGTCGCAGCTCATTTGGAGCGCACTCTGGCCGAGCGCAACAATTCAATAACCGAATTGGAGGAACGCCTGGTGGAAGTATCCAAGGTGCGCAACGAGGAAAATCGTGCGGCACAAGAGAAGATTTCCGACTTGGAGGGAAAGTATAAGGCCATGCATGACCAGTTGACATCGGAGATTAAGCTGCTTAATGGAAAACTCAACTCTTTGGATGAGTTTCGCATTCAACGTGACGTACTTCTGGCAAAATTTGATGACCAGGAATCGGAAATGAAGGAGAAGGAAAAGTATCACAAGGAGGCACTCTACAATATGGAACAGGCAGCCGTTGTGGAAAAGGATGCGTTAAAGAAGGAGGTGGAAGCAAAGCTACTGCAGGTCTCAGAGGACTTTACACGTTCCAGTGAGATTCGAAATGCTGGATATACCCGACGATTGATTCGAGAGAACATTGCACTACAGAAGGAGATTGATCTATTGGTAATGTCGCAAATCAAGATACAACAACAGTACAACAACCAAAAGGAGAAGCACAAGGAAATCAAAGAACAGTACAGTGCTTTGGATCAGATTAAAAATGAATTGGTACGCAATTCGATCAACAAGATCAAGATTATCGAGGGCCTTACACACAACTATGAGACTCTGAAGGGCAAGTATGTGGGGGCTCTGCAATACAAACGGGCTTTTGAGGAACAACAGGAAGCTGATCTGAATGTGGATGAAAAGAACAAGGATGCAGTTGGAAAAGTACGATCTCTCTGCCGAAGACTTGAGAACGTTATGCTTGAGAAGAAGCATCTAGAGGCGGTGCATGATCAACATGAAGGAGAGATTGTACGTCTCCGGGGTATCATACAGCAGATCAAGGCAACTGTACGGGATGCCATCGTAACGCAACAGGGTATTACACTGTTCCCGGAAAGACTTGAAGCAGCCAACGTTGATGAGCCACATGTCATCAAAGAGGTCCGAGAGGAGGCAGTGTCAATGAATAAACTGGCACGTATTGATCTCCTCACCCAGTTGATGAACATTGTCAGCTCCCACTCGGCTGAGCTGCCAAGGACTCCCTCCGTAGAGACCATCGGGACTATCACATCCGATCTGTATACACCGGGTCTAATGGGCTTTATGCCACACAAACCCAGGCCAGCTGTTTGTGATTTATTCGAGACAGAAGTACGACAAAAATTGCCAGATCTTAAATTAACGCTTCCAGATTGCCTGCGGAAGGGACAAATCAAGGCTGGAGACATTGAAAAACTGGGTGAAAGGGCGAACATAATTGATGTCGAGTTCGGCACCACATTATATGTATCATCATCGCGAGAAGATGACATTGTGGAAGCGGAGGAAGAACCTCTTGACGAACCCGAAGGCTCCAGCAGTACAGTCTCTGTGAGAAAGGAGAGCAGTGAGGGTAGTGCTCCAGCACCAGGTCCTTTCTCACTGACCAAACCCGAAGATGCCAAAATGATTGACACCAAGTCTGCGCAGAGCATTACAACAATTGGCACCACCTCTGGGCTAACAGGCGAGGCTGAGGAGCTAGATGAAGAGGATGAGTTTGAAATAAATCTGTTCTATTAGTTAAAGCTTGAGGGAGTATATTATCACTTCAACATTTATTTTGAATTTAGTTAAATCTGCTTATAAATAAAGGATATATTCATTATAAAATTAGTTGATTCTTGTGGATTTATGTGGACATCAGTAATAAGTAGATTTGGGAATAGAAAACTATATGTCACAAATGAATTATATTACTTTGTGAAGTCTCATCTATTATCCTATTCTATAATAAATTTCAGGGACCTTCTGTGCAAACGGAGAAATGTAATAAAAGCATTGCGGACACCTGGGACTGTATTTATGAGACTAGCGGCAATATGCTGACCAAGTCCAATGTGACTGAGGTAAATCAGGAGATTGGACCTGGTTGTCGTTGTGGTTGTATTGTCCATTTAGGCTCGTCCAAGCCAAAACGCATTATAGCCGGAGAGACGCAAAGCTGTCCCGGTCGCTCCTTTTGGCTGATACAGGTAAAAATGTAGAATGCTTTAGTGCTTTTGATATATTAATTATACAACTTATTTTCCAGGTTGACGGCGAGGACACAATTTCCATGCAACTCAGCTTTCTTCGACTGCCATGTGGCACACAGTATATAAAGGTGCGCGATGGTCCTTCCTTGTCCTCCACATTGTTGGTGGAGCTCAATGGTGATGGCTCAACAGGGGCCGGAATAAGGCGAACCATCTCTGAAGAGTCCAGTCATATCGGTGTTCCGTTGACTGTCGAGTCCACAGGAGCCCAACTTTTAGTGGAATTCTTTTCAGGCGAAATAACCGGAAATGCAACGTCAAGCGCAGGATACGAAGCTGTATCCTGCACTGGAGGTTTTGTGGCCAATGTAAAGCAACTAAGTAAGTTTAATTATGATAAAAAATGTAAATAGTAATATTCTTGCTTTTTACATATATAGGTCCCAGAGGCATGAGCAATAGCAGCACAATTTTGGCTGCGACTCGTTTATCTGTAAAAACTCGCACGAGCTTGCAAAAGAAACCGCTCTCCAGGATGCGTTTTACTTTAGTTCACCTCAGCGCCATGATATTTGCCAGCATAATAATCTTGATAAGCGCCCTACTCGGTAAGTAATTTGGCTGAGTAAATACATTTTTACCCATTTAATTGCATAAATTACAATTAAATAATGATAAGCAACAAAAGTAAACTTTAAAGATGGCGGCAGTTATGTTTAAGTGCTTGACAGGGCTGCACAACCATTAATAACAGTGGTTGCTGTATGTTAAGATGGACACCAAGTGACGTCACAAATTGAAGCTCTCAGAGAGTGCATTTGTAATGCTAGCCTGATACTTTCAATTTGTTAACAGTAGAATTATAGTGGTGACAAGCTTAAATAGCAAGTGTCATTTCCATATTATGGACCTGCGCAGTGCGCACAGAGGCAGCAATGTGCTCATATTTTCAAATGCTCTCACTCAACAGGTGCCCAGTACGTGGTGCGGTATCGGAAGTATCATCTGGCAGTTGCACGTCGACAGGATGAAGGCTCGCATCTGCACACGCCTCGGGAGTCTCTTAGCTCACTGCATGGCCCACCATCACGAGCTATTTCAACTACCACACTGCTTTCCGAGGTGATTTATCTGGTAAAAATGCGACCGAAGCATCAACTGCGACACTCTATATTACGTGAGAGCGCCGATGTGGAAAATGTAACCCATGAGACGGAGTTCAAAGATGTCGATTCACGGGAACAAATGGTCAAGGGGTAAATGTTGTTTAATTTATGAAAATGAATCTGTCCTAATCATTTGTTCTTATAGCGAGGATGTACCTGGTTTTGGTAGCTCAACTTCTATGATGACTCTGCGCAACGAACACGCCTCCTTGACATCTCTATCGCCGGGTGCCGAAAGTCTTAGTCCAGTTGGGTCGCCGTCATCGGGTGAAGCTGAGTTGGAGCTGCAGCGTATTGATGAAACGGCCAAGTCCAGAGGTTCACCGACGACAATCGAGCCCCTTAGCTGCAAGGACAGCGCTAAGGATTCCGAATCCATCATTTCCTCGGGCATGAGCTCCCTGTGCAATAGTCCACCTCTGAACAGCAAACGCATGAGCAAATACTCTGATCGTTATGATGCAGTTACTTTGAAACTGCTCAGCTCTCGTTTGGACGAGAGTCTCCGGGATGCGAAATCTCTAAACTCCGGCTCTGGTTCACTGTGTCTAGGTCGCATGGGATCGCGTAGTGTAAGCGCTTCCCTAACCAACGTGAGTAGGGATTCACGTCAAGTTAACTCTGTTCCTATAAATCATCTTCTTTAATTTTTAGGGTTGCTACTCACCTGCAGCGAGCGTGGTCAGCACGGCCACTATACGCACAACGAGCAATCCGAAGGAGTCGAAGGACCAGCAGAACCGTAAGAAGCTTATGACACGACCTGGCTCCGAGTTTTCGTTAGGCAATCAGGAGGAACTGGAGATGGACTACTATGATTACAATGTAATCAATGCAGGTGCTGCTCCTGGTTCCTATTTGGGCATGGATCCAGCTTATTGCATATGGATACCTCCTTTTGAGGAGACTCCCGAGCGGGAGGATGACGATAAAACACCCGAACCAGCTTCAGTGCCCGAAGAAACAAATGCACTATATGAGGAAATACAAATGCCCAAGTATGGACACTATCTGTGCCCAGGTAGCAAAGGCACAACGGCCGAAAACACGCCCAGCTCCGAGGAGCGCTCCTTGCCCAACAGCCAGCAGCAGTCCAAGGCAACATCTCCCTGCGAGACAAACCAAAAAAGCAGCACGACTCAAAAAACTCCAACCAAGCAGCCCACGCCATATATGTCCAGGAAGCAACGTCGTCAAGCCAGGCAACAATTAAAATTAAACGCAGATTTGGAATCCAGCACGTTGCGTCCAAACGTAGCTGCTAAACACGCAACTGAGATTGCTGCAGTGCATCAGAGTCTGACCAAAATGAGCGACAGCTTGGATTCAAGTCAATCTATGACTGGTTCATATGTGGAAAAGGAAACTCTTGTAGAAAAGTCCTCAAGTGATCTGCAAGAGTATCTTGACCTGGATGACATACAGTTTGCCGATGAAAGTGGCAGCGATTACGAGGCAGCTACTCAGAAGCATCAGGTCATAGATGATGCAAGAAGACCAAGGTCAAAGGAGGCTGCAGTTTAGGAAGTGATCCAATAGCTTGTATATAGAATAGTTGATCTAAGAATAGTATGTGTTACGGGTAGAAACATATATCAGCTGTACGCGTATAAAACCACCAATAAGATAGATTCAAGTCGGTTTGAACTTAAATTTAGTCACTTCAATTATTAATTCGAGTAAAGCTTAAGTAGTGGTTCTATTATTCAATTATTTACAGATGAATTATTTTAAATATGTAAATATTTAATTAAGGTATTACTTTATACAACAAACTAGTCACTAGGTTAAGTTTATGCTTTGCACTCCTATCAATTGCCCATTTCAATTTAGAAACTCTTTATTGCGGCCTTTTTGTGATTATTTATTGTACACTAATCAAAATCTAGTCAAAATTATTTCAGCATAAGTCCACAATTTGAATACAAAAAAGTTGAGCTTCAAAACCTTTGATAGTACTATTTTTATGGGTCTTACTGCTTTGTTCGCAATTGCTTTAATGTTCTATAGCATTTATAGAGTAATGTGCAAATCAGATCAGAATGAAAATCTATCAAAATTATTGCAAAAAAAGCAAGTGTAAAATAATCTTTGTCAATAGTACTATCGATTGTTCAGGAGCTCTAATGAAAAGTATTATTAGATAATTAGTATGTAAACAAGTTGATATTAAAATCATTTGACTGTAGTTCTTATATAATTATACATAAAAACAAAGACACCAAAATAAAACAATTAAATCCATTGATAATACAATAACTACATTTAATCGGTTAGCTCCAAAACATATGTCGAAATTCTATAGAAATTCTTAGCTGTGCAGCTAAGCTTTATTTCTATAAAAGACATTTGCTGGATAAATTTGATTACAGACAGTGGGAGGTTTTCGACATGGTACAAGAACTCGACAATTATCGAAATTAAATTGGGCATTATTAGAGATCTTATCGAACCTGGTTTGAGATATCTGTTGCTCTTTAATGTATGCCTTCAGTTCAAGTCGCTTCATTTCGTTTTTCATCCTAATAATCAATGGATCATCTTTTATGGGCTTATTTAGCTTAATTGAATTACAAATACAACAGGTGTGTTTTTTTGGAAGATCAGAAGGTTGTACTTTAAAGTTGTTAAGTTCTTTCTTTTCTTTTACCTTTGGCACTTTATGACCGTCTTCATCTGTCCTTTGCTCTATTTTAAATTTTCTTGTTGCAATTTTTCTAATTGGTACACGTGGTGACAACTTTGGTTCAATGCTCTCATCGGTATATTTTTCAGAATACGGATAATTCAAAAACTCGTTTATGTCAATATCATCCATGCTTATGTTATCCAAATCGGACAACTGCACATCACTGTCACCTAAATACCTCTTGATTTGATCCACGCGGTAATTGTAAGTCAAGGGGAGATCAGCTTTAAGACTTGCAAGAGATGATTTTAGAAACTCTATCGATTTAACATCCTTTTTTAGACCAGAAAAAAGTTTCTTAAATTCCTCTGGAGAAAGTTTTGCCATTTCTTCATAAGAAATAGGAGGCACAAATGGAAGGTTTTCTTCTAAATCTGAATCAAATTCTGCTAGTTCTATTCGCAGTCTTGGTTGCACTTTCAAGGTTTCGTCATATTTACTTTGTCGGATTGAAATACGTGCGCCCTCTTTTTGACTTTTTTCATTAGTATATGGTTTTTCCCAAGGCACTGTGTCGTAACTTATCGTTGTGACGGATGGATCATAGGATGTTATGTCAGCTTCTATTGGACTCTGTACCTCATTCTCTTCAAGTACTTTTCGACTTTTACCCATCGTACGAGCTTTTAAAGGCAGTTTCTCAATATTTTTTAAGTCTCGAGATATATCATCTCCTTCTAAAGAGTTCTTATCTTGCTGTCGTTTTTGGATTGACAATCGAGCTTTTCTTATCAATTTGTTTATATCGTCTAAATATTGGTCAATATCGGATGGTTTTTCTAAATTTCGGACTTTTTCATTTTCCATAAAGCGTTTTCGAAATAACGTACATTCCTTAGTTGCCAATTTCTTAATATTTTTCAGGAATTCATCTATTATTTCGGGATCTTGTAAGGATTTAAGGATTTCTCGATTTACGAAATCGTATTTTTGAATAAGTTGGCTTTTCTTTTTTGATCTCCTACGATCTGCTGAACTGTCGATGGACATACTTCTATGACTGAGAGATCTTCTTTTATAATCTGCAGAGCTGTCATGTGATTTCCTAATAGTTTTTAAATATTCAACTATTTCTTTTGAATCTACTGGTTCTCTTTCTTTGTCGGCTAACTTTGTAAACCTTTTGAATTTTTTTGCTTTTTTAATACCTTTTGGATCCAATACCGAAAGATCTAAAGTTGGTGGCTGTTTCTTTCTTTTTCTTCTGCTTCGGATCATTTTAGTCTTTTTCTTCTTGCTCCTATTCGATGAATCAAGAAAAGAGATCCTTAGGATTTCCGACCCTTTAACTTTCCTCCGGCGCTGTGGTAAAAATGTCTCTTTAGATTTAAATTCTAGGTCCAAAAAATGTGAAACTTTTTCAACTGGTTTGGGTTTTTTTACTCTTTTCCGTCGAGTCTCCGGCGCCTTACGAAAGGATATATCTTGGAGCATTCTGTAGATAATGTCTTTTATATCTGTTGGGCGGGCCTGACTATGACGATGAACCGAATGTTGTGTTGGAACCATATAAACACTAGTATTTGGCTTAATGTGGTGATAACTCGAGATACGTCTCCCAAATTTCCAAGCGGAACTTCCGCTGATCGAAGGTGTACTAAGTATTGACCTGCTCCGATTTTTATGTGCCATACTATCTTTACTTTCGTTGTATTTTAGAAAATAGTAAAATTTGGATTTATCTAATTGAGTTTTATTTATTTGTTCTCTTTCCTTGTGCATCCTGAGTTGTGATATTGCTGACTCTGATAAAGGGGTATCCGAAAACTGAGATCCTTTCCTTATCCTACTGTAAGATCGTTTTGCCCTATCCTTGGATGTCGGCCAAGCAAGCGATTTGCTATCAGCTTTCTTCATACTGTTCAATAGCGTTGCAACTGAACCAGGGCCATCCCTGAACTTGGGTTTAACCACAACGCTTACGGACCTCTTCATACCTTAGCGCAATTTAGAATTTAGATTCGTTATTATTGCGATTTTTCAACGATTTTATTATATTTTTTTGTGTTGACTTTTTGAAATCCAACGATTTTTCAGTCAATTTATGGAAAGATCTGTCTGCTTGAGGTTGGAGAACTTTAAGCGAAGAAACTGACTCTTGTTATTTTCGCAAAAACAAAACATTTCTTCAATAAGAAGGGTTTGGTTTTTATTTTTGTTTGTATTTATATATGGCAAATTTAACAAATTTCATAGTTTTAAAAATATACATACATACATAGATACAGCTAAAAAACAGCTCAATTGCGCTTTCTGCAATTTAACTCACATAGTTTTTCTTTTTTCATTATTATTTAAAATAGCTAATAAAATTATACATACACGTACATGCATAGATATACATATGGATAAAGATATACATACATATATATCTATAATATACGGATTTATATAGTATAATATATATTTTTAGTTTAGGCTTAAAAATTACGTACAATCACACGCACTTAATTTATATACTAGCAAAAACACATTGATCTCATTTAAAATATGTATAAATATACCTTTCGCTTTTCTTTTCATATATTTGTTTGTTGTTTCTTCCGCTTGCAAATATAATTTAAATAGTTTCAATTTATTAAAATAGTTTTTCAAAATTTTTGTTTCATTTTAGCTGCGCCTTGTGGAAAAGCAAGAGTTGCAATAGTTTTATTTCGCTTTTGTTTATATACTGCATTTAAATATATGTATGCGGTGTGTGTGTGTGTGTGTGTGTTACGAATAATGCTTTAATAGTTAGGCATATATATGTATATATTTTATATTATTAAATATAATTTTTTATTTTATATAAAACAATAACTAGTCTGAAGACCTTGTGACTAGACGGTTCGTTTTCTCTTTTTGTTGTTATTTAATTACTCTAATATGTATATGCATTTAGTTATTGTTTAAGATGATAATATATATATATGTGTATATAGTGTATATATAGAATATATATATATATTTATATAATTATTGTTTATAGAGAGTTCAAACACAGACACACAACAAATCGACACAAAACGACAATTAACATACAACAATGAAATAAGCCAAGAAATTCAATAAATGATGTATGTGATTATTATTATTATTTTCCTCTTTTTATTATTTTTGTTTTTTGAATCCTTAGACGTTCCGTTTCCAGCTCGCACTGTTCCTGAGTAACTTTTTCTCTCCTCTCTCTATCTTCACTATCTATCGTTGCTAATCCTCGTCCAATAACTACACAATACTCTCACGATCCCGCGTCGCAGTTGCCGATGTCATATCGGTGAATCCACTGCGCACGGCTTGAACGCTGCTCGGTAGGATTCCCACACGACGGAGCGTGGACTCGGTGCCATTGCCACTGCGCATGCCATTGCCTCTGAAGAAATTGGCCACCCAATTGCCCAGTTTACTGCTGCTCTTTGGCGCACGCTGATTGATGCCAGAATGGGAATCCAAGGCGCCTCCTCCAATGTCTTGATCGTGTCTGCCATCAATATCAGCGGCATAGCTTACACTATTACCATGTCCGGTGACGCCCGGTTCCATGTGCTCGAGTGAGTGCCAGCGCTTGGAGTGTGCCATTAGCTCCTCGGGTGGCGTGGTCAAGGATGCCTGACGCTGCAGTAGTGGGGATTGCATTTCTTCCTCAATGTTCATGCCCCCGTTGCAATTGTTGTTCAAATGCTTGGCACAACTGCTGGTGGACACATTGCTGGTGCGTCGCCTGCTGCTGACGCCTGCTGGTACAATGCTGGGATGGGCATTCGCAAAGCTGCTCGAATAACGCAGCGTGGGCAGCTGTCCATTGTCGTGACGCATGAGGAGACCCACCTCATCATCATAGCCATCATTAGCATCCACTGGATTGGCGCCCAGCTCATCTGTATCATCATCAGCAGCCACATCGCCATTGGGATTGCCGCTGATCAGCGAGACGCCCGTGTCCAGGGAGCGTGAGTTATTTTTGGACAGCTTCGAGGGCGGCAACTTGACACGTTCATGCCGTTTGCGCAGTTGTTGCAACGGCATCGGATCCAAGGATCGTGACTCTCGCAACAACAAGTCTGCCACATGATGTGGCGCTGCAGCCGCAGACGGACACATTGCCTGATCCAAGGGCAGCAACTGTGCCGCACTTATGATCCGATGAGGTCGCACCATCGCCAGCGGTTTGTGCAGAGCATTTGGTTGACGGACAAGGCCAGCAGCAGCATTTGCAGCTGCCACAGCCGCAGCAGCTGAAGCTAAAGTGGGAGCAGTGCCACCATTTAGTTCCAGTTCGCCATCAAGAATGGCGGCATCATTAGTATCACAGTTCGTTTCATTTGTATCGGAATGATTCAGCGTGCTGAGCGAGGCATGGGCGGACTCAAGCAGCGTACCGCCCACAAAGTGTCCGCCCAAGCCATTTAGCGATGGTCGTTCCCTTTCTCTTTCTCTTTCCCTCTCCCGCTTGGCCGGCAATCGCGGTGATTCGCGTGCCACCTGATAAATTGATCCCTGCAGACTGTATGTGGACTCCACATCCGTGGGACGTGGCACACTGCTCTGGCGTCTCGATCCAGACCCACAATTGTGCATGGCCAGTAAACTGGGTTGCCTCGAGTCCGGATTTAGTTTGGGACTCTTGCGGGGTCGACTAAATAATGGCGGTGGCATATCCATCATATCCACAAGCTTCTTCTGTATCGCATTCTCATTGGCCCCCGTCAGCCACCACGTGACCACCTCACCCTTGCCCTTCATGCTGACCAGGCCACGCTTCTCCGTGATATAGCCACCGCCGAGTTTATCCAGCGCCAGTTTACACTTGTTCGATATGTGAATCTTGAGTGCCTCCCCGTTGCTCTCCATCCGTGAGGCTGTGTTCACCGTGTCCCCAAACAGACAATATCTGGGCATGGTCAAACCCACCACGCCCGCAACCACAGGACCCGTATGCATCCCAATCCGTAGCTTCAATGTCTCGTTGGGACGGTGGGAAATACGATGTTGTTTCACCGCATGCAACAAATCCAACGCCATGGAAGCTATCTCGCCCGCATGACGATCCCCATTCTTAATGGGCAAACCAGAGACCTACAAAAGGGAATAAGAATTAGCTTGGATTCTATCAAGTTGGGTTAACTTCATGGCAAGTTAACTACTTACCACCATGTAGGCATCGCCTATGGTCTCCACCTTATACACATCATAGCCACGTATGATGCGATCGAACACCGTGTAGAGATCATTCAAAAAGTTTACCACCTGCAACGGTGTGCTCTCTGCCGACATTGCCGTAAAGCCAACAATGTCGCTGAAATAGATCGTGACCTACAAATAATACAACACATTAATTGAATGGTCTTTAGGATAAGATTAAGAATAAGAAATATCAAATAAAAGAGTATCTGTTATTAAACCTAACTATATATTGTTAATAACGTTGTGTAATTCCCAAGCAATGATCGTTAAAAATCAGCCTTTAGTATTAACATTTTTCCAGATTAAATGTTGTTTGTATTTACAAAGGCTAACAGTCAAAAAGTTATAAAAGTATCAAATATTTCGAGTGCTAAAGAAAACCCTTTTACAAATAAGTTTCGAAACATTTTGAATTATAATTATTATTTTTTTTAAATTTATTTATCACTTTAAAATTCCTAGAAACTTCCTAAGAAAATGTATATATTTAATCAACCCTATATTTGTATACCTGCATTAAGTAACTCTTTAATTTAATCTTAATCGCAGTTTAAGGCATTAACTTGTGAAATAAGTCCCTTACCAAATCGTAGGAAACGGGCTCCACGCCCTGTCCCATGGTCAGCTTCTCTGCCACAGATTGTGGCAGCATGCGATGCAGCAAATCCTCAGTTTTCATTTTCTCCTCGCACAACAGACGCGTACGCTCTGAAACAATATCCTCCAAGTTATTGGCATATTTCTCCATCATTTCCATCATTTGATCCATGATGTTTTTGGTCTTGCCGCCTCTCATCTTCTTCAGGCGATTGCTAGTCAAGTAGAGAACAAGCAAATATATAAATTAAAAACAGACCAAATAAAAATAATTATAATAGTTTCTAATATAAATGTTAAAATATTTTAATAAAATTAAGAAATATTCCTAGTAAAACAGTAAGTTAAACTCACCGTATGGCACCGAATTCGGGCCTGTCATCGGGATGTTCCGCCCAGCAGTCCTTAATGCAGGCCAGCACATAATCTGGACAGGATTCGGCCTCTATTATCGATTCGACCTCTGGCCGAAATGGCTCCTCGCCTTTAACTGGCAACTGCTTAACTAAGTCCACGATTTGCTTTGGTTCATAGTTGGTTTGTCCAAATGGACCCTTACGACTAAATATCTCGTACATAATTATGGCAAACGCATAAATGTCTCCCTTCTGACTGCCGTGCGTGTGATGATTCCGGAGCAGCTCCGGTGCACGCCATAGTTGATCTGTAAATTAAGGATACAAGTTAGAATATCACATACAAGAACCTCAGGCAAGTTTCTAGTGCGAGTCCACATAAAGAAAAGATTAGTCTTACTTCTATAATGTTGATGCTCGCCAATGGACTCGCTTTCGGCGCACTGTCGCAGCTCGTGGAGACCAAAGTCAGTGACTTGCAGCATCCAGCGGGAGGTGACCACACAATTCGAGGATTTGAGATTGCCATGATAGATCAGCTGTGAACTGTGTATGTACATCATGCCCTAAATAAGATGATTGATTAATCTATTACAGTTAATAGCTGGCATTATGTTAGCTCACCTTGATGAGGTCATTTATGAGTGAGGCTATGAACAGATCGTCCAGTTTGATGTCCTCATTCTCGATGATATCGTAGAGACTGCCTTTGGCACAATAATCGGTGACTAGCAATATGCGTGTGGGTTCCACACAGGCGCCAATGAAGCTGTTGATGTTATCATGGCGCAGTTCACGCAGCAGACGCATCTCCTTCATAATCTCCCTGGAGATGTCCCGCTTCCGTGGGAACTTTAGCTCCTTGATCCGCACAACGGCACCGCGCAGACGCGCTGTCGATGTGACAAACTGATGGGACCATCGGGAGCCATAGCTCTGGGCGCTCATCAAACTGACCTGCAAGTTAACAAGATGAAACCATTTAATAGTAAGTTGTTAAAGGAAAAACTTTAATAATAACTCACTTTGCTTGGAGATGAGACAATTTCATTGCCGGAATATCCTTTGATTTCGCAAATGTCAATCTTCCACAGCAGACCCTCGATTTCCAGCTCAATCTTCCACTTGCGATAGATGGACATGGTGACCACACCAGAACAGAATAATAATACACCCAACACCACAGCTGCCACAGTGGATGTATAATGTGTATCATCCTTTTTACACAGCTCATTGGCAAATCCACACATGGGCTCATCCGTGGGTTTCTCTCCGCCCGATGGCCAATCAATTGATCCATTGATAAGTTTATATTCCTGCAATCAATTGAGACAACATTTTGTGAGTGAATTGTGATCAAGATTAAGTTCTTTTTGGGCAAAATCAAATGAATGCAAAACTAAAAATTAAAAAAGAGAAGACGACTCACTCACTGGAAGTTCATCGCCTTGATGGAAATACGCCACAGGCACCATATGATAATTACATCGGATATTATCGGATATATTCCATTTATGAGGTTTGTATGCCAACACCGAAAAGTTACCCTCCGAATCGCCATATTGATCAATCTTAATTGTGGAACCAGTGACGCCTTTTAAGAGTAAAGAATCATTAAAATAGAGATACGGATCTTCAAGGTGGACTACTCACTCATATAAGTACGATTTTTGATGATGGTGTCGATAACACGCGTCCCATTGCTGGCCACATCCGAGATGACCTCATCGGTTAACACACGCTCCTCCATGCGAAGCATTTTATCCAATGCCCAGGCGTAGAGTTTTACCGAATCATACAAATATGCCGCATAGATCGATATATGCTATGATCAAACGGTATATCAATTAGTTTCGAATTATAGTCGATAACTCCCAGCTTACCTTGCTAAATTTACTCTCCGAAAACAACTGCGGCACTTTAAAGTTAAATGGCGGCATTGAACTGTAGTTTCGCACTTGGGCCGTAAATGCCTCGTATCCTTGGGTGGGAGGTGTGGATGCCACAACGAGTAAGCTGCGGGCCAATTGGTTAAAGTTCTCCGTGCTTTTGCAGTTTGTCATGCGGGTGATTTGTTCCACTTTGCGCAAATACTTTTGTGCCTCACTGTGAACAACAAATGAGTAGGAAATTAACTTTAGTATAGTTACACACTCTGTATACATTTATTAATCTTGTTACTTATTCCTTTTAAATATGATACCAAATATAATTTTGTAAATAATATATATTGCTTACCGTTCAGAATAGACCATCATATCCACATAGATGACCATATACTCGCCACGTGCAAATAGACCTGCTGTCTCCATGGAACTCATGAAATCAGTTAAACTATTCGCCGAACCAAGAAATACATAGATGCGAGTACGATTCATTGTGTTTTGGACTACCTGTGAGAGAAGAAAATAAAGTTAGCAAAGGATTTAAGATCTATCTTAAATAGTTTTCAAAAGTTGTTAGTTTTCTATCAAGTTGAAACACACCTGATACCAATAGCCTGAACGGCAACAGGGTAACTTCTCCTCACAACATCGGCCATAATCATCGATAAACGGATACTTATGATTGATGGTCATATTCTTTTTAATTGCCTGATCCTTGAGCAGATCGGCAACTGTACCCCACACCTCCTCGTACAGTATAGAGAACTTATTCCATGCATAATATCGCAGCAATGCTATCAACGATTTGACAACCTGTAAGATTGAATACGAAATGAATGTCATTCAAAATGTTTTATTCTAAGAAATCGTACACACATACATACTCATAAAAATATATAAATATTTGATTTATGAGTTATTGCATCTTCCCTTTCCCACTGACTCACCTGCTTATCGGGCGGCTCGGTTCGTGCAAATGTTGGTATCGAGGATGCACGATTCTCTGCGCATTTCTATGTGCAAGTGGATTCCAGGGATGGATGGAGGGCACAGACAGAGAGAGAGAGAGAGAGAGAGAGATAAAAAGAGTTGAGAATAATAATCTGTAATAATTGAGTTCAATTGAAATACTTACATATGAAATCATTGGAATGTTGCGACTCTGCGAGACAATTGCTTCCACATAACATGGTCCTTCCGGTCCAAATATGGTCGCAATGCCATCGCATATCATCTCGGTAATGGCCTTGGTGGCCAGCACCGTATCACCCTTGGTATCATTCCAGCGGAGCGCTAACGTTACATTTGGCAGTAAATTCGGATCTTTATTGATCTGTGAAAAGAAATGTACAAGTTTTAACACTTTGAATATTTGTTATTGCACCTTATCCGAATGGTAGTTAAGTTTAAAAGGTGTATTAATATGAATTTTACCAATGGGTTTTAGGGTTCGATAAACTGTTCCCAGTCTGGTTTCTTATTTTGTGACAGCAATAGCAAAATAACGTAGAAATCATGATGTAATAATCTTATATCACTTTGGGCTATTAATCGTAACCAGAAAAAATATTCATAATTTTTACAATTTTGGATTATGTATTTTGGAATAAATAAATAAAATCTCACGTTAACTAATTGCATCTTTATTAAATACAAAATGAGGTTGATATTTATGATTAAATTAGATTCAATTAATTTTTTTGCATTTCATTTCTTTTTTTGTATGTCTATTAAAGTTCTATAAAAAATAGCATTTGTTTTATAATATTTAAATTTATTACTGAGAATCAAAGAGTTTTTCACTTTCTATCACTCAGAGTGGTGAGAACAGAACTGAGAACAGTTGCAATTTTTGAGAACAGACAAAGTCAAGTTGAACTTGGAATGGAACACCTGGTTTATAACATCATATTCTTCCCGAAAATATCAATAAGGGAATACTCTTTGGGTTTTATTAAAAAAAAACCAATTTACAAATTTTATAAGCTATAAGTTTTTACTTTTAATCAACTCCGCGTACACAAGTTAGTATAAAACAAAACTTAAGAGATTTTATGGGGGATGTCACTCAACTAGGAATAACAGAGCTATATTGCATTATTGCATTATCGATAATATAAATGAGTGTATCGTATAAATATAGCTTTCTATATATTAAGCCACATCTGAGATTCATAATACGATTGTTATTAATATTTATAAATTACCTCATTTAATGCCATTGACAGCGCACCGGATATGGCCAGACCCTGGCGGTCCTTGAGGTCGCCAGTGAGGGCCGTCAGATAGCCGACTGTGAGGATGGTATGATTGCTACAGTCGCGTACTGCCACCGAGAGCAATAGTAGTAAATTAAAGGGCCAACGCGTCATGGCCCCTTAGGCCGGGGCCGTTCAGCGCGACGCCTATAGGTGCTAACGGATTTACACGCTGGAAAGAAAAAAGAAAAAAAAAAGAAATGATAAGGATTGGAAAGAAATATATAATAAAGCATGTGGAGTAACAATTGCAGGTGACAATGGCATGTTGCTTTCTTTGGCATACATAATAGATACAAAAAAATAGAGAATAGAAAAGTAAATTGCATGTTTGACAAAGTTAAACACACACTTTCACAGGAAACATCTTGAAATTCATTTGAGGGAAAAAAGAAAAGAAATGAAATGAAATTCTATCGGATTGTTGGTAGCCAGTATTTGTTGCAATATCCTTCTTGTCTGTTCAGCTAGTTGACTCGCAAATGTCAAAAGTTAGACATACACAAACAAACATATACATATAGCAACAACTGTCGACTTAAATTCCTTTAGTATCCTTTCGCTTGTTTCCTTGCTTTCTTCGCCTGTCGAGCAAACATGGTTTTCTACATAAGAATGTGTGTGTGTGTGTGTCTGGGTGGGAGAGTATGCGTGTGCATGTGCAGGGGGCGTGGCTATCCTTGCATATCCTGTGGGTCCATTTGCCATTGTCTTTGTCTTTTATAGCGCTTAAGCTCTATTTGCGTATTCCTAGTATATTTCAATTATCACAGCCATACTTCACACCCTACTTATTCCCATGCACACACCCTACTGCGCATTTCTGCATTGTTTGTTTATGTATTAATTATGCAGGCGGCTTCTGTTCATAATAACATTACATAATTTCGTTTGTAGCATTATCCTGCTAACGGCAATTGGCAGTTGCTGTTGTTGGCCATGTTTGGCTTGTGTTAATTGGCTTACGTTCGAGTCAAGGCAAACATAAAATTAAAAATATCTTATGAAATTAGCTGCAATGTTTGTTTACGAATTGTTAATGCATGAATTATTGACAGCATTAATTAATGTAAATACAATTGAAATGAGAATGTGCATTAAATATTTTCAAAGGAATCCCAATTGAATTCAAATTTTATAGAGGAATGCATTAGGAAATTAAACACTGGTCAAATTAATGATGCATTGAAGAACTAACTGAAAGAATTTAAAATGTTATTCAATGAAAATGTAAAGAATTTTTTCTTAATTTAACTCTTTTCAAAGCTGAAAAAGTGTAAAAGAGCTGTATAAGTTGAAACAGTTTACATATATTCAGAAAGAAGCATTCATTGTGTAAATTAATAAAAATTATGTTGAAAACGTAAAGAAGAAATTATAAAAGTTAAAGCCCTTCAAGAAAAAAAAACTCTATAAACAGAAAACCCTATTAAAATAAATAAATATTACACTCAGAATAAAGAGTTTATTAGAAAATTAATTAATGGAAAGATCAAGTTAAACTTTCTACAAACCACATTCATACAATTACTGCGAAAATATCGTATAATATTTGCAAATAAGAAAAGAACATTTATTTATTAATTGATAATTATAATTAAGTGTCAGATACATGTCAAATACATGGACAAGATTATAGCAAGTGAAAATGTAATTAGGTGAATCTAAATTCAATATATTTCTTTCAATTCCTCTTTTACTTCCCCCATAAACTGTCTCTTTTTTTACCTCTCTGTATCTTTAATCATCCCACCCAACGATATAAATTAGCATTTCCGACACACTTCACGTTTCACAATCGTTTGTTATTCTATTATTTGTTTTGCCAATGTTGCAATTTAAAATTAGAACCAGCCACAATAGATTTGACTGAGTGGAGAGAAGAGGAGTGTCTATGGGGGATGGGGAATCTACTTTTGGGCGCCATTTCGTTTGCCAATCTGTAATAAATATTTGCGCAGCTATTTGACACTTGGCGAAATGCAAAATGCCTTAACGACGCCATTTCACAGTCACAGTGGCAGTTACAACAAAATGCGTATACGCAGCGTGGTACGGTACAAGCGAGCATGACGATGAATGAATTGAAGTTCATGAATAACTTGAATAACTCAATAACTTGAACATGTTTCTGAAAAATGTACAATATACTTTTTATATTTATTTATATTTATATATTTATCAAATGAAAAACGAGAAAATGAATAGAAAATCTAGGAAGAAATTGGGAACAACTTTGTTGGGTAAGTTTACTTTATTTTAGTTATTCATTCAGTTTACTGTCTAGTCTCACACATCATGTTTGTTGTTTGTTAGGAATATTTTTATTGTGTTGTTTTCTTATCAAAATTTTTCGTTTTCGTTTCAACACTCCTCCGGCAAAGTACACCCAAAATTCAATGTTTAGCTAACCAAAAAAGAAGCAACGAACGAAGAAGCTCGCTCTTGCAGTGCAGTGTATAAAAAGGTGACTTTATGTGAATTATGTGACTGCAGCAGTACGAATTGTAAGGGACAGCGCACGGTAATCATACATATCCTTCCATATGTTACCTTCCTTCCATCCTTATCCCTATCATTTTCATTATCCACCTTCATGATGTACAGACTTTAGCAACCTTTTCGAGCGCAGTACTCCCACTCCAGGATGGCGATACATGAGCAGATCGACAATCTAAACATCTGGTGGTTCCCACGTGACTTTTGTCAGTCACGTTTTGGGGAGTACCAACAGAGCGGTACAAATTCCTGCACCCTCATCTCATTGATTCTAGCCGATAAGGTAGCCAAGGCGGAGAGGTTTTATCATCGGGTGGCAGAGTTGCCAAATCGAGGCTGGGAGCTATTTGGGAATGCAATGAACGATGGCAATAATGTTTATCACAATGTCATCACAGCACATACGCCGCAGGCTAGAAATCTCAATTTAAATATACCAGATGCAATATCGGCCATACGATCACAGCACAAGATGAACTTTCGGCTGGAGGAGTGGTTCTACACCCATATGGAGGCCGATCCCAGTAATCCCATGTACAATCGCAACGTTGCCATGCAGCTTTCTCGGATCTTTCAGATAACATTGCAGGTCTTTCAACAGGCAGGTACCACAAGTGGCAGGGATATGACATCACATCTGTTTGCGGCCATCATTGCAGACAGTCGCACCGTTATGATGACCTTTGACTTTCGTGCCTCGATTGTTGCCCTCTTTGATTCCCATCAACATGGCCGAGATGCCGGTGCTGTATTTGCCCAATGCACCATACAGAATATGGATGATTTACTCTTCTGGTTTATCAGTATGCTCCACAATGTCTATTCAAGTCGTCCCTCCCTCTTTGAGATATCATTCCTAAGCTCTCAGCCGGGCGTGGCCAAGCGAATACCGCCTGCGATCAAGAAGGTTGCGAATGATATCAAAAAGTCACACAAGCTACATTAATCAATCAAATCAATCATTGAATTCCATCCGCAGGCACTTCATAGATGATGAGTTTACAAGTTTAGTACTTCAATAATTATTGGGTAACAAATTTAAAAGTTGAAAGGCACGAAGTTAAAACAAACAACCAAATTCCAAAAGACCAAACTAATAAATACTTAATATCTAGACAGAATTAATTGCTATTTTCATTTTAAACAGACTGTAAAGCTTTGTAGAGTTATTCCAACTGTTCCTATAACTATAACTTTCCAAGAATTTGTCAAAAGTGCATGCCAATAGCTTAAAGAAAACGTGATCAGTCATATTCCTTTTGAAAATCCGTTTAGTCTTGAAAAAGTTATGGCGTCTTAGAGATTTTCTCTCTAGAAATTATAGAACTTTTCCTATCAAGATGAATACTAGAGTTAACTATAGAGTATGATTATAAATGTACACTTCATCCCAAGTCTCATTTCATATATGTACTTGTATCGTTGTCTTCCTCATTCGACTTGAGTCAACAGCTAAAGGATACTTTATAACGGGGCTTTATTATATAGTTTATCAACAATAGCAACAACAACAGTAACAGCAACTCGTAAGCGTGTCTTTTGTTGTGCTTTTCTCAAAAGCTAATCAAAATGAGTTAAATAAACACATAACGTAACCTATTAAGAACTTGGTACGTGACAACAATTTGAATATTTTTAATGTAAACAGAGAGTGGAATATGCGCCAAACGGAGACCAATGGGTCTAAAAATAGAATTCACAATTCAAAGAAAATATGAGAGAGAAAAACAAATCGAGCAAAACAAGAAACAGAAGACGGAGGAAAAGAAGAAGAAGACGACGAAGTAGCAGCGAAACAACTACAAAATAAACTTTAAACCTAACGACAACAACGAAGACGTGATAAAACGTTTAACGAAATCAAATACAAATACAAATGCAAATGCAAATACAAATGCAAATGCACACAGAGCGCAATTGGTAGCGTTGCCAGATACTGAGAGCAGAAAGGCAGATTAAGAGCGACAGAGAGAGAGAGAGAGGAGAGAACGCGTCAGAGCAGGAGACTGGAAGTTGTGTAACTTAACCAACAAAAACATCACGTAGCCACAACGTGCAGTGACCACTCTCTCTCTCCCCCCAACCCCACGTCTTATTCCGTTCAACACTCTCTTTATCTTTGTGCTGCTTTTGCTCAGCGCAACAAGTTGCAAATGCATTGAGGCGTTTGTCTTTTGTTTTTATTGCTTTGCTTGTACTTTGTGCAGTTAAAGTTGAAGTAGTTGTAGTTGTTGCTGCTGTTGTTGTTGCTGTTGGCAGTCTAAAAATAAAGCTTGTGCACTAAAAATAGATACGACGGCGCGCCATTCGATAAACTAACACGACATTACATATTTTTACAAACAAACATGATAAAAACACACAAACAGACAGGTTAGTAGACAGCGGGGAGTGGGTGGAAAAACAACTAAAACTACAAATACAAATATAAATACAACTGAAAATGCTGCGTAAGACTACGCGACAAATTCAACTGTCGACTGCCGGGTTGTCAGTCCGATCTGTCATTAATATGCATACGTACACACACACACACATACATACCTATCCCAATACTAGAAACTGTGTGTGTGTGTTTGCTTAAAAGCCCTACAATATCAATAGCGCAACGATTAAACTTTTGACCAATCAAAAACTACTTCCGCCTTCAAACTTGGCACAATTAAGCAAACATCTCATCGATATCTCGATTTTTAAAGGAACCGATAAGCTAGAACATATATAATATGACCAAATTATTAAAGTAAATTACTATCAGATATCATTGCATTAAACACAAAGCTTCATATGTTCGAAATTGTATATAAATGTAATTTAAACTTAATTTAAATTGACTCAAAATTAAATTTTAATTTTTATACATAGTTCTTTTCTTTACGTGAATTACTAAAGGTAATATCAATAGTTGTTTAAGCTAGTTGAGTTAAAATTAAGTATACGTCATGTGTTTTATTTTTGTCAATCAAAACCACAAATTTAATCAAAACGGCTCACTGTGAATAGGAAAACCCGCTTTTGAATGAAATATTTGTAACTTTTAATACATTTTTTACGAAACCACAAAACTGTGTTATAATTATTTGCCTGAATGGATATGTTTAATGACTTTTATATTCTCAAAAAA
This sequence comes from Drosophila neotestacea, assembly GCA_035044365.1. Taxonomy (NCBI): domain Eukaryota; kingdom Metazoa; phylum Arthropoda; class Insecta; order Diptera; family Drosophilidae; genus Drosophila; species Drosophila neotestacea. Next base: position 5,070,987 of record JAWNMD010000273.1, on the reverse strand, counting down.
AAAACTCGGAAAGTTTAGCATTTAACATTGTCAAGCTGATCAATTTAATAGTTTTAAGTTTCAAACAACTTTTCAGAATGTAGGTCAAAGTTGAAAAAACTCCCAAATCACCTCCCCGTCACACATGTGAACTGATTGGAAAGTTTTTAGGCCTTCAATGTTGTTAGGACGCCCACAGAACAGAATTGATGTGTGAAAGAGTTGAAGAGGACATCCATTGAATGCCATCAATCATCAACAAGTAGACGCCCATCAACAAACAGCCACGCCCACCCAGCCAGATGACCGCCTTACCCACAGAACTAAAAGGGTTCATAGGCCATTTGTTTAATGTTTCAAAATGTGGAAAATGCGACATCACTTTATGGGATTATCGGACCCGAGAGTGCGATTGAAACCAAAGGACTAAAGGACCAAAGCACCAAAGGATACTTAGAGGAACTCTCCCTATAATTAACAGCTAGAAATTTGCCTAAAGAAAAAGATACTCGTTTTTAGCTATTCTATGACAAAGCACATGGTGTCAAATGCCGATGACAAATGAATCGCTTTGGAATATACATACTCTCAAGGATATTGAGAAAGCAGAAAAATGTGACACACATTCATGTTAGGACGGGTTGATTGCTTATCCAGTGAGTGACACTGGTCAACGGAGGGAGCGGGGGAAAGAAAAGGAGAGACATTTTGTTCGTAATACATTTAGTATAATGCCTCAACGCTTGGTAGACCAACCCAACAACATTCAAATCAAATTACAAGGCAAACGAACTGTTCAACTGTTGCAAATGCGTTGTTGCCTCAAAAAACCCTCCGATAACCATACCCAGGTCATGATGCAATAGCTAGTCTTCGACAAATGTGACTCAATCCCAATCCTCCACCTTTTCTATCGACCAATCTCAATCTGTTGATTAGAATATTGTTAACAGCCGCCACAACAAGTGTGAGGTGTGAGTTTTCTTCCCCAGTCAGGTTTCTTTCTCCTTCACAAAAGTAAATGAAGCACATCCGAATTGAGTTGGCAACCAGTTGATGATGAAGATTAAAGTGTGCAAATCTTGGCCAACAAATATAGACAGTTTCCAGTTGGTATAATAAAATTTCTTCTTAAAGACAAGATTACAGAAAGTGAGAAGCACACTTTAAAAATTACAATATCAGTTTAATTACTTTTAATAAATAAGTATCTGTACAGTTATATACTTCATCCATTTGATTTTGCATTGTATACAAGAAGTAATTTTCGAATTTTTTCCAGAACAAATTTACGCGATTTCTATAAGTGCTTGGCAATTTATATTTAGAATTTTGTAAACATTTTTGAGAATATTTATAAGCGTTTGTTATTATTGTAAATATTTATAAAGTGTGGGGAAAGTTGCTGAATTCGTTGTGTTTAATTTGTTTACTTTACATTTTTTTAAGGGAATATTGAACTGAAATTTCTATTATTGGAAATAAATTGGTACTGTGTTTATTTTATTTATTTTAATATTTTTCATAGAATTTCAGTACAACTAAATAAACAATATTTTGAAATGAATTTAAATAGTTAAGTTTTACTATTTAAAATTCAGTTACTCCCTCTGTCATTGCATCACTTGTTTGTCTGCTCAAATAACAACTTCTCGAGTCATTGAAGTGACAACGAAACAATCTCAGCAAAATAAGTACAATGCCAAGGCTGTTACTGATTGAAGCCTTAGGGGTGGGGATGGAACGAGTGGAATGAGGGGGCAAGGGGATAATGGCAACACATGTGTTGCACGCAGCAAAAATTTCACTTTCAAACGAGCGACAACAATATAGAAGGCGTCGCTGTGGCATGCCGCAGTGCTTTAGTAACGACTGTTGCAACTTCAACTACAGCTTCAGCTTTAGCCATCATCATCATCATCATCATCAGAGGCAGAGATTGGCGCCGCGGTGTGTCGCCCCTTAAAAGGAAACACATGACAACGATGCAGCGTTTTGGCATTTCAGCGGGTAACAGGAGATGTGGAGAGTCATTCAGTTCATTCAGTCAACAAGTCTTTGAGCCTGGCCTTAACAGGCAACCTGGCAACCGAGCAGACTGATAGCCCTGTTAGCAGTCGCTCTGTGTGAAAGTGAAGGGCTCTGTAAACTGATTGATTGACTGACTGACTGACTGAAGTCGGACTGAATGACTGTTTGACTGAATGATGTCTGCACATTGTGGTCATTGCTAAAAAATTTGTTTCATTTTTGATTAAAAGGGGAACAAAATAATCGTTGGAAAGGGACTTTCCAAAACACTCGACTGTAAGAGACCCTGTACTTCAAATGTAAGAACCACATAATTACATACAAATTGTAAGGTCAGTGTTCTCTTCCTTGTCCGACGCTTTGCAAAATTGTTGTCTTATATCGCCTCAATTGTAAAATCGGATCTAGAATATATACACTTTATAGGGTCTGCCATGTCTCCTTCTGCCTTCTAAGCAATTCCTTTTGACAAACTTAAAAGTCCCTTTGTACTTTTTAATTGCACGGTCTAAAAATGAAAAAGAAAAAAGTTTCTGAAACTGAAACTGCGCTCCATTTCAAAGCATGCAAAACTCTGGCGTTTTCTTGTTGTTGTTGCTGGTGCCAAAAAACAGGATTTTCTAAAAATAGACTTGGTTGGGGAAATACTTGTATTCGCGCCACATGTGCAACACAACGGCCGCCAAAAGGCAGCAGGGCGACAAGTTGCCCCCTCTTTGCCTACAACATACATAGTGCCCTCTCCCTCTCTCTCTCTCTCTCTCAAACTCTCTCATGTCCTGAGAGTGGCCATCATTCTAGTTAGGATGTTGCAGCACCCACAAAAAGGGTTCGAGATGCGAAGCTCGCGTATGGAGCACAACAAACAGGAAATACAATTTCCGCCTTTGGTTCTTCTATCAGAAAAATTCACTAGAGTTTGAATTCCATTCGCATAGCAAATAGAGAGAGAGAGAGAGACAACATTTTTGAGAAGAGCGGGAAATGAAAGAGAGAGAGGACTGCTCTATTACGAAATTCTTGATTGAGCAATGATAAAGAATTTGGTACTTCATATGAAAAGTATTGGTTTAAAGGGCAAAGTAAAAATGTAGTTTAAAGTATTTAATAAACAAAAAGGAAATGGAATCGATTCATTTTTATCTAAGGGATTTAAAGAAAGTGAGATGAAAATTAAAATTAATTTACTTAAATAGATGCAAATCTGAGAAATAGTTTAAAATTAATTTAGTTACTAAATTTATACGAAAAAAGTTATCAGTTCCATAGTTAATTTATAAATTTATAAATTTAAAGTGCAAACTTTAATTTAAAGTAAGCAGTATACTGATAAATAAAATATATGTGTTCTTAGTTTTGAGAGACAAACATTTATCATAGAAGCATTTCATAAAATAATAACAACATACATTCTAAAAAATTAGAAAACCCTTCTGATTGTAAAGCTGTGTGTATTTGTTTCTGCTTTTTAGCTGTCTAACCTAAAAACCACAACAATTTAAAAAAATATGGTTGATTTTTTATATAAGTTTTATAAATGTATATCAATTTACATTGTTTGTGATTTACTTTATATAATAAGAAGCTTATAAAGCATCTCTTAAAAGTCTTCAATATTAACAACACAATTATTATTCAGCACACAAAAACTAAATGAGGAACTTCATATCCTTAACAAATACTAATAATTTAAAATTTGTAATTATATAAACAGCACTCTAGTTTAGTTTATCATATTTTTAATCGTTACAATTTCTCATGTTCTACACGTTTCCCACATTTCTCTAACTTTTCAGCCCATTTGATTGTTTTGTTTGTTGTTCGTTAGTCGTAGCCACGTGTAAACAACAAGAACTGTCACTTTACATAATCATTTAACGGTAAACATTGTAATAATGACATTTAACGCAAACACACATACACACACATTAAAAGAGAGAGAGACAGGCAGATAATAATACAGGCAGACTTATTTATTACGTATTCGCCGCATTGCACGAGTTTTGAAATTAGCTCGCTGCAGTTTGGAATGCCGTTGGCAGGTCAGCCACAGAATAAACTTGACTTAAACGAAACGACTATATGTATACATATGTATATGTGTATGTATTAATGTATGTGCATAGCCAGACACTCTAGTTGGCATTACTAATATTAATAATAATACCAGTTAAACCACTTTGCGTGCAGTGGCAGACAACGAGGCAGCCAAGTAGCCAGGCAGCCAGGCAACCAGGCGACCAGGCTGCAACCTGCCTGGGAACTAGTTAAACTCATCCACAGCCAACACCAGACCAACAGACCACCAGCCACCCAGTCTCACCCAAGTGGCATACTTGGTGCCACCAGCGGTTGCATTAAATTGACTGCAGGAGAGTCGACACTTTGGCTGCCTGGCTTGGCATCTTGGCCTGGCTAACTAACTGTCTGTCTCTCAGTCTGGTTGAAAACGCGCATAGATGAAAGAGAAAACATTTCTAATGCGTTCATTCTAAGGGCCCTATAGCAGTTGATATTTGAGCTTTGGTTGCAAGTTGAAACAGTCATTATACCCTGTACACAAAAGCCGTCGGGTAGCTCAAATTTATGAGAATCATCATTATGTTAACAAGCTACAAGCTTACTTTATAATTTAAGAGCAAGTCACAATAACAGTTGGGTATACAATAGTAAATTTTATAATTACAGCGGAATAAGACAAGACTTATTCTTCAGCAGGGTAACTGCTAGTCGAGTATTCTCAACGATTACCATTTTACTTCCTTTCAGTTTAAATTGCGTAGGGAAATGCAATTTAAGGTAACTGATTCAACAAATCCTTTAATAATACAACAAAAACAAAAATATCCTTAAGTTAATTGAGAATTATAAATGAAATTGTTGAATTCTGTAAAACAAATAAAGTCGACGAAAAAAAAGGTTGTACTTGAAGTTAAGCAGCTACAACCTGTATAACAATCAAAAACTAGTTAGTATGATCGACGATCGTATAATAATAAAACACGACATCGTCAAGTTGACTTTTTGGCCCCAAGATCGTCTCCAGCCAACAAAAACAGGCGGCATAATGGTCCAAGGCCATTTAAAAATACATACAAGTTCAGCTAAAAATAACTTATTGTTGAAAGTAAAAAGCACAAATCGAAATAAAAAAAATATAAAAACGGTGCGATTAAATTAAAGCGATATGCAAAGAGTAAAAAACCCAAAGTCGAAGTCCAGTTGTTCTCGATCAGATGCGTCAATATGTTTTCGGATTTGAAACTGAAATTGATATTGTAATAGCTTTACTTCGATTTGTTCTGCTTTTTCTAAACTCTTTAGTCTATAAATAGAAATTTTGTTTGCCTTGTTTTAGCTGTTCGGCTTTATCAATAACATTATCTTTATCTTTGTTAGTTGGGTTCTCTATCACTTAAAATATACCCTATTAGAGGGTATTATAATGGTTTTTGTGAAAAGTGCAACTCATTGAGAAACCTATAGCGTATACCCATAATTGATCGGGCTGTCAATCTGATTATGTGGTCCTAAGTAGTTAAACTTGGCACATCCTTCTTTTGCCTAAATACCATACAAATAATCTATTAGCAAAAACAATTGTTTTTAGGAAAAACTATTTATTTTGTCTTATGTAAGGTGCAGATTGGAAAATAAAATCGAAAGTAGGAAATAAATAAAATAATTAGCCGCCGCAGGAACTATATATGTAAGGGAATTTAATCTATAGTTGTCTAATATTATATATTATATTTATAAACATACTTATATATTTATGTATACAGTATAGAGAGAACATGGTGCGATAAAAATGGCGTCTGACTGCAATTTCACCCAATAAACATAATCATAATGCAGTCAGAGGGTTCGACTGCTTGGCAAATCGATCCAATTCTCTTCAATGTATACACTACAGGAAAAATTCGTGAGCCATAAATAAAAATTTATGGTTTAATGACAGCAGCACTTGGCCTTAAACAATGCCAAATCGAACGACAACAACAACAACGATAATAGCAACAACAACCACAACAACAACAACAACAACAAAAAGGGTGTAATGAATATGGTATTATTGGAAATGTTCATACATGTCTGATAAAAAAAAAGCAACAGAGACAGAAAGAGAGAGAAATATTTATGCAGAAAGAAAGAGAGAAATAAAACAACGTCAGAATGATGAAACCTAAAACTCAACTGAACTAAAACTCATTGTCATCGTGACGAATTTAAATGTTTTCGTGCTTTTCATATTTGAAACTTATCATAAATCTATCGAAATGTTTATAAAAATTTTTAATGAAAATAAATCATAAATAAAGTCAATAAATAAATGAGCAATAGTAGAATGACAAATCAGTGAAGTGGAGTGGAGCTCAGTAAACAAAATTGTATTTTATTATGACAGTTTTAAGCTTTTTCGTAACTAAACTTCTGAAAATATTTAAAATATTTGCTTATCGCATTAATCAAATAGTTTAAAAGCCATTAATTTTTTTAGAGAGACCCAAATGATGGCCAAGGTAATACATTTTAAAAGACCTGTCTTGGGCTTTCACTTTTAGTAAGAATTTTGGTAAATTTAGATTCATTCTAAGAAATAATTTCAGTCGAAATCAATTCAGTCGAAATCAATTAAATAATACTTTAATTAATTTTTCCTTATTTGACTTGTACATCAATTAATTATCAACGTTTCCTTTCACTTTTTCCTAAGATTTTCGTATTTGTTTATACCAAAAACTTATCAAGTTTCTGCAGACCGCACAGTTGATTAAACAATTGAGGAAAAAAGCATTTTCAGATGGATTTGCCTTGACAACAATTGAAAGAAATGCAGTCAACCAATCAAATTTCATATTGAATACGAGTATAGCGAAAGAGTTGAACTAAAAAATGATGATGATGTTGTTGTTGTTAGGGATGATGAACTGTTCTCTTGACTCTGGCTAAGGTCAAGGAGTGTCCTTTGCCTTTCTAGTTGTAGTTGTAGTTGTAGTTGTTGGTCGCGCCTTTCGTCGTCTTGCGGTGACATTGATTGTTCCTAATTGGAAATGTTGTTCGATTGAAGGATCTAAGCACAAGGAGCGTAAGATGGCCATAAAATAATTGCGCAGAAAGCGCCGACAAGTGTGAAATAAAACGGGTTAATTGGTCTACAAACATACACACAAACACACGCACACTCACACACACACGCACACTCACACACACATGTACGTACCACAGTTGACTGTCAAGTTGACGGCTTTAGTCTATTTATTTTGTTATTAAATAATAAGACACAAATTAGTGCAATTTGTTTACTCAATTCAGAAGGGGGCTTCCACTTCACCCCTCCTCTCTCTCTCTCTCTCTCTCTCTCTGTCTATCTTTCTGTACGCACAAAGTTAATTAACCCCCCACGAAGATAGCGTCAAAAAAAAAAAACGTGAATGAAAGTGAGACAAAACAAAACAACAACAATAGAAACAACAACAATGACAACAAATGTTGTATTAGTCATTGTCTGGCCACGCGACAACAGAGAATTCTTTTCTTAACGTTTTTTTCTTTCTGGTGTCTTTCGTTGTTTCTTCATTTGGGAAAGCTAAAAGGCATTAATTAAAAGGCCTCAACTATTACCATAAGCACTTACCAGCTTTGCACATAAAAAAGAGTAAAAAATAAAAGTGAAAAAAGAACCAAAAAGAAAAACAAGAGATGAGTTTTAAACGTGACCAGCCAATGAGGCGACAGTCACAAGCCGCAAAACAAATTCAAAGAACAATACCAAAGTCAGCTTAAAAAAACGCACAAAAACCACAAAAGGGGGGGGGGGGAAACAAAAGTGGAAACAAGAGGAAAAGACAAAAACCAAATACTTTGACATTGTATGATAAATTGTTTGATTTTTGTTGTTGTTAGTTTTATTGATAGTCTCCACTTGAGTCTCGCTAACCACCTGCCAAAAAAGCAGCGTTACAAAGGTGAGGGGAGGAGAGGCGCAGGAGAGAGACAGAGAGAGAGAGAGAGGGAAAAGAGGGTACTCTGGCACGGGGATATCATCAATTAAGTGGAAACAACTCGTAGCCGAGAGCTCTGAGTGGCACGGCGTGAAGTAAAATGATTTTAATTGGACCTATTTCCATATCATTTGTAGACAATAATCGCTTAAATCTGAAGCCTCTCAAAGAGCTTTGTTATCGATAGGCAATTTGGTTATGGCCAATTGGCCAAAATAGTTCATCGCTGCTTAAAATGCATGACTTAATTATTGGGAACTTGAAAATTGCGAGATTTAAACTCAGATTTGTAGTTTAAGTGTGCGGAGATTTAAAACGAATTTTAGTAATGCTTTATGCACTTGACTAAAAAGCAATCATTTAATTTATTTCAATTTTCTACTTCTCTTGTTTTTGTAATTCTTCAATATCTTTCTGTTAGAGTTTAAGATTTGTTGCATTTATTTGATCATTTTTTATATATTGCTTTTCAAGTCTAAATATTTCTAATTTAACAAGTTTGCCAAACTTAAATTAAATAAAGTTCACAAGAGCTTAAAAGATTGCTCAAACTATTATCCTGAACTCAATTCATGAGAAGCTAATAATAAAGTTATTAAAGTCCACTTCAACTTAAATCAGGATGGTCTTTTTCTCCTTAATCTCTTCTGTGCATGCAATTAAAAGTTATTTGCTTTTTCGGCTTTGACTTTAGGATTTGAAGAGCTATCTTTTGGGTACAGCTTGCATAATTGAAATTGCATTTAATGAGAGATAGTACAAACTACATATGTTTCGTCTCATTTATGAATCTTGCAGTCTATTTTATATCATACTATTTCATAATTCTATCACTTTAAGAATTACAATTCACTTTCGAAAAGTCCACTCAATGTGGATAACAATTCATTGAGACCGAAGCGAGCACAAGCTTCATTGAATAATTTTGAAACTGACTCTGAATGTGAATAGACGAATTTCTTTAGAGTCATTGCGGAAGTTTTTTACCCCCGAGGGGATCTAAACGGACACATTGAGAGCCATTGAGAGATTGAAATCGAATGGCAACCAACTTGGCATTGTCTGAGACTCGCTTATTAGCCAAATCTAATTATCATTTTGACGCTCTGTCATTATACCACAATGACGATGAAGAAAAAGAATCAGAAACCCAACAAAAAATCCACATTGAAGCATATAAATTTGTTAAACAGCAATTAAACGTCAAATGGCAGCAGCACTTGAGGAGCTTTAAGAACGTTACCAGTTCTTATAACTGGCATTTTCAAGTGATTATATTGTTAAATGTTATATAAGCACACACACACACACACACATTCAGAGACACACACACAGCAGTTGAAGTTGTTATTGTTGTGTATTGTTTGTCTAAATGAATCGATTTGGTTATCTTGAGTCAAGTTATCAAGTGTTTCGCATATGTTATTGCTATTGTTATTGTTGGCATTTGATATTGATAGCATTTTCAATTGTGAATACAATACAGGCAGACAAGCAGGCAGAGGGCAGTGGCAGGGGGCGGTTGCGTTAATTAGCTTAAAACTCATACGAATATGATGAACAACTTAGCGCCAGCTCATCAATCAAAGGCGACAGCTTGGCTAGCTCTACAAAAAACTTGGAACATGATGAAATAGCCGCCAGTTCCAATTCCTAATGCGATTTGCGGTCATTAATCAGTTAACGAAAGTTTTATTTAAGCCTCCAAGCCGATTTTAAATACCGTTTAAATCTTATTAGAGAGCTTACATACATTAAAACGAAAGCTGATTACTTTCGCTTTATTGTTACTACTTTAATCTAGTTTACAGACTCTCAAACAGAGTCGATAAGATTGATTACAAGTATCTAAAATGTTGTTTAGGTATTTCAGTAAAAGCGTTTATTAGCTAGAGAAGACACTTTTAGAGCTTTCAGTAAGACGAAAGTTGATTAATTTCATTTAATAAGGAAACAGAAGCCTAAATATCAGACTCTGAATTTGTAAAGTTTGCAATTTTGTATAACTCTACTCTTGTTTGAAATCCAAATTTGACACTTTAATAGATTAAAGTGGATAGCTTTTGTATTAAGTACTTTTTAGTATCTAAATGTAAATATTTCAATTAATCAATGACATTTAGTAATAAGCTTTTTTATACTACAAATTTTCTTTTCCTTAGCTCATTTCTGCATAATAAAGAAATCAATGAAAAACTTGAACTTACTCAAATAAATGTAACTAAAAAATTTCCATTTAAGCTTAGTTACACTTGTAATTTGATAAGTATAAATATTTTCCAAGCATCCGAAAACGATTCTGCTAATTAGTCAACATTATAAATATTATTAATCGCTATTATTATATAATACTTATTTCTACTAACTTCCTCCCACTGATAAATCTATAAAAATAAACATAAACTGGAAATATGTTTTTTCTTCTTTTATGATTCATTAAATTATAGCCTCGAAACTGACGTTAAATCATGTAAAAATGTCGTTTAATAATCTAAATACTATGTAAATTTTATATTTATTTTTAGAACAAAACAAATATACAGAATAAAATAACAAAACGACAGGGCGCACCAAATTTATTGTTTGTACAAATGCTATCTTTAAATTATCATTAATTTATCATGCATAATAATAATAAATATTAAAATCTTGCGGTTGTGGTTGTCTATATGTCACAGCTCTATAAATACATATGTAATATATATGTATATTCAGGAATATTTGTATGAGTGTCTATAATGCACATTGCGCGAGGCTGAAATGAATGTGTGAATTAGTCGAGTCTCAGTTCTCAGTTGTCGTTTCTCAGTTCTCAGCGTAATTGTAAGATTCTCTCTCTTGTTTCTGTTGTGGGCAGAACTGATCTTGATATTTCATTAACACCAAGATCAAGCGAGAGCTTAGGATAATGCCATGTGATTCGCACTATCTACTTCCGGTATCACAATTTTTAATTTGAATCGTTTATCAAAACTACGTGTATGATTATGATGAATGCGATTCACCTTTGCATACCATTTAATTGTCACACGTTGCGTATACTTAATATTTAAAGTTTGCAACAAGTTTTCGCTTTAACATGACTCTAATTGGCAAATTTCCCAAAACCAAGAGTACAGACATTTTTTATGTTGTTTGGCAAAATGCCTGTGGCATGAAAAAACAAACACACAAAAGTCGCTGAATCAGACTTTAAAGTTGCAACGTTGAGTAAAGAGATTGTTGTAGTTACATTCACACATACAATTGCATCTGAATGTGAGAGTTTTATTGTGTGCTGGAAAGTACATTGCACATTTTGCACGTGTCGTTCATTATATTGTGATTAAGTGCTTAAACAATTAGCAGAATCAGAGTATTGCAACAGGTAAAAAACTTTACTTACAATACACACATACTACAAATGATTTAAAAATAAAAGAAAATTCTATTTATCTCAAGGTAAAATTACTAATTGTCAGATCAATAAGATTGTAGCTAGCTATAGCTTTCTCAAGGCTCTTTTAAGCTGGCTAACTCCTAAGCATTTCTATAAAAAGGTTGTTATTAACATTTAGTATATTCCGCATCACTTTTATGCAGTTTTTGATAAAACCTATATCTTAAGATAAGAAATATGGTTGACGATATCAAATATAAAGATTACCCGAAACACACTTTAATACAAATCTGATAGTAAACAGAAATCTTCAGATACTCTCTGCTGTTAGTGGTTTTGGGTTCTTTAAATTTCTTTCATCTCAAATCTGTTAGTGCCTAGAATTTTATGAATCTCTCTTATTAAAGGCCAACCAATGCGACACTTTAAGCTATTTTAAAGCTACTCTTTGTCAAGTTAAACACTTTATTTATTAAGTAACATTTTTCTCCACGTTTCCATTATGTTATTAACTAGTAGAGTTGTCTCTCTTTCTCCGTTTTCCTACAGTTTATAATTCTTTGGAATAAATATTAATTTAATTTTAAAATTAAACAAAATGTCACAGACACACACACACACATACATAAATAATTAAGCAGCCGTAAAAATCTTTTATACTCACGCGATTTTTTTTCTGTATTTTGTTGTTGTTATTGCAGTGCGATTGTTGTTGTTGGTATTAAAACAACAGCGACAATTTTTGCAGCCGCTGCTCTTGTAACGAACAAAAATTCTTTCAATTTTTTCTTCTGTATTTCCACTTGTCGTTGTTGCACTTGTTGTTGTTGTTGTTTTTGATGTGACTGACTTTATATTTAATTTTGTATAATAGTTTACGTTGTTGTTGTTGTTGTTGTTGTTGTTGTTATTTGAGTTGTTGTACACTGTTTTTCACATTTATCCATAGCTGCGAAAGAAAATGGTAATTTAATTTTATTACAAATAATATACACATCAATACATTGCGTATACGTAACAAATATAACGTATACGTAACGAATTATAAATAACAAATATGAAAATAAACAAAAAATGTTCACTGAAAGCGGTTTAAAAATGTTACTCAAAGACAAACAAGAATGATACAAGTCGGATTAATTGACATTAAAATACCCTGGATTAATAAAATAAATGTTTGCTCAGCTCTTTGTATCTATTTATGTAATTTCAAAAAGAACAATATAAGAAAACTCTGACCCTTTGGAACAATTTTTTATAAAGCTATGTTCCAACTCACAGCATGAAGTGGAAGGCAGTACATTATATTTAATGTACATACATATATTAAAGGTTGATATTTTAGAATAATTATTAGATAATTAGAATTATTATTATTAAAAATAAGTAAAAAAATTCGTAATAAAATTACAATTATGCTTTAATTAGGTCAACAAGTAACGCAGAATATTCTGAAAAACTATCGGGTATTCCTTAATAAAATGAGTTAAATTTAAAATTGCCTTTACACTCATTCAAACATGTGCAATTTCAACATGTTCAATTAATGATTAACAAGAATATAAGTAAACAGTAAAGGATTTAAATTTAATATCCGTTAAACATGAAAGAGCATTAAAACAAATCAAATTTAGCAAATGGAATATATTGAGATTAATTTAAACAGTCATTAATTCCTAGGAATCAAATCAAAAAGTGATAAAGTCGCTTTTTGGCCCGTGTCTCTCATGTCTCTCTCACTCCTTACTCTACTTTCTCTCTCTATCCCTCGTGCCGCTTATGACCCACATCGGAATTAAAGAGGTAATATATAAGTTTAAACAATTCATAAATCGCTTTAAAGAATAAATTCAAATACTCGTCATTCAATTGCTGACCGTCTTTCTCGGTGTCAATCTCTCTGTCTCTCTCTCTCGCTCTCTCTCTGTCTTCATTCGTCTGCTTTTCTCATTCACACTATTATTTTAAAAAGAGGTCCTCTCGCATGTACTCTTTATAAATCAGGCTTCTGTAAATAGATAGATAGATTTATCAAAATCTACATTTGACATATGTATAGTTGTCTTTAGTTTTTGCTACTTTCACAATTAAATTCTAGTATTAAAAGGATCTTTAAATGAATAAGAGCTTTGGAATCTAGAAAGAGCATCAAATCTTCGACTTTTTCCTACTGACCCAGAAAATGCAATAAGCGCTTGTTGACCATCATCTGAAATGCAAAAGTCAACAACAAGATGAACAGAACTTTTGAATGACACTTTCAGGAAATGAAACAAAGAACAAGAATGTTAATAGCATCAGGGAATATTTGTATAGCAAAGGATTATAATTGTTTATTTAAATATTCCCAAAGAATATTCTGAAGCCACTAAAAGTAAAATTTATAACAATTCGAAATCACTCCTTGAACTTCATTTACTTTCGTTTAACATAATTCTTTTGACTTTAAATGAACCGATTACGAAAATGTTCAACTTGTGAACTGCAACAGAAGCAACTTTGTAAAATTGATGAACTCGGCAAACGTAGTTTTAAATCACGTATTGTACCGTTAAGAGGTAATCAGTTCCTGTTCATTAGCCAATTAGCCAGACAGCAAGCATTCAAGATAGTCGGAGTTTGCAGGTTCCAATTAAAAAGGCGCAAATTAAATTGAATAAAAACAAAGGAAAATGCCGAATGGTTAAGTCCTTTAAAAGTCCTTGATTAACCTTTCGAGAGATAGAATTCTCTGAATTTCAAATTGAACTGCAGATAATAACTTGTTCTACTCAATGTCCATTCAGCTGGCAAAGTGTCTATAGCAACACAGTCTGTAGTTTATTCCAAGTAATGCCACAGGTAGCACAAGAGATGACGCCCACATGTCAATTACACTAAATCAAAGCGTGTGTACGAGTGTGTGTGTGTGTAGCAAGAAGAAGAACGAGGTGAGGATGGATTTAATGGCCTTGAAAGGCGTCACACGGAGGCGTGCGTGCTCGGTATTAAATCAACTGAGCTGTACAAATGAAATCCATCTGTTGCTACAAACTGTCAATCAACATGAAATACATTTTTATTACACTCATTTTTTTCTCTCACTATCTTTTTCCTTTTCCCTTTCCCTTTCCTGTTCCTATTCTGGCTTCCCCTCTTGTTTAAAGCTCACTTGGAATCCATGTAGTGCAAAAATGTTATGATTTCAACGTCATTTATTGTAAAATCTTTCTAAGAAACATTTGGAAAATTCTAGTGATTTCGTGGATAATTCCTAGAAACATCTGCAGTGTCATCCGGGAAACTTCACTTGCCACTGCCTCAGGCAACAGTTGAATGCAAGTGCTGTCATGTTGAATGATGCCAAACCGATTGAGTTGCACTTATCTAGGATTTTCCCGACAGAATCAGTGCAGAAATATAACATACAAGGATGGAATTGGGGCGTCAACGGATGTTCACATTTCTAATTTGTTGCACACTCAAAGGACTCGACTCAGCGACAGCTGGCAATTGAGTGACGTGTGGCATGTAGAAAGAGTTAGCATGCTGCAACATAAGCGACATCGTGTTAATTACCTCATCATAATGTGCACCCTGAAAAGTATGCTATAAAAAAGCGTTTAAAAGTTAACAACGTTTTCCGCATCCTCGGCTCTTTTAATAGAGAAAAGTTGCCAACAACGACGTTTAAAGTTATACAAAAAGTTCTTTGTCCTGCAATTTATTGTACTTAATATTTATTGTTTATATCCTGGTACAAGAAATTGTAATTTTATGATTGATTGTGGTATGGGACAAGCTAAGAGGCATTGCAATGCATTGTAGGGAGTATTCTTTTAGAAAGGTATGATTATTGAGACAGATGTTCAGTTGAAAATATCGTTATGATCAAATATATGCGATTATTATTCTTTCAGCTACCTTTATGTATTTTTATTTTCGTTTTCATATTCTTTTCCCAATTCTTATATTATACATATATGATGTTCTCAACAATTTGTATTATCACAATTAAAAACAACCAATTTAAATAAGTTTATTTTTAAAACTAAGGAACAGTTTATGGTATATAATAAACATTTTCCTTTTTTAATTAAAGAGTACTAGTGAGTTTAATATATTCTTATAATGTTTCTAAAACTCTTTCAAAGTAGTCTAATATATCAATTCGAAATATCTAGGATTAAAGACTACTCCATATTTGACATCTCTTTTTTCCAGCATTTCTCCCTCTCTTTCTTTTAGCATAAAAGTGTTGTTTTTCTAGTATTTCTTGCGTTGAATGTGCAAAGAATGTGCCACACCCACTTAAATGCTAAACAAACTGGTCGTAAAAGAAGCGTTTAATAAATTTTGCGTTCAGAAAATTGCAAAACAAACAGTTGTTAAAACCGATCCAAAGTCGTAAATTTTGTTGTGAGTGTATGTGCAAGTGTGTGCGTGTGTGTATATAGTGTCTAAAGGTATGTGCTTACATACACAGATACACACATACACACAAACACACAGACACACAGTTATTGGGAACGATTAATGCTAATAGGACCCGCCCAAAAGAAGACTTCGTTAGAAACCCTTTTGGACTCAAGCGACTTGTTGGCGTCGTTTTGGCCAATCGACTTTATTTGTTTATTAAACAAAAACACTTAAATTGTTCTCAACACGCCCACGCAGCCCAAGACCCAAGAAGCAGCAGCTTAAGCAAAGAAGATGCCTCCAGGTAGATGGTAGATGGTAGATAATAATGATAATGCCGTTGACAATGATAATGATGATAGCCGCGATTCGTTATCGCTACATTTTCTGGCATGGAATATTTCTTGAGCAGCAGACGCCAACGTCTTGAGGCCAAGTTCAGAGAACTGGCTAAATAGAGCAACGAGGCGTGTTTCAAAAGTACTTAAATAATAGAAAATGTCATGCATAACAAAGATATAAATATGTTAAATATACTTACACTTTTAAAAGGAATGCAAAATAAAAAATTAGTTGGTCAAGTCGTAAGAAAATTGATAATTAAGGTAATAAAATGTATTAAATATATTACAAACAACTAGTGTGAAAAATAACATCATAAATATCTAATAAATTCAGAGATTCATCGTAACCAAAATTATAAAAGGGTAATGATCAAAGTCATGAGACAAATAATAAATAAAGTAATGTAAGTTATCCAAATTATTGTAAAATAACTATTAAATACATTTATATTTAATGTCGGACCATAAATATAAAAACGACTAATAAATGAAGTAATGAGTTTAAGAAATGAAAAATACAATGAATGCAGCAATAATTAAATTTAAGTAGTAAACAAGGCAATCAAGTGAGTAATTATTATTATTTATCTATTTGTTGTCAAACTATGAACTATGAACTATATACGAAATTTAAATTTAAATATAATCCTTGTGGTAATAGAATAAAAAGTTAAACACATTGGTCCATTGGGATGGAGATTGAAAATTAATAAATTGAGAAATTAAGTTTCTGATGATAAACAGAACATTATTATTAAAAAGAATAAGCCACAAAGTGGTACGTTATACACCTGTTCTATCATTTAATATTTATTGCTCTAACTAAAAGTCACAATCATAAATTTTTCAAAGATTACTAAAAGTAACTATGGAAACAGCTCCTCTCCATTATATTTATACCAACTTTTAGTGGATACGCCATTGCGTGGGTGTTGAAATGTTAAAGCTTAATTTATGCGTATGCAACACTCGCTTCTCTTTGGCTCTTGGTGTTGACAGTGGCAACATTGCCACATTTCTGTGGCAGATTGCGAAGAAGGCGCGACTAGATCTAAACCCTGCCACATGGCCATGGGGAATGAGGAAGGAGGAATGAGAATGGGCAATGAAACAACGCTTCCGGTCATATCGACAGTGACACCGTCGCCGTGTGGCTGGCAGTCGAGAGTCGGGAGTGAGTCGGAAAGAGTCATTAATGCCAAGCTAAAACAACATAATTTAGTACCGGGCCTGTGGCCCAAACATAAACAATACCCATGATAGCAACAACAACACAGCCACAATCACAACAAGTTAAGACAACGATAAACTGTTGAAACCTCTTTAAAGGGGGATTTCAAATCATTTAAATGGGCCGACGGGGAACTTTTTTGGCTACTTTGTTGCCCACAAAATAAAAAACGTCTACCAGATTTATTAACATTGTCGTGATTGTAATTGTTATTGTTGTAGTGTTATTTAAAATCTTCGCAGAATTTCAAGCGGCATTTGTTGAATTTCATAAGAAAAACTATTCTATAAATGCGCTGCTTTGTATTGTATCCTATTACAAATAATGTAGAAAGTAGAAGTAGTGTAAAATTATGCATGTTTAAAGAAACTTAAACTTGTTAAACTGGTTTATGAATGGTGTATTACTTAAAATGCAATTTAAAACCTATCGTAAACATTTCTCTTTACTAAGTAATATTTAACTGACATTAATACTAACAATTATTTTAAAAATAGACTTAAGGGGGATTCCATTCCTAACAAATTAATTATGAAAAAGTAAAACACATTTCGGAGAGTTGATTTTAGTTTATCACTAGAATGATAACTTAATAAGTATTGGTATAGTTACTAAATAAATCAAATCATAATAAATAAATAAATTAATATTGCCAAATACCTAAGCAATTAATATTTTAAAAACATTTGTATTACTTTGTTTACGAATATTTCTACATTCTTATTTCAATATTAAAATAAGATGGATAAGATGAAAAATGTTAAATCAAGCAATTATTCTTGTAAGTTTCTGGTATACTGGATACAATGTTGAGCTTATCGGATCTAGTTATAGTAGATACCTGCAAATGTACCCTAAGCTACAAAATTCAGTTTCTACTAAATTTACAACTCCTTAAATTAAATGTTATTCTAAGAGAAATTAAATAATTATCAAAGTCAGTTGCAGAAAATGTACAACATTTCAAGTATATTATCGAGAGTCCCTTCAATAAATTCAAAGTATTTACTTAAAATGAAACTACAAGAAATGTTTATTTAATAGGCAAATGTCAAGGAAAGCTAAAAAGTTACATAATCAAAAAAGTATCTGAACTTTATTTAAAGTCAGCAAAAAGTGCAAGCGTCTGAGAAATATAGAGGGAGAGAGAGAATGAAGCATAGAGTTAAGTAGAGATTGCGAAAGAGAGATAGCAGATACAACACTTGTTACTTGAGCAATGAACTTTAATGGCCTTGATTTTGTTTTTATTTTTACAATTTATTCTTGTTATTGTTGTTCTTCATCTGCTGCATTTGCAGATTGTAGTTGTTGTTTTTTGGCCGCTACAGCAACTTGTTGAAGGCATTTTGTTGTGACTGCACTTGAGTCAAAAGTTGAATAAACTTAATAACAGAAACCAGAAAAACTTCTACATTGTGGCAAAATTTTTCATTTATTTTGATGTTTGCGTTTGCTTTATTTTTGGCAGCTGCAAAAAACCGAAAACTAAAAATACATTC
Organism: Drosophila neotestacea; assembly: GCA_035044365.1. Lineage (NCBI taxonomy): Eukaryota > Metazoa > Arthropoda > Insecta > Diptera > Drosophilidae > Drosophila > Drosophila neotestacea. The sequence goes on along the minus strand of JAWNMD010000273.1, from coordinate 5,052,118 downwards.
AAATGTCTTATCAGCAGAATACGGACCATAAAAATTCCTTTCAAGGCACAGAAGCTTCGCACAGAGATAAGAGACCTCTAGAAATGCTAACCCATACCCCTCTCTCTCTCTCTCTCTCTCTCTTTCACTCCCTCTCTCTTTACTTTGAGGTGGGTCAAAGTGGAGTGTCCAGAATGTGAACTAAAAGTATCTAAAGCATTTTTCAACAGAAAGAAGGACATGAAAAAACGATTACAATTTGACTATAATCGGTTTTCCTGGCCACATTGGCGTGTTTTCTGATAAGGCAATAGAAAGAGAGAATAGCGAAAGAGAGAGAGAGTGAATGAGCGAGTGAGAGAGAACAAACACAAAGTGATAAGGAAATTCTACTCATACCAGTTAAAAATAACGGTTTATGTTTACTTTTATTATTCAAAAAAGTTTTTAGATAATTTTTTGCATAGGTATAGTAAATTGAATAAACTATTTTAAAACTATAGTTTTAATTAAAGGGAAACCTTTAACATAACGGAGCATCGTAATAATGTTGTTAGTTTATTGTTGTGTAGTATACTAACTAGACAACAATTTGCATTGAAAAGTTTTATTAAAACTATTACCTTAACTACGAAAAAGTATTGCAAAAATAAAAGTTTAGGTATTTGTGAAAAAAAATGGCGTATACTCAATATTTCTTTCAATATTAAGTATGCTGTGTTATGTTATAGTGGTTATGCTACGTTAATTAATGGAATCAGTTCTTTTTTGGTATCAATAATACTTATTAATATTTGAATTATAAATGTATTAAATTAAAATGGTGCGTAGCTTAAAGCAAACCAAGTCATTTTATCCAATAGTATTCAGTTATTATAATTATTTGATTTAATTATATGATCGACGATGCCACTTAAAATTACATTCTCTATAAGCTTTAATAAATAGTTGATTCGGTCTCCATTTACGCTTACTTTGCTCCCTTTTACCATATTAAAGGGCGAAGTATAGATCCTTCTAATTGTATCTCTAAACAATGCCATCTTAAATTGCTGGGTCGTGATTTTGTTGGATTAAACGTGCAAGTTAAATTGTTGAAAGACCCTTTCAATAACGTTAAAGTATGTATGTATAATATACAATTTACCCTATAGTATTCTTATATATACAATGTATATATATTTTATATATACAATAACTATATATATGTAGTCATATATAGTGCGATATGCTTCCTTAAATAAATTTCACCCACATGTTAACAAAATATGAATAAAAAAAATCATTGTATTCAGGGGCAACCAAAGAGAAATAAATGGTATAAAAAGAAGAGATTAAAAGCGAACGTGGCTTTGTTCAATGGCAGCTGTTGAGCGTTCCTCGGTTTATGGTTTAGCTTAGATTCCTTGCGCTTGATTGCATTTGAATGTAGCCCCAAAATATTAGCCAAAAGTTGGACAGTGTTAGGGCTTTTGGCCACATACAACACCACAACAACGCGGGCAACCACAATTATACATAATTCAATTGGCTTGACGTTGTCAGAGTGCAAGGACATAGGACGATGGATCTAGAGCCTCGACAGCTAATATGATATGTCAGGATGAAAGCTTTTTGTCAGACCTTTGTATGTGGCATTTGTCACTCAACCCAGGGGACTTTAGTTGCACAACATCCTTCATAGACTTCCAACAAAATGGGCTTTATTTGTTTTGTTTTTCGACAGCAACTCAGATGGAATGTGGGGAGAAGGAAGCGGAAGTAGAGCTTCTGGGTCCATTGTTATTTAAACTTTAAAGCAATCAACGTCGACATTAAAGTAAAATGGAGCTTGTTTTTAGATGTCCAAAACTAGGTAAAGTGGATTAATTATTTAAACTTGTCTATTAGAACTGTTGAATATTATAAATTGCACCATAGATAAAATCGCTAAAGTACTATCTATTGATACTTTGTTTTAATGATCTTTTTACAATTTTTAGTATCTATCATATTTCCAAACTTAAATGTTAAACTAACATAGGTAACAATGGACTTAACAACTGTTTCAAGTCTTCCATAGGAATTTCAACAATTTCTTTTCATCTTTAAAGCAACATAAAGCTCCTTAATAACTGACAATGCAAGTCTTTTAGAAATAATTATTTTCCAGTTAAAAATCTTCTAGATAATCATCATTAAATTTTGAAAATAAATGGAAATTCTTTAGCTTTTAAAAGAACATAAGCTTAGAACTTATTTAATAAGTTAAGCTGCACAATTCCCAGTTTCAAATTACGCTCAATGATAAGTCGTTTATAAAAGTTTAAGCAAAACAAGGGGAAACTGCGCGTTCAACTGTTTAGACCAAGTTCCATTCTGGCTAGATTCATTTATGAGATAATTTCTGCTAAAAGACGCATTTTACGCTCCGTTAAGCGGCAATTGAAAATTCCCCTTGGCTAATTTTCTTGGCTTGGCTTTAACATTTTCGAGTATACAATTTATAACTCACATATACACTCAATCACAATTTGGAATTAAATTAAAAAATTAAATGATTTGCTTTATTTAACCCTCGTTCAATTCTTGAACTGGCCACAATTTAATATTCTCAACAAGTTAATTGAATATGGAAAATGTCGCCACAACTTGTGGAAGCTGCCTCAACATGTCTTCTTTAACTCATCTCTCAATTGACGAACTACAAACTGAACTGAACTGAAGTTCACAGACGATGCATAAAACTTGAACTGAACTGCAAATGGAAATTAATGTCGGGGAAATGCAAGAGAAAATTTACGGCAAGTGGGAGTGGAGTGTAACATTTGCCAAAAACTTGTCGTCTAGTAGTGAAAAGTGTTGCCCGCAGCATGTGTGTAAATTCTTTAACTTCTTGAGTGTGTGAGTGTGTGTGTGTGTGTGTGTGACAGTGTGTGAAAGAGAGTGTGTGTATGCAAGTGGAAGTGTGTGTCCGAAATGTGTATGCGCCTTGACATTGTCATCGTTAGCAGCGTGTAGAGCGATTTCTGTTCTCTTCCTCGTTCCTCCTCTTCCGCCCACACATCAATTCACTTTGTTTGTGCTTTGCACATTTTCAAATGTTGCGAGAGAATATAATTTCCACATCAAATCAAATTTTCCAAGCTGTTTGCGATGCGTCCGCTAGACAAAACTGCTAATTGGCAACGGTAGAAAACAAAAAGTGAAGTCAGCTGACTCTTACACGCTTAACAGACAAAAGGTCTATCAACTAAATAGCTCTGGTATACTATTCAATACCCTATAAACATGATGCAACAATTTTAGAAAAGAACAGCTGACTTTTCTATTGTATTTTTTCGTCTTTTTAAACAAACTAAAATATTCAGCAAATATTTTACTATACTATCAATCAAATATACCAATATTTAAACAATTCATTTGTAGTTATACCGAATATGCAACATCTCTTTCGACATGTCTTAATTTGTTATATTTCAAAAATTTAATCATTATATTTAATATAATAACAGTAAATTTCGCAGGAAATGCGTTGCCAGATTGCAAATTTCAACATGAATGAAATTAAGTGTTAAATTGCTTTCACCGCAAAATCACAGGACAATCATTAAAAGCCACATGACAAAAAATGTATGTACAATAAAAACCAGCATGATTCGTTTTACACATTCATTTAATTCAATGCAATAAACAACGCATTGTGCATCGACAATAATAATAACACTTAATATCCCCAATTTTGGTGAGAATTACTGCCACAATACGACAAGAGCTTTTAAACATGTATACATAATACTCGTACAAGGATAATAGAGAATACTCTGGAATATACTGGCTATTTGGATTAACTGTGGATTTAGTCGACTGATAATTCCCAAATGGATAACAAAGTTAAACCACTAAAAAGGGAGATATGTGTGACCAAAGTTTGCCATATCATAGCTTATGGCAAAGCTATTAAATAAGCACGACTAAATTCTTCTCTGAACATTTAATTAAGAACTAAAAGCAACGTCCATTTTCATGTTAACCTGAATGTTAAAACACTACAAAACTTACTATAATGTAATAGTAATAATTTCATTAAGGATAATCTCATTAAACCCTGCATATTTTCTTTAATATAAATTCTCTTTGCATTTGCTCTCAATAGTTGTCATGGCACTGAATATTTAACAATTTTCAGGCTCAATCTCAACTCGGATAAGCGTCTATCTAGATTCTAGATTCAGGCAAATGTGAAATCTAACCAAGTGTAAGTCCATTCAAACAAAGTGCAGCAAAAAACGGCCAATGAAATTGTCAATTGAATTTTCAATTTTCTCATTTTCATCTGCTTGTGGCAGTTTGCCTGTGTGTGATTTCAAAAGAAGCAACGAGAAGTAAATGGGAAAGCCTAATGACAATTCAAATTCTTTAGTCAATGATGTATTTAAGCCAAGTCATCTGTCTGCCATGTTCTGTCTAATTTATGCCATGGCAAAGACCTGCAAGTGTGAAATTATTTATAGTGGAATTTTTGCTACACATCTACGACACAGTCAAAGATTTTTTACAAGACTAATGGATACTCTGTAGCCTCTATTGATTAGATCCCGCTCAAATTCTCAGCATACAAGTCAGTCTGTAGCCACTCGCGTACTTTACAGGGAATTTCAGCAGTTTTAGCAACAATTTTAATAAACAAACATTAAATACGACCCAGAAGACATCGATTGGGTTATTAAAAATCCACAGTTTCATGTTAACTCTTTATGCAAACGAAAAAAAAAGAGGCAAATCATCAATGCAAAAAAATAATAATAATAATAAATAAATAATTTGAATTGTATTTTGCTTTACTGTGTTCTCCCTCTGCCTTTATTTATTATTATTATTATTTTTATTTACTGTGTGTTCAAGACACATGCATATTAAAAGGCCGAATAACAACAGAATCGCAAATAGCATCAGCCAGTGGAAATTTTTACACAATTTTTCATATTTTTATTGTACGCCGCATCCCATGCTCTTCTGTATTATTGCACTTTTGTTTGATTATCTTTTCAAATTTTTGTAAGTATGTGGCGCCAGAATGTTTTCAAGTTGAAATCAGAACAGCAATAAAAAGAAAGCAGTAAAATGTATAACTATATTTATATGTTTAGCCACAAATTGAATTATAATAATAGCCAACATATGTAGCTACAGTACTATATAAAATAGATATATTTTAACAAATTACTTCTCTTTAAATTAAAAAATATTTCAAACACTCTTCATATTTTTAGCATTCCCGGTATTCTCCTTTTTTGTCGACTGTCGCCGCAAAAGATGGCAACTTTTTATTAGTTTCATTTAGTGTTGGGCTTCTAATTTAATTATTATAGGTGTGAAATTTGTTGTACAGCCAAAATAAAATTTACAAATCGTTGACAGTTTTTGGAATTGATGTTATTTTTATCAACAGCAAATAAAAAGGTTGTTAAAATGCTAATAATGAATTAATGAATAGCTATGTAAGAGAAACAGATAAATAAATACATTTCTAATGAAATTGCAAGTGCAGTTCAATTTTATTAAAAATGGAAATTATCCAAAAAATATATATTCAAACAAAAAAATAAGTTTCCCTGCAAGCGCACACTCCACTTGAGCGGACGATGAGTGTCCGCCCAAGAGAGTTTTCACTGTATATGTATACATGTAGGAATAAGAAATAATCCCAAAGTAATAAAGTAATTATCAAAAACAATATATTCAATAAAATCTAAAAAAATTTCTTTGATTAAAAAACTTTCTGTAGATTTTTCATCTGTAACATTTTTTGTCATGCGTATTTTGCAATACTGCCAATACTAATACTGCAATACTTTTTGTGCTGTCAAACAAAATTCATACACAACACGCAGACAAATTAAATTAGCACAGCGCTAAATGATCACAGGGTCCCTCTAACAACAACAACAAGAAAATATAAGAAAGAAACAAAAAAAAAATTTGGTTAGCGAAAATTTTGGGGCGAAGTACAAAAAAAAAATATACACTAAAGTACATTTTGGTGTACGAGAATAGAGATACAGATACAGTTACAGCTTTAGATACTGAGATGGAGATATAGATAAAGACGAAAAAAAAAAAAGGTTGGGCGCGAAGTTTCAGAGACACATGGATAGACAGATAGATGGACGGACAGCGTCACAAAAACACACACAAACACACACATATGGAAGCACTCAGGGGCGGCCAAAGCTATTTTTAGCATATTAGATGATAAGATTGTCGTGGCGAACGCGCAGAATTTGCGGTTTTAGCGCAAAAAAAAAAGACACTAAAAATTATATATACATATATTTATTTTTGTACAAACATACATACATATTTATATACTCGTGAATGTTTGTGCACGAGCCACAAAACAAGTTTATTTTAGCAATATATAGAGTTTACACCCAGAAAACAAAACAAAAGCCGAATCCAAAAAAAACAACAATAACAACCAAAAAAAAAAACTGTTTCAAAATCGCACCAATTTGTATCTGTTGCGCTTCTTCCTTCATCTTCAATCCCTCCCACCTCTTGCCCACCTTCTCATCTCATCTCAAAACGCGTTTTGATTTACAGCATCGGTGCACAAAAGTTGTCAACTTGTTTTTGCCAGTTGCCGCTGGATTTTCTTTTATAAAAATAACTTTGAATACAACTTATATTTAATTAGCCACAAACGTGCGGCTTTTTCTAGTTTTGTTTTTGTTTTCATTTGATTAAACTTTTTTTTTAATTGCAACTAATTACAAACTGTTTGTTTTGAGACTTTTAGAACGTAAAGTAAAAAAAGAGTTAAGTATTTGTTGAAAATGCAGAGAAAGAGTTAGTGTCAACAATAAACTATAAAGGGATTGTAAAAGTAACTTTCAGTGGAAAAAGTATTTATATTGGGGTAGATATTGTCAATCAGTTCTTCACAAAATCTTCAAATAGTCGACTAATTGATAAAAGTAATGACTTTCATCAGCGAAAACAAAATTTGAATTCATATTCAAATTGAGAATTATTCATTTATTATACATACATATGTATTTCAAGAACACTTTCTTAAAAAAAACATTTACGCCCTTTTTTCAATGTCTACTCTAGGTCTTAAATAAATATCCGAATGATATTTTAAGGTAAAGACTTTGGAAATAAAACTTAACTGAATGTTGAAAAAATTTTACTTAATAAGGAAGTCTCAGCTTAAGTTTAGTGTAAGAACTATCTAGTTTCAATATTTCCTTCAAGTTTGGGCTCGATGTTCTTTAATTGTTTATTTATAAAGTAATTTATTATGAAACAGAATTCTCTGTGCCCAAAACACCTGTTCAACATTTTATTTCACTTCAATTTTCAGTTCAGCTATAACGATCTGGGTTCTGTTGTGTCATTACTTAATATTTGTCGGCAAATAAGGCCACAAAATAAATAAGGCCAGCATGTTTTTTTATTGGTTGCAAATTTGAAATATTTATGAAAAATTTCCACTGACGATATTGACTGTGGCCAAAAATAACATCTGCAGATTTTGGCACTGCGTTTTGCCTAAATCTGTACATATAAGTAAGTACATATGTAGTACATGTATTTGGGGAATAGGAAGAAGAAAGTCTGTTTTCTCATCTAGCTTTTTCTTTTCAATTTACATTCAAAATGTAAACAAATTTCACACATGCAAATATTCAATGAGGAAAAAATCAAAGCCAAGGCACTTGAACATCAGTCAGAGGAGTCTTAAAAGAGTCGGAAGAGAAATAGCTGGAACAATTAGAGCGAATCCAGCCACAACACAAAAGCATTATAAGGGTTTCTATGCATGAAATGCAATTCCTCAAACCTTCTAACTCCCACTATCCCATTCTAGTTCCCCGGCTTCACTTTTTGCCAGCTGTTGGGTTTAACTTCGAGTTTGGGATTTCCAACTGGTTGTGTGGTTCTTGTGTCTTGCTCAACGCGGCACCCAAACTTTTAAAGCATTCAAAACTTAATTTTCTAGTTGAGCTACTGCTCTTTATTAAAAAATGGGTTAAGTCTCAGTCCTATCTTTCCTTATATTACTTTGTTAATTATATCCCAAACGAGTATCAACATCAAGTGACTAAATACAATTTTTAATTGGTTTAATTGATAAAAGGCTCCCTCTACCAAAAAATTTATGTAAATTACAACTAAGCCCAGTAATGCCAGCAATCACTGGCTGGTTTTATTTTAATTTTTTTTTTATTTAAGATAATTTGAATATTCGGAATCTATTTACATATATATGTATATATATATATATGTGTATATATATAAATTTATCAGGATAAGGCAATTGTGAATAGAATTCTTTAATATTTGATCTATTTAATTTGTCAAACGTCACTGAAAATTAGTTTCAGTTCAACTCCCTAAAGTGCACAGATTTCACGAATTAAATTCGCATGGGTTTATTGATAAGTGTCGATAATATGGATTGAATTCCGGTTTTATTATTTTCTTTAACTGTTCTGTACTTTGTTATAAGTATGAACTGTCAAGTACATCTAATATTTTATCTTCACATGTTCCTTCATGTTTATCCTTACATTTGCTTAGTGCAATGATTAGTCAACTTTTGTAAATTGTTACAATTTTCAAAATAAAAATAAACAAAGACTAAAGATTATATAGAAATCAACAAAGGCGGATGGGTTACTCACATTATTGGATGGCCTTGTGTGTTGTTGCTTGGCACGATCTCGATATTTTGTGCTCTCTTCTTTTCTCTTTCTCTCGCTTGCTCGCGCGCTCGTTTGTTTGCTCGGTCGCTGCCTCCCACGTTGCTGTTTTACAGTTAGATAAACTTTTTGTTCCTCTTTCTTGATATTCTTTTTATTAACGTGATTTACATTCGTATTTTTCGCACTGTGCATTTGTTGTACATTCTTTTAATTTGTTTGCCTTTTGATTGTTTAACACTTGTTCACTTTTTTATTGTGATTTTTGTTATTATCGCGCCGCAGTCGATTTTGTTGTTGCCATACATTTTTTGATTGTGTTTTTTGTTGTATTTACGCTTTTGAATGAAAATCATTATGGTTAATGATACATATGATTGTATTTTTTTAAACACACTCACACACATACACACACCGAGAACTGAAGGAGAGCAGTCAGAGCGAGACAGAGCTAATGATGCATTTAGCGGTAAATTGCAGCAAAGGTAGCAAATTCTTAAGAGAGTGAGAATTTACATTAAAAAAGATTAATCAGAGAAGAAGCTTGTCTATCAGAAATTGTAGCTCAAAGAGCAAAAAAAAAAATTATGTCTTTTTTATTCCAAAAATATATTAAAACTCTTAAGATAAGAATATACTTGGATTAAAAGATACTGCTTTGCAAAAAATAGATCGCTGAGATAAGAATATACCTATTTGGATCAAGGAATAGAAATTTTAACTAAGAATCATCAAGGGAAATAGATTGTATCTATTAAAATCGTGTAAGTATGTACACACGTACCTAATTTCTGATTCGAGAAAGGGTTGATAATTGTATCTACATGAATACTAATGCAACTACCCTAGTATTGATCATCATTTAAAATCTGTCCCTTAGAAAACCTTGACAAGTACGGGATATGCAGTACAATCATTCACACAAGTATACAAAAAGTATAAATATATGTAATATTATTTTTTGCCAGTCCATTGCAATAACAACATTTTTTATAGCCCAGATAAAGATGCGCGTTGGTTAGGTTCAGTTCAGTTGAGTACGGGACTTGGCTCTGCTCTTATCACAACATTCTGTTATCTTTATATTTTCTTCTCGAGGGTTTCTACGCTCTTTTCTCTTAACGTCTCTCACATTCGCGCTATGCATTTTGATATTTTTCCCAAACGTTTTTCCGCATACTTTGTGATTACATTCACTCACACGCACACATGCATAGAAGCAAACATGCAAAGATCGTAACGAGAGAAAGAGAGTGCGGAGAGTACGAGAAAAAAAAACAGACTGAATAATAATAATTAACACAAATTTGTGAATTTGCAAATATTCTTGTTAACACATTTTGTTGTTGTTTTCATTTCATTTTTTTACAATTATTATTTAGAATTAGTATTTCACACACCAATACACACAAGCAACGTTTGAAAATTGTTGCAGAAATATTTTAAAATGTTTTTTTTTTATTTTTCTTTTCATTGTTATTGTTGTTGATAATGTTGTTCCAGAAACAAGAAACACACCGAACGATGGCGCACTCTTTTGCCCCAATCCAATCAAAAAACATATATAATAAACATACATACATGCGTGCATATATATATGTATATATCTCGTTTTGTGTATGTATGCGTGCACATAGGCTGCAATCCGTGAAAACCAACTTGAAACGCAGGCGAATAGAATAATACTGAAAAGCGTGGAGCAAAACGAACGTTGAGTTGGCCCCAACAACATCTCTCACGCTCAATCCTCTCTCGCACCTTACTCTCTCTATATCTCTCTGTCTATCAGTCGCTCTCTCAGAGAGATGTAGCGCGCAATCACAGACAGGCTGGCAGGCAGATCAAGCAAAGTTGTTGTTATTGTATGCGTGAGCAAGTTTTTGCCTGCTCTTCAATGCTCACTGATACAAACATACATAGAAACGTAGATACATATGTATGTACACACATGCAGACAACAGGCATCTGCTGCAGAATTCTATTTTTAAACTTAAATTAATATTGTTCTTTATTTTATCAGCAGCAGCGCGAAAATAAAGCGCCGACGGCGGCTGCTGCGACAGCCTCTCTATGTCCCGCTCGAGCTCTTTTCCACTCTCTCAATTTACTAATGTGTGTGCGTATGTGTTTAGGTATGTTTGTGTGGGTGTGTAGCAGAAAAACCAGAAACAAATAAATAGTACAACGAAACTAGATGTTGTTGTTTTTGTAGCTGTGGCTTAGTTAATGCTAATCAGCGAAGTCAACGACAACGCGTGAGATATCACTGCCTACTAAGTGATTATGTGTGTGTGTGTTTGTGGCTTTGAGCGAAACAAGCAAAAAGCGAAGCTCAAATGGTCGCTCTTCTGCTCTTTCGCTGTGATGTTGCTGTTGTTGTTGCTGTTGTTGTTGCTGTTGTTGGTGGTGTTGTGGATGTCGTCTGCGCTGCTATCAACGCTTGATAAGAAATGCGTTAATCTTTATTATGCGCGACGTAAGCAGCGCAGTTAAGCTGCATATACACACACACATATGAATATAAGTGTGCTATGCGTGTATGCGTGCATATAAGCTCTTTCATTTGTTGACATTTCCGCCAAGAATTTGCAATAGGTGAACAGAAAAAATCAGAATCAAATGTGATTTATGCGCATAAAACAAAACATAAACAACAATAACAAGAAGCAGCAATGGAACAACAACAATAACAACAACAAACACAACAACTTGTTGATGATTCAACTGTAAAAGAAAAAGTGTCAACTATAGAAATAAGAACTGCAGTGTCAGCAAAAAAAATCCTGGGCAGAGGACGGACCAGCTGATTTGTCTGTCTGACAGCAAATTCAATACAAGAAACAAAATGCCGCAAGAATTACTCACAGACATTAATATAAAGTGGGAGAGGGGAGAAAATTAAGAGAGAGAGAGAGAGAGAGAGAGTGGCAACAACAGAGTGCCGTATGCTCTCTCACCGATAGTGAGAGTGATCTGTTGCTTTATCAGCAGTGGTCGGCTATTTTTAGACAAGCGCAAGCCCAAATGGCAGCAAAGCACCAAAAATATTAAGTACACTTTTAAATGTGCCAAAATATATCGTAAAATTTGGCTTTTCCTTTACCAAACCATTAAAGAATTATATTTAAAAAATGCATTCAAAACCAGTTTGGCAGTGTGGCAACGCTGACAATGAGAAAGACAGAGAAAGAATCACAATTGTTATTGTTGTTATTCTGAATGATTATGCCGCAGGTTTCTTGTATGCAAGAATGTAAGTGTGTGTGTGTGCGCGCATGTGTGTGGGAGTGATAATGCACAAACACAAAGCTAACAATGCATCTGGCAGCAGTCAACGAGATAAATCTGCGCTAAGCTCACACACACAAAGATAAAGGTACACTAATAACAATAAGAAGATGCACAAATCATTGAGTTATCAAAAACGATGGCAATGACGGAACGCAAATAAATGCAAATCGGAAAAGGCACAATAGGAAAGAACAACAGACCAAACAAAAACTGCAAATGCAAATTTAATATCGTACTATTTCACATAACAAGCACTTTTGCTCATGTTTCTTATTTTTACAAATTTATCAATAATGCATTCTTCATTCGATCGTATATCATCACACATATACACACACACACTAGTTAGAATTGATCAAATCATTTCATGACCGATTAAAATGTAGTTACATTCAACATTAGCTAAAGATAGCATCGGTAAGAATTTTACGTTGTATTTGTAGAATGCAATATTTAAAATTTTCGTTCAACTGTACATTTTAAATTCAAATGTTTCAAACAAACTAAAACGATAAATTATCCCCGCGCTCGAACAAGGGAACCCGCGACAACGACAGAAAGAAGTAAACTGATTTGTCTGCCTCACAGCGAATTCAATACAAGAAACAAAATGCCGCAAGAAATTCTCACACACATTAATATAAAGAGGGAGAGAAGAGAACTTTGCGAGAGAGGGAGAGTGGCAACAACAGATTGCCGTACGCTCTCTTACCGATAGCGAGAGTGATCTGTTGCTTTTAGTGTTGCCAATTCAGCCTATTTCCGGACAAATCTGACCTGTTTTAAGAGACAAGAAAGATTTTTACACCTTAAAATCTGGCCATATTTAACTTCCAAATATGGCCAACACTGACAAAAGAGAGAGCGGCCAGAGAAATTGGCGCTAAAAAACGCGGAAAATAAGGGATTATTTCCAAGTGAATTTAAAAAAAGGAGTACACCAAAAGTTTCCTCAGCAAAGGATCGGCCTCACCGATTTTCTTGAAATTTTTCCCAAATTTTCCTGGAATTTTCTCAACTTTTCCTTAATTCCCCGGATTTTCCCAACAGCTATTAACGGAACTTGGGCCCCAGTGGAGCTATAAAATAGAGACATTTATTAAAAAAAAGCGGCTTTAATTTATCTAGTTTATAATTATTTAGTTTGTTAAAGAAAAAAATTATTTTCTTGCTTAATAAATTTAATTTTGTTTAAATGTACAATTTTAAGTATTTTTTAGTTCCAAAGATGTTGAAGGCAGCGCTAGTAAACCAGGGATGCCAGACTGCCGAAAAAATTGACTTAGTTCTAAATATGACAGCAAAGTTGCGGTGGTAACAAAATATAGATGGCGCCAATCGATGGCTTGCTCGCAATCAAGAAACAGTGTGGCAGTAATCTAAAAATACTAACTGATTTTTTAAATTTAAACGAGTTAAAACACAGTATGTTAATTTGTGCGCTTTAATATAGTTATACGTTTACAAGATTTGTGTTCTTAAATGAAGATGTTATTGATTCCTGTTAACATGGGGATCTCATTAGGACCTTTCAAATATTTACCCCAAACCTGTCGAAATTCGCTGTTTTTCTGCATGTTCTTCAGACGTATAGCTCCAACATTTATATTCTGTAGCGATATACCCACCGGCCCATTAAAATTAATGTGGATATGACTGTGGGTGACAAAAACATTCTGTGCTATTGAGGCAGAAGTTACTTCAGTGTGAGAATGCACCACAGAAAGTCCACTTGATTTCAACTCTGCCGGTTGCTTGCACAATATCCCACCGGAATTTTCATCATCAACACTTTCGGTGGATGTTGATATATCAGAAATGCTATCAAAACTGCTCTTGGATGGTTGGAAGTCTAGATCATTGTCATCACTAGTTCGGCTGGTTTGCACACTGCGAAGTTCTTGTAGGAGTTCCCGGCAACGTGCCTGCAAATCATCCAATTGCTCCCTTAGTTCTATATTATCTTTAAAATATGTAGGCGGCATCTCGATTTGATTTACCAAACTTGTCGTGTTTACTTCGTTCTCGGGCCGTTGTCTAATGTTAGGAAAGGATACTTGAGTTAAAAGATTTCCACCCTCCCTTTGTAGAAAAGTCATTGCCTCCAACTCTAGGAACTGTAGGATCTTGGACACCACAACGGTTGCAGCAAGGATGAATCCATAGCTTACTAGCAATTCATATGAACGACTTATAAAGCTCGTCTGGGTCGACTTAATTTGGCAATATTGGGGTATATCAGTAAAATGTGAACGTTCTAAAATGTATTTAGCTTCAATAAGCTTTCCTTAGACAACCACACTTAAACATAATTACCTGTATAAATTTCTACATTGTAATCGTCAGATTTCTTATGTTCTTCAACGACATGCAAATAAAATAAGACCGTCCAAGATGTAAAAGCTAAGGCGCACAAAAACGTGAAGCTTATGTTTTGAAACATATTTTTCGCTTAAAATTTTTGATGTGTAATATTAACATGTACGTCAACTGTTAAGAACAATAATAAACTGATAAAAACTGATAACTTATTGAGAAATAATGACAAAAGAATTTGAAAAGCCATACTGATTAAAAATTTTCAAAAAAGATACTTCACTAAGAAATTAGTTCTAAAAGTAATCAACAGCCAGTGCCAAAATGAGTTCGCTTGCAAACGGACTCGTTTTGTGGCACCAAAAGCTAAAAACTTAATTTTCGCACACGTTTTTGCTAGAATTTTCATGATTGTTAGTATTTAGTTACAAAAATTTTACCACACCAGGGCTATAGCATAATAATAGTATAATGTTCCCCTTTATTTAAACGAATTAATAATTAAATGGATTTGTATAAGTTCAAATTTAAATTAGATCAAAACTGTTTTTATTGTTTAGTTTTACAGTTTTATATCGATAGCTCGTGCTATCGTGCGTTGTGAACTTCAACTAGCTCTGGTTCCTTTCTGAATTTGTTCGGCTCATTTTTATTTACTCGAGTGGCAGCCCCGTGCGCAACGAATGACATGCAACAGCGGAATTAGAAAACGTGCTGAACTTAATAGTATAAAC
This sequence comes from Drosophila neotestacea, assembly GCA_035044365.1. Taxonomy (NCBI): domain Eukaryota; kingdom Metazoa; phylum Arthropoda; class Insecta; order Diptera; family Drosophilidae; genus Drosophila; species Drosophila neotestacea. The sequence continues at coordinate 5,037,105 of JAWNMD010000273.1, read as the reverse complement.
ACTCTTTAAAATGGAATTACTGGTACGTTAGCAGAAACACAATTTGTTATCAATCAAAACTTTACAATTAATTTATGCAGCATGGCGCTTCGATGCTCTCAAGGCCGGCCGAAGAGTTCGGAAACGATTCTATGGTGGAGGAAATGTGGGCGGCCAAGGCGCTGGAGCATGCGGAGGTGCATTTCAATGTAAGTACTAAATGATAGATGGTAAAAGCGTTAAATAATACATTTTTAATATATATTCACTTAGCTGTTGACCAGCGTTCATCCATCTCAGCTGCGATTAACACCCTACGATGATCAAATCTATGCCACCTTTCGCCAGGACTTTCCCGATTTACAGGTGGCCCGGCTTAGTGATGAGATTCTTAAATCCGCGACTGAAAAGCTTAAGTGGCGTCAATTTGCTGAAAAATTTAATAAAATGGACGACTATTCATATGGTACTCTAATGCGAGCCGATGCCAGCAAGGAATTCGCACCAGACAACTCAATATTTGTATTTCGTGTGCAGTTTTTAGCCATTGAAATAGCGCGCAATCGCGAAGGGTGCAATGACGATGTGCACAATAGACACAAGCCGACTAAAAAGCCACAACCGGAGACAGCGCAATGATGCAGCATCATTTTATTAAGTTTTAGTATTTAGTTAATAAAGCGCAGCATTTGCGGCTGTAATAATGTAATGCCAACGATTGCATTTTGTAAGTAAAACTGAATTTATTTTGCTGTTTACGCATGCGCAGTCAACTAAACCTTTCTGGCGTTGCCACTTCCTCTAAATTAAGGGCATTGCCATCAGTGTTGCCAATTAAGCTATTAAGTAGCTCAAATTGTAATCGCCAAAAGCTAGAAGAGTATCTCAAAATTTTTGAATGTTTGGGAAACACAAAAACTGTTGTGCTTTCAAATAATCAATTTGATCCATTGACTCCCTAAAGTTAAAAAACAAAGTAATTATAAAATTGCAGTGCATAGCTGCAGTATATATAATGCAATGTATGTATTATAAAGGTTTCCACTATAACTAAGTATTGTCCGCACTATGCGCAGCTTGGCCCCCCATTACCCTTCCTAATCGTTGATGCTGCCTTCTCAGTCTTGGTTTGTGTCCATCTCCCCCGTTTAGAGTCCACTGCAGTTGCACATCGTGAGAATGAAGGGTATAATTGAATCGATTTGCATTTGACCCACCAGATTGGCAAAGAATAGTTCCTCGGTCAGCTCAGACTCTAGTCCGCTGAGTGGAAGTAGATTAGCAAATAATCCGTTAGCTCGCTCCTCTCCGCCACTTTGACGACGCAGTGTGGCAACTGCATAAAGTTGGACACGCTTCACATAGGCGCGCAATGAACGTTCCCGTCGATTCTGTTGCAACAATAAGGGATTGAATAGAATGATGAGACGCAGTAGGCCAAATTCCAAATCTGTAACATCCTGTGTCTGCAACTCCTGGACAAAATCGTGAATAGTGCGCGTTATTTGCGCCAATTTTGCAATCTTTTGTGGTTCTATCTTATCAATATCGGCCAACTGTCGAACGCTCTGCACTAGCTGACCAATGATTGTGGGAACAGCCAACTGACGCTGGCATTGGGCCAAGGCAATGGTCAATAATGATGGCCAAGCGCCACGCAGCAGTTTCATCTGTGTGTGAGCATCAAGAAGCTCAAAGGCGGGCACCTTACGCAACGTGTGCACCGTAAGGAAGATGATCCTTGCTCCTGTCTCACAAACATAATGCATATTGAGATAGGAATGAAGTAAAGCTGGAGGCTGGACATGGAATGCACACTGGGCTTCAGACACGAATAGATCCTGGGCAAAGATTGCCTCGTTTGCCACAAAATCACCACGATTACAGTAGTCAAAATCCAAATCCATATGCTCCACCAGATCCGCATCCACATCCTCTGTACCACTATCTTCTGCATCTGAATCACATTCAGGTTTAATGCTCATTCCACCTGCTGTTGTTGCTGTCTGATTACTCTGATTCCGGTCCAGCTGCTGTTGTATGGGTTGCAACAGTTGCAGAGCCTTGTCTATGGCTCGCTTGTCCAGGGAACTCTGGATGAGACCCACTGTGGCGGGTGTGGGCAGCGTTGTTGTGGTTGCTGTTGTTGCATCTGCTACAGCAGCAGCTGCTGCATTGAAGTTCAAATGCTGGGAATTGTTGTTGCTCGCGCTGTTCGCCAACAGTTGCAGGCACAAGGTGCTGTTATTGTCCATGGAATCATCATCATCATCTTCCACCTCTGGCTTGGCCAGATCAGGGGAATAACAAAGGGGAGGGGCATTGCTACTTGCGGCCTGTTGCTGTTGTTGTTGCTGCTGCGAGGCGAGCACTGAAAAAGGGAATTCTTAGTTGCTAATTGGACACCAACAACTCCACTTATTGGACTTACTCAGTGTTTGTGTAAGCTCTGCAAAGTTCAATCCCATTGGAAATAGATTCTCGTTGATAACAAAGGGCGTTGTTGACGTACTCGACACAGGGGGCGTGGCTGCATGTTGAAATAGAGCCGCACTCGCTGCCGATGCTGCAGCTGCCACAGAGGAGGCATGTTGTTGTTGTTGCTGCTGCTGCTTGACACGCACCTGTTGATAACTGGACTTTGTGGCAGATGAACTGCTTGAGTTGCCACCCGAATTGGACGAGCCAGCGACGCCACCAGTCGAATTGGAGACGATGCCATCTTTTCTATCCACAATTGGTTTGCGTTCGTGCTGCACGGCTGCAAGTGTGGAAGAAATTAACCCAAAAAGAGAGAGAGAAAGTAATTAGCGAGTGTTGTAAGAAATAACGGCACATGATGTGGTAGTATGTAATGTGGTGTGTTTAAGCGGGTGTTTAATTAGGCGTGCAAGTGAATGCGTGTCAATCTGTGTGAGTGCATGCATGAATTAGTAATTAGGTAACTACACTTGTCAGTTTAGCTAAGCATAAATATTGAACATTCCAATGAGAAACACCTTTTTGCCCAAGGTGGCAGCACTGACACCACTGCTAGTGGCAGCACTGGCACAATTACTAATGTAACCAGCATATGAAATCTATTTGGACTTGTTCAACTAATTATGCTCCAACTAGCAAGTGCATTATCCCCATTAACCTGTGTGTGCTTGTGTGTGTGGATGAGTCTGGGGTAAATGTTAAATGGATATGTGTGTGTCTGTGAGTGCAGTGGTTTTTTTCTTTTTGGGTTGTAGTTGGTTGGTTTTTGAGACGACGACTTAAACGAAAATTACAATCACTTCGCATGCCGCTGGCCAAACACTTTTGCAGACGACAGAATTGACACCTGTTCCTGTGGTGTTTGGTCACCTCACAGTTCATGGCCCCTCGGCATTGATAGCCCAACTGTTTCCGTATTGAGCGTTTAAAGAATCCTTTACAGCCCTCACAGCTGATGGCACCGTAATGTCGACCGGATGCTCTATCACCACAAACGAGGCAAAGTTCAACGGATGAGAGGGATGCAGCGGCGGCAGCAGAGCTTGCTGCATTTCCGGCTGCAACAGCGGCTGCCACAGCTGCTGCATTGCTTTGGCTGCCTCCGCTTGAATGATTCAAGCCCATTGCTCTGGGCTCTGCAATAACAACAACAACAATACAAGTATAAGCTGTTAGCAGGTACAAGTTTTCAAATGTGCCTCACCTTCAGTTTTAATGCCGCTGCTTGTGCCCATCATGAAGTCCAAGTGGAAACTGCAAGCTGTTGCTTCTTTGTGTTGCTTTGCCTTTCTTATTAGAACTTGTTTTGCTGTTGTTGCGTGCGCTTGAGTGTGTCTGTGTGTATGTGTGCGTACGTGAGCTGTTTACTTCGATTAAGTAAAAAACCTTAAGAATGTTTTAAAAACATTGTTTTTTAATTAACATCAACACTATGCTAACTTTACACTTTGACCTTTAATGTGCCTATTTTAAAATATATATAAAGCCATTTTTAATGGAGCTTTTGAGCAGCAGAAAAAATTTGCAGCCTTTCGTTAAATGTGGCTGAACTGAATGGCAGCGCCGTCATGAACTTTGTGTAGCCTATCGATACTCATACTATAATTATCGATATATATACTTACGATGAGCACAGTTGTAAGGCGCGGTTTTTAAATACCTCTTTCACTTCATTTATAAAAATACAATTTATTTTACAGTAGAAATCATTAGATACACAAATTAATTAAATCGTACATTTTACTTATTGTTAGTTACTCATGTGTTTTTTTGAGAAATTAATTACACCATTGTTTTCTTTTTTGTTTTTGGTCTGACAATCGACTAAGCCACAAATTTGCTTTTTTAAAATTGCTGATTGCAGTGAAAAAGGGGTCCAAATATGGAAAACTGGAAAACATTAAGCGCGAATAAAAGGGGGAAGCGCATACATTCAACCTACACACGTTTCAACTACTACAGATCAGCTATTATTACATTAATATCAACTACAGTCTGTCTTATTTATTCTTTAAGCCCATTGCACGTTTGGTGGCGCGTCCAAGGAAGATGCCAGTCAGAAAGACCAAGCCCGTGGCGCTCATTAATATCACAAGGAAGAACTTTCGTGCCGGCGATGTGACCACCTGTTGCACTAGCTGCTGCATATCCTCCGGCGGCTGGGCCAGCGCATCATCCGCATTCCGGAACATTTCAATGCGTCGCTCCAGCTTCTCCCGGCAATCCGACTCCAATGAGTTGGGCGTCTCTCGCAACAGCGTACGCAGACAGCCCAATTCTAAGAGGATAATTGTTACTAGTTATTGTTAATTGTTATAGAGACACTCGACTTACTTCGTCCATCGCCGCTAGTGACCTTGGCACAGTATCGCAATAAATCCACGGTGCACGCTGTTTCCAGTATGGGATCAACGTGAATATCCGCCTTGGCCTCGGCTATCAAAGTGGCCACTTCAAGTTGGCACTCGCGATTGATCAGTTGCTTTTTGAGGAACGCTGCTTTGAGGCATTCCTCCACCTGACCATGCTCATCGCCGTCCATGTGCGCCTTGCACAGCTCTTGTATTTCAGATTTGCAAAAATGCTGCAGCACAGGATTCAATTTGTAATTTAAGGCCTGCTCTTGCAGTATTTTGATCATTTCCTTGGCACATGGCTCATCCAGCTTCGATTGTCGGAATTTGTCCTTCAGGCATTTAATAACCTAAAGCGTAAGAAATTTAGAAAGTTGTATTTTATAATTTAATATCAATCAAAAAATGTAAAGATACTCGTTATTTTAATTGTTAGCCCGAGTTTTTTAATCTTCATCGTATTCCCATAATTTGTATGATTATGATTATGAATACGTAAGATAGAGATTATATTTTAATTGATTAGCTGAGTTTGCTAATTTTAATCGTGCATATTTTCGTCATAAGAGCTAATAGACATGCTCGTCGCGATAACGAACATTGTGGTAAACATTTACAATTGACGATTGTCGGCTCGTCTCGAGTGCCTGCCTATTAGTCAGTCCAGTTCAGTACCGTCCGATGGGTAGACGAGTCGTATACGTGATGTTAACATCTTGTGGTTTATTGGCCGCTTGCCTCGCCGCCTGGCTGATCATCTCCATGAATTCTTCTGTGGAGGCAGCCGTGACAATGTCAACGGTGACTGTCCAACTGTCCGGCGAACAGGGCGCTGTCCGTGGAAATTACGGAGAAACCGCGTGGACAGGTCAAAGTTTTATGCAATTTCGCGGTATTCCCTATGCTGAGGCGCCTATTAAGTCGCTACGATTTCAAGTGAGTTTAATCTCGTCATGCTAAATATAATTTGCGAACTGATAGCCCCTTTTTACTTAATGACGTGGTGGTAATTAAAATGACTTTCGTACTCCGACAATAAAAACAGGCACCTGTTGATCGTTTGCCCTGGACTGGCACACGCGATGCTTTGGACTTTGGACAACGTTGTCCGGTGATAACCAATTTAGATCCGCTGATGTCTGACGATCAACTTGAGGATTGCCTTAATTTGTGCGTCTATACGAAGAATGTGAGTGGAAATGTTCTCAAAAAATCATACAATATATCTATCTATAAACTGATACGGCATTATCTATATTTTCTTAAAAAATTTGATTTATATTAATTAATATCTAACAAATTCAGGCACTTGTTTTGTCTTTGAAGGCCTATGTTTATGCCATGAATAACATATGTTAGCATGAACTGCAGAGTTGGAAAACTTTCTAATAACTCTTTAAAATCAGTTAGATCAGTTGGAATAACTTGTAAGCTCATTATCAGGTATTTTTAATATTTAGCAGAAAGATCATATGTAATTGAATATTTTAAACGTCACTTCAAATCAATTTAACTTTGTTTTTACTGAGCTATATTAAAATATGTTACGAAGTCAGGTTTTATTTCAGGCTATCAGTTTGTACAGCTGTTTTTGACAAAAAATAAACCATATCTCTTGAAATAGGTTATTGAAAGTTGAAAAGTACACACTTAAGCAATATGCGGATAAAGGTAACATTATATTATATAATTATACAATTAAACTGCTGAAGTTGATTCAATTATGATAATAATATCATATATAAAATATTAATACGAAGATTATTCTGACAAATCATTTAAAGACAAATTTAATCAATACAATGATCGCGTTCACCAGATAACACAATCAAATAATATATGTATATAGTATAAAACCACACTTTAAATTCGATTCTTGGCTTTGAAAAACTAGTTTCTACAAATGTCAAATGTTGAATACAGGGATCTGCAAGGGTATGAAATCTTTAGTGCGCCAAGAAAACACCTTTTATTTATTTTATTTATTCTATTCCCTCTTCCTCAGCTCACGGCCCGACAGCCTGTGATGTTTTATGTATATGGAGGCGGTTATTACAATGGCTCTTCCGAAGATCATCCGCCCAATTATCTGCTGGAACGTGATGTCGTCCTCGTGGTGCCACATTATCGAGTTGGAGCTCTGGGTTGGCTAACGACATTGAGTCAGGATTTGCCAGGGAATGCGCCAATTGCGGACATACTACTCGCATTGGAATGGGTGCAACGACACATAGAACAATTTGGCGGTGATCCCAGCCAGGTGACAATATTCGGTCAAAGTGCAGGAGCGGGTGTGACGAGCGCTTTGCTTTTAAGTCCACGAACCAGTGAGAATCTATTTCAACGTGCGATTGTGCAGTCGGGTTCGATATTTGCACCCTGGGCGATCACAAAGGATCCAGCAGGACAGGCTCGAAGAATCTGCAATCAATTAAGTTGCCAACAATGCGAGCAGGAGAGTGAACTCCTGCGATGTGTCCAAGGAGCATCGGTGGTGGAACTGTTGCGAGCCACACAAGCAGAGAGTTTCTCTCCAGTTGTTGGGGATGTGCTTGGAATATTAACAGAACATCCTCAGGAGCTACTAAAGAACTATCAACGCGGTGTGCCACTCATGACGGGATTCACACAACATGACGGCTCCTTTGTGCTGGCTTGTGAGTAGTCCATTTAGAATCCTTAAGCTTTCTTATGAATTTCTAATCCATTTCCTTTCCTGTAGCCTATTATGATATCTTGTTGAGCAGAGTTTCCAATGCTAGTGCTTTGAGTGTACGCCAATTCACGCAGGGATTAATGGACATGGCTGAGGATGCGACGGGTCTGTCTGATCAGCTGCTCTATCGTCTTCTCTACACTCCACAGCTATTGAATAGCCACGACCACTCTGTCGCACTGCCTGCCTACTTTGATGTGAGTAAACTGATTCAGGACTAAGACAGAGATTAATACCGAAACATATCGGTACAAAAGTTTTGGTTCTTGATTCTTGAAAATGAGTTTCTTTTAATTTCGGTATTATTTTTGGTATAATTTCTTGGTTTTCTGTATTTCTTTCTTTACAGCTTACATCGACAATCTATATGAAGTCCCCCGTCATTAGTCTGGCCAGCAAATTACACACTCGTCAAACGACGACTCCAGTCTATGTCTATAGCTTCGAGTACGAAGGACAGAATTCACGCTTTGGCTATGAATTTGACAATTCACATTATCCATTCAATGGTGGAGTTCATCATTCTAATGATAACATCTATTTGTTTGCCACACATCAACTACAGGGCAAGGATACTTTAATGGCTCAACACATGGTCGACTTATGGACATCCTTTGCTATTTATGGAGTACCGAACGGTCTCAGTCCGTTAGCTACTGCCAGTGGTCCCTATAATCGTCTGGGATTACAAGTAACCCATGCTGAGGATTTGCTAGAGACGCTCACAGCTACTATTGATGATCCGGATAATAAGCGTTTACAGCGTGAAAAAATTGACTTTTAAAGTAGAAATCAGTTCATAAGGAGAATCTACTAATAGCGGCTATGTCTTATTGTTTTCCTTTTGTAAATACATATACACATTTAATAGATTAATAAATTTTGTAAATATAAACCAATTGATCAATAGTCATGTTCGTGTGTTCCTGGTTAAACTAGTCTTAAACTAGTTTTCAATTTATCCTTATGAAACTTGGGACAGGGTAAAATATTATTTAGTTATATTACTCTCTATATGATCTTTCTACCAATCAAATACTAAACATTATCATGTCAGTATCTATATAAGGTATAAGTTTATAATAAGCCGATAAGGCATGAGTAGTTTTTGAATAGATAGAGATATTTGATAGCCCGTTTTCATATACTAATCTAATCTGTCTAGAAGGTTTCGTCTATTTATAATTGCAGCAAATCATTTACTATCATTTCAGAATTGTTGATCTATTTCGACTAAAAAATGGATCTTATAATTAATATTATCTATTAATTGAAATGCTTAGCTCACTTTTCTTAATTGTTTACATGAATTAAGTAATATTTTGAAGAGAGTACTCACCTTGCCGTTGAGTTCCTCATTTGGTTGTGCGCTGGCCACAATATTCGAGCAATAACGATCAATGTTCTTGCCACAGGCACTTTGTAGCGAGGGATTAAAGCGGAAATCCGTATTCTGTTCAATCATCCGATTGACGACAACCAGATGACAACGTTGATCAAAACTTGAATCGTCCTTGTATTTCTTAAGGCAGTCCAATAGCTTAACTGAGTCCTCATTGGGACAGAATTTGTAGACCATTTCCTTGCAGGTATTCAGAAGCGTATAGTCAGTGCCACTGTCGCCCAGTTCCGATTTTTTGATCATAAAGATGGCATGATGACAGGCCTTTCCCAGTCGAGGTGTCATCTTTATAAGACACTCCAGTTCCTACAAGGATTAATTATTAATATAAGGTTTAAAGTGTGTATTTTTGGTTTTAGTTGGAGTGCGTTTTGTGTTGTTAATTGTGGGGATTAGAATGAGATGGATGACTTGCATTTTTATTCACCTGACCGGGACCCTTTTGATCGGCACAGAATTGTTGCAGTTCAATTTTGCAGGCATTTCCTAACTTTGGATCCAACGCTATACTCTCACGCTGCTGATAGAGCTGTGATTTAACCTGTTGCCGACACTCCTTGGGTATCTGATGTCGCTGTGCCTTTATGGTATCATTACGCATGACTTCACTGAGGCAGGCAACGACCTCATTCTTAGTTGCACTTGCAGCACAATGACGGGACACATATGGACGGCATGCCTCCTTGAATTTGGTGGTGAAATGATAGTTCTTCAGTGAGATTATTTGAAAGTGTTCAATGGCCGCACGACATCTCAAATCCTTGCGTAGATCAGCATCGTTTTTGTGTGAAATCAGGCAATCCATCATATTGCCTGAAAGAGAAAAGTAATTTATTAAATTATGTTATGTTTTTGCGCTAGAAGGATCCCCTTCTATTATAGAAAAATAACTAATATAGCTCAACAAACCATTGTCCGTGCCAGTTTTGAGAATATCCGAGCAATGCTGTTGCATTGCCTCCGAGCAAACGGCCATTATAACAGGATTTAACTCAACGTTAGCTGCCTCCTCTTCCGTGTATTTGGTCACAACTGTTCTACATTCAGGTTGTAGCTTTTCCAGCTTGTTCTGCAGGCACTCCATTTCAGATCCCTTCTCGGTGTGCTCGCCACAGAACTGTGACAAATCGGATAGACAATAGTCCTCCACTTCGGGCATTAGATCCACAGAGATGGCACGCTGTCGCATTACACGTTTCACTTCACGGAAGCACTCCTTGTGCAACGTCTGATGCTCATCCTCGCTGTAGGCCATACGATGCAGACAGGGAAGGATTAGAGGACCACGTTCGGGATCCATTTGAACATCTTGTACATCATCCCATTGTCGTTTGGCTCGACAATATTTGATGGCATCGTCACGGCAGTGTTTGTAGAGCTGCGGATCCAGCTTAAAGTCACGGGCCACAAAGTATTCAATGATGAGCAGTGCCTGCTCGCATTCTGGCCGCATTACGGGTGTGCCAATGCGTTCCATGAGGCAGCTCATGACACGCGCCTCGCCACCCTCCACATCCTTGCAGGCGACATCGACAACTGGTTTACAGGCACGCCGGAGCACAGGATCTACGCGCCAATCCTCACCAGCATCGCTCACCTTGATGAGTGTCTCCAGGCCACGTTGACATTGAGAGGTTACCCGATGCTGGGCACGACGAGCACGTACATGTTCCAGCAGACAGTGGATAATCTCGCCACCAGAGCCAGAGAAGCCATTCACCATCTGCGCCTTGTGCTGATCCGGACAGAACTTGGGTATGTCATCGGCACAATCGCTGAGCAGCTCCGGCGATAGTTGATAGTCGGTCATGAGCATGCGACGATGATCGCTCAGCTCCACAAGACACTCGGGAGCGAGTTTGGTGCCATTCTTTGACACCGACTCCAGGCACAACAGAATCTGGGCCAATCGCACCTGTTTGTCCTCGGAAACGCCACGTCTACAATGATGCAGCTTGATGTCATCCTTGCACGCCTTGGCCAGCCCATGGGAAACACGATAATCACGTCCCATTTGCTGATCTCGTAGCGCAATCTGTGTGGCACAATGACTCCTCAGTAATGGATCATTCTTGTGCCGCACAAGGCATTTGTAGCCGCCAGGTGTGCCAGCTCGTTCCTAAGCATAATTTGATAGTTAGAGAATTTTTTATGGGATTACAAATTATATTTGATAGTTACCTGCGGGCAGAGAGCGGTCAAATCATCGGCACAGACTCGGAACAGTTCCATCATGCCACGTTGCAACTCGATGGCATTGATGGCCACCTTGCAGTTAATGTCCATGGGAGTTGTGGGATTCGCGTTCGCCATCAGGCATTGGACAGTGCCCAGTTGGGAAAGCAAAGCAGGCAAGTGCTCCACATTCATACGTCCACATTTGTGCTGCTCAACAAGTGAACCACAGGCTGTGTAGAAGTCACCAATGTTGGCATAATCCGGACCAAGTGCAGCATGAGCACGTCGCAGCTGCTGTTGACAGGTGTTGCTCTGCGACATTTGCTGACGTTGATCCTCCAGGCAAGCCCATAGATCCACAGAGTTTAGGCAATTTTGAAGTTTGCCTTGCTCGGCGGCACAGTAGCTGGGTAGAAGAGTGTGCTCCACCCAAGAGATTTGTTGCAATTGACGCTGTTGCAACCACAAGGCATGCTGGCAAGGTTCGGGCAATGCCTCCAGCTGGCTGGAACTGAAACTCAAGGCACATTCCAGCATGGATAGATTATCGCTCGACTTTTGATGCGTGCAATATTTCCGTAGATCCTGACAATCCGGCAAATCTATAATACTATGCTGGGCAGCGGCATCAGTCGCGTCTATGGAAGCACGTCGTATGCGAACGTTGCTAACTCCGGAATCGAAGCCCACGTCGCCGGCTGCCACCCACAGCCACGACAACAGCAATAAAAACTCGCATTTCATTTTCAATGCTGGAAACTCTTCAGATTTTCTTTTGGCTGTAACTAACTTGAACTGTACATTTAAACGATTGCAACACTGAACACAATAGTTGTTGTAAATATATATTTTTTCTTGAGTATCAATTCGTTACACGTTGACGTGCATAAAGAACAATTCCTCGAGTGCAACAAGGTAAAAAACAAGAAATGACAAAAGGCCGGTGAAAAATGCAGCGTTAGTACTTTATGTTCTTATCATGTTATTGTGCAACACAATTGGTCTCTTGCTTGGCAAACACTTAGTTCACTACTAACAAGCTTATATGTATTTCACAGCATTTAAAATTGATTAAATCAACACTCGTTTGTGCAATAAGAATTAATAAATTATTATATTTTATATCATCACTAAACTTGTACAACAGCTGCGCAAACAAGAACAGTTTAATTATCGATATCATTGTTATCGATTTGAGTAGTTAAACGGTGAAATGTGACGTCATACAGCGATATTATGATAGTATCACTATCGATCATGGTTAAATTATTTAATTAACCACGTCCCACCTCACGTCTCTTAACATTTCATCACAATGAGAGAAATACAAAAAGATATGCTCTTTTATACGAAATATAATAAAGATTTAAGGCAGAGGTTGGGTGAATAAATGTTTTACCTTGTAATTTGAACCTGCGATATATCACTACTCTACTATGGCATCGATATATATTTGTTGCTGCTTGGCCTGTCCATCTCTAACTTCCTATGAGTCGTTCGCGAACCGCAAACAAAAGAAAGTTAAATTTTTTTTGCTGCCCAGAAGCGACAATTATAATTTATTTACCTTCAGTAATTGTACGTAGTGCATCACAAGAACATTCAAATTCATTCAATCACTTCAATCATCATCAATACTTACGGTCTACACATTGCGAACTTTTAAAGTAACTTCCCCACAACTACGGCATCGAAGTGGGCGTCATCAAACGCTGAGGAGGCGGCGGCTAACGAACGCACACCGCTCATGGACGTATGCTTCAATGCCTCGTCGCCGTCAACTCCGGTGACGGCGCCGGTGGCTGGAGAGGATAATGGCCTGAGCGGCACAACAGAGCGTTTGGAACGACCTCCAAGGCGGCACCAGCAACAACGGACCAATTATGGTTCAAATGGACAAATGGAAAGCAACAATACGGATCAGGCGGATGGGGTAAGCACAAGTAATTGTCAAATTGCATAACTTGGTGTTAACATACATTTATTTGCAGGCTGTGCTTACTGTGCCCAGTGTCGTCATACGTGACTCAAGTTCTCGGCCTTCAAGACTCAGCGGAGGTAGAGGAGAAGGTGGTGGAGGTGGAGACGGTGATCCTGGGCCATCGCAACGGGAAATTGAAGAGGAGCAGGGCTTGAAATATGGTGCCCAACATGTCATTAAATTATTTGTACCCGTATCGCTTTGCATGCTGGTCGTTGTGGCCACCATTAACTCGATTAGCTTCTACAACAGCACGGATGTCTATCTGTAAGTGATAACCATGATAACAAGCGCACTGTATAAAAGCAAAATTATTATTATTATTTTACAATTGTATATTTTCTTAATTTCTAGCACTAAAAGTATAGTTGCTACTTCTAAATTATCATTCATAATTATAATAATAATGATACCTATTCACAAAAAGTTTTTAATCATCACCCATATTTCATATTTTAATTTCACTTACTTGTAATATATTTATCTGTTAGTAATAACCGTGGTGTTACAGAATTATTACTATTTTCTCATTATTATTTTTCTGTATTTCTAGCATGATAATCCAAACGTTCATTCCTAATTACAATAACCGACAACATTTCCTATCATTGTCCTTCCATATTTATTATTTATTTATTCTAAAAACTTTTGTTAATTACTAATGTTTCTTTTCTCTCTCTTTTTCTAAAGCAAAAATGTTGATTGCAACTGAATAATCTATAATGTATCCATAAACTCATGCTATCTTTATTCCGCAGCCTGTATACACCTTTTCACGAGCTCTCGCCAGAGCCGAGCGTCAAGTTGTGGAATGCTTTAGCCAACTCATTGATCCTCATGAGTGTGGTTGTTTTAATGACCATACTGCTGATTGTTTTGTACAAGAAACGCTGCTATCGCATCATCCATGGCTGGCTTATACTCTCCTCCTTTATGCTGTTGTTCATCTTTACGTACTTATATTTGGAGGAACTTCTGCGGGCATACAACATTCCAATGGACTATCCCACGGCTGTGTTTATCATGTGGAACTTTGGAGTAGCCGGCATGATATCCATACACTGGATGGGACCATTGCGCTTGCAACAGGGCTATCTGATATTTGTAGCCGCCCTGATGGCCCTGGTGTTCATCAAGTATCTGCCCGAATGGACAGCCTGGGCAGTCCTGGCAGCCATCTCTATTTGGGGTATTATTTGCCATAAAGCAACTGTCAACTTGTTATAACCCATGTGCTATTTGTAGATCTCATTGCCGTGCTGTCGCCACGTGGACCTCTTCGTATTTTAGTGGAAACTGCACAGGAGCGTAACGAGCAAATCTTTCCTGCTTTGATATATTCCTGTAACTGAACAGCTTTAATTTAAATGAATCTGTAGCTAATCTTATTTTAATTTTCCTTGCAGCTACGGTCATTTACACCTACATGGGTACACACTATACGCCACAACAGTCACTGCCTACAGAGACATCCTCGCCGTCATCAACCAACTCCACAACAACAACGAGAGTTACACAAAATTCTCTAGCCTCCCCAGATCCAACTACAGGTGCTAGCAGCAGCTCACGTTCAGGTAATACACGCAACAATGAGCATCAGCAGGAGAATCAGGCGGCTGCTGAAGGTATGCCACTTGTGAGATTTAAAAGCAATTTGAACGGAAACGGTACATATGGATTTAATTTTTTATGATTTATTTGCTTTAAAACACTTGTAACGCTTCTTTGGGTCTCTGTCTTGTGCTGTCGTGTACTTTTAATAATATTCAGAATACTGTACTATAGCTGAATCTAATTTTCGGCGTGCCGAAGATTAACTTTCTGCTTTGTGTTTGTTGCTAAGCTGTTTCTATGGTGTAAGACGCTGCTAGTACTCTGTTCCATGCTCAATCTAAGATATAAAACAATCTAACATAACATTTCTGTTGTTTCTTCACTTTCAGCTGAGGCCGCTGGCTTCACACAGGAATGGTCGGCGAATCTCAATGATCGCGTGGCTCGTCGC
Source organism: Drosophila neotestacea (assembly GCA_035044365.1). Lineage (NCBI taxonomy): Eukaryota > Metazoa > Arthropoda > Insecta > Diptera > Drosophilidae > Drosophila > Drosophila neotestacea. The sequence goes on along the minus strand of JAWNMD010000273.1, from coordinate 5,022,009 downwards.
CAAATTGAGGTACAGAGCACTCAGAGCGGCAATGGACGTCACTCCAATGAATATCGTACGGTCACTGCACCCGATCAGCCCCAGCTAGAGGCGCAGGAGGAACGTAAGTAACAGCACAGACAATTTATATCAGATTCTTACATTACTCGTTCTTTATCTTCAGGTGGCATTAAACTGGGTCTCGGCGATTTCATATTCTACTCTGTGCTGGTGGGGAAAGCCTCCAGCTATGGTGACTGGACGACAACAATTGCCTGCTTTGTGGCCATACTCATTGGCCTTTGCCTGACGCTGCTGCTTTTGGCCATTTGGCGCAAGGCTTTGCCAGCTCTGCCAATATCCATTACCTTTGGCCTAATATTTTGCTTTGCCACCAGCGCTGTGGTGAAGCCATTTATGGAGAATCTGTCCGCCAAACAAGTGTTTATATAAAAGACAATGAATTTAACAAATTAATCGGTGTCCTAGTATTTCTGTGTAATCTTAGTCGAAAAAAAACCCTTTTACAATACATTTCTTTATTTAACAAAGCATAGAAACAAACAGAAAATGAATTTATGTTTATGTTTTCTTTAGTTTAACTATTGATTTGTCTACCAAGTTGACCAGCCAACCTGGCTCCAAGCCATGGAACAATTGCCTTGCATCCTTGGCAGCTGTAAGCATTTCATAGTCAGCATCGTCTTCAATGCGCGGTAAATCGTAGCCGTATTTTTGTGCCAGCACCAGACGCTCCTTGCTGATCTCCTCCGGATTAGCTAGATAGCCACGGTTCTTGGCATCTGTGTAGTAATCCACAGCATCCTGTGGCGGCAACATCCGCTGGGGAATGGGCACGCCCTTCTCAAACCACTTCTTGGGATTGGCCACAATGTGCAGGCTGCGGGGATCGTAGTAGGCAGTGCGTATGACGCCACCATTGCGCTCCACAGCGGCTATAACTGCCTCGCTGGCGTGTTGCACTTCAATGTTAATCTTGGCTTTGAAATTATCCAAACCATCATCAGTCAGCTGAAAACCATATTGCAGTTCCGCCGGCTTCAGTGATAACAATCCCGAATTGCACAGCGTAGTGATGTCAACTGGTTGACTGATATCAATACGATTTGTGTCGATCAGCACCTGAAGCTGCAACAGCGAGATTGGAGGATATTCACGGCGCATATGATGTCCCTTGTAATAGGGCTCGTAAGGGAATCTCAGGTAGAAAGGCTGATTTCCCGTTTCGTAACCCAAACGCATGAAGTTTTGACGTTGGCCTGAGCCCTTGTTGCCAGCACCATGTTTATCTCCAGCATGTTGTGCTCTTCCACGTTTATCCTAGAATTTAGACCAAGTTTCAATTAAAGTTGTTATTCAACCGGTCGACGGTCCACTTACGTTCTGTTTAGAATTGGGATTTGGCCGCAGGTTACCAATTTGGACTCGTGGCAAGGTGCGCAATAGCTTCAATGCCTTGTCCGAGCTTTCACGCAAGTGTGCCATTTGCACTTTAATTAATTAAATACAAAATTTTCAAAATATAAAACAACACGAGAATTATGTGCAACAGCCGTTTATCAACACTGGCTTTTCTTGTAAGAGATGAACAAATGTGAATTATTGCGGTATCGATATTTAAAAAACAAGAGAATTTAATAGTTTTAATTATCAGTACATGATGTATTTATTGTTATTAAATATATTATTGCTAAGTGATTATTTAAGTGTTACTTTCTGATACTTTAAAACGGCAGTTAAATTGCGCGTTGCGAAGGCGCCAAATGTTCAACTATCGATATTTTCATTCTATGTTCTTATGCTCAGCTAGTGTTTCCAGACTGTTAACCTTGATTGAAACAAGCAAATAGAAAAAGTAAGGAACTAAGTTTCCATTTGTTTTAATGAATTGATCAAAAATGAGCTGTGCAACGTGCCAAGGCAGATCAGAAGAAACATCTAAATGCTTTTTAAAGGCGCTAGACACCTTAAAAGAGCATTTTCTAAGTAAGTCTTAGTTATTACTTTGTTATTAGATTTGTTCACACGAAAAAGGTTCTCATTCTTTTCATAGTAATGCAAAGCTTATGTGTTGAAAATACCAACACGATTAACTTGTTGAATCAGCGGAATGAAAAGCTGCACAATGCCATTGACCTGTTGCAACAACAGCAGGAACACCGTCATAAATCAAGCCCAAAGCGTCGTCGTTTCTCACCCAAAAAGTCGCAGGCAAAGCAACACTCGCGCTCAAATAGTTTGCCAGAGACGGATTCCCCAAAAATGCCGGAAAGCCAAAGTTCATTGAACATGAACATTGCTCTGCAACCAGATGATGAAGAGGAGGAAACTATTACTGAAACAGAGCCACCGATCAGTCCCTATAAACCTTGGAGCACACGGCGTAAGTTGAACAAGCTAAACTGTGAGAATGAGCATCCAAGTAGCACAATAAAGACTTATAAAAAGAGTGATTGGTTATCCAAACTACCCAAAGATAATTTGCCGATTGCCAAGACAAAAATGTCGCTCACACTGCGTAGCAATTCTCCCAAACTGAAGCAAACGCGCTTGCATTTTGATGCTAGTAAGATCAGCAAAGAGGGAAGTGATAAGGAGGTAATCGAGTCCAGTCCCAATTTGTATTCTACATTGAAACAAGCCAAGCAATCTCGATCGCTTTTACAGAGGTAAGCAGTCGGGTTATGCTTAAGGTTTTTACTTAATAATGTTAAATAACCTATGACAAGTTTGCAGACCCGACAGCAGCAACGTCTTAGACGTCAACTCCACCGCCAGCACTTCCACAAAGAACATTAATAAAAATCATCCCGTTTTCGAAATGGACGAAGATGATTCGTTCTTTGATCTATGCCCAGATCCGTCAGTGGAAAAGTCCCCATCTGGGTTCTTGCCCCCTTTGAGCGGCCGCTCCAATACATCCAGCGTAGTGATGCTTTCACCTCCCACACAGGAAATTGTGTTCGTCGACGACAGCATAGACGGAACGAACCAAGGGTTAAACACCATGGACTTTATGGCGGAAGCTATTAAGGACGATGACAAGGTATCGATGACTCGGCTGCAGGAATACGAAGCAAAACTAATCAAGGAGCAAAAAATGGCGGCTGCTAGAGAAAAATCTACAGCTCCACCAAATGTAAAGCTTGAGCAGTTGACAGAGCAACCAAGTGATATGGGCAATGAGTCTACCAAGCTGCCTGCAGATTTCGATATTGACGAAGACGAGGAAGAATTGGAGGAAGAAATATTTCCGCGTCCCATTGTGATAAAGCAGGAACGTGAACCGACCATAAAGGAAAAGTACAACATTGACTGCAATGAGTGCGAAAAGGTAAAATCTGGATAACACTTGAAAGTTTTCAAACAATCAAACTTGTTCTTGTTGCAGTTTATCAATTTCATGGGCGCAAATATGACCGATGTTCAGATACGTGAATATCTATTAAATTGCAGGCATTTTGATCAACTCGAAAGCAATACGCCAGAAGGATTTTGGAATCCGCTTATAGATTCGTTTGCTGAAGATGATCCACGAAAGAAAGTTCATGTAGATAGACGCTTTGTAGATCAGCGAAAGAAATAAAAACGAAGACGTGTGGTTTATTTTTAATGCTCTGATAAATGTTCGTTCCAAATGTTCTATTTGTTACAATTGAAATCTACAAATTGCCTCGCTTAGCCTGCTCGATCTCTATGGCTGTAAAGAGCGACTTGAAGTTGCCAGCGCCAAATCCCTAAAAGTAAATTTAAAATTCATTATAAATGATTCTAGATAAGATAAGATAATATTAAACTTACATTATGATTGAAACGCTGAATGACCTCCAGGAAGAGCGTTGGCCTATCCTGACAGTTCTTCGTAAAGATCTGCAACAGGTAACCATTCTCATCGAAATCAACCAAAATGTTTAGTTTCTTTAATATTTCCATGTCTTCCTTGATTTTAGTGCGACTATGCGACAACTGTTCCTGCAGAATATCGTAGTACGACGATGGAATGGTCAGGAATTCTGTACCACGTGCCCTCAAGTTGCTGACAGCTCCAATAATATCATCAGTATTGAGTGCAATATGCTGAACACCTGCTCCGCCATAGTAGTCAACATATTCCTGAATCTGTGACTTCTTCTTGCCATTGGCTGGTTCATTGATAGGCATCTTTACCGTCTCCTCGTAGTTGGCCATCACAATTGAACGCAATGCCGAGTACTCTGTATGTATCTGCGAATCATCGACAGACCAAAAGCGATGGAATTGCAAAATGCGCTCATACCAAGCGGCCACACCTTCCATTTCCAAATCAGGCTGATTACCCACCACATGATCAATGAAGTTTAACTTGGCTGGTGGCAAGCTCTGCAGCAAGACATCTTTTTCACCACGCTTAAAGCCAGGTAAGAAATCACCCTTATAGCCATTACGCTCCACAAAAGTGTGCGTGGTGTCGCCGTACTAAGTAGAGGAAATTAATTAATTAATTATGATATTAAATCAGTTATCACAACTCTTTCACTTACCGTCTTAATGGTGGCAAATTTCACAAAGCCATACTCATCATTCTCCTCCCAGATGTCACGTACGACTTCGGCACCACGTGTTACCGCCAGATTAAAGATTGCATTCAAATCCTCCACTTCGAAGGCCACATCCTTGACAGCGTCACCATGCTGCATCAGGTGCAAGCCATGCTCCTTGTCATCGGTCTTGTACGCCGATACGAACACAAAGACAATCTTATTCTGTCGGACAGCATGTTTAGCGTAGCGTCGCTCTCCGGTCTCCAATCCCTGATAACCAAGTGGTTCAAATCCCAATCGGGTTGTATAATAACTGGCCGCCTGCTTGGCGTTACCAACGTAAAACGTTAGATGATCAAAGCTTAAGAATTTGCCGGCTTCTGGCTATTAGAAACAAAAAATGTTTATCAGATTTGGATTTCCAAATTACGTAAAAAAAACTTTAGACTTACTTTAGTTCCTTTGTCAGTATAGCTTGTCTAAAAAATTGTAAAAAAGATAAAGAAAAACAGTTTGTGTTAAATATGTTGCAAGATCTATACTAACTTTACGTATAGAATTTTCCATTAGTAGAATCTTTAGATAAACGAACATAACCTTACAATTTTCAGCAAATATCACTATAAAATCTTGAGATTAGAGAACATAATCTCATAACTAAGCATTGTCATCATATAATCTTCAGTAAACCGAACATAACCTCACTGTTAAATCTTGAATTAAATCGAAATATCACTTCAGAATTTGTAGATTTGGCAACATAGCCTCACTTTTCAAACCAATTTGAAAGTGTTTGATATATTTTTCGATTAAAACTTGTGTATTTTCTTCTCATTTATACATATATATTTATTATTTTTTTGCGCACTTCAACTATTTTTAGAAGATCTTTTTTATTTCATTACCATTATCACTCAGACTCAATTTATGCAAAACTCTCCTCACACGCGTTATATAAATGTTCCGTTGATCTTCAGACGATCTTCACAAGTTGACTATGGCTAAGCCATGTTGAAATCAGGCCTTATATACTCCTTAGTTCAGTCCCAGATCAGATGGAAATCTTGTACCTATTGATAACTCATTTAAATATATGTCAAACTAGTATTTTGTTTACGAGTATTTCAAGAGCGGGTTGTTGTTCATAATATTGTTGTTGTTATTGTTTCAGATATTCGCATAATAAAATAGAAATTTTGCAAAAAAAAATTTGTTTACTAGAACAGGTGGCGTTACCTGTTGCCATTTAATTTATGCAATTTGTATTTGTTTATAAACGAAGGCTTGATATTCTTAGCTTGGCAACCAAGCCTACCTATCATATCTATTTAGTTATTTGCTCTATTAAATTCATTTACAGTACATAGCCCTGCAAATTATGCATGTCAGGTGAATGTTTATGATATGGATTGTTTCATTGTTATTTTTATAACATTCTGCCGGTTGAGGATTTAAATATTCATTAACTCTTTAATTTTTTTGGTTTATGAAGCGAAAACAGATTGGAACGCTTTAGTCGAGAGTGCACATCCAAAAGATACCCTGCGTAATCTATGTAAACATTCCATTTCTTCTTATTCTTTCGGACCATATTTAAAATTGATTCTTGAATAATTTTCGAGTTTTTTTCCAGTCATGGTGAAGTATTTAAATTTTAAATAATGTCTACAGTTTGCAAGCTATCTGCCAATCCTAAAGCTTTAAAATTACTTCTTTAATTTATTTCATAAACAATTTTAAACAAATCTCTTAAATAATTTTCGAGTTTATTTTCCGATCATGGTGAAGTATTTAAATCCTGTATATAGGATTTAATCTATCTGCCAATCCTTAAGCATTAAAATAACTTCTTTAATTTTATAGCACCACCAATTTAAAAGAAACTTGATCCTCCGTACGTTATACAGAAACCCGTACATTGGGAGCCTCTAGTTCTACTGATGGCTCCTTTTATCTGTTACAAACATTTGCACAAAATCATTATACCCTTTTTTGTCCATTTTCAATTGGCGCAGGGTATAAAAATGTGCCACGCGCTTGAATCTAACTCGATTTGAACTGGATTCCGATACTGTTGCGAGCCCCCAAAACGTTTGCTTATTTTAAATTCATAACGATCGATTAACTAGCTCTATAAGTGCGATATATTTTTATCAACTTTTATACTTAAAACGGGTTTTGTACAGCTGACAATATGTTATTGTTATTGTTTTTTTTAACACGAGGTTCAAGTTGAAGATTACGTGTGGTCGATTTGTTTATGCATGAAAAGATAACGCATTCTATATATGAAGTAATGTCACACAATAAGGTTAATAAACAATTTATTTGAGCTTAAATCATTGGATAGTTATTTGTTTCATAAGTTTCCAAAAAAACAAAAATAATTTCCCTTCAAAATAGTAAACTTTTCTCGAAGTTAGCAAGCTGTTTATTTGTTACATTACAGAGTATCACCTGACTCAATATATATTTTAACTTTAAATTTGAACTGAAAATATTTGTTGCCTTATTTTTTTTTATATCGGCGAACTGATTTAATAGCATTAATTGCCTATTCATCTGTTGCTCATAGAGAAATTGTTTAAGCGGGTTTATTAACAATAAGATATCGAATTTTATGCGGCTCTTATAGATTAATAATTGTTCATAGGTAATGTTCTTCTGGTTAATTTTGTTTAGCTAATGTATCTTATGAGAGGTTAGTTAGGCAAAGCTTATTAATTATTAAGGGTCCTTTAAATTTTACACCTGCTATAGCATTATGGTTGCTTTTATTAAGATATGCTAATATAGCTGCTCCTCCTACTTTAAATTTATTAGGAGAAAGTTCTTTATTAAATAGAATTGCTTCATGATCATGAGTTTCCATAATTACATTATCTTTTTTTATCATTTTAAGAGCTGCATATACATTATATATTTATTTATTTAGACAACATGGTACAATTTTTTCAGGGGTTTACTCTTTTAGAGGGGGTAAATAAGTTAATAATATTACATTGATTACCTTTAAGCTTATTAATTATGATAAGAGATATTTGTTTATTTAAATATTTGATTATATTTAAATAGTTTTAAAAAAAAACTTATTTGTGGTGTTAGTAATAGGTCGTGAAATATTTATGATGATATAAATCCAAAATATATAATAATGTAAAAATGTTTTTACACTATTAATAGCATATTTTCGGAGTTGACCTACTGCAATAAAAAAACCAAGATTGTGATTACAGCGATCACATTAATATTTCCATATCGTCACACTTTCATATCGTCATAATAAAATATATTTTTAAGTTTCTCCCCAAGGAGTAATTTATTAAGAACTTCACTGGAATGCATTTCTGAATAACTCCCATCCGTTTCTGTGCAACATTAATTTTTAATTTTAAATTTGTAGTCATTAAAAGTTTAATTTGTATACCCTATATTGATTGAAACTACATTTTAACTTCGTAGTAATGTATGATCCAATCAATTGAAACTGGAAACTGTCTACAGGGTATCTCTTAGGGCAATCACTGTATATTCAAAAACACTTGGTTTTGAGGAAAGATTGCTAATGTACATTTTAAAGTAGTTTCAATAGTTTCTACAGTTTCCATTCCATTTCCATTTTTATAGTCGAACAGATTGTTAATGGCACTTTTGGCATGTGCCATCAATGCGACAATGGCTGCTAGTCGATGGCCCCGCAATCCTCCCTCCCTATTTTGGCCCTCTTGCGCCCTAATAAGCCAATCATAATAAATGTCAAGCATTGAATTGGCTTCTTGCCAATAGCCACTTGTGTCAGTTCATCAGCAGCTGGGGACATTGTCTGGGGCTAATCATTAATACTTAACCGCTTCAGTTCATCCGTCGCTCATACGCCCTGTGTGTCGGTGTGTCTGGTATTTATTTCATCTCTTTTTTGGACTAGTATTTTTAGTAGCGCGCCGCAGACATAAATCGATTCGGACGAACGACTAATTTATGACTATGGAGCAGTTGCCTTTCTGAGATTGCCAAACACCTGGCACAATCCGAATGCCCCATTTGTCATGTTTTTGGCAGAGAACTGCCCTATCCCAACTCTATGGACCAAGTTAGACTCATGCTGGTGTATTAGATGAAGACAAAAGCTAAATAGTACTTCAGACTTTGAGATCTGGAGACTTCTAGGGAGATTTTACGAAAAACTTATCTATTATATTAAATTAAACTAATTAATCCTTTTCCTTGCAAAGCCAAGTCATTATTAAGATTTTTATAAATGGATTGCTTATGTAAATAGTAGTTATGTATACATATGTATATTTACTGATTTCAGCCAGTCATGTCATCTGTCTCTAAAAGACCTACCCTTTATACCCTTGCAGAGGGTAACATAATTTTGTAATAAAATTTGAAACGCATAAAAAGGTCAGACCTCATAAAGTATACGTATTTTTAAACAGCTTGTCAGTTTATTGTTTTGACAAAATTCATATATCTTATTTAGCTAGCAAAAAATATTTTTCCTTGACTGTTTATTTTGTTTTAGTAATTAAAAATATAAATATTTAATATGCTTATGCTTCTTTGAACACGTTCTAAACAAGGAATAATGTGATATATTGGGCTTAACCATTTTTTGAAATAAGAAACAAATAATTGAATATTTAATTATGGCAAAACAATTACTGAACAAACTGTAACTAATTAAAGAAAATATAAAGTCAAACATTTTACAACTCAGGAGAAGGAAAACAATTTTCGTAGCGTAAAGATGCTACTTACTTTTAAAATAGGAATTTAAACTTTATAACAAGTGCCTGAGTTATGATCAAACTTAATTTAATTCAAACCAAATAAAATCCAATGTCCATACTAACTGCTGCTATTTTGATAAAAATAACAATAATCATATAAATCTTAAGATGCCCGTTAATGGTTTCCACAATTAATTAATTAACTAGATTTTAGACCTGGACTGTACATTATACTCTTTTCTTTTCTTAACATTACATAATAAAATAAAAAATTCGTATATCTCTGTTTTGTAGTTGTACTATTTATTTGTATGAACTGTCTGCAAGGATATCAAACTTTCTAACTTCTTTCCTTTATGAATTCCCTGTACACCTGTCACATGCCGATGTTAATCAAATATGTTCTCCATTGCCCTAGGCGAGTTATAGCTACAACTTCCCTAAAAATTGAACTGTGAAATACCCTTAGCTGTTGGCCATTAGCCTAAGCAAACTTTTTTGCGTGATTCTTTTAACTACGTCTCGAATTCAGACTCTTCTCTAACTCTGACTCCGTCTACGACTTTATTGTCCTTGGCGAAGGATATTTGTATGCGACGCTGCGCAGGTTTGTTTGGGTTTGATGTGGGTAGCCTGTTGCTTTTAATAGAGATATTATATTACACACACTACCGTTAGCTCACTCTCCTCTCTCTCTTTCGCACTCGCTCGTTCTCTTTCTTACTGCCTACCTTTGTAAGAGTCTCTCTCTCTCTCTGTCTGTGTTTTTAGTCTGGTTGATGGCATTGCCAGCAGCTTGTGAAGTTCTAGGGGTTGCTTTCCTTTTTTGGGAACTTGAAGGGTGCAAAGGACAAAGGATGTTTGCTACTATTCTTGTTGTTGTTGTTATAGTTGTTGTTGTAGCCGCAAGCTGTCGGCGCCGCAACGTCGACATTTGCTTCACGCTTTCAGTCACCGTTTGAGTCTCGTTTATTACGCTTCAAAAACAACAACTCAACAAAAAAAAAAAGAAAACAGCAACAAAAACAATCAGTGAAAAAACTGAAACTGAAATTGTTTATTTAATTTAAAAAGCGTGGTAACTACAACAACAACAACAATAAACTATTTAAAAGCCAAACGAACTTGAACTGTCGCTAATTTTGTAACAAAAAAGAAAAAAGGCTTAAAATCATTTGTCGCCATATATTTAGTTATTTTTGTTGAGTATTTGGTTTTTTTTTCATTTGAGAATATTGACAAATTTCTGAACGTAGTGCGATTAAAATCTGTATGTGCTCCCCAAAGGCAACAACACCAAGGCAAACAACAACAACATTGTACATAAATATTTAAATTATGCAAAGTCCAAAGAGTGTTTCAATGTAGTCGGTTGAGATTTTTCGTTCGATATTAAAAATAGTTTTCTTTTTGTTATGATACAATTTTTAAAACTTGGCCGATTTGTTGATTGATTGTTCAGTGTGAAAATGATCATAAATTTTACAAACTTACTCTGTGTGTGTGCGTATGTGTGAGTGTGTGTGTGTCCAGTTTATAAAGTTGCCATGGCGCTTATGAATTAAAATTCATAGCACCAGCTGCTATGGGTGCTACGGCAGTGCTTGTCAAACTGTTAAAGTGCAGCGACCGCGCTGTTAAAGTCGCTTGCGATTTGCAAGCGTTTTCACTAGCAAATTGCGATAAGACAGAATAATTTTAGTATCAGCTGTAAAATTGTAAAGTTGTAGCTGTAAAAGTGTTAGTGCTCTTAAATTCCTGGTAGTGCTGTAAAAGTCGCTCGCGTTTTCTGAGCGTTTTTGTGCGTTACTGAGCTGTAAAGTAAATTAAAGCATTTGTATTTAAGGAAACCTTTATAAATTTAAGAATATGTTATTTAATAGATTCGTAGAAATATCATTTTGTCAATGAAATTCATAAATACGTCTGGGTTTCTCTGTGCAACTGTGCTGCTGAAAATATCGTGATTGATTTCTAAGCGTTTTTTGAAAAGCGTTGTCAGTCCAGTCACTTGAGTCGTATTTTCTAGCGTTTTTACGTATCTAAAGTTTAGATTCTAAACTGAAAAGTTGCTTTGCTTTGTAAAGATATTTAAGCAAGGTTTAAAATGTATTTATTTAGCATTATTGAGGCTCTGGCATTTACACTTTACAATTTAATTAATAAGAGTTTTCCTAAGTCTGTTGACCGTAAAGCCGTAAAACTCGCGTCCGTTTTGCGAGCGTTTTTTTTAAACCTCTGTGAAACTAATAATTTTCGCCGCTATATCAGCCCAATTTGATGCTTAAGTACTTGACTTTTCACTAGGTTGAGGTGCTAGCAAAAGATTACTGCTGTTTAAACCGCAAAGTAAACATATTACTTATATGGAAATTTGCAAATCTAATTGAAGTTTGCGTGCCGTAAACCCATTCAAGGCTCTTTCGACAGAGTATGTGAGCAGCTTAACATCAGTTTGACATACCAACAGACATACCCTAGAGACTTGATGAGACTCTCCCTTAACCTTGACACAATTTCTCCCCTGGCCACAATATCCTTTTTATGAAGTTGTTGTGCATTTGCATTGAGCTAAATATCTTGTTCTCGATGTCGTCATATTGTCAGATATTTATAAATATATGTAGACGCTTTCTTGGATCACTAAAGAAAACAATAACCGCCCACAATTTGTGGGCCAAAATATTTAATAGACTTTGTGTAATACTAGATAGTAGAGCCCATAAAATTCGCTTTTAAATTGAGAGTGACGAGTTCGCTTTAGTCGACTTGGGAATACCCTGTTAATAGTTTTGAAATCAATATAGATGTGTGTTGCTGCTTCTGCCTTTTATCTGTAGATGGATCATAGTAGAGTTATTTGAAGTAGTTTCTTGAATACTTTGTTTTATCAGTATGTACTTTCTGACTATTTCTAATGAAATTTTCAGTATAGATAGAGCGAGATATCTAAAAGTAAAAAAGAATGCGTAATCTTACATTTGCACAGTATTATTCAAAAGTAAAGAGTAAAAAACCAACAGAGACACCTCAAGATTTACGATGCGGCATAGAGCGAGGAAACGAGGGGAATCACAACAGGTTGCAGCAGCAGCAACGCATCACAACAATAAACAAATGATGCCGACAACATGTGGAGCCTACAGACTTAGATCAAGAACTTCCACATCGCACATCGTTGATGTGAATTTTATGTTATTTTTAAAAACACACAGTCTGAAATTATGAGATGAATATAGAACTACTTATACTGCAGTGGGTAGAGGGGGTAGCACCCAGATAGGGATGCGCCTCTGGGCCCTTAGGTGAGCATAAATTATAAAAATATTTCAATGTGTGTCAAATATTGTATGCCCAGGCAGCCCAGGAATGTTGTACTATGTGTTCTGCATCATTTTCAACAAATTATCAAAGTCTATTAAGTGTCATCTTATTAATGGACCATCCAATGGTTTTTCCACTCAAATTCTTCGGTTGCATTGATTAAACGACTGTTGATAGGTTCTCCTAATCAGTTATAATTCGGGGAACAACTAAACTGAAATAAAAAGTGTGATTTACACAATGATTAATGAGAGTAATTGATAATTATATTCGATTTTTAGAAACCTCAAAGGGATTTTTTGAGTAAGTAGTCGAGCAATTAGTCATATAATTGTAGAGTTGAGTATTAAAGTTATCAAATGAGATAATTTATGGAAATAATTAGGATATATAGTCAAGTTAGCTGTCATTCGTATACAAAGTTTGATCGTTATTGGTTGAATTTTATTATAGCTTAGGACGATTAAGGTATTACAATAAATGTAATGACACATATTTGTATTCGGTGTATTAACATCCTTGAACAATCTACCGTATAATATAGGGTACATTTATCTGTCGCTTATTCAGTTACATAAAGATTTTACATTCTTGGAAGTCGTAATTTGGGTTTATTAACAATTTTTTTGTATTCGTAATCATATAAACACAAATTCCCGTCTTTCTCACTTAAAAGATAAGTATTTAAAGGGTGTACATATAACTGTAACATCGACAAATAAGTGTGTTATCTTTATTTCTTACGGGAAATGCACTACAGAAGTGCAAAGTATACATTGATATAAGAATTTGAGTCCTACCCATAAAAAAATTTGCAAACATGGTATTATAACATTGTGAGAATGCTTGTAACAACATTATTTTTATCCTCGATCAACAGTTGAAAAAACTTCAAGATTCGAGGAACAATGAAATAAATTTTAATGTATTAAGTTTACACAAGGCTCGAACGAAAACTCTCGATAACGAGTCGAAACCTGGTTCTAGGGCTCGACCTTTCAAATCCAAACAGTTGCAGAATATTTGAGGCTTGCAGCCTTGGTCTACAGAGTAACTTTTAGTCGAGTCGTCTCTTAACTGCTTTTGTAAACACTGATAAGCAGAGTCACCTTTAATTTTGGGGTTACTTTTTGGGCGTATCGAAACCCTTTCAAAATGAAAAGCAGCCACTTTGGCGACATTTCGCTCAGTTGTCTGGGAACAATTCGCAAACCCTAAGCAACTGCGCCAACGCACAGTGGTTCATTTGGCCAATCGGGCATTATATAAATGTTAAAATAAAATTTCAAATCGCGTAAATTACTATTTTTTGTTTGATAATTAACACCCATTATTATTTAATCAGCTTTAAAAAAAACATGAAGTAAAAAAAGATTTAAAATTTCAAAAAACCAGTAAAACATTAAAATAGAAAAATCGTTTGTCTGAAAAGACTTTTGACTAACAAAATAGATTTTTTTTTTAAATGTTAGATAAAAATTAAAAATGAAGAATGCAAACTTTTAGATAGAGCTCAAAACTTCTGTAGAACTCTACCAAATATCAAGAAATAGTGTTTTCACTTTAGAGAAAATTTGTAGAGAAAACTCCACGATAGAGTTGCCAAATAGCTCTAGTGTAGAGTTTTAAGGGGTGTTTACACTTCTGTACCCAACCCTACTTACTATAGCTCTACCTCCACACTCTACTGAAACAACTCTATGTTATAGTGTAAACTGGCCATATAATTTCCGTGCTCTTTATACTTATTTCTAATTTGAATTTAAGCAAATTGCCCCCATCCCATTTAAAGTTATTATGTATTGCCTGCCAGATCGGCAAAATCATCCACAGTGCGACGTCGACGTCGACGTCAGCTGCGAAGACACTACTCAACTCAACTCGATTCGATTGTTTGCTTTTGCTTTTGAACGTGGCCGCGCATAGCTCAGAGTGAATTTGCATTGGCAGCGAAACGGACGTCGGTCGTTTCGTCTCTTTGAGTTGTTTTTCTTTATGCAAATAAACGACGCGACGCATTTTTCCCCTCACTTCTTTTTGTGATCATTTCGGAAAAATGATTTTCTTAGTTTTTGTCTAGTCAATATGATTTTCGTTTTGTGTAACTTAAATTAATGAATGGAGGACGCGCTGAGTGAGTTGCCGAATCGCTGGATAATAAATTATGCGCCAAATACCAAAAATATTTCTATTTCAAATGAAAATACCAAATAATTTATCACAAACTAAGTGGATGAAAGATGAACATTGAAATGTTGAAATTGTATTAAAACAAATTAATAACATGCAAATGCAATAAAAAATAAAAAAAAGCGAAATAGAGAATTTCAAATTGGTAAATGTGAAAATATTGAATACGAAAAGATTGGTTACATTAGTATTTTAGAAGCGACATTTTGTTAATGGAATATTAAATAAATATTTTTGTGATTACAAAAATAGTTTTATTTGAAAATTAACGCAGGAGAATCAAACTTGTAAATGTTGAAAATAAGAAAAGAATTGTTTTAATAAAAACAATACAAGATTTTTAAAGAAAATGTAAAGTAAAATAATTAAGCAGTTAATTATTAAAAATTCTGCAAATAACTTATGAATAAATAAAAAATAATACATCTAATAAGTGATGGTGTTTCATATTTGGTTCAGTATATTTTTCTGTATACCGAACTAAATACAATTAATTTTAGAATGCAGTGGAAGCTCCATAGGGTAAACATCCTTAGCTTCTCCTCCAGTTGACGGTTCATATAACTAAATATAAATAATGTGGGTATTTCATGGGGTTCGTAAAATAATTTCGTAAGATCATACTGTAATAGTCACTTGTCAGACGCTGAAAATTATTGCATACATGTAGGCGTAATAACTTAAAACAGCCACAAATGTCGATATTGTTGAAGTGGAATTTTGGCTAATAACACTTCGAAATGATTCGCTCTGAAAGGAAAAATAAAATTGTTAAAGAAAGCTACAAAAATTTTAAAAAATTAATGTCTGGCAGACAATATGCATCCAGTTTTAATGGTTGTAAATGGTAGAATGTTTTTTATTGAATTCCGGAACACCTAAATTCACATTTGCCATTTACACCTCGTTTACACAGGCGACTAAGTTTACGAGTTTAGTTTAAGAGTTCATTGCGACATCTACGACTTTGCATACACCTTTTATAATAATCACGATTTTTGTCATGCTGGAAAGTCGACAAGCTTCCATCTCTAACAAAAAAAGTACGAAACTCAATCCGTGAAACTGTCAAAGCTATTTTCTAACTAGATCCACAAATAACAAGAAATCAATCAGCTGTAAAATATGAAATACATAGTACTTAAGAATATAAGTACAATACTAATGTACATACTTCTCGATATGCAAACATTTCAAACATACTTATTAATGCGACATCTCTCTCCGCACTTAGCACGACTTAGGAAACATATCAAATTACCAGAATAAGCGACAGTGAAAACCACTCGACCCACTTGATACGGAATGAGTAATAAATAAAATAGTTAATGTGGCTAAAAAAATGATGTGTAAATTCAAAAAATACTACAAAGATTGCAACATGACGAATGATGACTGTAGTTCCTGCCAAAGATTACGTATTGGTCACCACATACGATCCAATAAGTGTGCTTTAAGTTCCACATTCCTGCTGTTATTACTCGGTCTCAGCTCAACGTTGGCGGCGCCACAAGTTTCCTGCATACTCTGTAATAAGGAAGATCTGCAATCAAAGATGCCGATAATAAGTGATAGCTACGAGGAGTCGACATTTGATCATCAGGTGACGACTTCAGATGCAATTCAGGCGCTGCGCAGGTACAATGAGAGTAAGTCTTCAACTGAAAAATATTATATATGGAAATAAATCAACATTTGATATAACTTGTTATATGCTGAAAATTATCATTCAATACCATTGCAAGCTGAAGGCCTTGGATGCTATGCTGTTCCTAAGTTATGTTATAAGTTTTAACTTTAACCTTAATATACACAATTAATAATTAAGAGACATTTAAATTTGTGTACATTTTAACCCCATCCTCTTTTCAAGTCAATTGTATTTTAGTTTAATTTGCTCACTAGAATTTGGAAATATTTGAAAAAACCAGATTTCAGTAAGTTGTAACTAGTATCAGTAAATATTTAATTAAAAATGTTACTTTAATTAAAATTTTAGTTGGGTTGAGAATTGGGTATGAGAATCATAATTGAAGCATATAACTAGCATAAATAAAGTAATTGTCAACTATGTAAAATAATGGACGGAAAGAGATTTTAATCGCTATTTCCAGCTCTGCTCTCTATTATTTCGCCTGCTAAATTTCTCTCTTTCTGCATATTTCTTTGCAGCACATGCCACACAGAACTCTTGCAACACGATGAAATGTACGGCGACAGTGGTTAAATATTGCCTAGGTCCACAGTTCCTTAACGATCATTGCTGGTGCGAGATGCAACATCGAGATGGTGAGTAACTTGCCCCCAAGTGAATCCCAGAGTAACTCAGATGATAATGATATTATGATATTTATGAGTCGAAGCAGTAGCAGCACACATGGCGCTTAACAATAACAAACAAACAGAATTCTCACACACAGTAAACAAACGGAATGGAAAATTGTGGAAATTGTTGGACAAATGAAAATGAAAACGAAATCGTTGGCGAGTGCCACTAACCCACTTGGGAACCTTTACTAGCCGAGCCTAAGTAAAGCTTCATTAACCCATTACAGCCAACAATTTGATTGGCTAATGAGTGGCAGGCACGCAATGAGAGCAGCTCAAAGATGATGCAAGCTAACATATGTGAACCACTAAACTGTCCCATAATTGGGTGGGATACCTTTTTATTTCTCTCTTTCCCTCCCTCCCTCTGCATCTCTACATTAGCACGTGGCCTTTACGGAAGTGGTTAAATGTTGTGGTCCACATGACTTAACCGCAGCTACGCTCCATTGCACTGATTTGCATACAGCTACAGTTGTCATACGCTACAATGACTGTATTCTTATAACAGTAGAACAAACTTTTAAATTCCACAAAAAGTCAAATTTAACAATTAAAAACTCAGGCTTTGACGTTTGGAAGTCCTAATATCCAGTTTTCTGGATTTTTTAAAAGTTTACCCTTGTTGCCTACAGTTGCTTTTGTATATTTCTTCATGTCGTTTTTCAAAAATGTACATATTGCCTTTTCAATACTTGTATTCTTTACAAAGAAAAGTTTGTAAAGTAATAATAAGCAATAATAATAAGTAAATTTCAGCTTTATTTAAATTTGGTTCTTTATTGAATTAAATATCTAAACTAAGAGTTATTTGAATTATTGAAACAATACTAACGTCAACATTTTTCTTAGAAGGACACAGTTTGATTTTGAAGGAAGGCAACAATGAAACCTTCTGAAACTGTTTCTTTCAGTGCAATGTGCCTTTCATAACGTGGCCTCACTGTTGTTAAAATGACATTCCAAGTGTCCAAGCGTCAGCTTATAATTCTCCTTGATTTGTTTTGTTCTCTTTCAAATTTTATTTGTTTTGTTTTTATTGTTGTTGTGCATTGGCGTCTGTTGGGTTCGGCACTTGGTATTTTCTACACTTGAATGATTTTCTTCAAGGCGTGCACAATTTTCCGTTTCGCATTTTCCAAATGCACTCCAAATTCAAATTGTTCTCTGAGTTCAACTAAATGCGCGCATTAAATTTAATTTTCCGTAGTTGTTTTTTTTAATTTTCTTTTGTGTTTTTAGTAATTTATAGACTCGTTTGGGGGCTGGTGTTTATGGCCACTTAACGGAGGTTGTCTATAATTGGGGATAGTCCCAACAAAGTCTTCATTTATACTGCAACTTGTGTATACATATATCAAATATGTAATAAATGTTGTCATCGTTGTCGAGTTCCAGGAATTGCAAAGCTCTATATCTAATCATCTTTATGGGAATAGATAGGTATTTTAAGTACTTTGTTCCTGTTTTCTTCCATATTTGCTATGAATACACTTTCCTTATACACATGCTATAAATAGGTGTTATTTGTGTAATTTTATTGATATATATTTTATTTAGGAAATCTTTTAAAAAGGCCCAATCGTCTAAGACTATTATTTATAAAATGTTCTTTCGTTACCAGCTGAAGATGTGTTCATTTATTTTAGACTATATCCTTGTTAAGTAATATTTTCAATAACTATCTTAAACCAAATTTAATGAAGCCTATAATTTATGTATTAAATTCATTCACCACTACAGGGTATGGTCCAGTCATAGACTCGGTTGCTCTATTTTATAATGCAGTTATACTGACTGAACTATAACCCCATGTTGTTCTCTAAATGTCGCCTTATCAGGCATCTGAAACATTTGCTGGCTTATCTATAAATCTAGCTTGCATTTGCCTAACAAGACGATCGACTGTCTTCTCTATAATAAGTATAAGTCGAGTATATAAATAATTATTTGTAATAGACAGTAGAAATATATTGCCACTGGCTTTTGTTTTTAATTAATATGCAACGCCTAATGCGATGACAAAAACAACATTTATTTTTGGTACGTGCCTCTAATACTAATGCCACAAACACCTGCCCCATTGCTGCAACCTGTTCTATGAATGAAAAATGTTTTTCTTTCTTACTACTTTGTGGGTGGTTATGGTCTTCTGGCTAATAATGTAACGTCTTTTTGCCTTGGTTGTAACGCCATTTGATTACTTCTATAGTTTTCAGTTAATTTAAATTTTAACGAGATTTGCCAATAATTTTATACATATTTTATTTTTAATATTTCCAAAATAATTATTGTATCGTCAGCCTTGTGTGTTTGCCGGCACTTGATGAATCACAAAGTTTTGTGCAATTAAATTGAGGAAGTTCTTTAAAGATTCAATACAATATAATACAAGTTTATTCAAATTTCAAATGATTGTTTTAATCGGCATAAGTTTAAAATTAGAAATATTTCAGACAAATATTGAGAAATACTTGCAGTTTGTTTAATTCAATTAGCTTTTTGTGTTATTTATTTTGTTAACTTAATTAACTACTTAACTAATTATAACTATTTAAAGAACTTTTTAATTACATATTACATATGCCATATTATATATTGATGCGTTATGTATTATTATCTCAACATTTTATTAATTAAGAAGTTCCTCACTGTTACTAGAAGCAATTTGCTAATGATATTTCTCAAACCGTTGATATACTTATATGTATATTTAACATTTTAAATGAATATACATGTGTACATATATGGAATTTAAAATGATACCACATGAAGCTGCCAATCATTTTCAGTCAACTATTTAAATTTATGTTTATTTTACACATATTTTATAATTTATTTTTTTTTGTGATCTGTCGATTTGCATGAATTTAGTTTTATTGTCATGTCCTCGCTCTGTGTCAGCTGTCTGAAAAGATTAATAACACAATTGCGATCACTAAATTGATCTAACATTATTAAGTATAGCGCGACTCATGTCGATTAGCATTAAATTTAAAATAATTACATAATTGGATAAATATTTGTGACACGCAGCAGCAGCGACAGCGGCAGAACAATGAATTCTCGTCCAATATTGGAAAATGGATATTTATTAAAATCAAGGCACATCGTTTTTATAAACAAATGTGTAAACAATTTCCTTAGTTCGACAACAGTATTTAGTAATTTTGTATTGTTTGCTTCAATTATTTGTTGATTTTGGCTGCTCTCAATAAAGATATTATTCTATTTTATTGATTTCCGTTACTACTTAAACTTATTGAAACTTATTTGAACTGAAACTATCTAATGTGTTACATTTAAGTGCTCTCACTTCGTGTTTTATTTCCAAAAATTAAAAAGTTTATGGAACATCATTATGTATGTCTAGGCCCCTAGAAAATATGCCCACTTTGGTATTCGCAGTTTGCAATGAATATTTTATGATTGACAGCGACAGCTGATCGTATAGAATCATGTTTATTTCCGATTGTCAGTCTGGAATCCCTAGATTTGCGTCAACTATAAACTTGTAGCCCAGATATTAGTTGAGAAAATGGCGTAGTTCCAATAGACACTTTATAGACTGTACTGTACCACAACATAGAACCTGTGTAAGAATATATAAATTTATATTCTTGATTCATGTTTTTCTGACTGTTTGTATTACCTATAATATTTGTTTACCATGTTCTGGATCGAATCTGGTCATTTCTCCTTTGGATATTTTTAAAGAAGAATCCGAAGATGTGGAAAAACTTTCGCTATATAATTATGCACCAACTGTTCCTTCGAATATCAACCTGTGCGAAAAAGAGATATAGCTGATAACATATCTCTGATAAATCTATGGAGTATTGCATTTTTATATTTACCAAACAGCCAGAATAATCGTACCCTTAATTATCTATAGATCATAAATCCCAATAATGTGCTGCTATAATTTCTTTTATAAATATTATGAATTTAACTTTCGCAGTTGAAAAATTGCAGCTGGCAATTGAACAGATACATAAAAGTATATAAAGATAGCCATGTGTTTTATAGACTTGCGTATACTTATCATATTGTCTTTCCAGAGGGACTGCCCTATGTGCCGCATGTCTGTTATGTGGGAGAAAAGGTCTATAAACCATCAGTGGGCTCCTGTTTCTTCTTTGAAGAGGTCAAGGAATGCTGTTGTGCGCCTATATTGGTCAAAGAATGTAAGTGCAAATGTTTTCACTTCTTTCGGTTGATATACAAAAATCAATCAATGCTAAATGATGATTCCACTCAACACACACACACTCGCACACACCCATCTTCAGATTAACAATGCGTTGCTAATTTTATAATGTAAACAAATGTACATATACAAGGCTACAAGATCATCATTTCATCATTCCACACGCAGCCCAAAATCGTATCATGATAATTAGATTTAGTTTATAATGCTAATTGAAATTACTCACAATTTTTTTTTTGGTAGCTAGCCCACCATCAAATTCGTATTGCCTTAAATCATACGCTTTAAGCATTATTAACAGCGATCTGGGTGTATATTATTCTTTCTCAAAATGTACTTGAACAGCCTTTTGGGCAGGTCAATAAACATAACACTTTGGAACGATCATAAATAAATATGAGTAAAGCTGCTAAACAATTGAACTATTTGGAAGCACATGCTAAATTTTTACAGTTCCTCATTAATTTGGCAAAGGTTTTAGCCATGATAGCCATGATCGAACTATTGAAAAGCTATTTATCTTATAATGACAATTATTGAAAGAGGCTTTGATCTGATTTGTATTGTATTTCATATGCTCTTTTAAAGGCTTAGTACCCCAAAATATCTGAATTCAGACTGTATATGTATATTTTGTGTTCCTGTAAATTCATAATTTAAAATTTATATATTCTTTACTATTCTAAGGCGACTGTATAAGTACTCTTTCTATATTTCCTGTTCCTGTAAATTGATAATTTATCCATTCTTTACTCTTCTAGGGCGACACATATCAGGAGCCTCAGTACCTACACCAAAGATCTTGTTGAGCTATTTGCTGAGTTTACTATGTCTACTACATTGGCACAGCAGAAGGCGTTACGTTTGTTAAAGTTTCAAGATAGGGGCGATCTTGAAACTTTAACAAACGTAACGCCTGGACAACTGGGGAATAATTTACATATAATCTAGTAAAACACAGTCATAGTCATGTAGGTATCGAACAACGCATTATTTAGCCATTAATAAGTGTACTTAGTTCAAAGTGTCCAATGCAGATCAAAATATTAATAAGTTTGTATTATAATAAATGTATGTATTTAAGCGTTAATAAATATAATGTAAATTTGTATAACTAAATTGAGTTGACGGAGTTGGACAATATAGCTTCTCCACTCCTATGCATAATAGTGTACATAGTTTGTAGTTTACTTTTTATGTTTATATATATATATAGATATATGTCACTTAATTAACTAACTGCAGTTGCGACGGCTGCTATCATTATCCGATACAAAACAATAATAAACAATACAAAATTGTAAACAAATTTAAAAATGTAAGTCGCTTAAAATGCCTATATAAAAATGGCAAATATCGTTGCTTAATTTCTTATTAAAGGTGTTGAATGCTTAAATCTAATCGGTCCACTAAACCTCAAGTTCAGCAAGTCGGCCTTAAGTCTATATGTAGTCTCCAACCTCTCTGAATGGCTTTATAAGCTGGTCCGGCTGTTAAGCGTGCGCTGTAATGCATTCACACAAGATAGCACATCCTCGTAATCTTTTGACCATTCACGTAAGTTCCGTTCCAATGTCTCCAGTCGTGTGTGGCCCAACCGCATGCCACCGTGTTTGATTGCTGCATAACAGGAGCAGGCCAGCAATTTGAAGCATTGTCTTCGGACGGCATTGTGTGAATTGCTTTCCCAATTGGGTGTACTGGCCACACACTGCCAGGCCATGCTGACATAGTCGACTAGGGCATCCCAATGTGTGGAATCATGAAGACGCTTTGCTTGCGTCTGCAGTACGCGCTTAAACTCGTTTAGATGTATGGCCGCTTTAGAGTAGGCAGCTGCATCCGTTTTCTTGCATAGCCTCGATGTGGGCAAAGATTTGAATATTAGCCGCTTGGCATAATGCAGCTCTTGCTCCAACAAACTACAAATGTGTTAAGCAAACCTTGTAAGATGTAACGCTTTGCAATATGGTAAACAACTAACCTTATGTCTGGCGTTGGCAACTGAGAACGTATCTGCTCCTCGGCGTTTTGTGTTTCTGTTGCCGTCTCCTGCTTTATATTGCACATTATCAAATCGATGAGTTGTTGTTGTGAGAGACCCTGGAGCAACGCTGGCAACGGCACATCGCTGTTTGTCTGTGCCACAGGACGATCGTCCATTTTCAGTTTCTTCACTATCGGTGTACCAGGCCACAATTGCTGTTTTGTGCTGCTTAATTTGATGGGTGAGTACGTTTCCATGGGTATCGGGTCGGGCGGTGTGCTGCCCATGGTTAGTCGCTTACGCGGGGAGCTCCGCAATATCATGCCACTGGTTAATTGCAGATTTTTTGTAGGCGTACGCTGAAAGGGACTGCGAATTACATTGCCATTACCGCTAATGCCACCGTTAACCTTGTCTGGTGAAAAGGTCGTTGTTAAACGACGCCGTCCACGTTGCCGAATGATCAGCTCATCTGGAGACGGCAGTGGCGAAAAACTAAAGTCCTGTGCTTGCGGTACATTCAAATCGTTATCCACACGCAGTCCCAAACCGCCTCCACCATTAGGTGTATTCGCTGTAGCTGCCGGCGTAGGCTCGTCGGGGGTTCGACGATTGGCATTTGTTGGTGTATTCGCCACCCGGAGTGCCTCCAGGCGATCCGGTATTTCAGCCAGTGCCATGCGCGTCTGCAGTGTAGGCGTCGTTGTCGTCATTGTTGCAGACTGAATAACTGCAAAAGATATACGCAAAATTAGCGTGTAAATCCCTGCCACTAATGCATTCCCTTTTGTGGTGTGAAGGACTTTTGTTGTATTTACTTTAGTGTGTACTTGACTCTGCCGTTTACCTTGCTCGATGTTGGACTATTTTTATTTTGTTTAGTTTTGTTTGCCAAAATTGCGCCAATTCATATGGCAATCTTAGGCAGGGCTACCAAAAAACCTGTAGAATAGAGTTGCATCGAATTGTTCAGAATAAGAACTGCTCACCGAAGTGAACAAAAGAACTTCTATAGTTCCATTATTGTTCATTAGGTCTAGGTGATATTATATAATTTTATATTATAAAAAAGCTATGAAATCCATTGCAATCTTATAATTATTTGAATAATCCAATGTTGATTTTTTCCAGGTGATGGAAAAAAGACCGCGAAAGAAAATTTCGAAAAATAATTGTATTTAGTTTCTTGCATGATACCATTTCGATAACCCGTTCATTTTAATTTATTCAGAGCGAAACGACCTAAAAGTTCGTTTATCGAAATTATAATGAAATATTTTAGTTTTTTTGTATAAGCCATGCTTTTAGACATGGTAAAGAAACAGAGATATTTCTTACGTGAGCCCTCACGCAACCGAAAAATCCCAACTAGTGGAAATTCACTATAAAACGAAAAAGTAGAGTTGACGCCGCACAACATAACCAATGATCTGGCAAGGCTGCAGTATTATACACCGAACACCACCATCTGGCAGCATCGTTCTCTTCTTTCGCCTGCTTCAAATCGTTCACATCGTTCGCTTTAAATTGCTGTATTAAATTAGAAAAACTGCTAAAATACCATTGAAATAAATATAGAACAATGTTAATTTTGAGAGATGCCGCATTTGCCGGCATTTATAAACATCGAGCTGGTATTTGTGGCCTTGGCGATTGAAGTCTCAATCAGTTGAACCACGTGGTTTTCGTTGCCCTTGCTGATATGTCGAAAGTTTTCTTATTTTAAAATAAAATATGAGCTTATGTGTGCTATGCAAGGTAAGTTCTTAATCTAGTGTTATAACTTTTATAAAACAACTCAAATGATGATAGCTTCATACAAAATCAGAGCAATTATGTTGAAATCTAACTAACATGCATCACCATCTGAGAACGAGTTAATTTATAGTTTAGGATTGATTAAGGAAATCATATAAAAAAATATATTAACTTACTTACATTTCTTATACTTCAGATCATTATGGAATCTCTGAAAGAACTGCACGACATATAAGAGAAGGTAAATATGCTAAAAAAAAAAAAAAAAGAAAACTGAACCCATCTTTAATGTAGAATAGAATGATGATAATTTCATACCCAACTCAGAAAAATTGTGTTGAAATCTATTTAACATGCATCACCATCTGATCTCATAATTATATTAAATGTTCATTTAATTGAAACATAGTAAACTAATATATATTTTTTATTTTAGATATATCTAATGTAACTCAAGGAAAGGAAGGAACAAAGTGGAGTTGTAGTCAAGCTGGAAGTAAGTTTTCTATTTGTTTTTCTGTTTAGAATCCAATTCCTTATTTTTTATGATGATAATTTCATACTCAACTCAGAAAAATTGTGTTGAAATCTTTTTAACATGCATCACCATCTGATCTCATAATTATATAAAATGTTCATTTAATTAAAACATAGTAAACTAATATACATATTATATTTTAGATATATCTAATGTAACTCAAGGAAAGGGAGGAACAAAGTGGAGTTGTAGTCAAGCTGGAAGTAAGTTTTCTATTTGTTTTTCTGTTTAGAATCCAATTCCTTATTTTTAATGATGAAAATTTCATACTCAACTCAGAAAAATTGTGTTGAAATCTTTTTAACATGCATCACCATCTGACTTCAAAAATAAGCCTAAATTTTTATTTGTTTTAAACATAAAAAACTAATATATTTGTTTTTTTTTAGATGTATCTGATGTAACTCAAAGGAAGGAATAAAGAGGAGTTGTAGTTAAGCTGGATGTAAGTTTTTTTATTCCGTTTTGAATCCAAGACCCTCTTTTTATGATGATAATTTCATACCCAACTCAGAAAAATTGTGTTGAAATCTATTTAACATGCATCACCATCTGATTCTGTCACATAAAATCTTTTTTCCATTAAATAAAACAAGAAACTAATTTGTTTTTCGTTTATTTTCAGGCGCTTTCGTGGAAAATTTGTAAATTATTTAATAAAATACAGTGTTTAAAAACTTATGGTCAAAGTAAGATTCATTTCCAATTCTTCATCAATGGACCTCTAAAATTTTAACGGCCGTAGATGAAGAAATGGATATGAAACTTATTGAAAGTTTGTAAGCACACATTCATACATATATTTTATTAATACTTATATAAAAATAAACTTATAAACAACGGTTTAACACTCGTAACAAGGCTCTTTCTGTCTCTTAACTGCCTCAACAATTCCACAGCAACAAGAGGACGAGCAGGGAAATGATTCCCCCTCTACCTGGTTCACTCCAACTGTGGCTACCATTGAAATCTGACACCACATTACCATAAGCGAGCTCCTTGTTAGCCGCAGCTCGACCTGCACCACCGCGATCTGTGAACTCTCGTTTCTTCTTGAAGCTCTCGTAATACCAGTCCATGCCATCCTTACGCTCCGCACGCTCCACTGGTGACAACTCGGGCAACGTGTCGGTGCGTTTCTCAGCATGCCTTGAGGTCAGCTGCTGCTCGCTGGCGAAGCTCTCATTGTCCGCACTTGGCGTGGTGCGTTGATACTCCTCCGCCGTGGGCTGTGACAACTGTTGATGTGGTGTATACACCTTTGTGATGGTCGAGCGACCTCCAGGCGGACGCTCTGCAGCAGCCGCCGTTCCTCTTGTTGGCGCTGTGGTAGCTCTACCACTGGGTGTGGCCTGATAATCACCAGGTGCTTCTGTTGTGGTGCTGGTTAACCAAAAGTGGCTCTTGATCTGTGCCTCATGCTCCTCTGGTGGTGGTATCAACAATATAGTCTCGGCGGTTGTTGTAGGCAGAAGTTGAGGAGGACGCAGCAACGTTACTGACTGCGCCTCCAGATCCTCATCCTCGTCATACTGTGAATCCTCCGCTTGTTGTTCACTGGAAGCGCTAATCGGTGTGGCTTCTGTTGTAGTGGACTTCGTTGTGGTTCTGACTGTGGTAGTACTTGTGGTGCGCACTGTTGTTAGTGGTTTGGTGCTCTCTATGAGAGATGCTTGCGTGGTTACATCTGTGAACTTTTCGGTGACATAGTAGGTGGCACTTTCGCTGCTCTCGGAGCTGGTGGTGGGCCTGGGACGCGCCTGTATCTGCTCCTGACGCACCGCTATGGGCACAAAGTGACGCTCCATGTGGGGCTTGCTGGTGACATTCACTGGTTCTACCAGTCCACGACGTTGTTGTGGATCATGTACAGGCATAAAACCGCCTACATGGGCGGGAACAATGGGTCGAAAGCCACCACGTTCAATGCTCGCCGGTTCCCGAAATGTGGTTCGAAATATGCCGGCAGTTGTGGCCGCTCCACTCTCATTGCTCAGCGCTTCTTCGCCAGAGTTTGTGGTGGCTTCCGTCTCCATGTAGCGATTGCGAATGCTAGGACGGTTCGGTTGTTGTTGTTGTTGCTGCTGCTGTTGTTGCTGCTCCCTCAGGTACTTCTCGAACTCGGCGCTATTTGGTTGATACATCCTCGTCTTGCCACGTCCTGTGGGCAGATTAATGTGCGCCATCCTATGCGTGGCGGGCATCTGATCGTCTTGATCTGTACGCTGTTTACGCCCCCGATCACCGAAGCCAAAGAAGCGTCCCAGACTTAGACTGGGTATGGGATAGCCAAAGAAGGTGAAAGGAGAACCAGCTCCAGGAGCCGGCTGTGGTCGCCTATTAAAGTATTTGGTGTGGAGCAGCGTGTTGTTCAGGTCAATGCTTCCACTCGTAACCTGCACAGGCTTGGGACGCACTGAGCTGCTGACCACCGCATTGCTGGCATCCGGCACATCCGTTGAGTCCACATACTGATCATAAAAGTATTCACTTTCACCCACCATCGGTCGCTCGCCATTCACCTCGCACTCGTCACTGAAATCCTCGGGAAGATCACGCTGAAACACGTCTCCATGTTCATTCAACAGCGGCAGATGATTGCCCTCCGTGCGTTCATTGTTGTCGCCTTCATTGAACAGCTCCAGACCAACGCAAAGACTCCGCTCCATTCTCGCGGCCCTCAGCAGACGTCCATCCTGGCACTTCGGTCCGGGATAGGGGAAATTGGTCTCCTGCAGCCAGACGGAAAGCCACTGCATCTCACAATTGCAATCAATAGGATTACCTTGAATATTTTAAGTAGAACAATTATGAAGTCAGAGAGATACCATTTGAGAATGTACTATGTATATATAGATTCCCGTGAATTGAGAATAACTGTCGGGAAAATAAGTCGGTAAGCCCTTTCCTTTTTTTCCCACTCCACAAATGCTGATACTCGTATTGTATTATAAATTCTAACCATTTCTTCTTTCTTTCTTGTAACTATTTATTAATGCAAAAATTAAAATAATATTTTCTAATTATTTTTATTATTATTATTATTATATTAATATCTCCTATAAGTCTATATAAATTAATGGTCCGAAATATTAGGTACACCAGCATCACTTTTAATTTAACTGAAAGTTCGCATGCAAATCTATTTTAATTTGCAATTTTCATACGGCAAAAACTTAACATCCTAAATATACTATAGCTTTTTCATTATAATTTTGAATATCCTTCTTTAATAAATTGTGAATTGCAATTCAATTCAAGAGCATCTGATACTAAAGTAGGTCTTAGGGAAAATAGTTACTTTAAATATCTTCCTGCCCGTGAGTGTTTCTGTTCGTTTTATGCTTACCATCCACATCGAGTATCGCTATATTGCCTCTAAGATTCCTAAACGTACGCTCCTTAATGGTTCTTAGTTGATTATTTCGCATGGATAACACACGCAGTCTGGGCATGGTCTCAAAAGGAGTACCCTGAGAAGGAGATAGTAAAGGATATTTTAGATATAGATATAGATATAGATATAGAAATAGATATAGTAGATATAAATATAGAAGAGATATAGATAAAGATATAGATATAGATATAGATATAGATATAGAAGAGATATAGATATAGAAATAGATACATATATAGATATAGTAGATATAGATATAGAAGAGATATAGATATAGATATAGAAATAGATATATATATAGATATAGAAGAGATATAGATACAGACACAGGTACAAACACAGATGAATTGATAGACCCACCTGTATGCGACATATCTGATTGTTATCCATCTTCAACTCCACAAGCCAGTTGAGGGCCTTGAGTGGCATGGTGGAGACGAGCTTAACTCCATTGGTGGACAGATCAAGAACCTCAAGGTTGCGCATGCTCCTCAATCCAATGTTCTCCATGTTGCGGAAGTGATTGTTGGATAAGTTGAGGAAGACCAGAGAATTGGCATGGTGGAAACTCTCTGGGGAAATGTAGCGCAATTTGTTATACTGGAAATGGGAGGCGAGCAGGGAGGGAAGCTCCTCGAAGACATGATCCTTGAGCTCGACGAGCTTATTGTCAGCCAAGACGAACTCCTGCAGCTCAGGAAGACCCTTGAGGGCGCCTGGTTGTACACTGGCGATCTCATTGCTGCTCAAATCGAGATATTGGAGTTTGGGCAGATTGCGGAATGTTCCCTGTTGCAGCTCCACGATTAGATTGTTGGACAGACGCATCTCGACGACATTGCGCCAGGCATTGACCACATCGGAGTGGACACGAGAGATCTGATTGTAGCTGAGATCGACATCCCGCAGACTGTGCAGATTACCCAGACCCACAGAGATGTCGAGTAGGGCATTCCCCGACAGATCCAAATACTCCAAGGAACGCTGATTGTCAAAGGCGGTGGGAGAGATGCTCCTGATGAGATTCCGAGACAAATCCAACTGTTCCAATCTGCTGTTATTCGAGAAGAAGTTGTCCGTGATGGATTCCAGTTTGTTGGACTGCATATTGAGATTTCGCAGCTCGGCCAGAGGCAATAGAGCGCGCTCATCCGCCTGTCCCAGTTGATTATCCTGCAGGTGGAGCAGTTCCAGCCTCTGGATGCCAATGAACGAAGTGTCCTCCAGCTGACGCAGTTGATTCTGGGCCAGACTTAAAACTCGCAACTCTGGAGCCGCCTGAAAACCGTGACGCGACAGCTGCTCAATTTGATTCTGGCTGAGATCAAGCATTCGAAGATTGGGCAACTGTAGGGATTTGCTTCCAGAGGCAGGTAATGATCCAATCCTATTGCCACGCAACGAGATGCGTTCCACAATCTGTGGCAGGCCGGCAATCATCGTTGACAACTGATTAAAGCTTGCATCCACCTCAAAGAGACGTTCCAAATGCATCAGCGTGCCAGGATGCAGATGAGTCAGCTCATTCGAGGATATATTAAGCGTTTCCAGTAAACCATTATGTCGAAAACTATTGGCAGCCAACTCGGTAAGGCCATTCTCGCTGAGATCTAGACGACGCAGTGAAGGTAATCCTGCCAAGAGTTGTGCATCCACCCGCATGAACTGATTCTGGGCAAGATCCAAGCCCTTGAGACCGGGTAAATTCCAAAAGGGTAAGGGCAACTCCGAGCTGAGGCTGTTGTTGCGCATCCTTAGCTCTCGGAGAGCGGGCATGGCCATTAAAGCATCACGTTCGATTAGACGCAATTGATTGTTATTCAGATGCAGTTGCTCCAGTGTGCCATGGCCTCGTAGTGCTCCATAGGGCAGCTCACTCAGCTGATTGTTGCTCATGTCGAGGAACCTCAATGTGGGCAATGCATCCAGCAAAGCTCGCAGTGCCTCCACATTGCCTATCTCATTGTTATAGATATGAACAGCTTCTACTCCACTGCCAGATGCCTGGAGTAGGGATTCCGGATGTATCCGTCTTATGAGATTGTTGTGCAGATAAATGGTCTTTAATTGCGGAGTACGAAGGAATGCGCCGTATTGCAATTCTGTAATGCGATTATCATTAAGATGCAGTTCCGAGAGATTTGGCAAATCCACAAAGGAACCATCTTCAATGACATTGATGATATTGTGATCTAATCGCAGTTTCTTCAGATGCTCCAAGTCCTTGACGATACGTCCGATCATTCCGACATCGCTAATCTGATTGTGTGAGAGCTTGAGGCTCACCAAGTTGGGTAATCTGGACAAGGCTCTCAAATGTATCCAGTTTAATCCATTTCGACTCAGATCGATATTCTTCAAAGAGATCAAACCGTCAAAGAGACCTGCTTCCAAGCGAGTTAAGCCCGATCCTCCCGTAATATGAATGTGTTGCAGTTTGGGCAAATGTCGGAAACTGTGAGCTTGGAGTTCCGTCAAAGATGCACTCTGGACACTCAAATAAGTGAGACTTAGAAGACCCGAGAAGTCTGGCAAATGCTTCAGTTCATCACTCTGTATGGTTATAGCCAGCATATTGATCATGCCATTTAAACTCTCGGCGGGAATACTTCTCAACTGGGGCTCCACTATGAATATCTCTACCAAACTGTTCTCCAACTCATTCAACCATCCATTGGACACGCGTTCAATGCTATTGTATCTCAACATTAGTCGAACTATCTGTAGATTCCCAAAGAAGCGACCCGGTAACGCCGGCAATTGATTATTCTCCAACACCAACTCATCGATTTGAGTTTTTATATTACGCTCCACGGACTTCAGACCATCCATTATCTGCGGCAGATTGCTGTGTGAACACCTGGATGAAAGATATATGGTTAAGGATAGATCCGTCTGGTTCATCGGGATCACTTACCATATCTGTATCTCCTTGCCACGCAGCGAACAGCGACACGGCAATATGGCCTCCGAGGGGGGACAGCTATCCGCTCGAACAAGCGCTATCCAGGCGGTATATAGCAACAAGATCGATCGATATAACATCTTG
The DNA here is from genome assembly GCA_035044365.1 of Drosophila neotestacea. Taxonomy (NCBI): domain Eukaryota; kingdom Metazoa; phylum Arthropoda; class Insecta; order Diptera; family Drosophilidae; genus Drosophila; species Drosophila neotestacea. The sequence continues at coordinate 4,989,972 of JAWNMD010000273.1, read as the reverse complement.
ATTGTCGCTTAGTTCATGCAGAAAATCTACCCAGATGGGCACATAGCTAAAAGAATGGGAAAACTCACTTTATAAAGCCCATAAATTCCCGTGCTTCCAGATAACGCTATGATATAATTAAGCTCTATTGGTAAATTCCGTATTTTAACTTAAGAAAGAAAGTCCGAATAAGCTTATGATCAATTAGAATACTATCGATATTTAAGGCTAACCAATATTTTAGTTATAAATAATAGCAGGATAAAATAACTTTTCAAACCTGACATCATAAGTTATTTCCCTTATCATATAAAAATGGTCTCTATTAGAACTCTATAGGAAATCCCAATGTCTTATCAAAAATATCAGGTCCGATCACAAATAAATGTTGAATGTATTAAATAAATATTAAGTTTTAATTATTATTTGATAATAGTTTTCGTACCAATAAAATATAAAAATAACTGAAGGAAATTTCTCGTATCCTAATCAAGACTGTAATTTGCTGACATCAATCGTTAGTTGGATTTTTGATTATAGCTTAAGTCATATATAATATTGAATTGAAAAAGTACACAGCTTGGGAATGACGACACTTTAATACCTCGGAAAGTATCGACCCCTTGTGCAAATTGATCGTATATGCCGTTTTAAATTTTGCAATTTACTCTTTGATGCAAATTTATATCCTAATTCCAAATTCAATTCGGAAAATATAGTCATTTATGTGAAATATACTTGTTTATAAAAATTAACAAGTTCTGTCAACAGAAAATTATTTCTACAATAGCTGTAAGATATATTTATATAGACTTGATCAATTGTACTCCAAGTTTGATAAAAATAATTTATTTAACAAAATACATTTAAGTCTTAAAAATATATCTCCATTTGAGGGAGCAGTGCCTATATCGGAAACATTATTATACTATTTATAGGATCACAAATATATCTTCCCTTTTATAACCAAACTAAAATACCCCTTTGCAGAATTTTAAAAGTAAAAGTTGGAATATTTCGACCCCCAGCAACATATAGTATATTTTTACTAACTGCAACAATTTCATTTTTAGGTAGAGCCCTAAATTATTGTTAATCTATCTATAGTCAGGTAATTATCAGGCCTAGAATAAATCAATTGATAAGTTAAAGACTTGTGGAACTGAAAAGAGAGCGAAAGCGAAAGAGAGTATAGCAATATTCCCTATATAAGACACCTGCTTAGCTATTGTTATCAGATCCAAGTGTTTCTTTCAAGTGTTAACAATGCGTGGTTTTTTCTATGTTCTGGGGCTATTACTGGCCTTGGACTTGGCCTCGGCAGATCCAAAGGAGATCCACCTCCACGAGATGGTGAGGACAGATGAGCGCATTGAATCCCATGGATATCCATCAGAAGTTCATGAGGTGGAAACCAAAGATGGTTACGTGCTAACCCTCTTCCGTATTCCGTATTCCCACAATCTGGATAATAAGAATAAGAACCGTCCGCCGGTTCTATTGCAACATGGTTTGTTCAGCAACTCCGATTGTTGGTTATCCTCTGGGCCAGAAAACTCCCTGGCGTATCTCCTAGCCGATGCCGGCTACGATGTTTGGCTGGGAAATGCCCGTGGCAACATCTACTCTCGAGCCAATAGCCAAATCTCCTTGAATAGTCCTCGCTTCTGGCATTTTGACTGGCATGAGATTGGCACCATCGATATTGCGACTATGATCGATTACATTCTGGGTGAGACGGGTTATTCCAAGCTGAATTATGTGGGTCATTCCCAGGGCACAACTGTCTATTTGGTGTTGCTCTCCGAGCGTCCAGAGTACAATGAGAAGATCAAGTCAGGCCATCTGCTTGCTCCCTGTGCCTTCTTTGAGCACGGCAGATCATCAGTCTTCAGATGGCTTGGCCCATTGGTGGGCACTCCGGGTGGCATGTGGAACCAGATCATGGTGGACATGGAACTGATACCATACAATAATTTTATCAATCGGCTGATCGACAACAGCTGCGGCTCTGGCAGCCCCTACGATTCCATTTGTAAGAACGGATTCCTTTGGTTCGCCAATGGAGGCTATCAGAATATTAATATTGTAAGTAATGCATATCCTTCTCATTTATAATTCCCAACGAGTTCAAGCAAAAACTTGCTGAGATACCGTCAGACAACAGCAACTTTTAATTAACCTGCTTTTCTCTTTTATCCCTTTAGACCGCCATGCAAAAACTGATTGAAACCCATCCAGGTGGATCCTCTAGCAACCAAGGCATTCATTACCTTCAACTTTGGGCTTCGCATGCCTTCCGTCAATACGACTGGGGCGCTAAGAGGAATATGGAACTCTATGGCCAAGAATTGCCGCCAGACTATGACCTAAGCCTAATTACAGCCAAAACGCATTCGTATTCCAGTCAAAATGATGCCCTTTGTGGCCCACAGGATGTTGATACACTAGTTTCGGAGTTCACCAATCTGGAGGAAGATCATCGTGTGCCTTGGGAAAGTTTCAATCATTTGGATTTCATTGTGGCCAACAATATGAAAGAATTGATCAACGATTTGGTTATCGAAAGAATAAACAAACACGAAGGTCGTTAATGGATCTTGTCTGAGCAATAATAAATTGACTGATAAAGCTAACTCGAGCATTATTTTAGTCAAGTTTTCAGTTCTTGTTTATTTGTGTGCTCTCTTCAGCCAGATTAGATACTAACTGTCTATAGTTGGCGTATTAGCTTAATTATAGCATTTATTTGTGCTTGGACAAGTTTCAATTGATAAGTTGTCAATGGACTTAAAAGAGGCATAAGAGTTCTGTTAAAGAATTTAAAGGACAAATTAAATTAATTTTTTTCAAACATTTCTCTTGCTCTTTAAAAGATAAAACATATTATATCTTTTTCAATTGTTATCAATGTTTGTAATACAAACTTTGTATTACCAATATCTGTAATATGAATAATTAAAATAACTAACAAATTAAGCCAAGAACACGCACTTACAAAACCTGAAAATCTTTATACCTTTAAATACTCTTAAGAGGTAGATAGTTATCTAAAATACTTTCCACTCGTATTATTTTTAAGATATTTACACCAACGCATAGAAAACGCAGTAAATTAAAATGGGCTCAAAAATAATGAAAGAGTAAAGCTTCTGGCTAAAATGTAATTCAATTTTTTTTCTATACCATTTCAAACACTTCTGAGGCATCAGCAAATGCACTCGTATAGCTTTATTTGGAGGCGTACGACAGGAAGTTGTACTCGGACTTGTGCAATAACCCAAAGACTTAATAAACAAAGCTCTAAACGGACACATACATACATATACACACATATCTATACATATGCTATCCAGGTCTTTAGTATTGGGTTATAGCTGTAGTCTTCATGCAGCTGCGCAACTTTAATCCAAAAAAAAAGAAACTTTTTGCGCCAAGAAGCGTAACATGGCTTTTCAACAAAATTTTGTAATCATTTAACAAAAAAAAAGGCTGAAAAACATCAACTCGAAATGTAAGAAAAAAGAGAAGTTGTTGTTGTGACTGTAACGGCACGAAGAGCTGCTGGGGTCTATCGTAGAGTCTATCGTCTATAGAGTCGAGACTCTATACGCATGCGCGCGGAGTTTACATCAAACGAACCTTGAAATTATTGTCGTTTTCATCATTGTCTGTAATTTCTTTGAGCTGGAAGCCAGCTGCCTCTTCTCTGATCTGAGAGCTGAGTCTTATATCTACACCTGCCGCAACTAAGTGTGACTTGAAGGTCTGCCTGTTTGATGTTTATTGTGGTTGTTGTAGACTGGGATGCATCAGTTTTGACGACAGTTTCACCAGCCTTATAGAGTGTGCTCTGATTTCTTTTGAGTCTCTCCTAATTAAATAACTGTTAGTTCTGTCAACGCACTTGTAGAAATAATAAGAGCACATAAGATCTGTTTGATAATCCAAATATTGTTATAGGTTGCGTAGTTAATTAAGCCGGAACAGCTATAGAAAAGGGCACTATATGAACTGACAGAAAGACTGACTATCGAAAAGGACACTTGAAACTGAGTATTGGGACTCGAAATATTATTCTAGAACTCTTTTCTATATTTAAAAAATTCTTTTTAAAACATTAGTGGATTTTCACATATTTTATAACTTACAATATTTATTAAATGTTTGAAGTTATTAAAAATATTTGTATATGGAATAACTAGAGGGACTTGAAGTACTCCCCTTTAATTCTATTTTTATATTTAAATAATTCTTTGATATATTATTTATTATATTGTTTTAAGAATCTTTTGGAATATTTGTGATTTTTCCAATTTTTGTATCTTTTATTACAAATAATAATTCAATTCTTAGGTTATTAGAACTAGTTTAATATACTGATTATTAAGAAATTTAATTCATCTGCTTTTTTAAACATGCTGAAATCTCTTCCCCAAGCTTACTCCAATTGCAGTGTATCCAAAATATCCGTATGGAGGTCTATATTTATAATATATTTTATAATATATATTTCTTATGAATTCAGCTTATTCAATACTTTGCACAATTGATTTATATAAACTCCACAAGCAATTGAAATTTCTTTGCTTCTTTCTTAATATTTTGCACTTCACTTTCAAGCGCACTTTTGCTTTTCTTGCTTAATTTCTCAGTGATTTAATTAAAACATACAGTAAACGCGAATTTTAGGAGTCGTTTAGGCCGTTTCTTTTTGGAGCCGTCTTTGCGAACCGTCGCGATTGGAATGCGCGTTAAAACTGTTTTTAAAAACGTTATGTGGAGCCATAAGATTACTCAAGATTTCTACGAATGTTTTGAGTAGTCAACATTTAATGGAATGCGGGGGAGTAGAGCGAAGAAGCGAATGCTTCCTGCCTGTGCAATATCGGAGTAAAGTTGGTGCCACACTTGGCTGATTCTCACTCACCAGCCAGCTCAGACTTGGCCAGCAATACTTGTGGATCGCATGTGGATCTTATGTGGCAGCTGAACTGTGACCATGCCGCCTCCAGGGGTCGTTTTAGACCCTCTGCTGCTTGGTCATGTTGTTGTTGGGGCGAGGTTGTTTATGCCAAGATTAAGTACAATAAACAGATTGAAATTGCAAGTGAAATTAACGAATTATGTGTGGAAATTGTTGACTTAGAAGCGAAGGCCAAAAGTGAGCTGTCATTAAATAGAAGCCAAGTTGAAAGAGAAAAGAGCGCCGAAATAATGTAAATAAATAGCTTGAAGACCTATTATTATATTTAAATATTATAATCATTTTACTGTTTAAATAAAACTAAATTTTAGAGGAAAAATAATAATATTTAATCCATATTTAAACTAATCTTTCATCATAGATGAGAAAAGAAAAAACGTTGAAAAAATATACTTTTAAATAAATTAAATTTATTTCTGACATTTAAATTAAGAAACTTAAATAATAAAATATTCAAAATAAATGTCTATTGTATCAGCATATGAGAAATATTAATGGCATTTTAAATAATATTTATATTAAGAGGTATTTACATTTCTTCAAATAAGTTCTTCGCATTCTCACAAATTCCACAACTTCTGTCTTTATAAACTACAACTCTATATTTCTTACTCCTTACTCTGAACTTAAAATACTACAATTAAATTAATTATTTGTTTCCAAATAAGTTATTATATGTCAGCACGTACTTAAAATTGAACAGGAAAAAAACTAAAAATGGCAGACACTGATTTTTATATTATGTGTGGATTATTTAAATAAAACAAACAATTTGAAATGCTCTAAAATATACATCATACTTTTCTTTATAATAACTGTATTTAAGCTTCGTTGACGTGAATTTTATCTTGAAGGTATTTGTTTCACTTTCATTTCCTTGGCCGATATCTCACGATATTTCGCGATATCTCAGCCGCTCTATGGTCGGCTCACTTTTGCTAAATTAAATTAAAAGCCTCATAAAGCGCGCGATTCACATAAAATATTTTTTCTTTTATTCATCAACATTTTGGTCTTTTTTTTAAGTTACATAAAACGTCGACACTTTGGGCATCGCTTGGCTGAGCATTGGGGACTGAGGACAGGGAATGAGACTAGTACAGGTATTATAAGACTTCCCTAATATATTTCCATTTAAAAAATGACTTGCATCAAAGTATAAAAAGACACAAAAATAATTTCAAAATTGTCAGCTGTCCGTTCTGCTTAGTATTATTTTTAGGTTGTACATAATATTTACTTGATGTTTCTAAGTTCAACGTATCGACGTCAACATCTTCAAGGCTAAAAATCTGACAATTCAAATGGACATTAGATAGTACACCTTGTTACATGGCAGATAACCCCATGTTTGATTAGAAAATTAGTGCAAGTTCATTGTGCTATCTGATTTTATTGCACAAACATTATTTTATTCCCTGCAAAAATGAAAGCAGGGTATTTAACTTAACCGCAGGAAAAAGTATCTGCGATTATACTTCACAAGTCAAATGCTGTTAAAGTTTGTTTATGAAAACATTGCCATTTAAGCAGGAATGAGTGCTCCGGCATCTTAAAATAGCTCGCAGGGTATTTTAAAGTCGAAATCACTCTTTTACAGAATTTCCATAAGATCTAATAGGGGTTCAACCACGTGTTTGGTTGCCATTTACAGGCCCTTGCCCAAAAGTTTAAATTAAATTAATGCCATTCTATAAATTCATAGTTGAAGCTCATGTTCAATTTCACTTTCAAGGTTAATTCAATTTCGCTCTAATTTACTGGCAAAACAACAAAAGTTTTTGTTCAACTAACATTCAAATAAACGATAAGCACATGATTCTTGTTTTTTGTTTTGTAATATATGTTTTTCTGAAATAGATAAAGAAACAAATAAAAGTAGAAGAGGGGTAAATTATGAAAATTATTCTGATTAGTTAAGGCACAGGATAATCAGGTCGTTCATCAGCTAATATGTATATTTCATATAATAATAGTTAAACTTTATTGATCTTAACTAGGCGCTCAATTCTAACTAATTCGATGAAAATATTATTAATAGGACTACTTTCATGATAACTATTGTTATTGATCTTAAATCTCTTATGAGTAATAAATAATAGGAATTTTAATTTTTCAGTTTTATTTAAAGACTTTAAAATTCTATATTCAAGATTCTGAGCTTAATCAATTACTAAAATAGTAATATTTTGATATTTATTATGATTATTATCACATTTATGGATTCAATTTTAATAAGTCTTCAGCCTACAATTCCCTCTTATTTCCTACGAAGAGAGACGTGCCTTTCTTCGTGTGCCAAATGGAATATACCCTGTATAAATATGTATGCTCTCATAGGCTATTTGCATAACCGGGTCACATGGATATGTTTAGGCTAATATGTGTGTGTAAAGACATGCTCCCTACAAGGAAACCCGACTAGATAAACAATTTCATAGTTGTTATTGTTGTCAATTGCCGGGCCTCCTCTCAGTTTTCCGTTGCTTTCGCTTTTTATTGAATTATAAATGGCAATGTCGAGCAAATCTCTTGCCATGGTGACAACTACAACGACAACGACCTCTCATAATTGTTGAGCAAAAAAAAAATACATAAATGAAATAAAATAAACTGTTGAGAGTTTGCCAAGTGCCGACAAGTAACGAATATGAATCCGAATGTTCACGCGATATATTCGGGAATACGAATATATATAATGAATATAATATCAACGTATGTTCGTTTGCTGCTGAACATGATTTGCTGACTTTCGAAATCAGTTGAAATCTGTAACTCGTGGCGTGGCGGTGCGTTCGATCCTCAAAGGAAAGTGTCACAAATTTTTGCAAATCATGTTGCGCAAGTGCCTAAGCAGTCTGGTGTCCAGTCAACGCCAGATGCATCCCCTGGCTCGATTGATGCATAACCAGTCACCCGCCAGTCGACCCCCAAAGATTCTAATCACGGGTCAGTTAATCTCCTCCGGTCTTCGCTTCTCAGTGTCCTACTAACTTGTGTCTTACATGTGTGAATGTGTTTAATTCTCAGGTGGTCTTGGCCAGCTGGGCATTGAGTGTGCCAAGCTCTTGCGTTCCCAGTATGGCAATGATAGTGTAATACTCTCGGATATCATTAAACCCAGTCAGGCGGTGCTCGCGAATGGACCATATATCTTTGCGGATATTCTGGACTTTAAGGGTCTACAGAAGATTGTCGTGAATCATCGCATTGATTGGCTCATACACTTCTCGGCTCTCCTCAGCGCTGTAGGAGAACAAAATGTGCCCCTGGCTGTAAGGTAATCTCTGTCCAAAGAATTACCTGTAATATCAAACTAATTTCGCATTTTTAGGGTCAACATTGAGGGTGTCCATAATGTCATTGAGCTGGCCAAACAGTACAAGCTGCGCATCTTTGTGCCCAGCACAATTGGAGCCTTTGGTCCTGATAGTCCCCGTAATCCCACACCGAACGTAACGGTACGCTCTCTTGCCAAATCTACAATTGTTGTTTGTTCGATATTCTGAATATTGCGGTCTCATTTCCTTAGATACAAAGGCCCCGCACTATTTATGGCGTTTCCAAGGTGCACGCTGAATTAATTGGAGAATATTATTATCACAAATTCGGGTTGGATTTCAGATGTCTACGCTTTCCAGGCGTCATTTCCAGTGATCCACCAGGCGGCGGCACTACGGGTATGTTAAAGTTAAATATTGAAATAGAAAAGATATCTTAAAGATACTTTCGCCTAGCTAACTGAGTCGTCTGGCTAATGCTATAAATGGCTTTATTAAAGCCAATTGTTGATAGTTTATTGTAACCGATAGCATGACAATGCAGTTGCAAGTATTTTAGTATCTGTAAGATACAAATCAAGTAGCTTACCTCCTTCTTGTTGCCTATTCAGTAACCAGGCCAATGATTAAATGATTTAGCTATTTAAAGCTGCGTTTTCCTACTTTCTTGGCCGGAAAAATACTTTAATTAACTTAAAATTGTATTTAATTTGTACACATAACCTCAATAGGTTAACATAACCTACAAAAAAGAATTTGTTATCTGCATTTTTTACAATTGAATTAAAGCTATTTAAAGTGTTACATTCTAACCACCTCTTATACACAAATTTTTCATTTCTTCTCTTAACTTAACGTTCTCTGTACAATCCAGCCTTTAGCACCCACCTTATTAGACTAAAAATTTAGTTAGACTAGTCTCAAAAAGAATTGTTGTTATCTTCTGTTTCAAGTTTTCAACCAATTAGTCTTTTTACTTATAGAAATAGATATAGTAAATGATTGCTTCTTTTATTCAACATTCTCATTTCTCCCCCAACAATCTAACCTTACATTTAGTTGAACATAACCTCACAATATCCTATTGTTTTCTTTCCAGACTATGCTGTTTCCATTTTCCATGATGCACTGCGCCATGGAAAGCACACATGTTACCTGAAACCCGACACACGACTGCCAATGATGTACATTGAGGATTGCCTGCGGTAAATTCTACAAATCTCTCTTCTATGAATTATCGATATTTTCATTTGTCCTTGTTTTTATAGTTCCTTGTTCGAGTTTATGCGTGCACCCAGCGAGCAGCTAAAGCGTCGTGTCTACAATGTCACTGCCATGTCATTTACACCCGAAGAACTCGTCGGAGAACTGAGTAAACATGTGCCCCATTTGCATGTGGTCTATCAACCGGATAGTCGACAATTGATCGCCGATTCCTGGCCCCAAGTGTTTGATGATTCCGACGCTAGACGCGATTGGAATTGGCAACATAAATATGATATGCCCAAGCTGGTCGATTTGATGGTCAAGGATGTTCAGGAGAACTACATCAATGTTGAGAATGGAAATAGTGCTACAGTTAGCAACTAGGCACTATGCACAATTGGGAAAACCGCATCTAGTATTCCACAAAAGATTCTAATGGCATTTAAACAAAATCATTTTATCTTATGGAAGTTATGTACAATTTCAACTCACTTTAACAAAAAAAAATTTACTACTAACTTGTTTGAATAAATCCTTTACACCCTAATAAAGATAAAGCTTATAATTTGGCTTTGTGGCGAGGAATCTTAGCTAAATCTTTGAGAATTTGAAACACATACTTTTTTCTACTAATAGTTTTCGTAAAAGTATACTGAATTTAGAAAATTGACCTAAATTTGGCAGGGATTTCATAGATGTTCTCAGAAAGGAAAAGCCTCACCAAAATAAAAAAGGAATCATTGTAAACTAAATGGGCACTTTTATCTTTTAATTTATAATCTTCTAGCGTCGCCTGAATATAATTTATATATATCACAAACAACATTAGAATTCGAGTGTTTCGGATTTAAAGCTTTTATTACACTTCATTAACTAAATCTAAGCACCTTTTGGTATTTATATAGAAATCCATATTTGTGTTAAGTTCCGAGGCTTAAATGCTACTTAGACTACGTTATACAATGCATTATGGTTAGGCGAGATACTAAATTTATAAATATATATCTGTATATATTTGATTATAAATGATAGCTTGTTAGATATCAAACTCTTCGTCCGTTTCAATTGAACGACAGAGCTGCAGCGGCTTGTAGTGATGCAGACAACCGCCATGTGTGGCTATATACATATCGGCTGACTCAGCCGATATTTTGGATTCACATTTATCATCTAGTTGTATATCATTTTTGGACAATTTCTGTTGTCGCTGCTGCTGTTGTTCTTGTTCTCGTTGTGGACCGTCTGTAAACGAGCAGAGAACAAAGAGTTTTTCTATCAGTTTTGATTTTTATTTCTCTCAGCAGATTCTGCAAAATCCACAAGTATTTTAAATTGCTTGGCTCTTCACAAAGTGACGTACAACATAAAGCAGCTTTTGATGTTTAAACTATTTACATTTTAGCTTACAATTCTGCTAGTAACATTTATTATATTCATCTTTGCAAATAGCATAATGTATGTAATTGCAATGCATTAATCAGCACTTTACATTTAAATGAAATATGCAAGAAATGCACGCGTACAACATGTATTAACTTTAGTAAATTGAACTATCTAACATACATTCCATGTTTTCATACATTCGATATAATATCAAAACAAACTATTAAATTGCTTGGAAAGCTTCAATGGAAAGTGCAACTTCATAAGTGTCGGACTTCTTCAGAAAGTTATAGTTTAGTAATACGTTTACCAAATAAAAATATATACCTATTTTTTCATATATAATTATTCATAATTATAGAGAATCAATAAAGTGATACAATAATTGTTAGTAGTTGTACATAGTTGAGCCGGAAGGAAAAGAATAATTGGGTTTTGTCTGATTTTTCGCATTCCACGACCAAATGTGAAGCGCTGGATGAATGTTAGGAAAAATACTGAATCATAATGAATCTCAACATTTGGCTTGAATGCTGGCGCACTGAACTTTCGGGCCTTATGGGAATTTATTTTAGGCATGAGCTGAGCATTAGGCCTTAATGTTGAGTTTGGCGGCGAATGTGCTAATTGATCGTGGAAAACCCGTATTATTACAGAATATTTAAAACTGCACGAACTCAATTTACAGGGTATACATTTTGGTGTATTAATAATTCAAGTTCGTGTTGTAACTATATTTGTTGTAATTACAGTTTTATTTGCTAAGCTTGAGTTGTGTTGCAAACACTTTGTGAAGGGCCTGTTGCCGAGTTAGACAATGTAATGCTTAATGTTAGTTAATATTAGACTTAAGTATATATTGCTTAAGTGTTAGCTTGATTGATTGCAACGTTTTATTAATTGTTAAAACTATTTAATTCATTTTTTGCTTCCAATTTTAAGTACATAGTTGATTCAAAACCGATTTGTTTCAAGTTGTAATACAAATATTTTACTATTCATTTTCGTTGTTTTGTACAATGCGGCGATATACAACAATTCACATGATACAAATATATGTATAATTATATGTATATGTATGTATATATATACATTTATTTATACATATATTATTGATTGATTAATTGGTACGCTTGCCATTTACATGTGGATATTTATAACAATTGCTTTGGCTGATTTCTATTGCTTTTTTCTTTACACATTACGTATACGCGACGTTGGCACGACGTCCAAATGTATGCCTAATGTCTTCTTTGTGTGCGTGTGCGTCTGTGTGTAAGTGGACTCTTGTGTATGAGTAATATGCAAATTTTTGGATATACATTTTAAATTATAACAAATTCGGCATCAAATGGAAATCTTTTTTTGGTTTTGTGACCAAGAGAGACGTGTCGGTGAACTGTTGCATGTTGTATTTGTATTTGTACATTTATATGCGTGTGTATATGTGTGTGTGACTTTGTGCTAAATATGTACATACATACATATATCGCATACACAAATACATTCAGTTTATATGCAGGTTTTTAGATCATATGCGACATCATGCAACGACTCACATCACGGTTAGCGCGATGCAAATGACCTTGATAATGTTGATAGATGCGTGGATGCTGCTGCTGCTGCTGCTGTTGTTGTTGTTCTTGTTGCTGGAGTTGATGCGTCTGCTGGTGTGGTTGTTGTTGTTGTTGCTGCTGCTGTTGCACATCATAATCATAATCCATGAGACAGGCCTGTGTGCCAATCATTTGTGTTGCAGGCATGGAAAAGAAATCTGTAAAGGTTAAATATATGTTAGTATTTATTAAGATTTATTAAAGTAATGTAAGAGATCTAAGAAAAAATTTGAGAATGTTATAGCTCAGACAAGCTCAGATAACAGGAAAAGTTTAAATAAATATAAAAGTTCCTGAAGCTTAATCAGTATTTAAAAGGGTATCTGTTTGTTGAACACCCTTTATTTTTGCTCTTTTTATTGCTACAAGTAAGTCAAAAGTTTATAAATAAGACATAAATAATAACATTAATAGTAAAAGGGTATCTGCCCATCGCGCAAACTCGATTTGCTCAATTTCACTTATTACTTGCAGTTATTGTACAATTGCGTTTTCAATTTTGTGTTAATTCCAACAACAACAAAAAAATGTCATTATTGCTGACGCCAGCTCTCTGCCGCGTCGCTGCCGCCGATGACAGTGCCCCAATTACAGTACAATTTATTATTAGCCGGTAAATGCAGTCATCGGTTATCGGTATTTGTACTGCTATCAGCGATAACACTCGAATGCTGAGAATGTTTTAGCTCAATAAAAGCGACAGTGGCAAATAAAAGTTTGAAAAGGAAAGGTAATAAATAAAAAATCGATCATTTGTCAATGAGGTCGAGCGACTAGCGATAAGTTAAAACTTACTTATATTTAACTACCCTGTATATACAGCTATATGAAGTTGGGTTTATTGACTGAAAAAACCAATAAGAGACAAAAGCGACTCTACAAGAGATGCGTGTATTTGATAAGCACTTATACCCTGTATGACATACAGGTTCGCTTATCTATAATATTTGTAGATAAGTTCACACACAATATCTACATACATATATAGAAAACTTAATACAGGGTATTTTACAGCCGACTACACTGAATAAAAACTCTTTTGCTTGTTTTGTATGAGGTCAGCCAGCGATAAACGGGAAATTTTAAAGTGACTGTACCAATAATATGTATGCAGTATGTTTTTACCTGAGCACGAGATACTACAGTAATACGAGTATTAATAGCAGCTACTACTGTTTATTATGTAAATTAAATATTGAATTCAGTCAACCGGGGCAGAAACATGTTTCAGCTTTTCAATTAGCTTGAATTAGTTAGCTTTGCTGTGTCAATAGGTCACATCTGTGATAACAGAAAATGCAACAGGCTTAGTTAGCAACTATATTGTCAATTGTGCTACGCTTATCGCTAGAGGTTAAGGGTGCTTAACTATTCTATAAGTTTGTCAAACAAACACACATCTACCTTTTCATATCTGCTAGTCTCTGACTGATTACAATATTTATATAGTTTAAGTGCTTGCAAATGTCACCTGTTAAGCGTTATAAATTTCGTATATAAATTATAACAAATATAATGTCTTTGCTCTTTTACGTTGCGCTTTGAGCTTTAGCGTATGACAGTTAAATGTAACATACACTCACACACACACACCTACAAAAGTTATCCAATAAGAGTATCGTTAAGTTTTTGTTGTGTTTCCTGTCAACGTTGAATCTACACAGATAACATCAAAATGCTAGAAATTCTGATAAGTATGACCCAAAAAACAAACTCGAAAACGAGAGCACTGCCAAAAAATGTTTCAAAATGCGCTTTTGTAAGAAAATTTACGAAACGCCTTCCACCGCTGGCGGCAATTAAAAATTGTACATTTTGTTGCTGTGCGTGCGGTGTGAAAAAGTCAAGGCCAACCACAAAAAAATTACACATTAAATTTTAATGCTCAAGTTTATGCGCATAATTACCGTTACAATACTGTGCTACCAGATCGGCATCATCAAAACGGCATCGCTTGACGGCCGTCAAGTTGTCCATCTCCATTTCCAACTGTCCATCATCATCACCATGTCCCATTGCAAAGCAGCGTTTCTTGCAACGTGCGGAGGTAGCGGTATCTTGCGCAGTGTCAACTTCATTCACTTGCATAGCCTGTATGTTGTTGTTATTGCAGCTGTTGTTGTTGTTGTCCGAAGGGGCAACTTCATTATTTACAATTGCATAGCCATAGTATCCATTGGAGGCGGATGCAATATGAGAAACAACACGTGCATTGAATGGATCCACCACAGACGAATTGCGCGCCGTCGGCCCAGTTTCGAAATTGACAGCATCGGCGGTCTCACCATGTGCCCAGCACTCGAAATTTGTCAAAACCATTTTGGCTGATGCGATGAGCAGTGGAAATTTACCGAGTATTCTTGGTACAACACGCGAGAATCCAAAGAAAATAAAACAAACGACAACAAACGTGTTGTGTATTGAACGACGCTCGCTTTTCGACTGTACGTGCGGTGTTGCCGGCGGCGTATATTCAACTGCAACGAGCTGTTTTTAGTTAATTACTTTAAAATATAAGCAACAAAATGGTGAAATAAATTTTAATTAATACGCGCGCGCACACCTCAGCCAGAGAGAATACAGTGAACGGCCGCAACAACAAAACACGAAGTAACAACAAAACCGCTGACGCCAATTGTTAAAAATAAATACTATTTTGTTAGTGTTGGGTTGCTTATGAGTGAGAACGTAGTTATAAAAAGAAACAGCACTATAGGTGCGGCGTTGACAAACAATAGATGGCGCCACCGTTTCGAAACGTTTTACAGCCTTGGTTTCACGTTTGAGTGG
Organism: Drosophila neotestacea; assembly: GCA_035044365.1. Classification (NCBI taxonomy): domain Eukaryota; kingdom Metazoa; phylum Arthropoda; class Insecta; order Diptera; family Drosophilidae; genus Drosophila; species Drosophila neotestacea. Next base: position 4,974,730 of record JAWNMD010000273.1, on the reverse strand, counting down.
AATTTAAAATAGAGAGGGGCAAATAAAAATAACACACTCACAAATGGCAATTAATTTGAGATTCTGCACCAATTTTTCTATCCACATAAAATTCGTGCAAGGTTTCAATCAAATCGGTGAGCACCCACCCTATTTCGGTCATTATTTTCTGAAAACGACTCAAAAGTACCGTCAGAAGGCTGCCACCTAGTTTAAAATACTCGATTGAAGCAGGCTGGAGAATCGACTAGTATTCTTCAGTCTATCATGTGATTGGCACAAAAGAGAAACAAGAAAAACATTAAAAACACAGCATTTTCAGATTATCATTGAAATATTACAAGTATTAAGCAAATATGAGCAACAAAACAAAGAAGGGCAACGGCAATGGAGGCGATGGTGGCCAAAGTAAAATGTCTAAACAGCGCTCAGAGGTAACTAAATAAAAAACAAGATTATAACAGTTTTGCCGGTTGTGTTTACCAATTATAACGCCAACACGTTGCACATTTGCAATTTTGTAGGATTCACAGGACTATAGTTCCTTCAAAGTGGTCCTGTTCTACTGCTCTCTCATTGTATTCCTGCCCGTTGTGACGTTCTTTGCACTAAAAGGTTTTATACTGGATCAATTCTTTACCATGTCGGAGTTGAAAGTAAACATTGGATCTGCTGTGGGTGCGGTTGCAGCGTTGCACGTAGCCTTGGGCCTATATATCTATAGGGCCTACTTTGGAGGATCTGACAAAAAGGCTGCACAGTCCAAGCAGGATTAACCGTATTGGTTTCGGTTCCAATCGGCTACAACTGCTCCTGCGACTGTTAAATATGTACCAATTCCAATTAAAACGTTTTTGTTTTCGCTTCGTTTATATGTTGTAAGCTTAGGAGCACTAGCGTTAAGTAAAATAATTACAACTACCTACAATACGTACGTATGTTTATTTTCGATCCTATGTGACAAGGGAGTGAAAGTTGCTCATAATATGGTGTGTACGTGTTCCGTGGTGTAATCAATTATTTCATTGCATAATTTTCGATAACAAAACACACGCAACATGTTGTAATTTCTCCGGAGTCAATCCATAAGATTGTTGTCAGTGTTTGGTGTTAAGAATTGTGTATTAAATATATTAATTAAAAGAGATGCGACGTTTGTTCGGGTGGGGCAAGACTTTTGTGCGTAACTATGGTTGGACTATGGATGCAATCAGCAAAATTCTGCCAAAACGAAGTAAAAAAATTTACAACCTAGGCGTTTGCTTTGAGCCAAAAGATGTGGTGAGTATCTGCAACAGCAATACTTTGCTAACTGAAAACATTTTAATGTAATTGTTCCACAATTGCCGAGCGTTGTTTGCCATTCGAAATTGACGGCTCTATTTGTTATCAAAACGGAATTGCAGTTTAATTCCAATTGGAATATATAAAAATGAGAGAGCAAAAATAGCAGATGAGTTTGATAAGAATATACTTCTAAAAACAAACCACAGGTGACGCTCATGTTGTTCCGTCAACAGACAAAAGATGGTGTTAAGTAAGAGATGGTGTTAATAAGAGATTTTTTCTCCGATTTGCTTGAACACTTTTTTTTTTAATTTTTCGTTACATTTTGTGAAATGTTTTAATTTATTCAACTTTATCTAGCTTATAGAATATAAAATAGCTTAACTAAATTAAAGCTTCACTGTTTAAAAAATAAAAAAGTGTCTTAAATTAATTTAAATTGCGCGCTAAACCCAAAACAGTTCCATGTCAAGTGAGGAGCCGTTTTGCTTTAAATGAGGAGTATGTTTGGAAATCCGCTGTGAAATAGTGGTGGAGTTAAAGCCTTATCTGAGGAGCAATAATGTGGCAACGCCTAAGCGGCTTTTTGTTTGTATCGGTTTTTTATTGGTCGTTTTTAGTTTCATTATTTATGAATATTGCTACAAGTTTTAGTACAAATATGTGGCTCACAGACACTGCTACATTACGCGGCAATAAATATAATTCATATGCAGACGTACGTGCTCTGCAGTGTGGCAAATTAAAGTAAACAAAATCTACAACCACCTGTGAGAACTATTATTGAGGGCGAAACGAAAAAAAACTAAACAAACATATCATAACGTTGTCCACGTAGCAGTAGGAAACATGCTTTCGCTTCAGCTTCACAGAATATTACCACAATATTTGTGGCCTTTATGTCTGCAACTGGCCTTAATAAGCACATCAGTCAAAGGACAAAAGTCAGCTGATTATTTAGTGGGTCGCAAACAGGTAGCATTGATAAACAACAACAATAATAACTAACACAGCTGGAAAAGTCTGTTAATGGCATTATTTCAAATCTTTTCAGACCTTTTACAATCCCAGTCAATTTTCAGAGTCCCAGTTTCTGGAGTACAGCAATTTATCGGATAGACAACATCTACGTGAAGCTGTGCACAATATACTTATACCTCGGGTTGTTGGCACAGGAAATCACAGCATTGTGCGTCAATATATTGTTGATAGCCTGAGGGATCTCGACTGGCATGTGGAGCTTAATAGTTTCCATGATACGGCTCCCATTGTGGGCAAATTGCATTTTCACAACATTATCGCAACGCTTAATCCGAAGGCGGAACGTTATCTGATTCTCGCCTGCCACTATGACAGCAAATATATGCTGGATGTGGAGTTTTTGGGAGCCACCGACTCGGCTGTACCCTGTGCCATGCTCTTAAACCTGGCTAAGGTGTTGGAGCAACAGCTTAAGGCGTTTAAGTCGACAAAGCTCAGTCTCATGCTGCTATTTTTCGATGGCGAAGAGGCATTTGAAGAATGGGGTCCAGAGGATTCGATATATGGAGCCAGACATTTAGCTAAGCATTGGGAGAAGGAGGGCAAATTGGATTGCATTGATATGCTGGTGCTGCTTGATTTACTGGGCGCACCAGATCCCGCCTTCTATAGCTTCTTCGCCAACACAGAGCCGTGGTATATGCGATTAGTGGATCTCGAGAAGCGTCTCTCGGAGAAATCGCTCCTGGAGCGTTATGTGAGCAGTGGCGTTGCCCAACGGGATCATTCACGCTACTTTCAGTCACAATCTCTACGTAGTGGCCAAGTCGAAGACGATCATATACCATTTCTTCGTCGTAACGTTCCTGTTCTTCACCTTATACCAATGCCCTTTCCCAGTGTCTGGCACACAAAGGATGATAACGAAAGTGTGATCGATTATGCGACTACAAACAATTTAGCGCTGATTATACGACTTTTTACGCTGGAGTATCTGCTGGGCGCAAAGTAAAAGCCTCCGTTAACTAATGAAGCCTTATCACATTGACCTGTCTAATACCTGATACGCGATATCGTCAACTGTTTAACTGTTAACTTGTTGTTGTTTTATTGTGTGGAACGTAATTGACTGTGGACCTTGTTACTGTTCTATTTCAGTTGAATTCCAACTTGCCGACGCAGATGCGTTTAAATACCTTAAATAAATCTACAAATATTTTTTATAAATATTTAGAAAATGCTAAATTCAAATGTAAATACATTAAATGAGCTTAAAGCAACATTTATTTGTTTAACTTATTACATATAGCTTATAATAAACATGTTAAAACTACTTAAGCGTCTCATGTAAAAATGATAGCTCCCAACTTGTATGGCAACATTTATGCTATACCAATGCGGAGGTTTGTGCCAGATTGTAAAAGTTAACATTAATATTGATCCTGAATTTCCTTTTTTAAAAGCTCTCAGGCGCACCCAACTTAATCATGTATGTAGTCAATTATTTGGTGCGGCCTGATCGTTTTTCATTACTTCAGTCTGGCCATATGAATTTAAATTCAAAACTATTCTCAATTGAATAACTTAAATGTAGTAACTAATAATTAAAAAATAAACTTAGATACTAGCTAAAATCGTAAGATCGCTGTCTTAATACTAAGCTGTCTGGAGACGACTATAAAGCTATGGACAAATCAACAGCATTTGTTGTCAGTTGTTGTTGTTGCTGTGGCGGGTAGCGATATACTGGACGGAGACACAGGCAACGACGGATCCTCGTTCATCTGGATAGTTTTTATGAGCTGTGATACACTTAACTCACTGGGCTTGTCCACAACAACTGTGCTGAGCTCAGCGCAGGATTTGGTCTTTGGCGGTGTTGGGTTTGGACTGTCGCTAACCTCCCGCAAATCAGTACGTGAATCTCGACAGCAAACCTTTTCAATACACTCCGCTGCCTGGCACTGCATCAGGCATTCCAACGATGCGGATGCATTTTTATTGGTCGCCGGATAGAACTCCGGCTGTATGGTGACCTCGGTGATGCCCTGTTCGTGAAAATATCCACGCACCTGCTCGATGATCTTCAGATATAGTTTCGGATTCTGGAACTGTATATGGATGGTGGCCACATAACTGTGAGCCGCCAGCTGCCAAATGTGCAGATCGTGATAGCTAATAATTTCCGGAAATTTGCTAACCAATGTCCGTTCAAAGATCTCCAAATCAATTGAGCCGGGTATTGTTTGCAGCAAAATTAGGCAGGATTCCTTCACTGTAATAAAGGGGGAATGTTGCTGTTATATACCTTTTGTAAAGTTGTTATACTAATTCTAAACTGCTATACAGCAGCTGTTATACTGTCAATTGCCATACTCTGTTATATAATAAAATGCTCTATATGTGTTATATCCTCAAGTTTTATACAGTTAATTTTTAATAAAACTGTTATGAATTACTCAAATTTAACTTACTGTAAGGATAACTCAACGAAACTAGCAAAACACAAGAAAATATAGATAAAACGGGATCTATAAACTTGGCTGTATGCTCCTCATCCTCGGCCACATAGACAATGGCCGCACAGACGATGACAAACAGGGTGCTCGACACATCGCGAAGCATCTCGACGGCACCCTGTCGCTTGGTTGCAAAGAAAACATTGGTACCCTCCGCTTCCAGCGACTCTCGAAGTTGACGATCGTTTTGGGATTTACTGAGTGTACGATCCGTGGGCTTGAGTGCCAGATTGGAATGACTGGATATGGAACGTTCTAGGACAACATTGCCACCAGGCGTCAAATGGAGAAAGCTGCCCTGATGCAGGGTATAGCCACCAATCAGCAAATACGTCAGGCCATTAAGTATGAGACCGACAAAGCCCAACATCATTACGGGTATGGGCAGATGCATCGTATCCTGATGATCAATGTGGACCAGCGTCTGCAGCGCCTCCACAACCAGCGAAAAGGACAACGAGGCCAATATGATGAACACAATCAGCATACTCAGTATATCAATACGAGCCCATCCAAAGGTATTGCGAAGCTTTTGCTCTCTCGACTCACGCTTTGCCAACTCCTGCTGCTCCTCAACCTCGCTCACCGTTAACACCACGGTGATCTTGTCCTCCGTAGAGTTATTAATTTGGTTTGGCGCCACTGCTGGTGTCTTCTCCTTTTCCGTTTCATTCTGTCTGCCGTGCTGTTTGTTGAAAAGCAAACATAAAGAGAGGAGTGGCAATTAGATAAGGGTTACCTTAGATATCTTTGGTATAAAACTAAATTATAATATCATCTGCAAGGACATAAAAATTAAACTATTATGCTATTTAGATTCTTAAATTAATAGTTTAAAAGATAAAGGTTGGAACTTGGAAAAATCCTGATACAAAAAAGATATAAAATATCAGAATTATTTAAAATAGAAAATCTGTAATAAGATGATGCAATACAATCAGTATTTGATCTAATATTAAACATTTTTTGGACAAATGAAACTATGATTAAAAATTGCATTGAAAACAACAATTGTATTCTCAGTGTAAAAGTGTACAATCTGTATATTGAACAAACATCTTCTTGTAGAATATTTAAGGCCTTGATAAAAGCCTGTATAAAAAGTTTTACTCAAATTCACTTTTCACTTAAACAAATTATTAATAGAAAGTGAAAGATAACTATGTCAAAAGGTCTTTGGTCAATTATACCCGACTTTATACAATTTTAAAAACAAATCTAACTTTCATTCAGACATTACAATAAAATATAGATGCATCTCGTTGATTAGGTGCGGGCAATAACAATTGCAAAGCTGTCTGTTCAAAAAACCTGTCACCAAATTGTTGGCAACTGTTTTAACGCTTCGCTTAACTCAGTGATTGTCTGTCTGACTGTCTGTCCGTTAGCTTATGCCTCTTTCTATTATATAATACCCACAATTCACTCAACTGTCTATGGTTGTGTCTCTATCTGGTTAGTTGCCTGTTTTCTGACCACGAACTGTGTGTAGGCTCTACATTTTTCGCCATTATTTCATTGGTTTTCAATCTCAATACGTGCTTGGCACACTTGTCCATATGGATCCCAAAAAATATGGCCAAAAATACAGACCGACCACATGAATTGCCAACTTTTTGCATTCCAACAAATATTTGAATATTCGTTTTGATTTATTCACAAATTTACATAATTTGCTAATAGAGTTTTTAGGGTTTGCTTTATGCTATAAATATTATAATGTGCAGAGAGTTATTGTTTAACTATGGAGGTCAGTAGAGTCTAAGAGTGAGTTATTCTTTGTATAGAAACAAGTTCTTGAATGATCTTGAACTTCATATGCTTATCAGTGGACTCTTATCCTAATCCCTGACGGACACATCTTAATTACTTTGTCAGTCCCTGTCACAATTTATTAAACAAGCTGTTAACAACTATAATCTTTGATGTTGGGAAGCTTTAATTAAAGTACAACTCACAGATAGCGAGTGACACCGCCCACAAGCACGACAAATCTCGATCACAAAAATAGTATAAATAGAAGATAGTATTACAAGGTTAAACTAACTAATCTAACTAATAAAACCTTCAGAAAGAATATGTTGAAAACTTAGATAAAGTTTAAGGATTAGAATATAATCTTTAGATTCTAACAAACAAGGTTAACAATTTAACATAATTAAGGAGGTTATTAGGATATTATAATAAAATATATTAAGATATTCCAGGGAAAGACAAGAAGTCAGTAACAAAGAAGTCCAATAGTTTAATATAATTAAAGAGATTATTAGGATATTATAATAAGATATATTAATATATTCCAGGGAATGTACTAAATATAATATTTAAAATAAAATAGTAGTTATTTTAAATAAGTATAACATTTTATAAAACGTTTATATTTTTGTTTCGTTATAAATCTTTGCAATAAGCGAAAAAAAAAGAAATTTTAAAAGATACTAATAGTATAACAAACATTGTTTTCTATTGGCAGGGATGGAAGTTGGTAATAAAAGATAGAAAGGTCATAACAACACACAGAAAACTGAATTAAAAGAGTATAGCCAGATTTCTTACACCCTTGAAAAACTCTTGCAGAAATTGTAAATATTCATTAATGTATAAATCAAAATTTGTAACCAAATCAGGCAACAATCTTGGAACCAGTTTTCAAAGGTGATCAAACAAAAATGTTCAGTTCAATGCACTGCATCTGGTTTCTACAATGTTTTGTTGTCCCAATTTGCTTATCAGTGATCGAAAAAAAAAAAACTTGTTACTTCCCCAACTGGGCGGAAAACGAGACGTTGATCCACTTACCTTAATTGTTAATATGCAACCGGCCAGTGCCAAAATGTTGCACAACATGTGATAGGAAGCCATGAGTAGAGTCAAGGCGTGTGTCAAATGACTGAAGACCAGCTGTATCACTAAATAGCACACGGATAATACCAATACCACATAGAGTGGTGTGGGTTGACACCTTTGTAATACCTCTTTGATGGGCATCTTGATTCCAGATGAGAAAAGTTTCCGACTGCAATGGAAAAGTGAGAGGATTGACAATTTGTGAATTAGTTGCTTAAACATGGGAGGAACTCAAGTTGTAATTGTATCACAGTGACACAGAAATTAAATTGACAGCCAGGGAACTAGACCATATTATTGATCCTAACAATTTACAGTTATCTACACAATAGACTGAAAAAGGGTGTTGGTAATTAGCATTGTGTTGATTATTTCCATAACTATTGTCCTATCGAAGCTTATAATTAAACCAGTGTCAAGTTCAAAAGTAAGGTCATTAAGCTGAAACCAGTTAATGATTATATTTGGGAATAGATAGAATTCATCAAGTTTAGTTTCTGACATCTCTAAAACTATATATAGTGTTTGTATTTCTATATATTTAATAAATTAAAGTCTTTTTTCTTGGCTTGAATTCTTTTTCTTTAAATATATATTCAACAAAACAGATTGCAAAAGCTCTTATTTACCTAATAACCTACATCCTTTTAAATGTAAAGCTATATTTCATTGTTAGAATAATCTTCAGTCTGTTTAAAGTAGACAACACCCTTTTAAGCGCCATATAAAGATCATACCGATGCTTAAGGCCCAACGGTGTCAAGTTCAAGTGTCTATTGAACTGCTCCTCATATGGTTAGGTATTACCTTATTTGCCTGTGCATATGGTAATCATAAACCTTAAATATAGTTAGGTATGGTCATGTGGGTAGATGCACCCTCCTCAGCAGCTGTTCCATAGAGGTGGGTTGGCCTTACCACCTGCCTAGCATGCAAATGAAGATGCTTAAACGTTGAATCCAGCAATTACAACTACCTGAGCGATTGTCGGTTGTCCGACATTGACGTAACATTACGTGACCATTCGTTGGGGACAGTTGGTTTTACACATCAAGGTTAACCCTTTTACAGATGGACTCACAGACACGTAATTACATTCGATTTTAATTGATCAAATAATCCATGAAACGATCGTTAAGATGTGCTACAAATGATAGGCCTAAATATTTATGAGGCAATTTTATACAAATTGTAATGAATTCGTTATCATTTTTTTTTTAAATGTATCTTTCGCAAGTGTAGACAAGTTTTATGGCTTCTAAGCTAGTACACAATGTGATATCTTTCGGTAACTTTGCTTTATAAGTAAGGGTATTAATAAGTATTTTAAAAGTTTGCTGGAAATTCAGGTTTAGGTGAGATTTCAAATTTGCGAAAGGTAATCATAAAGAAACTAGTATTAAATTAAGATTATGAAATAAAATGATCTGATATTTGTTTATATAACTTTATATTCTCATAATACTAATGAGGCAATTTTATAAAAATTGTGCTGAATTCGTTATCATTTTTTTTTAAATGTATCTTTGGCAAGTCTAGACAAGTTTTAAGGCTTCTTAGCTAGTACACAATGTGATATCTTTCGGTAACTTTGCTTTATAAGTAAGGGTATTAATAAGTATTTTAAAAGTTTGCTAGAAATTCAGGTTTAGGTGAGATTTCAAATTTGCGAAAGGTAATCATGAAGAAACTAGTATTAAATTAAGAGTATGAAATAAAATGATCTCATATTTGTTTTAGCATAACGATATTGAATAGGTTATATAACTTTCAGCTCTGATCTCAATAAAAAAGTATCTTAATACTAACTAGCCCACTTCAGTTGACGTTGGAAGATCTATATCTTTTCTCAATTAGACATTCCAAACGGCATACCAAATGCAAGCCCATGTCAGCCCAATAAATCAGGTAAACCTCTCCCAGCCAATAATTAGCTTCAACTGTCAATGGCGCTTATTGCATTTTAAATACCCCACGTGGGTGTTAAAATCTCAGTTAACAATGCCAAATGGTTCCTTTGATCGTAAATCGAAATTAGACGTCAAATCGATAAATATTGCTCCCCCTTGATCCAATAGATTCGAAAAAGCAAAAAACACCACCAGGTGTAAGATAATAAAATTGGTATCCAGTCACAAGTTGACATGTGTACTACCCAAAACCCCTACTCGGTATTCGGCTGCCAGATGCTAAACGTTCATTTCCTCAATTAGATTTCATTTTCATTGAATCAAGCTCAGCTCGAGCTGAAGGGGGAATATGGGTGGCAGGCCGGGGGGAAGTATTGTGCTAAACTGTAACGTTATAGTGGGATCGCATACGATAACAAAAGCTATAACTAAACATATATGTAGTTCAATTTGTCAGTTGGCATCAACGTAATACGAGTAGCTAAGTTAATCTTTTATACAAATGATTATACGCTTGAATGGATTGAATTGATTTCTTGAAGGTTCAGTTCACTGACATTTCGAATCTGGCGAGACACATTTGTTTAAGATTTGACGTACTAAATGAAACTTGATTAGATTTAGAATTTATATCTTTTAATTTTAGTTCATTTATATTTAGAATCAGCATGACAAAATTGGAAGGAAGTCATCACTTTAAGTGGGTCAAATTGATTTCGACATATTTATTGGGTCTTTTTAATAAATAGTATTTGCTAGACAACTCTTAGTATTAATTAAGCTGTTTAAAGTCTTCACTAACTAATAAAGTAATTTAGGTATTGAAGTTAAGAAGAATCTGTAGAGTCTATATTTAATGTGTAGAAAATTTATTACAAGATCTTTAGTATTTATTTTGGTAAATATTATTTTAATTTTTCTATTGTTGTCAAATATTTCCACTCATTTTGTGTCAGTAATCAGTGGGGCGTAATAAACGTTTCTAACTCGACCCAGCAACAATTACCTGTTCGATACAGAGCGAGATAGTCATATTTCCTTATTAAAACATATATGTAAGTAGAGATAGCGATAGCTCTTATCAGCAGGTATTATTGACAAAGTAAGGATCAACAACGATAATATCTATTAATTGTAAATCTAGGCAAAATAATGTAAATTGTTGTAGCTAATGCTAAGACTGTATTGTCTCTTATTAACAAAAATCGATGGTATTTTGTTCTTACATGAATAAACATGTAAACATTTTAAATGTCAGATTGTGCGTGTCGCGTCATGTTCACGCATGTTCTGACATGCTTCCCTCTCTAGGCACTGTCAATATAAAATGTCATTTGAATTTCAAAATCAAAAAAGCCGTATTCAACTAAATTATCCATCTGAAATTCCAGCTGCGTGGGCTGAACTCGACCTTGTCAACGTGTCCAAAATGGTCAAAATGCAAATACTAGACAGACGGATACTACGTTTACTCTATAAGGGGAGGGTCATTTGTACAATTTAATGACCGTCTATAAGCAAACGGGCCAGGGACCAACGTTAGCTGAAAAACATTTCAAAATTGTTCAATCAAATAAAATTCAAACTGTTTTTAATTTTTTTTTACTTTGGTTTTTTGCCAATACAAAAAATGAAATTTGTATGCAAACATTGACTTTACCTTTGCATTTGATGCCCAAAAGATAAACAAATATTTAAACAGAGAATCAAAAACCGACAGAAAAATAATGTAAATAAATAAACAAATGTCGTTGAGCCGAAAATGATATGCGTTGAATTTATAAAGTGATCGATGCACTCACTCGGACATTTTTTTTATCGATCCAATTGACAAGTGAAGTGCCAATGCTGGCAGACACGATTGCAGATTGTAATTTACGAATTAACACACTTACGAATTGTCAAATACATATTTAATTTAAAAATGCCTTCAATAGGTGACTAACTTGCATTCTTAATAGAATAAATAAACCCAAGATTAAACCACATTACTCTCCTTTGTTTTTATTTCTATACAATTATGTTTAGTTTTTCCTCAGTTATTTTTTTAGCTTCTTTATTTAAAAAACGATTACAATTTAATAAATTGAATATATACCATAAAGGTCACTGAACCTAAATTTGCAGACGTCTTTAGTTTATCCTAAGGAGTTTAATTTTAAGAGGACATTTATAATTTACAGAACTGTGTCTTTAAGACCCAAAGAACTATTACCTGATCTATACATTTATACTAATTTCATAAAATAAGAAGTCTACACGTCTTGACTTTCCATAAGTCAATATTTCACACGAAACCACCTGAAATAGTTTCTCTTACATAAGGAACTACTACTTATTTCTTATAACTACTGCACCTGTCAGGCCTTAAAACACATTTAAATAGCATTTTTCAGAAGTATCTTTAAGCGACGTGATATCTTCGCCTTTATAATAAGAAAACAGAAAAAGCAACAAAAAAATCCTTCAAATACTTTCTCCAATCAAATAAATCAACACCAACAACAATCGGCAGAGTAAAGTAATTGAAATATTACAATGGAATCGTCTGTAATAATGGAGCCCTATTAACTGTAAAATTGCACTTAATGAGATATTGCTGCGACTTGCAACAAATTGTTCAAAACGAATTGTGAATAAAGTTTTTTTCAATTTTCCTAAAGGGAATTAAAATAAATACAATAACAATAACAACTAATAGATTCATGTTTACTTGATAGAGTTATTTCAAGGCCCGTTTTGAAATTTGCATACAATTTGTTGTTATTTTCGTTCTCTTTTCTTTGTTGAAATTAGCATTAATTTTTTTTTGGGAACTCTATTTAAATATACACTGGGTATTTTTGGTACCAAGCGCCCAAATAATCACTTGCTAAACGATGACATTCATTTTTCCGCTAACGAATCACTTGATTTGGTCGTCTCGATATCATAGTGTATTTCTAACAACATCCCTAATGGAATATTTTAGGTAAACATCCAGATTCAAGGTGTACACAAGCCCCCAGACTTATGGCTCTTATCAGACGTGACGGGAATTCTTTATGATCGTGTTTATCTTGTTATTTAATAAAAGAATCATTTGATCCAAATGTATAAACAATATAATCAAACCGCCGACAGTGCTTGACGTAAAAATAGAAACACGCGTGTGGTAAACTTTTATGATTTGCTGATAGAAGAATAATAAATTTGATACGTACAAATATTTAAATTCTATTTATAGTAGCACAACACGCACCGAACACCGCAAACCACATTCAAATTTACGTTAGGCTTATAATTTTTTTGCACCGTTAACACATTTATTATATTATTTAGGAATTTAAATTTGTTTTGGGCGTTAATTTTCACACACACACACGGCGACACCTGTCGGTCGTTAATTGCAATGCGCTCAGGCGACGTTGACGGCTCCGCGGCTCAAACTCTAATGAAACGAGCGTTCGCATCAAAAGCGAACACACTGATGATCAAGGCACAACAACAACTACAATGATAATGCCATGGAAAGCACAAATGTACAGTAATAAATACACAGCAGGCAGGCAGGCGGACAACCGAATTGAAAGTGAGAGCGAGAGAGAGTGTGGGAGTGTGAGAGCACGCGATTGTATGGGGGTGTAAAGTATTCAGTGCGTGCATCAGGTAGACCGTCACTATCAGTGGGTGGAACGTATGGAGAGAGTGAAAGAAAGAAAGAAAGAGAGAGAGAGGCAGAGCGAGAGCGCGTGCAGGCTTTGGCCGAGATTGCCAATTTATGTTGCTAGTTTAATGTTTGGGTTTATACGTGCAGCTTATCGTGATTATAAAAATGAAATATGTAGACTGCTGCTGATAAAATGAATTTCGTTAACATATGCTAATCTTTTGGTTATCACTGTAAAGTCTACTGCTATTATCATTTATGTTAGTTTGTCCATTTCACACACGCACTATTTGTTGCCAGGAGCGCAGTTGATTTATGGCGCTGGAACGTTCGCTTTTACCTCAAAAACTCAGTGGGTTAGTTTAGTTTCTGTCTGCTTCTTATCGGCTTTTCACTGTCGATAAGGCTATTGTTTTCATTTTTTGGTTTTTGAAAATACAAACAAAAAGTTGTGTATATTTAAACCGCAGACTTTGCAGTATTATACGATTTAAGGTACTTTAGTTTTCGCCATACACACTATGTATATTTGTTCCCGACGACGGCACAGTGCTTACTGTTCGTTTGGTGCTGGACTTGATACATTTCTTGCAGAGCCCATGACAAAGACAATTAAAGCATGACATGAGCATTCCACACGCTCATTTGATAGATAGAAACAAGTAGTTAGTTGTCAAAGTGTGGTGAGTTGAGAAGAAAATATTACAAAGGTTTCCGAACAAACTGAATAAACATTTATTTTCATCAAAACTTAAACAATTATTTAATTAATCAACTAGTTTTTAAAAACAGAATTTTAATTATAAATTAGATCAAATAAAGTGAGGTAAATGCCTGTATTACTTATTCCATTAATCAACTAGTTTGTAATAACAAGAAGTCGCCAAAGGGAAGTGAGTTGTAAATAAAATATTACAAAGGTTTTCGAACAAACCAATCTAACATTTATTTTTATCAAAACTTAAACAATTATTCAATTAATCAACTAGTTTGTAACAACAAAATTTTAATTATAAATTAGATGAAATAAAGGGAGGTAAATGCCTATATAACTTCATATATTATCTCTGATAACTCTAGGCAGCAAAACTTCTATTTTCAAAATACTACTTTTTATAGGACTATGCACCATTTTTTTAAGTAGATTGATCCCTTCTGGGGCCTTATATGTATGTATAAAAAAAAGGTACTTTTGGTACGGATAACAATTTGTATGTTTGCTTAGTATGATATAAATAAATCACGAACTATCAATGTCGCCGCTGAAAAGAAAGAAATTTAATATAAGTTCCGAAAAATAAATAATTTTTAATAGCTTACATGCAACAAAAAAAGAAGGAACTACGAAAAACATAAACTTCTAATTTGTTTCATGCGTTCAAGTATTTTGGGGCTTATTGCCGATCTTATGTCAGAGCTGGGTTTGCGTTCTTTAAAATCGCTGTCCCGTTCAGCGATCGTGCAACATTTGGCCCACTCTCGGGTCTCGTTGTCAAACTTCAGAAGAATGTGGGCAAAAGTAGGTGCTGATCTTATATATGCACAGAGAACTCGAGTACGCAGATCTTCTGTAGGTTCTCGATGCACGTTTTTGCGACAGTTGTAATGAAATTCGCCGACATCCTTGAGAAGATATTGCATATCATTTAGCATACTGGGTGTTAAATGGGGAAATAGGTTCTCCAACAATGGGCCGTAAATATTGCATAATTTCCCGTTGACAAAGATCCGGGCCTGTTGATAGGTGGATCCCACTGCCAGACTATTGATCTGATATTTAGCAATATTTGCAGTGGTCAACGAATCGAAATACATATAGCTTTGTAGAGTGTAGAACGTAATGTGCTGTTTCAAAACTGGCATCGACAACGGACGAGCCTCAGTCAAAGCCCTATTATTATTATCACTATTAGAATCCACTTCCTTTTCAACTACATTTACCTGTCGTACGTTCACATATTGAGCATCGAGCAAATGTTGCAATTGTGATGATTCCATCAACGTGTTGTCTGTGGAAAGCGCCTGTGATGCAGTCATCTCGCCAGACTGTGCTTGGCGGGAGGTCGTCGGTAGCACTTGCTCTAAAGCATCATTGCTGTTCAAATCGCTTGGATTCTCATTCGTTTCGATGCGAGCCGTAGGAATAAGCGGCAAGGGACGAAAGTCATGTTTTAACTGCGGCACATTGTCAGCCATTAGACGAGGCCTTTTGCAGGGCACTGTTGTGGCTCGACTCGGCTTTTTGGCTTTAGCTGGTCTAGCAGAAGGAGCTGCAACTGGCAGGACAGCAACAGATGCAGCTTGAATTTGACTCTCCTGTCGTGCCTCTGTGGATTTCAATTCATTGACTAAAGCCACGTGCACCGCAGTAGATAGGTTTAAGGATTGCAATTCATCTAAAGAGGTTTGCAGCTCAGTAGATGGGTTCACTTCTTGAACTTGACTCTCCTGTCGTACCTCTGAGGATTTCAATTCATTGGCTAAAGTCGTGTGCTGCTCAGTAGACAGGTTCACTTCTTGAACTTGACTCTCCTGTCGTACCTCTGAAGATTCCAATTCATTGGCCAAAGTCGTGTGCTGCTCAGTAGATAGTTTCACTTCTTGATTCTGACTATCAAACACTGCATTTGTATCGGGCATTCTAACAACAGGTTGGGTTATATTAAAACATTTCAGTTTCTCGGCATCTTCATCATCATCACTATCCAAATTTATGACTTGGTCTATAAGGGATTCACACTGATACTCTTCACTTTGTTCGCTGTTAATGGTAAACCGCATATCAGTGAGAAATTTTACAGGCTCATTCTTGACTTGAACTGGTGCAAATGGAACGGCATGGCTAATCTCCAGAAGTGGATCACTTAGACTCTGTGTTGCCTGCGAGGCAGGGCAAACACTTTCCATGTCCACAAAAGTGGTTGGACACAGGGACATATCAAGTTGTGTGGCTGGACAGTCACCATCCTGCAGGTTGACTGAAAATTAAAGCTTCTATTTAGTAATCAAATTATTAATGTCTTTTAATATGAGTTTACCTGGAGGGGCATTCACTTCTGGTTCAGTTCTAGCTGCTGTGGAACCACGAACGACGAGCGCAGTTGCCTTATCTTCAGTCAAACAGGCTGGAACTGAAAACAATACTTTAATACTCTGAGAATATTTAGTGAAGTTCAAAACTTACTTGTAGATGGAGGTAATGCTACGTTAACTGCTTCTGTGTTATTCCGGGTAAGCGTACCTGGAGAAGCATTAACTTCTGTTTCAATTGTAGATGCTGTGGAACCGCTTGAAATCTCGATAGCTACGTCGAGCGCAGTTGCATTATCTTCAGTCAAACAGGCTGGAACTGAAAACAATACTATAATACTCTGAGAAGATCTAGAGAAGTTCGAAACTTACTTGTAGTTGGAGGTATTGCAACGTTTACTGCTT
This sequence comes from Drosophila neotestacea, assembly GCA_035044365.1. NCBI lineage: Eukaryota > Metazoa > Arthropoda > Insecta > Diptera > Drosophilidae > Drosophila > Drosophila neotestacea. Next base: position 4,958,123 of record JAWNMD010000273.1, on the reverse strand, counting down.
CTGTGTTATTCCGGGTAAGTGTCTGAATCAATTCCTTATCAGTGATCCGTGGGACTTGCTGAAACCATTGATCATGTGTCCAACACCGCATGTAGTACTGCTCACATTCAGTAGAAAGCAGAACAATTTGACTGCCGCCAGTTCGTTTGCGAAAATCGTTCTCAACAATATCATTAAAGTTGGTAAAGCGACAGAGTTCATCCCAATGAAGAACCTTGGGTGACAACTGTCCCAAATCCAATGCATCGATATAAACACCTTTGCCATGCAACAGTTCACTCAGTTTAGCCAGTTTCACATACAGATTAAGGGGCCAATTGCCTTTTAAAATCACATGATCATAGAATTGCCGCAAAGCACTCTCATCTTCATCTTCATATAAAGATTCGCTACCATAAATCCCTGTATACGTTTTAAATTCCAAATAACTCAACAGTGACAATACACGCCAAATGGTCCTCCTTATCCCGTCAGTGTTGTATATTAAGTACTTCATGTTGTGCTCCTAAAATGCATAAATACGGTACTTTATTAGTACTAACTCAGTTAAAGTGAATTATTAACTGTCTTACCTTGTCGTTGGAAGCGAAGAAATCAGTGGTAACCTTTGGAAGTGTTGAAACCGTTGGAATTTCGATTACCGAAGACTTTGTCGTACTGCCCACAGGAGTACTTGACGTAACAACTTCTGGTGCTGCACTCAATGCTCTATTTTCCGAATTGGATGGGTGTAAAGTAGTAGGACTGTGAGGTGAAGATAGCCAATCAGGTGTAGTACTGTCTGCTGGGACAGCAACTGTAGAATCACGAGGCGAGGCAGACACTGTATCTTCTATGTCTAAAAATTCAGTTTCTTCATCGATTGGGGCTGTAACTTTTTCAATTGTTCTAGTTTTTTCTACAACATTCATAGGACAAGCCCCCGCCGAAATTACTGTTGTTGCAGTCAAGTCTGTAGCTGTAACTGATTCATTCTCTGGATTTAATTCCGTAACTGTGGTTGTATTTTCTTCAAGTTCCTTGCTGAGATTCCTTTGTCTTTTTCGACCAATAAACTGTTCCTCCAGCAGTAAACGTTTTGACGGACACAGCATCCGTAATGCAATATAAGACTTTAAAGGGTTCGCAGTATACTTGACAACGTTCTCCTTTTCAACTCTATAGGACAACAATTAATTTAATTCAGATCTCAAGTATTGTAAAATCGCTTACCTGGATAATTCTGGTTGTCTGGATGTCTGATTGTTCTTCAGATCAGTAAGACTTTGGTCGTCATTCAAATTTTGAGAAGAATTCAAACTGTAGCTATGATCAAGTAAGGGCTTTAACTGTGGTATCTCAAGTATCTTGGCCTTCAGGGCAGCCGGGCACGGTTTTATCTTAAAGAGATACTTTTTGCGTATCTCGGGTGACCGATAAAAAGATTCAAAGTAGGCGCGCTTGCACTCATTAACTGTCATATGAGCATACTGCGTGTCCTGCTGCATTTGCTGAACAACATCTTCTAAATTTAACCTCTTTGAGAAGATACGATACGGGACGGGATATGATTCGACACCATGTTGGACTGTGTGTTGCGGTTGTGATTTTGTTTCCCTGACCAGTTCTTGGACAGGTGTTGATACTGAAGCAGCTGGTGATACTAAAGCAGTTGATGATACTGAATTTTGGTCATTTCTTTGAGATGCCTCCAAAGCGTTCCCCGCAGCACATTGTGGTGCATACGTCCATTCAACCTCCTCCCAAGGAACAGCATATTGAAGCAATTTCTTTCGCAACTCAACTGGTGCGGCATTGAAATTGAAGTTAACCTTCTTCCGATCACTTTTGGATGTGTAAAATGCTTTATAAAATTTACGAAATAAAGTTGAAATATTCGCTTTATTTTTCAATACCGCTTCGGTCTCGTTAGTTATTTGAACTGCGTTGGTTAGTCGTAGCTTTTTCACACTGTTTTTAGCAAGGTCCAATTTGACGGTATCATAATTAATATAACGTCGAAATGTTTGAATCGATACGGGATATTCATATATGACATCGTCTATCGATATCAGAATCCTTTCGCTTGACACAAAAGCATTTTTGTCATTGTTCTGCTCCGACTTTTCGTTCATATCGGCACCTTTTGATGGAAACGCATTTTCTTGTGTAGTAAGCTCTGTTTGCTCCTCGGGCTGTGGTTGCTCCTCAGGCTCCAGTTGCACCTCAGACTCAAGTTGCACCTCAGACTCAAGTTGCTGATCTGGCTCCAATTGATGGTCGATCTCAATTTGTTCTTCTGGCTCCGGTTGCTTTTCTGGCTGTGGTTGCTCCTCAGGCTCCGGTTGCACCTCAGACTCAAGCTGCTGATCTGGCTCCAATTGATGGTCGATCTCAATTTGTTCCGTGGGCTCCAGTTGCTCCTTGGGATTCAGTTGCTCATCAGTCTCTTCATGCTCAACATCCATCTGTGACATTTTCTCTAGGTCCAGTACTTGATCAGCTGGTGATACTGAATTAACCGCATCGTTTTTGTTATTTTTTTGAGATGCCTCCAAGGCATCCTCCGGAGCACATTGTGGTGCATACGTCCATTCCACCCCCTCCCAAGGAACAGCATATTGAAGCAATTTCTTTCGCAACTCAACTGGTGCGGCATTAAAATTGAAGTTAACCTTCTTTCGATGTTTTGCACTGACGTAAAATGCTTTATAAAAGCTACGAAATAAAGTTGAAATGCTCTTCTCATTTTTCAATATTGATTCGGTCTTGTAAAATACTTTAGCTGCGTTGGTTATTCCTAGCTTTTTTACACAGTTTTTAGCCAGCTCCAATTTGACGGTATCATAATTAATATAACGTCGAAATGTTTGCATCGATACGGGATATTCATATGTGATACCGTCCATCGATATCAGAATCCTTTCGCTTAATACAGAAGCATTTTTGTCATTGATTTCCTCAGAATTTTCGTTGATATCGACAGCTTTTGATGGAAGGACATTTGCTTGTAACACAAGCTCCTCGGGCGGTGGTTGCTCCTTGGGCTGTGGTTGCTCCTTTGGCTGTGGTTGCTCTTTTGGTTGTAGTTGCTCCTCGGGCTGTAGTTGCTTTTCGGGCTGTGGTTGCTTCTTGGGCTGTGGTTGCTCCTTTGGCTGTGGTTGCTCTTTTGGTTGTAGTTGCTTTTCGGGCGGTGGTTGCTTTTCGGGCTGTGGTTGCTTCTTGGGCTGTAGTTGTTCCTTGGGCTGTGGTTGCTCCTTTGGCTGTAGTTGCTCCTCGCGCTGTGGTTGCTCCTCGGGCTGTAGTTGCTCTTCGGGCTGTAGTTGCTTCTCGGGCTGTAGTTGCTCCTTGGGCTGTGGTTGCTCCTTTGGCTGTTGTTGCTTCTCGGGCTGTGGTTGCACCTCGGACGGTGGTTGCTTCTCAGGCTCCAGTTGAATATCACACTCTGATTGCTGAGCAGGTTCCAATTCATGGCCGACATCCACTTGATCCTCAGATTCTGGTTGCTGCTCAGACTCTGGCTGCTTCTGAGGAGCTGGCTCTGCTCCCTCCTGCATTTCTCTGGATGTGAAATAGTAAGGTCTTAAAATCTGGGGAAACAAAGCACAAAATGTATGTTACCTAGATAAATTAAGCTTTTCTGGTTCTTCTGATAAAACTGCATTATCATTGCAATATGTATTCACAGCCGACATGGTAGTCTTTATTGGTGTAGTGAGCAGTTTTTGACGCATTTTGGCCGGGCAAGCTTTCATCTCGTATTTGTATTTCTTACGTATCTCAGGCGCCTCATAAAATGCTTTATAGTATGAAAAAGCGCACTCATCTTTAGATTTGCCTCTGTAATCCTTGCAGCCTTGCATTTTCTCCGCAATTCTATCCAGATTTCTGATGCACTGCTTAAATAAAGCAAATGAAACGGGCGGTGTGACATTCTGCCTTTCATTAATCTGTGTCTGCTTATTTGGTTCTCCTTTACTAAGAGTCTGCTGTCTGTAAAATGTAACAATATAACAAGCTATAGATTTATAAGCTATAACCCCGTATTGATATACATACTCTTCGTTCTCCTTTTCATCAGGTTGAACAACATTTGGACTTTCCACGTATTCATATACGTATTCCATTTCATCAGATTGAACTGGACTTTCCACGTCGACTGCAAGGTCTCGAGATGTTGGCGAATGTTGAATCTGCTTTCGCATTTCCCGCAGTAACTTGACCTCACTCGGGTTGGGAAAGGCAAGTAAGAGGTTCTTCATAGCTGTTGTACAGGGTGCTAAAACGTAGTGGTATCTATCCCGAATTTCCGGCTTTAAATAGAAATCCAAGTAATATGCAAAGGCAGCGTCTTTGAAATCTTTATACGCATTTTCTGGATGGTCAAGCTTATATTCACGAACGATAGTGTAAAGATTGACGATGAATTTTTCAAAAATGGAAAAAGTAACTATTGAAGATATGCTGCAAGAGATTGAAACTATGTAATATATATATATACTAGCAGTTAACTGATATTGACTCACCCTTTTTGCTGAATATTTGTTTGGGAGACTCCAGATCTGCTGAACGGCTTTCTGCAAGGAAACTCAATGTTTTTAAATGATTACCAAATATATAAATATATATATAAACTATGTAATATATATATACTATGTAATATACATATATATATACTAGTAGTTAACTGATATTGACTCACCCTTTTTGCTGAATATTTGTTTGGGAGACTCCAGAGCTGCTGGACGGCTGTCTGCGGGGAAACTCAATGTTTTTAAATCATAACAAATTACTTAAATTTATGAGCCTTACTTTGAATTTGTTGATACTGACTGAACTGCAATCGAATCCAAAGGAATACCCCCTTTAAGCAATTGGGGCAGAAGGACAGCCGGTGGCTCAATAAAATTGCAATCATCCTGCGAGCGTTTGCTTGGAAACATGTAGAAATGGTTGTAAAATTTCTTCAATGTATTTCGGCATTGGGACTTGTCTGCCAAAAACGCTTTGCGCATCTCTTTATCCTTGAACTGCTTGCGTGCAAATAGAGGGAGCAGCTTTGACTTATCTATGTATTGATAAAAAGTAGCGAATGTAACGGGAAACCGGAATTTTCCATAGCTGAAAGGCATTACATATGTTCTTATTTATTATCCATCTATAACTTTCAGTTTTAACACTCACTTCTTTACTGAGACTACAATACCATCAGAGGTCTGTTTTTCGTCATTCTCAATTACTGTAGATCCTTCAGTATTCCCATCAGGAAGCGGTTGTAGCAACTTTTCCTTCATCGATGAAGGGCAAGGATTCAGTTCAACTTGGTATTTTGCTCGTATTACGGGATCAGTGAAGAACGCATTGTAAAACCAAAACGCACAAGCGTCCAATGATTTTTGGTGTGCGGCAATCTCGATAACCTGTATTTGGAACGCAATGTCCGGAAGGTTGTTCACAACTTTTTTGAAGTCCTGAAACGAAACGGGATGCGCACTTCGCGGGCATAACATTGGTAATGAGAAAGATGTGGTAAATTCATTTATCGTGTACATTACCATTTTGTTTCTTTTTGAACGCCCTCGGAAGCTTCAGCGCCACCTTTATTGTGCTTTCCCATCATTTCCAAAATTCAATCCGAAATAGAAGTGGGAAATAGCGCGAATTGTTTTACAGCTACCAACGCATTTTTAGAGTGACCAGATAAAGTACTAAAAACCTGAACAGTATTTTTCAGTAATGGTGGTGGCGCCACCTTTATTGGTTGTTAGAGCCGCCAGCTGAAATGTTGTTTACTTTGAGAACTAGATTCACACGCGCGCCAACTCAAACTAAATTAGAAACAAATTTTATCAAACATTTTAAAATAATTTTTAGATGAAAAAATTTTATAATAAATTCGACTAAAAAAATCATTTCAAAAATGATTTTTAATAAAAAAGTTTCTAAACTTAATAATATTCGAAAAAAGATGGAATAACGTCCCTGTCCTTTTATGTTTGTCAGACCCTGGAAAAGGTTCGCAGCTTCGTGTACAGTGTACCGTTTTTTTTTGTTCACTCATTGAGCAGCCCAAAATCTAAACACCAACCCTAGCTGTGTTTTCATTCTCGCGACCAGCAGACGTGAAATCTGCGTGGAAAAATATTAAAAACAATTACAAATTAACTTAGCTTAGTGTAAAGTGCGGCGCTACAATATGGCTGCCATAGTACTAACTAGGAACATGCAGTTGGCAAGTAAGTGTGACATTGCAAGCGGCTCAAAAAGTGCTTCGCCAAAATTATGTAATGTCCGTTGCAAGTTTCGCTGAATCTCTGATTTTTGATTGTAGAACACCATGGCAGCGGTGTCGTGGGTGTGCTGTGCATGCGCGGCTATGCAGCTGCTCCACCAGATGCGGACGCACCACGTCCATTGAAGACAACCAATCTGTCTGCCATGAAGCGCGGTACAGGCGGACGCAGCAGTTTCAACGGAATTGTGGCAACAGTTTTCGGTGCTACCGGTTTCGTGGGACGCTATGTGTGCAACAAGCTTGGCAAGCAGGGATCCCAATTAATATTGCCGTATCGTGGTGATGACTCCGAAGTGATTCGTTTAAAGGTTTGCGGTGATTTGGGACAAGTACTCTTCCATTTCTACAATCTGGATGATCCACGCTCTATCCGGGATGCCGTCAAACACTCGAATGTTGTCATCAATTTGGTGGGACGTGACTACGAGACCAAGAATTTTAAATTCAAGGATGTACATGTGAACGGCGCTGCGCGTCTGGCCAGGTATTCAGCTCACCTTCGATCTGAATTTTTAATTGACTTTAAATTTTATTATTTGTAGCATTTGTCGTGATGTCGGCGTGGAGCGTTTCATACACGTTTCCTCCCTGAATGTCGAAGCCAATCCCCCGCCGGTGTACGTCTCCGGTGGTAGCCCATGGCTTAAAAGCAAATATGAAGGTGAATTGCAGGTCCGCGATGCCTTCCCCAATGCCACGATCATCCGTCCAGCGGACATCTATGGCTCGGAAGACCGCTTTCTGCGCTACTATGCACATATCTGGCGTCGCCAGTTCCGTTCCATGCCACTGTGGCGCAAGGGAGAGTGCACGGTGAAGCAGCCCGTTTTCGTTTCGGATGTAGCACAGGCTATTGTCAATGCTGCCAAAGATCCCGATAGCGCTGGACGCGTCTACCAGGCTGTAGGGTAAGCATATTACCTTACATTTTTGTTAAATATCTAGTAACTATATTCTTCTGCAGACCCAAACGTTATCAGCTGAGCGAGCTGGTCGATTGGTTCCATCGCCTGATGCGCAAGGATCAAAAACGCTGGGGTTATCAGCGCTATGACTTGCGTTACGATCCCACTTTCATGTGGAAGGTCAAGTTCACCAACTTGATTTGTCCTGGAGCCCCAATTGGCGGTCTGTCTGTCGATCGCGTTGAGCGAGAGTATATCACCGATAAGGTGCTGCCTGGAGTGCCTACACTGGAGGATTTGGGTGTCCAGCTGACGAATATGGAGGATCAAGTGCCATGGGAGCTTCGTCCCTATCGCGCTGCCCTGTACTATGATGCTGAATTGGGTGAATTTGAGGCTGCGTCGCCACCAAAAACGATTGAATCGCGCGATGAGCTGCGTTTGTTTGCCTGAACGTTGTTAATGGGAAATTCTTAGTGCGTTTATCACTTTAAATAAAATGTCTGATAATTAAAAAAAAACGAAAACTTAGTCAATTAATGTAAAATAATATATTAATCCGTTTTAAAACTGACTTTGTCGAGTATTTAATAATTAACCATTACTTCTTATTAATCTGATTGGGTTTTCAATCTTGCAACAAATTTTGTAACTTTTCAATTTAAAATTTGCAACTGTAATTTAATTATTGATGACCGAAGTCAGCGATATGACGAAAATGATAAAGAAACGCTTCAGAGATATGATTGAATATCAAAAGTCCAGGGAAGAATTCGAGTCTTACACATCGCTTCCCAGCACTGGCTAGTTAACGTGTGGCAACATTATGCAAACTTGACTTGTGCTGCCATATCGTGCTTTTTTCCTGCGCAACCCTAAAAAAACCAAAACAAAGCAACATTTCGACAGATGCAGGCAACACTTGCAAACATTTTTGAGGTAATTCTTATTTCCTAGCGGCAAAAGCTTTTGCAGTTTTCCTTCAACCTTACGCCTGTGCAAGGTGCGCGACACGGAAAATTCACACCGCAAAAGCGGCTGAAAATTCGATTTAAAAAAAGAGTCAACTTCTTTTATTCTAAATACCAGTGAAAAAAGTGCACGCGCTCAGTGCGAAATCAGTGTTTGTGCAAGTGAGTGTGTGCGTTGTGTTATATATATGTTTGCGCGTGTGTGTGCGTGTGAGATGCGGCGCGCTAACACAAAAATGGCAAGTGCAAGTGCATAAATAATTATGAAAGCTGAATATACACTACCGCCGAATGTATATACGTATTGCAAATCGAATGAATTAGCCGATACAGACAACGATAAATTTTCGTTCTTAGAAATCGAAGTGAGCCGCATCAATTTCATAACAGATAAATCGATCAAAGCGCAAACGTCAGCGTCCCTATACGAAAGCCCTGGGCAACCGAAAGCCTCGTCATTGTCCCAACACAGTGCGGGGGCGTCGGGTGTTGGTGCTGTAACAGCTAAAATCATCTGGTGGGGTGAACAGTGGGAGACAGCAGCAAGCGTCAGCATCAGCTGTGACGCCTGCAGCAGCAGCAGTAGCAGGAGCAAAAGCAGCAGAAGTAACAGCATTAAAAAGCTCTCTTTTAGTGGCAGACATCAAAGCCCAAGTCGGCAACAACAACAACAGCAACAGCAAAACAAAAAGCAGCAGCAGCATAATAATCGTCATCAGCAGCAGCATCATAATCATCATAATAAATTACGTTATTGTGTGCGCAGCAAAAGCCTCGCGCTATTCTTAGACTATTTGCGAGAGTGTCCGTCCATTGAAATTGTCGCCAGCAGCGGTAGCAAAAGAAGCACCAAGAACAACAGCAACGTCAAGGACCACGCCCACTCCCAAGATCAACAATCAACGCCCACAGCAGCATCAGGAGCAGCACGTCTGTCTCTGCCGGCGCCGCTGCTGCGCAAATACGCAGCAAACTACGTCAACGGTTGCAATTTCGAGTATAAAACCAAAATTTATGCTTTATATCGTCACGTCAAGATTAGTGGCACGTCGGGTCAAGTGCAACAGCAACAGCAGCTGAAAGTCGGTGAAATTCAATTGCGCTTTAAAATGCTATTTGCCGCTGCCGCTGCCAGCGCAAATAAAACCGTACGAATTGGGGCTGCAACAGTGCAGCCAAAGCTGCCCCCGCCGACCTCGCTGCCGGCTGCACTGCTGCAGGATCATCAGCATCAGTTGACCATCAACAACTGTTCTCAGTCGCAGCCGGGCGAGCGCATTTCAGGTGAGTGACGTCGCTTTCAACAAGAGAAGCTTTTTACTTTCATATGTAGGTTCTCTTCTACCGTGCTCTCTCTCTCTCTCCCTGAACCAGTGTTGCCGGAAAACAAAGTGTCAAAAGAGTTAGCTAATTTGATTCGAAAATGTAGCTAGAAATCACTACACAATAATTAAATTAGCTAAATATATTAATAATTTTATATAAAATAATAATAACAATGTGATGTAATTTTGCCGATATCAACAATCTGTTCAACAGAATCGACATACGAGTACAATTTATCGGACTTCCAACAAATTTTTTTATGATGATAAAGCCACACATTTAATTTTATAATTTTGAGACTATAGTTTTTTACAGTTATTACCTATAGTTAGACACAACCATAGACAGGTTATATCACTAGCTAACATTTTCTGTAACATTTCTCAGTTGACTAATTAAATACTACTGTAAAGCAATCTTAGCCCACAACATTTCATTTCTTTAAATATTCGAAAACCTTTGTTTCTTTGCCAATAAGTTATTTTCTGAAGTTAGTTTATAACATTTAGTCAAATTTTATAGCTTCTGTAATTACAAAATGGCCAAGTCTAGCTATAAGATGGCTAAAATGGCAAAACAGCCCTGAACTGATTACAGCAACGATGCGTCGCGACGCTCTCGAGTTCGTTGCCGTCGCTGCGTCTGTTTATTTTGGTTTTGTGCGGCATTTTCATGTTATTTATTTATAAATTTATACTTATTTTTTATACACCAAGATTCATACATATTTTTATGTACGTAGTATGTTTTTGTATCTATCAGAAGTGTGCACAAGCTCTTGAAAGTTTGTTGACTCTTACGTAATATGCATAGATTTGTTTGTTTAGCCTTCGCCTTTGCCTTGGCAATTAAATGTTTCGCCAAATTTAATTTATTAACAACAATTGCAATGCTTTTAATAGTCTACCGATTCATTTTTGTCTACTCAGGCGTCATCTCAACGGTTTTTTTTATTCAAATGTCTCTGACGATTTCTTGCCGATTTTAACGGTCACAAAACTTTCCATTGCGTCTGCCAAAGCTAATGCCGAGAATACGAATAAAGAAGTAAAAAGGAAACACAAAAATCCCAGAAATAGTTTGATATATGTATGTATATGTATGTAGAAAGCACGTGCAGTCGATAATAAATTTGCACTGCAAGCTAAACGAGAGACTGAGAGGCGACATACAAATATTACTTAATCCTATACTATGTAGCGGAGTTAAGATTGCAGGAGGTAGGCCCACTAACATTGTATTCATTGGTTAGCGGTAGGATCTTAAAACTTGCAGCTGCAAATGAATTTCTATAATTTCAATTAAAAAGTGCTTAAAATAACGCATATGATTATTTTAAATAGGTTGGTAGCCTATATAGTAGTTCTCAAGCTTAATAATATTATTCTTAATTAAACTAACGCTGTTTTGATTTTATATTCTAGTAACTAGTAACGAAGTATAACGAAAAGTGTATATACAGGAAGAACTGAAAATTTGCTACGATAGTCGTATTGAATCGAGTTGTATACCAATATACCAATGCTTTTAAGTTTGAAAAGTGCATATTAAAATTTTTGTTGACTCACCTGGCTCATAAAATATTGACAAAATTTAAAGGAATGATCGACAGGGGAAGTTGTCGCTTAAATGCACAATTATTGCAATTGATAGTCTGTTTCGAATGATGCCTTGACAATAATATCTTATATCCATTAACTTGCTTAAAACTTGTGGACACTTGAAAATGCTGCCATTGAAATCTCTGTAGTTTCCAAATTACTGACTTTTTGACCCCTTTTGCGCAATGTTTCAAATGCTACCATATATATAGTTTTTTAAATTTGTCTGTCTAATGGACATTATGGGGCTTTCTAAAGGTTTTTTAATAGTAAAAAATTCACAACAGTTTACATAAAATTTGTATTGATTTAACCTCTGGCTCTTAAAGTCCACTCCTGGCCTCTAGGCTATATTTCATTCCCTCTGCAACTTTTAAGTCCGCTCCTGTCTAACACAACTTAGCGCTCTCACACATACACTCGCTTACACATATACAAATGTGTGAAACGCTATCTCGCTTTTATGCTCTCTTCCACGCTTGTTTTTGTTGTCTCAGCTTTCCGACCGTTTGCCGGCTGAGCTTTTTTTGTTTTTATTTCAATTCAGATAAATTCTGCGTCAGACTCTGAAGGCCATTAATGGAAAAGCCCAGTATAAACCATGTGTTTAGTAATCGCAGCTACTAAGTCTGCGAGTCTGCTTTATCTACGCTAAACGGTATATATGTTATATGTATATTTAGATAAACAGACCATCTGTAAACTGACTAATTGCGTATAGAATATCAAAACGGAATGCAAAGAACATTTGAGAATGTTTTAAGTAGCACCACATAACACCCTCACTGACAATGAGCTGTAATCAATAGGCCTAGGCCTTGATAAGTAATCCTCTCCTCCCCATGTCTCTTATTTCAGCTTTCGTTTCTCATTTACCTTTTACTGGCTATGTGAATTTCTATGGTTTTTAATCAGCTATACATAAATAACGTTGACGGTGTTACACTATCATCTGCCGTTAACTGGTTACGTCTGGTGTTATAGAATCTCCCACTAGTTATGTCATTGAACCTGGAAACAATAGCTTATCTCGTATTGTGTTGCTAGGCAAATACATTTAAAAAAAACTAATTCTAACCTTGAAAATATTTCATAATTAATCGTACTACAATCTTATTCTAAACTACGCCTGCAATTCTTACGCTATCATAACAAATCTTTTAATCGTAAACACACTTTCTATATTGTATCACACTTTGTAAATATACATAATTCCGTTACATTTTCATTTATGTACTTTGGAACTTTTCCAATGCGAAATTTGATGACTTCTGGGTTCAATTAGGTTACCAAACTTGTTATACCTTTAAAAATGTGGATTAGCTTGCTGGTTAACTGTGTTTGAGACCTATTCAGATTTATACTGATGTAAAAAGCAAATTTTTGATAAAGTTTAAAAGATATTTACATATATTTATCTTCAGAATAATCTAGTAAATTTTAGAAATCTGAACTCCATACAAAACTATATTCAGTAAACAAAATTTTCGGTAAACTTTTGATAAAATTAGTTGATATTGGATTAAAAATTGAAAATGTAAGTAAAGGAAGGTCTATCAATCGATTATAATCTTTATTGTGAGTGAATTCTATTACAACTGCGTAATAACGATTAAAGTACAGTTGCTTACGATAGCTTTTTGAGAGTATTACAACATCGGTGTGCTTTTTGTGTAACAAAAAGAGAGGGAGAGCGAGAGAGCGTTTGCTTGTGTGCTAGAATGGCAAAGCAAAGCATAAACTGCGATTAACGGCGACTGTTGCCGGCACCAGCAAGTTGCTGGCAGCAACCAACCAGCAGAGGGAGGAGAAGAGAGAGTGAGAGAGCTTACTACCGCCGAGCTGACACCGTAGTTTCATTATAGAAAACCACGTTGCGTTGATCGGACACGCAATACGCTCTGCTTAAATACATTAAATTGTAAAGCTCCTAGAAGTTCTTATACCTTCAAGTATTTGGAATTAATCAATTATTGAATTGTTTCAGGTACAGCCAAGTCAATCGGATCAGCAATTGCTGCGCCAGCTAAAGTCGAGATAATGGAGGCAATGAAGAAATTGGATGCAGATTTGGTGGCACTGTTTGCCACTGCGGGAGAGCCCGCAATGGAGCAGCTGAAGAAGCAGCAGCAGCAACTGTGGCCGGAGCAGGATCTATCGGAACAGGAGCTGCCAGCAGTCAATGGGGAACAGGATCAGGTAACTCCTGATCTGTTCAAGCAAGTGAATGCCTTGCAGTTACATTTGGAGGCGTTGACCCTGCAGGCGGAGGGCACCAAACGCATGGAGCTGCTTCAGAGCGAAGTTCGTCCCATTTTTACCGTGGAGTGTCAACTATCTGATGACCTAATCAATTCTGTGCCACGTGCTCCCATGTTCCACATCATGCAATTCGAATCGGAGAAATTCCAAAGTCTCACCCAATGCACTCGCTTTGGGCAGACTCAACAACGGGAGGTGAATCTGCCCAAGCTGGACATGGATCAGGAAGGATCAGAGATGGGAAGCATTCACTTTACTATTTGGTGGCGTGAACCCGGAACCTGTCTCAACGAGATGCTCGGCATGGGATGCCTTCCTCTCAACGAATTGTATCAGGCATCCTTGCTTGAACAGTGCAAATGCATTGCCATTCAACGTCGGGATGTCCATTTGGCCAGTTTGTATCTGAAGATTAGTTTGCGGGCCGATCAACAGCTGATGTTGTCCAAGGCTTTGGCCAATGAGACCAACAATAATAACAACAACAACAATAAGAGCTACCACAGTGCAGCTGCCGCAGGTGAATATATTTGACTAAATTCGCGTGGGTGCAAACAGCTGCAACAACAACAACAACAAGATAAACAACAACCCCGACAACAACAACAGCCACACAACAACATCAGCAACAAAAACTACAACGACAACAACTACAACAATATGCACTCTGACGTCACCACAATGTTGACCACTTCTCTATTCATCCTCAGTCTTTATCACATTCTGGTCGCCTTAATTAAAGTGCTGCCCATCATCATGTTAAGCTCAATAAAAAATTTTCATTTGATTTGGAAAAACGAAGAAAACAAAACAAATATTTTGTCTTTTTTATTTTTTATTCTTTCAACTTGTTTATTTAGCTTTCTGCCAACAGCTACTGCCAATATTTATTTATATTCATTTATGTTTATTTATAACGATAAATTTTAAGTTTGCCGCACAGTGGGATGAAAGTGGCTGGATTGCAACAAAAGTTATAAAGACTTGGGTAAATTATTATAAAAATGTAAAATATTTAACATAATGTTTATTTTACGTAAGACATTTTTCGCAAGAAAACGTGTGATTATTTATTATGCCGGAAGAGTAAATAACTTGTGTATATTCATATACATATATATTTTTTATAATTAAAGAGCTAAGATTAGTAGTTTCTAATAGTTTTATATGAAACAAAACTTACTTGCTTATGAAGTAGAGCCATTAAAACTAAAGTTGGGTAAAATTGTAAAACCTTTTAGTTCTTTTCAAACAATATTCCGTAGTGGCTGAAGTAAAGCTATTAACAATTTCTTAAAAATATATTTTTGGAGCTAACTTTTATAATCTAAAATTTTTGAAATCTTTTTGAAATTCCTTTAAAATATAGAAGAGTTAAGCACTAAGATTTGTTATTTTGCACTCATAATCTAAATACTTTCTTTTTCTTTCAAATATTTAAAAATATATATGTTTTTAAAGTTAAATTCTTTTTTCTTAAAGACATTAGCAATCGTCTTAAAATATATTCTTAGAGACATTTTTATTATTTATTGGAAACTTTTTGATTCTTTTCAAACAAAATTGAAGTCTTGTTGAAGAATAATCTTATTCGATTATTCTGTCCGTTTCAAGATAAATCTAACTCTTGACAAAATCAAGTAATTGGCAATAATTTTCAAATGTATTTTTACAGTTCAATTCCTTAGTCTTAACTTTTTTGGAATTTTGTTATTCATCTCTAAACTTTCATTTCACTGTGCTTAACGTTATTCTCATTTTTGGCCCGGACAAAATTCCGCTTCCCTATTCCATATATTTATTCACTTAATTTGATATAACAAATCCAGTTGTCAATACATGAGCTGAGCACATGGTCTAATCGCTTGTGCACGGTCCCATTTACTTGATTCGCTCGATTGCCATCAACAATCTCATTGTGGAAGCCCTCTTAACCCCCCATGTCGTCGTTGTCTATTACCAGGAGATGGTGATAACGAATTGTCCCGACGCTGATTCAATATTTTATACGGTTTTTCACCACATGGCATATGCCAAGTAGGGGTAGGGGTTCAAGGTGCAGCTGTCTGTTCCTATATATGTACATACGTTTGATCTGTCGCGAACTGATGCTAATCTTGTCCTGCTTTCTCTTTTGCAGCCAACAATAACAACAGTAACAACAACAATAACGAAAGCAACAACTCAAGAGCCGCTTCAACAACGTCGCCATCGTTGCCTCCGCCATCTAAAAATAACAACAATAACAAAGCCTCATTGGAGAGTGTTAATTTCATGGCCGAGACGACCAAAGTGCGTCTGCTACGTGGCTATATCTATGCCAGTGAGACACGTCATCTGTCACCAGAAGATGCCAATGGTTGCAAGGAACTCGTGTTGCAACCCTTCTGGCAACCGCATCCTTTGTGCGTCCAAATGAATCCACAAGGCGAGTTTCAGCTTCAGGAACAGTTTGCCATCATCAACGATGACAAGTTTCTTCACAGCGTGGAGCGTCAACATTTAGTGCTGGAGTTGCGTCCACTTGGTGGCAAGGTAAAGCTGCCACTGCATCAGTTCTACATAGCCTACAAAGATGCCAGCATTACCAATCATCTGTGCAAGGGCAAGGTAGGTAGAATAAAATCAAATTTGTATACCCATGCAGATAATTTTCTTTAACATTTGAAACATAACTAATCCTCCTTCTCTTTTTCTTTAGCTGCCCGTAATTTCCATTGATGGTTGGACGCCCATTTTACATCCCGAGACGCAAGCACAACTGGGCGAGCTTAAGGTGCTTCTAGCCATTGGTAGCGAGTCGCAAATAGCCCAATTGAAGCAGATGCGTGGCTTTGACTTGGATAACAATCAACAACCGCTAAGACGCACTACAGATCTGTTGGACATGCTGCAGAATGCACTCAGTGTCCCTGCAACCCAGTGTCCTTCTGTACCAATGCCAGTTGCCACTGCACCATCTACGGAAAGTCAGTTTAGCTTCATTCTGCATATTGTAAGCGCTGCCGGGTTGCCTTTGAACCCGGGCTATGGTAAATCCGGCAAGAAGCAGGCCAAACGTCAGGCGGCAGCCAAACGTTTTCCACCCAATGAACCGCCCAACACATATGTGACCTTTCAGGCTCACAGCTGCAATACGCAGACCTATAAGTCGCACGAAGGATTGGTCTATGCCACGCCCATTGTGGAACGTTCAACGACTCCGCAATGGCACTGCAAATTCCAAGTCCAAATTGCCGCCGATTATCTAAGCAATGTGAGTACCATTTAAATTAAAACTTAAATCTGTCGTCGGATTTAGCAGCACTGCCAAACTTCCTTTCTCATTACGTTGGCTGTGTCTGATTTATCTTTTGTCTTATTACAGCCCCAAAAGCTTTTCGTGCTGAAGCTTTGGAAGAAGACAGCGTTGAGTGCAGGCACAAGCACGGAGCCGACGCCTCTGGAGGATGCCATCATAGGATTTGCCGCCTTAAATCTTAATCGAAGCAATACTGGCAGCTTTCCCAGCGGCTGGCACAATATTGTTGACTTCAATGGACGTGTTACCGGCGGCTTGGAGATCCATGTGCAGCCGTTGCCCGTTAGTGCCGGCGCCTCCTCCTCCTCGCTCTCCTCCACGGGTAATGTGGACAGTGCCATTGATCAGTTTGAGCAATCCCTGGAACTCCGGCATTTGCAGCTGGGACAGGCCATTAAGCGTAAGTTTACAGAGTTGGAGCAAATCTCGAATAGATTGCGCACACGTCTGGTGGATGTAACCGGAGAATCGTTGCAATCACCGCAATTCGATGTGGATGCGGCGTTGGACAATTGGCAGCCAGATGAAATGCACCAATGCCCTGAAGATGATGAGCTGGTGGCTGATTTTGAGCGTGCATTGCGTACACCAACACCACCGCCAGATACCTTGGATGCCAAGTCGGCGACAGCGGCCCCACCCACCGCACAAAATTATCCAGCCGATGGTGGCAAGGAATAGCCCAGACTGAGGCTCAATTCTCTAGCGTATACAAATAGTCAAAACTCTTTTTCACACACTCTCGATGTCTATGAAACAGGCTCAAACATAGTTATATGATCTTTAGATATTCATCTACTATATATATATAAACAATTATATAAACCTAGTTATATATTACCATGTGCTGTACTTAAATTGGCAAATCATTTGCCTCAATTCATTCACCTTTTAATGGCTGTCTCATAGCAAGAAATCAAAGCTTGAAATGAAACGATCACCTGGCGATCGCTTTCTTTTCACTTGTCATCAATTAAATATACAATAATTAATTATTGTTGAAATTTACTGCGTTATTCAAAATATCCGACAGCAGAACCCATAAATAAAGCGCCCCATTTTGGCATCAGTTGCCATATATGTATTAGTTTTGAAACTGTGTTAATCACCTAAGTATTTAGTCACTATTACTTAATACAAATTAAATGCTATGCAACAATCTAGTGTCTTGATTTATTTCTAATCACTTGGGGTCTTAATTTGTAAATTTGAATGGAGCTCAAAAAGTAACGAGCGTTGTCAACTTAACGTATATTTTTAAATTTGGCCGGTGCTGCCAGATCGTTGAACTTATGGCCGTTGAACTCGTTGTTTTGTTGATTTTTTTAGGCTACGATAACAAAGTGATTAGGTTATTGATTGGATTATAAATGTATATCTAAAAATGGCAATGCATTTAACTAGTTGCCACTGCTATTGACATTGTTCTGAAGTACTTTCTGATAATTGCAAACATTCAAGTGTCTTATTATCATTTAATTGCACTTATTTCATCATAAACAAAAGTAACAGTTTGATTTTCACTGATAAACAGCTTTGTTTTTTAAACACAGCCCAATAAAAATTCGTATTACAAATTGTGTAAATACAAATTTCTTAGTCACTTGTTGACCCTAAATTGCACTTTATAATGAAACAAGTAAAAGTACGTCATACCCTCTAGAGTCTAGACACTCTATGGCCGATTTAAATAACAAATACGTTTTATGCTTTTAAATAAATGTTGAAAAATATTCTTTAATATAAAAATGATTACATTCATAGCTTAGAACTAATGTGTGTGTGTGTATTTTTTCTCAGGGTACAATCCCTTTTAAACTCGTCCTCAGTTTTCACTTTTATATGCTAGAAAATCCAAATGTGTCTGATGCATAAAATATATAGATATATATATGATTGATATACACTTGTATCTCTATGATTCAACTACAATATGCCTATGTATGTGTATGTATATATGTATATGTAATGTAATATAGTCAAAAGTTCTAAGAATGATTGGTTTTTTTGGCGAATGATTGATTGTGAATGGTTGGCTAAACAAAATATCGTGAAAGATCTTTAATATAGACTCTATTTCAAGTGTGCGATCTCAACTCTCTGTTTATGAAGATGTTGTTTTTTTCTTTATATAAAAGTTGTATAAAATATATGTATATTGAAATATCTGTTGAACCCTTTGCCTAGGTATTAGCTGCTTATGTTTACTAGTATTATTATTATTATATATATGTTTAAAAATGTGGCTGATGAATAGGTTAAAAGTCGTTACGGGATGAAATGGAATACGTTTGGCTGGTTATTGACAATGCGCCTCTCTTTCTCTCTCGGTGTATCTCGATCTGTTTCTGTATATGGAACGTTTAATGTTCTGTTTTTTTTCTTCTCTTTTTGCTTATTTATTGATGGATTGATGTGCATATTGTTTATTGAAAACGTTTATTGTTTATGGCGTCTTTCAGTCAATGACCACGCGGGTAAGGAGAATACCGCGCTTGCTCAACCACAATCTAAAAATAAAAATATATCATGGTTTAAGGTTTGTATATAGATTTGGTATTTGCTTTGAATTTACCCAAATCCGGCGCCAAGGAGCAGCGAGAGTACATTGGTAACCAGCAGCGAGTAGAGAATTTCGCGGGAGAACAACGAATTTGCGCCCAGACGCTTTAAGCGTATGGAATAACCCGTTGTCTTCTTCTTCTCATCCTCATCGCCATCGCTGTTACGCTCGAATTTCCAATCTCTGCAAACAAATGAAATCGATTCAATATAATATAAGTAAATATTTATATGTATATATATGATGATTACTTACTTTGGTGGCTGTTCCTCAAGGCCGCGATTCCAGTTCTGCAACCAATCACCATTATCGGTGTTTTGTTTATCACTAGCCTGTTGAAAATTGTTTTGTTTATGCATATACATATTTATAATTAATATAATTGGTTCAAGTGGCAATTTCGAGGACATTGAGATTATCTTTATGCTTACCTTAGTCCAATAATTGATATATACATTTCGCAACTCATCATCCGGACACTGCTCCGATTGTGGACTGTTTGGTGGACTTTTGGGGCTGTCTCGAGGCGTGTCACGTCGAGAACTGGCCAAGGATACAACACGACTGGATTGATTTGATTCCCGTTGCGCCTCGCGCAACAAACGCAAATATTCCTCACCATTGCTAAAAGGCAGCGGGGTTATTCTGTCGGGACTCTTAATGCCAGCCATGGCGGCTGTATTGCTTAATTCAATCCAAGATTCTGTAAAATACATAAGAATTCAATAAATTTAGTTTTCAAATTAAGCAGCAGTTATAACTAGTGTTGGTAAACAAACAAATTAACAGCACTGCCAAAAGCCACAATATGTTCCGCGTTCTTAGTTCAAACAAAGCATGCAACGTAGCAGCAGTTTATTCATATATACATATTAATGTATGCGAGTTGACAAGGCAACAAAGTGAGAAATTTTTTTTAATGTGTTTGCTTCTTTTCGCCGGCAGACTTTTGTTGTTGTTTTTTTTTTAATTAAGTTTGTTATGGCTTTTTTCGGCTGTTCTAGCTTTTTATTTTGTTGTTTGGCAACAACGTCAGTTATTTTTAACAGCTGCGCGTAGATGGATAGAATAAATAACCAAAATGCCGCCCCCATTGTTTTTGTTGTGTTTGCTTTTGTCTTTTACATATGTGTGTGTTCGTGTGCATGTACGTATTTGTGGGAGCGTGCGCGCCATTGATAAGGTAAACAAAAAACACAATTTCCGTTTTAGTATATGTAGAAAAAATGCATGTTTTGTTTTGTCTGGTATATGGTTATCAACAAATTTCTAATTTCTAGTTAAACAGGCGATTGCAAATAAAAAAGCGTGGAAAATGCATGACAAATGCAACAGCAACCATTGAAAATCACCAACAACTATTTAACAAATACATTTAATTACACCACAGGTTGCAAAATGTCACTCACGTGGCAGACCGATCATCTTTATGTACTGACAACCAAATATATACTGAAATTCACAGACCAGATCAGACTTTCACAAATGCAAACTAATATTTAACAGGTAGCCCCTGGTCTATGTTTGTCCAGGTAAACCCAAAACAATAACAAAGGCGATCCATTAACAGGTACCATTGCAAACAACAATAATAAGGGTAGACTTTGCCTTGCTGACTCACGGCACGTAGGCAAAGTGCCTCTCTTTCACTCTCTCTCTTTCTCCTTATAATTGTGCGTGAGTGTGAGTGAGTGCATCATGCGCAGCTGTTAAACCCTGAGCCGAGTCTCTCAAGCGTTGAGCCCAATGAACCGCCTTTTGTTGACTTCGTATAGGTATTGGGCTCAGATTTGCTCGCTTTTATCAAACAGACATATACACATAAATAAAATACATATTATAATATATGTACATATACATACACACGTTTTTGATAATAAACCCGAGCGTCATACACAAATTGCGGCTAGGCTAAAGTCGCAATTTCTGGACTATGCGAAAAAGCAAAAACAAAAAGCAAGTGCTTAAAGGCAAATGCCCTCCCACAATTGCCTTTAAATGAACTTTGTAAACACATTTAAATACGTACAGTCAAAATAAGCTGACTTGACGTCAATTAGGCGAAATAAGATAAATTTAACAATAAACGAATTTAAAGTGCAAGTGCAAAAAAAATGGAAGGCATGAGAGGGACACGTATGAATGGCGACTTCTTTCTTCTTTGCTCTTTGATATTCGCCTTTGTCTGCGGCGAAGTTGCGAGTCTTTGTTGTTGCTGTCGGTTTGACGGCTGCTGCGCAAGAGAGAGAATGAAGTATTGTAAACAAAACAAGAGTGACAACAACAACACAAAGTGGAGCCTTGAAATCGTATATGGGCAAGTGCAATGGGAGATGTGGATACAGTTAAAAACACACATATATAGTACGGCATATATATATATAGTACTCTTACTACAACAAACAAATCAAAACCAACATCTATTTTTAACTAGACACAAACAATAATAACAATAACAACACGTCAACAACACTCGTATGTGCATTGTTATTATTATTGACAAATACCCACACTCAACACAGACACATTCACATATATACGTTTATGTGCCTGTGTATGTATGATCGCAAACTTACCACCCAGCAAATCTTCAGTCGATTTTGGTGTCGTAGACATTTTGTTTTTCTGTGAGTGTTTTTGTTTGTGTATGTTATGGTACGATACGTTGGTACAGCAGTCAAAATTCTTTTATAGCTTCGTTATTTTTGTACTAAACACGTCGACTAATGATAACTTGTTTCTTGTTATTGCGGCGTACGATTAAATTTATGTAGATTAAACTAAACTTTTTGCCACAACGGCCCTTTTATTGCACATATGCCGTCGTCTCTCTGTGTTTGTGTGTCTCTGTGTCTGTGTTTGTTTCGGTTAAGTTGTATGCGTGAGAATATGCGTTTTACTTTTTGCAGTTCCTGTTCCGTCTTCACTGCTTGCTTTATTTCTTGTGCTTTTGGCTAACTTAAGCAGCTGTCGTTTGCTCTATGCTCTTGAGTTTAATTAATAATATGCGCTTTAATTTAGTACAAATGTAGTATAATACACAATTTCCTTTTACGCACGCTGCATAAAAACCTAATGCGTAGTTATTTCAAAGCTGCTGGAAGCAGCAGAAAACACAAACGGTTCGTTGAAAAACACGAAGATGACTGTTCGCAAGCACAACAAAAATACGACGAGACGAAAACAAAAGCGAAACACGAAGAAGAAGAATGTCAAACTTAACAGTAGTTGACGGCGTTGCCAGATAGATCCAATTGCAGAACTGTTATCGTTGTAAAACTTTTATTAACGTGTTTTTAAAAACAAATCAAATGTTTGCAAATCACTTTTAGCCACGTTACGCACAAAATAAAAGTTATTGCCCTGAACAATGTCGATTGGCGAAATGTACAAATCCTTTTGTGGGTCGTATTGCGCACGACCCAATAATTTGAGGAATTCGTGCCGCTCTCGCAGTCGGAATTCGCGGGAGGCCAAGAGTTCTGGACACTGCACAATCTGCTTATGGCTTAGTCCCATGTCATTGTGGACATAGCTGAATCGTTCAATAATGTCGTCCGGTGCTGTAGAGTATAATAACCGGTGTTAGTGAAGTATATATTTTAGAATTACTCTACTTACATATCATCATTAGACGTGGCTTGCGGACAATCAGCGACTGAAGCTCCTTGGAACTGAAACCCATTTCTTCGCGCAGCGTAAACACAGATTTGCGTATATGCTCCATGTTATAGGTAATAAGGCGTGGCTCTTTTGTGGCCAAAAGGCGCAGATCATGAGCACTTAAGTAGAATTCCTTTTGAAAGTAGCCCAAACGACGATCAATTCGACGAGTGGAGAACATCAGCCAATATGGATTGTGTGTTAAAATACGTTGTCGTGCCTCATCCGAGAATCGTTTACTTTTTAGGTACTCCATACGGATCTGCAAATCATCCAGATCTTCCTTAAACAATAGTGGATTCTTTGTAATCATTTTGCCAAAGTCGTCTGGCGATACACCCTGATCCGCAAGGAACGTCAAATATGGCTTCACATTCTGCTCGAAATCCAATTTCAGAACAAAGTCGCCCAGGCCCTTTCGACGTTCAATACTGTGCAGATCTACGCCCAGGCTCAGCAGCTGCTGCAATGTCACTGAGTTGTTTACGTGGGCAGCGAGATTAAAGGTGGGCACCTGCGCCTCTCGGTTACCAAAATCTAGTGCAATATCTTTCTGGTTTCTCTTTTGCTCAGCTAGCCGGTGTTCTGTTGACATGTCAGGCTGTGCCTGTTCCACCGGTGCTCGGTCGTTGACTTCATTTTGTACACCTCTTAAAGCTCTTAAATGTCGGATTTGTTCGCCGATTGTATAGCATTTTGTTGTAATTTGTGTGTGATTCTGAATTTTACTAATATTACGTATCCATGAGCAAAACATGACTGACTGCGCTGCCAGAGTTTTAATTTTGCTATATAAAAACAACGTTAGTGCTGGAAAGTGCAAGTTGAAATTGTATCCAATTATCGATAGTATCTTTCATTAATATGTCATCGACGATATATCGCTATTTAAAAGAATATAAAGAAACAAACCGAGTTAAAACAATTTGATTAGATTTAGATATTGAAATTTAATTATAAAGGGACAATTTTAATTTTAAAAAACTAAAACACCTCTTGGCAGGTGTGCGAAACTTATTACATCTTGCCGTGCCTAAAATATATTATCCCCAAAAATATCTATCAGCCTATCGATACATCAATATTTTTGCAACAATCGTAATCAGACATTCCGATCTTGTTTTTTCTTGTTCCATTTTGTGTTCTTTTGATAACCAAATTAAATTAAATAGGAATAAGACACATTTGTTGTGGTACATTTCCAGCAGCATTTATAGAAAAATAAATTAGAACATCTGGAGTTATGGAGAAGCTACGTCGTGTATTAAGTGGCGATGAGCCGACACCAGAGGAAGAGAGCAGCATCATCACTCAGGTGAAACCATATGAATTTACTTATGGCCTATTAATATTAACCACTTAATATGCATTTTCTAATACCAATTATGCACAAGTCATTTGGCTTTCCTATTGCAAAGGTGGGCTTGCAATTATATGAGTTTCAGCTCCTATCCCCTGATCACACGACCTGTTCTGTGACTCAACGCTTTATCAACGTATTTTTTTTACTGTTTATAAACTGCAGATTAATGATATGTCAACGCTTAGCTGGGAGACGCGCATAAAGGCCTTCTGTGGATGTTTTGTTTTAGGTATATTGTTATCATTTCTTGGGTCAATAGCGCTGTTTCTACATCGAGGAATCGTTGTTTTTGCCGTTTTCTATACACTGGGAAATTTAGTATCCATGGCCAGGTGAGTTGTCAACAGAATTTAACATGTTCCGGCTAATTGTTTGTTTTCAAACTTATTACAGCACGTGTTTCCTCATGGGACCCATTAAGCAGATCAAGAAAATGTTTGCGGAAACTCGTCTGATTGCCACCAGCATTGTTATTGTTGCCATTGTCATGACATTCGTATCCGCCATGGTGGTATAGTATTATTTATTTAATTTCTATTGTTTTGTTTTCATATTTATCATAATTTTTCTTTGTTTTATTTGTAGTTAAAAAAAGCTGGACTCACACTTATATTCATAATCATACAATCCCTGGCCATGACCTGGTATTCGTTATCCTACATACCCTATGCCAGAGATGCGGTTAGGAGCACAGTCTCAGCATGCTTTGAGGTGTAGTTTAGTCACATTTAATTAATCAAAAATTGTAATTAACTATCTAATATGTATTATTAATGATTTGCTTATGTAGTTGTTAAGTTTTCTTACATTTTGCAAAACAGAAAAATTGTATTAATCTAGAATTAGATCTTAGATATTCAGCTTATTAACAATTTTTTTGTTGGTTTAATATCATTTATACATACACAATATAAATTTAATTTAATCAGTACAGTTTTCATAAATTGTATGTACATTTTACATTTTAATAGAATTTTTGTGTTTTATTTATTTTTTTCTTTTCATCTAGTTAAGTTTAAATTTGTTTTTGGTTTTCTTAAAATGGCCTCATTTGTTTTTCTTCTCTTTTGGCGGCGTCAAATTACCTAGAAAAACAACGAAAAACGTTTAAAAATAATAAGTCAAACTATTTTAATTTTAATATCGTAGTGCGCTGTGCTAGGGCCATCTATTGATTTACTTCGTGGAAAATGTGCTTAACACGTTGAATGCAATTCCAAAGAGAGTGGAAAGAAAACAGTCAAAATGAGTGCGAAATGATTGGAGATTAACACACAGAGAGAGAGGCAGAAAGAAAGAAAACAGAGAGCCAATGCAAAACGTCATAGTAAACGACTAAAGAGAGCCAGCTCTCATTTAAAACATATTTGAAAATATGTTGGTTGTACCTTTAGTTGGTGAGTTCACAGCGCTGTCTCCTTGTTTTTTTGTGGGCGTTGTAGAATTCTTTTTTTGTTGACGTTGCTGCAAATGATAATTGAATTAATGTTAGGTATGTAACGAAATAGGGGGGAGATAGATATAGAAGCCTTACCTGCCACAATACAGCAACGTAGACAAATGACACCGATATTACCACCTGGACGGTCAGCCAGATCACAATGTTGATGGCTTGCGTGCGCTCAAACAACTCCTTGCCATTCTTGATGCACAGAATGGCCTCGGAGACCATAATGGCGCCGTAAACCCAACATTGGGTGCCGACGCGTTTACAGCGCGTGTCGGTGACGTATACGTAATATTGCCTGCAACAATTTCAATTGCATTAATATTTAAACAATCTATATTAGTTTGTGGCATAACTTACCTAACTGATGGCGCTACAAATAGACCAATGAACACTAAGCGTCCAATAACAATAAAATGACTCGGAGGCATCTCAAAAATGTGCTTCAAGAAGAACGTATTCAGTTCGGTGACCTGCCAGAATATGACCAATTGTATTACGGCCGCAAATCTCATGGCAGTTGACTTGGGGTCAAGCCAGCGGATTGCTGACCAGCTCTCTGGTGTGAACTGGAGCATGGCACGCTTGATTTTGCCGGTTGTCGTTGATATATCCTTAATGCTAGCCCATTTGTATTCACGCATTTCGAGTATTTTACAGATTTTGAGGCCCACCCAGATGCCAAGGCCATTACAGATGATCACATCGAGAATGAGAGCATCCCACCAGCACTCAATGAAATTAGGCAACAAGTGAGCAAAGGTTATTTCGGTTATTTCCCACATCACAGATATGGCCCACAAAATGCCCATGTGACGGATGAGTACGGCCTTAAAGGCCCATCCCAGAAAATGTCCCCATGCAAAGACATCCAAATGACCCTTAACACGTTCCCAACTAATATCTGAACAATTAACGCCGTATTCCTAAAAGAAAATTAAGCATCATTAGCATATGCATGGTCATTACATTTTGAATTAATATATAATTACCTTCTCCATGTCTATATGAAAGTTTTTCAACTTTGGATCGATCCAATAGAATATATTCCGTATGGTGGAATAATTTTGAAACATGAGGAACTGTAGCATGAGGAGATACAATACGGAGCAGCCAAAAAGGATGCGCCAAACGGCCGGATGCGGTCGTGTAAATGGTCCATTCGGAAATGCAATTACCGAAATGATCAGAAAGAAGAATACAATGCACAAAAGTCCCGCCCAAAGGTTGTCATCTAAGTTTGCTTCGTTTCTGTAAATGTTAAAATATTCCATAATTATTGTTATGCATTTTCTTGCTCATTATTTTGTTTTAATTGTTATTGATATTGTTGTTGTTGGCTTTGTAATATTTTCCTTTTGTTTTGGTTAATCTGATTTGGACTTTGGTACAGCTCGTTCGTTTACGGGTTGAGTGACCTTTCATCGAAATCGAAACGATTATGCGTGTGTGTACTTGATAATTTGAAACGAAACGAGATTTCGTTTCGGGACCATGAGGAGGCTCATCAATGACTATATCGACACATTTGGCAACGCACAACGCGTGTTGTACTCTATCCTAGAGATACTTGTTGATTTGAGACGTGACACGAAGTTTGTTTTATTCGATAAGAGTTATTTAGAGCAAGTGTAAGAAGTAAGCTATATCTATTGAAATCTTATAAGCCAAACAGATCATATTATTAAAGTGTCGCCCATCTGTTGAAGTTTTCTACATAATTTCTCTTCAGAAATAAGAGATATAGAATATCAAGGCAAAATATAAATTTACACAAATTTAATAGCTTAATTTATTTTATATTAATTTGAATGAGTTCTTTTTCTAATATTCTAAATAACTTTTATTCAATTATTACTAAAAAATTTATTAATTTTTGAACTTTTGTGATATTGTCGTGTCGTGTCTGTCACTCGCTTATCTCTAGGATTCTCTTTCGAAAGATAGAATTTTCTAAATAATTTCGATTTATTACTAGATTACTAGAAATTTTTCAAGTTTTATAATTGTTATTATATTGTTGTGTCGTGACACGCCTCTATGTTTCTAGCCATGATCTTTTTCAGTTCTGATTTTATGATAAACAGTAAATATAATTTTATGTACTTTTTGTATATACCGTGACACACGCATCCGTCTCTAGCTTCCTAATCATGACACTTTTTCTGTTCTGATTTTCGAAAATGCTTAAAGAGTCAATCAAGGTTGACTGGCACATTTCAAGGAGAGCGCAACAATTGTTTCACTTTTTTTTTGACGTTAGTTCGCCAAGTTAATGTTAACCGCTTGGCCGAAAATAGAAAGATCGATATCTGAACACCGAGTGGCGCCACAACAAATCTCCGACTGCACTTACCTGACAAATGCGGTATACATGACCGCCAGCACGGAGACGGCCAAAAGGGTAATGGTATGCGGCTTATAAAAGAAATCCAAGGAAATATCATCCACTGGCCGTTCATTGACAATAACAAAGGTCTGTGCAATTTCCTCTTTACGTTTGTTGCCATTGCCATTACCGTTACCACTTCTAGTGGCACTGCCACGACCATTGCGTTTTGTTGGTGTTGTCGGTGCACTAGATGCACCGGATTTGTACTTTGCAGATGCTATGCTCTGGTCCCCACTAGAACTGGGACGCTTCTCACCAGTTGGTGTACCGCGTGAATTGGAACGTTTCTTCATGGTTTCTGTTGTTACACTCTTCTGAATTCAATTATCAGTGTCGTTTACGTCGTTGATGGCGTGATAGTAGTGATAGTATTATTGGGTTAACACGCGGGTAGAGCAGCGGGTTGCGCAACATTCGTTCCACAATTTATAAGATGCTCAGCTCTTTAAGACGTGATATTCGTTGAAGCTCAGCTTTCCGGCAGTAGCGCTTAATGATTATTTAATTGTTTTATTCAATTGATTGAAGTTTTATTTGATGATATTGCTTGTGTTGTTAGTTAATCAGCATGCTGCACGGCGCTTTCGGAGAGTGTGAGAGCAAAATACCTGCTAATCTGACACGCACTTGCCGGGCAGCAACTACATACTACAATTTTTGTTGTGGTGCTGCAAATAAATTAGTAGGGCTGCTGATATTTCGATATAGTATCGATATATCGGTAAATATTTTTTTCGTGATGATATATTTTTGCATGATAAATTTTCTGATACTATCGTCAATTTCGATATATTTGGATGATATTTTATTTAATATGTCCGTATTTTAGGAGGTTTATGGCAGTGGCTTAACAGACAATTGTTAATTTAACGGCGACGCAACAGTGCTAGTGCCGAGGAAGTGGGACGTCTGCTGCAGCACAGTCACCTCATCAAACATGAACGAATACGGATGAACTTGTTCAGTATTTCGTTCATTTTGTTCAGTTGGTCGATGGTTCGTCAATTAATGTGTAGCCCTGGTTAACAGCTGATTTGCTTATACTGATTGAATGACATTAAATATTGTTTAAAACTTTAAATTCTTATCAACAATGTTAGACAACGTTAAAAATGTCATCGTGGTGCTCTCGGGAAAAGGCGGCGTGGGCAAATCAACAGTTAGCACGCAATTAGCCCTGGCATTGCGTGCAACAGGCCACAAGGTACATGACTCTCTTATCTATTAAATCACATTGTTATAGTAAATGTTTTTAACTTTTAGGTAGGCCTGCTGGACATAGATCTATGTGGTCCCAGTGTGCCATATTTGCTGGGTCTCGAGGGCAGCGATATTTACCAATGTGACGATGGCTGGGTGCCCATTTATACGGATGAGAGCAAGACTCTCGCCGTCATGTCCATTGGATTTCTACTCAAGGATCGCAGTGATCCAGTAATTTGGCGTGGACCCAAGAAAACGATGATGATTAAGCAGTTTTTGACGGACGTCAAATGGGAAGAACTAGACTATCTAATCATTGATACACCTCCCGGCACTTCAGATGAGCACATCACAGTTATGGAATGCATGCGCGAGGTTCCCTGCAATGGTGCTATTATTGTCACTACGCCTCAGGGTGTCGCCTTGGATGACGTGCGTAAAGAGATAACATTCTGCAAGAAGACTGGCATGAAGCTACTGGGCATTGTGGAGAATATGAGCGGGTAAGCCAATGCACCTAAACGGATTAACTGATAAGCTCAATAGATAGTTAAAGCAATTAAAATGCTTAGTACTGTCTATACTTTTTATTAAGCTTAATCTAGGTCTATTGTACTAGTAGAAATGACCTGGAGTGCAATGCAATACTATAACATGACAGCTCAATAGAAGTGCACTTATAATAAAACTTGGAAAGCACCTTAAATGGTCTTAATTCTACTAATTTAATTATCTATTAAGCTAAGCAAGGCAAATGAAGTTAGTTGAAGAAACTAAACTGTCTTATATCACCTTTAAGCCAGTGTCATTGTAGTGTGTAAGACTTTAAGAGCTGCCCAATAAAATTTGATGACAAGTCCATCGATTTGCACTTATAAAGAGCTTTGAAAGAACCTTAAGCTGGCTAGAAGCTATTAACTATCTTTTGAGCTTCTCTAAGCTAGTGTCTTTTGTTGTTAACGATTAATCAAATCTGTAGCAATTGAGATTTAAATTGTATTTGTTTTTAATCCACAGATTCGTTTGTCCGCATTGCACGGAATGCACCAACATATTCTCCTCGAATGGCGGCGTGGAGTTGGCACAGATGGCACAAGTGCCACATTTGGGCACATTGCCCATCGATCCACGTCTGGGCGTCTTGGCTGGCACCACGGCTTCGGTGTTAAACGAGCTACCCGATTCGAGTACATCGATAGTATTGCGCGGTATTGTGCAACATTTAGATGCGCTGACGATGACAGTGCCAACACCTGTTTAAGTATAAGTAGACCCTCCCAGAAATAACCAGATATATATAGGAACTATATATGTATCAATGTATATTTAAGACGCAAGTTGTGAGTAGATTTCGTTATCTTTTATTACAGTTAACCAAAAATCGGGGCCAGGCGGCAACGGTACTACTAACAGCTTTGGTATTTCATTTCATTTTTGTTGTATATGTAAATATGTAATTGAAGTAAAAATAAAAAACGCTTAAAGGAATGTGTTATCAGTGCTGTACGATTCTTATGTAGATCTTGTAGATTCTTGTGTAGATCTCATAAATTCATCTACACAAAGTATTCACTTCATGTATTTACTTCAACGTGTAAACGCCAAAATAAAGATAATTTCTTCTTGAACTCAAGTTAATACTATATTGTTTTACTATATAATAGGTTAATTTTGTTTGTTTAACTCTGTAGAAGCCATATTATCACAATGCATACTCAATTAGATCTTTATATAATACAAAATAATAATAAATAATTATAGATATATTTTAGTTTTCTCCTTTTCTTTTCGTTTTGTTTCGTTTCTTTTTAGTTTTTTTTTTGTTGATGAAATCAATTTGCAAAATAACAGATTCTGCTGGAGCATTGTCTTTAGGCGAGAGTCAATGAAACAAAAGTTTCTGTTACATATTCTGGAAACTACAAAATTAAAAAAAATTCAGTAAGCTACAGTGAAGCAAGCTCGACAGAAGGAGACCCAGTACTTTTTGAGTGCAAAGCGTTTGCTATAGATTTTTCTTCAATGTTGCGTACCATGCAATAGATGGCACCACTACGAAGTTAATTAACACAGATGTCGCTAGCGTCTCTTCTTCTTCCTTTTGCCCGTTACATTGTTATTTGAATAACTTCCGCGCTTATAATCCGTTTGGGATGAAATTTTCAGGACAGGCTCGGACTATAGTGTATATTATATGTATGTACCAAAAATCGCTAGGCGCTAGCTTTGAAGGTGCTCTTGTAATTCGACTTTGAAAAATCTAAAACAAACTTGATCAATGGGAGATATAAGTAGATGTACCTACATGCCAAATTTGGTGTCTCTAGCTCTTGTAGTCTCTGAGATCTAGGTGACACAAAATGGGACAGACAGACAGACATGGCTATATCGACTCGGCTGTTGATGCTGATCAAGAATATATATACTTTATGGGGTCTGCCCCGCCTCCATCTGCCTGTTACGGACATTTTTTTTTGCACAAACTTAATAGACCTATTTGTATATTTTTAAAGTGCTGAGTATAATTAAAATCTATTCCACAGATTCCTTGAGTTGCTTCTGTGCCAAGTTGTGGACATCGGGTTTTTCGATGCAGCTCTCAAGATCGAATATATGTGTAGTCTCGCTCACGTTACACTCCGAATGAGGTACCGAGTTGCACATTGTCTTACGACCCATGGAGTACATGCTCTTTCGGCGTTTGTAACACAATACGACAGGACCCACTACCAATATTATGAAGACTAAAATTACTGTAATTATGGGATAGATGTTTTGTAGTATTATTTGTATCAAGCTTGATGGATGCATTGCATCATTTGGACTGGCACTGGCCAAACGGTAATCTTTATCTGTAACGATTGTCTCACGATGCCAGCTGGTCGATTCCGGTGTCAATGGTGCCGGGGATGAGGTGGCCAAGTGTCCGGGATGTTCAGTGGTTGGAGCTGGAGAGGAAGAACTACTAAAAGTGCTGAAAATGTTGCTACTGCTGTCCTCTTCCGGATTATCTACGACTGTCACGGTTGTTTCCTCGATATTGTCAGCGGTTTGTTTTTCCTCCTCGACAGCTGTGCTTGTTGCTGGTGTCGAAGTGGAACTAAACATATCCTCTGTGCTCTTTGTTTCCAAGCTATCCCTAGTAACGGTCTCATAATGCACCATCTCGGGGAGCTCTGGCTCTATGCTTTCATTCAACGACTCTTCTGTGGTTTCGATCTCTGGAATATCTGGGATTTCCGGAATCTCCGGGATCTCTGGTTCAATTGGTTTCTCAGTTGCCTCCTCAACACTGGGAAGCTCTGTAGTCATTGTGGATTCTTCATCTTCATCACTTGTGCTGCTGCTAGAGATCGTTGACCATTTCTTCAGTATAGCCGTGAACTGTTCCAGCTGCTCTCTTGTAAACTTTAGAGTTGCGGAACTGCTCGCCACCACAGCGGCTTCTGTAGTTGAGTTTGCAGCTGTGGTTGATGGAGCAACTGTGGTGCTAGTAGTGCTAGTGCTGCTAATGGTGGTTGTATTGCTGCTAGTGGTGCTTGGCATTTCCTCCAGCTCAGACGGACAAATGGGACAACATTCATCAGCTTTTTTAATGGGATTCTCGCATTCGAGTGGCTTGCAAAACGGTTCATAGCAATCTTTAAAGCCATCCA
Source organism: Drosophila neotestacea (assembly GCA_035044365.1). Lineage (NCBI taxonomy): Eukaryota > Metazoa > Arthropoda > Insecta > Diptera > Drosophilidae > Drosophila > Drosophila neotestacea. The sequence continues at coordinate 4,925,196 of JAWNMD010000273.1, read as the reverse complement.
AGCACGTGCATGTGACGCAACCATTTCCCTGTGTCCATTTTTCGTTATTGAACTTGATGTCACCATCGTCCGTTAGACAATTGGGTGAACTCTCATCCGCTTGATATGGACAGGTATCCATACACAGTTCCTTACAGCTGATGCACTTGGTGCATTTGTCTTCCCAATAGGTTTTCCCACATTCCTGTGGCTTTTTGCCACATTTGTATTCAGTGCAACAACTGCCCGGCTGTCCGTTGCCCTGATTTAATTCGATGATGACCTCATCCGCTTTACACTGAGGTCTCTTGAGGCATTCCTTGCAACGGCAACGTGGCATATTGCAACATTTCGATTGGAGATCATGTTTAGCTCCAGTGTCATCATTCAACTGGATTTCAGCGAATTCCTTGATAATGATATTGACGCTATCGGCTGGACATTCCTCGGTTTCCGTTTCCGGCTTCTTCGGGCAATCGATCCAATCGCATTCGTCAAAATATGATTCAGAGTCTGCAATTAAAGAGGTCGCAAAAGCTTAATTAACACCTAAGTGACAGGTTTCCAAATGATTGATAAGCTTGCGAAATTCCGAAATTGTGGACAGCATGTGGATGCTATGTGTCTTGTATGTGCTCGCATGTCTACAAATATTTAATACAACTGTGTGTGTTCTTAACATGAGTGTGTGGATCGTATGTGGATTGTAAGTGTTTTTGACTCAACAAAGTGTGGTTAGGCTTGATTAAAGTGTGAATATGATTATAATTAAATATAATAATGGGAAAAATGTGTGGATTGTAAGTGGATGTTAAGTGATTTTGGCCGATAAAATTGGTTTAATATTTACGTTCAGTTTGAATGAAGTCTGAATTTGGCTAAAGTTAATAAAAACGAGTTTGATCTGTGGATGGTATGTGAAACTTGGCGATAAGCTTAAGTTGTAATGACATTTCTGAATTGAATTGCTTTATAATCACGATGAATTCAATTTGCAAGTTAATTTCTTAATTTGAAACAAAGTTTTTTGATTTGCATTTGAAGTTGAAAATTTTTAATTCGCATTTAAAGTTGAAAGACAGAAACACAAATTTCATATACAGATTCAATTGCATCTTGATATAAAATGACAATGAAAGATTTTAGAGGGTAGGGGACCCTGATTTGAGTTGACTTATCATTGAAGTCATCGTTGTCGATTTCTGCAAAATCAAATTACACTGACTTTTTTTTCGATCGCTGCACTTGCAACTCGCGAACGCGGCGGCTTGTAACGGTGGTTGTTGCGGATGCTGTTGCAGTGCTCACTTGTTGCATTTGGCCGCCCACCCCTCCATTAAACGGTATTTATTGAACACATTCACTTGGACCGCGTACACTTATCTACTTTGTAGAATAATTTATTGGGATCAACAGTTGATTCGCGCCTTAAAAAATCGCAGTTTTCGTACGGATTTTTCAATACTTTAAAAAGAAACAATGGGCAGAAATCCGTACGAAAACAATTGAACTGATTATAAACTACCCGATTACTTTAACATTCATGACCGATAATTCGTGGTGGCTGGTCGATAATATATTAGCAACTGCGATTTTTTAAGGCGCGAATCAACTGTTGATCCCGCTAAATTATTCTACAAAGTAGGATTATAAACGTTAATATTTACTTCATTACGATCGAAAAATTAACCAACGGTTCGTGTACGCGGTCCAAGTGAAGGTGTTCAATAAATACCGTTTAATGGAGGGGTGGGCGGTCAAATGCAACAAGTGAGCGCTGCAACAGCATCCGCAACAACCACCGTTATAAGCCGCCGCGTTCGCGAGTTGCAAGTGCAGCGATCAACACAAAGTCAGTGAAATTTGTTTTTGCAGAAATCGGCAAGCGTAGTGTTGGTGTTTTTTTTATTTTATTTTTTTTGTGTGTGTTTGAGTGTAAAAGTAATAAGAGGATATGCTTATAAATATGAATGCGAGTTATTAATGCTACTTATTTATTCAGCATCCGCAATAACCACCGTTACAAGCCGCCGCCATCGCGAATAGCAAGTGCAGTGATCGAAAAAAAAGTCAGTGTAATTTGTTTTTGCAGAAATCGGCAAGCAATAAACCCTTCGTCTGATGGGGACTTGTGTTGGCCCCCCTCCCCTGATTTAAATCATGATGCGTAGTGTTGGTGTTTTTTTTATTTTTTTTTTGTGTGTGTTTGTGTGTAAAGCGCAGCAATCAAAAAAAAAAGTCTGTGTAATTTGTGATTTAAATCTTTATGCTTAGTGTTGTGTTTTTTTATTTAATTTTTTTTGTGTGTGTTTGTGTGTAAAACTTATTAAAAGGTCTGCTTATAAATATGAATGAGAGTTAATAATTATTTATTCGTTGGTAAGCTTACTACTTTTTGATATTAATAGAATAAGTATCTATTCATATTATATATTCATAAAGAAAAAGAGGTTTATATTGGAGAATAGTAATTAAGTCTACGAAGTGAAATTAAAATGAAGTACCATGGGTACCTACGTAAGTACCTACATATGTACCCATACGACAAGTGATATGGATGACATGTGTATCCTATGTGAAAGTGCTCTATCATAATCAAAGAAGTTTTTTATTTAATTCTAGAGCTAGAGCATAGTTCAATGGACTAATCAATGACACGTTCCTCTATCTATCACTATAAAATTTTCTATACAATATACAAGTGTGTCTATCAGCTGATTGTCTTTAATATCAGACCGACCGCATTAATCAATCGATGTTTAGGTAAATTTATAAAAATTGCAATTTGATTAGCCACATATTGTGGACCAGTTGACCAAATGCTAAAAAGATCGTGAATGGGCGGACAACAAGTGCCCAGGGACAGCCCCCGAAAAAAAAACAAAAATGAAAATTGGGATACAAAGTACAAAGAGGCATACTCTCGTTTATTTATTGTTATTGATTTTTGACATTTTATCATTGAATTACTGAATACTGAATACTGAAGCGAGGTGTGGGAAAGAGGAGAAGAATGGAAATGGAGATGCTAGGGGAAGAGAGTGAGAGAAATGTGGATTGGCATTCAAGTACAATAACAAAACAAAAAAGAAACAATAACAAAATGTACAAAAAATAAATAAATATTTTTGTGTTTGATTTTGGTCAAGAATTTCTTTGCACCGATCAATCGAATCGATCGATCGATCCATAGATATTGCGATCTCTTTTCTTTTTCCATCGAACCAATAATTTTCAATGTGGCATATCACGTTCTATTTTACAGATCGTTCAGGTTTATTATTATTATTATTGTTATTATTATTATTATATGGTTTGCCCTTTACAAAGTGAGTCGCAATTGATTACAAACTTTCCTAAATATCATCGAGGCTATTGATTTGTTTTCTTTTTGTTGTGCTTGCGTTTGTTTTTTGTTTATGATAAATTGACGTCATATGTATAACCGCATATAGGTGAAGCGTAGCGCATTCAATTGAACATAATTTAAAATAGATATAAGTTACGCTATCAGACAAATGTGATCTCTACACATATGTACAAACATGTACGACAATATGTTGAACGGGTCTTTGTACCCTATGCTGAGAGTTTTATCATATTTCGACTCTCGAAAGTGCGTATTTCTTAAATGTTAATATTAAAGATATGTGCCTGAAACTGAGGATAGTTTTTATACATCTTTTTGTAAATCGGATAACTACAATACATGGTATAAGAAAAGGATGTTATTTGACAAAATTTCTGCAGATATCCTATGCAAGTCATAGTTAAAACTGAAAAGTTATGACTTTCATGAGATATCTGGAGAATTTTTTCAAACACAAATGCATTTTATTCCTTTTTCTATAGAGTCAGGCTACAATATCTTATGAAATATCATCTTCAATTATTAGTATTACAAATAAATAGCTAATTTCCATTAAATAAGCTTAAACAATTCTCAAGTCTTTCTAGAATACTGTATACTATACAAATACCTCTTAAAAATTTGACTAATTCATACCATACTACTGATCTGCACAAAATAAGTCGAAAACAAATATTTGTATGAAAAACTTGTTCAATTTCTTAGATATTTGATCAAACTCACTCTGAGTTTCTTTAAGCTCTATTGATTCTGATGAAGTCTCGAAAGAATGGGACTACTTATACTTTTTATTTGTATTTTATCTATTTACATAAATGTATAATTATGTATATCTTTTGGCTCCGGTAAACAATGGGTCGAAAACTGAGTTATGCTTTCAAAAAAACCAAAAGAAATCATAATTATATTAACAAATTAGCTCCATATCATTAAGTTATGTTATACAGATTCTTTTGTAATCATTTGCAAGGGTATTAAGTCGGTCGTTAGCATTCGCCAGATAACAGATTCATTTGTTATGATGTTTTTATTGTGAATCGCATAGAAGGGCGTCACGATAGTTTGCGTGATCTGCGACAAAGTGGAAAAAAAGTGGAATTCTAGGGCAGGCAATGGTTATGATACGATTACACGTACTTATGATTGAGTGATGGATGGTAAAGGGAGGTTGTTGGAAAGAGAGGGAATCAATCAAGCTATAGATCTGCAGAATTTACAAAATTCATTCTGAAACGAATCGAAGCTCTGGAAAAACGCTATAAAACGAATTAAATGTTGGCTCAGCGTAAAATGAAAGAACAAACTTATACAAAAAAGAAAAAAAAATCACTTTGGATGTGCTTTCTTTTCGCTTTTCTGCTATTCGCTTTTCAGTTCAGTTCAGTTTTTTTTTGTATTATTATTTGTTTCATATTGTTGAGTTTATTGACCCGATTGGTCAGCAGAAAAATGGCAAGATACGCAGTTTAAGCTGGTAAAAATAAAAAAAAAAACTGGTAAATAGACACGTTCAAAGGTCTACCAACTTGATGCAAATTAACTAGGCACATATCCGTCTTCACAATTGGGTCGACTACTCTCATTAGCGGTTTCGTAGGTGGTATTTGAGATACGGCTAAACGAATACCAGAAGTGCTAATTACGTCACTTTCTGGCAGTGTTGTTGTTAATCTTATTGTTGTTGTTATGAGAATTCACATATTTCATATATCATGTTGTTTTTTCTCTCGTTTTTTTTGATTGATCTACAGTCGAAGGTTGCATGCAAAAGTGCAATCTGTTTTCCAGTTTCCAGATGAAACAACCGAGAGTCTCTACATACGTAAACTTCTAGCGTCATCGGCATTTTACAAAAATAAATAAATACATTTTTATTTTAGTACAATTAGCTTGGCAAGTTTGTTGACACGCCGCACCGTCCGCCGTCCGTCGCCTCTGTCAGCCTCGTTGCTGCTGCCTGACATGCAAAATTACTTAAAGACTGAGCAAAAACAAAAAAAAAATCAAAAACAAACTAAAAAAAAAAGAATGCTTAAAACATGAAGAGGAGGTCGCCGTCTCGTATCTTAACTACAGCTTTGCTTTAAGGTCGAGAGGAGAAACAACCAGTAAACATTGCCAGAGCCGTTACAACAACTCCACAGCCTGAAATAATTGAAGTTTCAGTCTCTTAACTTAACTTAGATCTAACTGCGCGTTTACACACTCCACACTCCAAACCGTAACCGAAACCAAAACTGAACCCAAATTATACTTAAAATTGTCAAAATATTTCTGTATTTGCCCCTACCCACCCCCTCTTTAGAAAGACACGTCAATCACGTTCTGTAAATTTGTTCATAATTATTGTCGTATATCATTTGTCAGGCTTTTGGGTCTGCTTTAAAACAGACAAATTTGACAATGTTTGAAAATCATTAAATTGTCTTTGCTATAATTTATGGATGCGCACAACAGTTGATTGTGTTTTAAATTTACGTAAAAGCTTCTCTTTTCTTCACTTCGCACTGCTAATGCGCAATAATAAATAGTATATTAAATGTTAAAAACTTAACGTATATCAGCAAGTGCTATTAGACTTTCCATCAAACATCAAGATCAAGGGAGCTTTTGCTCCTTATCAATTTTCTACTCTCAACTGACCTTTCTTTTTGTGTGCTTTTACTCTTTGGCGGGCTCCTTTTCTTTTATTTCATAGTGCTACAAGAATATCTTGACAAATAAATGCACTATTATTATTTTATTTTATTTATTTAACGATGACTTATTTGTTTTGCATGAGCGAAAGTGAAAATGTTGGCCTGACTTTTGTGACATGTCTCAGTTTAGGTTTTTTCGTTGATGATTAATCGATGGAAATGTGAAAAAAAAGATACCTGTAACTTTCCAATTTTCAACTATTTTATTGCATTTATTTATTGAATGCCAACTACGTTGACCAACCATATTTTATTGTTTTTCCATCCTTGTGCTACAAACTAAAGTTTTTTTAAGATATCATTAATCCCTAATAGTTAAGTTTTATTACATGTAAATGTTTATTTTATATTTGATAATCAAGATAGCTAAAATTCTTATATTTATTACTTTTATAATTACGCTTCAAGTATTATGTATTGTTATTAACCAATATATATAACAATTATTATTAAAGTCAAGCAACAATTAGAATAAATTATATACAAATTTAAATTAAAAACTGTAGGCATGAAAATAAAATACTTAATAGTATAAAAGTCTGGGGGAAGTTAAAAATGATTAAATGATAAAGCTTGTGTTCTCAGTACTAAGGAAAACCCAGTAAAGTTCAATCAAATCAATGAGTATTAGTATATGTATTAATAGTATTATCTTAAGTATAAATATAAGTAGAAGTGTACTTATAAGTATAAATATGGTAAGGAATCAATACGTTATCATAATAAGAATAAGGTATTAGTATGAGTAATTCCAATACGTAGTATTAGAATAATAATTAAAAGTTGTAAACAGTAAGGATTCCTCGAAAGATACAGAAACCAACTAAAATTGCAATATCGATTGAATACAAACCCTATATCTAGTTACTGGTGTTATTGTTTTTGTTTGCAGCTGCTTAAATTTGCGTAAATTCATAAAAGTTACAATAATTTACAATTCGTTGGGTTTGCTGTGCGCAAATTTGCAGTTTGCCATTTCGGGCGCTGCCTTCGTCAATACCAATAATAATAACAACAACACTGGCAAATAAACAAGTACACACACACATTAAACTATCAAAATAAACAATAATGTAAAGCGAGGCAGGATGAAGTGGAGAACGGGGAGAAGGGGTGAGAAGAGGGAGGGTTTAACTTCACATTGAACGCATATTAATCAAGCGCATAATTTGCTGCTCTCTGGCGAGCGAACGTGAATAACGAGCGATAAAAACTTGGCAAATATAAAATGCAAACAAAATTGGTTGTAGAAATGAGCCAGAGAGTAGGAGAGACAGAGACAGAGATAGAGAGAGATAGAGATAGAAGGAGAGTGGGTGGAAAGGAGGTTTTGTGGTTATAGGGTAACTATAATGGCCGTCAGCCATTGAATTTGCAAAAGTAGTTATACATATTAAATGAAATTAAAATTACTGTTTTTAATTTATCAATTAAATTAATTCAAATTTTAAAATAAAATCATTTGTTTAAAGATCTTATTAACCTACTTAACCCAAAACATTATTGACAATTACTTTAACAAAAAAAATGAAAGAAATTATATACTATTTTATTGTATTTATTTGTTTAAATTAGTATTCTAAAAGCAATTTAATTTGTTCGTAAATTGTTGTCTTATTTAATTTTACAAGCGATTAGAGTGTACAATAAATATGCTGCTCTGAACTCTAAAGTTTATGACGTACCCAGTGTGATATTTATGTTTTTTTTTCATTCAATTCTCATGTTGGCCCAGGACTAAAATCTATTGGCAAATATGCAGCAAGCAAAACTTATTATATTTTATCCCTCTTCATATTGTAAACGAATCTGGCTATATTATTGAAATACTTGAAGTTCTGTCTGCATATTGCTATTAAGTTTACCAGTTATAACTAATTACGTCCTAATAAGAGACAATGTCGAAATAAAGTTAATTACAGCCGTAATAATCTACAGTACAGTTTGGTCAATAAAGACGGCCAGTAAGCATGCTTGAAACATTTACCAGATACTTGGGAAAATAGGTACTATATTGCACTTCCGGTGGGTGTTGCCTGTGGATTGTTTGCATATTATATTTGTTATAATCAAATATGGTATATGTATGTATATCCTACTCATCGTAGTCTACTAATGCATCATTAAGTTCCAGAATAAACGACATACAATATTTGACTTCACCACACACATGTATTTAAGTTCTTTAAGTATACTTATTTTAACTTTATTTTATGTTATGTTTTTTTAAAATGGCTAATTAATTTTAAATTTCTTTTACATTACCGCATTGTTTATTAGTAACATTATCAAATATTTTATAAATGGGATTCGAACTCGGGACCCTTAGCTTCAGAGTCGGGTACTCTATCCAGTGGGCTACAAAGAAAACCATTTCTGGTATGCCAAAATGCCTATAAGTTCTGTACAATTAGTACATATACATATTATACATATACATACATATGTATATATATGTATATACATATATTTGGCAAATAAAGTGCAGTGCGCGTTCGATCGCATGATGAGTAAAAATGGGAAGAGAGCTGCTTAAGCCTTTTTCAAGTACATAATCTCTTACGAAGTTTTTACGTAATTCTCTTCAAAATCGAAAGTTAAGATAACTGCTTATTTACGTAGAATGCAACAAATGAGTTTAAAGTTTAAACTTTAAACGAATAATCATTTGATTTGTAGACGTTTATCACAATCCTTAAGTTTGTCAACATATTTGATTTCTACTTCATATTTGAATTCTATAAGTATATATTGCGTAAGACTGATGCGGCATATTTACATATACTACTTTACACACTCATAGTTCCGTGTGTTCTTTACTGTATTTACAGGGTATACAAACTGCACTTGGCACGCACTATTCGCTAAACTTGAGACTCTTCAATCTTGACTGTGATTTGTTTGTCTAAAGTGTTTCCCACTTTTGCCACACTTACCCACTAATGATATGGCAAACAAAACTGATTATAAAATCCCCCTTAACTTTTAAAGAATGTGTATTTGTATTTAATTGTGTGTGTGTGATTGATCAATCACCTTTATAGTAAATAGTAAGGGTTGCTTAAAGTGAAATTTTTACTTTGTTGACTCGAACTTGTATTATTTATATTGACCTTCATTTCGGTATAGCTTTTATCTAATTCTATCCGGACAACTCGATGTGTGAAGAGCCCACACATACACACACACACACACACACACATACACACACACGCACCTATATGAGTGTGTGTGTTCTTTAGGTTTTTATGCGCAATTCGTTGGAAATTGCGTAAACAAAGCATTTTTCATCATCATATCAAGTATGCTTATCTTAATTATAGATCAATTATAATATATATGCTCGTACATCTGTACATATATTGTATAAAGCGACGACTAGTAGTCGAGTTCCTAAAATAAAAAAAAAAAAAAAAACAGAAGGAATTCTCAACACTAACAGTCAAAACAAAACGCTACCTTAAAAAGGAAAACAATACGATAGAAAGAGAGAGATAGAGTAGAGCGAGAGATATGGGAAAGAGAAAGATAGGACTTTGGACTACTCTGCTGATTATTGTTGTGATATATATTTTGATATTATTTGTGCTCAAATTGCAACAATTGCAAATGAAATTATGAGCCAAAAGTGTCTGATTAATGCCGGTAAATGTGTTATATGATACTATCTCTGAACAGATGTCGTTAATATCTGTTTATAATATATTTATATTGTTTTTTAAATGGACTTTACTGGCATTCAGCTGGAATACAGAAATATACACAAACTTTTATCAATACTGCATTTACATATAATTTACATTTATACATGCAGGAGAATCATTAATATGCATGACTGTGTTGTGATTCTGGTTAAGTTCTTGATACAATCTATATACGACTAAATGTGCATTTTTTTTGATCGATGTGTGGGCGTTGCCCTTTAAATGACTTTTTAAGAGACTCATTATGAAGGGCTTCTTAAGAAATTATATTGCTTTAAGCTGAAAGAACACAGAGTTGCCTAAAACTGAATACAGACTTCTCTACTTATGACGACTCGTATCTGTCCATCTGTAACTCAAAAACTATAAGAGTTATGACCAGCATACCTACAGTTTATTTATAGAAATGACATAGCATTATACTCTGGACAATTTTTAAGGATAAATGGGGTTTTTTAACGTGTTATTTTAATTTGTAACTCAGACACTTCCAACTAAAAGGGTCATTATTTAATTGTAGGACTGAGGCACTTTAACATATGTGGCCTTTTTATAAGGTAAAATCTTATATGGAAAAAGTTATCCCTATATTACTGCGGAACTATTCAAGCTACGATCAGTTAACTTATAGTGCAAATAAGCAAATAAATTTAGAATTCATACAAGGTAAAGACATTTATAGTAAAAGTCATCCCTAAATTAAAGTGGAATTATTAAGGTTGCTTCATTTAATTCTTTCCCTAAGCTAGACTTTAGTTATAAACTTCAAATAAAAACTTAAATTAACTTACTTCTTACAATGCGCGGTATTTGCTAGTCCATCAATTCGACTTGCTTCACCCCTTTTTATATAATTTATGTTTCGTCTTGGTTTGTTTTCTCTTGTCTAGTTTTCAGTTCCTGCCTCAACGCATATTAACTGTGTTAATAGTTTGTCATTTCAACAATTAATTAAATCACACAGCAAACGATTAAAGAGAATTTGCTCCACTTAATGACAGACATTAATTACTTACGTACGGACATATATACATACGATAGCGTATTTCATATATGTTCATATATATATATATTTATGTATGAGGCATTGAGCATTGCCAGATATCTGACATGTGTGAGCTCAGCTTTATAAACGATTCATTTCATTTTTGCGTACATTTGTAAGAGATATCTATCGCACATGTAATCGATGCCTTTGAAAAAAGCGAAACGTAAACGATGCACATGCATGATACCCTGTAAGATGGGAATGATACTCATGCAAGATACCCTGTAAGCTAGGAATATCATTTAAAGGGGGGCTTTAGTAGTCGAAACTGTAATGAAACTATATGAAAGTCTCGATATCAATATGTCTCAATATGTCATCTTATAAGTTGTGAAATTTTTAGTAATCACCCGTTATATACCATATGTATATCTCATTTGTTCTATATGAATATTCTCATTTATTCCATATTAATATTCTCTTTTATTCTATATTCAAAAAGTTCTCATTCAATTTGTTAATAAGCAAACAGTTTATAGAGTACATAATTTCTTATTTTCTTACAGTTTTTCTAAACGATTTGATTAATATACTCTTTTATTCTACATTCATATTCTCCTTAATTCTGTATTTCAAAAGTTCTTCTTTCATTTGTTGCTAAGCACACAGCTTATAGATTGATTATCTAGCCTCCATTCGACTTTTCCCAGTTGTTCTGCACTTACAAGCCGCTCAGATATTATTTACAGCAGAAAACAAAAATACAAAAAAAGTTTTCAATAAATTTTGTAGTTCGTATTGAGTTGTTTTTGTCTGTCCACCTCCGCACAGATGTTTTTGCACTTAATCTGTATTGTTTTTCCGGCCCACATGCCGGACATAAAGTGCCCTGGCAACAAAAAACAAAAAACAAAAAAAAGGCAAAAATTTACTTTAGACCGACCCAATTGACCGGGTCTAAACTACCAGACGATGGGTAATACACTTAATCGAAAATATGTCTGAAAATGACGCATCCCATGAATAATTATTTGCTATCTTACTCTCTCTCTCTCTCTCGCTCTGTCTCTCTTTCGCTCTGTCTCTGCCATTCTCTCGCTGTCACTCTCTCTTTCCGTCACTATTCTTAGCTGGAATGTTAAACTACACACTTGGCTCAAACAATCAAAAGACGTATGACTAATGCAATTGGCATGCGTTTCTTCAAATTAACTGATAACAGAATTTGTTTTGATATATGTATGAAAAAAAAAAACGTATAAAATAGAAGGTCAATAACGAATTAGTTAACTGCATTTGCTATTGCCATAGATTAAAGGCTAAAACCAAGGTGAATAAACCGTATTAATTAAGAAATGACGTAGTAATCCGATATCAACTTGGACAGTCCACTGTTATCAACGAAATCTACAACAACAGCAATACATTTTTTATAATGCCTATAAAGACATTGTGTTTCCCAAATATGAAGCTTGTTTTCAAAGCTATCTTTCTCTTTCTTAACACAAGTTACATAATGCAATTCATCTATTGAACGGTACGCAACATTGAAGAGCAATCTATAGTTAACGCTTTGCCCTTAAAAAGTACTGGACGAGCTTGCTCCACTGTAGCTTACTGCATTTTTTATTGTTGCTTCTATTATTTCTTATCTCAGTCTCATTGGCGTTTGGCGTTTGCCGGCAAATATAATTTTGGACCGAAGAATTTCGCAATGTTATATTTTCGGATGAGAAAAAGTGAAATTTAGATGGCCCTAATGGGTGTCATATGTGTTGGCGTGATTTCAGACACCCCCGAGAAAAACACGACGCAAGAGGAACTTTGCCTGCGGATCACCTGATGGTTTGGGCTGCTTGTGGATATGCAGGAAAGTCTCGCATTTGTTTTATTTCAACAAAAACGAATTCCTAAATATATATACCCAGTTTTTGGAAGAAGAATTAATAGACTTTGCCACAGAGCTATACGCCGATAATTGGACAATTCAGCAGGACAACGCTCCAATCCACACCTCATGTGCCACAAAAGCATTTCTTGCATCAAAGAGTATACCCGTTCTAGAGTGGTCAGCGTTAAGTGCGGACTTTAATCCGTTTGAGGATCTCTGGGGAATTCTTTCAGCAAGAATTTATAAGAATGGTTGCAGAGTGGCAGATAGTTAGTTAGAGTTACATACAGAGTGCTGACCAAGTTGCATCATGAATGTAATTAGTTTATCAGAAATTTTCTAGACTTTACTTAGATGCTGATTCATCAATTGCGTTTTGGTAAATGTCAACCAGATAGATGACTGGCTATGAAAGTTGTTTATAATACACAATCTACTTTGCTTTAAATTTGTGGATAATCCTCAATGCTCCAAGTAATTGATAAAAACAACCCAAGTGCACTGTGTGTGGTTGTGTGTGTGGTGTGTGTGTGTTTGTGTGTGTGTGTGTGTACTTGAAGTGTGTGAATGGAATGTGCGGAATGTCTTAAAGGCATGCCGATCTGCACATTATGAGCTATCTATCTATCGATCTGTCTATATGGTCAACATGAGTTCTCAAGGCACTTGAATCATTTTTATATCAAGTACATACATACGTACGTAGATATGTATGCAGTTTTTTTTGTTGGGGAGGAAGATGAGGCATTTCTTGAAGGTCATACCAAGTGCAAAGCCCATGTTGTGATTGTCATTTGTAAAGTTGGCTCTGTCGTCATTGTACACTGTTTTTTTTTTAACAAACTTTAATGCATAGCCAAAACGAATGAATTTGTATTTGAACGCTGTGGAATGTTTAAATTCTTTTTGTTATACCCTTGCAGAGGGTATTATAATTTTGTTACGAAATTTTGAACGCATTGAAGGAGGCCTCACAGACCCCATAAAGTATATATATTCTTGATCGTGTCCGTCTGTCCGTCCGTCTGTTTCTATGAAAACTAGTCAGTCAGTTTTGAAGCTATCTTGATGAAATTTGGCACAGGTCCGTCTTTTGATGCACGCAGTACATATGTCGGAAGCGGCCGGATCGGATAACTATATCATATAGCTGCCATAGAAGCGATCGGTTTGAAATCAACATTTAGTATGAAAAACATTTTTGTTTCTCAAGATAACTCAACCAAATTCACAGATTGTGTGTTTAACACACTTATATACATCCTTACCAAATTCGGTGTAAATCGGACTGCAAGGGTATCCAAACTTTGGCGCGCCAAAGTTAGTTTGCTCTATATTTTTTATCTTGGAATTATTTCAAGCGACGCGTCGCTAACTAAGTCTTTGTTGATGTTGTTTGTCTAACACATTCCAATGCGTTTTATCAGCAGCATGCTTCACACAGAAAGCAGATACACCTAACAGATACAGATACAGATACAGATACAGATACAACCAGATACAGATTTAGATTGAGATACAACAATTGCACTTGAGGGACTGTCGACTGATTTATTAGAATGAACATAATTGCTTGCCTTCCCAAAATTGCATTAGTCGTCAAGATGTTGGGTCTGACATTGACTTTTGTCAGTTTGTCTAAAAATAACCTAAAGGTGTCGAACAATGGGATGAAAACCAAAATTCAAGCATTTGTTGTTGACCAAATAAGTTAAATATTTACATACTCATATAAATAACATTTGCCTGGTTTTTGCAACAATCTAGGGTATTATTATACCATCAATCTACCCATTATATCTGTTCTTTCTGATCTCAATTGTTTTTTTTTCTTTTTAAGACCTTTCGCTTTTGGTTATGCTCTTTATGTGTCTGTCTGATTTTTGTCTAAATTTAACTTGTTCAGCTGTCACTTTTACCTGGTTTTTTCTTAGCCTTAACTTATTCGTTGCTAATTGTGGCATATTTTGACCTTGTTGTTGCCCACGAAAAACTACCAAACCACAAGAAACCACTTACTCACTCACTCCACTTACACACACACTTTCTCTCTCTCTCTCTCTCTCTCTCTGTCTCTAAATGTCAGTTGGAGTCGCATTTGAGTTAACTATGCAAATTGTCAACACTAAATGGCAGTTTATTTAGGCCTAAAGCTAGAGGGCTAACAGGAACACTGTGGCTTCCCCTAGATGAAAGTTTTTTAGGTTTTCTGGTTTTTTGGTGGTTGCTTATGCAAATTTTGGTGTATTTTGGCCTTGATACTGGAAGTATAACCCAACTGTTAACTTTCTTTCTATATCTAGCTCTACCTCTCCTACTATGTCACCATCTTTCTCTCTCTCTCTGTTATTGATTGTCATTGCTTCAATTTGGTGTTGTATACAAGTTTATTACTGGACTTGGACTACGTTCCTGGACGACTTTTCCATTTGCGGAAGTCATTCTTCTTCCCTTTTTATAGTTTATTGATTTTTTGTTGGAGAATTTTGCATTCCTTTCCTTTATAGTTGGTTGTATTATATTAATTATGTTTTCTTTATAGTAAATGTATAAATGTTGGTTTTTTTTTAATCTACATATATAAAACTCTTTGTCCTCACTGACTGATTCACTGACTGACGAGACATCACGCTGTAGGCCAAACTGTTCAAGATATTGAGCTGAAATTTGCACACAACATAGCTGAGACATTATTATCGTGCAATAAGATGGGATTTTGTGATATCCCCACTGGAAGGGGTTAAAAAGGGGGGTCAACGGTCTAAATTGCTTAGTATGAAATTTTTATTGGTTTTTTGAGCTATTTCAATCAAACTCACTTTCCGCTTTCTTAATAGAAATGACTTAAGGTCCGTCTTTAGCTGTAAGAAGAGTTCCCTATTTTCACTCCACATTTCTTCCCGAGATTTCAGCGAGCGTAGCGAGTCGTGGGTTGGCGAGCGAAGCGAGCAGGGGCAAACCCCCTAGTAAGATATAGTTTTATCTTCGGTTAGGTTAGGTTAGGTTTGGGTACCACTAACATTCCTCACCGTCTGATAACGTAATCATAGTTTCATTTTTATCACTGAGATGAATTCTACGAGTCTACGTAATCTTAAATAGTTTAGGTTTAGGGTTAGTTACGGAATTCTTTTCGTATTATTATACAACTACAACCTTAGAAAAGGTTTTCGATAGTTTCCTTATCTGTAGAGGCGTGATTTTGAGAGTATTGTCATTTTGATTTTCTAACAAATTCCTTAATTTAATTGTAAATGTTAGTTTTTCCTTTGCCTACTAAAATCAACTTTATTTTTCATCCAATTGAACCATGAATTAAGTTTGAAGAACATTTTCTCATTAAAATTGACCTTACTTAATACAAATGGTGTTTGTTATTTCCGCATTCTTTGCTCGTTATTTTTGGTATCTGTTTATTTTTGTTTTAGCTAATCGATTAGCTTGTGGATTATTAAATTTTCTATTATTTTATCTGGCGATAAACAATTATTTCGAACGCCTCCCAATTGCTCAATTAATTTGGCAGTCGTTGTTTTTGCTGCTTTCATCGTCGGGCGGCAGCTGTTTCATTGCCTTTGTTAGGATCGGCGCTCTATAAGTTGTATAAGTAATTGGGTTACCTCAAAACGCACCTCCCATGACAATCAGACACGTAATAGGTAATACCCCAATTGCCCTTCCACACTCTCTTTCTCTTTCGCTGGGCACAACACAAGGGCAACCTCTCGCATGAATTACAAATAAACAAATTGAATCAAACAAATATAAATGCCCATACACGCTATCGAAATTATCAATGAAATTGTTTTTAAAACCCACAAAAACAAAAACCGCAAAACTCACCAACAAAATGTACACAAATTAAAACAAAAAAAAACAAAAAAAAGAGATAGAGATAGAGAACAACAACAGAACATGTGTTTGTAGAAAAGAAATAATAAAAGAGGAGAAGAAATAACAACGACAAAATATAAACAAAAACAAACCCAATGGGGATACGATCTCTATAAATGTATCTATAGATACATAGTATGCCACCTTATAAATAACGTAGCGCAGAAATAAAATTTGGTATAATAGTTCTTGACGTCATTATAATATTGCCGAGCAAGGCTGCCCCCAAGTGACGTCGGTTTTGCTATTTTTTGGGAATCTCGAGCATCTCAATATCTTTCGCATAATAAGGTCGCATATGAAAACATTTTCGACAGATTGCTATGGGCGCTATTAAAGCCATAAAAAATTCAGTAAAAAAAGGCAGCAACAAAAGCTGAAAAAACGGATCAACAAAAGATCATTAAGCGGCGATGAGTCAGTTGATGAGTTTATAAATGAGTTCATTTGTTGGATTGAACTGCTTATTTTATGGCCAAATCATACCGAACACAATACATATATAGCAAAATTTCACTCTTATCTATTTTTATAAAATCCGCATGAGTTAATGCGTCGTATGTTCCACATATTTTAAAAAAATACATAATTCTCGGAACTCACCTGACAATACTGCTGCTGCTGATGATGATGATGATGATCCGCCTGCGCGTCCATCTCCAAGTAGTAAGAAAATCACACACCAAATCTGTAGAACCGAAATCTGTGCCATGTTGTGATAAGTTCTTTAAACGACTAAACTTATCGATTTATCGATCTTATGTATGTCACAATCGACAGTATCTGACGTAGTTTTTTTTTTATATTTGAAATCAAATCTTAATGTAAATTTGATTTGATAAAAAAATAAAACGCGTTTTGTTGATGTAGGTTGAGATCCTGAAAGCGTCAAACTGTAAAGAAAAAACAGAGAAAAATAACCAAAATTAGCAATTGCCAGTTGAATTTCAATTTTGGTTGCCAGGGGCGTGCAGTGGGTAGTTGAGGAGGGGGCGGGGTGAGTGTTATGGGGTATATGGCCAGTGCCAGACAGTCCGAGTTATGTGTATAGTTGAGGCTATTTCTTGCTTTAGTCAATTGCAATCCACATTAATGTTTTTTATTGCGCCGTAAGCTTGTCTGCAAGGTTTTTACCCTAATCTTTTACTAAATGGGGTGGTTTACCTTACAGTTCAAGATGTCGAGTTAAAGGGGAACCAAGAAGTGCTAAAAACCATCTATTAGCTTCTTTGAATATATTTATAGATTCGCAAAGTTTTAAAATGTTGTACAATAATAAGGAATCTAGTTTTGAATACTTTAAAGAAAACAATAGGAAATCTATATACATATTTGCAATTTTTGAATGTCCACAAATTCGAGTTCGAGCTCAACTAATAATATATTCTTACTTGTATTCCAATACAATAATTTTGGAATTCTATAAAAAGATAAATTCTGTTACTCTAATATATTTCAATATTTAAAGAATTCACCTTACTATATTAAAGACAGGTTTAAGTAATTTCAAACTGTATCTTATTATTTCTGTTTCACTTTTCATTTTTATTTCTTCATTTATTTCTAAACTAAAAAATTACAGGGTATTTAGCGTGCCGACTAATTGGTTTCAATGTCTGATTTCTTGGGTGTTTGGTTTCGGTTTCGGTGTTTTTGTATCCGTGTGTATTGGTATTTGTGTTTGGGGCTGGCGTTTGAAACTTTCGTACTGATATCAAGTAGGACTTATCAAGCCAATCAGTTTGGCATATGTTATAGTGGCATGATAAGCTATCTTTTGTCGAATCGACAATAAATACAAAATTATGAAGACACATACAAAGACACACGCAGCAACTGTGCTGCGCAAGTATATTAACAAAAAAAAAGAAAAAGAAAAGAAAACACGAAACCAGAATTACAAACACAAAAAAATAGAGAGAACAAAATAACAAATAAGCAATTCTACAGGGCACATCGGAGATTTTAATACACTTGATAAAGGGAGTTTCCCTCCCCAAAAGTCAATAATTGTATAGCTAAAAGCGAAAAGATAACTGCTTGAGTTTATGTAATTTAAGATTGCAATAAATGAATTTAATTATTTGTTCTGTTGTTTGGCACGATGTTCAAATCCAGAAAAACACTGCATAATACAATGTTACGAAAATAGACTTAAGAAAAAAAGGAAAAGAAACCAAAAAATGTGCAAAAATCACTAGTCATTTGTTATAACACTTCAAAATTGTTATAAATATCAAGAGTATCAAAAAAAAATTGATAATGATTTGTCAAAAATAGATGTATTGTTTGTTGTTTTTGTAGGTTTCTTAAGCAAATTTTGCTATTGCAGCCTTCGTTAAATGCCAAATGTAATTAAATATTTTGTTTAATTAAGAATTATTGGAGTGATTTCAGCTGGGAACTCCAACTGTTATACTTGTATACTGACGCAAATTAAT